>JASPKZ010001618.1:1645000-3137500 GCA_030220185.1 Diploptera punctata | reverse complement strand
CGAAAGTGCATTTTTTCGGCTCAGTATGGTAGCTTCGTTCTCCTCTCTACACTGGAACATTTATGAACTATGCCAATATCCTGTTCTCCTTGTAACTACCCCCTCCCTCTTCACCCTTCCTGCCGCGCAATGTCTACGGCGCATCTCCCCTCTACCTCGGAACCTTCATATACGTGGTTTGCTACTAACAAAGAACACGTATCATTCGATCATCCTAGCAGTCATCGTTTTTGGTTGTTTAAACGAATTCAAGATTGGAATCCGATTCCAAGGTCGAGAATGCGACTGGAATTCTAGAACTAGGTACAAGTCTGTCTGAGGCCAAGAAGGGGCATGTTTGAGTTAGTCCGGCAGTCCAGGGAAGACGTGGGTCCTGAAACT
This sequence comes from Diploptera punctata, assembly GCA_030220185.1. Lineage (NCBI taxonomy): Eukaryota > Metazoa > Arthropoda > Insecta > Blattodea > Blaberidae > Diploptera > Diploptera punctata. The sequence continues at coordinate 3,137,119 of JASPKZ010001618.1, read as the reverse complement.
CGGACCGCAAGTATGAGTGTTGCGTGATGTATGGTATGTTGTTCATTTATTTATTTGTATGGCTATTTTGATCGTATGATCAGACCTATTATTATTTGTGTTAATTTATTTTTACTCAGCCAACTTGTTTATATTAAATGTTATCTTTTAAACAACGCCCCTGTTTCATTATTCAAGTATACGTAGTTGTTTACTATCCTGTACGGAAAATCACTCAAGTAGGAAACTATTCCGAGCTCCTTAACTATTATGCTGTTTAGCGTTCTTGAAACACAATTATTATCTTGTTCACTCACTGTATGTATTTAAAAATCAGTATTCTTCTATGTCAATATATATATATATATTATATATCAGAGAAAGAAAGATGAATCAACGGCTGCCTTCTATGGGCCCAAGGCAAGCTACTTCCTGATAGATAACTTCTTTGGAAATCAGATCCACATTAATAGAAACAGCAATTACAAACCCGATCCCGGATTAAAGGTAGCAGTTATTGTGGTTTATTATTTTGGTCAAGTTCCGCTCCGCGTGCGCATAAATGGTAGTAGATGCGTGGTTTATTAATAGTGGAAATCGCAACCCCCACAAATGGTAGTCAGATCGTGGTTAAGGGTTACGCAACCCCCACAGCACAAATACCATGTATTGAACAATTTTAGTTGATTTGTTTATTAAATTTCAACATACTCTCACCAGTAGATTTTAATATGATAGTTTAATGGTTTAATTTTTAATTAATAAAATTTGGAGCGACTGTAATATAAGGCCCTTGACTTACCAACCGGCTGCTGGCCTCAATCTACATGTGTCATCCAGCTGTATAAAGATGACATAGATAGCATGTCAGATCCCCTACCCGTTAACCTGGTTTACTGAACTTGAAATCGTCCCTTATCGGGAGTAGCGTGCCCAAGTTCCTCATGAAGCAAGGTGGGCATTAATACCGCACATATGCCGAAATTCTTAGAAAAAATGTCTTCCCTCATCGGGACCTGCAAGCGAAACGCATCTTTGCACCTAGGCAATATGCATTAGTCTGCTCGACACCGGTGCGAGACATCGAATTAAACTGTCTCTCTATGTAAGAGCCAGGTTACATTTCCGAAGAACATTGACTCAAGGTTATAAATTAAAAACTCAGCCTGACCCTTATGCCTGGTCTACATGTAACGTTTTGTTGTCAGTCTTGCATGATCAAATATGACTGACAGATAACATGTTTTTAATCGAAATTCATACTAAAAAAATGTTGAAAAATTGATGGATCTATTTAAAAAATGGAGCAATAGAGATTATGATCAAAAATATATAAATAAACTAAAAACGTTAGTATGAAATGTTTTTATAAAGTCTTTATTATTTTAAATATGTTTTTATTGATATTTTTAATAAATTCTTGTTGACAAATCGTGCGGCTACACTATTCAAACTTGTACTCACACTTGCACACACAACTTCAGTCCATCAGTCTTTTGCGAGTTCGTCAAACCTCATTCAGTCCATGCAAAACGTTCAATTTGCCGTACACACGCAACGTTTTGTTTGACAAACTTGGCATGATCATGCAAGACTGACGACAAAACGTTGCGTGTAGACCAGGTCTTAGCTTGCGTAAAGTATTATTATTATTATTATTATTGTTAGTTTAATGTTCTGCCACATAACACAATCGTAGTCTTGCTTCCTAATACAATGTTATTAAGTTCGTACCATAATCACTTAACTTTATACGTTTTATTATAGTAGTCTGCTGGTGTTCGGAATTACTAAAAAGTTACATTTATTCGAATGTGTCTAATTAGCACAAAGAGTAGGGTGCGTGTAGGCAAGTAGTTTTCAGACACTTTCGAAATTTACTATGAGTTAAAACAAGGAGATGCACTATCTAATCAACTATTCAATTTTGAACTAGAGCTTGTCAACAATTCTATTAAGGATGAAGAAGGTCTACAATGGAATTAATAAGTTGTTAGTTTATGCTGATGGTGTCATATTATTAGGCGATAGCATGCAGATACTAAGGGCCAATGTGCGAACTCTGTTGAGTAATATTAAAAAATTGAGGCTGGAAGTAAACATCGATAAAACTAAATATACAGTCACATATAAAATTACATTCTATAATAAAATGTGCAGTTCGTGACAAACCAGGGATATTTTGAAGAAGTGTCTGAATACAAATACTTAGCAACAATAATTACAAACAGGAATGAGGTACACAAATAAATTAAACATACGCTAATTTCTGGGAATGCATCCTATTATACGTTACAGGGACTACATTGTCCCAACTTCTCAAAAAAATAAATAAATAAATAAACTGAAAATATATAAAACAGTTAATCTCTCAGTTATATGGATGCGAAACATGGACTCTTACTTTAAGGGAGGAGAAAATATATCGAATATTTGAGAGTACAGTTCTTAAAAAAAACATTGGACCAAAGAGAGAGAACAGATATATGGCTCGAATGGAGAGTGATAAAGGGACATGGAAACTCTTTCGCAAAACCAGAGGGAAAACGCCTAGTAGGTAAACCAAGAATGAGGTGGGGATAACATTAACATTTTTTGAGGGAGTAAATTATATAGGAGACGATTGGAAAACTTTAGCTCAGGATAGGGATGTATGGAGAGTTTATGTCCGCGCGGCCATGAATCTACGGGTTAGATAGTGCTAGAGAGTTAGTTTGTTCATAATAGAACCACTTTGTGGTACGGGTCGCTCGGGGTGGGTGTCGGTGAGCAATGAGGTTCAGGGGACAATCACGATCACTATGATAATGAAGATAGACGAAGAATTATTATTTTCTATTTATTTATTTCTTTATTCAAATCCAAGGAAATCTTGATACACTTTCCAGTCTTTTCTTATTTTATAAATTAATGTTTGACAGGTATCGCCCTTAAGATTCTCAAAACACTTTTAAATTATTCACACTCTATTTACGGGAATCTGACTTTCTATTAGGGCCCTTTTATTTCTCGCGATCCCTATATTTGACTTATCTAGCACTCGTTTAATCAATCGGAGATCTATCCTCCTAACTATAAAATTACTTAGTGACCTCTAATATCCTCACTAAGTTGCGGCCGTTGTAAAATATTAGAACAATATTAATTTCGCGCCCGCTCTTGAGGACGAGCAAATAAACTTATCCTGCCCAATGCAGGAGCGAGAGTGTGTCTGTCAACTTCGCTCTAGACTCCTTTCGAAGCCTAACCTTTTGAGAATCTCTAGGCTGGTAACATTTTTACCATCACATATTCAATTGGTTAATAAATTATAATAATATAAAATATATACTCTTATTGGCTAAAAACATTTACGCCTACAAATTTCACACACCTTGGGACCATGTTTCTCCCCGATTTCATTGATCTTGTATACAAGCGACTTTTCTGGACATCTCAACACCTGTACTGGCGGCAGGATTGTAAGATGTTTATTTGTAAAGAAGGTTTTATTATCCAACGTACCTTCCACCCTTTCTAACTACTGTGGGATTGCAGCTAATTGCTTATATCCTTGAGGTCCACGAGCTTAAGGTACCCATATGTAGGTCCACTTCCAAATTTTTGTCACCAGACAAGTAAATACTGGATTTCTCCTTTATGTTGAATATAAATATTCTTTTAATTTAATGTTAGTAATAACATATATAATGGGAGATGAGTTTCCGTCTCATTTGTGACACAGAAGACACTTTGCAGATGGTAGGATGGGAGATTCGTTGTAAGTGTGCAGTCAAACAGTCATCCGGAAAGTTGCCACATCTCTTCTTGGTCTGATGGGCACTGATATATTTCCACAAAGCTTTTTTAAATTTTTTCCCTCAAACGAAATTTCGTTGAGTACTTCCAATTCTTCTTTAAATGTACCTATAAATAATTCGTAGAGTTCCAAGATAAAACTTTGCCTTTTTATATACTTGTTCAATTTAAGTACCGTTTTGCCATAAAATCTGCTCTTTAATCACTATCAGTATTACAGTGAACTGGTATCCACTTCATAATAGCTATTTTTAGTGAATTCTGAAGGAATTAAGTTGCTGATTATGTTCTCATGAAATTATTTTTAAAATTAATTACAGATCTTCACCGATACTTTCTAGTAGATATGAAAATAAGTATGACAAAAAATATAGGCCTATATATGGCATGATAAGAAAAATAAATGCTTGGACGGGATTTGAACCCGGGCCTCTGGGTTGATACACCAGTGCGCTAACAATTACGCTACCAAGCAAGTCTAGTACAAACATTTATATTCCTTTATATCCATCCATAGTAATTCTGCCCGAGGTCAGGTCCTTCACAGCAATCATAGCATTTTCATGCAATGCTTGCAGCTTTACTAGGGAATTGTAGGTGTGGTAGCTTCCCGTTGCTTTCCACACCGTGTAGGATGATGATGATGAGAATGATAAGGATGATGATGGCTATATGATTTCGGGGACCGTTTGGGCCTTAAAGGTTTCCTGACATTTGTCTTATAGGTGAGGAAAAACCCCGATAAAAACCTCACCCAGAAAAACTGCCCCGACCGGGGATCGAACCCGGGCCCGCTGCGTGACAAGGCAGCATGCTACCTCGAGACCACAGCGGTGGACTTCCTTTATATATATTCTCTATTACGAGAGGTAGCGGGAACTCGGCCTCCACTGCCATCTAGTAGCTCCTATAACAACTAAGCAAATTACAGAGAGTATTCTTACTTTATAGCAGTGATGCTTCTTTATTTCGATGTTTATAATTACATTTTTAACATTGAGCAATGCAAGCTTAATAATATATCCGTTAACGCTCTAGAGGCCGACATTTTTATTTCGTCGAAATAAAACTTGGCAAACAAGAATTGAAAAAAGTAAGTTCAAGTTCGTTAACCAGCAAACGTATATTAAAAAAAAAAAATACTCTATCGGTCGCAATTTTCGGTTTCATAGCGGAACTCAGTATATGGTATTTAAGTAAATCGAGGCAGGTATTCTGAAAAATATCAGGGCAATCCGATATCGTTAGAAGTGAAGGTTTAACTAATACACGAAATTAAAAGTTGACTATCGTCATGTTTAGATCATCGGAATGAACTACGATTTAATTAGATCTTTAATTGGCATTTAACCCATAACATGCATTAGTTTAATGTATTTAATACTTTTAATGAAGTAATACAAAAATGAAGCGGTAGATAATTCTTTAAATTGGTGTTAAATTATACAACAGAATACAAATAAACTTAGGTAATAACTTACGGTTATGCACGATTTGTTTTCACTGCAGTCTGACATTTTTAATACGCTGGCATCAGAAATTGAATTTCTTCAATATAACAAAAGTAATTGGACAATGTTATGCATCAACCGTCTAATCGACATTAAAAGAAATATATTTTTATGTCATCTGTTGCACTGGCTCATGAAGTAAGTGTACGCACAAATTTTGCGCCAAATCTTTAAAATTGCCGTATTATTAAAGCAAATTTAAACACCATCTGTCCTATCAGAGATTCTGTGTTTTTCAAAAAATGGCTATGAAACCAAATCTTTATAAATGTTAATCTAAATTTTGCATCATGAAACTAAGCGCCATATGTCCCCGTTCTTGGAATGTTGATACATAACTGTCAAACAAGGAAATAACTTGTACCATCCAATATTGTTAGTTTGGCGCTACAATAAAAAGTGAAAATTGATTAAAAATTTAATCGTATCTTTCTCGAAACTTACATAATGGCGCATAACCGATTGATGCATAACACCGTCCAATTTATATTCCTTATAACAGCAATATGGGACCATAAATTAAACTTGTTGAATTAGCTTAGTTTATGTAATTCCTGCTTGACGGATTTTTTCTGCAGAATTAATTAATTTGGATTTCCTTAATCTGGTTGTCATTTGGTCCTGAATTATGGTTATTGCTACTACCATAGCTCTCGGATCACAAAAAATAAGTGTTTAAAAAATGCGGACATTTGTGCAATTGGTTTAAAACAATTCTGATTGTTTTCATTTCTCCCTTAATCTTGGATTCGTAAGGACCTAAAGTTTGACTGAAGAAGAAACATTTTCTGTAAATTACAATACCTACGAGTACATTTCAGTCTTTCTCCATTAATTATAAGAAATTCTAGTTAAGCAGTGTCGGTAATGCTTCAAATCGTACACAATTTACTTAAAATAACTACAAACTTCTGGAAAGTGGAAACATTAATGCCTGTATAATTATGGTTTTAATTTTACAACGTAATGAGACGTAATGTATCTCACCGAGTTGTTATGATGTTTAGTGTCCAGTGGGAAAGTCGTGTTCTCCACGTTGAGGACCTGTAGAAAATAAAGTATTCGCCGGTGATAATTTGAATGTGGGTGGGTATTTGAGAAACTAAGTGATGACCTCTTTGCAGCATTCTTCACCAGATTAGCCTCTGAAGGGCGATTCATCTAAACCAGTATTAAGGCCGGCGAGTTGGTTCAAATCTCCGGGGTCTCATCCATCTTAACACCAAGTTCCGGGTTGGAGTCCAAGATAAAAACTCCTGTCACTTCACTAGAATTATGACCTGTAACTCCCATTTTCCTTATCAATTATCACATTTTAATTTACTGAAGAATCGATTCATAAGATCTATAATATAGGGCCTACTTATCATTACGCATTAAATGGTCCATTTATGTACTTTCTGTTGTTTACATTATCCGTAACTAATAAGATCAACTAACTCTTCAGATTGTCGATAATTCTTCGTTCGAATCCTATTTGGAATTACACAGAACAGAGCTTTGCGACCTTGTAAGGCATGACCAGGAGAAAATTATCCATTCCACTCCTAAACTATTCTCCTAAACTGAACTCATAGGTTCATGACTGCGCGGACATAAGCTCTCCATACATCCCTATCCTGAGCTAATGTTTTCCAACCATTCCCTGTATAATCTACTTCCCTTAAATCATAGTTAATGTCATTCTTCCACCTCATTCTTGGTCTACATAACAGTGAACTACATGGTCTTTATAGGAAGTCAGATGTAATAAGAACAGTTAGGTCTCGTATACAGCGTGGGTAGGACATGTGGCACGAATGGGGAATGAAAAACGGACATGGAAGCTTCTTGTACGAAAACCAGAGGGAAAACGCTCAGTTGGTAGACCGAGAATTAGGTATTAACTATGATTTGAGGGAAGTAGATTATACAGGGGAGGATTGGAAAACATTAGCTCAGGATAGGGATGTATGTAGAGCTTATGTCCACACGGCCATGAACCTACGGGTTCGATAGTGCCAGTGAGTTAGTTAGGGTTAGTTATACGGTAGACATTGATTGGTAACAATACAATTTACAGCCCGTGTCAATTTTAATCAATTAGGTCGCGCATCACTGAAATATTGTCGAAATATAATTGTCATATTATTTGATGTTCAGTTATTAGGAAATTGTCGAACCTGACTTCCAAATGTTTCTGATTAGTAAGCTACAGAACACAGAAGGTCATTCTATCAAACCGTTGTTATATAATAAATTCAGTTAGATAATATATAAAACTTACTTACTTACTCACTGGCACTATCGAACCCGTAGGTTCATGGCCGCGCGGACATACGCTCTCCATACATCCCTATCCTGAGCTAATGCTTTCCAATCATTCCCTGTATAATCTACTTCCCTCAAATCATAGTTAATGATATTCTCCCACCTCATTCTTGGTCTTCCAACTGGGCGTTTTCCCTCTGGCTTTCCTACAAGAAGCTTCTATGCAAGTCTTTGATTCCCCATACGTGCAACATGTCCTGCCCATCGCAGTCTACGAGACTTAGCTGTTCTTATTATATCTGACTTCCTATAAAGACCATGTAGTTCATTGTTATGTAGTCTTCTCCATTCACCTGTCTGTTCATCTCTCTTTGGTCCAAAAATTTTCCTAAGAACTTTATTCTCAAATACTCGTAATCTCCTTTCCTCCCTTAAAGTAAGAGTCCATGTTTCGCACCCATATAATATAACTGGTAGAATAATAATTTTATATACTTTCAGTTTAACTTTTTTGAAAGGATTTGGGACATCAAGAGTCTCTGCAATGCATAATAGCACGCATTTCCAGAATTGAGCCTATGTTTAATTTCTTTGTGCATCTCATTCCTATTTGTGACTATTGTTCCTAGGTATTTGAATTCAGCCACTTCCTCAAAATTTCCCTCATTTGTCATTAGCTGTCCATTTCCATTATATAATGATTTTCTACGTGTGACCATATATTTAGTTTTATTGATATTTACTTCCAGTCCTAATTTCTTAGTGTTATTCAATAGTGTGTGCGTGTTGTCCTTTAGTATCTCCTCTCTATCGGCCAATAATACTACATCACCAGCATAAACTACTAGCTTATTAATATCATTGAGTTGTAAGCCTTCCTCATTCTCTAAAGATTTAATGGCATGCTCTAGTACAAAATTAAATAGTACAGGAGATAGTGCATCTCCTTGCTTCAACCCATTCTGGATTTCAGAAGTGTCCGAAAACTGTTTGCCTACACGCACCCTACTCTTTGTGCCATTTAGACACATTCGTATAAGTCTAACTAACTTTTTAGGAATTCCGAACTCCAGCAGGATACTATATAACTTCTCCCTCTTAATTGAATCATATGCTTTTTTTTTAAGTCTACATGTAGTTGATGTACAGTACCATTATATTCCCATTTCGTTTCTAAAATCTGCCTTATACTAAAAATCTGATCTGTTGTAGACCTGTTTCTTCTAAATGCACATTGATGATCTCCTAGAATGTCATCAATATAGGGAGTAAGTCTGCTTACTAATATATTTGTAAGAATTTTGTACGAAGCTGAAAGTAATGAGATGCCCCTGTAGTTGTTGCAATCAGTTTTATCTCCTTTCTTATAAATTGGTACGATAATTGATTCCTTCCATTCATCTGGAAGAGCTTCTTTTTTCCAAATCATGCTAAGCAACCAGCGTATCTTGTCCATCAATTTTTCTCCCCCTGATTTTATCAGTTCTGCTGGGATCTCATCTGAACCTGATGCTTTATAGATTTTAAGTTTTTCAATCGCCATTTCAACCTCTAATGCATTTGGTTCTGCGACTAGCATTTCTGCTGTCTGTAAATTATCCTCCTCAATGTCCTGTTCTGTATGTACATTTAATAGCTGATTAAAGTAACTTTTCCATCTATTTAATATACTCCTGGAATCTGCAATCATTTCCCCATTTTCGTTCCGAATTATGTTTGTTCTAGCCTGAAACCCTTTCTTCTCTATACTATTTCCCTGATATAATTCTCTAATGTTCGTATTTTTTGCATTCATTTCAGGATCATTAATCTTCTCTCTCAAATATTCCCTCCTTTTACTCTTTAGTAACTTGGTGGTTTCCCGTCTAATACTACCCAATTGGTTTAAATTTACCTCATTTGCTCGTGTAACTATTTCATTTTTGCTAGCTTTATTTTATTTACAACGTCGGCACATTCCTCATCAAACCATTTCTTGTTTTGCCTCTTTTTTAAACAACCAATGCTTTCTGATAGCTGACAATTTAATAGTATCTCTTATAGCCTCCCATTCTTTATTTATATCAGTTTCTTCTTCGTTTGCCACATTGTCATCTGAAGATTCCTGTACTTCAAATCTAATAGCAGTTTTGATTTGGTATTCTTGCCGCATTTCATCATTTTTCAAGTTTTTTAAATCAAATTTTACAGAATCGTCTTTAGCGTTTGTTCCTCTCATAAGCTATAGCCGTTGTCTGATTTTCACTCTGACCAGATGATGATCCGAATTGCAGTCTGTCCCTCTAACTGATCTAACATCGATGATGCTACTGTGCCAGCGTTTGTCCACTAATAATGATCTATCTGGTTCCGAGTTTCTCCATCTGGGGACGTCCAGGTGTATTTATGAATATCCTTATGCTGAAATGTTGTGCTCTTAACAATGAGATTCTTCGATGTGGCAAATGTGACTAATCTAACCCCGTTGTCGTTACTATCTTCATGAAGACTAAATTTGCCCATTGTTGGTTTGAATATGTCTACCCGCCCCTATTTTATTTTATTAATAATTTATTACAAATTTCATTCACTAAATAGTATTTTCATTTCATTTACCAAGTAGTGTTAAAATGCCACATGCGTGTTCATCACTTTGAACAATTATCTCCCGTAACTATCTATGTTCGTGATTATAGACAAGATGAACACTTTATGCCCTTGATAATATTCTCATACGGTTCCACGGTCCGTAACTTGATACAGATTTCCATCTTTGGCCGGAGAGCGTGTTGTGACATGTTGCTATTTTCATATTTGGTTGGTGTTCCAACCATATTACACCGTCTTTCCTCAGAACTGACCTATCATGTCAACTAAATGAGCAGTTTAGATGTTACACGTTTACCTCCGGTCATAGTAGCACTGTTGCTGCGTCGCACTGACGTAGATACTAACCATGTATAATCAGGAACAAATAGCAAATGAAGCACTTACCCAGCATATTTAGGGTAATAGCTGCAGTCTCCTCGACGCCACAGACTGACGTGAAGCGAGTGTACACGGGATGACACGGTTAGTTCGCAAATCATCCACAAAAGAAGCAGGTCACTGTTCCGCTGTGTCGGATAGTAAGTAAGAGGGAAATAGACAAATATTATCATAAAATTGCCTGATTTCCGTTGTTTTTCATTATTAGAAGTTAGTAAATAATTCTTGGATTTGTTTATTTCCACATTTTGATTAGAAGAGCTTGAGTATAATATTGATTTAACTTCTCACCTTATATGCACATCTTACATGCCACACACCACCTTGTCCATACAGTGGCACAAGAGTAACATAATAATGATAATGATAATATGATAATGATAATGATAATAATAATGATAATGATAATAGATAATGATAATGATAATGATAATAATAATGATAATAATGGTATTTCGAAAGTAATGTTTTCGCTTTTCTGTATAACAGCTAGGATTTGCTAAACAGTTTACTTTGCTCTTTAAAGCATTAACAGATTACAGTCATGGACATTGCGAAAAAGAAAATATTAACTATTAAATATGGATTTTTTTTTTCAAGACAGGCCATTTATAGGGGACGGTTAAAATCACTTGAGAAACATTTGCTCCTGGGCCGCAAGGTGTGCCTGAGTAGCTTTAGCCGTCTCGTGGGTGGGCCCGTGGACTAGCGCGCGCGACTGCCTAGACTGGTATCTCAGAATCGAATCCTGGCAGTCCCGTAAGAATGTTAGTGATGAACCACACCGGAAATTTCCCGTTTTTCTCGGGATTCTCCCGTTTCCAGAATTTCATCTCACGAACACTCTCCACTCCTCTTCCTTCCTCCAACATGTAATTTCATATTGATTCATAAATTTTATGTCAGCTTTCACTTCATCTCATGTTGGGTAAAAAAATATTCTGGTTCAGCAAACCACAGGTTTTTAAAATATATGTTTATGGTACACTCATGATTCCGAGCCTGTTTGTCAAATTAGAGTAGAATAGGACCAAAGGGAGGATTATAACTCATCGAAGCCCTGAGTCCAGTCTAAATACGTGGTGGTATGAGTAATGTGTATGGATGCTTGATATTTGTCGAACCACGAACACCATAACAGACTTCATATCACTTTAGAGTAGATTTCATGTCATTCTTTCCATAAAGTAAGTACAGTGAATTTAAAATTCTGATTGCCGTGTTAAGGTCTTAAAGCCCGAACTCATCTCTAATTAATCTAAGTATCTGCTTTAGCGTAAAGTATCTGCTATAGCGTAAAGCATCTTTGATTCAAATGCGGACTTAGTTGCAAATGTTTCTCTCTAGTAATGATAAAAAGTCTTGATGATTTGTAAAATATTGACAATCCCGATAAGAGCTCTTGGAATGTCATGGAGCAGGCCCCATAATCCAATGATTTGGTTACCGCGATGCAGGAACTCGTACCTCTATTAATGTTACACATGGAAATGCGTCGTAAATTCGGTGCTGAAGAACTCGCACAGAGAGATATCGGGCAAAGATAAATATATACTGGGGGAGTTAAACGTTTCAAAAGAAAAAAAACAGCGACATGATTTGAACATATGATGAAAGTGAAAAATTAAAATATACCTGTTGGTATATGCCGTCGTCCTCAATTTTGTTAAAATATTGTATATAAAATTAACTGGAGCGCTTTCGAGAAGTTATCTTCCATCTTCGGCAGGTTGAGGTTCCGCTACTCGTTGTTGTTGTGTTACGCCGATGTATACTCCAACTGTTTGTAGCAGCAACTGACTTGTTTTTGACGATCTCGTATAATGGGTTTGACTGGGGTGCGTTCTCATTAAGAAGTGAGATGTTTGTTTCCTTTATAATTTCGAGGTCTTCAAATATATTTATCCTAGCTGGAATGTTTTCTCGGTGGCTTATCGTGAGAGTATTTTCAATTGTGTTCATTCGATGATCTGGGTTAATGAGATGTTTAGCATAAAGTAAAGTAATCTCACTACAGGCCTCGGGAGACCCTTGGGGTAGTAGGAGGAGGTTAAGGCTCCCACTTTTTCTAGATAATCGACACTTGATGTCAGTCGAGTTGTCAGCCCTGCATGACGGCCCGCTTTACTCCATAACAAGCGTCTGTCTGGTACTCATTTCAGTTAGAGGCTGAGTCGACCCCAGGGCCATAGTGCCGCCAGAAGGTTTTGGTCGACTTTCCGGCTTGTAGCGCAGTGCCTTAACCACTACACTACGGCGTGCCCCGAGATGTTTAGCATAGCTTGATTTATCACCCGCGTGTATGAAATCTTTTAGGTGTTCTTTATATCTTTTATTGAAATTTCTTCTTGTCCTGCCAATGTAAAATTTATTACAATCTTTACATGTTAGTTTGTAGACTGCCCTGTTGTTGAATTTGTTGTGTTCTTCTACGCCATTGTATATAATGTTGTTTAATTAGTTTCCTGTTTTATAAGCTATGTTAATGTTTTTATTTATCTTTTTCAAATTTCTGACTAGTTTTGTAGTTTCATTTCCTGTGTATGTTAATGTTACCCATGTTTTGTTATTATCAGATTATCTTTCAAGTTCTGTTATATTGTTTACGTCATTTTTTCTTTTTTGTTTCACATCAACGGAATTTGATATGAATTTTACTAGTATTGATGATTTTAAAAATGTTAGCATATAGAGATGCAGACACGATTCAGCTAAATCGTCTTGAAAGGAAAGATAATAGAACATAATGTTTCGTTAACCTCGGCTACAACATTTACTGAATGAGCAGTGAAGATATTCAAAACAAGATCAATAAATCAAGTAATGTATCGGGCATTATTAACATATCCCTAAAAGACGCCGTATTGAAAATTAAAATTTTATAAAGTAGCGGCACTACCAATTTTGCTTTATAGTTGGAAGTTTTGGGTATTGACATGAAGGAGGAAGGAAAGTTGAATTGGTGGCAGAGCAAATAGGTTTTTTGAGATATATTTCGGTTTGTACCTTACTGGATAAAAAAAAGAAGTGAAGATATAAGGAACTAAGTAGGCCTATCTTCAGTCCATATAATAAAATATGGTAAAAGCTATTGGAACAACATATAATAAATAAATAAATAATAGTTTTAAAAAACTAAAACAGCACGCTTTATTAAAAAACCGAACTCAAAAATGAAAAATAATTTTAATTTCCAACACGCTTACAATACATTTAAAGTGGTCAACAAAAAAATCATCTCCAACACATATAGAATAAAACTAGAATTATCAACAAAAGAAAATAATTTTACCATCAAAAGCGTGGGGTGCTCTATATCAATTAATATATTTGATAATAAACAAATATTAGTAAAAGTAAAGTCTCTAAGAAGAACATGTAAAAATCATAAAAAGCACCCCACGCTTTTGATGGTAAAATTATTTTCTTTTTGTTGATAATTCTAATTTTATTCTATATTTGTTGGAGATGATTTTTTTGTTGACCACTTTAAATTTATCCCAAGCGTGTTAGAAATTAAAATTATTTTTCATTTTTGAGTTCGGTTTTTTAATAAAGCGTGCTGTTTTAGTTTTTTTAAAAACTATTATTTATTTTTTATTTTTTAGTTTTAATATTTTACAGAATAAGATAAGAATGTAAATATCTTTAAATTCCATACTAATGTAGTATTAGCTAAAAGCATTACTCTTCTAAAAAAAAAATCCTCCCCAGCCGGATTCGAATCAGCGACCTATGGATTACTGAAATTATATACCACTAGTTCACTGCTCTACCAACTGAGCTCTTACAACGATTGACTAAAATGTCGACAAGTCCGTAACCTATTATACACAGTTTTAATTTTTTTGATTTTCTGATGATTCTGACCAGGAATTTAGAAATAAAATAAATAAGATATGAAATTATTGTATTGTCACGGGTCCTTTACAAGTATACGAAATTTCAAGTCGATCCAATTATTTTAAGTGGGTGAAAAACGCGTTGAAAGGTTCAGTTACATAGATAGATCAAGCTAATATAAAGCGTGTAATAATAGTTAAAAAACAAACAACACGCTTTATTAGAAAACCGAACTAAAAAAATGAAAAATAATTTTAATTTCCAACACGCTTGGGATAAATAATTTACCATCAAAAGCGTGGGGTTCTCTTTATCAATAATATATTTGATAATAAACATATATTGGTAAAAGTAAACTCTCTAAGAAGAAAATGTAAAAATCATAAAAAGCTCCCCACGCTTTTCATGGTAAAATTATTTATCCCAAACGTGTTGGAAATTAAAATTATTTTTCATTTTTTTAGTTCGGTTTTCTAATAAAGCGTGTTGTTTTAGTTTTTTTAAAACTATTTATTAATTTTATGAGACAAGTTGGGATGACGGTGATGTGTTCGTCACTGCCTTTGCGTAAACGTACTTCCTAAATATTTGTATTCTTCCACGCATCTGATTTCAGTTAAATAAACAAAGCTAAGTAACAATGTATAAATTACACTACAATGACATTCAATCAAACTATGGTAACTACGAGTTAAACTTTCTAAGCGATTCAAAGATGTGTATTTTACGTGATGTTTATCGTTATTTGTTTGGAGGTGGTAATGTTAACCAGCCTCCATACAATATGAATGGGGAGTTAACCGGCGCAGTTAGAGCGAACTCTTAAGTAATATACCCGATGCCGTACCAAGTAAGAAGACTGAGAAATGTGCGGCATCGGGTCTATACCCTAAACGACGTGTATCGCCTTGATTTGGAAAGAAGATACGGCATTAACCCGCGGCTGACAGGAGGTGGAGACGCCTTCTCAATAGTAGACTTCATTTACTTCTTTCTTAATAATACGTAAGTACAGTTACACATACAATATTATTAATTCTAGCATACCATATCAATTTGGAAACTCCATTTAATACACTGTCCTTGACAGTCAGAACTAAACGTAAATGAAGATTGGTCTTCTGATGGCCGAGGGATCCGTTCTCCCGAATCCCTCGCCAAACGCAGGCTTCGAACTCTCGAAGAAGACTGAATGTAGATTTGGTTTCGCATCGACGGACAGCGCTAGTCGCGCCGAACAGATGCGCAGAAAGGTGCGTTCAGGAGGGAAATCAAGGGGAAGGAGACATAGATTACAAGATAACATAGCAATTATCATAAGTAATGCCACGAGTGATTTCCAAATTATCGATAAATTCACGACTCACGAAGTGAGGAGTGAATTTATCTAGAGAATTTGGAAATCAAGAGTGGCATTTGTTAGGACTATTTAACGAATAAAATAAAGCTGTTTACTCACAAATCATTATTTAACTACAGTTATTTAAAAATATTTTTATATTTAAAGTAAACGGTGATGTTTGAAAACTAATGAGAAACGATAGGTAGCCTACGCTTCTACTGCTTCTTTTGTTTATCACTGCAACCAGATCATACTATTTATTGCCAAAGGAACGCAATATTGTAAGAATGCTCTCTAGTGGAGAAAAAATGAAACACATCAATCTGTATATTAATTCATTTTTGATGTCGTATACATTTAAGAAAGTGCAAACAGTGGTTTCTTTTTTTGGTGGTATAATCAATTGCTACAAATGTTGACATGTAAGCACTATTATATACAATCTGGTAGCCGTATTTGTTATAGGCTCAGTCACTGCAAAATAACGGTCAGACCTGTTCAGAATATTAAAAAGGAGGAGCTTTGCTTAATATATGATAATCCTAACGTTGATAATTATTTCGTGAAACACGTCTCTGATTGGTTGTAATACAGAAATCATTGAAACGTGATTGGTCATTGACTCCCATTTGGGGCATGAGTTAAATAGTCACGGCAACATATTTATAGAGGATTGAAAATCAAACGCTTAAATGGTATATGGCCATGTACAAAGAATGGAAAATGAAAGATGGCCAAAAAAAATATACCAATAGTCACCCCCTGGAAGAAATAAACGTGGTATACCAAGATGGAAATGGAAAACCTACGTCAGAACTATAATGGATGCTAGGAATTTGGAAGAGGGAGACTGGAATGATAGAGATAAATGGAAACTGAAGACGGCAAACCTATAAGTGGGGGAAAAAGCCGAAGAAGAAGAAGATCACAGCAACAACGATAATTGAAGAGGTGGATTACAAGTCCAACTAAATCAAAAACTTATTTTTTCTCAGGAGAGCAATAAAACTGAAATAATTATATTGGTGCTGATCTTCTGAGTAAATTTTAACATTTAAAATCGACGTTACGTAGTTGGATTTACTTATATTCTGTTATTAGACTTGAATATCATGTATAGGAGAATACACTAAGCAGCATAACTAAAAATCACAAGAAATTGACTTAGTTGGTTTTGCAATCCACCTCTTCAATTTACGCTTGCGCAGTACAATATCTCTCCCTCTTCTCCCGGCCAAAAATAAAAAAAAACTCATAACCGTTCCCAAAACATCACTGTCATATATCGTCACAAGAAGACACTGAAGTCACTGGATACTGTTTAAAACAAAACTGTTAGTACTCTCTTCTTTACTGAGATATTTAATACAGATTACATAATCCTGTACACTTATTTCTTCTTAGATATGCGATGATTCAATGTAACGATGGGTTGTTAGCCTCCCACGTTGGGGAGAAGTGGTGAGAAATCCACTGGACCGGCTGGAGTGCTACTCATGGACTGTCGGAACACAGCCCCGCGACAGTCGCTCCATTAAAACATATATATTTGTGCAGCGATTTAAGAGCAGCGTACTTGGGTAGACCTCCCCCACACATCCCAGGTAGCCTTCAGGGAATGAAACATCTGTGTCATAGAGAAGAAGGTACTGAACACAAAGGAAAGGAATAGCAGCGACACGAAAACCAAATATCTCATCAATATGACTGAAAAAAGTATCGATATCAGGTAATAACTAATTTCTATACACATTATTTACGAAATACGTATCTTTTTCGAGCGTCACAACTGTCTGTTCGGAACGGAGAGTGTGTATGTTCGACTCTCCTCCGTAGTAGACCTGTTTACGTGACGTGTGGTGGTATCAGAATGCCAAAACAAAAATTGTGCAATGATGAGTCCATTCTTACACAAAGCGGACAGTACAAGAAGTCTGTCCCGAGTAGCGCGTGCCAACGTGCAGATTGTAAACACAGCGGTCTAAGTACGAATCAGCCTAGCCTGTAACCCATGCCTTTTTTTGAGTCCTACTCTTCACGTTATATGTATCAAGCTATTATCAATGATTCCATGACTATTACAGTTGTTTCATTAACCCTTAGATTACCAAATGTATATATATATATATATATATATATATATATACTTTATCATTTTACATAGTTGATATGCAATAATCTAGGAGTACATTCCTTCTTGAAAATCCTCAGCTCATGATTAATAAACACTGGTTATAAGTACCCATTTGGAATACTAAAACCTCTACGGTCACTGTGTTTACAAAGAGACCTAAAACACGTCTGGGGAAAAGAATCGTATATACTCAACCTAGGATTTAAAGAGAGATCAGGGCATCAAGCTATTATCAATGATTCCATGACTATTACAGTTGTTTCATTAACCCTTAGATTACCAAATGTATATATATATATATATATATATATATACTTTATCATTTTACATAGTTGATATGCAATAATCTAGGAGTACATTCCTTCTTGAAAATCCTCAGCTCATGATTAATAAACACTGGTTATAAGTACCCATTTGGAATACTAAAACCTCTACGGTCACTGTGTTTACAAAGAGACCTAAAACACGTCTGGGGAAAAGAATCGTATATACTCAACCTAGGATTTAAAGAGAGATCAGGGCTTGCTTGGTTTAGGCTGGGGGCATGGAAATTTCTAAAAAATAGCGACGGTCACGATATGCGAATATGTCCAATGTGCGGGAACTTTGAAGATGAGATACATATATTAGGAAAAGTAATGATTTAGAATATTTGAGACGTCAGTTATTACCGGAAAGGTTTCTAAATTCAAATCGGGAAAAATTGGCATGCTACGAGTTATTGGTAAATCCAGAAAATTGGATAAACTTGGGTAAATTTCTGGACAAAACGCGGAAAATAAGAACAACACTCATTCATGATAAATATATGTTATCAAAATGCAATACCATTAATTCTTAATAATTATATATAAATTAATTAGTGTATAATACTATTGTGTTATTATTTAATTGTAATATTAATGTGTTTTCTTTATGTAATTGTAATGTTATTGCTTTTTTTGTTGTTTATTTTTCTTTACACTAGTACCAATTATTACTTTATTGTAACGGACTGTCAACAGCACGTACCGCTTACTGCCCGTGCGACCCATATTTGTAAATAATATTGTAAATATCTTACTTTTTGTCTGATAAAGTCCTACTACTACTACTACTACTACTAAAACCACAGGAAACTGCATCACTAACGTTTATCAATTTTTCTACTTGCAGATGAGTACTTAACGGCATGAATGGGTATAATTGTTCTATGCGCACAGTGCACAAAGTGCTTTGAGCTGCAGCTTGTTTTGTACTATGTAGTTTACTAAAACATAGAACAATATCAGACAGGACTGTACAGACAGATAAATTAGTGTGCATTGTGCGCTATACACGAGTACTATCCAGGAAGAAACTTGACTGGTGAAAAAAAAATCTACTACCGGTCGAGCAGGACAAGAAGGTTATCTGAAAACGCTTTTGGCATTTTGACCCAGGGATTTCCTGTCTTTATGAGACCGCTTCAAGGAACACCTTATAATATAACAAGGCCCGTACTTGCGGCATGTATCTTGGACAACTGAAGGCTATAATGTGCTTCAACAAACCGAAATAATTTATTCAACACAAGATATTCCACGTAATCTGCAGATATTATCTCACCGCCGAGGAAGAGCTACACAGAGCAGTTCACACCTGAGGGTAGCGTGGACCGGCAAGAACATACGGCCCTCTTGATTTGATCAATTGAATCATTGTAACTTTAATGTTAATTAATTGGCAAATTTGAATGTATCTATGATCAATATATTTAAGTATGCATTTCTGTATGTTCAATTGAAGTTTTTATAACTACAAAATTACATTTTATTTATTTGAATACAGTTCAAAACTAACAAAGTACTTACCCTCAGCCTGCACGTTTGTCGAAATTGTTTTCCATACACGTTCTCTATATTCAGCATTTCGGTATTATTCGTTCGACTGGTCGCACAGCATTGGAATCTTACTGACTCCTTCAGTTAATTTTTCTGCGTCCGAAGTCGTTAGCAACTCATCCGCACCGTGTCCGCGTAAAACAAAACTAAAGTCTGTTCCACATGTCTACGGAGCAGAAGTAAAGAGTGGCTGTAACGGTGAAAAAGCGCGCTTCACAAGCGGATAAACATTACAAGTACTTTGACAGGCAATTATGGTTTCTAATCATGTATGTTTAACAACAATGAAACGCTATACTGACAATAATGAATTTAATAATAATATTATTATTATTAATAATCCATCCATCCATCCATCCATCCATAGTAATTCTGCCCTAAGGCAGGTCCTTCACTGCAATCATAGCATTTTCATGCTATGCTTGCAGATTTACTAGGGAATTGTATAGGTGTGGTAGCTTCCCGTTGCTTTCCACACCGGTGAAGGCTGTTGATGATAATGATTATGGTAAGGATGATAATGATGATGGCCATATTATTTCGGGGACCGTTTGGGCCTTAAAGTTTTCCTGACATTCGTCTTACAGGTGAGGAAAAACCCCGATAAAAACCTCACCCAGAAAAACTGCCCAGACTGGGGATCGAACCCTGGCCAGCTGCGTGACAAGGCAGCACGCTACCTCGAGACCACAGCGGTGGACATTTATTATTATTAATAATAATAATAATAATAATAATAATAATAATAATAATAATAATATATAATAATAATAATGGCGGCTCCGTGGCGCAAGCAGGTAGACGCTCGCCTTTCACCGCTGGGTCCCGAGATCGTGTCTCGGTTACTCCATGTTGGTATCGTGGTGGACGAAAGGAGCTTGGGAAGGTTTTTCTCGGGGTGTCTCCCGTTTTGCCCTGCCACAATTTTCATTGCACCATTTCGTTCATCCGCTCCTGTTATGATGAGTCAGGAGTGTTGGGCCGCACCCTTATCGTTCACAAACCTCTATACATATATAGGCTTCATCTCATCTCATCCCTTGACCCGACCCTGAGTTGAACACGAGTTGAGGATTTTTTATTTTACTACTACTACTACTACTACTACTACTACTACTACTACTACTACTAATACTACTACTACTACTACTACTACTACTACTACTACTACTACTACTACTAATAATAATAATAATAATAATAATAATAATAATATAATAATAATAACAGTACTGATAATAATAATAATAATAATAATCATCATCATCATCATCATCTGCATTCATGCATTAGGTCTGTTGACCCGTTCCGACTTCAGCCCATCTCTTTCTAGGTCTGCCCACATCTCGGGTGCCTTTAGGTTTGTATTTTGTTATTTGTTTTGGATATCTATCTTCATTCATTCTGTCTGTGTTGCTTCCATTTTTTTCTATATGTATCTATTTTACCCGTTATTGCAATAACAATAATAATAATAACAACAATAATAATAATAATAATAATAATAATAATAATAATAATAATAATAATAATAATAATAATAATAATAATATGAAACGTACCTTTATTTTGTAATTCTACGTATGTTTATTCGCTTTCTTGACTGGAGACATTCCGGAAGGACCTGGCATAGAATTATCGGACATCTTTACAGAAAGGGATACTGCACTTATTAAAAACAATTGCACACGCCTGGTAAATGTGCCACATTCACTACCGTAGGCTCAATACGTAGCACTTATTTAATTTTATAGAACAAAACGCTTCATCTACACTTGAGTACTAACCGATGCTGAGGGGGAAAAAAAAAAAAAGAAAACAAGAACTTGTATTGTAATATCGTGTATAATGCTGACATGGGATTCCCCGCCAGACACGTGCAACACAACCAATGACGCGCCATAATTTTAAATGAAGGTCGATCGAAGGGAAGGGCTACTTTATTGGTTTGCTTTGTAGACATCTGGTATTTAGTATAACAAGGGAATTGTCAACGATTGCATGCGGAAACCTACCCTGAGAGGGTAGTGATGTACCAAGGCCGTGTCCAAACAATTATCTACCGATTTTAATTGCCAGGAACTAAAATCCAGCACCAAATTTCCCATTAAAACTGCAGGTAAATAATTTAGGTATATTGCATACCTGCCGTCCGCGTCGTTTTCCCGTCTCACTCCAGTCCGCTCTTACTCGAGCAGGAACGTTCATCTGTTCCATAATGTGTGTTGGTAGTGATGGATTCTGATTTCGATTGCTGTGCCTTGCAGTTAAAAGCGGCAGATTATTTTTTGACATGGCGTTTTGTACTACGCTTCTCTGGGAGAAATTTGAAAGGTAAGTTATGGCATGTTGACAGTTCCCTTGTAAGAAACTGGAGCTGGGAGTCAATATCAGTAAAACTAACTTAGCTATATTATATAATATGACCAGACGTATAAAATTAGGGTTCCCTAATATTTTCAATGTAAAAGGGGACATTTACAAAAAATTAAACGAAAAACATGGGACATTAAAAAAAAGGTGGAACATTAACAAAATATAAAAAAACAGTTATTTTCTTTTCACCACGACACTGTTGCCAATGCAAATTTATAATAAACAACTATTCAGAAATAAAAAAAACACTAAAGTCATTGTTTATTACGTTTAAAAATATTTATTTATCGCTGCAAGGGGTTTAAAATCTACAACTAAATCTCTTTCATCCAAGTCAAATTGTATTTGTCCACCGCCAAAGTGCCAGAATCAGCAGGAAATCTGCGTCATTGGCCGCACTGACCACGGATTGACAAGTATAAAATGTTCCATAGTTACCAATATATGAGAGTAAAAAAAAAAATTATAGACCAAAGAGTGCATCGTGGTCATACAACTGGAGCTTTCTAACGTTCATATTTATAATTACATAGTAAAGAACAGAACGAAAGTCATCATTCATAAATACATTTACATTTATTGTATTCCTTTAATCTATGGACAAAGCATCATCCCAAATGCGGGACATTTGAGCGCCCCAAGAAAACTTTCGGGACAGAGGGACATTAAAAAAAAACAGGACTGTCCCGGGAAAAACGGGATGTATGGACGCCCTAGTATAAATACATTATTAAACGGAAATTGACTCTTAACCAGAACCGAAAGAAATATTTAAGAAGCGTCGGAATTAAAATACGTAGGATCAATAATTACAAACAGGAATGAGGTATACAAAGAAGTTAAACCTGGGTTCAAATCAGGAAAAGTATCAGATTATACATCAGAGGGACTTTTGTCATCACAACTTCTTTAAAAAATGTTTAACTAAAGTATAATATGTGACCTCTTACTTTAAGGGAGGAGAAACGATTACGAGTATTTGAGAATAAAGTGGTCAGCAAGATGTTTGGACCAAAGACAGATGTCTACATGATCATAATGGTAAACCTAAGGACAGTCGAGACTCGTAGATGGCGATCAGCAGGAATGTAACGAATGAAAGAGAGGCTTGGAAATCCTGAAGAAAAGGGTCCAGTACGCAGTTCAAAAATGATGTGGCAGAATAACATTAAATTTGATTTGTGGGAGATTAATTATACGGGGAATGATTGAAACATGTTAGCTCAGGATAGGGATGTACTGAAAGTCAATATCCGCGCAGGCATGAATTTTCGCGTATGATATTGACAATTAATAATAATAATAATAATAATAATAATAATAATAATAATAATAATAATAATAATAATAATAATAATAATTGTTATTATTATGATTACTATAATAAATTTACTCGCTGCAACTCTAAAATCCGTGGATCATACGTATGGCCGCACGGATATAAGTTATCCGTACATCCTTACCCTGAGCTAATATTTTCATGTATCAACTTTTCTTATTAACCATTTTGTATAAACACATACGTAAATTGAGTCCTGATCAATTTCCAATCCTTATGAAGTAAGTAAATTGGGTTCTAGGTATAGTTGGCATTTTAATAACCTTACCTCCATCTTTAGTACAGAAGAACACAAGATTACGGCTTTATAAGTTTCTCGCAAGACCAGTATTAAGATATGGTAGTAAAGCATGGACAATACGAAGAAGAGATGAAAGCCGAATAACAGCAAATGAGATGCGATTTATGCGCTGTGCAGCAGGCTAAACAAAGTGGGACCATAAAAGAAATGAGGAAATTATGGAAGAGTTGGATGTAGAACCCATTCTTCACCATATACAAAACTACCAGAACAACTGGAAAACCCATCTTCAACGAATGCCGTCCCATAGAATTCCAAAAGTCATGCTTCGTTACTGCCCCCAAGGCAAAAGATCGCTGGACGTCCAAAAAGCGCTGGCTAGAAAATTCCTCTTTGAGATCGTAACAGGCCACACGGCCTAATACTTGCTTGAATGATGATGATGACGGCCTCTATTGGTTACTAATGTTGCACGGTACTTTTTATTTTGTTATAAATTGAAATGCGTTATATATATATATATATATATATATATATTAAAGTATTGTACATGGAATTAACAAATTACCGCTATCCATAAATTCCACTTCAAACACGACTACGAATGTGTGTGTGAATCCTTCCTTTCTCGTCTCTGTTCCTATTGATATCAGCCGCTACCACTAATTTTTAACTTAATTGACGTATTGAAAGGTTTTTAATCCGAAATTTACATTTGATGTAGAAGTTCAACAAAACAGGCTATAAATAAATAATATTTTAAAAAAACTAAAAGAACACGCTTTATTAGAAAACTAAAAAAATGAAAAATAATTTTAATTTTCAACACGCTTGGGATAAAATAAAGTGATCAACAAAAAAATCATCGCCAACACATATAGAATAAAATTAGAGTTATCAACAAAAAGAAAATAATTTTACCATCAAAAGCGTGGGGTGCTCTATATCAATTAATATATTTGATAATAAACAGTAAAAGTAAGCTCCCTAAGAAGAAAATGTAAAAATCATAAAAAGCACCCAACGCTTTTGATGGTAAAATTATTTTTTGTTGACAACTCTAATTTTATTCTATATGTGTTGGAGATGATTTTTTTGTTGACCACTTTATTTTATCCCTAGCGTATTGGAAATTAAAATTATTTTTCATTTTTTAGTTTTCTAATAAAGCGTGTTCTTTTAGTTTTTTAAAACTATTATTTATTTTTTATTTTTTAGTTTTAATATTTTACAGAACAAGATAAAAATGTAAATATCTTTAAATTCGATACTATTGTAGTATGAGCTAAAAGTAATACTCTTCTATAAAAAAAACCCTCCCAGCCTGATTTGAACCAGCGACGTATGGATTACTGAAATTATATACCACTAAGAGTTCACTGGGGCACGCCGTAGCGTAGTGGTTAAGGCACTAAGCTACAAGCCGGAGGGTCGAGGGTTCAAGTCCCGTTGGGGTCAGGATTTTTAAACTGACCCAAACCCTCTGGCGGCACTATGGCCCTGGGTTCGACTCAGCCTCTAACGGAAATGAGTACCAGACGCTTGTTCTGGGGTAAAGGCGGCCGTCACGCAGGGCTGACAACCCGACTGACATAAAGTGCCGATTGTCTAGAAAAAGTGGGAGCCTTAACCTCCTACTACCCCAAGGGCCTCCGGGTCTGTTGTGGGATCACTTTACATTTTTTTTAAAGAGTTCACTGCTCTACCAACTGAGTTCTTACAACGATTGACTAAAAACTCGACAAGTCCGCAACCTATTATACCAGTTTTCATTTTTTTGATTTTCGGATGATTCTGGCCAGGACTTTAGAAACAAAATATGAAATTATTGTATTGTCATGTGTCCTCTACACGTATACAAAGTTTCAAGTCGATCCAATGTTTCTAAGTGGGTGAAAATCGCGTTGAAAAATTCCGTTACATTGATACAAAAACACGTTTTTTGATTTTCTGATGATTATGGCCAGGATTTTAGAAAATAAATATGAAATTATTGTATTGTCACGGGTCCTCTAGAAGTATACAAAGTTTCAAGTCCATATAATGATTTTAAGTGGGTGAAAATCGCGTTGAAATATTCCGTTACATAGATAGATAGATAGATAGATAGATAGATAGATAGATAAATAGATACAGGTCAAGCTAATATAAAGCGTGTAAAAAGTCGATAAGTCCGCAACCTATTATAGCAGTTTTCATTTTTTTTTTTTTGTGATGATTCTGGCCAGGTTTTTAGAAACAAAATATAAAATTATTGTATTGTCACGGGTCCTTTACGTGTACACAAAGTTTCAAGTCGATCCAATATTTCTAAGAGGGTGAAAATCGTGTTCAAAGATTCCGTTACATAGGTACAGAAACACTTTTTTTTATTTTCTGACGATTCTGGCCAGGATTTTAGAAAATAAATATGAAATTATTGTATTGTCACGGGTCCTTTACACGTATACAAAGTTTCAAGTCGATCCAATGCTTCTAAGTGGGTGAAAATCGTGTTCAAAAATTCCGTTACATAGATACAAAGACACTTTCTTTTATTTTCTAAAGATTCTGGCCATGATTTTAGAAACAAAATATGACATTATTGTATTGTCACTGGTCTTTTACAAGTATACAAAGTTTCAAGTCGATCCAATGATTTTATGTGGGTGAAAATCGCGTTAAAATATTCAGTTACATAGATAGATACAGGTCAAGCTAATATAAAGCATGTAATAAAAAGAATCAAAGCTTCACGGCATACCAAGATTAATATAAACTATACCCAAAGTATACAAAACAATTGTTGGAAGAACGAAAACAAAAAACAAGATGGGCTCAACAGTGTTAAAGAATGGGACCTCACAACATTTATGAGGCTTAATCCATGAGGTTGCTGCTGCTGATGATGATTATTTTAAACGAGAACGCACCCAGTACTTACAACCTTCTCTGTAGAATCATACAAAATAACATTCAGTAGGTTAAAACTTTTTGCTAATGAAATAATTAGTTTCCGAAAGGCCTTCAGGTTTTGAAAGATTTTAACCAAGTTGAATGCTATCTTACATTGTGATTAATACCTCTTCGGAATAATAATAATAATATTAGTGATAAGATAATAATGGTAATAATTTGCATACTGTGGACTAAAGATCGTCAGTTGTACAGGTCTGTAACTATGAGGCACGAGCGTTCATGTCGCTGCATATTTAAGTTGTCTTGTATGTCTGTGTAGTGCATTGTCTGGCATTTCATTGATTTGAAGAATAAGGGGAGGCAACAGGTTTATCGCAATCAATGATTCAAGTGTTCCACAGGTGGGGAAAGCAGGTGGGATGCATTTTCATATTTTATTTATACCTGCTTTATAGCTAAGGGAAGTTTTTTTATTTTCAAATTCGAATCAGTAGGAAAATACCATTCCTAACGTCTGCATACATACTTCTTTTCTTATATTATCGTTTTCCTGTTTTTAAATTTCTTTGAAATATTTTCAAAACCTAGTTGCTTGCTGTTTAGGTTTTTAAGAGTGGTATCATTACATTTGTGACGTAAAATTATAAAGAGGGCCAGTAGGCCTACCTTACGAAAGTAACTTATTGACTCAGATGGTTTTTAGTAAATAAGCAATGCAATCATATTAGTGTACTATTGCTGAGGTGAACATCCCGCTGGAGAGGTAATGTTATTGCAGTGACGTCAGGGCTGGGGTGAGCGTGTTCAGATATAAGTATTGGTAATGAACATTTTCAAAACATGCTACTTACATTATTCAAAACATTAAAGCTGGATGTGGCGGATTGAAGATTACGTTACTGGATTAATGTATATGATTTCTTCGCTGCAGTTGTATTGTCATATACTGAGCTGAACAACACGCTTGTAGGGAAGGGAACGAACGAAAACAGGAAAAAATCGTGTACATTGACCGTCAATCTGCCACATCCAGTCTTAAAGTAAAGTAACTACAAGCCTCAGGAGGCCCTTGGGGTAGTGGGAGGTTAAGGCTCCCACTTTTTCTGGACAATCGGCACTTGATGTCAGCCGGGTTGTCAGCCCTGCGTGACGGCCACCTTTACCCCCAGAACAAGCGTCCGGTGCTCATTTCCGTTAGAGACTGAGTCGACCCCAGGGCCATAGTGCCGCCAGAAGGTTTGAGTCAATTTAAAAATCCTGACTCCACCGGGACTAGAACCCTCCACCTTCCGGCTTGTAGCGCAGTGCCTTAACCATTACGCTACGGCGTGCCCCCACATCCAGTCTTACTGTTGAATTGAATAACATAAGTAGTATGTTTTGAAAATGTATAGTAATTCTGTCTGAACACGCTCACCCGATCCCTCACATCACTGCAATAACATTATCCCTACAGCGGGTTGTCCACTCAGCTTACAGTATGGGGTCCGTGCAGATTGTAAATTAAAATGTATTTACTTTC
Source organism: Diploptera punctata (assembly GCA_030220185.1). Taxonomy (NCBI): domain Eukaryota; kingdom Metazoa; phylum Arthropoda; class Insecta; order Blattodea; family Blaberidae; genus Diploptera; species Diploptera punctata. Next base: position 3,109,057 of record JASPKZ010001618.1, on the reverse strand, counting down.
TTTAGAAAAAATGTCAAATTCGATTACTACTATAACAGTAGGAGTATAGCCTACTTGACGTTGGGTTTTGTGTAGGTCACTCCTGTTCAAAATAACCGGTTTCGTCGGGACTGTTTCATTTATTCGCTGCGTACAAATAAGTATATAGCTGTTCCTAAAGTAATGCATCATCATCATCATCGTCACAATTAAAATAGTTTGTGTCGGAATATGGCAGAGAACACTTCAACACAGATGTAAGGTATGTGCTATGGAGTCAAAGGACGATTAAAACATCATGTTAATGGTTAAACAACACATCCACTGCTATAGTCTTGTTGCTGCCTCGTATACAGCGAGCCCTGGTTCGATCCCCGGTGAAAACAAGTTTTCTGAGTATTTTTTTCCGAGGATTTTTCCTTACCTCAAGACAAATTTCAGGAAACTTTAAGGCCCAAATGTTGCCTTTGATAATCATCATTATCATATTCGACATACTGAGTATGAATGTGCGGATGAATCGTGTGTTTTGTCTTAAATCGTGATATTTCAGAGGAGGCCCTGAGTTGAACTGATCACTCATTCAGGGAGGCTCTCCGTGTCTTTGTGTGATCAAAAATGTTGTGTCTGGTCCAAAGTTTGAAATCTCCCTTCCGACGTCGCAAGGCTCGGGTGACGTGGGGAACGTGGAAACACCTATATGGCGAGAGGTTAAATTGCATGATGATGAAGATTGTAGTTTGAGGAAACAAAGAACATTTTACATTATAACAACAACATTAAGGTACGAGGACTTCAACTTCCGCAGCCCCAAAATTGCAGATCTGAATGTTTCGAGGATTTGTGTAATAGAACGGATATTCCGTTAACAAGGTACAGCATCATTGCAGCATTCATAAAACATAGCGTTACAGGCCTAGAAGATCTTTGGCCTATCAGCCGGCTGCCATCCTCCGATTCCGATTGAGGGTCTTTCCACTTTTCAGCGGTTGCCCTTTTACCAGCCGGCTGCTGGCCCTTCACATCCACATGTGTCTATCACAGAGGTAGATGATCAACAGCCAGTGTAGGGGTGACATGTGGTTAGCATGTCGAGTCCCCAGCCGTTATAGCTGGTTCCTCAACCTGGAGCCGCTACTTATTGTAGCTACCCAATTGCCTCACGATGCTGGGTGGGCACCGGTCCCATACTGGCCGAAATACCATGAGAAAATTTCTTCCCCCATGGAGACTCGAACCAGCGCAAGTCCCGTAGCTCTGCGCCAAGGCTTCCTACCTTAACCGCTCGGCTACGTTAATCACAGAGGTGGATGTTCATCCAACTAGTACAGAAGTGTCATTTGGTTACCATGTTGTGTCCCTTAGCCGTTATTTTAGTTACACTTATTTCCTGGAGTCGCTACTTATTGTAGCTGCCCAATTTGCTTACGATGCTGGATGGGTATTGATCCCTTACTGGCCGAAATTTAATGAGGAAGTTACTTCTCCTATGATGACTCGAATCGCGGCTCTTCATCGAGACATCATGTTTTAAACAACTCGGCTACGGCGCACGACTGTAACTAACTGAATATAAATGAAAAATTCATTCGGAAATACAATTACGCAGAATATACATAGCTTACCCCTTCGCTTATGACGAATCCCTAAATAATGGTAACAAGCTATGTAGTTGATTGATTGATCCGTTGCGGGGACATGGGAAGTTTGTTAACCAGACTTATTTAGTTATTTTAGTTACACTTATTTCCTTACAGATGCCAACTTGGGACACGTGGTTAATGCATCGCCTGGAGGAGATATCTAGTACGAGACTAAGGTATTACTCGGATGTATGAAGGTCGATTAAATATCACTCAGAGGTATTTTTTATTTAGAATTAGGTTGTTTTACGAGCTCGAAAACCTTCAGTCTCGCGACCCACGGCTTAAAGTCTCTCCCGAATGACTTGTCCCTTGAATTTTTCCATCCTAAAAATCCTATCGACTGCGGCCGGGTTTGTATCCGCGATCATCGGGACTAGAGGCAAAGATCATAAGCACTAGACCACCGCGGTCCAAGAAGAGATGCAGAGTAGCAGATACAAATATTTTCCTATCTGTATTTAAAACTAAAGATACCTCTAATATTCCAGTCGCAAATGTTGTAGTAACCCTGACGCCTTTATGGTCTCGATAAAAACATCTCTGCTATCCTTCGAAGAGATAGATGAAGTTAATAATTCCACAATTATTGCTTGTTTCTTGCTTCTGTTGTTACCTGACGGTAGCACGAAATACAGTGTTTTGCTACTGGATATGGATTGAACTTATTTTATAAAACAGCAATGTTATCCACAATAACATGTAATCTGTATACCATGGTCTAACCTAAATTCCAGACCATGGGCAACCACAAGAAAAATTCCTATAGTTTGCCCGGGAATCGAACCGTCAGAAATGCTGACCACTAGCTCCTGAGACTGGTATTATTATTATTATTATTATTATTATTATTATTATTATTATTATTATTATTATTATTATTATTATTATTATTATTATCCGATTTCATTACATTGGAATCACATTCCGTTCTCTTAATTTTCAACTTTTGTGACCTAGTCGTTCGCGGTGGTCTAGAGATTACGTTCCTTGTCTATGGTCCCGAGGGTTACAACACGGCCGGGGTCGATGGATTTTTAGGATGGAAAATCCAAGGGACAAGCCCTCCGGGAGGGACGTTAAGCCGTGGTTCTCGAGACTCAAGATTTTCGGGCTCGTAAAAGGACCTCATGTCTGAATAAAAATATCTTTGAGCTAAATTTAACCGACCTTCATCCATCGGAGTAATACATTAGTTTTATATTAGATTTCTTCTCGAGGCGAAATACTAACCTTATGTCCCTCGCTGACATCTGTAGGGAATTAAGCGTAACGAAATTAGTCTTGTTAACAAACTTCCACTAGGAAAGTCCCATGTCTCGTCGCGGGGCGAACGGGGATCAGTCAATCAATAAAGTGACCCAAGCAATGACTATTTCTCTGCAAGTGTAATTGTCCAGATACATCTAAGTAACTAAATAATTAGCTTTAAATTAATCTTTAGTTTACTCTGTCCCCTTACTTGTGTGTTTTCCTTGGAATTAAATGTCTGAGCTGATTAGGCCTATTCCTTTAAGGAGTCTCTCCTTTCCCTTGTAAATTAGCAGGGGAAACATAGGATACCATCTTCCTAACTAAAATACTGATACCATCGAAACCCGATTTCATAGTCGTGCGGACTTAATCTATCCGTACATTACTGCGTTACTGTACTGAGGAAGCTTATATATAAAAATTGCAATTTCACAAAATCTGTACCTTGTTATTTACAAACCGTTACGAGCACAATGTTAGAAAACATTATGTAAGCCTGTGCGTGAATGTCGCTAAAATTAGAGATGTAATGTTTTAAAGTTAGATTTTTTGTATTAAAATCCGAAACACATTTGTGCTACAATAAATAAAATAAATGTCATTGCATTTTTAGATGAAATAACATGACGTGAACATTTTTAGAATTCAAACTGTTTCTTGATATTTAAAAAAAAGTCTATCTTATATATTAATCGATTCATCGGCCGTTGGCGTTAAAATTTACTACAGATGTCCCATTCTCACTCTATATAAATCTTTATATTCTTGTCCATTTATTTAAGTGTCATGTAATCCTAGGTGACCGGGATAGCTGTTATTTATAACTATTATGATTCCCTGAGCTGTTGTAATAATTCCATAGCTATTGACATTTACGCATTGTCGAAGGTACTGTAAATCTGTCTCAGTTTAATAGTTATAAATTATAAACCATCTCTATGGGAGCGAACAAATGCCTCATGGAGTGGAGGAATGTTCAATCAATAAACTCTCATATCTTCTGTTTTTCGTGTTTTGTGAAAATAGAATTGTTTTCAGGAACTGTAGCGCAGATAGGCACTTACAGTACAGTAATTTAAAAATATAGCTTCATGTAGGAAAACCAGAGGGAAAACGCCCAGTTGGTAGACCAAGAATGGGGTGGAAGAATAACATTAATCATGATTTGAGGGAAGTAGGTTATATAAGGAATGACTGGAAAACATTAGCTCAGGATAGGAATGTATGGAGAGCTTATGTCCGCGCGGCCATGATTCTACGGGTTCGATAGTGCCAGTGAGTTAGTTTATGTAACAAAGAAGTACGAATTAGTGTTGTGAAATGTGATTGGCTCTCTGACTAATTTAAGTTTGTAGTTTTTGGTGAGAAGAAATAAGAAAAATACCGAAAACATAATAACATTTGAAATAGAAATAAGCTAAAAGACGTGATATGAACATAGTGGATCGCGCAAACACAGCTGTCAATTATGATTAAAATTGGATGACCGATCTAGAGAATTATTAGTTCATACGCTCTTGGTGTAGTGTTAAATTTCATTGAGGTAGAGAATTCAGTCGTTGAGACGAGCACATTTACGTGACATACCGATAATCTTATAGTTGGCGAAAAATCGGTTTCAAAGGTCACGTGACTTAATGATGTAGGTTTTAGTACCGAATGATGTCGGTATATGTGCGTTACAAGAAAAACGATATTGACAGCTATCCAAGATATCAAACTATTTTGTAACCTATGGTCCATTGTAACGTACCCATGTGCTATAATTTTGTTTCCAACAGGAACACAATAGTGTGTGTAGTACTTCATCATAATTTTCAGACTACCTCTCTAGTTTTGAATGTAGTAGGCCTACCTGTGAAATTGTTACAATCGTCGAAAAAAAATTATGTGTGTGTGTGTCTGTTTTGTATGCAAATATATATATCCATCCATAGTAATTCTGCTATGCTTTGCAGATTTACTAGGGAATTATAGGTCTGGTAGTTCCCATTGCTTTTCACACCGGTGAAGGATGATGATGACCGGATGATTTTCGGGGACCGTTGGGCCCTATGCTTCCTGACATTTGTGTTACAGGTGAGAAAAAAAAAACGAAAAAAAACCTCACCCAGGAGCCTGTCCCGACCGGGAATCAATCCCGGGACCACTGCGTGACAAGGCAGCACATTACCTCGAGACCATGGCGCACAGTGTGATATTTGACGATTCTAGGGGGATTTAATTTTTGGCTCGATAACTTTACTATTTTTCAGTCTTTATTGTTCTGTATCCCACTTGTAACATTATTTGGACTATTTAACTCATGCCCCAAATGGGAGTCAATGACCAATCACATTTCAATGATTTCTGTTTTACAACCAATCAGAGTCGTGTTTCACCAAATATTTATCAGTGTTATAATTACCATATTAAAGAAAACTCCTCCTTACAATATTGCGTTCCTTTGGCAATAAATAGTATGATCTGGTTGCAGTGATAAACAAAAGAAGCAGTAAAAGCGTACCTATCGTTTCTCATTTGTTTTCAAACATCGCCGTTTACATTAAATATATAAATATTTTAAATAACTATAGTTAAATAATGATTTGTGAGTAAACAGCTTAATTTTATTCGTTAAATAGTCCTAACAAATGCCACTCTTGGCAATTTCAATTATTTGTACTAATATTTTTCATAAAAAATAATTTTTGTTATGTATTATTTTGTTCCCCATATTTTACAAAATTAATGAACACAAATGATTTTCTATTTCTTACCAAAACATTCAATTTAATATTTTGAATAATATATTATTGATTTACATATTATAAAATACAAACATATTGCATTTCTTACAGAAACAAATATTTTTTATTTATCGCTATTTTACAAATGAAAAAATCACATGTGCATATTATATTTTTATAGTATATATTTTTTGATATGAACATTTAACATATTATAGAGAACAAATGTTATTTCATTTCATACACCAAAACATATAATTATTATGAATTATTTATCATCATTTTTCAAATGAAAAATTCTTAAATGTTATTCTGTTTTTTATAAAATCCATAATGTTTTATCATTTTACAAATATAAAAAAATACAAATGATTCTATATTTGTAAGAACATATAAATAGATTAAGTATTTTTTAATTTCATTATTTTAAAAATAGGTATTCTATTTATTGGAAAGTTGTCCACCGCTGTGGTCTCGGGGTAGCGTGCTGCCTTGTCACGCAGCGGGCCCGGGTTCGATCCCCGGTCGGGACAGTTTTTCTGGATGAGGTTTTTATCGGGGTTTTTCCTCGCCTGTAAGACAAATGTCAGGAAATCTTTAAGGCCCAAACGGTCCCCGAAATCATATGGCCATCGCAATCATCATCATCATTCATATTCATCTTAGGTTAAGCTTGGGATTAGGGACTCTCCTGGCGCACCATTATCATCATCATCATCACCACCCATCATATCATCGGGGCAACGTAACCTCGCCTTCCAGGCGCCCCAACCTCAGAAGTGGGTTACAAGTACGCCATGCCAGGATAGAAACCAGGAATGTCGAAAGACAAACCTGGGGCATTTAAAAAAAAATATTGGAAAGTATATTATGATTTATATATTGTTATTATTCTATAAATTAAAAAAAAAACAATTGCTTTTCCATTTCTTACAGAAAAATATGTTATGAATTTTTATTCTTATTATTTTGCACATATGAAGAAAAAAGCAAGATAGTAATGTTTTGCATCATCTGAGTCACTTTTATCGGAATCTGTTGCTTCTGTATCTAAAGTAGGTGCTGAGAGCAATGAGAGAACTGCCTGTGTAATTATACCGTATTTTCTTTCATGATTATGCCTGAAGTTAACCAAGAAAGTATCAAAAGTCTGTGGAAATATCGGTGTGTCGGCCCTCGAAGTTTTTCTTGTGAAATGTTCCCGATATCTTCTACTATCTTTGTTTCTTGATGGTTGACCAATCGAAAGAATACAAGAAGCAAAAACAAGCTTGCCGTGGCATATGATCTTGTGCACACTCCTTGGCATATAAAACCAACTGTTTTCTTTCAAATACAGATTTCTAGTTTCATCAGCATTTATGAAAAACCCACAACTCAGTGTCTCTATTATGACATGAAAACGGTGTTTCTGAAAAAAATCGACGAGCAGTGTTTCCATTATTCGTATTTCCTGCTTGTTGTGTTGGCATATCCACCAGTAAGCCTGTATCATCCTTGAATCTGTTCTGAATGCACTTCTTCCTATTCTCAACTGTAGTATTTATATATTGGTGAGTTGAAAGGCTGGCATCTATCATCAACGCTAGGGCTCTATCAGCTGATAAACTTTTCGGTTTATCTAAAAACAGCCGTCGACTCTTTTTCATTCTGGTGCCTCGTGAAGGTGATGCAAGGGATAATTCTTTGACTATTGCAGCAGGGTCTTTTTCTTTCTCTTATCACGCAACTTAATTTCAGTAGCAGTAGATATTTCTTCTAGGCTTGTTGACCGAACGAATTCTCTAAGCTTCCACCTTTTCGTCTTTTCACATCATTCTTCTAATGGTTTTGATGGCCTATCAGAACTAGAAGGCGGTTGATGTGTAGAATTAGAAGACAGAGATTGACGGGAAAATTAATATTTTCTTGTAGCCAATCCGAATAATTTTCCAGGAATCTGCCACGATGACGATAACATTTGTTCTATCTTACTTAAATTTGCTGACACACACTTCTCATGCAGGCCTTTAAATTCTTAGTAACGACATCAGAGACTGTCACATGCATAATTTGTTTAAACACAAATTCATACACTGCATCACAACGTTCCCTTTTATTATTTCCGGACCAAACTTTGAAAATTGCGCGCCGGGAAGTAAGGGGAACCATCGTAAAACAAAGAAGAATAAGCTATATAAATGCAGATGAACGCAATTATTCTCTTGTGTTTCCAACAGAAGGGATGTCAATAAATAAAAATAATGCAATTAGAAGGCCGTATACGTCCATATAAGAAAGTTCTAGGCTAAAATATCTGGATAATAAATTTAAATTGGAACACAGTTAAAATTCTTCTTTCATATTAACATTCTTGTAAATCCAAACAGATGAAGCCTATCTTACGTAACTTACAGAACCCTAAACTAAACATAAACATCACAATAACACATACACCGACTTTATTCTCTACATCTACTCAATAAGACAGATTACGCATCTGCGCGTGACTGTTGTATTTAGACCTTATTTATGAGTCTCTGCGCATGCCTAGGAACAAAATAATTACTCATATATGCTAACAGATTTGTTTGCATGTAAATTACAAAATATCACTTTTATTAATTAACCTTGGAATTTTTAATTAAATCCCCCTAGATTGTTAAAATAGCAGCACTCTGTGCGGCGGTGGACAATATGTATGTATGTATATATATATATATATATATATATATTTAATATTATTTATTTAGCAGCTTTCAATTATTAACAACATCTTCCTGCGCCCAATTAACTTATTGTCATTCTTCTCCACATGTCTCTGTCATTCCAATTTCTACCATCCAATCCTTTTTCCCTCACGCTGCTCAAATCATCATCAATTCATGTTATTTTTGGCCGTCCTCTTCTTCTTCTACCAAGTGGCACCTGCTCTAGTGTTCTTCTTGGGAATCTGTCTTCCGTTATTCTTTTTACATGTCCATGCCATTTAATTGTTTTCTTATGAAATCCATGATTGAAATTTAAACATATCCTACATATTTTTTTAATTACATTGCATATTTTATCTCTTCTAGAAATTCCAAAATTATATAATTTAATTTACTTATTATGGTATTTAGAATTTTGGTTTTGTTTTATAACTTATATTCAGATATCATAAAACACCATTTAATTTTGATATTGCAGATTTACCCTTATTTATGCTCTCATTAATTTCATCATCGTGTCTTCCATCTGCATTATTTATTGTCCCCAAATATTCATAATCGTCACGTGCTTCCTCCCCATACACGGATCATATATATATACGCGCGTGTGTGGGGGGATAGGAGAGAAAGAGAGAGAGAGAATAGATATAAGAAAGAGTTAATGTTCAACCTTAAATTGGCATGTATCCAATCTGTTTGTTTAATAATTTAATTAAAAAAAAGAATGAATAGAAATGACTTAAATTTGTATTGAATTGTATAATACATAGTAATGACTTAGTTATATATGATTTTAACTGGGGCCCGACATATTTAAATTAATGTTCCGCTAAATTAAGGGTTAAATTATTAATTCCGCCTGATATAAAAAATGTTGTGTGCACTCAGTTTGGTATTTTTCAATTTACGTTTACAAAGCCAAAAGTATGTAATAATTTTATGAATTGGTTTGATTTGAAAAGAACATTATTGAATTCTATAGAGAAAGAAAAGTACCATTTCCTATTTTCTTTCTCTTACCTAATGAAAAAAAAATGAATGTAATGCAATGTTGCATGTTATTGTAAAATTGTCAGCACTATAATCATCAGAAAGGTCATTAATGTAGTGTATGGACGCACGCCATCGTTCCTCCATTCATTCATTTGCAACATGGAAGCGAAAGCAGAATTATTGGATCTCTTTGAATCTGTTGATGTGATTGATTAATAGGAAAAGAGTAGGACCAGCATATAGATATATACACATTTCTAAATTGCTTTCCTCGTATAATAGAAAAGCAATAACTTTGCGGGAATGTAGCTTCCATACTCGCGGAGTAGCGGCGTTTTCCATTCCTACTGTGTTCGATTGGGTGCCCGTATAAAATAGGTTAGTGATTTTCAAAAGGGGTTGACTGGAGGGGTAAGGAAGGAAAAGTCCTTCGCTTTCGTCCAGTAAAAAAGAGTAGGGGAAAATATATATTGTCAGAAGGGGTGTAAAGGAGATGAGTTGAGAGGGCTGAGCGCGATTTTTATGCTTTTTCATCCATTTGCTTTGCATTATTTCATCTTGCACTGGCCTGTCTATGTTCACTGTTGAGTTAACATATTTGAAATTGTCCTGCTTTTTTGTATGGATACAATTTTGTTTATAGTGTACACGAACATTTTATTATATAAATAAACACTAAACGCACCGTGGTGTGAGTTAACTAAATTCTAAATTTTATATCTATGTGGTGTGTGTGTTTATGTTCTAATGCAATCCATTACACTGTTCGTGCTTCGGGTAATTGTCGGCGTTAATGCGATGTATATTTAATTTACGTACCACTTCGATCGATCACTTTATGTATATACTGTATTATTATTATTATTATTATTATTATTATTATTATTATTATTATTATTATTATATTGTGTAAAGTCACAAGCGATTAGACGCTCGCCTCTCACCGCTGGGGTCCCGAGATGGAGTCTCGGTCACTCCATGTAGTGGACGAAATGGAGCTTGGGCAGGTTTTTCTCGAGGTTTTCCCCCGTTTTCCCCTGCCACAATTTTAGTCCACTATTTCTCCATACTCATCTCATCCATTTCATTTCATTTATTTCATCTGCTCCCGTTATGGTGGTCGGCCGGCACCCTTGTCATTCACAGACTTCTATGTAAGGGGATTCATTTCATCTCATCCCGATCCTGGACACGAGTTGAAGCTATTTTTTATATTGTGTAAAGTGAGGAATGTAGGATTCGAATATGTTTATGCATATCTGCAATGTGAAATGTGTAGTATAAGATACGATGTTGAAGAGAAAGTGGAGCCTAACCCTGTCGAAAAGCACCAAAGGGTAGTGAGGCGACGGAGGAATCGCTATTAAAAGTATCACATGTCTTCTCAAGATAATGTACTTTGGAAGGATTTACAATTTAATGCAGCAAAGTGGTGCACAGTCTAGCGATTAAAAATTATACACCACCAATCTTTCTGGCTCCAACATTGATAATTTTTACAATTAATTTAATAAAAAATCAACCCCCACTGGGTATCGAACCCGGGGGCGCTAATTATGCAGCAGACATGCTACCACTTGAGGCAGCGCGGCGACTTTTTAATTAGGCCTATGTATTTCAGAGTGCCGAAGAGTGTTGCAGTGTGTGATGTTTTACTTTAGATAATAAATTAGAAAGAGAGATTTTATAACGTACATTATTCACAACAAAATATCTATCTAGGGGATTGAAAATTCCATCTAGCCTTACAGGTGCTTTTTACATTCATACACGCCACCCAGGTCTTACAGAGGTACGACCTATTGGCAGACGGATCACATTACCACACAAGGGCACCCCGAATGAGTGATCAGCTCAGTGTCAGGGTCTCCCCCGAGACAACACTCCATTCACACACATTCACATTAAACATGGCGAATATGATATTGGGCCTCAAAGTTTCCAGACATTTGTCTTACAAGTGACGAGAAAAAAATCACCCAGGAAACTTGTCCCGACCGGGAATCGAACCCGGTCCTCTGCATATGAGGCAGCTATGCTACCCCGAGAACAAAGTGGTGGACATATATTTATCCTTAAATCGTATTTGATCTGTTTTCATATTCTAAAAAAACAGTTTTATATAAGAGCCTCAATTGTGATATTTTAGTAAACAAAATACAAGGATTCACTTGCAGCCCTTTAAGACCAAGGATCTCGAGTATTTTTAAATTTTCTTCATTTTATATTTATTTTGTTTTTCTGTAATCTTGACTTCTGATTCTGGAAATGACAAAAAACTGTATGTTGAGAATAACCGTTATGAAGTGTCCATATTGAAATGGCGATTAAACTTATATTTATTCAGATTTCTCAACTTATTTGAGCCATAGCCTACTTCATTATTTTGTTTTAAAATGTATTCGGGGTTTATTTGATATACTGTAAGTTTGTCCCATAAGCATTTCGGTTGTTAATGTAATGTTGTATGTCTAGTGGAATTTTGATGGTGTGATTCACTGAGAGTTTGTTCCAAACGGACGTGCACTTCTTGCGGAACTTTATTATCGACGTCTGGAACGAGTTTATGAAATGTTTCAGGGTCGTGAGTTCAAACGCGACCGGACCCCATACTGCACGAATAAACATGACGAAAATTCAGGAATTGGGATGATTCGAACTGCTACTACACCCAACATATAGCCCTGATTTTGCGCCAACAGATTACCATCTGTTTAGACCCATGGCTCATTTTTGCGTTAAATTTCGAAAAAATAAGAATATTGAAGCTGTGGAAGTGAGTCTCAACGAATTATTCGCATAAAAAACCAGAGACTGGTACCGTCGCGGGCTAATAAACATCGCTAAAAGATGGCTCAAGACCATAGAATCTCTAGTTTGAAGAGTAATTTAATTTTTGTCAGAAAACACTGCAAATAAAATTTTGTTAAAAAGTACATTAGGTCCTTCTTATGAGACAATATCTGTTAAGTAACATTCATTCAGCTTAAATATCATTATTACATAATATTACTTCTAACCTGCAAATTAATCAAATAAATTAAAATTGGCCTTGTTTGGAACATCTTGTTATAAAAAGACTAATTTGCAATTACACAAATATATTAATAACAATTTATTAAGATTTCCTACAAAACTTTATATTTGATGTATCCACGAGAATCAGGATGTAAACAAGTAGGTACATTTTCAGCTTATCCCAGACACCTTCAACACGGAAGGCCAGGAGTTTGATTTTGGAGTCTTCTTCTAGACTGGTTGTCTTATCCACGGCAAGAGTCCGATTTACCCTTCACATAAACCTGTGGCCGGAACTCTTACCTTCCGGTGCAGAAGGACCAGGAGTTCGTGTGGGCCGGTATGCCAATTCCTGAAGTAAAATTATCTCCAGAGAGACACCTTACCACAATCCTTAATAATAATATAAGCATTCTGTCTGCATATGAATTTCCCAGAAGTTGCATGTTAAGGAGATACTTCACGATATGTAGGCGATAAATTCTATTTTCAGTGTTTTTAAGTTGATTTGGTGTTAACCGCATAAAAAGATATATTAAAAGTTTTTTTTATTTTTTTTCCCCTCTCGTCAGTTTGATTTCTGGAGTGTGTGATGATTTCCAAGGGGTTGTAGATCAATGATTCGGTTGCCACGTCTTCACATTTACCTGAAACCCTCTCCTTCGCCTCTTGAATCATGAGACTTTCAGTTTAATGAAACTTCGAACGGATTGATAAGTAACAAAGAAAAAGAAGAATTCAAACTCCCTCCCACAAGTCACGGATTGCTCAAATTTCCCTCAAGGTTTCACCACCCATAATCCACCCTCAACTCCAGTTTTCTGAATAATAAAACCCAAACAGTGAAAGTTTTCTTTCTCTAGGTTTGAAAATGGTGGAAGTCGAAATGTTTGAATTGGAAGAGATCAACAAATTGTGCAAATTTAATTGAATTCCATTACAATATTGTTCATAATCGTTTGTGGCTTTATCCCATTAAATTAATTTGCTTTAGTATTAATAACAGTCGATAAAAATGCTTTTCATTTATGAAAACTAATTAAAATGGAACTAATAATATTTACTGTTTAATGGAACACAGATAATTCATATTTTTTGTGGTTCCTTCTTTATTGCATATCGTTACACTCCATATTTGTTTGGAATCAAGTTACATTACATGAATTCATTCTAGTACTGCAACTATTTAATAATCTATAGAAAATATGTAATCAAATAAAGAATCTGAAGTAAATTTGCATAAACAGATGTCTTACTTAATATATTTTGGTTGACAATATGTAATAGCTTGCTTAATACCAATTAAGAGCAAGCTTATATTCTTTCTTTGGAAGTATTAGTTTGTTTGACCTACCTTATTTCTTTCAAGGCGTAAGAAACGTCATATCAATTTTTACTACCGTTGTTAACTTATTAAAACCATAAGTAACACGATATTTTTTTTCGAATAATGATAATAATAATAATTAGTGATAATAATAGTAATAATAATCCTTTCTTGATTATTATTATTACTACTAATTATGACTATTACTACTAGTTATTATTATTATTATTATTATTACTAATTATTAATAATAGATAGATCATCGGTTGATTAATGTCTTTGTCATCGTCCGATTCCTAATAGCCAATTTTGTCGGTTCATCCAATCCCCGAGTTGTAGATGTTTTTTCTTCATGTATAAATATATTCCCTGACTCCAGGAGGTTTTAGGTCTTCCTCTGCCTCGTCTTCCCTCAGGTTTCCGTTCCAAACACATTTTGGTAGCCGATCCTCTTCCATTCGCTGGACATGTCCGTACCATCTTAATTGCTGAGTTTTAATATAATCTAAAATGGTGTCTTCAATATTCATTTTCTCCCTTATAACTGAGGTCCTAATTTTTTCTCTTCTTGAAATTCTTCCTACCCTTCGTATAAAATCCATTTCCGTTGCCAAAACATACTTATTTGTTTTGTTGTTGATGGCCAAAGTTCGCTCCATAAGTAATTATGCTTTTAACAATTGTATGATACATATATTAATTTTATTTTATTACTTATACTTTTATCCCACAATATTCCATTGCGACAAGCAATTGCAAATTTTCCTTTATTATTTATATTTCCTCTTCATAACTTACATCTTTATTTATTTAAATGCAAAAATATATGATCTCACTACAATATTTTATTGTTTCTCCAGTTTTGGTTCACCAATTGATAAATATTTGTTTTCTTCATGTTCAATATATATATATATATATATATATATATATATATATATATATATATATAAGTCCACCACTGTTGTCTCGAGGTAGCGTCCTGCCTTGTCAAGCAGCGGGCCCGGATTCGATCCCCGTCGGGGCAGTTTTTCTGGGTGAGGTGTTTATCGGGGTTTTTCCTCACCTGTAAGACAAATGTCAGGAAAACTTTAAGGCCCAAACGGCCCCCGAAATCATATTATCATCATCATCATCATCCGATTGATTCGATTGAGGGTCTTTCCACTTTTCAGCGGTTGCCCTTTTACCAGCCGGGTGCTGGCCCTTCACATCCACATGTGTCAATCACAGATGTAGATGATCAACAGCCAGTGTAGGGGTGACATGTGGTTAGCATGTCGAGTCCCCCAGCCGGTATAGCTGGTTCCTCAACCTGGAGCCAGTACTTATTGTAGCTACCCAATTGCCTCACGATGCTGGGTGGGCACCGGCCCCATACTGGCCGAAATACCATGAGAAAATTTCTTCCCCCATGGAGACTCGAACCAGCGCAAGTCCCGTAGCTCTGCGCCAAGGCTTCCTACCTTAACCGCTCGGCTACGGCGCGGGACATCATCATCATCATCCTTATCATTATCATCACCATCATCCTTCACCGGTGTGGAAAGCAACGGGAAGCTACCACACCTACAATTCCCTAGTAAAGCTGCAACATAGCATGAAAATACTATGATTGCATTGAGGGACCTGCCTTAGGGCAGAATTACTATGGATAGATGGATATATATATATATATATATATATTCACAATAAACATGCGAATATGACTTTGTTGAATATGATGGACAGATGTTGTTCGAGATCCGTTTGGGCCTTAAAGTTTCCTGACATTTGTCTTACAGGTAAGGAAAGCCCTCGGAAGAGATCATCACCCAGGAAACGTGTCCCGACCGGGGAACGAATCCGGGCACACTACTTTCAAAGCAACGGCACTACCCCGAAACAACAGCGGTGGACAATTTAATATTTGTAACGAATATTATTATAAATTGAATCGATATATATTGTTTAAATTGGTGACAAATTATACAACAATATACAAAATATACTTAGAATATAGACAAACGGGGGAGGGGGGAGTCATTCGGACGTGAAGTAACTTCAACGTGACTAGTTTATCTCGAGAGAGGGTAAGCACATAGTCTATGCGCACGGAACTTGTAAACTGTAAACATTACTTGTAGTCTAGTAATAAGTTATTAATGTACGGTTATGCATGTTTTCTTTCACTGCAGTCCGACACTTTTAAATAAGCTGGCATCAGAAATTGAGTTTCCCCAATTAAAAAAAAAGCATGTACTTCCGTAAGCCAGCAAAATGGGATACCATAAATTTGACTTGCTGAGAAATTCGCTTGGTTTACGCAGTTACTGCGCGATACACTTTTACAATGATAACTTTTTTTCGAGCGACATGACGACATGTCTCATGAAACAAATAGCAACGTTAGCAATGCAATGCATAAAAAGTGAAAGCTGCTAACTTATCGCTTTAGCGTTTTATTCCTTTTATATTTCTTAAATATTCATGTAGTTTGTAATAAAACATTACATTATTCATTTGTCATCATGTGTATACTGTAGTTTTCATTGTTTTATGCTAAATGTATCCCGACCAACTCTATGTAACATAGCATATTTTTTATTTAATTTACACTGTCACATTTTTTTAAAATGAACATTTAAATGTAAATATAACTTAAGTGAGGAAGTCAGTACTTAAATGGAATTACATCAAATACAACTTAATTTTTGTGTTTAATAATTTTTTTCAGTCCAGCGCCGTAGCCGAGTGGTTAAGGCAAGAAGCCTTGGCGCAGAGCTACGGGACTTGTGGTGGTTCGAGCCCCATGACTGATGAAATTTTCTCATGGAATTTCGGCTAATATGGGACCGGTGCCCACCCAGTATCGTGAGGCATTTGGCTAGCTACAATAAGTAGCGATTTCAGGTTGAAAAGACCAGCTATAACGGCTGCGGGACCCGACATGCTGACCACATGTCACCCCTATACTGGCAGGATGATCGTCTACCTCTGTGATTAACACATGTGGATGTGAGGCCAGCAGTCGACTGGTAGGCTAAGGATGCGGTACAGGCCAACTGGCCCATACCTTGAAGATGATGATGATGATGGATTATTTCAGCTTAAAATAATATGGACAATCTTTGCACCTACTATTTGTAGATCTTGAAAAAACATACGGCAGTGTCCCTATATAGAAACTATGGATTGCTTTAAGACGTATGGGAATTAAGACTATAATAATTAAACCTATAGAACATTTATTTGACAATTGCATATCTAAAATTAAAATTGGCAGTAAATTGTCACATGGTGTTACATTAAATGAAGGTCTACGTGTATCACCGACTCTGTTTAAAATATATGCATATGAAATTTTAAAGAATTGGAGGAGAAAATGTTCAAGCATGGGTATTCCTCTTTCAAACAATAAAACTTTATATAACTTACATTTTGCGGATGATCAATTGTTAATTACCACAAGATTATGAAGATTTAGAAAATATGACTAGAAAATTAATAGAAGAATATGATAAATAGGAATTAATTTTGAACATGAAGAAAACAAAAAAATAATCTTCTAGTGAGATCACATATTTAGGAATTAAAATAAATAAAAATGGAAGTTATGAAGAGGAAATAATAAATAGAAATCATAAAGGAAAATTTGCAATTGCTTGCCTCAATGGAATATTGTGGGATAAAATATAAGTAATAAAAATAAAATTAATATATATCATACAATTTTTAAAAGCATATTTACTTATGGAGCAGAACTTTGACCATTAACAACAAAAACAAATAAGTATGTTTTGGCAACGGAAATGGATTTTATAAGAAGGGCAGCAAGAATTTTATGAAGAGAAAAACATTAGAAACTCGGTTACAAGGGAACAAATGAAGATTGAAGACATTATTTTAGATTACATTAAAACTCAGCAATTAAGATGGTACGGACATGTCAAGCGAATGGAAGAGGCTTGGGTACCAAAATGTGTTTTGGAATGGAAATCTGAGGGAGGACGAGGCAGAGGAAGACCTAAAACCTCCTAGAGTCAGGGAATATATTTATACATGAAGGAGAAACATCTACAACCAGGAGATTGGATGGACCGACAAAATTGGCTATTAGGAATCGGACGATATCAAAGATATTAATCAACCAATAATCTATCTAGAAAATAATATAATTTAGAAAGTAAAAGTCGTTCTTGGTCCCAAATTTTGGTGCGTATTTATGAGACCAAAATTGATTTGGAGAGGAACTTTGTTTTTGTTACATGAGTTAGCCTATCAACAAGAAAATAAATAATTTTTACGAGTAAAAGGGAAGGGTGATAAATTTAATTGGGGTTCAGTGTGCTCATTAAGTTTTACGATTTATACAGTGCTGCCAACTGACAGTTACAAATAAAAACATATGAGAATGAAGCACAGTTATATAACATAATTGTGAAACCAATCACAGCGATCTTAAATTGTTTGTAAATCCCTCATGAATATATATATATATATATATATATATATATATATGGGGCTGAGGCTAATTGGGATTTCTGGATCCTTGATCTGGTCAAAAACCCTGATGGAACTGATATTTAACCTCGGGGGTGAATTTCGTTGAAGTCCGAAGGGTCTAACTTAGCCAAATCCACTCTCCTCCCGTCCAAGTTGGGTCCCCTCGAGACCTTCTTAAGATCGTTTAAGATTTTAAGATGCAAAAGAGAGAGTGGGGTGTGGAAAGAAACGGGAAGCTACCACATCTATATATCCCTAGTAAAGCTGCAAACATGGCATGATGAGTCTTTCCACGGTAAAATACTTCGGACATAAATTATCCCCCCATTCGAATGTCCGGGAGGGGGATACTGCGGAAGGAAACATCATGCAGTCAAAACAATAGAAGAAAAGAAGACTAAGGATTGGAGACTGGGATGTGAGAACTCTTCTGCAAGCCGGGAAACTGGAAAATTTGAAGGAAGAAATGAAATAGAAGCAAAGTGGATGTGATGGGAATATCAGAAGTGAGGTGGGAAGAAAGTGATGAATTTAGAATGTTTTATTCCAGTGGTGATTCTAAAGGAAATCATGGTGTCGGTGTAGTATTAGGACCACGTGTGAAAGAAAAAGTGATATCAGTGCGTTATGTGGATAATCGGATAATAATGGTGAGGTTACAAGGAATAAACCTGCCCCATAGTGGGTTAGCAGATGAAGAAGTGGAGGAAAGATATGACAAGATAGAAGAGATTTTTGAGAGACAGAAGAAGGGGGCATGTGTTATCCTAATGGGTGACTGGAATGCTATAGTTTGAGAAGGGCAGGATGGAAGTATAGTTGGAAGATATGGATTAGGAAAAAGGAATGAGAGAGGCGAATCACTGGTGAGTTTCTGTAAAAGGAATTCAATGATAATTGGAAATACAATGTTTCAACAGCATAAAATAAGAAGATACACATGGATAATCCCTATGGACAACAAACGATACCAGATCGACTACATACTGATACAGGAAAAATTCCGAAATTGCTTGAAAAATGCGAAGACCCTACCAGGAGCAGATATCAATTCAGACCATGTTTGCTAATAGGCGAAGTAGATATTTACCTGAAGAAGATACGAGGAAGACAGACAACAAAGAAGTTTGACTTGGAGAAACTTAAAACTGAAGAGGAAAGGAGAAAATTCCAACAAAATTTTCAGGAGAAAGCCTCTACCATTAAAATCTCATATGGCAATGCCAAGGAACACTGGAGTTATTTAAAAACCTCTATACAGATAGCTGCAGAGGAAACAATAAGATACAAAGAGAGCAAGAATATTAAGAAACCTTGGGTCACAGAAAAAAACGTTAGAGAAGAAGGAAGAAAGAAGAAAATGGAAAAATAGCAATACAGAAGAAGCCAAAAGAAACTACAGGAGACTAAACAATGAACTTAGAAGAGAAACTGACAACGCAAGGGAAGAATGGATGAAGCAGAAATGTGAAGAACTAGATAAACTGGAGAGGAAAGGAAAATATGATTTAATGTTCCAAGAAGTTAAAGGCTTGGACTATGGAAAGAAGAGCAGGAAAACTATGTGGCTGATTGAGTACGAAAATAATGAAGAAACAACAGACAAACAGGGAACTATGAATCCATGGGGGAAAATATGTAGAAGAGCTATATGAGACAAGAAATCGTCTGGCTAATTTGGATGTAGAAAATGAAGAAGACGTATCAGAAGATGAAAAATTATTTTCAATTCTGAAGGAAGAAGCTGAAGTAGCAATTAAGGAAATGAAAAATGGGAAAGCAACAGGGGTAGATGAAATCTCCATTGAATTGGTTAAATGCTTGGGTGAAGGAAAGAAGGGAATTCTTCGTTTATGCAACAAGATATATAAAGAAGGTAAATGGCCTTTGACAGAGTAAATTGGAATAAACTCCTGAAGATCTTGAAGAAAAATTGGCGTGAACTGGAAGGAGAGGAGGCTCATAAGTAGTCTTTATATGAAACAGCGAATAAAAGTGAAGATAGGAGAAGAAATGCCAGAGGGAAGAGAAATTGGAAGGGGGGTAAGGCAAGGATGTCATCTATCACCTACTCTTTACAACTGGAAGACCCAATGAAGAACTGCTTCAGCAATACGGGAGGCGTAAACATGGGAGATAGAAGAATAAAGTGCATAAGCTTTGCTGATATGGCTTTGCTAGCAGAAGATGCAATGACACTGAGGAACATGCTGATGGAGCTAAATGATAAGTGCGAGGAGTGAAGATAAATATAAATAAGACGAAGGCCATGATTATTGGAAAGAAACCAAGGAAGATAAACATGAGGCCATTGAGCATGTGGAGAGCTTCAAATACTTGGGTTGTACTATCAGTAGTAACATGAACAGCGGTCAAGAAGTAAAGCAGAGGATAGCAATGACAAAATAAGCTTTCAACAAGAAGAGAAGTATTTTCTGCGGACCTTTGGTAAAATAATTACGGAAGAGGCTAGTGAATTGCTTTGTGTGGAGTGTAGCATTGTATGATGCAGAGACTTGGACATTATGACGCAATGAGGAAAAGCGACTGGAAGCTTTGAGATGTGGATATGGATAAGAATGGAACATATAAAATGGATAGACAAAGTAAGAAATAAAGATGTGCTAGACAGAGAAGAACAATGCTAGAACTCATAAAGAAGAGAAAAAGAAATTGGATTGGCCACTGGCTAAGAAGAAACTACCTGCTGAAGGATGCCCTAAAAGGAATGGTCAAAGGAAAGAAAGTTACAGCAGAAAAATACATCAGATGATAGACAATATTAAAATAAATGGTTGGTATGCAAATACAAAAAGAAGGCAAGTTAAGGAAAGAGTGGAGAATGCTGAGTTTGCAGTGAAAGACCTGTTCTTGAGCAGAACACTATGAATTATGTACTGGGTGAGGCAATGAAACGGCACGATTTGGACTCCGGCTGACGGGCGCAGTGGGGGGTTATGGGAGTGGGGGAAACGACCTTGAGCATCTAGACAAGTGGAAATTTCAGTAGCCATGGAGCGTTGGTCAAGCGTGCAACGTGCGTTTGCTGTAAAAGCATATTATAAAAACATGGATAGTGTGGTTGGTGCCCAACGTGCTTTCCGTCTTAAGTTTAATCTACCGCCACGGGCTCCCGTGCCATCGAGGAAAGCTATCCTCCTGTGGGTGAAAAACTTTGAAGCCACTGCAAGCACGACGAAGAAAATTGGTGGTAGTGAAAAAAAAATCAGGACCCCAGAGAACATTGATCGTGTGCGCGATGCATTAACACGAAGTCCGCGAAAATCAGCAAGGCGGCACAGCGCTCAACTTGGTCTCAGCAATCGATCAGTGAGACGGATTTTGAAGAATGACCTACACTATCACCCATACAAAATGCAGATAGTGCAAGCCCTACAACCTAACGATTACAATCATCGCATACGCTTTTGCCAAGCGATGCTTAATGTTATCGGAACAAATGGAGAAAGAGTGCATAACTTATGGATGAGTGATGAAGCCCACTTTCACCTTAGTGGTTACGTTAACAAGCAGAACTTCCGGTATTGGTCCGCAAATAACCCACGTGATCTTCATGAAAAACCTCTCCATTCTGAAAAAGTAACAGTTTGGTGTGCAGTATCTTCTCGTGGACTCGTGGGACCCTATTTTTTTGAAGATGAACATGGTAACACAGTAACGGTGAACTCTGAACGTTATGCTGACATGTTAGTAACTTTTGGTCTGCCTGGCATCGATCAGTATGATCCAGATGAAGAAACACTCTTCCAGCAAGATGGTGCAACAAGCCATACTGCTAATGTCTCAATGGGTTTGCTGAGACTCGCTTTTCCAGGACGGCTAATCAGCAAGAATGGTGATATCCCTTGGCCTCCCCGTTCGCCAGATTTGACCGCCCCAGACTTCTTTCTTTGGGGCTATCTTAAATGCAAAGTCTTCGAGGAAAATGCACCAAGAACAAAAGAAGATCTGAAGGAGAGAATCCGGCAGGAAATTAACAACATTCCTTTGCAGATGCTACAGAACGCCATGGGTGGATTTCATCTTAGACTCCAACAATGTGTGCAAAACCAAGGACGTCACCTTACTGGCACCATATTCAAAAAATGATTGTTTTTTAAGGTAAAACATTAATTTCCACTCATGTACTTAAGATTCATGTTCAAATAATTATACTCTTTTTGTAAATATATTATTGGTGATTTTTCAAAATCGTGCCGTTTCATTGCCTCACCCTGTATATAGGCCCTATATATTTTTTTTCGCCAATTTCATATTTGGAATGACCCTTAAATGTTTTATAAGTTTTTATTTCAATAATAATACTACATACTTATTCTTAAAGGAGGAATTCCTTTAGTTATTGCGAAAAACGTACGGCTTCATACACGAGACACTAGTGCCCGCACCTCCTTACTGCCACTCGAGAGCGAGCGGGAGTAAGACAGAGTTTGTCCGCCTTAATATTTATTAGATACGTTACTAAATAGAACGATCGTGAATTTGGCAATGATGAGTGTAATAATTCTAACTTGTTAATGATAGTAATTGAATCTATCCATAACAAAAACCAATTTTTGGAAAAAATATAAACTTCTGAAACAAATGGTGACTGTACGTTGGATGAATGACTGAAGGAAGACTGTCCACTTTAATATTAAAATACCACCCAGTTAGGAAACGAAGCCAAGATCGATGATTTAGAACATAAATGGGCAATAGCTGTGTCACGACTCAATTTGAATCTCAATATCGATCGAGTTACTGTGTAAGTCAAGTTGTTGTACTTTGAGTCGCTGGGTACACACATTTAACTTAGAAGAAGAACACAAGGTGGATAAAAAGACGGAACAGACCACTAGGCCTTTATCCCTTACTACTTGATGATGATGATGATAAAATATAAACAAAATAAGTGATACAGTAGACATTCATATCAAACGTTGATATAAAAGTACAAGGAAATAATAATAAAATATTATCTAGGTCTACTAATTTTTGGGTTTTATTCTATTCTATACTGTTCTGTCCTAGGGTAGGCATTTCACTGCAATCATAGCATTTTCATGCTACGCTTTGCAGTTTTACTAGGGAATTATAAGTGTGGTAGCTTTCCGCAGAGAGGTTGATAATGATGATGATGATGGCCAAATGATGTTCGCGGAGTTTTGGGCCTCAAAGCTACCTGACATTTGTCTTATAGGTGAGGAATAACCCCGAAAAAGACTTCACCCAGGAAGCTTGTACCGACCGGGTATCGAACCCGGGCCCGCTGCTTGACAAGGCAGCACGCTTCCTCGAGACCACAGCGTTGGACAATCTTTGGGTTTAATCATAAAACAATATAATAGGCCCTATTGTAGTAAACCCTCTGCATAATGTTAGGTCGAGGGTTCAAATAATATGAAGTCTATATGATTGAAGGTGACTAATACACGAAGAAGCCGGCTGACCGTGCCTGACGCATCATCACAGGGTCAGATGAAGTGAAATGGTGGAATGGGGTTTTTGATCGGGAAAACGGGAAATTTCTGAGAGAAAAAAAAAGTGTCTTGCTCGATTGGTCCACTAACGAACTCCACGTGGAATGATCGAGACGCGAAATAGTGACCAAGGGAAGGAGTGCGAGCGTATAACCAAATACAATTTTTTAAAATATTTAATGTAAGATTGTTAATGAGTTTTTTATTAAATAATGAAGAATACAAAGATGTTAAGAAATTAATTATAATGTTCTTATGAGGAGCAAAACTTTGAAATGATTAGATATTTCTTCAAAATATGTTATTAGTACTTTAAACATTTGTTAATAACATTTCGCACACATTCTGTAGGATTTTCAACGTTTCTTTCTTTCTCTACTCGACATGAGAGGATATAAAAAGGTTAGCGTGAAACAGTTGAGAGGTAAGGCAAGGCAGTTTGCGAGGAAGACATTGGTGCCATCTGGGAAATCAGGGCCATCTTATCCATGTTAGAGCAAAATGAGACTTATGTATATCTTGAATAAGGAGAACTTGTCCTTAGGGACATCGGGCCCACAGCAATGTCACCACAACTTCAGATATCATTAACAAAACTACACAAATCTTTCCAAACTATGCAATTTGTTAACTATATATATATATATAATATATATGTGCTCTATTTTATTTATAGAAAGAAAATAGAAATGCTTTAATAAATTAAGGGATCAACTACTATTGACGATCACATATGACTCTTGAAACGGGCCATTAGTTATAAACCATATTGCTAGTTATCATTTGTTGCCAAAATGTAGCAAAATGTTTACTTAGACTATTTAACTCATGCCCCAAATGCGAGTCAATGACCAATCACGTTTCAATGATTTCTGTTTTACAACCAATCAGAGTCGTGTTTCACGAAATATTTATCTGTGTTAAATTTACCATATTAAAGAAAGCTCCTCCTTTTTAATATTCTGAACAGGTCTGACCATTATTTTGCAGTGACTGAGCGTGTAAGAAATACGGCTACCAGATTGTATATATAGTGCATAGATGTCAACACATAGCGCTTGCAGGAGTTAATATAAAACCATTTGTAGCAATTTATTATACCACCAAAAAAAGAAACCACTGTTTGCACTTTCTTAAATGTATTTTTTCCCAGGTAATAATCCAGAAAAATATAATTGTCATATTTACATCATACGACATCAGAAATGAATTAATATACAGTTTGATGTGTTTCATTTGTTCTCCACTAGAGAGCATTTTTACAATATTGCGTTCCTTTGGCAATAAATAGTATGATCTGGTTGCAGTGATAAACAAAAGACACAGATGAAGCATACCTATCGTTTTTCATTTGTTTTCAAACATCGCCGTTTACATTAAATATATAAATATTTTAAAATAACTATAGTTAAATAATGATTTGTGAGTAAACAGCTTAATTTTATTCGTTAAATAGTCCTAACAAATGCCACTCTTGATTTCCAAATTCTCTAGATAAATTGGAAATCACTCGTGGCATTACTTATGAACATTCTTATGATGTTGTTGCATTGCGTACTTCTTATGTTGATACTAATATTTTCTCCTATTTTAAACATTTTGTAACGATTATTATTTTCTTTTACAATTTTTAAACATTTATCTAGTCCACCGCTGTGGTTTCGGGTAACGTCACAGCCTCGTACGCCACGGGTCGGGACAGATTTCCTGGATGATGTTTTTTTTTCTCCTGTAAGACAAATGTCAGTAAACTTTAAGGCCCAATCAGACCCCGAATATCATATGCCCATCATCATTATCACATTCGCCATGTTGTATGAATGTGTGTGTTAATGTTGTGTTGTCTCAGAGAAGACCCTGACATTATAACAGGATGGAGGCTGTAGGCCTGGGCACGGCTGGTACTCTATATATATCTCAGGGTTGCGGATTTTCGCCGTGGGATAAGGCGAGGTTCGAACTAAGGTTAACGGTACTATCAGGAGGCTTACCGAAACAAACACTAGGGTCGGTTTAATACTATTTATTAAATCACATGTAGCACAGGACAGTTACAGTTCCATTTAATTTAGGATTGAATTGAATATATTCCGGTATTTCTTTCCTTCGGAATGGTCGCGGGAATGCGAGTAGCGGTCAATACTGGACCTAATTTATTATTATCGAGGCGATTCTATCGCGTTTTGGAACACTGCTAATTACTGGTCTTCACACGACCTACAGCGTGATATAACACCAACACACTGATGCTTTTAAAATAAATCACTTTGTAACTTGCCGTTCTCGGCCTAACACATTTCGTGTATCGAAATGGGTCGCTTGCGTGCGACCGGCGAAATATACGAGTCCGCACAGCAGCGGACTTGAACAATTAATCCTGCGCGGGAGTCTTATGTAAATTTTGTTCCACCCGGGAACAAATCCCGGAGCAGACTACTTTCCCGATATTCGGAATATATCCAACTCCATCTTACAAATACACTTTACATGACCAATATTTTCATTGGCTGGACATACATAAAAAACGCCTTACTAGTAGAATACTATTTACTTATGGATTCTGATTGGGCATTACGGTTCCCACTATAGTTCAACCAGAATCTCAGGATAATGATTGGTCGTGAATTTACAGGGTGTGATTTTCACACGCTGGTGAGAAGTTTATTAATTTATTGAACACAGATGGACATAGTTTTTGGCTACTGTCGCCATCTCAACAGGCAGTCTAGTGATTTTTTGACACACTTAAAGTTGACCGTCATTTATCTGTCTGGAAGGATGACTCCGAGAGCCGGACAGGGGGCATTACATCTCCAGCTGTGAGGCCGTATTATTAGGGAAACATTGTCCCGGGGTCATAAACCGATTTACTTACATGTATCCATCTTCAAAGAACTTGAGATACAATGGACAGAAATGCCTTTATGTATCTTCAAGCGTAACAGATTGGTAAAAGTTTCTCACGAAACGTTTTCTGGAAAGTGTAACTACATATTCAATAATCAGTAATAATATATAATAATAAAATTAATTCGTGCAGTTATTTCTGCTACAACATGGACCTAATCACTCATCAGGGGAGATCTTCCATCTCCATGTATGTGATTCATAGTTAAAATCCCTCTCCCGATAAGGCCAGGGTGACGTGTGGTTTGTAAAAAATTCCTATAAGGTGAAGGATTAAACTAAGTTAATGGAATGGAACATATTTATCTATATATGCAGAATGTGTTAAATATCAATCATTGATTTGTTCCTCCAGTTATGAACGCTTTTTCTGAGACTTAAAGGAGCTTCTCTATTTATAACTTTGAAAGTTATTAGTTTTAATTATATTATCGTAGTGTGCATGTTTGTTCAAATATAATCTTGTGCAGCTAGAATACATTTTCTACACTGAATGGATGTGAAAATAATAATCAAGGATCGTCAGCGAAATAACTGAACACTATAAAAATACTAAACTAATAAAAAATAATTGTAGAATTTGGTTACCGATCTTAGGTAGGTTTATGTATAGGTATTGGAGAGAAAAATGTACGAGAAATAGGGAGAAAATGAATCAAAATTTCACATAAATATAACCTAAAAATCGTGAAAAAGATGACTTCTACAAAATAGATCAGAATAATGGGAAAACATAATAATTGCCAACTTAATGTATTCGTCATACTGACTGGTCACATTGACTCACTCGGTATAGGTGCCTCCAATCCCACCAGGATACAGCATCTCAATATATTTCAGCATGCTGAAGACCATGTCGTTTGAAGACGAGAGTAGTCGTTCCGCCACAAAAATTCACACAGATGATATTTTTAACGTAAACAAAATGTAGCTAAACTATCCAAATCTATCAAAACTAAGGAAATGTCATGACTTAACGTACTTAACATACTTCTCAAAAATAAGAAAACCAATAACCTATGGCGTTGTTTTATAGTTCTTGTTCATCCCGATATCTACACTTCTGTTTTCTCAAGATGTAAGAAAAATCATTTACAAATCCATAAAGATGGAACATAATTCGACGAACGGGCAGTTTTTTGCACGAAAAGAAAATGTTCACGGATCCAAATCGATGGAAAATTCGTAGTCATCATCCTTTCTGCTGCATTCAGATATGCCAAAACGTCTTACTGTGGTAGTATGAATAAGTTTCAAACAATCCCTCAAGGACGACGCTCCATAATCTCCGGTAGTAGTACTCGATCTGTGCACTATTCTAATACCTTTTGCTCGTTAACATAGATCCGAGCATGTTTATCATAAGTAATGCCACGACTGATTTCCAATTTATTTAGATGATTTGGAAATCAAGAGTGGCATTTGTTAGGGCTATTTAACGAATAAAATTATGCTCTTTACGGACAAATCATTATTTAAATATAGTTATTTTATATTTATAAATCCAATGTAAACGGGGATGTTTGAAAACAAATGAAAAATGTTTGGTTATGTTTCATTTGTCCATCCACTACAATAGATCATATTATTTATTGCCAAATAGGATCGCAATATTTTAAGAATGCACCCTAGTGGAGAAAATATGAAACACATCAAACTGTATATTATAACTAACATTTTAGGTTATTAATTATTTTTTTAGGAAACAACTCAGTAAAATCATTATTTAAAAAAAACTGAACACACAATTATCAAATATGTACTTCAAATGAATCTGTTCATTATTTGCTATATTCAACGTATTTTTTATAGTCACTCACTGCAAAATAATGCTTTGACCTGTTCTGAATATTAAAAAGGAGGAGCTTTCTTTAATTTGGTAAACATAACTCGATGAATATCGAGGTGAAACGCGACTGTGATTGGTTGCAAAACAAATTAATTGAAACGTGATTGGTCATTGACTCCCATTTGGCTTATGAGTTAAATTGTCATATTTGTTAAACCTTTCTATCATAATTACGAAACGCTGTGCTGATAAGAATTCACGTAATATAAAAACTGAGATGCAGTACGAAAAAAAAAAAGTTGAATACCACAAACGTACCTTATATAATCTATAGCATTTGAGATATGTTATAACCTGTGGCCGTTTAGTTCGCAACCTCTGATCAATTCTAGCATTGCATATTCCGACATTTCGTTAATAGTCCCGTAAGCTATTACAATGTATTGAAGAAATAAGTGGGTATTACGGCTCAAATATTGTTATGATCACCTACTAATATTGAGACGGACTTCTAATTACATTAACGTGACACTGCGACTCAATGCGTACTCACGTAAACTTGCTGCATCATTTGAAACGTTTCGGTCTTGCATAATTTCTGACAGAATTTGACGTTTGCTTATTGCTCAAACGGTGACTCTCGAGTTCCGACGTGCCCATTCAAATCACCGTCACACAAATACCTTACTTCTGCTTGCAGTGCATGTCTCTTTCTGGGACGAGAGACTAACTGATAAGGTATCATACCACGGCGCCACATATGCGCTATAATCCACCACAACGCCATTATGCGCTCAGTCTCAAAACGTAATGACTGTACCACGTATTTATGATGCAATATCCTTAACTCGAGTCCATCTCAGATTCTGGTCGAGGGATAAGATGAGATGTAGCCCCTATATTTATAGAGGTTGTGAACGGCAAGGGTGCCGGCCGACCATGTTTGACGCACAGTCACAGGGGCGGGTGTTCGAAATGAAAGGAAATTAATTGTGAAATATAACTTGAGGCCGAGGAAATCGGTAGAAACCCCGAGAAAAACCTGTCCAAGCTCCATTTCGTCCACCACGAAACCCACATGGAGTGATCGAGACACCGCAGCGGTGAGAGGCGAGCGTCTACCCACTTGAACCAGTCAGAAAAGTAGCCTTTATTTACTGCGGCTGAAAAACTTTACAATAAATGAAATTATACATCAGTAACACTATAGACCTAACAAATTATGAAGAAATTATTATTATTTAATAATCAATTGAGTTGGTGTTTACTTGATGAAAATCCATATTTATTAAATAAAAATAAAACGTAGTTTTATTTGATTTTCATATTTATTATATAATTTAGTGACAGCTATTTCGGAACACTGTACCTTCTTCAGACATGTTAACAAATTATGAAAATCAAATAAAACTACGTTTTATTTTTATTTAATAATTATTATTTAATGTTTGTAATTGTGAATAATCAATACTAATAAAATTCCTTTGAGGTATTAGACAAAATCATCACCATCTTCGTGGTTTGGACTTTCAGATCCGTTCCTCTCACTCAGGAATCTAAATCTATTTGTTATCTTCTTCTAGGTCGCTCAGTATCTCTCCTGGTGGGCTGATAAATCATCCACTTTCGGGAATGTGTTCTTGCATTTTTTTTTCATCGGCTAAAATTTATTTTATCTATAAATTTGTAGTTAGTTTGGAATTGTAGGGTTACTGAAATCATTGATCCAGCAAAAAATCGATTTCTGTTGTCTCGTTTTTTCTTTCCTGAAATCAGTTGAGTTTCCCCGTTTCACAGCCATATATTAATACTGTGTGACCATCATTTTGTAGAATTTGAATTGGGCGTTCTCCCTTGTTTTATTTTTCAAGGCTCTTCTAATTGTTCCGCAGATACGTCGAAATTTGTTCGTTTTGGTAAATCATCTTCCTTACTTACTTACTCACTGGCACTATCGAACCCGTAGGTTCATGCCCGCACGTACATAAGCTCTCCATACATCCCTATCCTGAGCCAATGTTTTCCAATCATTCCCTGTATAATCTACCTCCTTCAAATCATAGCTAATGTTATTCTCCCACCTTATTCTTAGTCTACCAACCGGGCGTTTTCCCTCTGGCTTTCCTACAAGAAGCTTCCATGCAAGTCTCCCATTCCCCATACGTGCAACATGTCCTGCCCATCGCAGTCTACGAGACTTAACTGTTCTTATTATATCTGGCTTCCTATAAAGACCATGTAGATCACTGTTCTGTAGTCTCTCTCCATTCACCTGTCTGTTCATCTCTCTTTGGTCCAAAAATTTTCCTAAGTACTTTATTCTCAAATACTTGTAATCTCCTTTCCTCTCTTAAAGTAAGAGTCAACGTTTCGCACCCATATAATATAACCGGTAGAATAATAGTTTTATATATTTTCAGTTTAACGTTTTTTGAAAGGAGTTCGGACATCAAGAGTCTCTGCAATGCATAATAGCATGCATTTGCAGAATTGAGCCTATGTTTAATTCCTTTATGCATCTCATTCCTACTTGTGATTATTGTTCCTAGGTATTTGAATTCAGCCACCTCCTCAAAATTTCCCTCATTTGTCATTAGCTGTCCATTTCCATTATTTAATGAATTTCTACGTGTGACCATATATTTAGTTTTATTGATATTTACTTCCAGTCCTAATTTTTTAGTGTTACTCAATAGTGTGTGCGTGTTGTCCTTTAGTATCTCCTTGCTATCGGCCAACAACATATTAAATAATATCATATCATACACATTTAAAATTATTTACTTGTTTTATTATATTTGTTCTATTATATCAAGCCTGGTCGTTTATATAGTCAGTGTGAGCATGTCTTTATTTGTATACAGTTTAGGTTTCCATATTCGAATATATATAAACGGCATTAATTCTGATCAATCAGTGGGATACAATGCATTTATGTCGCTAATATAGGTTTAGTATAGAACACGCATTTTGAAAGAAAGAACTGGTTTGAATTTTTTCTTGTCTGTAGGTAGTGCGGCAATATTTGTTGTGAGCGCAGCGGCGCTCTCAGGGTATAGGGAAGTTCGCTAATATGGACCCTTCTGTTTAAGTGAACCCTGTTAGCATCTTTTTTAATTGATGCTGCCCACGAACAGAATATATTTTAAGTTCTTCCCCTCATCAACTTTGACGGGTTCAAGGCCAGTTTCTTTTATTCTTTGGGCGAAGATGGGTTTATTTGTGATATTTATGAAAATGACCACTTTAAAAGTTTTTCAAGCTAAGAATCAGTTCTTAATCTCTGCTATTGAGTATTACAAATGTTGAAAAAACTCCTAAATATATTATATTATGTAGATCCTGTTTTATGCGACATGGCGGCTATTTAAAATATTTAAACATAACAAATGAATTCAGTTAATGTGGACCCTCCACGAGGACCTGGATCCACTTTGCCTGAATACGTATATTTTATCAATGAGGATACTATGTGTAAAAACCATTCACTTAATTAATTTTATTCAATATCCTTGTAATTTTACTAAACCCAAGCCGTAGCGTAGTGGTTAAGGCACTGTGCTACAAGCCGGAAGGTCGAGGGTTCAAGTCCCGGTGGGGTCAGGATTTTTAAACTGACCTAAACCTTCTGGCGGCACTATGGCCCTGGGGTCGACTCAGCCTCTAACATA
The DNA here is from genome assembly GCA_030220185.1 of Diploptera punctata. Taxonomy (NCBI): domain Eukaryota; kingdom Metazoa; phylum Arthropoda; class Insecta; order Blattodea; family Blaberidae; genus Diploptera; species Diploptera punctata. Next base: position 3,077,089 of record JASPKZ010001618.1, on the reverse strand, counting down.
AATGAGTACCAGACGCTTGTTCTGGGGTAAAGGCGGCCGTCACGCAGGGCTGACAACCCGGCTGACATCAAGTGCCGATTGTCTAAAAAAAGTGGGAGCCTTAACCTCCTACTACCCCAAGGGCCTCCTGAGGCCTGTAGTGGGAATACTTACAATGACCGTCGCTTTCCGCAGTTGAATGACGTGTGAATGTTATAATCAAAAATAATTTTTCAAAACTTTAAATAAATATCAACTTTTTTAATTATAATGAGTCATAAACATTTTCAGATTAATATGTGCCTGTCTGTATTAATTAATAGAGTAAATAAACTTAAAAATAGAATAAAAGCCAAGGTGGACTCTGGGGTCCACTGTATTCGAATATGGAGTATAAAGTGTATCTTCCTTGTAATGTGAAAAGAGTTTATAAATTATGAAGATGTTTCCACATTTGAATAAAATAACAATGCTATTTCATAGTTAAAACACTAATGATAATCACAGTAACTAAACAAAATACAAATCCCTTAATTAAAAGAATAAAATATTCAAAACAGAGTTCCAAATTACCCGAAGTTCCTCTATGTAATCCGCACCCATGCATTATATTTTAATATATTACAATTTTCGTGTAATTACAATTTTCAATTTTTAAAAACATTTTAATGCAAAATCATAAAATTGAATATATATGTAAGATTTAATATTCCTAAGTTGGTTAAAGCTTTTCAAAAAACTCTAGGCCTTTCGGAACAGGTTCCATTTAAAGCAGAAGATTGTTTGGCTATTGACCTATAACCTTTTGCAAACGATGGAGTCGGTTCGGAAAGGCCTACATAAATTTTAAAAGTTTTAACCAAGTTAAGAAATCTGAACTTTACAGCATAAGAGTCTATATTATGAGCAAAGTAAAACAAGGGAAAATTATTTTAAATCTCAGAAACTTTTATATTTGTAGATTGTAACAATCTTCTCGTACAATATCGATAACATATCAGTTTGTTGTACTTGAAATTGAACATGCTAACAAATATTGAGGTAACGTATTTTTGTTTTCGTGTGGCATAAAAATACAATGTGCTCTGATCTAAACAATAGTTTTATAAATATTGCTTTTAGAGAATTTTATATGAGAAACATAGATATAAAATTGATAAGCCATATACGATATTACAATATAAATTGACCAAAAAGTAATAGATTGGTTGAGTACAGAATAAATGTTTTTAAAAGGAAATCGCTCAATTGGTAGGTCAAGAATGAGGGGGAGAATAACATTAGGGAGGCGAATAGGAAATGATTGGAAAATATTAGCTCAGGTTAGGAATTCATGGAAAAAAATACAGTATGTCCGTGCAAACGTGAATCTCCAATCATATGTATAACATGGTGTTTAAGTTTGATGTCGTTTATCAGCAGTGATTCAAGAACCAAAAACGCGAACCGCGATATTTATCATAAATATATGGAAATGGTGGTTGGTACATCTTCCGCTATGTAGCCGAAGATTGTAGTGTTGTATCTATAGTTGTTACTAAACTATGAGTCCTATATTAACGTGCTGAGGCGATTTCAATATATTTGCATTTTTCCGCATGCGTCAATATTGCTAAACAACTTCCAATTTTAAAATATTGCTAACGAACAGCATTTTAGAATACTTAAAAAATAGTCTATAGATGAAACTTTACGCAAGGTTTAATTGAACGTGTTCTGACAGGTTAGAGAACTTTAGTGGATTGTAGCGTGAATCATTTACCGTAATTTATAAACACAAAAACGGAATAACTACTGTTGTAGAATGTGAATAGCGACCGGAGAAATGTATATTGGCCTATACAGTTTTTCGGTCAGAAAAAGTATGAACGTAGCGAAAAAAATAATTAAAATTGGAGAATGACGGGATGTGAATATTATTGTCCGTCCAAATATACCTATGAATGATGGTTAAAAACAGAACTGCCAACCTACGGGAATGCTTTTTTTGTGCCGGTCACGTTATCTCAGTCAGACTTTCTAATGTAAGCTAATTGTAGCTTACCTTACGTAACCAAATCTAACGAAGTATAATTTAACGTAACTTAAGGTATCTGCTTCTACAGATTTCTCAATAATATATATAACGATGTAGGACTTAATCCATGAGGACTTAGTTGTCATGATTTAACAACATTCAAAATAATATTTATGGTCAATCATCTTCTTTTTCAAAATTCTTGGAAATTGTTGAGTGTTCCACCCCACTCTCCTCGCACTTAGGAGCGCGTATTAACAGTCGCCATAATACGCCTGAGGGAAGACCGAGCGAGAGGGAAATGTCTCTTTCTTAAACCGACAAGACGACTTCTCTCTCTTAAAACTATCGAACAACTAAATCCTCACGTACTGTAGTGAAGATATCAGTTATAGTCGGAATAAAAAAAAATAGTTCTGAAGAAGGTACAAAGTACCGAAACAGCTGTGACTAAATTATATTTTAATAAATATGAAAATCACATAAAACTGTAAGTTTTGTTTTTATTTAATTAAATGAAAATAATGGATCCTGATACGTAGTCGAGTGTGTAATAATAAGTTACAACCTGTGGTCCGTTGTAACATGCTTTTTCAGTCATTTGCACTACAATAGCCGAACTCTTATGTTGTGTAATCTAGTCACTCATAGAATGAACCAATTGTAGGAGCAGTATTACACATATTTTAAAACTGAAAACAGATATTTGTGGTTTTGGGAGTTTATAACAATTCTTTATATTATGAGGTTAAAATGGAAAGGGAGAAATGAAGGTAGCCTATATCTTCAGTTTTTTGTCTTTAGCTGTGTAGAGAGAAACCTTATTGCTAACATTTCATATATGTTCTATCTGTATTGATTATTGGTTTTTTGTCTTTTGCAGATTGTGGGGTAAGTGGATTGTATAACTCCTTTGTAGGAGTTTTTCAACCCGCCTACTGTCATGCAGTAGCGAATGAAATTCGTGTTTAAGGTATTTATATTAAATAAGTGTTATAATAATAGATGCCTAAGTTCTTTTAAAAGAAGAGGATGACATGAAATCAACTTTTTTTAGTGTAATATTTTAGTATTCTATAAATTTGATTTTGTATACTAATATAAATAATAAAACTGTACGCCAATAAAACTAAATATATGGTCACACATAGAAATCCATTATCATATATAATGGAAATGTGCAGTTAATGACAAATGAGGGAAATTTTGAAGAAGTGGCTGAATTCAATTACTTCATCATCATCATCATAGTACATTCACGAATTTAGGCCATTTGTTGACCTGTTTCGGCCTCAAGAGAAACACCATCCAGAAGTCTTTTGAGTGGACGTCCTGGTCTTCTTCTTCCTGCAGGTTGATATCTTAACATTAGTTTGGGTATTCTGTGATCTTCCATTCGATGAACATGTTGTATCCATCTTGACTTATAATCAGAAATTTTGTTTTCTAAAGATTCCATGTGTAATTCTTCTAAGATGTCTTCATTTTTTTTGTGATCTAGTAGTGTGTATCCTGCAGTCCTCCGAAGATATCTCATTTCAGCAGATCTAAGTCTCTGTATATCCTTCTGTTTCAACGTCCATACTTCGCTACCATACAAAAGAGTTGGAAGAGCCAGTGTTTTATACACTTTTAATTTTGAATGCTTTTGGACTAACTGTGGCTTGAAGATAGAATTTATTAACCCTAAAATTCTTAAAAATTTAGATATTTTTGCATTTACATCCTTTTTCTTCTTCATATGAGATATTGCATCCTAGATATGTAAAATTATTCACCTGCTCCAAAATTTTATTGTCCAGTACAATTTTACTTCTGACAGGATCTACACCTTGAAATGCCATGATTTTTGTTTTTTCTGTAGATATCTTTAATCCATATTCTTCTGTAATTTTGTTAAGTTCATACAGACCTTTCTGTAGATTATCTTCGGAATTTGCTATTATTATTTGGTCATCTGCAAACAGTAGGGTGTTTAATTTTCTATTTTCTGATATTCTTATTCCAAATTTATATGTTTTGTTCCAGCAACATATTACTTCATTGATATAAATTGCAAACAGTGTTGGGGATAGGGGGCAGCCTTGTCTCACACCACGATTTATAATTCCTTCTTCAGAAATCTGTTATTTAATTTAATCTTTATGGTGTTGTCTTTGTAAATATTTTGTATGTTCTGCCGAAGTAAATTTGGTATATTTCTGTCTTCCAATATATTTAAGAGTTTTGATCTCTTGACTGTGTCGAATGCTTTTTCAAAATCTATGAAAGCAAAATGTGTTTCTAAGTTGAATTCTCTTCTTTTTTCAAGCAATATTTTAACAGAAAATGCTGAATCAATACAAGATCGTCCTTTCCTAAATCCATTTTGACATTCCATAAGGAATGTTTCACTGAAACTTTTCAATTTTCCATTTAAAATGTCTGCATAAATTTTGTAGCATGTGGTTAACAAACTGATTCCCCTATAGTTGTCCATTTTTCTCTTGTCTCCTTTCTTGAACAGGGGTATAACAATGCTTGTCTTCCATTCTTGTGGTATATCTGCATTTTTGAATACATTTGTTCATTGTAGATAGCAAAATCTGTTAATCTTGTCCCATTCCTATTGCTGGTTGGTTCGCCAAATGTTCCAATATTATTGTTGACTTGAGCATTGCCCACTCTGGCATTTAAATCTCCTATTATGAGAATGTAATCATTTCTATTAATTTTGCTATAAATTTCTTGTAATAATTACTTAAGAACAATAATTACAAACAGGAATAAGGTACAAAAAGAAATTAAACATAGGCTTAAAGTTGGGAATGCTTTGCTATTAAGCATTATAGAGTTTTTTGTCACCCCAACTTTTCTCAAAACTCAAAATGTATAAAATTGTTATTCTCTCAGTTATATAGATGCTTACTTTAAGAGACGATGAAAGTTTCCAAGTATTTGAGAATTAAAGCGGTTAGCATACTATTTGGATCAAAGAGAGATGAATGGAGAAAACTGCATAAAGGTGAGCTATTATAATGTTTCATGTGAAATCAGATATAGTAAGAACATTTAAATCTTGTAGACTACAAAGGTAGAATGTGAGGCACGAATTGGGAATGAAAGAGGGGAATGGAAACATCTAGTATGAATACCAGAGATGGTGCGTCCAATAAGTAGATCAGGAATGAGCTTATTTAAGGGAGGTAAATTATGCAGGGACTATTTTTCAAAATATTAACACAGTATAAGGATGTATGGAGAGCTTATGTTCTCTCACCCATTAATCACCGAGTTCGATAGTGCCAGTGAGTTAGTTAATGTGTAATTAAGCACATGTATTGTATAAAAAGTTCCCAAACGGCATAGTGCGAAGTACAAGAATAACTATGCTTATAAGTCCGGATGTCCATGATGGTGTAAAAAATAAATTAATGTTTTTTTTTTCTGCTTTTAAAATACGCATTCTTTTGATATTTTAAATTTTGAAAATTACGTTATGACGTAGGAAAACGTGCAACTAGATATTCGTGCTATTTCATAAGTTTTTATATTTTTTGTTTTATCTCATCATTTTCACCATTGAGACGACAAAACAAAATACTGAAACGTATCCATGACAACGAAAGAAGTGTGTGGACCTGGAGGGTATTGGTCACCACACAAACAAGAGTTAACATGGCTTTTAATTATGATCCAAAAATATGTTGTTCACAGCGCCTCGGGCACCCTAAACTCACACTGTGTGGTTTTCAAATACAACCAGCGCAGTCATGTACAATAAGCATATTTGGTGTAACCGAGGATTCCTGCCTGCAATGTTAATTTTATTAACATTTAGCAAGAACATGTTTCATATTGCTTTGATAAAAAACAAATGTAATAAGATTTTGTGTAACATTATATTATTATTAATCTATCTGTCTGTCTACCTAAAGGGCGCCTATGACATTATCTATGACTCTCCGCGGCAAGCTGCTCGGCATCAGCTCTTATCGTTCCCGACTAACAGGTCCGCTGCAGTCGTAGGCTACAGTCTTGAAGTAGGGGAAGAATTTTATTATTATTATTATTATTATTATTATTATTATTATTATTATTATTATTATTATTATTATTATTAATTATCCAACCCCTGAGTTACCTCGGGCTTAATGCCCATATCCCCAGGTCTGCTCTTATGTCGTACAGGAAGCTGGGACACAGAGAACAAACTTAAAATACGACTGCAGCGGACACCGTTCATCGGCAACGTTAAGTGCTGAGCTCCGCCCGCTTACTGAGTATTGCCGTAGAGAATGTGATTGATCGCTCTTGTATCTCTATATATATTTATGTATCTATATTTATATATGTATCTCTGCATATAACCATCCATCCACCTACGGCAATCTGTTTGTCAATCCATATGTTTATCCGCCCGCCCGCCCGCCCGACCATCCGTCTGTCCGTCTGTTTCTCCGTCTCTCCATTCACTCATCCACCTTCTCGCCGATCCATCAATATATAAAACAAGTTCTATTGTCGCAAGAATTTAATTATTTCGTTTCTTAAAATTGTGTCACCTTTTTTTTTGTGAAATATTAGGATACATCGGGAAACTTCGCATGTTAACGGAATAACATCTACAATACGGTAATATTATTTTGATAACTTACTAACATTTACACTTGTTAGGCAATATTTTTCCACGCCGATAAATTTTACTTCAGTGAAATGCGAGATGAGGTAAATTTCCTTATGAAATCCAATTGAAATTTTAAATGCTTCTTCTTGCTTGCATAGTAATTATTTGGGTTTATATTAATATACAATAACTTCGCTCTACATAAATTATGAAAATTAACTTTATCTTAAATTCTTATGCTCCTAGCCAAATATTATACACTTTAAGAAAAGCAACGGTCTTTGCAGAACTTGTTTCATTCAAGTATTTTCATTTATTATATTTATTAATTTATTTAGCCTGGTGGAATTAAGGCATGTGCCGTTTCTTCCACTGAAACTGAACAAAAATTGTAACATTAGATAGTAAATGAAAATTATGTCAAACTGACAATGATGAAATTGATAGCTAAAACACAATAATGTTAATGTTATTTAAAATTAATACTAATAATAAAATAAGACAAAACAAGTAAGTGATACAGCCCCTTTCAAGTAGACATGAAAGAAATAGAAGAAAAGAATAAATAAATATAATGTGCTAATCCTCCATGGCGCAACAGGCCTAGAAGACTGGTGTGTCAGCCTGCTGCTAGTCTTATGATCGTCACGTGTTAATCACATAAGTGATGATCATCTAGACGGTATAGGGGTCAGCATTTTGGGCCCCCAGCCGTTATAGCAGTTTTTCTCAATCTGGAACTTCTACTTATAGTAACTACCCCACATTTATCACGATGTTGGGTGGACATTGGTCCCATACTGCTCGAAATTCTATGAGCAAATTTCTTTCCCATTGGACTCGTACCTGCGTAAGATCCGTAGCTCTGCACACAGGTATCTTGCTTTAAACTGCTCATCGCTAGACAATGTGCTAATATGTTATAAATATAGTATACATATTGATCAATCTTAATACTGTTTAAACAATAAAAGAACATAAATTATTAAGTTATAAAAATAATATTCTTTCATTAATAACAAAAAAAATAGACAATTGAAATCTTTCTGCCGCTCTGAATGGCCGTCGCCGAGAGTTTATGCTAATCGATATTTCGTCTACTGTTGCGGTAGACGTCATCAGGAGACTGTCCTTGTCCTCTGTGAACTCCTGAACTGACAGCTGCTGGGACTAGCATAAGCTCTTGATCACGGCCATTCAGCATGGAAAACGATTTCAAGAATCAACACAGTGGCCGCGGAAGCCTAAAAAGTTATATAGACAAAAATTCTCAATTTAAACTGAAGTTATTCTCTATAAAATCTTAGTCTTTCGATAATGTTATTTACAGGAAATGTCACATTGTCATATAGACTCAATCTGTGCCATAGTTTTAAATATTTTCACATTTTGCATACATTATTTTCCCAATATTTAAAGTATGAGGAGTCTTTATAATACTCGGGAATTTAAAAACACCGAATTGTTCAACTAAGTCATGTGTGGATCGTAGAAATAGTTTCGTTCCTTCTCTAGTAAGATATGAGGGAGAGACGAAGTGTCTTTTGAAATGAATCAGCGATACGATACCAACCAAACTGCTGAGTTTTGAATGTTTTTCTCAGCTCTCTAAAGCTATATATTATGTTAACTGATAATGGTAAAGGTCATCAAATTTAGGGCAGTTTTTATATAAGTACCTCATTTTGCGATGTTTCATTTTTTATTTGTTGGCAATAATATTGTACTGACGTAATTTATTGTAGATTGGGAGCTGGTTTCTATTAATATATCTTATATATAAAAATTAATGTTTGTTTGTTTGTATATTTGTTTGTTTGTTCGTACCTTATGCGCGGCCATACCGTTGATCCGATTGTGATGGGGTTTTTGCAAAATGTTCAGGAGATTCCCGGGAAGAACATAGGCTATAAGAGAGTTGTGATACTCAACTCCTACACCCTTACAAATCGCCCTTTGTAGTGGAAAACGTGAAAAAGGTAGTTCTTTCGACGCTTAAATGGCTTACGCTGTCTAAACCATAAGAAATACACAAAATTAATGTACATAGAATTGAATATCTCAAAAAGCTCCACAAAAAAGTCCGCGACAGCATATGTTTATCTCTTACGGGTAACTCACAAAAACCATTTTTGTCTTTCATTGATACCAAGAGTCTCGCGCCGTAGCCGAGTGGTTAAGGCAATAAGTCTTGGCGCAGAACTGCGGGACTTATGCTGGTTCGAGTGTCTACAGGGGAAGACATTTTTCTCATGGAATGTCGGCAAGTATGGATCAGAAATGAAATCTAGCTGGGGAAAAAAAGAAAAAAAAACTGTTTTGACTCACTCTCATCAATTTATATTTTTTTCACTCTAATATAATTGTTATATGACGGTTCTTAACTTATCTGCAAAGGAGGGTACAATTCTAATGTTCATGACTATGTGACGTCATCATTCACACTTCCTGAGCCACAACAAAAGGCTGTAAGAGGTTTTCTTGCGAACTTATTTAATAGTATCTAATTATGTCATAATTTCTGAATTTTTTGGTAAAAAAGTAACATTTTTATTGTCCGCCCATGACATGAGAATTGAACGTTCGGGCAGGACAACGACTGCCGGGTACGCTAGTTATTAATACAATAAGAATATATTTCCAAAAATAGACCAACAAATATTAGGCATGCATTTGCCAGAGTAAATCACCTAGATAGACTGTTCTGAGAGAGGGACTTGCCATCTACTTATTTGACTTCTGTATAGCAGTGCAGTACCCATAGTCTGTATAGTCGAGATATGTATACAAATATTTCTTATAAACACCTTATGGCAATTGTAGTAACATGTTCTTGTGTCTTTAGGTTACATGTGTACGTTTTTGTGTAAAAAAAAGTATGTGGAAATATATTAGTGTGTTACTTCATAACAATTAAACCGGCGAAACACTAATTTCTCGTGCCAGTTATGTAATGTGTCAGACCATAGCGAAAACAAAATCACACACACATGCACACACACACACACACACACTCACACGTGTATGAGTAAGTTATTGTGTAATTCGACACAAATTTAAGTAATTTATACTTCGTTTTAGTGAATTCCGAAGGAATGAAGCTATTGAAGCTCTCATTAAAATATTTTTATGAGACATTTTTCAATTCTTCACCGACCGTATCTAATACACATCGAAAATGACCATTAAAAATAATAGATATATGGCAATGTTCTAACAAACCATTTTTTTACTTTATCGGAACTAACCTCGGCATATTGTATTTAATTAGAAAATTAAAGTCAAATTGGTTAAAATGTATTAAAAATATTAGTTCACCTGATACGAAAATTTGAAAATCATTCCAGCAGTCGCAATTTTGGATTTTTTTCGCCACTAAGTTCAGTATATCTTACAGAAATAAAACGAAGAGGTATTCTAAAAAAAAATCAGCTAAATCCGATTAACAGTGGAGGTTTACCTGAAACCCGAATTTAAATAATCGCTCCAGCAGTCGCCACGTTTTCTTCGTCGCAAATGTATTTATATATAATACAATATAATTAATATTTAAATTGGCAATGTGTGCTATAAGATGCATTGATTTAATTTATTTTAATATTTTAATAAGGTAATGAAAAAAATGAATCGGTAGAAACTATTTAAATTTGTATAAAATGACACAACGATATGCAATAGGTAATATCTTAGGTTACATATTGTTTGTTTTCACTGCGGCCCGACATCTTTAAAAAGTTGGCATAATAAATTGAGTTTCCCTAATTTCCGTAAACCAGAGAAATCGAAGCCTAACTTCAACTTGCTGAGGAATTTGCTTAGTTCACGCAATTCCTGCGTCATATACTTCTTCTATTGTTTTATTAAAATATTGAGTAAATTAAAGCAATGCGTCTTATAGGCTACATTACCAATTTAAGGGAGAATAGTGTCAAGTATTTATTTCATTTTAACAGTACATAGGAGACGTGAAATGAAGTAGTTTATTTAGTATTACTAATAATATGAATAAGACGAGCATTGGAACGTTGTTATTTCTTCTTGCGTATTATTGATAAATTATTATATTTGGCCTCTTTTTATTTAAATCGTGCGAAATCAGATCCTGGGATAAAAAATTGGAAAACAAAAATTTGATCCCCTTCACACATCCTTTATATTGTCTATTGTATGAAAATTAGACCAGTGTTGGCATTAGAATGAATCACCAATTAATTTGTGTTAAATAAATATTTTTATATTTATAATATATATAAATATATATTTTTCTGTATACATTTTTTTTTTGTATTTATCACAAGGGATTCATACTTAAAACCTGCGCACTTACATGGACAGGTTAAAGTTACAGAGTGTAAGTGATTATTCTGTTTTCCACATAATTACATTTGGCCTCTTTTTATTTATCTCCTACTAGCTGGCCCGGCGAACGTCGTATCGCCTTTAAATATTTTTACGTTCATTTTTCCGATGTTTTAATAGTTATCTGCTATTCGGGTCGGAAACAAATCCAACAAATCAAAGATCATAAAAATCGGTCCAGCCGTTCTTGAGTTATAAATAGTGTAACTAATCCGACTTTGTTTATATATATATAAGTCCCGGCAACGCGTTGCTGTGGCTAAGGTATACGTTCAATTGTGTTGTAGTAAACTAAGTGAGAAATCTAAATCAGAAAGTTTTTGTTTTACACAATTTTTTAGTTCTGGTACGTTAACTACACCCGGTATAAATATGGGTGGTGGTTTATGTGGAAGTGGTTTTGTTGGTTGAGATGAATTTATGTTGTCTGCATTATCAGTATCATTCGTAAGTGTATCATAAGGATTATATACATTTATTGATGGAATATTTTGAGGAGGCTTGCTGATTTCATTATATTTGTTTTTTTTTCTACGAACTTGTTGGCAGTTTAGATTCTCATCATCAAGAAGCCTTTGTATAGTAATATCATCTTGTGATATATTATAGTCATCTTGTTTTCATTTAATTGAGGCATGGAGATTGTTTCTGTAAATTAGGCATATTATTATAACTAACAGACTTACAATTCTGTTATTCCGTTCCTTATGATCTACATATGTTTTTAAATTAACATTCTTCTTAAATGTAAGATTTATGTTACATAAGCCTATACCAATTTGCGGAAATTCACTTCATATCTTATCATTCATGGTCTCTAGAACTGATTCGCCATATTGTTCAATGCCCCTTCTCGGTCCAGTTAAATTTAAATTAAATTGCTGTCTTTCAGCCAGATTACTTAAAACTAATATTTACACACGAAATTAATATTATTATCAATATATTGAAAATAAAATGAACACAAACACACTTAAATTATGAAATAATCAATATTTGTAATTCAATTGAAATTCGCGGTTGCAAAAAAAAGCACAGCCACCTAGTTAAATAATAAACCAATTACCTTACACGGCCATCTGTTAGAATCGTATGGAACTCACAGATGACTATAACTCTTTGTTAAATAATAAACAAATAATTTGCAATAAAAATAATGCGACTATAAATTTAGTTATGAACTTCCCTAAGTCTCAAATTGGATCAAACTGCACACAGTGTGCAATATTTTATTAAAATCGGTTCAGTAGTTTAGGATTCCATCGCGGACAAACAACGTGACACGTAATTTATATATATTGTGATGCATTGTTGGACTGGCTTTTAAATTTTGCGAGCGGCGACGAGAGTCTGATCTCGCCTTGTATGGTGGAGGGAGATTCGTGAGCTGTAGACTCGTGAATCAGAGACCCGCGGAGAAATTTCCACATGTGTCTATACCTTCATTCTGGAAAAGTCGGTTCTCGAGTCTTCGGCGGAGAAGTGTCTCTACTGGATTCCAGATTATTCCCAAACTCGCATATAAGGAGGTGGGAGGATTGGATACGCTAGTTGTAGTTGTATCTAGGTTGTGAACCAGTGAAGCGATTTCAAGATCGAAGACAGGAACATGTTATAAGTGAACCTCCAGCGAGTATAATTAACTGGGCGATTAAAAAAAATTGTGAATGAGGGGACTTTATTAGCATCAAATTATATGTGAAGAATTTGTGGATTATTATGAAATATATAAAGTGAATTTGCAAATTTTGTGTAAAAATCTGTGAAGTTAATTAAAAAAATCTGATTTCTACGAGACTGATATCTGGTTTAATATATTCGAAAAAAAAATGTTGTAATGTTATCATTTTAGAGGTGTCACCTGGATACATATGTAACAAAGAGGCATGGATTGAACTGAATTTGTACAATGCATTATTGTAATAATTACAATTTTAGGTTAAGTTACAGGTCCTACCACTTTAATTTTATTATTATTATTTCCACTCTGTATATGGGGAAAATATTGTAAGGAAACTAGAGGGAAAACGCCCAGTTGGTAGACCAAGAATGAGGTGGGAGAATAACATTAACTATGATTTGAGGTAAGTAGATTATACATTGGATGATTGGAAAACATTGGCTCAATATAGGGATGTATGGAGAGCTTATGTTCGCGCGGCCATGAACCTACGGGTTCGATGTGCCAGTGAGTTAGAGTTATATGGGAAAGTATTAGATATCGATAATGCACAGGGCTATTGATACTTACTCAACAGATATTCATTTTTATATATTTTTTATTATTATGAAACCAACAATATATTATTATTCTCAGTTTGTACAATGTCAAGGACATCTTCCTGTGTCCATGTGAAAATGGCAAAGCTAATCTCTCTCTCTCTCTCTCTCTTTTTTTTTTTTGACGCTCCGTCCTGCAAGCCTCTCTGTTCCAGTCTTCGACTACTACTCGTGTCCAAGTTAGTTTTGATGTTCCTTCTTCCTGTCGGATTCTGTTCATGACTTTTCTTCATTAATATATTTTCCATCATCCTGTTTATAAGCCTGAACTATCCTAATTGTGTTGTTTTAATAGATTGTACTAGGGATCCTTGCCCTTTCATCTTTTCTCTCATAACATTATTTCTAATTTTTTCTCTTATTGAAATCCTTGCTACCGTCGCCAGAAATCTATTCATGTCGAATAATAATTTATCTGTTGTTTCTTGATTTCAAATGTCATGTCTCTGAGCCATATATTTGTTTACATATTTATTTCGTAATTTTCTACAGAAGGTACAGTAGTTTTCCAAATAATATTGTGTTCTACAATTTGTCACATTTTAATAATTTTAAAAAAAAGTTCATGATTTTCTAATATGATTTATTTGAATTATGTTTATAATTTAAGTTAACTTGGAAGAAAAGAGATTCATAAAATGTTATGATAAAAATCAAACATATTCCGATTAATAAAGATGGAAAACATGATGATGGCTTGAAGAAAATAATCATTAAACGACGTTAAGCAATTAAATTATAACACGGATAACAAAAACTAACGAAGATTTTCATATGAAAGATACAGGGAAAAATCAGCTAAGTCATTTTTTGTCAAAAATGGAGTTCTCGAAATCATTATATAATCCATGGAAAGCGTGAAGCAACAAAAACAGTTTACTCGAGATTTATTTACCTTCAATGTTTGTCATGCAGGTAAACAAGTATATTCGTTGTACAATTAAAAGTGATTTTCTCGATGTCCGGGAAAAGTGACTTACCTGGTGGTTTTCACTGTACACTTCGTAAACAATTTAATAGTGAGAAGAACATAACATGGAGAACAAATCTGACACTTAAACATAAGCAATAAGAATAAAACTGCCAACATAATATTATATTAAGATGCGAGGTTGGGAAGTGGTTTTTACATAATCGAGGAAAATGTTTAAAAACCGAGCGATAGTGAGGCTTTTAATTCCCGAGTTTCTGTAAAACACTTCACGAACGTGTGTTGTACGTTATTTTTTTGCGCGATTGCGTTTACAAATTAATAAATAATAGTAAAATAATAACATATTTGTTGGAAATGTTTGCGTTCATTATAAACAATTGACTAACGTTAATAGTGTAGTTGAAACTACAGGAGGCCATGAGACCATTTAGTGATAAGGTGGCGGAAGTATGTATTTGTTGTTTTATATTGTTTCAAATAAAGTTCAGTTCATTTAAAATGCAGTGATTTGTTTCATATGAAGTATATTAACACTACCTTTTGTATATATTTTGTATATACATAGGTTTTACTTCCCACACGCGTTTTGTAATATGTAATATAACAATATAGTTATTTTATTACAGTACAGTTATTTAGGTTGGCAACCCCGAAATGTAGGAAGTTGAATTTTCAATCATGGTAGCCATTACTGTAAGTATGATAAAATGTATATTATAAGGAGATCGACAAGATATTTTTAAAAGAAATATATTAACAATGAAGTAATTAAGTAAAAAAAAAGAATGTTCAGAATTGTGTTAGATATTGTTGTTTATAAACAATTTTAATTTTTGCAAACATAAAATTAATGTCAGAGGAAATAATTCCTAAACTAGTGTTTGCATGGAAATCGGAACGGTAACAAAAAGGAACGGCCGAAAAAGAATACATATATTATATGGACAGAGAATGTTGCTGTCATGAAGAAATAAGGATTACAAGAGCTAGATTGGATGGATAGAGAAGAGTGGAAGAAGAAAATAAAATAAAAATAATTTTGGACAGAGGCAGATACATATTGCATTTTAAGTTCTGTTTAATAAAAATATGAATAATACTGATGATGATGATAATAATAATAAAATTGTATTCTTAGTTATCGCCCTTTGAGATACGTTTTTACGTAGTCCCATTACCACCTACTTTTTATAGTAACACGACCTGTCAGAGAGGATGACACACATGCTTTTCTGACCTTACAAAGGAAGAAGTGGGCCTTACCGAATGAAGGATCAACTGAATGCGGGGCCACCTCTGGGACAAGAACATTTAAACAAGACATGATATTCACTCATGCATTCATACTAAACAAAACTAATATGATAGTATGATTATGACGGCCAAACATTTTTCGGGGTACAGGTGAGTAAAAACCTAAAAAAACTTGACCCAAGAACCTTGTCTCGACCGGGAATCGAATCCAGTCTGCTGCGTACGAGACAACGACGTTAACGCCGAGACGATACAATAATATTATTTATAATGACAATAATAGTGAATTAATAATTTCTACTTGAACTCACCAATTACTGTTATATATAATAATTATAAAGACTATTTAACTCATTGCCAAAATGGGAGTCAGTGACCAAACACGATTCAGTGAATTTTGTTTTACAGCCAATGACAGTCGTGTTTCACCTCGCTATTTATCTAATTATGTTTACCAAAATAAAGAAAGATCCTCCTTTTAAATATTCAGAATATGTCAGAGCATTATTTAGCAGTGACTGACTCTCCAAATAATACGTTGAATGTAGTAAATAATGAACATATTCCTTCGAACTACACATTTAATAATTGTGTGTTCAATAATTGTGTTTTAAATGATCATTTTACTGAGTTGTTTCCTAAAAAATAATTAATAACCTAGAATGCTGGTTATAATCTACAGTTTGATGTGTTTTGTTCCGCTAGGATGATTATAGACCAATTAGTATTCTTCCCTGTTTATCTAAAGCACTGGAACACATAATACACTCACAGTTAACAGACTACCTCACCACACACGACTTACTTGATGAACATCAGTCTGGTTTTAGAACAGGACATCACACAAGTACTGCACTACTTGACATTGTAGAGGACATAAGAGACTCAATGGACAAAAGCAAACTCACCGCAATAGTCCTACTCGACTACAGCAAAGCCTTTGACACAGTAGATATAGACTTAATGCTAGCGAGACTAAAGACACTACATCTGTCGGAAAACTGCCTTGATTGGTTTGCATCTTACCTCACTAATCGTCAGCAATCAGTTTCTGTTAATAATCGCATTTCTTCCTGGCGCTTGGTGAGGAAAGGGGTACCTCAAGGCGGCGTCCTTGCTCCTCTTCTCTTCTCGATTTATATTAATGACGTGACAAAGAAACTACAAAACTGCAAGCATCATCTTTACGCCGACGACCTACAGATTTACACACACTTTAGGCCTGACGAAATTAATGAATATATTGACAAAGTAAACACTGACCTCAGGCATATATCTTTATGGTCCAGACAATATGGGCTGAAACTAAATGTAAACAAAACGCAAGCAATAATTATCGGACATCCAAGGCTATTACACCTCATAAACAATGGCAATATGCCGGCTGTCATATTAGATAATGAACAAATTCCTTATACCGACGTCGTTAAAAACTTGGGATTTTACTTAGATTCTAATTTAAAATGGCATGAGCAAGTAAAACAAACATCTAAAAGGATCTTCTCCATAATGCATTCCCTAAAGCGACTTAAACATTTTCTTCCTACAACTCTTAAAAGAATTTTAATCCAAACTTTAGTGATGCCGCATTTTGACTACTGTGACGTTCTACTATCTGACATAAGTGACGGATTGTCGGACAAACTGCAGCGTGTCCATAATATGTGTATCAGATTCATATTTAATGTTCGAAAATACGATAACATTTCTCCATTATTCCACGAATTGTCATGGCTACATCTAAAAGAGAGAAGAAATTCGCACTGTCTAATTCTCCTATTTAAGATCCTACATACCTCGATTCCCAATTATTTATCATCCCGTTTCCAGTATCTATCCTCAAACCATAACTTAAACACAAGATCACAACATAGTATCTTACTTAATATACCGCAACATAGGACATCACATCACTCCATGTCATATACCATCTCCACTTCTCGCAACTGGAAATCCCTACCACAAGAAATAAGGGGCTGCCGGACATTGGCATCTTTTAAAAGAAATCTAAATTTATATTTGCTCTAAACTCGACTTCATTATTATCCAGTGTAAGATATATATATTAATTGGTGTTTCCCGTATAATGTATCATATTTATATTATTATTATTATTATTATTATTATTATTATTATTATTATTATTATTATTATTATTATTATTATTATTATCGTATCATTATTGTTATTACCCTATAAAATGTTGTTTGTACATGACATTTACATTGCTACATTTATTGTATCTTTAACTGTTTATAATTAGTATAGTGTATATCTATATTTGTCGAATATTTATTTGTATTTGTGCTGGTTGAGTGGAAGAGAGGGCCTTATGGCCTTAACTCTGCCAGAATAAATAAAGTATTATTATTATTATTATTATTATTCTTACAATATTACTATCTTAGTGGGTTATCGCTGATTGCGATCCTATTTGGGAATAAATAATACGGACAAATTGCAGTGAATAAACATAACCACACATTTCTGATTTGTTTCAAACATCGCCGTTTACATTAAATATATACATATTTTAAAATACCGGTAACTATATTTAAATAATGACTTTTATTCGTTAAATAGTCCTATCAAATGCCACTCTTTATATCCAAATCCTGTAGATAAATTCACTCGTGACATTGCATATGAAAAATTGCAGCTTACAGTGTATGTATTGGGGATACTGTATGTGACTTAATACACATAAAATTATTAAAATCAATATTTTTGCAATGAAACTGTGTTGTGATAAATTTTTTGTATGCCAAAGCGAGTTAGTATGAAGAATGAAAAGAGGAAAGTAACCACAGGAAAGCGTGAATATAATTTGAAAACCAGAACATTAATATCGTTCCACAAAATGACCTATTTCATATTAAAATGAATAGTTCACTCTTACAAAACAATTTTATTGTAAATTACACAGTTCGTGAAGCAGAAAAATATGCGGGAATTTGTAATTTTCATCAAGAAAATATGTCGGTGAGCGGTTTGTTGCTCTCGTGATTACACATCCATTTATACCGGATTATAAATATTATTATTTTCAAAGAAACTGCAATTTATCAATTAACTGAAGATGGAAGAATATGGTAAGAAATGTTTACTCTCTCTCTCTCTCTCTCTCTCTCTCTCTCTCTCTCCATGCCACAATAGTCCTAGAAGGCCTTTTTGCCTACCGGTCGGTTGCTAGCCTCACATCCAGATTGGTATTTACACAGAAAAATGATCATTAGTCAGTTTTGGGTGACATGTGGTCAGCATGTCGAGTCACCCAGGCGTTATAACTGGTTTTATAAACCTGGAGCTACCCAAATTCCTCACGATGATAGGTGGGTATCGGTCTTAAATTGATCGAAATCCCATGAGGAAATTTCTCTTATCCCCTTACTCTGCACTAAGGCATGAAGTCTTTTGGCTACAGCTCCAGTAAATAAGATTAATAATAATCAATGCTAAATATTATTTATGTGAGGAAGAAAACACAAAATCTCTTCTTATCCTTTCAGAGAAAAATAGTTCTGTGTTGCTCTCTTCCAAAAGTACCTAGGGAATCAATTCGAGGCACGATGATCCCGAAGAGTCAAACGAAACTAAATTGTTTGCTGT
Organism: Diploptera punctata; assembly: GCA_030220185.1. Classification (NCBI taxonomy): domain Eukaryota; kingdom Metazoa; phylum Arthropoda; class Insecta; order Blattodea; family Blaberidae; genus Diploptera; species Diploptera punctata. The sequence continues at coordinate 3,058,051 of JASPKZ010001618.1, read as the reverse complement.
CACTAACAATCAGAATAAAGTACATGGAGTACCAATAATTCAAATATAAATTCAACTAAAATTTATTTTATATTCAATTTTCACCAACAAACTATAAACACGAAGTACCGGAAATGGTTAGCATTAAGCAATTCCTACACGTCTTTAATATAATTCTTAACTGGGTTTCGCTACGTCTAATACTGGCCACCAAACACACACACACACACACACACACAGAGATACATATATATATATATATATATATATATATTTATTTATTTAGATGTTATAACTATATTTTTGACATTTGGCAATGAAGGCAATTTTAATATGAAAAGAAAAATGAATGCTTAAGTCGAGATTTGAACCCGAGTCTCTAAACTCTGTACGTTTAGCGCTGTAACGACCTGAGCTACCCAAGTATTCCAACACAAACATACATTTTGCTTATATATGTAGTATTCTCAATTCACAAAAGATGTAGCAGAAAATCGTTCCGACTGACATCTAGTGACCATAACAGTTAAGCAAATTTTTAAAGAGAATGTTTACTTTATAGCAGCAACGCTTATATATATTTATAAACAGCTTTACAATATTATAAAACATCTTACTGTTCCCAAAGCTTTTTAGATTTTTATCTTCTTTCTCCATTCTTCTCTATCTTCCCATTCCACTTCTTCCAGATCTAGCTTCCCCATACCACTTCTTACATCATCCATCCATTTAAATCCAGGTCGACCTCTCTTTCCTTTCCCAGGTGAAATCCATTCAAAAACTTATATATATATATATATATATATATATATATATATATATAGTTGAAACGCTATAGGACTCCATACTGCATGAACAACCATTACAAAATTCAGGAATTGGATGAATAGAACAGTTGCCACATCCAGCATATAGCCCTTATTTTACAACTTGAGACTATCGCATGTTTCGAACCATGTCCCATTTTTTGCGTGACATTTCGAAAATACTGAAGCTGCGGAAGTGGTCTCAACGAATTCTTTGCATCAAAAACAGAGACTGGTACCATCGTGGAATAATAGAATCTAATGGTATCTACTTTGAAGAGAAGTTTATTTTCTTGTCAGAAAATACTCCAAATAGTTTTTTTAAACAACGACGTTACTTATGAGTCTATATATATATATATATATATATATATATATATATATGTATATATCCATCCATCCATCCATAGTAATTCTGCCCGAGGACAGGTCTTTCACTGCAATCATAGCATTTTCATGCTACGCTTTGCAGCTTTACTAGGGAATTATATGTGTGGTAGCTTCCCGTTGCTTTCCACACCGGAGAAGGATGATGATGGTGGCCGGATGATTTTCGGGGACCGTTGAGCCCTAAGCTTCCTGACATTTGTCTTACAGGTGAGGAAAAACCTCGGGAAAAACTCACCCAGGAGCCTGTCCCGACCGGGAATCGAACCCGGGCCCGCTGCGTGACAGGGCAGCACGCTACCGCGAGACCACAGCGGTGGATGTAAAATGTGTAGTAATATTCATTAGCTGTTAACGGACTAACTCACTGGCACTATCGAACCCGTAGTTTCATGGCCGCGAGGACATAAATTCTCCAGACATTCCTATCCTCAGCTAATGTTTTCCAATCATCCCTGTATAATATACTTCCCTTATATTATGGTTAATGTTTTTCTCCCACCTCATTCTTGTCCTACCTACTGGGCGCTTTCCCTCTGGTTTTCCTACAAGGAATTACCATTCCATTTTTCATTCCCCGTTTGTGCCACATGCCCAGCCTATCGCAGTCTACGAGACTTAACTCTTCTTATTATATCCGGTTTCCTATAAAGATCATGCAGCTCGTTGTTATGTAAATCTTCTCTAATTGCCTGTCTGTTCATGTCTTTTTGGTCCAAAAATTTACGAAGAATTTTATTCTTAAATACTCGTAATCTTTTCTCCTCCTTTAAAGTAAGAAACCATGTTTCGCATCCATGTAATATAACTGGGAGAATAACAATTTTATATATTTTCCGTCTATCGTTTTTTGAGGCAAGTTGGGATGACAGCAGACCTTACAGTGCATAATAATATGCATTTTCATAATTGAGCCTATGTTTAATTCCTTTCTGCACCTCATTCCTGCATGTAATTATTGTTCCTTGATATTTAAATTCAGCCACTTCTTCATAATTTCGCTCATATGTTATTAATTGTCCATTTCCATTATATATTGTAATTCTGTGCGTCACATTATGTTTAATTTTATTTATGTTTACTTCCAGTCCCAATTTCTTAGTTAAAACTAATGGAGTTTGCATGTTGGCTGTTCTTATCTCTTCGCTATCGCCTAGTAATACATCATCAGCATAAACAATGCAGATTATTAACATCATTGAGTTGTAGGCCTTCTTCATCCTCTAAAGATTTGATGGCATGCTCTAGTATAAAATTGAATAGTAGAGGAGATAGTTCATCTCCTTTTTTTTAACCCATTGTGAATTTCAAAACTATAAGAAAACGCACCTTACTCTTTGTGCCATTTAGACACATTCGTATGTCATTCCTTAGGACTTATTATTTTACAATTCTTGTGTAAATAATAATTTTGTTTTCATTTAAAAAAGAAAAAAAATATTTTTTTTTGCCCGGCTTTGATTGGTTTGGTCTTTTAGCATTGTGTGTTTTTCTAATGTGTGGGAGCTGGCCCACAGCATAAACCCCCAACCTGGAGGACCGGGAAAATGTCTGTCTGGGTTTTCCTCCCATAGCCTTTGAAGATCTCTCTTCACCGCAAAGTACCGTTTTTCTATTTCTCTTAGAGATAGGGTTGCCTCTTCTGCAGATCCGCCGTGTTGAAGGACTCCTTCTGCGCCGACTCTGCCGTTGACGTCTTCACCGTAACCCTGACTAGGGGTCCTTACAGAGTACTATTAGTCGGAGCCAACTGAACCCTGTTTTTTTAACGAGGTTGTTACTCCTCCCCCTCCTCCTTTCTCATTCGGGCTTGGAACCGGCCATGACGGAGTTGAAATTAGAAACATGATGGAAGCTGAAGAAAGCATAATTGAAAGAATTGAGGAGAAGCAATTAAAGTGATTAGGACATATATTAAGAATGCAAGATGAGCGATGGCCGAATCTACTGTATGAATGGCAACCGACCAGAAAGAAGAAAAGAGGGAGACCAAAGTTAACATGGAAGGAAAACATGAGGATAGTAATGCAAGCAAGAGGGCTAAACCTTGAACATGCCCAAGATCGTAGGCTTTTGAAGTTTGGAACGGGAAGATGGCAGCAGTTGTAAAAACCCCAAGTTAGATAGATAGATAGATAGTTATAAAATTATAATAAATACACCGATATTCATTACAACCATAATTATTATTAAACTTTATTATAACATCAATGTTTTATAATCATCTCCGTCATAATCAAATGTCCGGGTTACTCCGTTGTGGGCTTATTTTAACCTCTGGGTTCAGCTGACCGCTATAACACTTCCTAGATGTGCCAACATTCTGCAGTTCAGAATCATTTACTGTATTTTATTTGGAGCATTCTGACTCTTTCTATGAACATAAAGATTGTTGTTTGCCCTATATTACAGATGACTTCGTTCATTTCCTTCTGAATGTTTTCGTGTTGAGACTTGAAAGTAGTGTTGAAGTTCCTTAGGACGGGTTACTGGCCCGACGCTAAGTAGTCCAGTGGTAGGGCTGCTACCTTTTAGTTTCTGGACAAACATTAGGATACCGCATTTGCTCAGTACCCGATGGAACGGTTAAACCGCCATGACTCGGTCCTCAGAGCCTCGTTTGTTAAAACGGGTTGTAACACGAGAAGGTGAGGATGAGAATTGGGCAGGAAAGGTTATACACACGTACTACCCCTTACAACCCTAAATTCTAAATTCGTGAATGTACTATGATGATGATGACTTGGTTTATTTCATGTTAAGATTGTGAAAATCCTGCTACTGGTCTCATGAGTCTCGTGTCTACTGCTTCTCTGTGATGACGTATGCAATAGTGTTGGGGGAACCAATGTTTTAGAACAGCGCCCGTTTTAACTATTTTTCAGTAGCCTCAGTTGTTGGTATTTAGTAATTTTAATGTCAAAATTCTTGAGGAAACGTAAGAGAAGATGCAACCCAAATGCGTAGGATTTATTTGTTCTTGAAAATAATCTATAAGTAAAATTAATCCAGTGTGTTTTAGTTTTGCATCTGTCGGATAAAATGCAAAATCATCATCAACATCATGGATAAGCCTTCTGGCCTGTTCCGCCATCTCTTGAATGATCTGTCTGTATTTCTTTTTCCTTTTGGATTATAAGTGCAGAGCAGCTTTCGATATCCTCGAGTATGGAAATGTTACCTTATGTTAAATTGCAGTTGTATCTTGTTAAAAATGTAAACAATCTTCTCTGTGAAGGCGGGCAGCTATACAAGGCGAAACCATTCTAGGCCCTGTACTGACAAAATTATGAATATTGTACGTAGTATATCTCATGAACAGTAAGCTATTTATTGTGTGATATACGTCTTTATTTACTATAGGCCCTTTATTTACTACAGACCCTATTTTTCCCCTCGATCTTCTCGATACATAGAGAATTCCACATTCTGTTAAAATACATATCAAATTCTGGGAATCGAACGTGGAATTTGAAGATCAACTAGGAACTTAACGACGAGATCAAGAGGTCGGCCTGAAAGTCGGAATATGCCGAGTTTAGAATAAAACCATTACCCAACTAGGAAGAGCAACGAATAATGAAAATATATTTTGTTTTTTTAAAAACTGATTCTTTTTTTTTTTCAGGAAAATCGTATTGAAAGTAATGAAACTATTGAGGCTGTTCTCGTAAAAATATTATTGAAAATGTTTCACATGTTTTAATTACGATACTACCTAGAAGAGACCGAACATGATTGTGTGTGTGGGGGACTATACCTATTAACGCTCTAGCGGTCTCAATCTTTATTTTCTTTTTCGTAACCAAACTTGGCATATTGCGATCAATTAAACGAAGTAAGATCGAGTTCAGTAACCGGCAGAATCGTACCATGTGGGTAGGAGTTAGCCTAAAACAAAACAAAAAATAAATAAATGAAATATATGTCTAGAGGTCACAATTTTCAATTTTTCACAACGAAATTCAATATATTCTATTTAAATAAAATGTGAATGGTGATATCCAAATATCAACGAAATCCTACCATAAGAAATGGGATTTACCTGAAACCCGAAATTTAAAAATCGCTGTAGCAGTCGCCGTGTTTGCTTTCTCGCAATATGATTGCATACCAAAGAATTTAATAAACAAAACAAAAATAGGCTGTATTCCATAAACCAACAAAATCAGATATTAACGACTTGTGAGGAATTCGATTATTTTGTTCAGTTCCTGACGTCATATTGCTCATGTACCATATAATGTATTAATGTGAGAGTTTAGACCTTGAATTTAAATGTTAGCTGTATTTTTGTACAGTAAACTGGATGTCATTCAAATCCTTTAAAGATATTAAAGGATGGAACAGGTGGGTTTAATTTGACGCGAACCGCCTAAAGATGTTCTTCAGAGATAGAGTGCTTTACCTATAGTGAACACGTAGAGGCTGTATATGTGAATTTATATTTCTCCATAACTCCAAAATGACCCTTAGTAGGACCCGTTAAATTTTACAACCTGCCATGAACTGAGTAAGACAGTTAATATTCATGTTTATGGGTCACAGTAAATTTTGGTTATATCGACTCCAAAAACACGAGTTTTGATGGAACTTTGCGACGGAATTACGTAAATCCTTTCTCTTCAGAACATGTAATGAGGGAAGTTACGGCTCATGTATGTCTTTACTGCGAGGGCAGGTATACGACCATGCATTGGGCATTTGTGAAGAAATTATATCAATTATGTTTTAGTGCGTACGTAAACTGAACTCACTGGCACTATCGAACCAGGGAAATTAATGGCCGCGCGGACATAAACTCTCCAACATCCCTATCCTGAACTAATGTTTTCCAATAATTCTCTATATAATTAACCTCTATAAAATTACGGTTAATGCTATCCTGTCACCTGATTATTGGTCTATATACTGGGCGCTTTTCCGCTGATTTTCCTGAATCCCAGACTTCTTTTTCATTTCCCATTTGTCCTGTCCATTGAGGTTATTGTTACATTTTGTTTCCCATAAAGATCATGTAGCTCGATGTTTCCATTTTCTCCATTCACCTGTTCGACTCTGTTTGGTCCCTAAAGTTTCGTAAGCACTTTATTTTCAAATTACTCGTAGGCCTATATGTTTGTAATCTCTTAAAGTAATGATAACATTTATGCATTATTCAAATATTTAACTTTCAGATTTAAAAAAATACTTATAAAGTTTACCACACATGTTCGATATCTTATATAAATTCAAGGTCCACCGATGAGCGCTAATAATGCTCTCTTGTAGTCACCAGATGTCTCATCCCTAACAACACCCTCCAGAGTTTTGTCATATATTCGTTCATATTCCTGCTTTATGCTTCCGAGATCAATCTCACTTCGGCTCACAATAATACGAATCAGAGTGACATCATCGGTCCCACCTCCTGCCATAGATTTATGGAGCCGATTAGCAAAGAAAGCTGGTGGGCTCTGGACACATTCAACTACAGCTAGCATCGCCTCCAGTAATTCTCCTGATATTTCCTCTTCTAAAGCTTGTTCAATGGTGCGACCAGAAAAATTTTTGTATTCTTCAAATATGAGTTTTAGTTGTGGAAAACTTTCATGTGCCATGATTCCGTTGAATACTTCCTCATCCGTTCCTACTTTCAGCTCACCTGCAGCGTGTAATTGTTCAGCAGATTCACGTGCCCTGTCTGGATCCATAGAATAATCATCCCGAACACCAGTGACTATCAAAGTGAGGAAACGTCTGAAATCTCCAGAAGTCTCACTGCACATGTGCTCTGCTAGTGGTCGATCATACAGTTGTTCGTAAGCTTCGACAATGTCCTTCACTTCCTTGTTGCTTTTGCTGCACAAGATCTCAATGGGTGTGTGTTCATCTGTTCCCATCCCTTCCATTGCTTTATGTAGCTGTTTGCACAAATAGTCTGCTGGAGGTATCATTAGTGCAACTATAACTTCTTCAAAATGACCTCCGAGTTCACTCTTCAGGTCATCAATCAAATCCCTTCCATATTCTTCTGTGAAGAACTTGGAAATCTGTTGGCGTTGACTATTCGAGCGTTTTGAAAGAATGTCGATAATAGCTTGTTTATCAATACCAAATCTTTTCATTGCAGCTCTGAGAGCCATTCCATCATCAGCAGCATTGAAACCAGAAGCTGGTGTTACAGACGGTACTGGTGTATAATATTGAGACATTGTACGTTTCTTGTAGCAGGAATCTGAAGAAATAAGCTTCTTTCCCTGATTAAGTTATGGAGCTCCATTTGGTGCATTCTGAGCAATGCATAGTGTGGCAAAATGGTCTACGACTCCAGTGACTCATCATTAACAGCTCATTGGACCTGGTACAACCTGTGCTAAAAAAATTGTCATGTTGTACTAAGAAACTGCAAATAAAATCAATAAGCCATTATTGTTTTTTACACTTATGGATGACATTCTTGGTAACTTCTCATTCTTAATTTAATATTTTTCTTCTTAAAGTAAGATGCCATGTTTAGCATCCATACAATATAAATATAATAATCGTCGTTTTATATATTTTTAATTTATCTTGTTTTAGGGAAGTTGGCACAGTAAGAATCTGTGTAATGCATAATAGCATGTGTTTCCAAAGTTTATTCTCAAATACTCATAACCTTTTATCCTTTCTTAAAGTAAGAAACCACGTTTCGCATCCTTACAGTATAACTGGAAGAAGGACTTTTAACATTTTTTTAGAGAAACTGAGATGACAAACATCCCTGTAATGCGCAATACCAGCCTATATAATTTTTCTTTGCTTTTTATTCCTATTTGTAATTATTGTTCTTGGGTATTTGAATTCCATCAATTCATCAAAGTTTCCTTTATTAGTTGACAAGTGTCCATTTCCATTTATGTATTTCTATGTGTGGTCATATATATTGTTTAATTTTATAGTACGGATTTCCAGTCTGAGTTTCTTTCTGGTATTTCATATAATGTTTGTGTGTTTATTCACTATCGCACAATAATACTATAACATCAGCTCAAATACTGAAACAATTTAAGATTTATAGAGTGTTGTTATGTTCACAAAATTCATTTACGATAACCGCATAGCTCAGGCGGTAAGGTGTACTGATTGAGTCGACTCCAACTCTATCCCAATAGAAGAAGAGGAGGGACATTTTCTCTCGTATTAGTACTAATTCCCCCTCCTTGTAATATAAAACTAGTTTTCCTTCAATGGAAAGATAAATAATTAGGCTCATTCGCAATTAACTGATTCTACCCCGTGCTTGCCAGTAACGTTCTATTTAACGGCCGTGCAGCTTTTGAGTTGTTGTCTATTTCCTTTCATGAGTTGCATAGTGTGTAATATGGATGAGATAGTATTCCTATGCTGTGTCCCACATAGTCGTGTCCTATTGCAAAACGAAATATACGACTTATCGGTTGTTCTAAAGTAGGTATATATCATGTATGCTTTAGTGTAAATGATCATCGCATTGTGTAACATATGTGAATATTGTTATTTTAGAGCAAAATATATAGCGTTTGTTGTTTAAAATGCCATTCACTTTACTCATCCTAACAGTTTGAAATTGTAGAATGTATCATATAGCATCTGGAGTGGAAGGGTTAGCTTACAACACTATTTCTCTTCGAACAAGTATTTTAGTAATTAAAAGTTTGACGCGAGTCTCTCACCGAGTGCTCGTATTCTACAGCATATATATTTTCAATTAAGTATCGGGTTATATGCTTGCTTGTCTTCAAAATAGTTAAACTTTTAAAACGTTTTCGTCTATCACCTCTCTCGTTTTTATCTTACTCCAAAATGTTATTTATTCATTATTATTCTGTAACACTAAGACACTGGGGCTTAAAAACAGTATTAGTAGACAAAAATATATGATCGCACATAGAAATACATTATTGAATGGGAATGACGTGACAATAAATTATTGAAATTTTGATGAACTGGTGGAATTCAAATGCACATTAAAAATTAATTACATACTTTAAAGAGGCGCAGAAAGAAATTATATATATGCTGGTATTAAGCATTTTAGGGATTATTATCCCCCAAAAAATTAAACTAAAACATATTAAAATTATTCTTTCAGTTATAATGTATGGATACAAAACGTGCTTTCTGACTTTAAGAAAGGAAAAAGGATTAGGAGTGATTCATAATAAGGGTGCTTAGAAAAATGTTTTATCACAGAGAGAAGAACAGACAGGAGAATGATGAAAGCTACGAAATAGCTTTATGCAAAACCAATGTCTCGTAGGTAGACTGCCATGAACAGGGCATGTGGCACGAATGGGGAATGAAACAGAAACATGGAAATTTCTTGTAAGCAATCCAGAGGGAAGATACTAAGTAGGTAGGCCAAGAATGAGATCTGAGAGTAAAATTAGCCATGAATTGAGGGATTAGAATTACACAAGGAATGATTGAAAAATATAGCTCAGGATAGGAAGTGGATGTCCACACAGCCCTGAACCTCCAGGTTGTTTAGTGCTAGTGAGTCAGTTAATTAGATGAACATTTATTATATAAGTTACTATGTTGACCATAAAATGATCACCGCATTTTTTATTGTAATACTCAGAGTTTCTATTTTTATTGAAGTTTCGTAAATAATGTGATATAGATATTAAAATACAAAATAAAATATACCGTACATAACAAATAAAAGTAATGGAAAGAAGCGAATAGATTTCTTCTTCTTTTTCACTTCAAGGGCTAGGCAAAATGCCTGTTCCGCCTCACAGTTGTTCTGTCCATCATCTGAACACTGTGTGAGATATGAGTTTGGAAATTTTTACGTGGTCGAGTTACCAGCCCAGACGCACAACAACATTCCCTAGTGGATCGGGGATTTATTTCGGAGTTTCCTTCTCCTAGACGGGTTGCTAACCAAAGCTTTGGAATCCCATCTGTCCCTTGTCTTGCAGGTTTTCTCTTCCGCCTTCTTTACCGTTGAGAACAATTTTCTTCATCTGCTTCTGAAGCCGTTGAGGTATCCTGCTTTGGAGCTAGTTCGCTTCCTTTCTCCTCTTACTAGATAGCAAGCTAGTTAAAAACCAGACTTCCCTATCTAGTCGTTTGGGTCGTCATTAGGTACTGAGCCCTAGGGGGGGGGGCAAATTATGTGAGTGAATAGCCTATACATTAATTTAGATATGAAGTCTCAGAAATAAATACAAGTATCCATAGGCATCCGCTTTTATACGTCCTATATTAGGCAAATATATATTTTTACGACTCAATAATAAAATCTAAGTAAATAATAATAATAAGTTGATAATTATAATTTTACATATGGAACCATGTCAAATCATTGAATCGGGGCCAGGATAGGTGGTGGTGTACAATTTTTAATTGCTGCAGTAGATTGTATAATATATCCATCCATCCATAGTAGTTCTTCCCGAGGGCAGGTCTTTCACTGCAATCATAGCATTTTCATGCTATGCTTTGCAGCTTTACTAGGGAATTGTAGGTGTGGTAGCTTCCCGTTGCTTTCCACACCGATGAAGGATGATGATGAGATGATGATAATGATGTGATGATGGCAGGATGACCTTCGGGGACCGCAGGGCTCCAAGCATCCCGACCCCGCCCCACAGGTTAGGAAAAACCCACCCAGGAGCCCGTTCGGACCGGGGACCGAACCCGGGCCCGCCACGCGACAAGGCAGCACGCCACCTCGAGGCCACAACGGTGGACTTTATTTATGACGTGAAATAATATTTATTATTTGTGATATTAGATTTATATTAAGTTTGTGTTTATATAGCGCTGCCACCCAACCATAACATTTAAAAATGTCCGTCGCCGTGGCGTAGTCGGTAGAGTCCCTACCTTCCACTCCGGCGACCCGGGTTCGATTCCCGGCGGGGTGGGGGATATTAAATCTCCACATTGGATCTGAGTGTGTGTCCTGTCCTTGTGTCTATATGTGAGAATAAAATAAAGTTAACAAAAAGGTAAAACAAGAAAGAAAAACATTGTAAAAAATATATATAAAAGTATGTTCATAAAGCAATGTTTAAAAAAAACTTTTCATTTATCATGTAGGTTACAAAGGGACTGAAGAGGCTATAGTCTACGCCTACATGAGTGGAAAATGTGAAATTAGAATAACTGGCTCTATCAAACTCACCGGTTAACGGCCTTAGATATAAGCTCTCGATATATCCCTAAACTGACCTAATATTTTTCAATCATTCCTGTATATTATTCACTTCTCTCGGATCACCTCCCACCCATTCTAGTAATACCTGCTGCGCACTTCCGCTCTGGTTTTTCTGTAAGAAGCTATGACCCTCTTACCTTGCTCATTTTCTGTCCATCGCATTTTGAGATTTAACAGTTCTTATTACATCCGATTTCCCATAAAAATCATGGATCAAAAACTGAGAATAAATTTGTTATCATTTTCAGTTTATTATCTTAGAACTTACCCCTTTTTTTGTAAAGGGGGGATGGCAAGGAGGAATAATAATTTATAAATGAGAAGATAATTAATATAATAATAAAAAATATAAATAAATTTAATCAGCTTAAGGGTATATGTAGTTCACTGTTATGCAGTTCCTTCCATTCGCCTGTCTGTTTGTTTCTCTTTTGTCCAAAAAAATCCTAAGTACTTCAATGCCCTGAATTAAGGGAGAAAAATACTATTAGAATACAAAATACCGCCTTAAACGTTTAAGTACAACATAATTTTTGAACCCCATTAGGTCATGATAATTACCTTACCATTTTCGCCTTGTTTAGTATGAATTTATGAGCAAAAGGTGTGAATGTATTTAATATTGGTTTTATCTCGGAGGTGGCCCCGGCATTGATCTAATTCCTCATCCTTGTCATTGTGTGGTCAAAAAATAATGTCTTGTCCAAAGTTTAAAAATCCTCTCCTGAGAGAATTTGCCTCCTTGTATGATTCGTGTGGCGTGGGGCAGAAAAAGGGAGAAAATGAAGAAAATAAATATACAATACCTGTTCCCTAGTATACACGATCACATTGCTGATAACAAGGCACTTATAAAACTCTCCCTTACACTTAGCGATCTCTGAAGGAAGGAACATGGCGATAAAAGCAACAGTTTTAAGTTGAGTAATTATTTGTGATAAAGGTTTATTTAATCCATCCAAGTAACTATGACACAGGAGTATTTTACTACCAACAAAAGAGCAGTAAATATCCCCTGTTTTGCTGTGCCTTACTACATAATGAAAGCCTGGATTAAGGTAAAGGCTCTTTATGGTGTTTGTGCTTGTAAACAACTACGGAGAGAAAATATTTGCTTAGCTACCACACCTTGTTTGTTCTTACCACAAACTGCCTATTTCTGCAGAGGAACTTAAAGAATTTCCTATGACATACATTAAATCTTTTTAAACAATTATTGCATATATTTTTAATGCATGCAGATTTCTTTATGTAAGTCTCTTATTCTTACAAGTATAAACATTATACAAAGTTTAAGAAAAGAAAACAAGAATTCACGTTAATAATAATAATAATAATAATAATAATAATAATAATAATAATAATAATAATAATAATAATAATAATAATAATAATAATAATATTAATAATAATAATAATAATATTAATAATAATAATATTAATAATAATAATAATATTAATAATAATAATAATAATAATAATAATAATAATAATAATAATAATAATAAATATAGTTAAATTAGAACTACCGAGAAATATGGTTTAAAACTGGGGTGTAGCCTTTCCCCAACGCTTTTTAATTATATATATTTAGACGACATTCTTGATGAATGGAAACAATTAGTTCATAAGGGATTAAAATTGGACGAAATAAAACACTGAATGTATTATGTTTTGCAGATGTTATAGTATTAATTTTTGACACAGAGGTCAGGCTACAAGATGCAATCTATCAATTAACTGATATGTGTAAGAAATATAATATGACTATTTAACTCATGCCCCAAATGGGAGTCAATGACCAATCACGTTTCAATGATTTCTGTTTTACAACCAATCAGAGTCGTGTTTCACGAAATATTTATCAGTGTTATATTTACCATATTAAAGAAAGCTCCTCCTTTTTAATATTCTGAACAGGTCTGACCATTATTTTGCAGTGACTGAACCTATAAGAAATACGGCTACCAGATTGTATATATAGTGCATAGATGTCAACACATAGCGCTTGCAGGAGTTAATATAAAAACATTTGTAGCAATTTATTATACCACCAAAAAAAGAAACCACTGTTTGCACTTTCTTAAATGTATTTTTCCCCAGGTAATAATCGAGAAAAATATAATTGTCATATTTACATCATACGACATCAGAAATGAATTAATATACAGTTCGATGCGTTTCATTTTTTCTCCACTAGAGAGCATTTTTACAATATTTCGTTCCTTTGGCAATAAATAGTATGATCTGGTTGCAGTGATAAACAAAAGACACAGATGAAGCATACCTATCGTTTTTCATTTGTTTTCAAACATCGCCGTTTACATTAAATATATAAATATTTTAAAATAACTATAGTTAAATAATGATTTGTGAGTAAACAGCTTAATTTTATTCGTTAAATAGTCCTAACAAATGCCACTCTTGATTTCCAAATTCTCTAGATAAATTGGAAATCACTCGTGGCATTACTTATGATAATTTCAAAATTAAAAGGTAAAGTAATGGCGTTCCATGGAAGGTACCCAGTAAGAACAAAAATTGCAATAGAAAGTAAAGTGTTTGAACAGGTTTCCACACTTCCAATATTTAGGCTGCGATGTAACTTGTGAAGAAGAACAAGATATAAATAAGAAAATGCAAAAATTTCAACATATTTGTGGAACAATCAGACAAACACTGAGGAACAAAGTAAGAAAGGATATGCAGCTAATATTTTACTCAACGATGGCACTACCAGTGGCGATGTATGGAAGTGAGGCCTGGGTCCTGAAGGAAAAAGAAAAAAAAGTAAAATTCAGGCAGCGGAAATGAGCTTCCTAAGGGCTGTGAAAAGTTATATACGAGAAGAACATATTAGAAATGAGAATATTAGAGAGGAACTAAAAGTACAACCACTTCTTAAACAAATAGAAGAACAGGAGCAATTGGATAGAACATCTGCAAAGAATGACAGAGGATAGGATACGAAAGATGGCACTATGTATAATCCTGCAGGACGAAGATCGATAGGAAGACCAATAAAGCTCTGGGCAGAACAGATGTGAGACCAGAACAGGCAAATACCTAATCCGTGAAGGTTGATGATAATAATAAATAAACTTCTAAATTGAGGCAATGATCATCGCTTGATGTTGCGCGCACACAGTATACATTGTGAACCGGAATGAAAGGTACTGTGCTTATAAAACAAAAAATCTCGTCTTTCATGTATAACTACAGTCTTTACGTCCTTCCACTGAGTGGCCGGTCTTCAATAGAGACGTTTAACCGGGTACAGTCGCGGAAGTGATTGGCTGGTTATTGTAAATGAAGTCTACGCCATCACACCCTCTTATTTTATGACACAGCAGAACGTTTACTAAAGTCATAAGCAGCATTGTTGATATGTCGCACGGATGTAGATACTAACCATGTATAGTCAGGAATAAATAGCAAATGAAGAACTTACATTGTTCATCATTGCTAGTATTCCCGCATAGAAACATTAATTGAAACTCACAGACTGACGTGAAGCAAGTGTACGCGGGATGACACGGCATTAGCTAACAAACGAAGCAGGTAATGCCCCTCTGTGTCGGATAGTACATGCTCACTGCCTTTCCAGCTGTTTACAAACACTCTCTATACACAAAATCTAGCGTTGATTGGTGTCTCAATCCTCAATAATAATAATAATAATAATAATAATAATAATAATAATAATAATAATATAATAATATAATAATAATAATAATAATAAAAATGTCAATAAAAACTATATTATTAATATTATTGTGTTATTATTGTTCCACCCCGTAGCCGAGTGTACTAAGACATCATTTTGACATAGAACTAAGGAACGCATGCTGGTTCAAGTCCCATGGGGGACTCTTTTCCCTGAAATTTCGATTAGTATGGGACCTGTGACCGTCTAGCATCTACAATAAGTAGTGACCCTAGTTTTAGAAACTCACCAGAAAGGACTTGATGATCCGACATACTATCATGTGTCACTCCCATACTGACTCCTTGATTGTCCACCTTAATTCCGCCACTTCTTCAGTATTACACCGTATGAAACATTATCACATTTACTCGAAACAATTATTGCAGAGATAAATAAATAAATAAATAAATAAATATATATATATATATATATTTTTTAAACTTTTAAGGTTAATGGCTGATTCGTGTGAATTTTTGGTGCTGAATCCCATCTGGCTTCAGTTTTTTTCTATCGCCCGCTTTTGTCACAATGTGACTTCGTTATAAACTATAAAATTAACCGTCCATTTCATAGGAATAAACTATAAATTAATATTACAATGTGAAAAACAAACCCTGTATGCAACTATCGTCAATAAATCACGTTTTTCATTGCTTGTTCATTGCAGAGGCACCCGAAACAAATTAAATGTGGAGTAGGAGTTAAAAAATGTTTATAACGACTTATTGCAGTCAATGCTTGCACGACTGTTGTCATAACCAAGCCATACGCCTGCAACTGCCGTTAACTTTACTCTGGTTCCCAATGAAGACCTTCTTGTAATAATAATAATAATAATAATAATAATAATAATAATAATAGTAATACTAATACTTACTTACTTACTCACTCACTGGCACAATCTAACCCGTAGGTTCATGGCCGCACGGACATAAGCTCTCCATACATCCCTATCCTGAGCTAATGCTTTCCAATCATTCCCTGTATAATCTACTTCCCTCAAATCATAGTTAATGTTATTCTCCCACCTCATTCTTGATCTACCAACTGGGCGTTTTCCCTCTGGCTTTCCTACAAGAAGCTTCCATGCAAGTCTTTCATTTCCCATACGTGCAAAATGTCCTGCCCATCGCAGTCTACGAGACTTAACTGTTCTTATTATATCTGGCTTCCTATAAAGACCATGTAGTTCATTGCTAGTAGTCTTCTCCATTCACCTGTCTGTTCATCTCTCTTTGGTCCAAAAATTTTCCTAAGTACTTTATTCTCAAATACTTCTAATCTCCTTTCCTCCCTTATAGTAAGGGTCCATGTTTCGCACCCGTATAATATAACTGGTAGAATAATAGTTTTATATATTTTCAGTTTAACGTTTTTTGAAAGGAGTTGGGACATCAAGAGTCTCTGCAATGCATAATAGCACGCATTTCCAGAATTGAGCAAATGTTTAATTTCTTTGTGCATCTCATTCCTATTTGTGATTATTGTTCCTAGGTATTTGAATTCAGCCACTTCCTCAAAATTTCCCTCATTTGTCATTAGCTGTCCATTTCCATTATATAATGCATTTCTACGTGTGACCATATATCTAGTTTTATTGATATTTACTTCTAGTCCTAATTTCTTAGTGTTATTCAGTAGTGTGTGCGTATTTTCCTTTAGTATCTCCTCTCTATCGGCCAACAATACTACATCATCAGCATAAACTAACAGCTTATTAATACCATTGAGTTGTAAGCCTTCCTCAATCTCTAAAGATTTAATGGCATGCTCTAAAACAACATTAAATAGTAGAGGGGATAGTGCATCTCCTTGCTTCAACCCATTCTGGATTTCAAAAGTGTCCGAAAACTGTTTGCCTACACGCACCCTACTCTTTGTGCCATTTAGACACATTCGTATAAGTCTAACTAACTTTTTAGGAATTCCGAACTCCAGCAGGATACTTTTTTTTTTACTTAGTATTTAATATTACAGTTAATTGTGATTGTTATATTCTGATGTAATATATGTTTGTCCTGGTGAGTGGAAGAGAAGGCCACATGGCCTTAAGTCCACCAGGCTAAAAAAAAAATAAAAAATATGTAACTTCTCCCTCTTAATTGAATCATATGCTTTTTTGAAGTCTACATATAGTTGATGTACAGTACCATTATATTCCCATTTCTTTTCTAAAATCTGTCGTATACTAAAAATATGATCTGTTGTAAACCTGTTTCTTCTAAATGCACATTGATGATCTCCTAGAATGCCATCAATATAGGGAGTAAGTCTGCATACTAATATATTTGTTAGAATTTTGTACGAAGTTGAAAGTAATGAGATGCCCCTATAGTTGTTGCAATCAGTTTTATCTCCTTTCTTATAAATTGGTACGATAATTGATTCCTTCCATTCATCTGGAAGAGCTTCTTTTTCCCAAATCATACTAAACAACCAGCGTATTTTGTCCATCAATTTTTCTCCCCCTGATTTTATGAGTTCTGCTGGGATCTCATCTGAACCTGATGCTTTATACATCTTCAATTTTTCAATCGGCATTTCAACCTCTAATACACTTGGCTCTGCGACTAGCATTTCTGCTGTCTGTAAATTATCCTCCTCAATGTCCTGTTCTGTATGTACATTTAATAACTGATTAAAGTAACTTTTCCATCTATTTAATATACTCTTGGAATCTGCAATCATATCCCCATTTTCATTCTGAATTATGTTTTTGTTCTAGCCTGAAACCCTTTCTTCTCTATACTAAATCCCTGATATAATTCTCTAATGTTCCTATTTTTTGCATTCATTTCAAGATCATTAATCTTCTCTCTCAAATATTCCCTCTTTTTACTCTTTAGTAACTTGGTGGTTTCCCGTCTAATACTACCCAATTGCTCTAAATTTACCTCATTTGGCTCGTGTAAGCATTTCAAATAATAATACTAATAATAATATTAATAATAATAAATAATAATAATATAATTCATCATGGTTTATACAAAATCTGATCTGTTCCGGCTTCTATTATTGCTGGATCCATCTTTTAGCTGGCCGTCTTCGGCTTCTGCGTAGGCCTACTTGTGGTTTATGATTCAACATTTTACGAAGGGCCATTTTGTGTTCATTCTACTGACATTTTGAAACCATTTTCCTCTGTATTCTTGTATTCTAGTTTTTTCACAGTTTACTTACAAATATCTTCATTTTTCTTCTTATATCCTAAGAATCCTCATTTCTGCCGCTTTCGATATTCTTACCTTATTTTAGTAAGAGTCCACTATTATGAGCCATACAATAGAACACGTATAGCTAAAACTTTATAAAATTAAGGTTTTCTCAAAGGGTTTTCTTTGCTGAATACCTTCAAATTGCACCATAAATATGTTGGAATATATTTCTATTTCTGTTAATATATTTTGCCCTGTCATTTTGTTGACAGACTCCTAATTAATTTAATTCATTACAGTACATGTCGTATTATGTTGTTTATTACTACTACATCCAAATATAAACATGAAAACGCCTCTTCATTAATAGGCTTTATGAGTTCATTGTCTTATATTTCCTTTTCCCTCTTCTGATTAATATACTAATATAGCTTTTAGCTAATTTCCAAGGAATGAAGCTAATAGGGTTGTTCTCAGGAGAAAAGAAAACAGATCTTCACCAATCCTATCTGATATCGAAACTGACCCTGTCTTAAATAAACAAATATATATGTATGCGTGTGTGTAGGCGTGTGTCCATTAGCACTCCAGCAGCCGTAATTTTGTTTCATCGAAACAAAACTTAGTATATAGCCATTAATTAAAGCAGTAAGATCCAGTTCGTTAACAGGCAAAATCGAACCATTAGGTGTAGGAGTTCATCTGAAACAGAAATGTAAAACTTGCTCAAGAGGTCACAATTTTTTTTCACTATGAAACTTAATATTTGCTATTAAATTAATCTGAGGAATATATTCTAAAAAAAAGGGCGAAATCCGACCATTGGAAGTAGTGGTTTACCTACTAACCGAAATTAAAAATTGACTCAACCATTGCCATGTTTGATTCTATGCAATATACCATACAATGTAATTAGGCTAGCCTTAAATTACTCGTAGGAATGTATACTCGGACCAACAGATCTGTGCCCCTATAGCGCTGACATCGTTTTTAGAAAAGTACACGTCTATACTTGCACCATTTCACCGCACCCCCCTCCCACCTCGACAAACAGCAGTCATCGAGTAGGGATGTTGCCAAATTTACCCCAGTGTAATGACTCTTGAATATTGAATAATGCAAGGTTGGAGTTGAGTTGACAACACTGGAGTGCAAGTGCACGAGAGAGATAGAAAATAAAGAGAGATAGGAATGCAGGAGGGAAATGATTTGTCGAGGCAGAAAAGGAAGTAGGCTTTAGTTCGCGTATCTTACGGGGCACAGACTCCGTTGGACAAACAATATACTGTACGATGCATTGGTTTAATTCGTTTAATATTGCAATGGAAAAATGAAGGTAGATATTATTTTCATAGGTGTCAAATAATGCAACAATATACAAATAGGTAATATGTATGCATATTTGTTTTCACTGCGGTTTGACGATGTATTCAGAATTTGAGTTTCTGAAATTTAATAAAATAAATATAAGCTTGCATTCCGTAAACCAGCCAAATATGACCATAAATTCGAATTGCTGAACAATTCACTTACTATACGCAGTTCCAGCGTTACGGATTTTCTTATATGAAACTGAAATTAAAAAAAAAAAAAAAAAGGAGGCATGAACTTTTTATCGATTTCTGTGTCTTGTCATTAATTAACTTCACTAGAGCATAAAGTTCTAAGAACTGGAAATACATAGGACTTGATAAAGGCTACAGCTGATACAAGAACCAGAAGGACAATTTGAGTAATTAGAATAGAAGAAAGATTAGAAGTAGAGAGCGAGGGACCAGTATTACCTACAAGAGTCAATAATAAATGTTCTGCAATTATATTAGCTGCCAATCGTACAGCTAAAGTTCCTGGCCGAATTATATTTCTAATTGTTTCAATACAACCATAAATAGATTCAGCATAGCACACAAATAAGACACATTTGTTCATTTTCCAAACTACAATATCAGTATATCTTCTGAGTTGGTGTATTTTTATTTTCTCTAATCCATGACTTGTGTATAAGATTTTTCATAAATGTTTCTTGATTTTTGTGCCAACAAGTTATTAGTCAAATTGAGTACTTTTGTCGAAATGTCTGAAGGTCTAAGTGACCGTAATGTTTGCTTTTCTAAACTGGGGTTAGTTGTCTTTCGATTGCACACGATAATAATCCAAGTTTGCGCTTTCCTATTATTTCATGGGTATATTTTAATTGGTGTAACACCTACGCTTTCATGAACAAGTGCACCCTAATGCCATACACTGAAGTTCAAATTACAGACCGTATAATTACTACATTACAGGATGGTCGAGGATAAATGGCAATGGAATACCATGAAAGTCCTTAAACCTAAAATTAACCTAAGTTTTAGACCGTATACGACCACAGGAGTATTATTCTTATGGAAAAATTCTATGGTCTGAGCGAGAATCGAAACCTGAGCCTCACGCAGAAGTTCTGGCGACAAGACCACGAGACTGATAAAAACTATTTAAATTAATAATTTAATTAGCCTATTATAATGAATAATTCATTACTTTTTCTTTATCACAGTTCAACCTCTCTCCTTGTAGGTACTTTTCACGTATGATACGCCGCGCCGCCCGGGTGTTACAGTGGGAAGACCTGTCGGGAGAGAGATTTTATTTAAACTGCGGTTCACACACATGCTATTTTGACCACAAAGGATATGGAGAACCTTCCTGAATGATTGGTCAGCTCAATATCAGGACCCCCTCCAAGACAACGCAACTTAAACGAAACACACTACTCGCAAAAAAAAAATCACACTAAACATGATGAATATAATGGTTATAATGTTATAATGTCCGGATGATGTTCAGGGACCGTTTGGGCCATACAGTTTGCTGACATGTGTCTTACAAGCAAGGAAAAAAAAAAACTAAAAAAAGTATCACCGCGGAAACTTGTCTCAACCGGGGTTCAAACCCGGGCCTGCTGCGTACAAATCAGCGACGCTACCCCGAGACCACAGAGCGATAGCAATTTATCACTTAACGTTTAAATTGGCGAAAATCAGTTTCTCAAGCCGGCTTACTTAAATATGTTGGATTGCAGTGAAAACAAATAATTCATAACCCTAAGCCATTATTGCATATATTTATATAATTTGACATAAATTTAAATACTTTTAACTGATTCGTTTTCGATTTCTTTATTAAAACATTAAATAAATTAAACCATTGTATGTTAATTGATACATTCCCAACTTAGTGTTAATATTGAGTGCAAACTACTTTTGCAGTTAACGGATTATTATGTTCGCTATGCAAATATGGCTGTCGGTCCTTGTCGACTAGTAGCGGATTCGCTGGATTTTTAAGGGCTTAAATTACCTAAGCATGGTTTCCTTCGGAAGGGAAGTAAAATCGTGGATCCCGTGACGTATATTTACGACACGTTAAAGAACCTCAAGCTTTAAATAAGAGGTCTCTCTAAATAAAATTTGTCTACTCGTTCACATTCAGATTTAATTACGACGCTGATGAAATTGGATGTTAAAAAGCGTCTTTAAATAAAAATATTAAAAATTATTAATCCCCTAACATAATCACCTGTAATTTAGCGCACTGTTTACATCAATCTTTGAAATTATGTTACTGAACAACATGATTCTGGTATCAATGTAGATGTAGGTCTACTTCATGTGAGCGTAAACAACATGATATTAACAAGATAACAGTTTCACAACAAAATTAGATATTTTTTATATGTGTATTCAGTATACTGTAGTACTATCGGCTTCTGGGGGTTAAGTTTTTTTTCTTATATCTCGAAGGAAGCGGGTTCAAATCCGGCCGGTGACAATTAATTTTATAATGGAAAAATCGATTGCATAACTCCTCTTGGAGGAACGTATAGTCATGGGTGCCGAGTTTAAAGCTTTTTTGGACTTGTATAAGAACCTGAACCCTAATTAGAGCTTCTGAGCAAACATCCACGACTGATACATTAATAGACATCATAGTCATGACAAATTCACAGAAAATTAAAAACTACGGACAAATTCCTGCCCCCGGCATATCAGCCCATGACGTCATATATATATATATATATCAAATACCCTATCCAGTGTCCTAGGACTCGTCCTAAATTATTGAAATATCGAAATTTGGAAAAAAAAAAAAAAAAAAAAAAAATTAACCAGCAAGCTCTAATTGCAGACGCTATCGAGATGCCGTGGCATGACATTTGGACTCTACGCACAATTGACGAAAAATTGCTTAAATTTAAAAATATGATATTAGAACTTTACGACAAACATGCCCCCTTGAAAACTAGACGAATTACTAAATCCCCAGCTCCCTGGATGTCCCACGAAACTCGACTACTGATGGCTGAGAGAGATGTTGCTTTTCGAAAATATAGACGAAACGAAAGTGGCGCTAACTTAAGACAATATAAGACATTAAGAAACAAAACTAATCAAAACATTAGGAACGCCAAGTTGTGGTACACTCATAGTCTCGTTGATCCAAACACAAATGCAAGTGATATGTGGAAACGTATTAGATCAATGGGTCTACGGCAGCCGACAACCAAACGAGAGAGTATTAACATATCACTGGACGATCTAAAACAACATTTCACAACTTAACATAAACACTACGACCAAACAACAAACTATAGACGAGCTCCTATCCACACCTACTCTTTCCCGAGAAAATTCTTATTTCCCTATATAATGCCAATCGACGTTAAACTATCCCTGGACTGCATTAGAACTAAGACACAAGGTATAGACAATATAAGTATCGACTTTTTAAAGAAAATACTCCATGTCATACTCCCAACTGTGACCCATATATTTAATGCCTCAATCATAACCTGAACTTACCCTGAATTTTGGAAAAAAACTATAGTCAGACCAATCCCTAAAATTAAATTACCTGTAACACCAAACGACTTTAGACCAATCAGCATCCTCCCAGTCCTATCTAAGGCCTTGGAGCACATTGTTCACGGACAATTAACTGATTACCTTAACACACATAACATACTCGACCCATACCAATCAGGTTTTAGGACAGGCCATAGTACGGTAACCGCACTTCTTAAAGTTACCGAAGATGCGCGGAAAGCAATGGATAGTGGCCACATAACAATATTAAAAGTCTTGGACTTCATTAAAGCTTTCGACATTGTTGACACTGACATACTAATAGCAAAATTACGCACTCTGAATCTTTCGGACAATGCTGTTAACTGGCTTGGATCCTACCTTCATGATCGCCAGCAATGTGTATCCAATGCAGAACTTTACTCATCCTGGCTATCATTGAAGGGTGGCGTCCAACATGGTTTAGTATGAGGACCACTTCTCTTCTCTATCTATATTAACGACATATCCACTAGACTTACTTATTGTCGATATAACCTATATGCTGAAGACTTGCAAATTTACATTCACTCCCATCCTGACGATGTACATGACACACTAGACAAACTAAATAGTTATCTAGTCTCAATTTCCCAATGGTCGATGAAACATGGACGTAATCTTAATGCTGACAAGACACAATGCATAATTATAGGACGTCGACGAATCCGAAGCATTATAAATTACGAAAATATCCCTACCATTCTCCTAAATGACAAAAACATCCCCTACAGCTCAGTAGTAAAACATCTGGGTATCTGCATGGACCAACACCTAGACTGGAAAATCCAGGTGAATAATACCTGCAAGAAAGTGTTCCCAATTCTTCACTCTCTAAATAGTTTTAAAACTTCCTTCCTACAAAATTAAAACAAATACTTGTATAGACTCCTATAATGCCACACTTCGACTACTGCGACATATTATTGACTAATCAGACAACTGATCTATCTGTCAGACTACAGCGTGCTCATAATACGTGCATTTGATTTATATTCAATCTCCGTCGTTATGACCACGTGTCTCCTTCATTTCAGGCCTTATCATGGGTACGTCTAAATGGCAAAAGAACTTTACATTCACATACCTTACTATTCCAAATTCTGCACACATTTTTACCAAGTTATTTAACAACACGTTTTCAAAATTTATAGGCTCATCACAATTTAGGAACAAGATCACAAGACTCTTCTTTACTTTTGATACCATAGCACAGGACGAGTCTATGTTCTGAATCGTACACAATAGACCATGGAACTCACTTCCCAGTCATGTCAGGGACTGTCAATCGCTATCATTATTTAAATACAAATTAACTAATATCTTAAGTTCGACACAATGGAAACATTAATTGCATAACAACTATATAGAGCATTCTATTAATAATCATCTAGGAAGCTACTTACTTTATTTTGTATAATTTCAATTTTATTATATTCTATGTTTTTTGTTAGTATTAGCTAGTATTAATCACATCATAATTGCATTTTGTTTAGTCTGTAATTTTAATAAGTATGTAATTTTTGTATAATTCTAAGAGAAGGTCTAATGGCCTTAACTCTGCCAGCAAAATAAAGCATTATTATTATTTTTTGGCCTTTATCATTTAGGTGATACCTTAGTTTTCTACTAGCTATTTGTCAATAGTTGACATATGTAGGAATAGAAGCGTAACTAAATAAGCTTCCTCGACGGAGCATCCCTTCACCGGACATGTATGCGTTTAGATAGAAAGATGTTATGTTAATACCAAACATTTTTCTTTTTTTTTCACCGACCGAGTTCATAATGTAAGGCTGAAAGAGTTGACACTTAGAGACATCTATTAGCTAATTTAGAAGCCATATTGAAGTTGTTTACAGGATAATGTTTTTTGAAAAAGTTACAAATCTTCAAATATCCTATATAGGAGACACCGAAAATGACAATTATAAAAGTTTATATATATATATAGACGATAAAGTGGTTTTTTTCGGAATCAAACTGGGCATAGCAATCAATTAAGAAAAGTAAGGTAGTGTTCGTTAACCACAATTGGGACCATTAGGAATGCGGATTAATCTGAAGCGAATATTTAAAAGTGGCTCTAGCGGTAGAATTTATTTTTCGCAAGGACACGTGGCACATGTCATTAATATCAAACGAGAAGGAAATTCTCCCGGCAGAATTCGGCTATTAGGAATTATGGTTTATCTTAAAGCCGAAATTTAAAAATCGCCCTGACTGCCTCCAGGTTTGTTTTCTCGCAACGAAACGGTATGCGTACGTTTTAATTGACAAAAATAATTATGTAAACTTATCATCCTTACACCAGCAAAATTAGAGCATAAATTAAATTCGTTGACAAATTCTCATAGGTTAGTCCACGCAGTTCCTGTGTGACAGACTTTCTACAATTTCGTAGCTTGGCAAAACGCACCTCATCCATATTGACTGGAACTCATATCCCTTTAAACACCATATTGACTGGAACTCATGTCCCTTTAAACACCTAATTGACTGGAACTCATGTCCCTTTAAACATCACTATGACTGGAACTCATATCCCTTTAAACACCATATTAACTGGAACCCATGTCCCTTTAAACACCATATTGACTGGAACTCATATCCCTTTAAACACCATATTGACTGGAACTCATGTCCCTTTAAACAACATATTGACTGGAACTCATATCCTTTTAAACACCATATTAACTGGAACTCGTGTCCCTTTAAACACCATATTGACTGGAACTCATATCCCTTTAAACACCTAATTGACTGGAATTCATGTCCCTTTAAACACCACATTGACTGGAACTCATATCCCTTTAAACACCATATTGACTGGAACTCATATCCCTTTAAACACCATATTAACTGGAACCCATGTCCCTTTAAACACCATATTGACTGGAACTCATATCCCTTTAAACACCATATTGACTGGAACTCATGTCCCTTTAAACACCATATTGATTGCAACTCATATCCTTTTAAACACCATATTAACTAGAACTCATGTCCCTTTAAACACCATATTGACTGAAACTCATATCCCTTTAAACACCTTATTGACTGCAACTCATGTCCCTTTAAACACCACATTGACTGGAACTCATATCCCTTTAAACACCTAATTGACTGGAGCTCATATCCCTTTAAACACCATATTGACTGGAACTCATATCCCTTTAAACACCACATTGACTGGAACTCATATCCCTTTAAACACCTAATTGACTGGAGCTCATATCCCTTTAAACACCATATTGACTGGAACTCATATCCCTTTAAACACCACATTGACTGGAACTCATATCCCTTTAAACACCACATTGACTGGAACTCATATCCCTTTAAACACCTAATTGACTGGAGCTCATATCCCTTTAAACACCATATTGACTGGAACTCATATCCCTTTAAACACCATATTGACTGGAACTCATATCCCTTTAAACACCACATTGACTGGAACTCATATCCCTTTAAACACCTAATTGACTGGAGCTCATATCCCTTTAAACACCATATTGACTGGAGCTCATATCCCTTTAAACACCATATTGACTGGAACTCATATCCCTTTAAACACCACATTGACTGGAACTCATATCCCTTTAAACACCTAATTGACTGGAGCTCATATCCCTTTAAACACCATATTGACTGGAACTCATATCCCTTTAAACACCACATTGACTGGAACTCATATCCCTTTAAACATCTAGATAATCACCATCACGTTCCTAATTTTACAACTATTTAGAGATAAATCGACAGTTGACAGACTTAAAGTAGTAGCAGAAAGTTTAATGTTTATTTGCTTAAGTTTTTTTTAATGTGTCCCAACTGGCGAAGTGACGTCAGATAACTCATGTGACATATTCTCTTGTGTGTTAGCACGAGTCAGTTCACTCCACCGACCTAGCTAAATTTTTTTGTTAAAAAATGGACCTGACCTTTCAACACAACTTTCACTTTCTGATGTCTTGAAATCGTCTTCCTGGTAGCCAACTGACTTTTCTCTCCTTCCTTTATCCAACAATATATTTCTCAGAGGTTTACCATCCCTTTTGTGCTCAGCAACAACGGTACACACCGGTTCAAAATATTAAACACTATTTACAAATCAATGGTTGAAGCATGTGAAATTAATATTTTTATTGTTTCTACAAGAAGAATTGGCAAAATCGCAAGAGTCATATAATGTATTTTCTTGAAAAATACCAAAGGAAAAAACGTGAAACAATACGTTCCCTGCGTTCTTATCTTCTCCGCCATAGTTTAACCTGTCATCGTATAGGTCATATTAGACGCTACACGACGCTAGGAACGTCTTGTTGGGATAAGGATTTTAAACTTTGTATCACACACTACTCTAGGGTATATAAGGTCTCATCGAATAAGTGATCAGCTCAATGCAGGGTCCCTTCACAGACAACACAACATTTAAGATTAAACAAACAATTTACTCAAATGTTCATACTAAACATGGCGAATATGATAATGATGGTCATATGATATTCGGTGACCGTTTAGGCATTAACGTTTCTTTAAGTTTATCTTATAAAAATATTAATAATTCAATTTATAATTGTATTCACGGGTATAATTTATTTTTTTCCAACACTTTTTAGGATTGGCGGGGACCATGAGGAAAAAACCGGAAATATCCATCACCCAGGAATCTTGTCCCGACCGGGGATCGAACTCAGGCTCGCTTTGTACGAAGCAGGGAAGCTTTACATCCCCTATGTATTGTGTGAAAATCAGACCCATACCAGGCATAATTATAAAGTAATGCACTAATTTTTTTTCCGCACAAACATTTTTTTTCTTATAAAAACGTACATTTGTGAGCAAAATACTTCTAGACATGTTTTAGTCTACTATACTTGCTGCAAGGAATTCATAATTGAAATCTGCGCACGTATGTTTCTTCCATTCTTTATACATCGCATAAGTCAAGCAACAAATATTGCAGATACAGACCAGTAAAAAGCATATTCACGTAACATCGTAACTTTAACGCGACAAAAAAAAGCTTATGTAATGGAGTCATTCACAATAATTTTCATAAACACTAACAGGATCACAATTGTCACACGCTAACGTGAAAGCAAACTTCAAGCTTTCATGTTCGCGTTATCAGGATTCGAAAAAGAAAAAAGCTATCGCATTTTGTTCCAAAATAATCCTTACCTTTAGGAATTATGATGAAGACATAAATTATGTGAAGATCATTTGATTAAAGAAAATATTTTGAAACAGAAATGAACTGAAATGTGAAGGTTTGTTTTAATTATATTTTTTACTACAGTATTTTTCCACGCTCTGAGAACTTTTTAGGCTGTAAACTATTCCTTTTACTTCATTGAGTGAAAAAGTTTACATTAGCGTAGTGTTGTGAAAGAAAAACATGGTTATTGTGTGTTATCTGTAAAATATAAATATATGCTGTCGCGGACTTTTTTGTAGAGTTTTTTTAGATATTCAATTCTGTGTACATTTATTTTGTGTATTTGTTATGGTTTAAGCAGCGTAAGCCATTTAAGCATGAAAAAAGGGACTTCTTTACGTTTTCACTATAAAGGGTGTTTTTAAGGGTGTAGGAGTTGAGTATCTGAACTCTATTATAGCCTATGTTCATCCCGGGAATCTCCTGAATATTTTACAAAAAAAACATCAGAATCGGATCAACGGTATGGCTGCGCATAATGTACGAACAAACAAACATTCATTTTTATATATTAGATTAATTTTATAGTAGGCCCTACACTAGCTAATGCCCGATGTTCGCTCCTACTCCTAAATAAATGTTAATGTGTTTTTACCACCAGCCGTGCGCTGTTATGCTTGCCCGGCAATCTGCTTATCGCGATATTCTTTAAAGACAAAAATGGTTATTGTGAGTTATCCGTAGAAGATAAACATATGCTGTTGCGGACTTTTTTGTAGAGTGTTTTGAGATATTCAATTCTCTGTACATTAATTTGGTGTATTTGTTATGGTTTAGGCAGCGTAAGCCATTTAAGCATCAAAATAGGAACTTTTTTCGTGTTTTTCACTACAAAGGGTGTTTTTTAGGGATGAAGGGGTTGAGTATTACAACTCTCTTATAGCCTATATTCATCCCCGGAATCTCCTGAACATTTTTCAAAAAGCCCCATCTCAATCGGATGAACGGTATGGCAGAGCACGCTTGTCTGGGAATCGACTTATCCCGATCTTCTTGGCTTCAATGAAAAGACAAAAATGGTTATTGTGAGTTATCGGTAAAAGATAAACATATGCTGTCGCAGACTTTTTTGTAGAGTTTTTGAGATATTCAATTCTGTGTACACTAATTTGGTGTATTTGTTATGGTTTAGGCAGCGTAAGCCATTTACGCTTCAAAATAGGGGCTTTATTTCAAGTTATTCACAACAAAGGGTGACTTTTAGGGATGAAGGAGTTAAATATAACAACTCTCTTATAGCATATATTCATCCCAGGAATATCCTGAACATTTTGCAAAAAGCCCCATCAAAATAGGACGAACGGTGTAGCCGCGCATAAAATACGAACAAACAAACAAATATATATACATATATATATATATATATATATATATATATTTATTTATTTATTTATTTATTTATTTATTAGATTGTTCTGTTTATCTATCTTGGATTTTGTATTCTGAAATATATATATTTTTTTCTTGTTAAGTATAGTCCTACTCGCGCACTGTTGTCTGGCAGTTGGGAACTGTTACCTATTTGTCACCTTATAGCCTGAGGGCTACTTCTCACTCTACATGACACCCCTTAGAATAGACCTGAATGAAAACGTCTCTGCTGTTTGTATCAGTGTTAAAAGTGTTCCTATTGTGCTCTACATGCGAACATTTTGTAGTCAGTTATACGTTTGGCTTAATTTCTAAGTACAAATTCACATCTTCAGTAATAACAGCTGAGTCGATATTTGAAATCAGTAGTAGTGCCAATTCACATCCTGTTTCAGTACAAAATGACGTCACAGACCCGCGAATTATAAATGTTTATGAATAAATATAGAAAAGTTGTTTCTGTTTATTCCTTCTTATTAAGTTATTGTGCATTATGTATAAAATAATCACATTAATGAAACAATAAACATAGATAAACCATACTGTATGTTTAATTTAGAATTAGGCGTACTAGTTCCGTATTCAAACCCCATTCTCAACCAATCTGCAACCATGTGCAGTGTTTAACTAAATTGTGCTACACCCTGTACTGTATATTGTATAAATAAACACAGATTTAAATAATTTATTCTCATTTATTTTTCTATTGTTTTTATTTAAAATATTAAACAGATAAAACCTATGTATCTATTATGATTCATTGCTTATTTTAAGGTTAACTGCTACAAAAATATAATTTTACTAACATTGTTATACGAGCTGAAACTTGGACTCTAAAACAAGTCAGAAGTATTTATTTTGAAAATAAAATTTCACACAACTTTTTTGGTTATGTTAAACAAAATGAAGTACGAAAAATAATAAATGACAGAGAATTGATAATGTTGTTTCAAGAGCCGGATGTAGTAGCAATAGTAAAAATCAGAAGACTACAATTGTTTGGTCACATAATACGTCAAAAGAACACAGGACAAAACAAAAATAGCTATGGATAATTATCAACGAGGTAAAATACCATTGGACTGACCAATGCAACGTTAGACAGATCAAGTAGCCTATATAATCATGTCATACGTGTAGAAACCTACCGGGAAGAAGCGGACACGAAATTGTGGAGTATCTTGTAAATAAGGCAAAAAACCGACTTCGATTTGTTTGATCGAAGTAACTACATATAGACTATAATTAAAATCTGCACGCGTATATTGCTTCCACTTTGTATAGGACCCCTTCTTTATGTGATTATTATAAAAAAGATGCCTGGAGTCAAATCTGTACTGCCCGAAGGAAATCTACCCACTGGGAGTTTTTAAACCGCACGTCTCGAGTTTTCTTTATGTAAAGTGAGTTACACTTGAGACAGCGAGTACGCATTCAAGTTTTCGCCCAAGAGGCTCCATTATTTTCCATTATGTTGCCCATCTACTTTCGCTGTCTCACTTTTTCATCTCATCACTCACTTTGACCAATGGCTAGCGCTTTACAGTCCGCTGAGACTTAACTTTGATCCCTTTTGCTTATATCCACACCAAACTATTTCATTCTACCTTAACTTTTTCCCTTCACTCTTTTTGTTGACATATTCTTCACTTCAGAGAGTTGAGATTCTCTTGGCGCACTAACAGATAAGAAATATTTTAAACCTTATTATGTAAACATATAGCCTACTATATATTTTATTCAATTATTTACTTATTTATGTTTCTTCTACAGGCAGGAAAACGGAAATATAAATGTAGGAACACCTCAAGATTATCTAAAAGCTTCAGATATTTATTGCTATTTAATAATCCTTACTGGCATCTTGGGAAGTAAATATATAAGATTATTATTGAACTAGTTATAAAAGCAAAACTTAATTAATAAGAGGGTAATGGTAGACGCTGTAACTCCCAAAATTATTAATTTGCGTTCACGGGTTGTATACGATACTTTAATAATAATAATAATAATAATAATAATAATAATAATAATAATAATAATAATAATAATAATAATAATAATAATAATAATTTAAACAATGCAGCGATTTCCTACAAGTTGGATAAGGTTCTACACAAATCTCTGTCCTTCGTATTATCTCCATTAATTTCTTTGTTGTTTATGCTAGTTCCCACACTCCATTTTAGGTCTTTCGTTTCCCTTGTCCACCGCAGTCATCTTCGGTTTTCTCTCCGTTGTCATCCTTCGCACATGTCCAAACATTTTTTTAAATCCTTTTTTTCTTCTTTTTTTTTTGTTCAAGTCCATTATTTTTTAAATTGTAGAATTTCTTACTTTATCTTGATTTCTCTGCGAGCAATCTGTGCATATGTTGGCTGTTTAACGTCTATGCTTCTGCTCCATAATACAGAATTTAGCATGCCAATCACTCTCCACCCTAAATGCATTCTCATTTCGCAATTTCCGATATAACTGTATAATAATAATTCATCCATCCATAGTAATTCTGCACGAAGGCAGGTCTTTCACTGCAATCATAGCATTTTCATGCTATGCTTTGCAGCTTTACTAGGGAATTATAGGTGTGGTAGCTTCCCGTTGCTTTCCACACCGATGAAGGATGATGATGATGATAATGATTGCGATGGCCATATGATTTCGGGGACCATTTGGGTCTTAAAGTTTTCCTGACACTTGTCTTACAGGTGAGGAAAAACCCCGATAAAAACCTCACCCAGAAAAACTGTCCCGAGCGGAGATCGAACCCGGGCCCGCTGCGTGACAAGGCAGCACGCTACATCGAGACCACAGCGGTGGACTAATAATAATAATAATAATAATAATAACAATAATAATAATAATAATAATAATAATAATAATAATAATAATAATAATAATAATAATAATAATAATAATAATAATAATAATTATTATTATTATTATTATTATATTATTATTATTATTATTATTATTATTAGTATTATTATTATTATTATTGTTATTATTATTATTATTATTATTATTAGTCCACCGCTGTGGTCTCGATGTAGCGTGCTGCCTTGTCACGCAGCGGGCCCGGGTTCGATCTCCGCTCGGGACAGTTTTTCTGGGTGAGGTTTTTATCGGGGTTTTTCTTATTATTATTATTATTATTATTATTATTGTGTATAATATAGAAGGTATGCCTTCCCTCCTCATTTATGAAAACCGCCTAGCATTTCATTCTTGGACTTTTTTAGCATTATATATATATATATATATATATTTATTTCAAACGAAGAGAGAGCTAGCCTGATATGCCAAACCTCAATCAAGAGGACTACGAGATTTTTAATCAAGGTTCTCTTCCATTACCGCTTGACAAATCAATGCCTAACGGCAAGGCAGCAATACCTGTAACGCTGTTTTTTAACGAGGTTGTTACTCTTCTCCCTCATCTTTTTCCAACTTGGCTTGGGACAGGCTTCGGCGGGTATAAGAAGAAGAGGACGACCAAAATAACACGGATTGGTGGTGTTTTGAGAAGCATGAGGGAAAAATGATTGAACGATGGAGATTGGAATGACAAATGGATGTGGAGGAAAATAACAGTACATTAATTGTGAAACATTGTGAAACCTACTCAATAAATAAATAAAAATTAATAATTGTATTAATAATAATAATAATAATAATAATAATAATAATAATAATAATAATAATAATAGGTCTTGGCGAATTAGTGATTGCCATGCTTACCTCTGGTTCCTAGGTTCGCGGGTTCAATTTCAGATATTTCTAAGAATGAAAATATTGAGCATTGTTTGGGAAAGCAACTAAATCTGTTGGTTTCAGTCGTAGATGTATGGCACGTGAAAGGACTTCATGCTAGAAAAAGAAGACGTCAGAACATAACTTGTCGCCTCTTTCACGCCCGTGATTAAATTGCAGCGGTAATGATGTTAGTTACTAAAGAGCGTCATTAAATAAACAAATTAACATGATAATATTATTAATAATAATAATAAATTATTATTATCATATATGCTTGATGTCATACCATTTCTCGACCTGGCATTACACCAGATACGAGTTGTTTTCTTTTACTGTAATTTCAACTACAAAGGTAAGCATATAAATGAACTAGGAAAATGCATGTACATCGTCCGCAACGCTCTCCATCATCATTAATTTCAGTTTTCATAAGCGAATTTCGCTATTATTCATTTCAATAGGAAACTAGAATTTCCCCAAAAAACTGAGTGAACTCCGTTTAAAACCCTAATAATAGAATACAAATTTTATGGTATCTTCGGGAATTGAATTTGGATCATCTGAGATGTTAACACGACCTGCTAATCGTTATGTTAAAGAGCACGCTATTAATCACGAATAATTCTTGTTGGTAAGACTTTGCGTGACGAAAGTGGTCAGATACTCGCTCTCCTCTTCTTGGTCCTGAATTCTCGTCTCCATGTTGGATTAGTGGTGGGCGAATCGAAATCATGCTTTTCTCGGGTTTTCTCACACTTCCCCTGCCAAATTCTCCTTATGCATTATATCCATTCATTCCGTTTAATTTCATCTGCCCCTGTGATGGTGCTTGCAGGACTGGTCAGCCGCATCCTTGTTTATTGACCGTCAATAATAGGGGCTTCATCTAATCTTTTCCCTCGAACTGATGTTACAGCGAGTGTATGGTTTAATTTGACCTATTGTTAAAATACGTAGACACCATAATATTCATAAAATGGTATAGTAATTTCCATTGCTGTAGGAAATGCTACTTTAAAAGTGTCATAAAGTTAGGATGATCTTGTACTGACTTGACTCGAGTAGTAAAGTCTCCTGGGAAGTTTGCTACCTGAACAACATAAACATATGATTATTACAGTTACATTTCCACTTGCATAGAAGCAGAAGTTCTTAAATTAAAAATGTAACGCGTTCTTTGTTTACTAGTTACAAGTATAAATGTTAAAGTTTATAGCATGAGTATTTTGTTCATATCTGGCAGGAAATTAGCTTGGGTACCGTCTGGATCTAACAAATGTGCAACATATGGCGTACGTTGTTGAGAAGTTTTAGTCACAAAACTGTACACCTC
The DNA here is from genome assembly GCA_030220185.1 of Diploptera punctata. NCBI lineage: Eukaryota > Metazoa > Arthropoda > Insecta > Blattodea > Blaberidae > Diploptera > Diploptera punctata. Next base: position 3,023,271 of record JASPKZ010001618.1, on the reverse strand, counting down.
TCCCCTAAGTTAAAGAGCACTTTATATATACTAGCAGGAACGCAAATTGATTCAAGCTGAGAGAGGGGAAGAATGCAAAATTAAGCTTCAGGGTTCATATTACCCTTAACGTAAAATTACTCCTCTCAAGTTTTATGTACTTTCATCTATAAAATTGGCCGGAAAATGACTTTAAGTGTTTTTGTATAATCAAGATTAATGTTATTTTTATTATTCTTTTTGGTTTATTTTTGCTTTTATTGATTCGGTTTCTGGTTTAAGATTTTTTAATGATTTTGTTCCGTGTTCGGTTTGTACAGAAAATGGAGTTTCTATTTTAAGTTGGGGATTATTAAGGAAGTGGTGCACTACCATTATAAAAAACAGAAAACAATTAACGTAAAAAACTTAAAAATCGTAATATAAATAATATGGATCCTACAAAATTAGCTATGGATCATGGGAAAAGGAAATCGCCAACATATCAGAGAATTAGTGTTGAAGGTCGGTCGCCTTGGCCTCTCGGTATTATTGTCTTCAGTTCCATCGGAATGCTGTCTGTTGGCGTAAAATATATCAAAATTATAGCTATAAAGACGAAGATAAAAATATATAAAACCAAAGTTAAATTTTCGTTACATCAGCAATATAGCTAATGTAACCAAATTCTAATCTGAGCTACCCACATGTGCCGAAAAAAAAGTAAGGAAATGCAGCTTATCATAATTTGAAGTATTTATCTCCACACACTTCTCGAAGATAAGAACCAATCAGCGATGGTGTTGTTTGGTAGTTCCACTTCACTCGGAAACCTACACTCCCGTTATGTATCCATGTTAACTATGTAATGCAAACAGGGCACGGATTTTAATGCAGTAAAAGTTAAGATTGTAATATAGTATAATTCGAAGTAAGATATGTCTTTTGTCCTGGTATCAAACACAAACATTTGAGTAATATAATGAGAAGTTAGATTTCTGTCTTTTGTCTTGTTATCACACACAAACAGTTGACTAATATAATGAAATGTTAGACTTCTGACTGTCTTTTGTCTTGTTATCAAACACAAACATTTGAGTAATATAATGAGAAGTTAGACTTCTGTCTTTTGTCTTGGTTTCACACACTAACAGTTGACTAATATAATGAAATGTTAGACTTCTGACTGTCTTTTGTCTTGTTATAACACACAAAGTGTTGACTAATATAATGAGAAGTTAGACTTCTGTCTTTTGTCTTGTTATCACACACAAACAGTTGACTAATATAACGAGAATTTAGACTTCTGACTGTCTTTTGTCTTGGTATCACATACAAATAATTGAATAATATGTACTATCTTTTAGTGCATTAAAATCCTTGCCCTACTGATGACACTTGTAATATTAGTCGGCCGCGGTCGTCTAGTAGTTATGTTCCTCGTCTCTTTATTCCTGAGAGACACGGGTTCAAACCAGGCCGGAGTCGATGTATTTTTTTAGGAAGGGGATATCCAAGGGACAGATTTTCCGGAAGGGAAAATGACTTTCCCGAGTCTGAAGATTTTCGGGCTCGATGAAGAATCTCAAACCTATATAAACATTCTTCTGAGCAAAATTTAATCGATCTTCTTCCATCCAAGTAATATCTTAGTTTCCTGCTAGATGTTTATTCGAGGCGATATACTAACCACACGGCTCTCGCTGACATATGTATGGAAATTAGCAGAATCAAAAATAAGTTTGATTAAGAAACCTCCTACTGGGGTAGCACCCATGTTACGAGCGAGACGTTGATCATTACATTTATAATAGAAACACTCTACTAATTTTCGTAATAGAGAAAAACAATAAACATGTGGGACATAGTAACGAAAAATATCGTTAGATGTCGCAAAAGAAATACCATCAACGTAGTCAATTATGTAATCGATAGCATTCGATATATTTTACATCTGTCACCGTATAATTGTGTAAAAGTTAAAAAATAAATTTTGTACCTGAGATGTCAGTCGTTTTCAACTACATATTATGGAGTAACGTGTGGTTAGTTCTTTCATGCATACTGCATCATTTCCCTAACAATGGACTTAATGTTTAACTTTTAGATCAATTGGTGCTCTTGACAATTCATTAAAAGCACAAAATATCCAGACTCTTTGAATTCTGCCCAAAAATACCCATTGAGTTTAATTCATCTAAACATATCCCTAAAATATCAATAATGGTTTCAATAAAAAATGTAATCTTCACGTCAGTTCTGTTTGGTATTTTAAAATTAGCCGAATATGACTTTAATTTTTTTTTGTATATTCAAAATGAAAATGTTATTTTTTAATATAGTTTTTATTTTATTTTGACTCGAGGTCTGGTTTATTAACACGCGGACCCACGGTTTCTCGTTTTAGTTTTTTGTACTGTATGATATCTAGAGGAACTTCGGATAATTTGGACCCCTGTTTTGAATTTGTTGTTTTTCTTCTTTTAATTAAGGGATTTGAAATGTGTTTAATTACAGTGATTATAATTAGCTTTGTAACTGTTGTATTATTCAAATATGGAGACATCTTCCTAATTCATATTTTTTTACATTACAAGAAAGGTCCATTTTAACCTCCATATTCGGATAAAGTGGACCCCTTAGCTTTTAGTCTATTTTTAAGTTTATTTACTCTATTAATTTATAGACAGGCACAGATTAATCTGAAAAATTTTATGACTGATCTTAATTAAAAAATGTTGATATTTATTTAATGTTTTGTAAAAATATTGTTGATTATAACATTCACATGTCATTCAACTGCAGAAAGCGACGGTCTTTGGGTTTAGTAAAATTACAAGGGTATTAAATAAAATTAATTACGTGTATGGCTTTTACATATAGCATCCTCATTAATAAGATATACGTATTCGTATAAAGTGGACCCAGGTTCTCGTAAAGGGTCCACATTAACCGAATTCCTTTGTTATATTTAATTATTTTATACAGCCACCATGTCACATAATATCAAACGAAACCCGTCAGTATATTAAAACAGCATCTACATAATATAATATGTTTAGGAGTTTTATCAACATTTGTAATATTCAATAGCAGAAATTAAGAATTGATTCTTAGCTTGAAAAACTTTTCATAAATATCACAAATAAACCCTTCTTCGCACAAAGAATAAAAATAAATTGGCCTTGAACCCGTCAAAGTTAATGAGGGAAATAAGTTAAAATATTTGCTTTTCGAGGGTAGCACCAATTAAAGAAATATTAAAAGGGTCCACTCAAGCAGAAGAGTCTACGAAACCCGAACTTCCCTATATACATTTCTGATTTTGTTCCGAATTCGGGTTTGCAGGAAATGCGTTTTTATTACTTTTAAACAATAATTTTACTGTTGTTAAAAACTAATCAAAGTTTATTAAATATTATAAATAAATAAATATATATATAACAAGACAAATGAATGCTTGGATGGGATTTGAACCCGGTCCTCAGGATTGGTACTCCAGTGTGCTACTAATTACGCCACCAAGCAAATCAAGTAAAATTTAAAATTTATTTTTCTTTATATATAGCCTATTCTCTATTACGAGAGGTAGCGGGGAACTAGGTCTCCACTGCTATCTAGTTGCTCCTATAACAAGTAAGCGAATTAAAAATAATATTTTTACTTTATAGCAGTGATGCTTCTTTATTTTTTTTAATTTTATACATTTAATTATAACATCGAAATAATGTTTGGAAATAATTTGCGTAAGTGAACAGATTTTAATTATGAATTCCTTGTGAAAATTATAATCTTGTCTCTTCTTGATCACAAATGTACGGAACTTCTTAATCAGGTTTCCCATAACGTTCATGTAGATGTATTTCTTTATCCCTCGTGAATTTCAAATAAAAATGTACGTTCAGATGGTAACAGTAGTCAGCCCTAGTGGACTGACAGTTGCTATGCTCGCCTCTACTTGCAAGGTTGGCGGGTTCATACTCGGCTAGAATCGATGGAATATTCGGGACGTAAAAACTTCTGAATATGGGTTCTTTCTGAAATGAATTAAAGCCATGTGCCCCACGCCGGAAATTACGCCAGCTGAAAAACCTCAAGCCTGAAATAAATTTTCTGAAGACAATTTCTCGCCCCATTCACGGCCAGATTTGAAATGAGATACACAAGACATTAGCTGTTAAGTAGCGTCGTTGAATAAAATAACATAAAAGATGACAACAGTGTACGCTACTTGTTTTAACTTTGGCAACAAAAAAAAATTATGCTTCAATATATATATATATATATATATGCTACAATTGTCTTATTTGAAGGGGAGGCTAAAGGAAAGGAACCAAGTAAATCACGTTTTTGTCCATATGGAGTTTGAGGTGTCATTAGATTCTCCAAGAAATGCAGTATGATTTAGAAGTGTAGAATAATAATAGAGGTGAGGAAGTGTGGATGTTGTACAACTAAAAGTACATTTGCTATGTTTCACGGAAAAACTGGCTTAGGCCTACCTGATGTTTTCCCTGTACCCTTCATTTGGTTGTTGCTTTATTGATAACATTACGTTATATTGATAATTTTAGATACATGGACCATTTAAATACATCATTATTTGATTTATTTTTGGTTAATAAAATTGTCCATCAAGCAAGTTGCAATAAACGATTTATAATTGTTATTTTTTTCCTTAAATCGTGATTATTGATAGTTGCTTGTACCAGTAATGATTATATCCCTACTGTAAATATAATCTCCAGAGGTGTATTTTGATGGCTGTGAATTTAAACATCCATTCCATTCCATAGTAATTCTACCCGAGGGCAGGTCTTTCACTGCAATCATAGCATTTGCATGCTATGATTTGCAGCTTTACTAGGGAATTGTAGGTGTGGTATCTACCCGTTACTTTCCACACCGGTGAAGGATGATGATGATAATGATAAGGATGATGATGATGGCCGGATGATTTTCGGGGACCGTTGGGCCCTAAGCATCCTGACATTTGTCTTACAGGTAAGGAAAAACCCCGAAAAAACCTCACCCAGGAGCCTGTTCCGATAGGGAATCGAACCCCACCCAGCAGCGTGAGAAGGCAGCTCGCTATCCAGGTTTTAATTGTTGAGTGGCAAGCTTTTACCAGTCAGCTATAAAGAAAAGTTTTAGATTTCATTCTAAGATATGCAATGTGTAAATAATGTCGAATGATTAAACGCTATCGTGTAATTGAAACTTAATATTTCCTTTCTTTCAAATAAAAGGCAAATGTAGAATGAAGGGATTCTTATAAAATTATATTCCTTACTCTTCTGTTTTGTTCGTCTGCAGAAAATTGTAGGAATGGTTATCTGAAATAAATACATTTCATATCTAGTTCAATGTCCACCGCTGTGGTCTCGAGGTAGCGTGCTGCCTTGTCACGCAGCAGGCCCGGGTTCGATCCCCGGGTCGTGGCAGTTTTTCTGGGTGAGGTTTTTATCGGGGTTTTTCCTCACCTGTAAGACAGATGTCAGGAAAACTTTAAGGCCCAAACGGTCCCCGAAATCATACTTGTCATTATCATCATCATCCTTCACCGGCGGGAAGCTATCACACCTACAATTCCCTAGTAAAGCTGCTAACATAGCATGAAAATGCTATGATTGCAGTGAAGGACCTGCCTTCGGGCAGAATTATTATGGATGGATCTAGTTCAATGTCTCACCCACAATCGTCTGTATAACGCCTTAGTACCACCAGTCTTACTCTAAGGAAATGAAGAATATATGAGTATAGGCTAATCTCTGCTAGTGAAACGATATTCGTACGCTGAACAACTGGCTGGACTAAGTGGTACCACAGCTATGTAGGTGGACGGTTGCCCCGACTAGTAACTAAAGTTCTATTCTTGCTGGTTCCGGAGGGTATTGTTGGTGGGTAACACCTGAATTTTTCGGGGTTTTCTCGGGGATCTTCTATTTCAGGAATTTTATCCCACCAACACTCTCCACTTCTCTTTCCTCCACCATAATGTCATTTCAACTCAATTCATTAATTTAATATCACCTTTCACCTGATCTCATGTTAGGTAAACAATAGTCTGGTATTAACCATTGTTTAAAATATGTGGTTGTGATGATTTAATGCACTACTTCATGACTCCGATCCTGCGTGTCAACTTAAGGCAGAATAGGACCAAAGGGAGGTTTGTAGCTTCTCCTCGATGCATTGTGCCCGGCCCAAATAAAGGCAGTAGAACACCACGACAGACTACTTATCACCATAGAGTAGACTTCATCTCATTCACTCCAAAAAAAAGTAATGATGGGTAATACAAAGAACGAAAAATAAGGTTGCCTTATTAAGCCTTAAACCCCGAACCCATCTCTACTAACTTAATATAATCTATATAGGAGCATAAAAGAAATGAAGACATCTTAAAAATACTTAGAATATACTTTACACTAGCAGACATGATTACTGCATGTGAAGTTCATGTCCAGAACAAATACCCTTGGTTAACCTTAAATTACTGTCTTGGGGGTAGGAGAACATTAACGTCAATTGAAGATATGAGATAAAAACGCTTGTGGAACTTAACAGTCCTTCTAGGAGCAGAACCTGATGGTCGATAATGACCTACAGTTAATCTCCTTGGGCTAAAATACATTATGAATCGTGGTTCATTTGGAACGTATGTTGAAAGGACATTTTCAAATTAAATTTTTCATTATAAATGTTTATTGTTATACTAGCGTTGCCTTGCTGATTGCATCCTATGAATTTCTAAGCTTGATTTGTGTTACATTACGCTAAGTAGGTTTGTGGACTTCGCTGTGGTTTTGTGTAACGCGGGAAGCAGAGATCGTTTATCAAGAAACTGGGCCACACACACATACATACATACATACATACACACACACACACACACACACACACACATGTATTTGTTGTGTGCTCATACTAAACAGCCTTCCTCCTCAAATTGCATGCTAACCAGTTCATATTGTTTATGTTCAATAATTCGACTTGTGTTCACTATTGAAAACACTTTAGGCCTATTGTGATGGAATATTTTATAGAAAATAACTGATTCTACAACATGTATATTGGTCGCACATAAAGAAAGAATTTAGTAAATTTACTTATAACAAAACAGAGCTGGAAGTAAATATCACTAATACTAAATATTTGCTAATGTAAAAATACACTATGATATGAAAATGTACGTTAAACAAGAAATTAAGGAGATTTTGAAGAAATAGTGGAATTAAAATACCCAGAAACAAAACAGGTATGGGTTGCGGAAAGAACTCAAAAACAGGCTTATATCTGGGAACGCATACTATTATGTATTACAGAGACTCTTTTTTTTTACCCCAGCTTTTGTAAAATAATATTAAAGTAAAAAACGGCGATTATTATAGTTATATGAAGCCCAATATGATCGCTTACTTGAAAATACGGAAGAAGATTACTAGTATTTGACATTCATGTGCTTAGGATTTTTTTGGACCAAAGAGAGACAAACATATATTAAATTGTCTACATAACAGTGATCTCCATATGCTTTTTGGGGTAAAAAATATAGGCTTAATAAGACTAGTTAAGTTCCGTATGAACCTTGTGATGGACAGGACATTTAGCACGAATGGGGAAAGTAACATTGCTGATAGGAAAACTAGAAAGAAAGCCATCATTAGGTAGGCTACGTATGAGCTGGGAAAGTAACATTAACTATCATTTGTGAGAGATCAATATTATACAGGGAATAAATAGAATTTATTTATTGTATTATGTACGTGTTATTATTTTATTTAAAGACACCTTTTAACAGCTCAGGCTACATAACAATGAGCTACATGACCTTTATGGGGAACCAGATGTAATAAGAACAATTAAGGCTTATAGACTGAGATTAGCAGTCCTTGTAGGAAAACTAGAGGGAAGTGCCCTAGTAAATAGGCCAGGAATGAGGTGGGAGATAACATTAACCACGACTCGAGAAATGTAAATTATACAAGTGATGATTGGAAATCATTAGCACAGGAAAGGATGTATAGAGAGCTTACGTCCCCGCCGCCATGAATCTACGGGATCGATAATGCCAGTGAATTAGTTATTAGCTCTTTCAACAGTTTATTTCATTAGCTTCCGAATTAAAATCTGGCCTCTAAAGAGTTAACATTTTTCTCAGAGCTATCATTTTCAGGCTTGAGATTCTTTTATTACATTCCATAAATTCACTACACGAGATCAACGGCGTTAGTTCCCTTCTGAAGGAACTCATACTCAGGATTTTTACTTACTGAAACATCCATCGAGTCCGGCCTGTTTGAACTGGCGAACTTCGGATTCAGAGGAGAGCATGGTAATCACTATAGTACTTAATGACTGATGGAATATTCATGTCTGCGTGGCCATGAACCTGCGGGTTTGATGGTGCCAATGAGTTAGTTATGATTTTGCAGACTCTATTTTGCTGTATTTGGCTAAAACATAGTTTTACATTAGGTAAATTTGCAATTCAGAAATAAATACTTAAAATTTTGAAATATATATTTATCCAGTAGATATGATTTTTTTTTTTACCAGTGAGAATTCTAAGAACGAGTTTAAGTTGACTTCTGAAAATAATGTAACCTCTGAAACGAAGTATTATCGTTTATATATATATATATATATATATATATATATATATATTGTAAACATTATATTCTCGTTTACCTTTCATATTTGTGGATATAAAAAACAGACGTATTGATAAAAATGTAAGATGAATACAACTACAAGTATCTAGTTGCCATGGATAACATTTAAAACCTTAAAAATGTCAGAGAAGTATATATTTTTAGTAGTAATGTGAGAAAAAAAAATAATTTCTAAAATTATTGTAGAAAAATCTTAACGGCAGTTATTTTTGTAAAATTACCTTAGCTTTTATAAACAAATATCACTTTGTTTGTTGATAGTTGACTAATAATTATTATAATTAAGAAATACACATATTTGTTTTATCAAAAAGTTGTATGGTTAGAGGATTTTTTCGTACTGACCTCCAAAATTATTTTATGTAAGATTTCACGCCCTTGGAATGGGGTAGAAGATAGTGAAACAAAAACATAACAGTGCTAGTGGTGTACTACAGTGGAAAGTCTGTAAAATTGAAGAGCTTGGTATTTTTACCCTCATGAAAACTTTAAAAATTTATCTTAAATATGCAGACGAAAATTAAATTGAATGTATGTGATAAAAATATAAGCCTATACACTGCGGTTCCGTGATCTATCCCCGGTCGGAACAAATTTTTTGGTTGATATTTTTTTCGGGGTTTCGTCTCACCTGTAAGACACGAGTCAGTGAAACTTTTGGTTCCAAACAGTTTGCGAACACCATCTGGCCATCATAATCACCCATTCCTATCTCACTTGGTTTGTTACTGTGAACATTTGAGTATATGGTGTGTGTCTAGTCTTAAATGTTTGTGTTGTTCGGAAATGGTCATGTCGTTGTGTTCATACCAGTCCAGGGTGGCCCTTCATACCCTTGTGTGGCCAAGAAAGTATGTACCGGTACGTGATCTAGAATTGAAATCCTCTCCCAACAGATCGACCCTATAAGGCCCGTGGGACACAGAAAAAATTAGGCCTACCTACAAAGTGCAGCCAAAACATGGACATTAAAGACAGAAGATGAAATTCATTGAGAGTTTAGAAAAATATATAGGGGCCTATTATTGGAATAATCTATGGACCAGCATCTGAAAATGGAATATGGAGAATAAGAAACCATCCAGTAACAGAAACCCATTTGTAAAGGACAGGATATTGTAAATAGGCTATGACGTCTTTATGGAATGAATGAAAATATAGAGTGGCCAAAAATAGATTAAACAGTGTTATGCTAGAAAATAAAAAAAATAGGTAGACCAAGAGAAAGGTGGGTACAAGAATTAAAGATTGACCTTTATAAAATTAAAATTAGGGAATGAAGAGAGATGGGTGAAGGTGGCTACGAAAAAAGCCAAACCCCTTGCTAGGCTATAGAGAAGATGGGAGCTTGTGCTCGCACTTGGTGTCAATGTGATACTTACCTAGTATTAGGTTGGCTAATAACTGACAAAACAGTTAGGTTAATTTTCAAAATTCTATAGTGAATATTGTCGGTTTCGCCGATTAGAATGTCTTGTGATAAACGTAAATTTAGGATAAATCATTGGCGGAGTCTACATTTTATGTTTTGGTATGGAGTGTCAGTTTGAATGTATTAGGTTTTAAATTAATGAACAATGTAAGTACTTATTTTTTGCCATTTGTAAATAATTATTTCTGTTTGAAAATTGATTAGGCCTATATGACGGATTGTAAAAGTGGGGTATTGAGATAATTGGCTACAGGAATATCAACCTGCGCACAGTACTCTGTGTGCGATTTTGAGGAATTAGTTGCTGTGCATCTCCTCCGTAATGCATATCTCCAGAAGGATCAATCAACGTTCGGATTGAAGTATAAACCCGCACGTGCAAGGGTCGTTACAATTTTCGGAAAGCGAAGATGGGTTACAAAGTTCTGCACTTTACGAAAAACAAAGTAGGAGAAAAACGAAACGAATTTATTGTAAAAAAAGTTGAATAAGGTGTTTAATTATTTGTATGCCGACATGCGATTTTGCGAACGCTCCGTACCGCCACTGGTCTTAATGCCTTTATCACTCGTATATCTTATATTCCACGACTGAAGTTATCACAATCAACGTTTTTAAGTTACATTGTGCAGATGTATTTGCTCTCTCTACTCTTTTAATTCAATCTCGGATTGAACAGGTAAGACGGATTTTAGGATCCCTGAATTCAATGTGGTGGCATAATAAAATTTCCAGGAGCACAAACTTACACATGTGTTAAACGTTAGTTGATACTATTTTAGACTACAACAGGGAGATACCGGTTGCGATACATGAAATAAAGCTTTTGGCTATTGAAATTGATTATTTGAGAAGTGGTGAAAAAAGGTAGAAAAAGAAAAGATTTCGGAATGAAGAAATTAGGATATATGAAAACAGAGAATAATTTGTTAGAATTGAAAAAGAGAGATTTAAAATAGTTTGATCACCAATGACTAATGAGCATAAAGAAACATCGGTGGTCTAAAAAATCGTTCAGTGGACACCAGCCGGAAGAGGTATTAAGGTAAGACCAAGAACATCATGGCATCAAAACATAAATAAGTTATTTTTTCAAAACAACTTCGGGAAGAAGATGCGCTTGATCGGGAAGGATGGAGATTGTGTATGGAAAGGCGGCTTCATCTGAAAAATCCCTGCACGTGCGTATGTATAAAGTTGCTGTATTGACAATGCGCTCTGCGCATAGGCCTAACAATAAGGTAGCTATTCGCATTGCAAGGATCTGTCGAAGTGGATAACTTGAACTGTGATAATGGTATGCAGATGTAACTGTTAAATTGAATTGTTATTTATGTTGAAAGTTAAAAAGTTATCTTGTATTTGGTCATCCCTATGTGATGCGTAATGGTTAGAGCAGAGAATGGTAAGCATGCATGGCTGTGCAACATATGCCGAGAAGTGCCCAAGTTTTACAAGAGTTGGGGAGGTGGAGGATGGAGATAAAACTAAAACCATCACCATAACAGCGCAGCTTCTGTTCCAACTTGTCTCTAGCAAGTGTGCATAATTGACAATCTACCAACAAATTTCTGGTTTTGGAATAATTACATTTTTTATGTCTGCGGTATTTACAAAGTAAATATTGTTCCACTACTTCAAATATACCTTCCTTAATAGTTAAACTTAGTCTAATATTGTCTTGCGTGTAAAATACAATGTTAATATAGCCTAGCATTGCAGCTTTAAAGAATGTACTTTACTCTTATATTGAAATACTCATTTTATGTAGTTTGGAAATTTGTAAATAATTCAGATATACCATTTACTTTTATGTAATGATTAAACGATTCAATAGTTATAATTAAATTGTTATGAATAGTGACACATCCTCTACGAGTTTTCATACTCCATTATGATTAAGATACAAGCTAATTCCTAAACATGACCATTTAAGAAACTTGAACAGTACAGAAAATAATTCATAGCAGCAGCGAGCGATTTACAAGAAACGGCGTAGAACACGAACTTCCAATAATTACGTATTTGAGTTAATATCTAATAAAAATTATCCTAGCACTATACAGTTCTATGGGATGAAATTCTATGAGCTTAAAATTTAAAATAAATTATAAATCATAGTGATATTTATTATAATAGTTCAATTCTATAAGGTTTTTTTAAAACCATTTGAATTGATTATTAATATGGAGAAAATATATAATGAAGATGCAAGTGTGTCATAGTATTAATTTAGACATATATTACTCTATAACGAAATTATACAAGACAATGGCAGTGCCTATTATTACATATGGATCCGAAACATGGACAGTACAACATAACAATCTGCCAGAATACAAGCTGCGGAAATGAAATTCCTCAGACAAATAGCAGGATATCAAAGAACATACAAAAAGATAACACAGAAATAAGATAACAACTAAAAGTAGAGAAATTAAACACAACAATAGTGAAATACAGAACAAACTGGAAATAACACTTGGCAAGGATGACTGAGAATAGAATATCAAAAGGCATACAGCTATTCACCGCGAGGAAGAAGAAGTTTGGGAAGACCAAAGAAAAGATGGAAACAGCAGCAATTTGGAGCCGGAACAAGCTAGTAAATAAGCCTAAACTGTGAAGAAGAAGAAGAAGAAGAATAATAACAATATATTACAATAGGAAATTATACTATTGAGAAGGTTGAGATTATAAAATTAATAATAAGGGAGCAATCATAGCAGAAGTAAACAACAGAATAACGCCATCTTAAAATAATCATATTTATGTAATATCATTTAAGTAAGAGCTTTCCTTTTTAATCAAACCAGCATATGTTGTTTATTTTCAATTTTATTTAAATCTCTAAATTCATTCGTACAATAGTTTGAACTGCTCTTTATATTCCAGGTTGCCCCTCAATAGGGGAAGATTTAAGACATTTACTCATAATTACATGACTGTTACAAGAAAAAAAATACATTTCATCATCCTTACACGGTATGCGTTTCCTACATACAGTGAGTTTCACTCGACGTGCGGCCGATAGCGGGAAAAGTGACTGCAAACATTGAGTAATCAACTGGCGTTGCCCACGCTAGTGGCCGCAAGTCCAGTGAAACTCACTGTATTATTTTAATAGACAAATACCTATATTGATAAATTGTGATATCATTCCATCTTTGTTATAGTACTTGAAGGCCTACTTAGACTACTGCACACCATTAGGCCTAATTTGCCGGCGATTTACACAAGACTATTTAACTCATACCCCAAATGGGAGTCAATGACTATCACGTTTCAATGAATTTTGTTTTACAACCAATGGCAGTCATGTTTCACCTCGCTGTTTATCGAATTCTATTTACCATAATAAATAAAACTCACAGAGGATAGGATACAAAAGACGGCACTGATGTATAATCCTGGAGGACGAAGATCTATAGGAAGACCAAGAAAGCGCTGGGCTTGAACAGATGTCAGTTCGGAACAGACAATGACCTAATCCGTGAAGTTGATGATGATGATGATGAAAAGTCCCCCTTTTTAATATTCTGAAGAGATCAGAGCATTATTTTGCAGTGACTGACTCTCCAACAAATATTCTGAATATAGCAGATAATGAACTTGTTCCTTCGAACTACACATTTAATAATTGTGTGTTCAATAATTGTGTTTTTAAATAATGATTTGACTGAGTAGTTTCCTAAAAAATAAATTAATAACCTATAATATTGGTTATAAATAATACAGTTTAATATTTTTCATTTTTTCTCCACTAGGATCCATTCTTACAATATTGTGATCCCATTTCAATTTTCCCATGCCAGATGGCAATAAATAATATTATATAATAAAGTTGCACAGGATGAACAAATTAAACATAACTACACAATTCTGATTTGTTTTCAAACATCGCCGTTTACATTAAATAAATATTTATTTTAAAAACAGATAACTATAGTTAAATAATGATTTTCGAGTAAACACCTTAATTTTATTCGTTAAATAGTCCTAACAAATGCCACTCTTGATTTCCAAATCCTATAGATAAATTCACTCGTCATTTCGCGACATCGTGAATTTATCGATGATTTGGGAATCACTCGTGACATTACTTATGATAGTTAAATAATACATTATTCATTTTTTGTTAAACGTTTAGCCTATGTTTATGTATATTATTAACATTTTATAGAAACTGTGTATTCGTAGTTTGCTGGTTAGATATGATTATAAATAGTTACCTTAAATCTAAGTTAAGTGAGTTTATGTAGATTTAATGTACAATAGACCTAATGTATGAATTTTATACTTTGAAAATTCGTAATGCTTGAGTGGAAGAGAAATCCTTTTGTTCTTAATTTGTTTCTAAAATAAATTAAATATCATTTTTAATGTGTCTAAACCACCTCGAAAGAATGGGAGAAGACAGAATTACGAAAATTATTTTGGAATTGAGTGCTGAAAACAGGAGAGGAAAAGGAAAATCACAGGAACAGTCAATAGATTGGATCAGGTGGAGTATAAATAGAATGGAATTGACGGAAGAATAAAAGTACTTTTGGTCGAAGGAAAAACTACTGTAGCGTAGAAAAAATTCATAATTAAAAAAATAGTATCATTGTTGTTATTATTACTTCTCCAGTTCATTTTTGCGATTGATATTCATTTTTTTCTATTCAAACCATATATTGAAATTCTTAAAAACTATAATTCACATAAGGTGATGTAATCGCGAAGAAGCTGCCTAAATAGAAGCTATTATATGAACATATGTTTCAAAATATTGTTCTGTGTTTTTCATAAACAAAAGCCACACACTTGGCGAATAAATTCAAACAGAGACACTTATTAGGTAATATTGGTTTACATGTCATAAAAAAATATTAGTGATGTAAGATACACCGTTCATGGTCTATAACAGCGAATTAGGATTTTTCCTGATTAATATTTTACATGCGAGATCTCATGAGTTCTAATATAAACACTCTTCTGTCGAAGCCTTTTTCTAGGAGTTGAACTATTTTCTTAAGGAAGACCGAGTTTGTTTCTGAGGGAGGCGTGGTGAATAGATTTAGAAAGTTTTAGGTTTGAAGTTTGTTAAAGTCGGCAGAAAGTAAATTGAAACAGAAACGCAGCGGGCGGTATATCTTAGCGAGCTGTCCCGTTCCAATCAATTTCCTTCCCTGTGCCTCACTCTGTTTACCTGGTAAACATGTATCAGTCACTATTCAAACATGATTTTATCTGCTGCGGTAAGTTTGCTCAGCTCCTAGGCTTTCCACATACCTCGTTACCAATCTGGATTTATACACAAGCTTTAACAGGGTGTTCAAAATTACACTCCTGGATTATTAAACCGACAGTTCGTATTAAGAGATAAATACGCTTTATGTTTTATCCAACACATTTCCCTATGTTTTAGAAAATTAAATGTTAAAATGTAGCTATTTAACAATATAACGATATGATGATCCTGAAGAACATTACCGAGCCTCAAGACCACGGCCAACATCCCGGTAATCTTCTTCAAGATCATCATAATTACTCCGGCCGTGAAAGCCTAAGTCAATACAATATAACAATAATTGTTATAGTCATAGAATACGATTTATTATATATATTCCCAGAAGACTCAAATTTAAAGGGATGAAACATATTAACGCTCCTGAGTTAAGTATGTATTTACCTATTTATTTTTCTCAGTGTGACCTCTCCCTTTGTACGTGTCATACGCCTTCCACACTTTGCTAGAATACGATTTTGTTAAACCGTCAATCACATACATACGTTTATGACCACAAAAATAACATGGAGGATCTCAACGAATGAGTGACCAAATCAATATCAAGGCTACCTCCGAAACAATACGAATGTTTAAGACTCTCTTACATCCATACTAAACAAGAGAATGTGATAGGTGATTATAATGGTCACAAGGTCATCAGGGACTATTTGAGCCTTAAAAGGTTCCGACATTTTTCTTATCGGCGAGGAAACACCCCGAAAACCCTCACCAGGAATGTGTTCCGATCAGGAATAGGATTCGGGCCCGCTGCATCCGAGGCATCGACTTTACGATGAAAACACAACTGTTGTCAGTAACGTTTTATTTTCGGTCTATACATATCCAAATGGCAGAAGCAGAATTTTTTATTTCTCCTCTGTATTTTATCTTATTGCTAACAATAATACCTTTATTAGAGACAAAATATTGTTTTAGAAAGTTTTGGCTGTCTAAATAACCAATGAAATCTGATAATTCTGACAAATATGTAGGCCTAATTATCGTCATTATTATATGCAGTAGGGTCTAAGTAGTTGTTGAAGAACTGTTTACAGTCTATAAAAACTTTCATCCCATCTCTACAGGAGTACTTTCCTTTGGCATATACTTTAACATTACCAGGCAATGTGTAACCAGTTGCTGTAATAGTTGTGGATATTTCAAGCTTATTTTTATACAAAGTACGGCAATTGAATATCAAATCGCTTATATCAGTAAAAATAATAAATACAGATGTAATTTCTTCAAACTCCACACACGTGTACACTAAATTTCCAAGTTTAGTTTATATATTTCATAATAATTAACCGATTCTTTAAAAATGATTTGCTGTTAATAAAGTTTCTTCCTTCACAATTTATTTCATCGTCCTGTACTTTATACTCACTGACGATTTCCACTTATAACATTTACTTGTCTTCATACTTAGATCATCTTTATTCGTTCACGCTCTGGATCCGACTACTGCTGGCTGGTCCGACCTTCGCACCTTCTTATAAACGCGAGGGCAGGAATATTTCGGTTTATCAATTTACACCCGAGTGGAGCCCCGAAAACCGAACTTTCCTGAATATAGGCATAGACGCATGTGGAAAGTTCTAAACGGGCTTTCCGATTGGTGAGTCACCAGCACACGAATCTTTCTCCACCATACAAAATTCAAAAGCCAAACAGACAATGGATCACAATATGTATAATAGTAAAACAAGTGTGCATTCACATGGAGCAAGACAAAGTAAACACATCATCTTCTGGGAAAATATTACGTACTGCCGGAAGTGCTTAAGCTCGTTACTTACGGTTTTTGCTTTAAATATTGTGTTCGATGTGACGACCATTTGCATTAACAAATTGATAAACTTGATGGGAAGCGAACTCAATTCACGTATTACGTTTTTCCTGCCAATTATTTAAAACGATTCTACACTATATGGAGCTTCGCCAATAGTTTATTATATTATAGTTATAAAACTGAGTAAGTTATAGGGAGTTTTGTAACACTATTTGCTAAACTGATAGGATACAAACAGCTCTTTGCTTGATTCTGCTCTCACAGAATGTTAGAACAAAATTGAAGTATATAAGTTTATATGTAGTATATCTACATTAAACAATTTACTTGTTTACATTTAAGATCATGCGTTATACTTTAGTAACACATTTGAAGCTGATAGATTCCCTTCCCCTCAAAACAACCTAACTTCGAAATTAAAAGAAAATGTAATTGTGATTGATGTCTCTAAAATATCTTCATTGTTGAAATAATTTAATTTCTTATAGAAATTTAAATATTATGCATTATAGACACTCTTGACTTCCCAACTCGTTTAAAAAACGTTAAACTGAAAATATATAAAACTATTATTCTACCAGTTATATTATATGGATGCGAAACATTGACACTTATTTTAAAAGGAGGAAAGGAGATTACGAGTATTTGAGAATAAAGTTCTTAGGAAAATTTGTGGACCAAAGAGAGATGAACAGACAGGTGAATGGAGAAGACTGCGTAACAATGAATTACATGGTCTTTATAGGAAGCCAGATATAATGAGAACAGTTAAGTCTCGTAGACTGCGATGGGCAGGACATGTGGCACGAATGGGGAATGAAAGACGTGCATGGAAGCTTCTTGTAGGAAAACCAGAGGGAAAACGCCCAGTTGGTAGACCAAGAATGAGATGGAAGAATAACATTAACTATAATTTGAGGGAAGTAGATTATACAAGGGATAATTGGAAAACATTGGCTCAGGATAGGGATGTATGGAGAGCTTATGTCCGCGCGGCCATGAACCTACGGGTTCGATAGTGTCAGTGAGTTAGTTAGTTATAGAAATTTAAATATTAAAATGTAATTGGAGAATATTGAGCACTGAATATAATTTTTAAAAATGAAAACTGTACGGTATTTATTTCTTTTGCAATTGTTTCAAGGTATTTTAACTGAGGTTGTTTTTCCAGTATGCTCCTCAATTTTTCGATACTCGTCATCACCGATACAAATATTTGTATTAGTGTGTCTAGAGTTAAAGAAGCACATCCAGCTGCAATAAGTAAGTATCTTATTTTTGTGAGTGGTAGTGGAAATAACTGCTGGTACATTACACTCTTCATATGTAATCAGTGTGAAACAATCTAACAACAAGCGAATGCTGGATATCTCTTAAAGAGGACTCATTCTTCCTCTACGCATCGATTTGGGAATAGATGGCTAGGGGTATCTGGTAAAATTTAGGCATTATGAAGCAATAACCCCGTCTGGCTCATATTAATATTTTGGCGAGTATTTGACATTACATATTTCAACAATATAGGCAATGAACTTTTGAATGGACGATTAAGAGGACAATCAGCCCAAATAAAAAATTACGCTGAACCTATCTCATGAAAAATCTAATATTAAAATCATTCTAACAACACTTCTCTCTATCATAGTTTAAGATTAAATCTAAAATATAACAACAAATATAGTTTTACTTCCTAGAATTAATTAAAGATTATTAAATGTTAATATCTTGTTCCTGCACACGATATGCTGAACCTGGTCCACTTGTTATCTACTTGTGTTCTGAATCACCCAAATTCGCCCTTCTCTCTCTACCTCAGTGTGTGTGTGTGTGTGTGTGTGTGTGTGTGTGTGTGTGTGTGTGAAAAACATCTAGTGAAACAAGTTTAAACCTTTCAGTTGGCAGTAATACAAATTGGGAAAACATCGAATGTCTTAGTGAAATAAACGATGAAGTTTTGCTATGCTTGCAAAAAACACTGATAGATATGCTTTAATTTTTGAATACACGACGATCATTCTAATGTTACTTGCAAACCAGTAAATATCTGCGACGTGCACAATACATTGATTTGAATGGTATTATACGCCTAATTTTTTCGAGTTTGGTTCTGTTATACAACATAATTGAGAGTACGGGTACGGGACAGGTGCGATGTATCGCGCTGAGTGCTGCGTGGTAGTGCATATTAAACCGCACTAAGCACTTGAAAGCACATGCGACACATCTTGTCCTATCCCTGTTAAACCGATTTGTCTCCACAAACAACCCAGTCTTGTATTCACACACACAAATTCTTCCATTTACATTTTAGCAATACATATCTTGTGAGTTCTGTAAAACAATTGTTTCAAATCTTTGAAAAACTCACTTTTTGTTTCTTTATTAAAACATAACATATAGCCTATGTGTTCTATAAATCAGTAAAACCTATTTAAATTTGAAACATAATATTTGAAATTAATACAACCAAGCTTCTTCTCGAATGCAATATTCAAGCAATTAAGTAGAAACAAATCTGCCTGAACCGAAATTTGAACCCAAGATCTCCGGGTTAAAACGCTGGCACACAAACGATTTGTGCTACTTAGGAAATGTACTGTGAAAGAAGGGCATAATATTTAATTTAAAAATAATAATTCTGATATAATAAAGTGAATTTATACTTCAACGCAGGAATAGCACAAATCTGCTCCTTTATTACTGAATTTCTATTCACATTACAACAGGATCAATTCTATCAATGGAAATTTATTCCGTGCCACATCAGCTAATTACAAACAAAATATTGAAATAGATGTACTCAGGCTCTCTGTTTGCATGCAATAGTTAATACGAATACAACTAAAGAGAAAAAATCCCATCGTAGTATAGTGTTATGTTCTTCCTTAAAATTGTATTATTTTAAATTTAAATTCATAATTGAGTTATTCGAAGAATGCATTCTATTACAAAAAAATCTGTAAAATGTAGAATATTGATTTGTGTCCACCTAATGAAACATTTACATTTAAAAAATGTACCTATCAGTAATTCCTCGTTCTGTAGCACTAATTGATACGAGATCTGTAGACTTAAAGAAACATAAATTTGTATCAGTTGTAAACAATTTAACACCTTCATCAATTGATGTGACTTTACAAGTGAGTTCCAGCAGTGGATATGTATTTCCGACTAAGTAGGCCTATATTGCATTTGTTATTACAGCTGTGAAGTACTCATCTTGTTTGCCTCTAATAAAGTACCCCTTCGAATAGTTGAATGCAGGCTTTCACGGCCGGTAATCGTAATGTTGAGTGATTCCGGGTTATGTGGCCGTGGTCCATAGTTGGTGTTGATACCAGAAGTTTCGCCCTCAACTGCGGAGGGCATCTTCAGTGGCGAGTGCTTCTATGCGTGTTTCCTGGTCGGAAGATCTACTTAGAATGAGCGCTGTGGACGTAGAGGACGTTGTATTAGTGGTGGGTGCAGGGTGAGTGGGCGTGGCTCTTGCTGATTGGCTAATAGTCGTCTCCTTGTTGTCACTGGTGTTAATGCATTTATTTTCTAGTGTATGAAACCAGGCCTTAGACAGTTTGATACCTTCTTCTTTTCTGTTAATATTTCCCTTATGCTTGTGTATTTCTATAGCCTCTCGGTATAATGGAAGACTTCCTTTCCTGGATGTTCAAATAATAAGGACTGGCAATGGGGAAATTCAACATACAGTTTACAGAAAATCTACACACACAGACCGATATCTGCAGAAAGACTCTAACCACCATCCAAGACAAAAGCGAGGTGTCATTAAGACACTGTTCGACAGAGCGACTAAGTTATGCCAACCACAACACCTTAAACAAGAACAACACCATCTGTTCAATTGTTTCCAGAAAAATGGCTACACATCCAAGGAAATAAGACAAACCATACATCCACGAAGACAGCACGTCAGAATGGATAACACACCCTCAACCAGCATAGCCTACTTACCATATGTACAAAGAGTCACAGATCGTATCGGAAAACTCCTACGAAAATACAACATAAAAACAGTTTACAGACCTACAAGAAAAATAGAAGACTGCCTTCGCTCAGCTAAGGATCCTCGGCCACCTCTCTCCATTTGCGGCGTATATCGACTTCCTTGTTCGTGTGGTAAATCATATATAGGGACCACAAAAAGAAGTATAGCCACCCGTTTATCAGAACATAAAAGAAACTGCAGACAAGGAGAAATGGATAAATCAGCTGTAGCAGAACATGCCATTACGAATGGACACCAGATTCTATTCGACGATACACAAGTTTTAGCTACAACTTCCTACTATTTCCCTAGATTATACCGAGAGGCTATAGAAATACACAAGCATAAGGGAAATATTAACAGAAAAGAAGAAGGTATCAAACTGTCTAAGGCCTGGTTTCATACACTAGAAAATAAATGCATTAACACCAGTGACAACAAGGAGACGACTATTAGCCAATCAGCAAGAGCCACGCCCACTCACCCTGCACCCACCACTAATACAACGTCCTCTACGTCCACAGCGCTCATTCTAAGTAGATCTTCCGACCAGGAAACACGCATAGAAGCACTCGCCACTGAAGATGCCCTCCGCAGTTGAGGGCGAAACGTCTGGTATCAACACCAACTATGGACCACGGCCACATAACCCGGAATCACTCAACATTACCTCTTCGAATGTTAATTTTATTCTACGGTCAATATCAAAACCATGTAAAAACAATCTAATAATGTGTTGCAGTACTTTTATTAGGCATAGTTAAATCACTTAGAAGCAGGAGATGTCTAGTTTCATAGTAAATTTGTTTGTTGAAGGTTTTGTTTGTAAAATAAAATTTTCTTTTGATAGTGCAAAATTTAAAATTTAGATTTTATATTTCCGACTAATTTTTTGTATATGACAATGATGATGATGGTAATAATAATAATAATAATAATAATAATAATAATAATAATAATAATAATGATAATAATAATAATAATAATATTATTATTATTATTATTATTAATAATAATAATAATTTTCATGATCAAGCAGTCAAGGGTGTGGCTGTTTCGGTCTCATTATCCATTCAATACTTTTATAAGTGGTCGACCTTGGCTTCGTTTCCAATAAGCGGTATTTTAATATTAAATTGGACAGTCTTTTTCTAATATTCTTCCCATGTGTAGTCTTGTTTTGTTTGGGCAATTTTCTATTTTTTTCCAAGAATAGGTTCAACTTTAAATTCTGCTATTTCCGTGTTTGTTTATGATCTTGCCATGTGCAGTTTGCTGTTCTCCTCATGAATTTCATCTCCGGTTTCATGATACAAGATCCATAATTTTTTAAAGCTTATGTTTCACATTCATAAACGATGTAGCTACTGCAAGAGTGTAATACGGTAGATTGTCTTGTGTGTTTTTGTACTTGGGAGGGTTTTCATCATCAACTTCTTCACGGATTAAGCTTCAAATGGTTCGTTCCGGTCTCATGTAGAAAACTGATCTCTCCATCGAGCTCTTGGCCGTCCTACACGTTTACACCCCCTCTGGCTTCTATACGAGTAACTGTTTTGTCATACCTTCTTGATCCATCCTTTGAATGTCGTCGAACCAATTTAGTGTATTCTTTGATTCTGCCTGTTAAGCTCATTTCTAATATCTCTGCTACTTTTTTAATCTTCTAAAGTATATAAAGTATGTCCATCTTGGAAGAGATTTAGTTTTCTATTTAAAATTCCGGCCATTTCTAACAAATTAATGGTTTTGTAGTGATATCCTTTACATTTTCGTATGACACTAATATATCCTAAGTATTTACCTGCTATATTATTATTTATTACTATTTTACTTCTGGGGCACGCCGTATCGTAGTGTTTAAGGCAGTGCGCTACAAACCGGAAGATCGAGGGTTCGAGCCCCGGGGGGTCAGAATTTTTAAACTGACTCAAACTGTCTGGTGGCACCACGGCCCTGGGGTCCACTCAGCGTCTAACGGAAAAGAGTACCTGACGCTTGTTCTGGGGTAAGGCGGCCGTCACGCAGAGCTGAAAACCTGGATGACATCAAGTGCCGATTGTCTAGAAAAAAGTGGGAGCCTTAACCTCCTACTACCCCAAGGGTCTTCTATGGCCTGTAGTGGAATTACTTTACTATTTTACTTCAAATTGAGTTTGCTCCATTGAAGGTAATTGTCATAGTTTTGTAATTTGAAATTGTTAAGCTATACTTATTTATATGGTAATAATTGTAATTTGTAAGCTGATTTTTGTGATGATGATGATAATGATTTATTTATGTACAGATTTTCAATGTTTACACATCTCTCTGTACCTAAAGTTTTATTTTTCTTCTCTACTCGTCTCTATCCATCTACTCCATGTCCTCCAGTCCTCTTGTTCTCATTTCAATGATAATAATAATAATAATAATAATAATAATAACAATAAACTTCATGATCCATATTTCAGTCGTCAGTCGATGGGAAAGAAGAATTTTTTTTAATGCCACCACATTGTCATTTCGACATTCTGGTATTCTCTCCTGGTATGAAGTTATTGTAACCCACTTCTGACGTTGGGGCGTCTGGAAGGCCGAGTTACGTTGCCCCGATGATATATGATAGATGATGGTGATGATGTGCCAGGAGAGGCCTTAATCCTAAAAATCCTAAACTTAATGAATATGTTAATGTTGATAATGATAGCCAGATGATGTTCGGGGACCGTTTGGGTCTTGGACGTTTCCTGACATTTGTCTTATAAGTGAGGAAAAGCCCCGAAGAAAAAACACTCAGGAAACTTGCCCCGACCGGGATCGAATCCGGGCCCGCTTGCGTGACAAGGCAGCACGTTAATTCGAGACCAAGCGGTTTTTTAGAACTGTGTAAAATTAGCGAGCATGTGATTTGTTGCTATTGTTTTAATTGAAAATATTCCAAGGGAATCAGAGAAAAAATAAAAAGAATTTAAGACTTTTATAACGATAGTCGATTCTTGTTCTCTGTTGCGTAACGTTGGGCGATGTTTTTTGTTTATTTCTTTTGTTTCCGTCAGACATATTTGCTGTGCTTCTAAGTTTTCCCATAATAGTTCTTGTCAGCGTATATCTATAGCTAGAAAAGTAGCTTATCTTTCTTTCTCTCGGTCTCTTTTCTGCTCTGAAGGTAGATTGGCCTGAACACACAGGGGACTTGAAGCTTCTTGCGAGGACTCAGCACTATCAGTGGCGCTTAGATATTGCAACTGGGCCGTAATGCCCAAAGAAACTGGAGGGAAGAGAGAGGCAACAGTCAAAAAGTATATGGATAAAAGTCAACCATGTGATTCCAGGCATCAAACATTAAGTGCAACGGGGCAGGCAGTTGAATCCCTTTGGGGACAGACCCCCTACCCCTTCCATCATGCTTTCTGCTTCCAACTCTCGATAGGAGTAATACGGCTTTCAAAATATATCGTTCTATTTAATTACATTAAGGGCTTGTTGTTCTTTTCTTTTATTATTCGATTATTGGACAATTTTAAGTAATATTTCTCGTGTTATAAATGGGGACAATATTGGCGACTCATTAAATAGAACAACATTAATTGTTATCCATCGCGCTAGTTCAGCTGGTAACACGCTGACTTCCTCACTAATGGGTGTGTAGTTCGATACCCGGCAGGATTGGACATTTCAATGTTCAATTGACAATATCGTGCTAGGAGAGGCGGTGGTGTAAAGTTTTCAATTGCTAGATTGTATACCAGTTGTCTAAATTAAATTCCAAACTACTTGACAGCACAGATGTTGAACAGGCATGTGCTCCTGTTGAAAGTAATTCTTCTCTCAGATGGTGGACACGTTAAGCCTGATGGCTCCTTTGTTTCTTTTTCTTTTTTTTTTTTCGACAGAAGCAGACACATTCTGCCTCATACATTATAAAAATATCTAAACGCCACCAATTCTACACTCTTCTTACTTACTTACTTACTCACTGGCACTATCGAACCCGTAAGTTCATGACCGCGCGGACATAAGGTCTCCGTACATCCATATCCAGAGCTAATGATTTACAATCATTCCCTGTATAATCTACTTCCCTCAAATCATAGTTAATGTTGTTCTCCCACCTCATTCTTGGTCTACCAACTGTGCGTTTTCCCTCTGGCTTTCCTACAAGAAGCTTCCATGCACGTCTTTCATTCCCCATACGCGCAACATGTCCTGCCCATCGCAGTCTATGAGACTTAACTGTTCTTATTATATCTGGCTTCCTATAAAGACCAAGTAGTTCATTGTTATGTAGTCTTCTCCATTCACCTGTCTATTCATCTCTCTTTGGTCCAAAAATTTTTCTAAGAACTTTATTCTCAAATACTCGTAATCTCCTTTCCTCCCTTAAAGTAAGAGTCCATGTTTCGCACCCATATAATATAACTGGTAGAATAATAGTTTTATATATTTTCAGCTTAACGTTTTTTGAAAGGAGTTGGGACGTCAAAAGTCACTGCAATGCATAATAGCACGCATTTCCAGAATTGAACCTATGTTTAATTTCTTTGTGCATCTCATTCCTATTTGTGATTATTGTTCCTAGGTATTTGAATTCAGCCACTTCCTCAAAATTTCCCTCATTTGTCATTAGCTGTCTATTTCCATTATATACTGAATTTCTACGTGTGACCATATTTTTAGTTTTACTGATATTTACTTCCCGTCCTAATTTCTTAGTGTTACTCAATAGTGTGTGCGTGTTGGCCTTTAGTATCTCCTCGCTATCGGTCAGTAGTACTACGTACATCATCAGCATAAACTAACAGCTTATTAATACCATTCAGTTGTAAGCCTTCCTCATTCTCTAAAGATTTAATGGCATGCTCTAGTACAAATTTAAATAGTAGAGGAGATAGTGCATCTCCTTGCTTCAACCCATTCTGTATTTCAAAAGTGTCTGAAAACTGTTTGCCTACACGCACCCTACTCTTTGAGCCATTTAGACTCATTCGTATAAGTCTAACTAACTTTTTAGGAATTCCGAACTCCAGCAGGATACTATATAACATCTCCCTCTTAATTGAATCATACGCTTTTTTGAACTCTACATATAGTTGATGTACAGTACCATTATATTCATTCTACACTCTTCTCTGTTCATAATACAAAAATACTTCATATATATAAAGTGGTCTCCTGAAGTGCTGAAAATAGACCATATTGATGCTATCTATCTTTTAGTGCGGTTCTTGAAAAACGAGAAGCGTAGTGGGTAAAATTGGAACACAGACTTTCTATAAATCTAGATATTTGGTTCCATAAATTTTTAGTTGAGGGAAGCTCAAGAATATTTCACATATCAGTTGAAGTACATAGGTACTATGCGAAGACTCTTGATGCGAGTTTTTGCCTAAGAACGAGTATCTTTCTTCACTGTGTATGTATGGCATGTCATTGGTGCATGACAGACTCCACAAATACCAATAAAATGTTTCAGTGCGAATGCAACTGTATAAGAGCGTTTCCTAAAGTCTGTCAAACGACACTTTGGCCCCTGAGCTTTCCTTTTTTTGTGTTAAATTATTTTATTTGATTTTATTTGTATTCATATGTCGTGTAATTGATAGTTATTTCTGTAAATTTACTCTAATCTAAGTATATTGATTATTTGTCATTAGTTTAGGCCATATCTTACGAAACTTTTATTAAATATAGGCTAACTATTCTCCGACTTTACGTAATTTGTAAATTTTATTGTTAAGATCATATATTGAATTAACTAAGTAACTAACTCACTGGCATCTTTGAACCCATAAGTTTATGGCCGCTTAGACATAAGCTCTCTATAAATCCTTATTCTGAGTTAATGTTTTCCAATCATTTCCTTTATAATCTATGTCCTTCAAATCATGGTTAATGCTATTGTTCCACCACCTTATTCTTGGCCTACCAACTGATCCTTTTCCCTCTGGTTTTCTACAAAAATTTCCAACCCATCTTTCATTTCCCATTCGTGCCACATGCCCTGCCCTTCGCAGTCTACGTGAGTTAACTGTTCTTATAATGCCTGGTTTCCTATAAGTACTATGTAGCTCACTGCTATGTAGTCTTCTCTTTAGGTGGAGAAGATAATATATTATTAGGCAAAAAAAAATAATTGAATGATCATGTAAGTCATATGCCAGACAAAAGAATAGCCCAGCATTACTGTTGGAGAGAAGGTCACCATGACGACAAAAAAAAAAGCTAAGTTATGCTAGGGGATATATATATATATATATATATATATATATAATACATATGTAAGAAGGATAAGGGTTTGAATTGGATTCGCCTGGTGTTGTAATGGATATCACGCTGAGGTACAGACTCAGAGTTCCGGGTTCGAATCCCGCCCAGGAATTTATTTTTCTTATCATATCATACCATATATATATATAAGTTCTGGCTGAGATGAAAAGAAGGCCTAAAACCTGAACTTGTTTGGGAGCACTTAAATAAATTTAATTCTTCAGATGTGTAAATTCATTAATACGAATCATCATGAGCTAAGTGAATTAAACAAAAAAAAAGAGAATAAACATTTGAGGGGTCTAGTGAGAGACAGAGCTTTGCCACTTGAAAAGAAATGGAAATAAGTTGGGTTTTATAAAGCATTATATTACGAAATTATTGGTACAATAAAGGGGTAATTTTTTTTTCTTCTTTAACATACTGTTATGTATATTATGAAAAAGGAAAAAATATATATATAAATAACACTGATTATTTCCGTTTCTTCTCAAAGTGGCATAGCTCCCTCTCTCACTAGACCCCTGTAACTAACTAACTCACTGGCACTATCGAACCCGGAGGTTCATGGCCGCGCAGGCATAAGCTATCCATATATCCCTATCCTGAGCTAATGTTTACCAATCATCCCCTGTATAATCTACTTCCCTCAAATCATAGTTAATGTTATTATCCCACTTCATTCTTGGTCTACCAACTGGGCGTTATCCCACTGGTTTTCCTACAAGAAGCTTCCATGCACCCCTCATTTATGTAAATAATAAAAGTGAAAAGTGATCTCACTTCAGGCCTTAAAATGACCTCAGGTTTAGTAGGAGGTTAATGCTCCCACCATTCTAAACAATAATCGAGATGTCAGCCGAGTTGTCAACCTTATTTTCCCCAGATAGTATGATACGTTTGGTACTTGTTTCCGTTAGAGGTTGAGGAGGCCCGTTAGGATTCAGAATTTAAAAAAAAAAAGTTAAAATTATTCGAGTTTGGAATTCAAATATCTAGGTAATTTCAATTAGATATTTTAAACAGGAAAAAAAAAAAAAAAAAAGAACGAAGAACATAGGTTCAACCCTGGAAATGTATGCTATTGTGCATTAAAGATATTCTCGTCATCCAATCTTCGCTCGTAAAATCTTATATATAAAAATTGTTTGTTTGTATATTTGTTTGTTCGTACTTTATGCGCGGCCATACCATTGATCCGATTGTGATGGGATTTTTTGGAAAATGTTCAGGAGATTCCCGGGATGAACATAGGCTATAAGAGAGTTGTGATACTCAACTCCTACACCCTTAAAAATCGCCCTTTGTAGTGGAAAACGGGAAAAAAGTAGCTCTTTGGACGCTTAAAAGGCTTACGCTGCCTAAACCATAAGGAATACAGAAAATTAATGCACACAGGATTGAATATCTCAAAAAGCTCTACAAAAAAGTTCGCGACAGCATATGTTCTTCTCTTACGGATAACACACAATAACCATTTTTGTCTCTCATTGATACCAAGAGTCTCGCGCCGTAGCCGAGTGGTTAAGGCAAGAAGTCTTGGCGCAGAACTACGGGACTTACGCTGGTTCGAGTCTCTACGGCGGAAGAAATTTTTCCCATGGAATGTCGGCCAGTATGGGTCAGAAATGAAATCTAGCTGCTGAAAAAAAAACTGTTTTGACTCACTCTCATCAATTTATCTTTTTTTTTTTACTCTAATATAATTGCTATATGACGGTTCTTAACTTATCTGCAAAGGAGGGTACAATTCTAATGTTCATAACTATGTGACGTCATCATTCATACTTCTTGAGCCACAACAGAAGGCTGTAAGAGGTTTTCTTGCGAACTTATTTAATAATATCTAATGATGTCCTAATTTCTGAATTTTATGGTAAAAAAGTAACACATTTTTATCGTCCGAATTGAACGTTCGGGCAGGACAACGTCTGCCGGGTACGCTAGTGTTATTATAAAATATATATAAAACTGTGATTCTCCCAGTTATGCATATTATCTGGATCCGAAACATGGCCTCATACTTTAAGAGAGGAGAAATATTACGAGTGTTTGAGAATAAAGAGGTAGGAAAATTCTTGACAAAAGAGAACTAGTAAATGCATAAGATAACTACATAACAGTGAGTTGCATCATCTCTGTGGGAAACCTGATGTAATAAGGACAATTAAGTATTGAAGACTGCGATGAATTGGACATATGACACGAATGGAGAATGAAATAGAGGCGTGAAAACTCCTCATAGGAAAACCAGAGGGAAACCGTCCAGGACATAGGCCAAGAATGAGGTGGAAGTATAACAATAATCGTGATTTGAGGAAGCTGAATTATACAGAATTATAGAAAAATATCAGTTCAGGTTAGGAGTGTGGCCAGGAATCTCGGGTTTAAAAGTGCCAGTGAGTTAGTTACCTATAATAAAGTATGTTTCGTAACTAAACGATGTGTGATATTCTATAATGAGAAACGATTTCTAATTTGAAGACGAGGAAATGTGGCGATTAAAGACTTACTTATAAGAATGATTAGAACATAAGCTTCGAACCAGACACCGATGAACCACGTCATTATATTCTCTGTTTTCTACGTATTTAAGCAATAACATATGGATTGACTTTTTCCAAAGTCTACAAACAACATTACTCGAGATAGGTCATTTACGTTTATTTTCTGGATATTACGACTGTATTAGGGCTGTAAGTTTAATCCTCATTGTACGTTTGATGAGCACATCTGAACAAATCCTGGATCGACTTCTTGCGTTATCTCAGCTGGGGGCTTTAAGGGCAGGCAATTAAACAGTGATATAAACCAAACTAACATGATAGAGAGGGGTAGGGGTTCGTAATATAATTGATTAACCATTCCTCGTGAATGGAGAAAGGGGTATGGGGGCACTGATAACATATCCTGTGACGATGCTTTGTGCATTGGGGTAAACACATTAAATTCACAGTCAGCACCTCCCACCCCCATTCAACTTTGCTACATTAACAACCCCCTCACCCCCTGCTACATAGATACGGGGGACCATCAAAACACAGACATACCTAATTGCATTAACACCGTATCTTGTCATAATGTCTTCCTGTTAGACATATCCTGAATCCATTGTCCTACAAAACAAAGACCGACCACTATACAGTCTTCACCGATGACTGTTCCAGCTCTCCCTATCCCTCTAATCATCCTCTTTACCAGCGTCGTAAAGCTTTGAATGGTTCACCACCTGAATGTTGGTCCGCGATAAGTATCTTTCAGCCCTTCTCCCAAAGGATTATTTTATATTTCACAGTAATTTTGCCTTGGTCAGAAATTATTCTCTTCTTTTTGCTCTGAATGGAATTCGGCCACTAAATAGTCACAGTTGACGCTAATATCAGAATAAAATCCGCTTTTCAATTTTTTTAAGGTAGTGAGTTGTCGTATCTACGTATAGTGTGCGGAAAAATTAATTTTTTGCGCGATAGTGCGTTTTGCCGTACTTACAGCAATGGCGACCATGATTGAAAGTTCAACTTCATACATTTCGGGATTGCCAACCTAAATAACTATACTGTAATATTACATTTACACGCATGTGCGGGAAGTAAAACCACTGCCCCCTATGTATACTACGTACAATGTAAATACAAAAAATATCCAAAAGGTAGTGTTAATATAAGTTATACGAAACAAATCACTGCATTTTAAATTAACTGAACTTTAATTGAAACAATATAAAACAATAAATACGTACTTGCAGTCATTTAATTAATAATAATGGTCTCACGGCCTCCTATACTTTCAACTAATAAACATTGTCCACACTGTTAACGTTACTCAATTGTTTATAATGAACGCACATATTTCCAACAAATATGTTATTATTTTACCACTCTTTATTATTTTGAAAATACCATCGCGCAAAAAAATAATGTACAATGCACGTTTGTGAAGTGTTTTACAGAATCTCGGAAATTAAAAACCTCGCTATCGCTCGGTTTTTAAACATTTTCCTCCATTCTGTAAATACCACTTCCCAACCTTACATCCTAATATACTATTATTAATCTCTGTGAAATATATCATACATAGTACGAGTAGTTGTTTCATTTTGCAAAGAAAACTAGATTATTTCAGATAGTAAAGTAAACGGGAACAGTGCTTTGTTTTTCTTAAAGATACAGTGGTTAAAATACATGGAGAATTGATAAAACAATGTAGAATGCATAGATGATGTTATGACTGCCATGATCCGCATGTCGAAAAATATAAATTCGTTGGAAATTTCAGGAGAAAAAAAAAAACAAACATGCGGTAGGGAAGACGAAAACTACGGTTCTGTAGCCTATTACAGATGTCTCTGGTGTGTTTAAATAATATAGACCGATATGTAAGGCAATGTTTGATGTGAGCCTGAATTATCCCAGGGGGCAGCAAATCCTGGAAGTGTAGGAGTGGCTCGGATTTTCTCATATCAGACCGAAATCGTAAGAGACCACAATCGAATTTTCATGCACCTTTTTTTAAATAAATAACTGCAACATTGCAATATATAGTCGATTATATTAACAGTAATAGTGATAAAAAGAAACAATGATAGCAATTAAACAGTGTTTAGACATAAACAGCTCACAAGATATTTCTATATAAAGTTAATTGTTAAGTCTGTGTATCAAGTCCAGTTTCCTACTGTTCCTTTGAACCTGAGTTCCGTTATTCATTACATGTTGCTATGGGTTGGAGTTCCAATATGAAGCTCACATGGGTTTTATTTACATTCATTATATATATGAAAGGGATATATTATGTATTGCATATAGATTTGGACGGCTGTAAAGACAGTTTTGATATGATTGTCTATTTCTCTACATCCTCACCCTTGTAGAATTTACTTAACCAAGCTAATTTTATTGCCCTTATTTGTAGCAATCAGTTTTTTTCCCCCTTTTCTATAAATTAGTGTGATTCTTTATCTCATAGACCGATAATTTTGCCTTTTCCTGTTCGTAATGAGATATATCTCCGCAAATTAACTTCTTTGACAAGGATATCGATTCAACAATGTATTATCGATATGGTACAGCAAGAAATGCCAAAAGAAAATAACTTCAAAAATTACCAAAAAAAAGTTAGCTCTATTGCTCTAAAAAATTATTAAATGTTATATAATGAATCTGCATTATTGTTAACAGTTATTTCTCATACAATCATCCGTTATTGTTTTTCCCAAGCCCAAAGAGATTTAACAGTAAATATATGCTATTTATAACTATACAGCCGGCTTAGAAATCGTCCGGAAGTAAGATCGGAACACATAACCTCACATTTGTTAAATATTAAACATTATAATTATTTTTAGCTTCTGATGTTGTATTATTCGCTAAATAGTCACTCCAAATCCAACGGGAGATTTGGTTTTTCATTAGACAAAATCACTCCGGACTTTGTCGCTCTTGATTTTTTCAGAAAAACACAACCTCTTGTTAGATTACTGTTGATAACTGATTTTTTCCATTCGCTTGAAAGAGCCATTTTTTTTCTAATTTGTCCATCAGCCCCCCCCCCGTGATTTTATATGTGTTCTGCTGAGATTCCATCTGAACCCGATGATTTATACATATTCAATTTTTCTACTCTATTACAACATATGTTGATGTAATCGAACTAAATTTAAAATTCAATACTATATTATTAAATAGGCCGATCCGAGCTTAGAAATATTAAGAATTGTAGCATACATTATAACATATCATGTTACTTTGATAGAAACTGAGACTGAAAAATAAAATATCAATAAAACTAAATATATGGTCACGCAAAGAAATACATTATATAGGATGGAAATGGACAGTTAAAAATAAATTAATAAGCGACAGAATTCAAAACCTAGGGGCACTAATTACACAGGAATTTGGTGCAGAAAGAAATTAAATATAAGATCAACTCTGGAAATACATTTTATTGTGCCTTATAAGGTGTCATTCCATATTCTTTAAAAAAATGTTAAACCAAAAATCATTATTTGAAAGGTTACATCATTCCAGTTAGATTGTATGAGAACAATATTAAGGCTTAAAGATTGCGTTGGCAGGACATGTGGCTCGACTGGGAATGAAAGAAGGTCATGGAAGCTTCTTGAAGGAAAATCAGAGGAGGGCACATCCAGAGGTAAGTCAAGAATTATATGGCAGAATAGAATTAATTATGATTTGAGAGAGGTGAATAATACACGGAACGATTAGAAAATATTAGTGAGGATATGGATACTGTATATGGAGAGTTTGAACTTCTGGGTTCAATATAACTATTGAATTAGTTAATTATTTTAATATAATTTAAAGTAATACTTTACGTCTTCATTTTCTTTATCATCCAAGAATTAAGCTGTTGGCTCGTTCTGGTTTCATGAAAGCTAAAATTGATAGAATTATTCAGACCATATTCTGTGTGGGCGTCCAACATTTCTCCTTCCGTGTAGTTTATAATTTAGCAATAATTTTGGAAATCTTTTTCTGCCATTCTATCAACATGTTCCTATATTTAACTACTCGATCTGTAAGTTTGAAAATATTTAGTTCCTTTCTTATATCTTCATTTCTTTTTTTTCCAGCAGTGTATATCCTACTATATTTCTTAAAAATCTCATCTCAGTTGCTTCCAATCTTTGTTGTAGTCATTTAGTGATCGTCCAACAATCTGATCCATACATCAATACTGGAACAGCCATTACTTTATAAAATTTCATTTTGTTTCTTTTCTTGTATTTTTAAGGGTTCTTTTAATAGTGCCACACATTAGAATAAATTTATTCATTTTATCATTAATATCTTCAATTTTAACATATGATAAATTGCAATCTAGATATTTAAAACTATTCACTTGCACTATAATTTTATCATCGATTACTATTTTTGCTCTTAAGGTATCGTGCCCTTTAAACGCTAAAATTTTAGTTTTATTCTTTGACATTTTAAAATTTTATTTGGCACTTATTTTTTCCAAATTAAAAATAGCTCTTTGCAGATCATCTACTGAACTGGAAATCACTACTTGATCACCAACAAATAATATTGTATCAAACAATTTATGATTTATTTTAAATTGTTTATTTAATTTGATCTGCCATTTTAACAAAACTTGGCCCAAATAGTAAATAAAAAGAAGGTGATAAAGGACACCCTTGTCTGACACCACGATTTATTATTATTTTTGTTGTTGTTTAATAATTTAAGTAATATTTAAATTTATTCCTCTCTCAAATAATTTAATTATTCCCAATACAAGAGTAACTGGTTACTTATTCCTTATTTATTCGTAATTGATTATTTAATTATAGTTTCTTCCATTTTATTGCTTTGTTGTAAGATTTCTAGATTATTTTGCTATGAAAATAAAACTTTTTAAGTTCCTGTAATCTGTGTCATAGGTATAATAATAAAATTCCCTTCTTTTTTAAATGGCAGACATTTTTTTTGATACTCCTAACTCAGTATATTGTAATCTGACATTTTTCAAATTTAATTGAGGAGATCTTTCTATGTAAAACCAACACAGCACACTGTATATTTAAGTAATCTATAAGTTACATAATTGAAAGAATTGAGGAAAAGGAATTAAAGTGGTTAGGACATGTTTTAAGAATGGAAGATGAGCGATGGCCGAAGCAACTATATGAATGGCATCCTAACAGAAAGAAGAAAAGAGGAAGACCAAGGTTAACATGGAAGGAAAACATGAAGACAGTAATGCAAGCTAGAGGGCTAAGCATCGAAGATGCCCAAGACCGTAGGCTTTGGAGGTTTGGCACGGGAAGACGGCAGCAGCTGTAAAAACCCGAAGATAGATAGATATAAGTTACATATTACATACGGGTGTCATTCTTACGCAGGGGCCATGCTAATATTCTCTGTATCGTTCCAATGTTAGAATATGTACACTCCGAAGCGAGTGCATATTTGTGAAAATTAAAATTAAAATTATTCTTTTTTCTGTTAAATTCTTTGATCTGACTCATTGGGCAGTATTACCAGCACGAGTTAGTATATTTAAATAAATTAATAGGAATGCAAACAAGTATAATCTACTTAAATTTGTGTCAAATTACACAGTATACAGCAACAACTTAGTTCTACCTGGTTTTGTTTTCTCTGCGGTCCATTACATTTAAATAACTGAAAATATAAATTAATGTTTCGCCAATTAAACGGTTAATATAAAGTTGTGGTTTTGTGAGTAGCTGAATACCACGTAAAATTTGACATAAAACATGAAAATTAAAGTTTCTTCCCAGCTTGCCAAAGTGGACTATTAATATATTTTCAATTGCCTATTTGAAAATGAAACTCAAAACATGTATTTTTGTAACTCCTCCTATATATATTCACAATTGTTTGCTTGAAATAAAATTGAGAAAAAAAAATCACAGAGATTATTATATTACTCTCACTCACTCTGTAGAACTTGTCATTCTACACTTACGTCATTTACCCATATAAAACCGCACATTCTAAGTGCAATTATTAAGGATAAAAACTCCAATTTTGTAATAAAGAGATTGAAACCTAGGCGTATTTATAATTGTTTTAAATATAAAAAGTAGTGTTCTACTATCGGAAGGCTAAAACATTCAAATGTTACTTCATTTTGTCGCATATGTTACGTCAGTTACCACGGAATTCGTCAATATTAACGGTAAAGTTATCCCAGTTCAGGCTTTATGATACCGTCAGGATAGGAGGTTAAGTGTCCCACCTTTCTAGTCATTCGGCACTACATGTCAGGTGGGTTGTTAGCTCTGATTGACGGCCGCCTTTACTTCCAGAACAAATGTCTGGTACTCATTTCCGTTAGAGATTGAATTTATCGCAGTTTTTTAGGACAGTTTAAAATCTAGACCGCACCGGGACTCGAATTCTAGGCCTTTCGGCTTGTAACGTATTTCCTTAATTAACTACACCATGGCGCGCTCCTTTATAAATATTAGATATTTTTTGTTTAATTTTTATAATCCGAATAGAATAACGGGATGAAAGTTTTTTGTTGTTTTTTTCATGTAAATTATTTAAATTCGTAGAGTTAGCCTGAATACGTTTCGCGTTGTTTGTAGTTAGATATTATTGATGAATAGAAATAAAATTTCATTTCCAAAGCTTTCATACAATAATTTAAAACTTTCAGACCTTAATCGACAACATGTCTATCATATTTTGAAAGGGGAAAAAATGAATTAGGATTGTATGGTTATATAGTAAAACCTATCGTTGATAAAGAATTACGACATCGCATCGTATGGAATTGCAAAATCTACAAAACGCAGTTTCAATACATCACTGAATGTATTTTTTGTTATAAGCTACGTGTGTCCATTTGTTGGATCGATTTAATCCAATAACATGAAGCAGAAAGAAATGAAATCCCTAACCACAGTGAAGCTATAAATTCTGGCTTTATTTAACACGATTCTGATGGGCCACACAATTCTCTAGTTAATGTTCATACACTAATAAATTATTTGTCTCACAGGTGCTAACGATGGGTTTGTGTACTATATGCTAAAAAAATCTATAAAACAATTGAACGATGTGACCACTGGTTCGGTGGTTAAAATACCGACAATTCTCAGCAGAGAACGTGTATATTCTGTTAACTGGGGAAAACTATATACCGACATCCAACGGTTTTTTGCTTATTCTTATGATTGTAGTAGTTGTTTATCGTTTCTATATTAATACAATACATATTATCCAGTTC
The DNA here is from genome assembly GCA_030220185.1 of Diploptera punctata. Lineage (NCBI taxonomy): Eukaryota > Metazoa > Arthropoda > Insecta > Blattodea > Blaberidae > Diploptera > Diploptera punctata. The sequence goes on along the minus strand of JASPKZ010001618.1, from coordinate 2,986,149 downwards.
GCGGTTTTTCCGTGCATTGCAGAAAAAGAAACAAACATTTTTTTTTTTCAAATTCCTCCACCCAGCATCGTGAGTGATTTGGGTACATGTCCGATTCGTGGTTATGTTCCTTGCCTCTAGTCCATAAGGACGCTGGTCGATTGGTTTTTAGAATGGAAAAATCCAAGAGTCATGTTGCATAACTGTGTTTTGTGTTCATAACTTCATCATAATAAAATCAGTCAATCAACAGCAGCAGGTGATTTCCGATGAGATAATATAACAAATAATGATGTCCTACATGAACTTCAGTTAGAATTAGTTATACATTCTATAAATGTACAACTAATTTTCTAGGTAAATATTTCATAATTTTTTATTTTAATTTTATAAACAATTATCAAAATAAACTTATGCAAATATGTGTCCATTGACAGAATCCCAAAAGCCATGCTACATTACTGTGTACATGAAAAGAGATCTCTGAGGAAGAGATGAATCAAACATCCAGTCTTGTGATCGTAACAGACCATCACACACTTGAATAGCGATGAAGATAAAACCAATCACAGTGAACTTGAGTTATCACACAGATGAGAAAAAAAATGAAGCTATTATATATCATTTAGGATACAAAAATACTGTTGAGGTTAGTAAATTTGCAGGCAGTAATTAAATATTAGGGACCCATTAGATAGACATGACGATGAACAGAAGTGAGGTGGTGAAACCTGCATACACACACATATGCCTACATACATATTATATATATATATATATATATATATATATATATATGTTATAACTATATTTTTGACATTTGGAAATGAAGATATATATGTATATAACTAAATTGTATGCTAAATTTTATTTAATATTAATCAGTTGAGAAGTGGATGATGTAAATAATATAATAATGATGTATATAATATAATAATACCAATAATAATAATAATAATAATAATAATAATAATAATAATAATAATAATACAGATTGAGCAATCCAGTTGTAATAGCTGGGGGAAGCGACATGCTAACCATATGTCACCCCCAATATTGGCAAGATGTTCTTTCACCTCTATGAATAACACATGAGAATGAGTCCAGCAGTGGCTGGTAGGCTAATGGCTTCTAGGCCTGTTACGCCAATAATAATAATAATAATAATAATAATAATAATAATAATAATAATAATAATAATAATAATAATTTTTTTCAGTGTTTTTAAATATTATGAATAACTTTTCTATCTTGATTTTCCCTTTCATTTAAAATCTCTCTTTCACATTTATTCTAGTTCTATCTTGTTCTAAACCTATTTGTACAAAGTAAAAATAAAAATAAAAAGTAGTATATTCCTTCCCCATTGTCAAATATTCTTTGTCACTTTTGACAGACCCTATTTGGGTAAATTTGTTAAATGAATGGACGGATTAATGTCACAATAAATTATGTAAGTCATTTTCGTCAGCAGAAAAAAAATGTAAAGATTACAATGTATTGTACAAGTTCGAGTCTAGCCTTGATGTTTGGATCCAGTTGACACAGTTAAAATAATATTACAACATTTATTAAGTACCTTTTTGCGTTAGACAAATTTCTGGAAAACAGAGAATTGAAGGGCTAGAGTAGTAACATAAGCCACATTCTGTTAAAAAATTTCATTTATTACAATGATAGAAAATAAATGTATTAAAATATTCCTCAAATAATTTGTAAGTGCGCTAGTGATGATTATAGGCACAGAATGTATTAACAACAATACCGCCAAATTAGTATTTATATTTTTTTTGAAGCATCAAAATTGTTATATCTCAGAAAGAACAACATGTGGCTTATCATGTTATTGCCTAAGCCCTTCAATTATAATTTAGATCTATCTAAATAAAAAAAAATAGTTTAAAGTTAAATTCATTGTAGAATCTTTCTCGGCACTTGCATAAGATAATATAATCTCAGGTATTTTTAGAAATATATATTTTTACATGATATATAAAAAATTGTTTCATGATTTTAAAAAGCGTTTAAAAACAGACTGTAGTCTGCTTTGTCTTATGTTGGTCACTGTTAATGATGGACGAAACATTATTATCTATATTTGAAAGTAAGATTCTATCAAGTTTTGTGCATCCTTTAACTTGTCTGAGGAGTCTTATCCCCGCCCTCTGGATATAAGAGAAGAATTAAAAATGCAGCTTTTTGGATAAGGTCACGGATTATAGACAAAAGTGGATTGTTCAGTTAAATTGAATTGGGCAAGGAGAGGTATCTATTGTTAGCAACAAATAATCAAGCAAGAGGAAGACGTGATGTCGGAAGACCTAGAAAACTTTGAGCTGATGCATTATGAATTCGGAACTGGCAATTGCCTAATCCTTGGAGTGACAGTGATGATGAGGAAAAAAAGATACTTCGAAAAAAAATGGCCCTGTTAAGGAAAATGGAATATGGACAAATGAACAAATTATTACAATGAACCAGGTATTTTTAAATTTATAAAAAAAACGTACTATTTTTAATGGGTTGATAATAATTAGCTATATGTTAACTGTAAAGAAAGTTAGCAAGAAATCAATAGTAGATCAAGATTGAGATGGATGAATTGTGCATTTAATGAAGTCATGGTGTAGGAAGTTATGAACTGGAGAAGTATGGTTTTGATCAGGGAAAACTGGCGTAGACATTTGAGCTCAGTTTGGGATGTCGTGCCTGTGATAAAGATGGTGTTGACAATGTTAAAATAAATTGTTGTTTCCAATGAAATCGTGTTGACGAAATTGAAATAACTCCCAAACCGGGAATCGAATTGAAGACATTGTGAAGAGAATCGTGGCGCAGTAAAACGGCCAAGTAGGTCAGTCTCTCTCGCCAAGTTGTAAGATTTATGGAAGCAATTCAGAACTTTACGTTAGAGTTTTCTTTGAATTTCTCCAAGTGTAGCCAACATTGTTCTATTATCAGATCTATCATCTTGCCCTTTACTTTGTTTCTACCAGTCTAACTTCGTCTCAGTAATTCTGTCTACTTTTATAACTTTCTGCTCCATTTTCCATTTTTTTAACATTAAAAGCATTTTATTTACTTCATCCAACAAAATCTTATTATTAACATAATTGCATTTACATCAGGCAACATGCCATGCAGCACTGAATCAGGAAGTCGCCATAACCGCTACATTACAGTCTTATAAGCGAACTATCAATGTTCTGATTTCGAAATTTATCTTCAAATATTGAGTCCCGCGCCGTAGCCGAGCGGTTAAGGTAGGAAGCCTTGGCGCAGAGCTACGGGACTTGCGCTGGTTCGAGTCTTCATGGGGGAAGAAATTTTCTCATGGTATTTCGGCCAGTATGGGACCGGTGCCCACCCAGCATCGTGAGGCAATTGGGTAGCTACAATAAGTAGCGGCTCCAGGTTGAGGAACCAGCTATAACGGCTGGGGGACTCGACATGCTAACCACATGTCACCCCTACACTGGCTGTTGATCATCTACCTCTGTGATTGACACATGTGGATGTGAAGGGCCAGCAGCCGGCTGGTAAAAGGGCAACCGCTGAAAAGTGGAAAGACCCTCAAGCGGAATCAATCGGAATCTTCAAATATTGACGAATTACTAATACCATGCGGGATCACAGATTTTCGGCCCCGGAAATTTTACTCACTCTTCGAGATGAGGTCCAAGAATTTTGAAGCGATAGTCGATGTGCGGCCCGAATTATTTGAATTATGCTGTGAATACAAACAACTTCCCACTTTTCAGACTTTAGACTAACGATGTAAAAAATGTATACTAAATATGAGTATGTATCTAATAAAATGTTAAATAAAATGTTAAGGTGGTGTCCACCGCTGTGGTCTCTTGTCACGCAGCGGGCCCGAGTTCGATCCCCGGTCGAGACAAAGTTTCCTGGATGAGATTTTTTCGGGTTTTTCCTCACCTGTAAGATAAATGTCAGGAAACGTTAAGGCCCAAACGATCCCCGAACATCATAATCATCATTCATATTCGCCTTAGATTAAGTTTAGGATTAAGGACTCTCCTGACCCACCGCTATCATATCATCGGAACAGCGTAACCCCGTCTATCAGGCGCCCCAACCTCAGAAGTGGGTTTTAGTTACGCCAATGCCAGGAGAGAATACCAGATATATCGAAATAACAACCAGGGACATTAAATGTTAGGGTGATTTACTTTTGTTAGGTTAAGGTAAGATTTTGTTAGCTATTTAGGTTTAAGGCAACACCTACCAGGTTAGAGAGAGTTATTTTTGTTAGCGTTTTATGTTTAAGGCCGACAAAATATAAATCGTTAAATATCTCTTCCCTTTTGAGATTTCATCACGCGAAGGCTCTTCATGATATGCACGACGATAACAGCGAATGAGCAACCACGAGGGTATGTGTGTTCCGTGAGTGGCATGTATGCGGTGGCGAAAGGTGGCGCAACTTTTTGGTAAGCTCAGGTATCACATAATATGGACCACATAATAAAATATCTCGGTCCGCTCTTCAACGCGTTCGTTCAGTCAACTTTCCGTTTAGGTCGCATTTCGACTATCCATATACGATGTAGTAGCATGGCAGCTCAGCAGTATCACTTGGAAAACGGCACACGGTAGGTACTATCTCCTGCACTTAGTCGTATCTCCAAGGGCTACCAAGCGTAACGTTTAAATTTTACTTTTTTTTTTTTTTCAACAAATTGGGGTCTCGATTCCGGTTATTTACTGTTAAAACCTGCAGCTAACTTTTTGTCTCTCGGGTTAAAATCGTATAGAGATTCTGTCATAAAAAATGTGAAGGCAGGTTTGCTATGAGAACATTAGGACTTCCCTTGTTAGCTTTGCTGTATAGTTAGAATTAATTTACACCCAGTTCTCACTACTGTCCAAGGCTAAATACATTTGAATAAAGCAGCAAAACATATGCGGCACCTAATAGAATGTACAGGTAATAATTAAAACACCGTCACACAGTAACTGCATAAATTAAGTGAATTCCTCAGCAAATCGAATTTACAGTCCGGTTTAATTTGTTGATTAAATTAAATGGTATACTTACAGTTACATCCAAACAAGCAAACATGGCGGCTACTAGAGGGATTTTTAAGATCTGGATTTCTGTTAAACGTTCACTTCTAATAGTTGAATTTCGCATACTTTTTTGAGAAAACCTTCCTCGTCGTATTTCAATAGAATTTACTGTGTTTCCTTGCGAAAAAATCGAAAAATGCGATTTTTAAATTGAGATTTTTAAATTTTCGTTTCAGGTGAACTTCTACTCCTAATGGTCCGATTTTGCTGTTAACGAACTCGTCCTTTTTTATTTTTAATTGATTGCTATATGCCGAGTTCGGTTCAAAAATTGCTGCCGCTAGTGCGTTTATATATGTAGCCTATATAGTAGGCCTATCGCGCTAACGTATAGAATTAGAGGTCTCGGATTCGAAATTACAGTTAATGCGTTAATTTTTCTTTCTATGTAATATATATATATATATATATATATATATATATACACACATTTTTGTCATCGTCATTTTCAATACATACGAAATAGGATGGATAAAGATATGTAAAAAATATTTAAAAAGTCACGAGAATAACCTTAATAGTTGCATTCCTTCGGAATTAGCTACAGTAAATACATTGCAAACAAATTAATTTGAAATTGATATGACATTAACACAATTACTAGTCCAACTCGTGCGTTCTAATGGAAAATGGACCCAGAATATAAAATAAGATTAAACTTCCGCTTCCTCTTCACTACATCCGGTCCTTAGAGGTAGCGTATTGTAAGTCTATGTCTACAAGCTTCTAATTTACACTAATTACGATGTCATTTCATCCATAAGAAACATATACAATGGTTTGTTTTATGATCACACAGAGCGAAATTTCAGAGATAATAGATCTCACATGTAGGATCACTTTATTTTTATACAATTCGTGATAGCTGATGCGTTGTTTAGGAGCTAAGTGTTAACGTAGACATAGAGTCTAACAATTTAATACTATTTGAACAAGTTTTCTGCTTTTGGTGGATTGAAAATTGATTATATCTGTATGTCAGGTTCTACTCTATGGAGGGACAGGCCAATACGTCACATGTCATGTATCATTTTACACATATAGCACATACTTATATTAAATACCAATATATTCAAATTATCCGGGCCAAATGGACTTCGTCTTGAACCCGGAACCCACTCTCAGTGGGCGAAAGAGCTGCTCACCACCTGCTCATGTGCATTGAGGGCAGATCACCTTTTGACTTTGACTTGGACAGTCCTAGAAGACTCTTAGCCTACCATTTGGCATCACAACCTAGTGTACGAATCACAGAGAAACGCAAATTCCTCACGATTCTGGATGGGGGACAAGTCTCATACACTGTTCGAAATTCCATAAGAAAATATCTTTCCCCATGGGGACTCGAACCAGCACAACAATTGTGCTAAAGAATGATGCGTTAGACCACTCGGCACGGTTCGAGACATGTTAACGGGTTTGCCTTGTGAAAATGAGAGATTTTATACTTAAGAACGTATTCCCTGTGATTACAGATTTGTTCCGGTAGATCTGTATTGGCCCCATTCATAACACCGTACTCGTTACGTTATGTTCACATCGAACTTTGAAATTTATAATGAAATCGGATGCTAATCATAACTTAAAAATATATAATTGGTTCATTTAATAAAGAGGATATTAATGTAAATATTAAAATTGTTATATTATTTTTGGTCTGGACATCTTACCTCAATATTAATGTTGTCCAGACCAAAAATAATATAATTAAAATAACCTCAAAATATAACTTCCTAAAATTACATATTAAAATTGTTATTAGCAGACGCTTGTTTTCAAAAGCAATATTCCACGTACAACCTTGTGTTGTGTCCAGCTGGAATGAGTTACTATTGTTGTGTTTGTCATACATTTTGTGTAGAAGATCGGGTATTTAATTTTTAACGGTATTATGAAATGGTGATTACAGTGAAGCAAGTTTTCGTATTGACGTTCTAATCTAAAAGTTACCTTGGCGACAGAGGAAAATCAGGGGAAAAAAAAAAACCTTAGTAAGGTTGATCGACACGGGGCTTTGTACGCCTTCCGAATACGACTCTCGCTTAAGCCAACTCGTTTGGTGAATTAATATAACGTCTAGTTACAATTAATTAAATGACTGCCGTTCTTTAATTTAGCGAAGTAGGGTAAGATAAATATATTGTTTTTGTCTGTTTTGCCGTATTAGGGAAACGTTACATTTTCGACTCTAGGTTTCTATTTAAGACTTCTATTTAAACAACTCCTCATAAATTATTGTAATTTATAACGATAATTTATGAACACCTTATGATATATACTATCATACGCAAGTAACATAAACAATATTCAAAATAAATAAATAAATAATTAAACTCATATTTTTATCTGTGCACCGTCCTCTTTTATATTTTATACTCTTTCCATTTTTACACGCTTTATATTAGCTTGACCTGTATTTATCTATCTATCTATCTGTCTATCTATCTATCTATCTATCTATCATCTATCTATCTATCTATATATATATCTATGTAACGGACTTTTTCAACGCGATTTTCACCCACTTAAAATCATTGGATCGACTTGAAACTTTGTATACTTGTAAAGGACCCGTGACAATACAATAATTTCATATTTAATTTCTAAAATACTGGCCAGAATCATCAGAAAATAAAAAAATAAAATGTCTTTGTATCTATGTAACGGAATTTTTTAAAACGATTTTCACCCACATAGAAATATTAGATTGACTTGAAACTTTGTATACTTGTAAAAGACCCGTGACAATACAATAATTTCATATTTATTTTCTAAAATCCTGGCCAGAATCATCAGGAACTAAAAAAAGTGTTTTTGTATCTATGTAACGGAATCTTTGAACACGATTGTCACCCACTTAGAAACATTGGATCGACTTGAAACTTTGTATACTTGTAAAGGACCCGTGACAATACAATAATGTCATATTTTGTTTCTAAAATCCTCTCCAGAATCATCAGGAAAAAAAATGAAAACTGGTGTAATAGGTTGCGGACTTGTCGACTTTTTAGTCAATTGTTGCAAGAGCTCAGTAGCTAGAGCGATAAACTCCAGTGATATATAATTTCAATAATCCGTAGGTCGCTGGTTCAAATCCGACTGGGAGGATTTTTTTAGAAGTGTATTACTTTTAGCTCATAATACAATAGAATCGAATTTAAAGATATTTAAATTTTTATCTTATTCTGTAAAATATTAAAACTAAAAAAATAAAATAAATAATAGTTTTAAAAAACTAAAACAACACGCTTTATTAGAAAACCGAACTAAAAAAATGAAAAATAATTTTAATTTCCAGCACGCTTGGGATAAAATTATAGTTGTCAACAAAAAAATAATCTCCAACACATATAGAATAAAACTAGAGTTATCAACAAAAAGAAAATAATTTTACCATCAAAAGTGTGGGGTGCTTTTTATGATTTTTACATTTTCTTCTTAGAGACTTTACTTTTACCAATATCTGTTTATTATAAAATATATTAATTGATATAGAGCACCCCACGCTTTTGATGGTAAAATTATTTTCTTTTTATTGATAACTCTAGTTTTATTCTATATGTGTTGGAGATGATTTTTTTGTTGACCACTTTAATTTTATCCCAAGTGTGTTAGAAATTAAAATTATTTTTCATTTTTTTAATTCGTTTTTCTAATAAAGCGTCTTGTTTTAGTTTCTTAAAACTATTATTTATTTATACCTGAAACCACGTGTTCATTATCTGTTCATCTGTAATTATAACAGCTTGTGGCATTCGTAACTGGACCCAAGATTACGTGTACAATCATATTCAGTTTCTTTTCTGGATTCCATCTCTGTGCGCACTGTTTTCCAAAGTAAGTTTCAAGGAAGAAATCAAATGGTTATCTGAATTAACTTGATACGTATGGGAAGAGTAGGCTGTAACTTATATAATTTAACAAAATCGAAAATGAAATTATGAACATACATAACATAATCATAAAAGTTCTGAAACTGAATAAACAGTTATACCATTCTTGAACAGTTTCAAAACAATAAAGGTAATTACAATACAAATATAGTTACCACACTCTTACACTTGCATTCCAACATAACGTTCCAACACAACGTATCGCTCTTTATATCAGTGTTCTTAGAAAATAAAAGATGATGATGATGATGATGATGATAATAATAATAATAATAATAATAATAATAATAATAATAATAATAATAATAATAATTTTTTTATTATTCCGGCTTTTACAATGAATATACATTTTTTCCGGTACCCATGTTCACAGTTAACTATACATTTGTTTCAACACATTTTTCCATTCCTGTCTGTTCATCTATATATCTTCTTCTATTTCCCATTCCCTCTTAGCTTCATTGATTCCCTGAATCCACGTAATAGTTGGTCTACCCTTCTTTTTCCTTCCCTGTGGTTCCCAATCCATGATTATCTTAGGTAGTCTTCCTTCTTCCATTCTTCTAATGTGTCCGTACCAATTTAATTGTTTCTTCTTTATAAAATCTAATATTGAATATTGTACCTGCATTTTTTCTTTTATATATGAATTTCTGATTTTATTCTTCCTGGATATTCTTGCAGCACGTCTCCAGTAGTCCATTTCAGTGGCGAGCAATTTTTTTTTTTTTTTTTTTCCATTTGTGCATTTAAAGCCCACACATCAGCTCCATAGGTAATAATGCTTCTGATTATTGTATTAAAAATAGTTTTTTTTTGTTTCTTTGAAGATATGTTTGTCCCATACTATTCCATTTAGGGCAGATATAGCATACTTTCCTATATTGATCCTGTTTCTTATCTCTGTTTCTTGTTTTCCATCTTTAGTAATTTTAATTCCCAAATACTTATATTCTTCAGTGTATTTAATTGTCCCTAAATTTTCTTCTAGTATTAAATCTTGAAGAAGATCCCCTGTTGTCATATATCTAGATTTATCCATATTGATCTTTAAATCCCATAAACTATATTCTTGTATTAATTTTCTAGTGATGTATTCTATATCTTCAAATTCTTGAGCCAATATCAATTGGTCATCTGCAAACTGGAGTGTATATATTGTTGAATTATCATCTAGCGGTATTTCCATCGGTTTACATTTCTTTTTCCATTCTTCAATAGCTTTTTTAGCATAAATCTTATATAATGTAGGAGATATACAGCATCCCTGTCGTAATCCTTTATTTGTTTGAAAACCTTTAGACAAGTACTTTCCCATTTTTACTTGCACATATGATTCTGAATATAGTTTTTGAATTGCTTCAATCAGTGTTGGATTTATTTTTTTTTAGTTTTAAGACTTTCCATAATTTGGATGTAGGAATGTTATCGTAGGCTTTTTCTATATCTATAAATACTAGATGTAGCGGTTGTGCTCTGATTGTTTTCTTTTCTATAATCTGTCGTATGCTGAAAATGTGGTCTATTGTTGATCTGCCCACTCTAAATCCTGCCTGTTCCTCTGGTTCTAACTCTTTGTATTCAATTTCTAGGGAATACTTGATTATCTTTCCATATAGTGTACTTAATGTACTATTGACTGTAATTCCCCTATAGTTTTTACATTCATCTTTTTTTCCTTTTTTATGTATGGTTGAAATATATCCTATTTTCCAATCTGATGGTATATCTTCTCCATTTATGTATTTTTCAAATAGACTTTTCAATAATTCGAACAACTTATCAGTTCCATGTTTTATTAATTCAGCTGGAACATTTCCTTTCCCTGGTGATGTTCTATTCTTTAATGACTTTACTGCTTCTTTCACTGTTTCTATGTTTAGGTGTATATTTTCTTTTAGTTCTGCATCAAATTCCTCCTCTATAGGGTTTATATATTGCTCTCTGTTTTCTGTTAATAATTCTTTGAAGTATTTATCCCAAGTTTGGAAATTAATGTATTTATTAAATCCTTCTTTGTCATTCTTTCTTATATTCTTTAAAATTTTCCATGCTTCCGCATTTCTTTTTCCTCCAATGTACCTTTGTATTTTTTGGCATGCATTTTCCCAGCATTTGTTCTTTAATTCTGATATATCTTTTCTTATTTTTGCTTGTTGTTTACGAAGATTAATTTTGTCCTCTATTGATTTAGTATTAAGCCATTTTAGATAAAGATCTCTTTTTATTTTTACTTCTTTGTCAATTTCTTCACTCCAGCAATAGTTTTTATTATTATTAGTATATTTCTCTTCCCCAATAGCTTCTTTAGCTGCCTCATGCAGTTTATCTTTAATGTATTGATTGATATTGCTTTTCTGTAGATTCAAATGTAGTTTCTATTAATTTTTCATTATATTAATAATAATAATAATAATAATATTAATAATAATAATAATAATAACCTATAATTTGATTAAGTAATTGGCTTGGTAAAGGAAGGTTGTTTTTCCTGAGAATCTTTAAGCCTGTTAGAATATTACGTCGAATGACTTCTCATAGCCTATAATTACTCACTCATTTATTGTTTGAATTTTACATTGTTCCCGAATATATTATTTTCTGATTCTATCATATCTTGTTTTCTAAGTACCATCATGTCTTGTGTTTCCAACATTTGCTTTGTTTTGTGTTTTAACCGTTGTTTGAAAAGCATGCGCCAAGACAGGTCGTATTACAGATTTATAAATTCTTACTTTAGTTTCAGTTCTTAGGATTACATTGTTCATTGATCCCGCAATGCTGCTTTGTTTGTTTCTTTGTTTGTTTGTTTCGTGATCTCTGATTGTAAACTCCCATTGTTCGTAAGTTTGTGCCTAAATATATATCATTCATGGACCGAACTATATTTTTTTCTTCAATTTGTAATTTACATTATCATGGATCTTTCGATACCACTAATTATTTTGTTTTCTCAAGTGAAATGTTCATAAGTAAAGTGATCCTACTACAGGCCTCAGGAAGCCCTTGGGGGTAGTAGGAGGTTAAGGCTCCCACTTTTTCTTGACAATCGGCACTTGATGTCAGCCGTTAGAGGCTGAGTCGACCCCAGGGCGATATTGCCGCCAGAGGGTTTGAGTCAATTTAAAAATTCTGACCCCACCGGAACTCGAACCCTCGACCTTCCGGCTTGTAGCGCACTGCCTTAAACACTACGCTACGGCGTGCCCCAGTGAAATGTTCATATTGTATAGTTTTCATTAATTCGTATATTTGTACAGCAGAGATGTTGGAGATTATCCTCATAGTACGAGTAACAAATTAATAACGTGTCATCTATATAACATACTACATTGTTATCCTTTATACCTAAAAATAATATTAGTATAGATCAATATGTCGGCCGCGGTGGACTAGTGGTTATGCTCCTTGCCTCTGGTCCCGAGGTTCGCGGGTTCAAACCCGGCCGGGGTCGATGGATTTTTAGGACGGAAAAATCCAAGGAGCAAGTCCTCCGGGAGGGACTTCAAGCCGTGGGTCCCTAGTCTGAAGATTTTCAGGCTCGTAAAAAATCCTTAAGCCTGAATGAAAAGGCCTCTAAGCAAAATTTACCGAATTTTCCCGTCCTAGTACTACCTTGGTTTCCTAGATGTCAGTATGAGGCAGAACGCTGACCACGTACCACTCAAAATGACATCTATACGAAAACAAGTATAACTAAATTAGTATGGTTCAAATTCTTCCCTGTAGGGGGAGAGCGCCTAAATCTCTGTAAAGGGAAAATATAGGCTTACAATGCAATACTATACAATAGATAAATATTTAAACAAATCATAGTTTACTACGTTACTCATCTTTAATTTTTTTTTCGTTTATTTTACATAGGGACTGTCAGTTACATAATGGACCCTACTTATGTTTTATTATTAGTATTAACATTAATTATCATACACATTATTATAAAAACTTCTTTGTTATTTAAACCAGGGGATGTTCCGCAATTATTATTATTATTATTATTATTATTATTATTATTATTATTATTATTATTATTATTATTATCATTATTATTATTATTAGTTTGACCAAATTTTCGGTTAGTATCTAATAGGCCTATTATAATTATTGTGATTTTTATATTTAAATGTAACAGCCCCTTCAATCGTCTTACCCTGCGAGGTGCCAGTAACACCTTTAGGGGACAATCTACATTACTAAATGTTCTCATGAAAGCAACCAGATTTTTAACAATTCTAGCTTTCATGAAACCGGAACGAGCCAACAGGCTTAATCCCTGGATGATGATGATGATGTTGTAACATATATTTGTCCTAATTGAGAGAAAGAGAAGACCACATGAACTTAACTCTTCCAGACTAAATAAATAAATAAAACATATGACAATGTAGGTTACAGTATGCCTGGAATACATATAAGAATATCGCAACTTTGGTTGCAAATATATTCTGGTTTATGAATTAAACTTGATGGTTTTTCTAATAACTGAAATATCCTGGACAAACATTTTATGTTTCAATTATGCCCGTTACCTTAGTGTAGTCGCTAGTCCCTATCTTCCATTCCGTCGACCCGGGTTTGATTCCCGGTGGAGCAGAGGATTTTGAATCTTGGCCTTGGATCTTGGTATGTGTCCTTTTTTTCTGTGTGAATATGGAAAAAGATATATGTTAAAGTTAAAACAAGAAAGGTAAACCAGCAAAACGAAGAAATTTCTCCATGGATTAAAAATAAAAATTACAAGCGTAGTTGTTTTACACTGATTGAATACACTATTCTGTCATTATATTTTCAGGAAATTGTCTGTGTTGCACGGATATGTTTTGAGTATGCTACCTCTGTTAACTGACAGTTAATTACGGAACATCCCCTGGTTTAAATAACAAAGAAGTTTTTAATTATTTGAAATGAAACATATCCTGTTACATTCACGTTCCATTATCATATTTCACTTATTCTTTTTTTAACAATGTAATTTCAATTACAACTTATATTAATGGAACAAAATATCCTAAATGGTAAAGCTACTGAAGTAACAAAATCTCTCCTCTTTTGTTTTTGGTGTGACAGGTGTACACACTGTTTCTGAAACGACGTCGATGTTCTTTTGTTGTAAGAACATGCATTATCACAACCAAAGTAAGACGATGAACTTGTTGCCTAGCAACTTCAAGCGTGTAGAAACAATTGAAGTTAATGCACGCACTGGCTGATGAAACAAAGCTGCGCACAAAGATCTTCGTTGCCTGGTTACCGTAAAGTTATTCAATAACGATATTCCTTTGAGACTTATGAGTAACGGCACTGGTTTTTTACGTGAATGTATAACTAGTGCGTTGCATAAACCTCCCCCCCGCCAATCTTCAGGACCGGGTTTAGAGGGAAAAACTGGAAAAGAAAAACATATGCAATTTTATAAGGTTATGGCTGCCTCTACTCTTATGAATGGTTCTAAATAGTGGAAAATCACAGAAAGTGCGTCCCGCAGGAACTGCGTAAACTAAGATAAATCCTTCGCAATAGAAATTATGTCTGATTTTCTTGGTTTACGGATTGTATACTTCTTTTATTAATTAACTCGTATGGTTCCACTTTCCTTGAGAGACAACAAGCATGGCAGCCGCTAGAGCGATGTTTTTTTTAAATTCAGCTTCCAGTTGTAGGATAAAATTCAGATTATAGTTACAGGATTTTATTTCAGTTTCATGTCCCGAGATTTGTTACGAAAATATAAAATTGCGGCTTCTAGAGCCATATTTAAATTTTAGCTTCAGATTAACCACACTCCTAATGGTCCGATGTTGCTGGTTAACTCGACCCTATTTTTCTTAATTTATCTCTACATTCCGAGTTTGGTGAACAAAAAATGTGCCTGCTAGAACGTTAATAGATATATAAATTGTTGACATGGTCATTTTGCAGTTTTAGGATGTAGGATCGATGAAGATTTGTAAAAAAAAATATGTTCATAAGAACAACCTCAATAGCTACCTTCTTTCGGAATTCATTAAAGAGACATCACGTATACTATCTGGGAGGATGTAATATAGGCCTCTAATAATATATGTAATAGGATGAACTAAAGGTTATAGAATAAGAAATGAAACAATAAGATCAGTTTCGAATATTATTTCAGTTTAATGACAACTTAGATGAAAATGAAAAAAAAAATGAAAATATATTATTAGATTACCAAAGAAGAATATTAATGGCCAACCGATCGGGAAGAAAGATTTGGATAGACTTCGAAAGAGATTGCTTGGAAGTGGAGAGCGGAAAAGGTATTATCATAAGTAATGCCACGAGTGATTTCCAAATTATCGATAAATTCACGACTCACGAAGTGAGGAGTGAATTTATCTAGAGAATTTGGAAATCAAGAATGGCATTTGTTAGGACTATTTAACGAATAAAATTAAGCTGTTTACTCACAAATCATTATTTAAGTATAGTTATTTTAAAATATGTATATATTTAATGTAAACGGCGATGTTTGAAAACAAATGAGAAACTATAGGTACGCTTAATTTGCTTCTTTTGTTCATCACTGCAACCAGATCATACTATTTATTGCCAAAGGAACGCAATATTGTAAGGAGGAGCTTTCTTTAATATGGTAATTATAACACTGATAAATATTTGGTGAAACACGACTCTGATTGGTTGTAAAACAGAAATCATTGAAACGTGATTGGTCATTGACTCCCATTTGGGGTATGAGTTAAATAGTCATAAGTAATGCCACGAGTGATTTCCAAATTATCGATAAATTCACGACTCACGAAGTGAGGAGTGAATTTATCTAGAGAATTTGGAAATCAAGAATGGCATTTGTTAGGACTATTTAACGAATAAAATTAAGCTGTTTACTCACAAATCATTATTTAAGTATAGTTATTTTAAAATATGTATATATTTAATGTAAACGGCGATGTTTGAAAACAAATGAGAAACTATAGGTACGCTTAATTTGCTTCTTTTGTTCATCACTGCAACCAGATCATACTATTTATTGCCAAAGGAACGCAATATTGTAAGGAGGAGCTTTCTTTAATATGGTAATTATAACACTGATAAATATTTGGTGAAACACGACTCTGATTGGTTGTAAAACAGAAATCATTGAAACGTGATTGGTCATTGACTCCCATTTGGGGTATGAGTTAAATAGTCATAAGTAATGCCACGAGTGATTTCCAAATTATCGATAAATTCACGACTCACGAAGTGAGGAGTGAATTTATATAGAGAATTTGGAAATCAAGAGTGGCATTTGTTAGGACTATTTAACGAATAAAATTATGCTGTTTTCTCACAAATCATTATTTGACTATAGTTATTTTAAAATATGTATATATTTAATGTAAACGGCGATGTTTGAAAACAAATGAGAAACTATAGGTACGCTTAATTTGCTTCTTTTGTTCATCACTGCAACCAGATCATACTATTTATTGCCAAAGGATCGCAATATTGTAAGAATGCACCCTAGTGGAGAAACATATAACCAACATTATAGGTATTAACAAGCGAATGATGACAAATCAAGAGCTTCAGAACATTTGAATACTACTACAACTATAAAGGTATTAATTAATTAATTTCTCATGTCCTATGATATAAATATGTTAATTATATTTTTTGCAACGTCATTTCCTGGAAAATAATTCGTTTAAGAAAGCGCAAACAGTGATTTCTTGTATTCACGTAGACTTTCACGGCCGGAGTTGCTATGATGATCTTGAAGAAGATTTTCGGGCTGTAGGCCGTGGTCGTGAGGCTTGTAGTTCCCCGACGTTTCGCCAGAGATTGCGTCTGGCATCCTCAAGGGTTGTCTTACGAACACATCGCGGTGAACGTATAAATAGGACAGACAGCGGACAGAATTGCCAGTCTCAAGACAACCCTTGAGGATGCCAGACGCAGTCTCTGGCGAAACGTCGGGGAACTATAAGCCTCACGATCACGGCCTACAGTCCGAAAATCTTCTTCAAGATCAGTGATTTCTTGGTTTCTTTTTTTTTCTTTTTTTTTGTGGTATAATCAATTGCTACAAATGTTTTTATATTATCTCCCGCATGCACTATGAGCTGGCATTAATGCACTATATATACAATCTGCTAGCCGTATTTCTTACGGAGTCAGTCACTGCAAAATAATGCTATGACTTATTCAGAATGTTAAAAAGGAGGTGCTTTCTTTAATATGATAAACTTTAGTTGATAAATTCGAGGCGAAACACGACTGTGATTGGTTGTAAATCAAAAAACATTGAAATGTCATTGATCATTGACTCCCATTTGGGGCATGAGTTAAATAGTCACCTAAATCTTGAAATGAGAAATACATATTAATATTTTCTTCTTACAATAGTTATCAACTGAATTCGTCCATATTACTTAATCTGTATACACTTCATATTATTGACGCACTGATCTTCAGTTTGTTCTACCGACAGTACTTCCTCACGAGAATGTATTGGTGTTATTGTTTCAATATCGTCCGCTCCTTGCCTCTAATTCCGAGGAACGCGGGTTCAAACCCGGCCGGAGTCTATGAATTTTTAGGATGGAAAAGTCCAAGGAACAAGTCATCCGGGAGGGAATTTAAGCCGTGGTTCCCGAGTATGAAGATATTTAGGCTCTTATAATAATCGTAACACTGAACAATAAGGCCTCTGTGCAAAATCCATCCAAGTAATATCTTAGTTTCCTATGTTTCATTGAGGCGATGTGCTAACCACATATCAATCATTGACATCTGCAGTAAAAAAGCGTAGCTGAATTAGCTTGGTTAAGAAACTCGCGCTAGGGAGCACTCGTGTCCCCACGCGGGACTGCATATCAGTATCATTTTCAACATTTTCGTCTTATCAGTTATCTCCTACCTGAGCACTGTAACCCAGGGTAGGTGTTGCTTTTCCACTGTTCTTATTCCTCAACTTTCTTTCTGATTTTTAATTCGCTGATCTGTAGATTTTTTTTGGACCAAAGAGAGATGAACAGACAGGTGAATGGAGAAGACTACATAATAGTAAACTACATGGTATTTATAGTAAGCCAGATATAATAAGAACAGTTAAGTCTCGTTGACTGCGATGGATAGGACATATGGCTCGAATAGGGAATGAAAAAGGTGCATAGAAACTTCTTATAGGAAAACTAGAGGGAAAACGTCCAGTTGGTAGATCAAGAATGAGGTGGGAGAATAACATTAAATATGATTTGAGGAAATTAGATTATACGGGGAATAATTGGAAAACATTACCTAAGGATATGGATGTATGGAGAGTTTATGTCCACGCGGCCATGAACCTATGTGTTCGTTAGTGCCAGTGAGTTAGTTAGTAGATCATTTACAATACGTTGTAGGAATTTTTCTTAAATCTGCCCTCTTTCTTGTTCTCATTATTTTATTGTGGAGAATTTTCTTTTTTTGAAAAAGAAGTAATATCAAATATAAAGATAAAAAACATTAATTGGAGAAAATTATTGGTATTCAATGCAGTAGTAAACATTCTCAATGAAAATAAAAAAAATGACATAACTTTTAATCCTTCAGAGTATACTCTAACATTATACGCCGCAGGAACATGGACAATGATTTACAACATAATAAAAAATTAAGCACTATTGTTTAGTTTTAAACTAAACTATTTGTGGTCTAGAGGTAGCGTGCTACCTTCAAACGCAGCAGGCCCGATTTCGAGTCCAGCCGGGACTACTTTCCTGAGTGAGGCTTTTTCGTGGCTTTTCCTCATCTGTAAGTCAAATGTGAGGAAATTTTAAGACCTAAACGGTCCCCGAACATCACTTGGTCATCATTATTATACGCACCTAATTAGAATAAATTTAGGATTAAGAACCATCATAGCGCACCCTATCATCATCATCATCATCATCATCATCACCCATCATGTATCATCGGGGTAGTGTAACCCAGCCTTCCAGGGGTTACAATTACGCCAATGCCAGAAATGACAAGCAGGGGCATTGAAAATAAAACAAATTTATTTTTGTATAGCTAATAATTAAATATTAGTTCAGATATGCACATCTATTTCGGTGGCCACATTTATTTGGCAATTGTTGTGAAATTGGCTATGTTAATATATAGATATTAGCTTGAATATTGTGCAATCATACTCTCTCCCAATGGGTATCGAGCTCATCTTAATTCGACATTCGAGTGGCAACCATCATGTGAGAGAGATGTTTTTATTGTACTATTCCGTCGTGAAAATGAACAATTTTGTTTGGAATGTAGAGTTCATGCTTGAATTAAGTATTTGTTCATCTAAGTTCTGTCTTTGAATCGTGTTCTTCCTTTGAATCAGGGACCGTGGATATAAGTTGGTGTGAAACACTCTCGACATTGTTGCCTCGTCTAAATAATCTGTTTATCTGAATTATCTGTGTGAAAAACCATATATAATATAGGGTTAAGTCACGTAGATAAGAGTACGTGGCACAAATGGGGCACGGAAACTTCTTGTAGGAAAAGCACAGTGAAGCTCCCAGTGTGTATGCAAAAATGAGGTGGGAGAATAAAATTAACCATGATATGAGGGAGATGAATTATACAGGGAATGATCAGGAAATATTAACTAAGAATAGGAATTATGGGGAGTGCATGTCCAGGACAATAAAGAACGAAGTTCGGTAGTGTCAGTGAGTTAGTTTATTACAAAAATTAATTATTTTTCCTAAAATTTATCAAAACTTTCTTTGTTAAGTCTGCTATTATATTGGAAATATATTTATACATAGAAACACAATATAATTTCTTGAAACAAGACATTTCCAAAAATAATAAAAATTATAGAATCCAGAATTAAGTTTCCATCAAAGTGAATCAAATGTTGTAAGTTTATGTATCATTACATCATATTAAAATATATGTTGGTGTTGTAAATGTTAGCCCCACGACGTTTTATCATAAGTAGGCCTATTGTATTTTTGAGGGATTATTTTAATTATCATAAACTGAAATGTCTTTAACCCACTTTATATCATGCATAAAATAGTGTGTTGCTTTTTTAAGTAGATAATACTTAAATGCTTCCAAATAATGTGCAGCGAAAATGAAGTTCCTATAAAAAGAGGGTAACATGCTTTTAGGGTGGGCCGAAAAAAAACTCATTTTATTATTTCGAAGTTGTAGTAGCGCGGAAATGTCGCGAATTATATAGTCCAAAAAAAATTATCAAAATTGGTTGAAATCTTCCGGTCGCTAAAGGCTCTATAGTTTGACAAAATAACGAAAAAACTTCATTTCTACGATGATTTCCTTAATTTTTCAATTAGATATTTTCATAACATAATAGAGCCTAAAAACATTGTGTTTTAATTTGGTTTAGATCAGTTGAAATCTATCAGTCGCGCATAGGGCCTAAAATTTGCCAAAATATTGAAACTTTCACATTTTTACGAGTTATTTTTATATCCTAATATACTTTTTTTTAGTTACAGTATTTTTATTTTTGAACATAAGAACATTGTGTTTTATTATGGTGTGAATAAGTTAACAACTTCCGGTCGCGCAATGACCGCAATACTATAGAAAAACAGTACCCGAAAAAAATAGTTAAGCCTATGACATGATGGGTGATAACAGTAACAACGGGTATGGATCTTTTCGATTTGCTCTATATTTAAAAAGCTTAAATATTAAAGTTGCAATATAGTTTTTAACAATACACTTACTTTTATAAAAAAGAAAAACAGAGTTCTGAATAAATAGTGCATATTACTGTTCTATATTTGCTGCCGAAGGTACTTTGAAGACTGATTTGCTGGTGAAGTTAGGTATGGATGATCTGGGCAGCAGAGTGGTTCTTATAGTCCGTGTCGAGTTTCAGCTCCACAAACTTTTCCTGAAGCTTCTGTGACGAGATTTACACAGCGTTCAACAGCCTGCTTGTGAACTAGGAATTGCTTGAAAGTAATGTTCCAGTCAGGGATTGAGTCACTGTCGATGTGCGATTTGATCTCGTCGTCACTGATTTCCACCAACAATGGGGGAGAAGATAATTCACAGTCATCCAGTTGATTATTTTTGTGTATTCTTGCGCATTGAAGTTCATTTTTGGTGGCGTGAATGTTCCCACTGTTTTCCTTCTTGCATCTATCCGCCATGCCTTCAGAATTCATCGACGTCCGAACTCTCTTATGTATTTCTTGTCCTCTTGAGTCATGGCTAATAGTAAGTGTTCTGGGTGGGCGAAAAAAACATTCCGTTCGATCACAGGGTCGACAACATCAAACAAGGTTTTTGCAAATACCTGGTAGATTGTATTGCTTGGTAAACAAGTTTCGGGCTGTCTGTAAAGTGTTTACTTGTTTTGATAGTAAACCACATTGGCATGTATGATTTCAATATAAACAAAACTAGTTCTTGAAGTTCTTATATACAATCTCAGACTTCTATTTGCTTTTGTCAACAACCTCGAATATGTTATGTTCCCAGGATCTCGTACAGCCAAATCTTCTTTACAGGTTCCTGATTTTATTGCCTTTGATATATCATGTAGGTATTGCTGGTCTTTGCTAAGCACGTTTATGTCTATATGTGGGATCTGACAATCAATACTGTAGAAGTTAACCACCGGCCAACTAACTTTTCACCGATTGGCCCTTTAGAAGTACTAGGCCCCGTTGTCTTGCCTTCCAGGTGCTCAAACATGTGGCGAAATGGCAACTCATTGAAATAGAGGAGGCAGATTGCCCATTGTACAGGTTTCCCTAAATAAAGTTCAATTCGGCGAACCAGACCATTTTTCCAACCTGTATTGACAGCAATACCATCATATCCGATGACAATTAGATTTTCAAGAGAAATACCACGCTTATACAGGTAAGAAATTACAGACTTGACAATATCTTCAGAGCTTCCAGAATTTGGAGTAACGTGGCCAACGTAGAGTGTGCCGGGTTCTTCAATAAGTGAGTAATGCTTTTCCTTAATAGTTCGACGAAACCTTTTTAAGTGACATATTCTGGCTTGCTGCCCGACCTCTGTGCACGAGAGTTTCTAAGCCGTTGCGCGACCGGAAAACATTGACTGAACTTGACAGTTTTTTTCCTACCTCATTATCAGTTGAAAAATACTACTGTTATTATATTTAAATCCTACTTATTTATTAAATACCAAAATGCGTAAAAATGCAACTTTTTCATTATTTTGGCAAATTTTGGGGCTTATGTGAGACCGAAAGATATTAACTGATCTAAACCAAATTAAAACACAATGTTTTTAGGCTCTATTTGAAGACGTTAGAAACTATCACATTACGAAAACATATAATTAAAAATTAAATAAATAATCGCAAAAATGAAGTTTTTTTTCATATTTTGTCAAATTAAAAGCCTTTGCGCGACCGGAAGATTTCAACCGATTTTGATATTTATTTTTGTTTGTCTATTACAAATTCGAAATAAAAAAATGAGTATTTTCGGCCCACCCTATTACACATAGGTTGAAGTCGCTTCAATCGACTGCAGTCGCCTCGATTAGCTTAATTGTTTAAGGTTTCTAGTAGTTCTAGGACAAACATAACATTAACAACGTAGGGCAATTCTTGATATATTCCGATATTTAAACACACATGCTCTGGTAATTATCTGTTTTTGTCGAAACCTTAGAGTTTAGTATTTGCGACGTTGCAGGATAGTAAGTAATGACAGAATGAATAATGTTACGTAGGATGAAAAAAGTTTTCGTTGTTTGTTCTGCTATTTTAATTGAAACAGCGGTACATTATATAATATATGCTTACATAATAATTATCTTTCATGTATTTTTAAAGACTATTTAAACTCTTGTCCCAAATAAAAATGAGTGATTGGTCATTGACCAATCACATTTCAATGAATTTTGTTTTACAAACAATGACAGTCGTGTTTCACCTCGCTCTTTATATATTTACCTTTATCAGCTCCTGCTTTTGTGATGAAGAAAGCTCCTCCTTTTTAATTTTCTGAACAAGTCAGAGCATTACTGTGCAATGACTGACGCTCCAACAAATACCCCTTGGAATGTAGCCAATAATGACCATATTCCTTCGAACTATATATTTGATAATGAGTGTATTCAATAATGATGTTTTAAATAATGGTTTTAAACTGATTTTCCACTAAAAAATAAATGAATAACCTATAATGCTAGTTATAATATATAGTGGCACCCATGTGTTCAATTGTTCTCTCCACGAAGGTGCATGCTGTAAAAATATTAGCGAGCCTATTTGCCAAATAGATAATATGAGCAAGTTGCAGTGACTGAACAAATGAAACATAACTAAAATATTTCTTACTTGTTTTCAAACGTCGCCGTTTACATTAAATATGCAAATATTTTGAAATACCGGTAACTGTATTTAAATAATGATTTTTTGAGTAAACAGCTTAATTGTATTCGTTAAATTGTCCTAACAAATGCCACTTGTGATTTTCAAATCATCTAGATAAATTGACGAGTCACTTGGAAATAACTCGTGACATTACTTATGATAAATACAAATTGCTCGCCAAATTACGTTTATTAGATTTTATTAAAAGGGTGATTTTTTTTAAAGAAAAGAGTAAGTTAGATATCTAGGAATGACGAGCAACGTTATTTCAAGGGTCTATTTCACTATTCCTGTCATACAGGTTTTCAAGACAAGACCTTCTGAAGTGTCTAGAGGTTGAAGAGTGTGCCCCAAAGTTGATTGGGTAGTAAAACTCTATTCCTACGAGAAAGTGGCAGGGGCTGTCTTTAAACATTGTGTACACTCACTTTCACTAAAAAAATTCGAGTATATTGTCATATACGAAGTCTCTTATTGTACCTATATTATAGTATAGTAGTTCTTATCGTCGCATACGTCTCTTTGTTACCAGTGATTTTCAGGCGTTTTAATTGATCAACTATTCTTGAGTTTTAATTTAGAGAATGATTTTGAAATAATTTATATAAAATAATTTATAACCATAACATTTCTTTCCTACCTTCTTTATCTCTTTCTTCCTTCCTTTTTTAACTCTCCCATTGTATGTATTTTTTACATTATTCACACTTCCTCGCCCCCGTGGGACACGCTCTATCAGGAGAGGATTTTAAACTATGGATACATACATACTTTTTTATAACAAAAGGATATGGAAGGTCTCCCCGGATAAGTGATCAGTTCAAAGGCAGAGGATCTTCAAGACAACTCGATAATTTGAAACAAAACACGCCATTCACTCTTACATTCATACTAGATAGTGCGAATATGATTGTCAATGCGAATATGAGTCAATTAGTGATAGAATCCGGCCGCTGCGCTCGAGGCAACGACTTTATCTCAATATCACAGCGTTGAGCTTAAACCATGATCTTTTCACAATATTTTGCTTTCCTCTTCAACTCTTCGAACATAAGTCATTTATTCGTAAGAACAATTATAACTAACCGGAACTTTCCACTAGGATTCCGAAGTAGTATTTCTATTTGACTTGCTTCATTTTAAATCTTCCTCATTCCAAAATGGGTTAAACCTTGCTTTATCCATATCCCAATCGAAGACGGAATATGCCGGACGTATTTTTTTTCCGATGAACCAATTGCAATGAAATGTTTTAAAGCGCTGAGTTTCTCAAATATCAGGAGACGCTGCGTGGCCCCGTCATAGTTTACACATTCCAAAATCGATTCTGCTTTTAATAATAATAATAATAATAATAATAATAATAATAATAATAATAATTACTTACTACTTAATTATTCACTGGCACTATCGAACCCGTAGGTTCATGGGCGCGTGGACATAAGCTCTCCATACATCCCTATCCCGAGCGAATGCCTTCCAATCATTCCCTGTATAATCTACTTCCCTCAAAACATAGTTAATGTTAAAATATATATACAGTCAATATGCCCATTTCACCAATAAATGTTTAAAATGGTCAACAAGTTTCTACAGCCAAGCTGTCATTCTCAAGACCAGATATTGACTGAAGACAATATAGATAATTGTCTTCAGTCAATATCTGGTCTTGAGAATGACAGCTTGGCTGTAGAAACTTGTTGACCATTTTAAACATTTATTGGTGAAATGGGCATATTGACTGTATATATATTTTAATATTGTATCACCAAGAAGATCAATTGTGTATTAAATAGTTAATGTTATTCTCCCACCTCATTCTTGGTCTACCAACTGGGCGTTTTCCCTCTGGCTTTCCTACAAGAAGCTTCCATGCAAGTCTTTCATTCCCCATACGTGCAACATGTCCTGCCCATCGCAGTCTACGACACTTAACTGTTCTTATTATATCTGGCTTCCTATAAATACCATGTAGTTCATTGTTATGTAATGATAATAATAATAATAATAATAATAATAATAATAATAATAATAATAATAATAATAATAATGTTTTATTTATTCTGGCAGAGTTAAGGCCATAAGTCCTTCCCTTCCACTCAACCAGCACCAATACAAATAAATATTTGACAAATATAGATATACACTATATTAATTGTAAACAGTTAAATATATATTAAATGTAGCAATGTACATTTCATGTACAAACGTTTTATACGATAATAACAATAATAATACTTACGATAATAATAATAATAATAATACTATATTAATAGTAATCATAATAGTTTATTCTGAAAAATAAATATGTTGTTGTATTGTAAACTTTATATAGTTTTTTATCTAAAAAAGTAAAAAGTAAAGTGATCCCACAACAGGTCCGGAGGCCCTTGGGGTAGTAGGGGGTTAAGGCTCCCACTTTTTCTAGACAATCGGCACTTTATGTCAGCCGGGTTGTCAGCCCTGCGTGACGGCCGCCTTTACCCCCAGAACAAGCGTCTGGTACTCATTTCCGTTAGAGGCTGAGTCGACCCCAGGGCCATAGTGCCGCCAGAGTTACTAGCTAATAGCCGGCGTGCCGTAGCGTAGTGGTTAAGGCACTGAGCTACAAGCCGGAAGGTCGAGGGTTCAAGTCCCGGTGGGGTCAGGATTTTTAAACTGACCCAAACCTTCTGGCGGCACTATGGCCCTGGGGTCGACTCAGCCTGTAACGGAAATGAGTACCAGACGCTTGTTCTGGGGGTAAAGGCGGCCGTCATGCAGGGCTGACAACCCGGCTGACATCAAGTGCCGATTGTCCAGAAATAGTGGGAGCCTTAACCTCCTACTGCCCCAAGGGCCTCCTGAGGCCTGTAGTGGAATTACTTTACTTAACTATGGCTCGTGGCGTATTCATTTCTGTTTAGGCCTCTTCATAATTTGTTGGGTCTTTTTTTACCTCTGCCCGAGTTTCAACACCCGTCTGTCATCAGTCGTCTTACTGTGGTTTAAAATGTTTGTTTCACTCCCAGTATTAACACTTTATTCTTCTAAATGACATGTTTCAAACAATTCCTCCATATTCTTGAAGGTTTAGATATGTGATCTCGTACTTTAGCTAGTGCATCCCACTGTTAATAGAGGAGCAGGTCCCCTTTATGCTATAAACATGGCTGTGTTATGTTAAGTAGGTTTTATTGTAAGGGTTGGATTATTTTAATAAAATATCAAGATACAATATTTCAAGGTCCTTTCTATTGATTTCTCTATGCGTCTAAAAAATACAAATCTTATGGATTTGTTTGTCATGCCCAAATAAGTTTTCATACTACTAACATATGTAATAAGTGGTGAAGTTCCCTTTCATTCACTGTGACGAACAGGGTACATGGCACGAATGGCACTTCTTATATGACATCCAGTGAGGAAGATCAAGGATGAGATAGAATAACATTAACAATGGTTTGGGAAAGGTGAACTGTACAGGGAATGATTTTAAAATATTAGTTCTGAAATAGGGGTGTATGGAAGCTCATGTCCGAATGGCGTGAAGCTCCGGGTACGATATTGGCAATTAGTTATTGAAATTTGTCAGCAGAAGGTACGTAGAGAATATATTAAAACTCCATCTTGATGTGGATGTGTGACCCTTATTTTGCAATGTTTTTAAACACTATTCAAAGGTGGTCTGATAAAATTGGTTCTAGTAAAGCCTATCATTGAGTATTTGTCCTCAGAATGTGGTTACGATTATATCGTTTTCCAACCTGCAGTCCTCAAAGGCATTTACTGTTATCATCATGCAGGAATCTACCTCTGTCGTCACTAGGTAGCGTGCTGCCTTGTCATGCAACGGGCCCGGGTTCAATTCCTGGTCGGGTCAACCTTCTCAGTGAGGTTTTTTCGGGGGTTTCCCTCACCTGTAAGACAAATGTTGGGTAGCTTTGAGGCCCAAAAGGTCCCCGAACACCATCTGGTCATCATCATCATAATGATCATCCCCGGTGTGGAAAGCAACGGAAAACTACCGAACCTATAATTCCAAAGTAAAACTGCAAAGCATAGCATGGAGATGTTATGATTGCAGTGAAAGATCTACCCTAGGGCAGAACACTATAGAATAGAATCATACAGGAGATGATTCATCAGAGGATGACGTCAGTCCTTTTTTCCTTATTTTCCTATCTGCCGACATCTCTTTTGCCTCCTGGACGTAAATATCGAACTGTTATAAATAACATTGTATTACTGGCTTATGGGAGTTGCATTCTTTCTTTACTTTAGTTTAACCTTTCTAGGTACTTTTACGTACCCCCTTCCCAAGTCGTACTTTCAGGACACCGCCTTTCGATCACACACATGCTTTATTTTCACTACGTAACGACCTCTCTGGATAGTAATCAGATAAATGTCAAAACCACCTCCGATTTTCAAACTATGGCTCATAGCGTATTCATTTCTGCTGTATTCGAAATTGCTGCGTTTTTTAAACATCATAAAATGTCATCACTGATCTTACATAGGTAGGGAATAGTGAAATCAATACATATTTTATGTTTATATAATTCACAATTAAATGTCCAATTTATTGTGTGGTGCAGTGTCTGTAATTTCACTAGGATGTACTTCACTCTGGTTTCACGTATTCCCAGTAATGGTGTTTTTTTTCTAAACCTCCGTTTTTACACTATAAACATACGTGTGTTTAATTAACAATTTTCTTCTTGTTTCAGGTGAGTTGAGTTCAGAAATTACCTCCTTAATGAAGTAAGTAAATTAATTTTATGTTGTATTCCTGGTTTTTTTAGTTCTTTATCTCAGTTTAATCTCGCCTTTTAGACATTTCTTACATGCCACTATGCCATACAGTGAGACGATCTGTCGGAGAGAGATTGTAATCTATGGATTACACACACACTTATTGATCACAAGGACGTGGAGGCCTCCCTGATCGGATGATCAGCTCAGTGTCTGGGCCTCCTCCGAGACATCTCAACATTAAGACGAAACAGATGATTCGCACACAAATTCATATTAAACATGGCAAATATTATAACGGTGTTTATGATGGCTAGATGATATTCGGGGACAATTTTATTCGTAAAGTTTCCTGACATATGTTCTAACGGATGAAAATCCCGATAAAACGATCACCCAGGAAACTTGTCCGGCCCGGAAATCGAACCGGGTCCGCTGCGTACAAAAGCAGGAACTGTACACCTAGACCACAGCGATAGACATATTCATGATCTGCGGAATATAACTATATAAGTTGGCGTATTAATAGTTTGTTATTATCGGAAAATGTAATAAGAAATTTAAAAAAAAATACTTTCTTTTTTATCTCATAATGTTTTATCATTTCAAATGGAAACTGATCGAGGAATATTATACTCCACAAATTTTCCTTATACTCAAATTCCGTTTTAGGTTAACTTCCGGATACAGATGAGCAAAGATCGGATGTTCGCCTATTGAAAAGGCAGGAAAACTATATGTAATGAAAATACTCTTTTATTTATAGAACATTAACATTGTTTATGAGAGCATTACACATACCTTGTATGTAACAATATGTATAAACTTTGACATTTGTCATGTATTGTAATTTCCCCCAATTATGTTTTTAATCGGCATCGTAATGAACATTTTGACCGAAATTAGTCTTATAAAATTAAATACGTTGGAAGACATTATTTACAAAAGCTGTTACTTCCAACAGGATATTTTTTTAAGAATAGGCGGAATTGTACGAAATAAGCAACAAAGTACAACATAGGCAAAACATATTTTTCGCCCATAATTTTGGAGAGTAACTGTCATGCCTAACTAAGTTAACTAACTCGCAGGTCGTATGGAATCAGGAGGTTTGTAATCCTGATTTAATATTTTCCATCTTTATTTTCAAATCATGGTTAATATTATTCTCCACCTCATTATTCGCCTGTATACTGGGCGCTTTTGCTCTGGATTTCCTACTTTCCATGGCCCCTCTTTCAATCCCCATTTTTGCAATATATCGTATCTATTGCAATTTATGTGCCTTAACTCTCCTTATTTCATCCGGTTTTTCATAAAATCTTGTAGCTAATTGTTAAGTAGTTTTCTCTATTCTCCTGTCTATTCGTCTCTCTGTGGTAAAAAAAAATATAATCACTTTTATTCTCAGATACTCAATTTCCCCCCTTATATTAAAGTCGGAGATAAGTTTCGTACATATAATTTAACTGGAAGAGTAACCGTTATATAAACATTATCAGGATTAGCGAGCAGGATGATTTAATATTGCGCCAAGATTTGCAAGGTTTGACTATATGTGATATCAGTATAAACAGATCACATAAGCCATAAGAAATGTGCACATACGGGTAGAACACACAGAAGTGATTTATTTATGTAGTTAATTGATTATTTCTTACAAATTGTTTCCATAGTTACCAGACTTTAGTATAGAAGCAATAGTTTGTTTACGTTGAAAATCATTTCTCATAGTGCGCTTCAAAGCTGACACAGTGCAAACATTAGGTGCCTTCATGGTCTACTCATCTTCGCATTGATCCTAGATGTAACTGCAATGTCTGGTTGCTTAAATATTTTCAGATGGTCACTAATAAAAGTGCAGTTTGCCATAAATCTCAGATCTACTAATGACTTAAATTGGATGACATGTTCTTCACGGGTACGAGAGCCACAGTTTAATGAATCTGGTGGCCATGTGCCATTACTCATGTCAATGTCAGCATGTCATGTGATTGGACGCGGTGTCAGTATTATTTTCATCGCAGACCCATTCGTTGAAACGCTGTAATTGTATCCATTGATATTCGTCCCATTCGTTAATATCATGTCCCCTCGTATATTTTTTACATCTATTCATTTTTGTATCCAATGTGAAAAATACCGCATAACATGTAAATATCGCTCTCAGTACTTTTCACAATTGTTTGAATATTTTTTTATTCCTGTGTGACAGACAAAATACTTTAAAAAACAGTTTCAAAGGAATGAACACATTTGTCGATAATAGGTTTTTTTAAATGTTTCGTATGATAGCGGAGTTCGCAACTTACGCCTCTCTGGTTTGAGTACTTTGTACGAGTCATACATTGGCGACACGCGTAGATTTTTTTATTTCCACACGACAATTCCATATATATCGGATTTACTTGTTGTCTTTTTAATAAGACAAATTAAAATAGAGAGGGAGAGAGTAAATTTAACAAAATCTTTAATAGATCAAACCTCTCACGGCTAATACTAACAGCATTTGCTATTTTCTTCTATCGAATAGTATTAGCTTGACTCTCTCTCTCTCTCTCTCTCTCTCTCTCTCTCTCTCCCTCTCTCCCTCTCCCTCTCTCTCTCTCTCACTCTCCCTCTCCCTCTCTCTCTCTCTCTTTTCTCTCTCTCTCTCTCCTCTCTCTCTCTCTCTCTCTATATATATATATATATATATATATATATATATATATATATATATATTCTTGGTGGAAATTATGCCTAATTTCGTTAATGTAGTACTGTATTAAATAGAACCCCAATCACCAACCGTTAGGATTATAAACCGTCCGTCGATGCGTTTCTACAGCAGTCTTGAGAATGACACCATTGCTGTCGAAACGCATCGATGGTTTTTAAACCTAACGATTGATGATTGGGTGCTATTTAATATAGTGCTATATTAACGAATTTGGGGTAATAAGTATAATGTTTTATTATTATTAATATTATTATTATGTCAATAGTTGATTACGATAAAATGATTGAAAAATACGTTTTATGGATGAATGATATACTTACGACCGAATGGTAACTGAGGTCGGAATTTTAAAACGAATTCATATAAGATTTTTATATTATGTCGAATTTAATTATTTTTAATAAATGCATATTAAAGTATACTATACATAATCTGTTCAAAAACTGATACAAAACAACACTAAAAATGCTCACAGCGAACTTGCTCGTGTGGAGAGTTATGGTCATTAGGATTATTTCAAGATAAAATACGAATAAAAGTATCATAATATATAGAACGTACACCAACAAATATTAATCAGTGTTTAAACTTCTTCTTATACTACAAGGTTTAGGCTATGCAGTGTTCCGGCGAAGTTAAAAGTGGAGTCCATCTTCTACGTGGTCGGCCAACATCTCTTGTTGCTCTGGGATTATACAGGAAAGTTCTTTTTGGTATTATTTCGTTGTTCATTCTCATTAAGTGTTCTGTCCATTTCTTATTATTTTCGCTGATTTTATCTTCAATTTTATATATATTTAATTCTTCTCGTATAGTTTCATTCCTTATTCTATCCGCTCTTCCGTCCGGCTTTCTCCTTCGCTTTTTAGTAATAGAAAATTCATCTGGCCGCCTTACAATGACTGCGCAGATATAGTTGGGTGGTGGGATTGCCACCTTATAGCCTCCCAACTTGCTTCAACTTTGTTTTTAAGGTGCCTTCCCTTAGGTAGATTGCCTTCTCTTCGGCTCTGAGCTCTACCTGTCCATTATAGCCGTCCAATCTGGAACAGACGCTATGCTGATTTTGGTTCACCCCGGGTATTTCATTTCCCCGGTACCACCTATATTTAGGAGGCATTCCCCTATTCACCACCTGGGGAGGCGCCCGATGGGGGATCAGCAACCCCTCACGGTGTTTAAACTTATTTAACATCAATACAATTCATGATAAAATTCCGTTGAAGTATTAGTCACAACATTAAAATTATAAAATTGTTACCTAGTAGGTCTGTCTCCTCAACTTTGTAAACCGTTAATTCTCTGTAGGCCTTTCGGGACTAGTCCTATCATCAGGAGAAAATACTGTATCTACTGAACCTGAATGTCATACCAGTAGAGTCAGTAGATACAAACTATCTTTTAACTTAAATTTATGAATATGTAGTCAGCCATTAGAACATTACTTGTACAATTGAATAAATTTATGTAGTTTGAATAAATATTGTGAATTGACAAAATTAAAGGGGAGCAAATGGTTGGTACGGCCTCGAGAAGGGTACAGATGCCGACTATGTATACCTTAATAAATCTCGAGTAATGCCTCTGCGACTTTTTTAGCAGCTCTGCCAGCAAGTCCTAATCCTACGTTCTCGTCGTGCTCCCTGACTGCAGTCGTAATAGACTGTAGCTAACAGGATGGGACGAAAGGCGAGTTCTCAGCGCCTTAAAACTGAGACCTGTCAACTAAGGGAGCAAACCCTAAAAAAAAACCAGGTCCTCCATGTCTGGGGGTTAGGCGTCAGGCTGGCAACCTGGCCCTGGAAAAAGTATATCGCTACGTACTTCAGTAAAATATGTCAGCCGGATGGATTTAAATATGACAGACTTAAGCTACGAAACAGGACCTTTGCTATTGGCACATGGAATGTTCAAGGCTTGAACACTGAAGAAAAAGAAGTAATAGATGAGATTACAACAATGAATGCAGATATTATGGTGCTCTCAGAAACAAAAAAGAAAGGGAAAGGACAGGAAAAATTAGGAAATTATACACATATCTGGAGTGGAGTACCAAAAACTAGTAGAGCAAAAAGAGGTATATCCATTTTGATAAAAAATAAGTTGGTAAAAAATATAGTGTCTTGGGAAGAAATTGATGAAAGAATTATTATTTTAAATCTCAAACTTTTTGGGATAGAGCTTATAATAATAGGAGTATATGCCATAAATGAGGATGCAACAACCGTAGAGAAAAATGAATTTTTTGACAAACTGTCAGAAATTTTGGACAAAATAAAAAAACATCAAGAAAGTAATAATAACAGGAGATTTTAATAGTCGAGTAGGAAGTAGAATGAAAGATGAAGTGATTGGACCATTTGGGGAAAAAGTGGAAAATGACAATGGAGATAGATTGATAAGTTTATGTAAACAACATGGCTATATGATAATGAATAGTTTCTTCCAACATCGGGAAATACATAAATACACATGGGAACAGCCAACAAAAAGTCTCAAATCAATAATAGATTATATAATTGTGAAACAAAAACGTGATATGATAGTGAAAGATGTTAGAGTGTATAGAAAACCAGATTGCGGAAGTGATCATTATATGCTTTTGGGAAAATTCATAATAACAAGTAGGAAAAAACAAAATATTGAAGTAACGGAAGACAGAATAAATACAACCCCTTTGAATGAACAAAGATATAAAGTAAGTTTACTCTATGATGAGAGTATAAAAAATCTTTTTCAATCAAGATTAAAACAAAAACTTAATTTAAATTTAAATAAATCTGCAGTGGAAATGTATGATCAACTAAAGGAAAGTATACATTCAGCAGCTTTAGAAGCACTTGGGACAGAAAATCTAGAAGTAAAAAGAAATAATGAATGGTTTAATGAAGATATTAAAAAATTAGTAGAGGAAAAAAAGAAAGCACGGATGAAATGGTTATCAGATCACTCAACAACATCTCGAAATGAATACATCACTTTAAAACATAAAACAAAGGCGGAAGTGAGAAGAACAAAAAATGAGTACTGGGATAATATATGCTCGAATATAGATCATTCGATTGGATATGCTAGATCCAAAGAAGCTTGGAAAACATTACAAAATATCAGGAAATCAGAAAGAAAGAAGATAAATATTCAGTTGATAAGACCATCAGAATGGATGCAACATTATAAAGGTTTACTTCAAGAAAATAGAAAGGAGTTTCAACTTCAAGATACGGATGTAGAATATAAATTTGACACTCCAGAGATAACAGAAGATGAAGTTAAAAGAGCTTTGAAAGAGGCAAAAAATGGGAGAGCACCAGGACCAGGAAATATTCAGACGGAACTCCTAAAATATGGGGGAGATATTTTAGTAATATTTTTAACAAAACTTTTTAATAAAATTGAAATTGGAGACGATATCCCAGAAGACTGGAATTTATCGTACATTACTCCTATTTTTAAAAAAGGTGATAAAAAACTGTGTTCCAATTACAGAGGTATAAGCGTTATACCTTCAACAGCTAGGATTTTTAGTAAAATTATAAATTTTAAACTTAAGGAGATAAAAGATAACTTAAGAGAAGAACAATGTGGATTCCGGAGTGGAAGATCATGTATTGATAATATTTTCTGTATTAGACAATTACAAGAGAAAATCCTAGCAAAAAATAAAGAACTACATATGACCTTTATTGATTTAGAGATGGCATATGATAGTGTACCTCGACAATTGTTATGGATGGCAATGAGAAATATGAATATCTGTGATAAATGGATTAATATTGTTAGGAGGATCTATAGTAATACAAAAGCTAAAGTAAAAATACAGAATAATTTAACAGAGGAATTCACAGTGAATAAAGGCCTTAAGCAGGGATGCAGTTTGTCACCAATCCTTTTTAACATTTATTTAGACCAGGCTCTTAACTTGTGGTATAAAAAATGTTCTGAAATGGGTATTCCTATAGGAGGAAAAGTACTGCATTCATTGTTGTTTGCAGATGATCAAATAATTTTTGCAGGGGATGAAGATGATATGAAATATATGATAAATAAATTAATGGAAGAATATAAAAAATGGGGACTGAATATAAATTTACAGAAAACAGAATATATGTGTTTGGGAAAGGATGTGGATGACCTCATACTTGAAACAGGGAAAATAAAAAAATGTGAATTTTTAAATATCTTGGGTCAATAATTACAAGTTTCGGTACCTGTGAGAGAGATGTACAGGCTAAAATTGCAATGGCAAAAAATGCAACTAAGACATTACATGGAGTAATTTGGAACAAAAATATTACAAAGGAAACTAAAATGAAAATTTATAAGAGCATAATACAGAATATTTTGTCATATGGAAGCGAAACTTGGTCTTTGACGGAATTACAAAAGAATAAAATTAGAACAGTTGAATTCGATTATTTTAGAAGAAGCCTCCAAAAAACAAGACAGGATAAAATAAGAAATGAATTCCTTTGGAGAGAAATGAAGGTCACCACATCTGTTGTTAAGAGGATTGAAAATCAAACGCTTAAATGGTATGGCCATGTACAAAGAATGGAAAATGAAAGATGGCCAAAAAATATATACCAATGATCACCCCCTGGAAGAAATAAACGTGGTAGACCAAGATGGAAATGGAAAATCTACGTCAGAACAATAATGGAGGATAGGAATTTGGAAGAGGGAGATTGGAATGATAGAGATAAATGGAAACTGAAGACGGCAAACCTATAAGTGGGGGAAAGCCGAAGAAGAAGAAGAAGAAGACAAAATTAAATATAAATTTTATCACTCATTATAAGAATACATTTTTTGTGCCGTGAATTAATCTATTTGTATTTAGTGTTATGACCCAAACCTTCTGGCGACACTATTGTCCTGTGGTCGACCCAGCCTCTAACGGAAATGAATACCAGACGTTTGTTTTGGGGATAAAGGCGGCCGTCACGCAGGGCTGACAACCCGGTGACATCAAGTGCCGATTGTTCAGAAAAGTGGGAGCAAAATTAAATTTTATAAAGCAACGCCAGTACCGATGTTGCTTTATGGTTGAGTTTTAGGTATTGTCAATAAAAGAGAAAAGGTGAATTGAAGCAGCGGAAATGAGATTTTTTATATCTGTTGTAGAATATACCTTGCTGGATAAAAAAAAAACAACCTAAGATATAAGGAGGGAACTAAACGTTTTAAATTAGCAGAATAAAACAAGGTAGAAATGATTGGAAACAGCATGTATAAAATGAAAGGCGGTTGCATGTACAAACTAATGAACTACAAACCAAAGGGTAGAAGAAACGTTGGAAGACTGAAGGCAAGATGGGCTCATCAGTGTTAAAGAATGATACCGGGACAAGGTTTATTGCTTTGAAACTTAATCCATGAAGATGATGATGATGATGATGATAATAATAATAATAATAATAATAATAATAATAATAATATATATTTTTTAATTGGCTTTACTCAGTATGCTTTACTCATTATATAGCGTAATCTACATACTATGTTTGTATTTACATCAAATTAATTTGACATTATGGTTCTTGTTTACATGTTGTTAATTACTTTAACTTAATCTGATATTTGCCTATTTGATAATACAATATTTACAATCTATACAAAGTTTGTATGGTGATACAATTTGTTTATAGGGTGCTAAAGTTTATGTTTCTAATAAATTTGGAAAAATGCTTTAGGTGTCTTGATAGTAGTTGCTGCTCAGGTACTGGCCATTGTGATTTTTCCAGTTCAATCGCCAGTTTCATCTCGTCCCGTTGTTTTCGTAGTTTTGGACACCTGTAGAGTAGATGCTGTACGGATTGTTCCTCTTGCAGACAGGTACAAGTGGGATCATCTATTGCGCCAATCCTGTAGAGATATGCCTTCGTTTTGCCGTGTCCACTTATAATTGCTGTTGTTGCTGGGTTAATAGGGATGTTTAGTTTAATTCTGTGGATGACAGAAGGAAGGGATCGTTTGCATTGGGAGCCTTTGTTTGTGTTGTCCCACTGTTAATAATAACAATAATAATAATAATAATAATTATTATTATTATTTTATTTATATACAGAATTTTAATGTTTAGACATCTTTCTGTGCCTAAAGTTTTATTTTTCTTCTCCACTCGTCTCTCTCCATCCAATCCATGTCCTCCAGTCCTCTTACTCTCATTCCAGTTATTATTTCCCGCATCCACGAGTTTCGAGGTCTTCTTCTCCTCCTTCTTCCAGGTGGACACCATTCCAATGTTTTCCTGGGTAATCTATCTTCTTGCATTCGTCGTACGTGCCCATACCAATTGAATTGCTTATACCGTATATAATCTACTATTGAATAACCAATATTCATTTCTCTCTTATGACAGTATTTCTTATTTTGTCTAATTTTGAACATCTTGCTGCTCTCCTCAAGAAATCCATTTCCATCGACATAAATTTTTGTTCCAAGTTTTTGTTGAATTTCCAAACTTCAGCTCCAAATGTGACAGTACTTCTCACTAATGAATTATATATTTGTAACTTATTTTTCCTGGTTATATGTCTGTTCCATAAGACTCCATTCATCATTGCTGTTATTGCTCTATCTTTATTTATTCTGTTCTTAATATCACTTTCTTGTTTATCCTCTTTATCTAATTTTATTCCCAGACACTCAAATTCTTCACATCCTCTAATATACCCCTTTTCATCTTCTATTATCAAATCTTTGGTTTCGGCTCCACATCCCATATAAAATGTTTTTTTCTAAATTTATTTTCAAACCCTAGTTATCGTATTCGTCCAATAATTTTCTGAACATAAACTCCATGTCTTCATATTCTTGAGCAGTTATTATCTGGTCATCCGCAAATAACAGTGTATATATTGTATCTGTTGATCCATCTCCAAATGGTACTCCCATTCCTGAACATTTTTTGCTCCAGTTTGACAGTGCTTTATGTATGAATATCTTAAGTAATGTTGGTGATATGCTACAACCTTGACGAAGGTCTTTTGTTACTTTAATTTCTTCTGATATAATAATAATAATAATAATAATAATAATACTAATAATAATAGTAATAATAAATTAATAATAATTAATAATAATTAATAATAATAATAATAATATACTTTTTGGTACTGATACCATGATCTCTCTGGTCTTCCCCGAATACTCCTTCCGGGTGGAGGTCATTGAAATATCTTTTTAGACCATCGTTGATGATGGATACTAATTAAGTGTCCACAAAACTTTAACTATTTTATTTCAATTCTATCACATTTTCCCCTGCCAAATCCGTATGTTAATTCGTTCCGGAATCTTTGCAATTTTGAAACTCCTTCGTTTCTTCTCAAATAATCCATTTCAAACTGCCAAAAGCTTTGATTTATGTTCTTCATTCACAACCCATACTAATGCTCTTCTTTCCTGTTCAATCCGTAGTTGGACACCAGTGGATCCAATTTCCTGTTTTGTAATCGTGTGGCACAGATATTTAAAATTTTCTACGTGTTTAATTGATTCTCTCTCTCTAAGCAATTTATATTTCCCATTCATAGTTTGGATTAGTTACTAACATTGTTTTATTATTACTAATTTCCATTCCACATCCTTATAGTTTTATATAACCTTATTTTTTATAAGCATACGTTCTAAATCGTCAACATCCTGAGGGAAAATACCACTTGGTCATCTGAAAAATTCAAGGTAAACAAATAATCTTCATCTATAGGGATCTACAGCTTTTCTCTTCCATTGTTGTAGAACGTTTACAATTACAAATTAAACAATAAAGATGAAAGACCCCGTCCTTGCCTAAGCTCTTTTGTTGTACGAATGGGCTGTGAAGACATTTCCTAATTTCATATATGTTTCATAGATATATTTTATAATAATTTGATTGTTCGTTGCATATGATTTAGCGATCTACATTATATTTATAGGAAACCAGCAGTTTAGTGCGATGGCCAGAGTAATTACCCCAACTGTATGACGAAAATGTGACTTATAGTTTATAAAACTTTTATTCAAATTTATTCAGTTTACAAACAGTTTGATACTAAAATACCTTGTAAATTTTGCATTTTTTTAGATCCGGTAAAACTGAAGTTGGCCCACCCTTTTGTACGAGGTAATTTTTCTTGTTGAATGTCGGCACGAAAATGTAAATTATGCAGTCACTTACATTCACTTTTAATAAATTGATAAATCATATTATTTATCAGTAACACTTTAAAACACGTAAAAACGTATTAATAACGCGTTTGAACGAATTCGGTGTCGGTAGTAAATTCAGCTGTTGCTTTCCACAAAATATAACTTATTTCCACGTTCGTAATAATCCAATTGTTGTTATCCAGTTATATAATATAAATAAAGCTTCTTAAATTAACAGGTTACTGTAGATAACAAAACGCACTGCATAATTTTATTTATTTATTTATTTTTGTATTTTGTAAAAAATGTAACGGGTATAAATTAAATACTTTCTATAATAAATTAAGAAATATTATTTCGAAAAATTATATTATTGAGGAATTGTCGCTTCCCAAATCTGCCAATCACGATTTCTTCATCAAATTAATGTTTCATGAATCGATAGGTCGAAACGTCATTCGACCTTCTGTATACTTATTCCAGTTGTGACGTTAACTGGGTACAGCTAGCTGGTATTAAAAAAATCGATGGAATAAGAAACAAGCTTCGTCTAGTGGATTATCGCTGGTATAGACATTGGATTGCATGTTCCGTATTCAAGTAATCTCCAGCCATCTTCTACTAGGCATATCCTCTCATCTGTTTCCACTAACTTTATAGTTCAACATTTATTTAGTTAATCTTGCAGTTGACATTCTTTCTAGATGTTCTTTCCACTGTTGTTTATAATATTTTAATCTTTCATTCAAATTAAAAATTTCTAATTCCTCTCGTATTTCTTAATTTATTTATATAATCCAATTTTGTTCTTCCTTTCAAGAATTTCATTTCTGAAGCTTGTCCAGATATAATAAGAAGAGTTAAGTCTCGTAGAATGCGATGAGGAGTAATGAAGATGGGACGAGGAAAATTCTTTTAGGAAAGTCAGTGGAAACACCATGTAAGCAGGACAAGGAAGATGTGGGAGAATAACATTAACCATAATTTGAGGGAAGTGAATTATATAGGGGATGATTGGAAAACATTATCTCAGGATAGGGATGTATGGAGAACTTATGTCCGAGCGGCCATGAACCTACGGGTTTGATAGTTGCAGTGAATTAGTTAATGCATATTATTTAACGAGTCACAGGCGGTTTTGTCCCCCTTCTCATTGCAGGCGTCTAGTTTGGTATCGGTGTACTGTTTACAACTGAAAACATGGAGTTTGCATGCTCCACTTTAATTGCGAGGGTTATCAGAACAGACAACTTTTCTCCCTCCCCTCACCCGTCCCAGCACAAGTGGATAGTTTGAAAAGTTGATGCACATTGCTTTTGCTATGCACGTCAGCTCTCCACGACACATATTTGCCCCCGGTGCTAGTCACTGTCTGTAAAAAAAAACAGCAAAACATAGGAATGGCATCTATATTCATATGCAAGTCACATAGTGGCCGGGAGGGAGGAGTTCCGATAATACACGCATTATAAGTAAAATTATGGCAATTTTAAATGATCATATTTATTTTGTCCACCGCTGTGGTCTCGAGGTAGCGTGCTGCCTTGTCACGCAGCGGGCCCGGGTTCGAACACTGGTCGGGGCAGTTTTTCTGGGTGAGGCTTTTGTTGGGGGTTTTTCCTCACCTGTAAGACAAATGTCAGGAAAACTTTAAGGCCCAAACGGTCCCCGAAATCATATGGCAATCATCATCATCATCATCCTTATCATTATCATCATCATCCTTCACCGGTGTGGAAAGCAACGGGAAGCTACCACACCTACAATTCTCTAGTAAAGCTGCAAGCATAGCATGGAATTGCAGTGAAGGACCTGCCTTCGGGCCGAATTACTATGGATGGATATTTATTTTGTGATTAAATATTTAATCTCCTTAAATATATATTAATGGATGTGTAACTTCAGATTTACTTCACATACAATATGTATTATTATTTTTGCTGAACACACTAAATAAATGAGAATATAACAAAGTATTATTTTTTACATAATTAAAAAAAGTATCAGAAATAATGTCACCAAGCTACCTTTTCTTTACTCTATAAGCAAGTGTGGCTCCTCTATAAGGCTCGATATGAGAACGTAATGCAGTACATTTCAGATTAAAGTCATCTTTCTGCACGCTCTTTCAATACAACAAGTTCTGCACATTGATGTAATTCTGCGGAAAGAGATGGCCTTATATATATAATTCATTTTAACTCTGAAGGTCGAACTGATAACTAGCAGCACTTTTGCCACGTTTTCTTACAAAATCACAATCTTCTTATGCTGTAGGAGTCGGCTATTTGTATGAACTACAACTTCATAGAAAGGCATACAGTACCGTTCGTTGATCATTTCAAGTTGAGATTCCAGTAAATTTTGTCTATAGTGTAATATTATAATGATATTGTGAAAAGAAAAATTAATTTCTGGACCAGGAATCGAAACATGGGCCCATAGTTCTCCAGACTAGTGTGCAGCCCACTACACCATTCCATACCTGGCACACACATTAACAAATCTTTCCACGTATACAAATGTATAATTCTCGTTTCGTCCGCTGTCAGGTAGGTGTCACAACCATCGCCAACGGCCGGCTTCGTTTAGAAGTATCTATATTTGATAATTTTACACCACCACTTTTATAAGCAGTAAACGATGTTATTTAACATTTTCCAACACTGTTATTTTAACACAGTTCCAATAATGGATCATATTATAATATTATAATGATATTGTGAAAAGAAAAATTAATGTCTGAACAGGAATCGAACCGTGGACCTCTGGGTCTCCAGACTGGTGTGCAGCCCACTACACCACTTCACATCTGGCACACACATTAACAATTCTTTCCACATATACAAATCTATAATTTGAATGGTGTAGTGGGCTGCACACTAATGTGGAGAACTAGAGGTCCACGGTTCGATTCCTGGTTCAGACATTAATTTTTTCTTTTCACAATATCATTGTAATATTATAATATGACCCATTTTTGGAACTGTGTTAAAATAACAGGAAAATGTTAAATAACTTTGTCTATAGTATTTTGTTAAAATTTAAATTATGTAGTAGATTAATTTAAAATATATATTTATGATAATATTTCTTCTATCAGTTCAGATGCAGCTTATTTCGATGTCGAACTTAGTTTTACTTTCATAT
This sequence comes from Diploptera punctata, assembly GCA_030220185.1. NCBI lineage: Eukaryota > Metazoa > Arthropoda > Insecta > Blattodea > Blaberidae > Diploptera > Diploptera punctata. Next base: position 2,944,091 of record JASPKZ010001618.1, on the reverse strand, counting down.
TTTAAGGGTGCGGCTAATACCCGACTCAGTTACCATACGTTTATATTTAATCCGGTCCCAACTGGACTAGAACTCACGAGCCGCCACTTTTATACATTAATCAATTACTAGTTTGCACTAGAATTCTGAAATGATGACCTTATGAATTGAATGCCCAGTGTGACGTTAAACGTTTGCTTCACAGGTAGATAAACATTGCACTGGGTAATACTAAACAGCGTTTATTAGGGTAATATTTTATATAACGAATTTACGTCGTCATTCAAATCTGGGCGTGTAAGGACAGGTACATTTTGTTTAGGCGCCTCTTATTTCCCGGCTACAGCTTATTTTACGTGTCTTAAGTATTCGCTTCCCTTACTCAGAATCCCCATTTTTGTTCTGCTGATTTAATTATTTGAGCCATGATTTGTTTTATTTTATTTTGTATATTGCATTAATTGGATACCATTATTACAACAGTTGATGAATAGTCAAAATAATAGTTCCAAAATCAGCGCTTAGCAGTAGCACTGAACAGAAGATCCTTGGTGGTATTGCACAACAACCACCACTGCAGCACTGCCAATAAGTACAGTAAATGAAAACAAGGTGGTTTCCTAGAAAAATACCTAGACTCAGAAGGTTAGGAAGCCTGGATGGAGGGGGAATGAAACTCCCCTTGGAAAGGTTAGCTGGGAGAAAGTAATGATGCGAAGGAACCACGTAGAACGTGAGAGTTAAAGAATTATATTTTTTTGGTTACGGCTCAGAGTAATTAAATGTATTTAAACATGTAAATATCTCGTACTTTCTAGTTTGAATGTGTTCTTGAAATACGTGTCTTCATCTGTTCGCTTTACCTTATGTGTCGCATATTCCACTTGAGCATTACGATTCTATTGATGTTGCATATGTAAAAATAAATATTCCCATGTTATTTGTTTATAGTATCATAAAGTTTTTATGCAATCTACGATCCTATAAGATATTCATAAAATTGGTTAATTCCACAGTTATGGATGATTATTTGTGTAAAGATGTATTCTAGTTAATCTTACTTACTTACTCACTGGCACTATCGAACCCGTAGGTTCATGGCCGCACGGACATAAGCTCTCCATACATCCCTATCCTGAGCTAATGTTTTCCAATCATTCCCTGTATAATCTACTTCCCTCAAATCATAGTTAATGTTGTTCTCCCACCTCATTCTTGGTCTACCAACTGGGCGTTTTCCTTCTGGCTTTCCTACAAGAAGTTTCCATGCACGTCTTTCATTCCCCATACGTGCAACATGTCCTGCCCATCGCAGTCTACGGGACTTAACTGTTCTTATTATATCTGGCTTCCTATAAAGACCATGTAGTTCATTGTTATGTAGTCTTCTCCATTCACCTGTCTGTTCATCTCTCTTTGGTTAATCTAAAATTTAATATTATTAATTTAATTTCAAAGACCTATAGATTTTTATAATTTGATTAATGTTGCTTAATTTATTATAATTTTCAAGGTATTCCTCAATAATAATAATAATAATAATTTATATACAGATTTTTTAATGTTTACATATTTTTCTGTGCCTACAAGTTTTATTTTCCTTCTCTACTCGTTTCTATCCATCCACTCCATGTCCTCCAGTCCTCTTAATCCCATTCCAGTTTCTCTTCCAGTTCTCTCGAGCCAAAGCCTGTCCCAAACCAGGTTAGAAAAGGGTTAAAAAACAGAGTTCATTACGCCCGGCTTGATAGTGCCCTATGAGGGCCCCGTATCTATGGTACAGATACTACTGCCTTGCAGTTAGTCATTGGTTAGATAAAGGCTAGAGGATGAAAACCTTGACCAAACATCACCTGGTCCTCCAGGTTGGAGGTTGATGCATCAGGCCAGCTCTCTGTTCCATAAAAAATAACAGAGCTAAAAAGCCTAAAGATATAAAAAGCCGGAAGGAAATAAACGAAGACGACAAAAGCAAAGGAACTTGGAATATTCGAGGGGTTCAAAATAATATGGTTGACATCATACAGGAAATGATATAATAATAATGATAATAATAACAATGACGACATGTAAAAATAAATGTAAAAGTAATAAATTGTATTCCTCAAATAAGACAATAATGTATCTTAAAACATAAAGAGATAACCACTTTAGACGAAGAGTGCATCGATTCCGGTGTATAGCCTCTGGTCTGGCGGCTGTGCCAGTCCTGTGGGGAACACTCTCTATATTAATACAATATACTACACATTATGTAATGTTTTTGACAAACTGTTAATTTGTTTATATAATGTTGCTATTATTATATCTGATTTCCCATAAGATCATTTAACTCACTGTTATGTAATTTTCTCTATTCACTTATCTGTTTGTCTCTCTCTCTCTCTCTCTCTCTCTCTCTCTCTCTCTCTCTCTCTCTCTCTTTGGCACAACATTTTTTCTAAGAACTGTATTCTAAAATACACATAGTATTTTTTCCCTCCCTTAAAGTAAGAGTCCATGTTTCGCATCCATAAAAATACAAATGTCTAGTAGATATGGTATACGAATTAGAATAGTTGGGGGATCCATATATTTTAATAAAACAATGTTTTTAATTTATTGGTCCTATTTTTTAACTTTTAAATTCATAAAAGCACACATATTTTCTTACTTAGTCTGTTATAAGAAAGTTTAGGTATATATTTCATGTTAAAGTGCTGAGGAGGATAACAGTTTTTTGAAGGGATGTCATACATTTAGTAAAATAAGCACTGTTTTCATGATTTTGAAAGTTAGTGAAAGTGTGGAGTGGGAAATATTCATTTCAGATAGTGTAGGCGGGGATGAGTCTATATACCGAGTACGGAATTAACTTTCCTATATGGAACAAGTTGTTAGAGAGATAGGCAACCCGCCAAATTGCTGCACTATTTTCTCAAGTATGCATAGGTTTCCGAAGTGAGACTGTTCGTTAAGACTTATCATATAAGTGATAATGAAAATTCTATAGATCCTATCGGCTTCCATCTGATTAATTCATTATAATACGTTCGCTACAGATGTGAATCTATTCTAATGCATTTACTATTAGGAGTCTTTGAATTTTAAAATAATCAGTTGAATATTTTCAGTTTTCTTATATTATTAATAATTTTAGAGGCAAAGAATAAAAGCCACAAAAATTGATTTGCCGATAATGTTAGTTCGTTAGCTCAGATGGTCTAAGTACGTATCCCCTCATCTAACTTTGTTTCCTATATTTTAAAGATAGGCCCTAACATATTTTTTATTATTCTTATATTTTTGGGGAGTCTGAAATCCTAGAGAGCGCGTCCCTAGGTGGCGGATAGGGGAATTCCCCTCAGATGTGAGAGGTTGGAGGGAAATCAAATACCTACCGCAAACCTAACAGGCGGGTAGATCAGACTCGTTAGCTGTAGAGACAACAACTGATCAAGGGGAAGGAAACCCCGAAATCAAACCCTGGATCTCCACATTATGAGTTATGCATAGGGCCAAGTCCCGTGCAACGAGATCCATTGTGGAGAAAACCATTTGTTAAAAAGCCAAATACAAATAGGTATTTGGTTGTCAGAAGATGTGAAAACATTGTAGCTAACTAAATAAAAAAATAACTATTTTAAAATTTATAATCCAAATCTTATTTACAAACGCATTAATATTTAAGATATATCGTGATACAGTCTTCGATTCTATCAGTAGCCTATGAATTAATGAGAGTTATTATTTCATGGAAGATAAGGCAGTACTGTTGAAGAAACACTTGCCAAGTTCCATTGTTTTCACATGATACAGTTCCGGAGATTTGTTTAACTGTTCTTAATATTAAAAAATGGTTTCTGCAAAAGTCATATTGCATATTATACAGTAAGAGGTGATTAGAATACTAAAATATGATTATAATTATCATAAAATAAAAATGTATTTTAATATAGGCAAGTCATCAATAAGCCTGTGGAGGTAGGGAGCGGGAGAAATTCCGGGAATGTTACAAACGTTTACGACTGGCAATAACGTGTCTACCATTAAGTAGTACTCAGAATATGGTAATATTGTTATGCTGTTGTGTGTTTTTATAAAATATCAATGTTTTTATTTTAATGAAACGAGTCCATGAATTAGAATTTTTAACCTTCGCGAATGAAGAAAATTAGTTGAAAACCTCAGCCAGGTCGGCCGAACTTTCTCAATAATTCAAGCGCTATTCTTTGAGACAACTCATTCGTGTCATTACGTTGACGTAAACTCTCCACTCGTGTGCGGCTAATTCCAGGTCTAGGGATGAAATGAGATGAAGCCTGTGTTATTGAAGTTATGTGATATTCAAAGAGAGGATTGTGGCACCATAATATGAGCAGAAGATATTAAATTTAACGAAATGAGTAGCATGAGCATGGAAAATTGGTGGAATCAGGTTTTTGGCAGGGGCAACTGGGAAACTCTGAGAAAAACCCTGCTCTGGTTTCGATTTGTCCACCACGAACCCCGCATGTAGTGACCGTAGCGCGAACTAGGAACCCAGAGGTGGGGTGAGTGTCTAACAACTATAATATTATGCCTAGTGCTTAATATTAACTGATTAAAAAAACAATGAATCACAGCAACATTTTTAGGTAAAAACAATTATAAATTAATAAAATGTTACATATATTGTTATATGCTGAGTTCAACAACCCGCTGTAGGGGAGCAAATGAATGTAAACAAACCAGGTGGGGAGCTAGTACAACTTCAAGGAAGAAGTCATATACATTAATCCAGAAATTTTGACCTTGAAACCGCAATCTCCAGTCTTACTGTTTTGTTCTTAATATTCATTATTTTTTAAAAATATATAGTACTTCTGTTCGAACACGCTCACTCAACCCGTGACGTCATCCCTACAACGGTTTGTTCAACTCGGCATATAACGGTGCTATAATCTCAATAAATAGTTTTTGTTTTTAAGGAACAGTAACATGAAATAACATTCGTGACATATGATACATATCGTAACCCTTTAACATCCATGATCCGCATTTGGAGACTTATGTTTGTATTTATATATTGAAGCCATTTTTATGTTGGGAAAGAAATTTATTATTTATTCGTACTTTGTTGTATACACTTTAATCAAGGATTTACACAGTAATTAATGGATTATTTAAAACAGGGCAGATATAGTTAGGAATTTATATGACTAGTTCATTCCTTTGCATCTTTTTTCAGAAAGCTGTAAGTTCTGTTATTATCTAAATTATTTCTATTCAGTGGAACTTATGTTTTCTACTGTCTGTTATGATACCTAATAATATTTTTTACTTTCGCAACTAATTTTGGGTTCGTTACCTAAAGTTTAATCACCCTTTGGTGTCTATGATAGATACAATCTAGATAAATGTACATTCTATTATAGATTCAAATGAACTGCATTTGCAGGGTACGAGCTCTTAGCGTTGAAGAATAAAATAACATTTTCTGTTTATACCAACTCTAGAGGTTAATACAAAATTATTTTCCAGAAAATTAAATGTTATTTTAAACTTTCTGCAAAATTATGAAAAGAAAATCTAATAATGTGCGGATTTAACCCATATAGTCCGGTTAAAATAGACATTTCAATTTACAAAAATTCGCATAGAGCTGAAAATTGGTACGAATGTTGGGAACACCATTATAAATAAAATGTGAAAAGCCCCCATCGATTTCACATCTGCAAAAAAAGTTATTCAAGGTCAAAGTTCGCGAATATAGTTTTTGTTTAATTTTTTTAGCCAAACGATAAGTTTTATCATACGAATAGGTCGGACAAAAGTTGTATAACATGCAATTGTCTACAAAAATTGTTCTTATACTTTTTTCATAAGAATTGCCATTCATGAGATATCGCGATTCTAAAATTTGAAGAAGTAGTATTCTCCATAATATGCACACATTTCTGCACCACCTATGAGGTAGTGTATTCAGCGCATTTTTTTAATGTGGTGTCTTCGATAGGTATACTCCACGATCTATTGTGATTAAGTTTTATTAAATAATATTATATTAATTAAAACATGGTACTATTGGGAATGATTCTTCTTCTTCTTCTTCTTCTTTACTTCACGGGCTAGGCAAAAATTGCCTGTTCCGCCTCACAGTTGTTCTGTCCATCTTTGCACTGGCCTTCCTACATTCCTTGAACCTCTTGGATTGTATTTGAATGCTGCTCTTGGTAATCTTGTTACATTCATTATTTCCACATGTGTAAACCATTTCTCTCAATATTATCTCATTTTCTCATCCAATGGATATATATTTAACTCTGTTCTTATATCTTAATTCTTTATCCGATCCAATCTCGTGTAGCCTTTTGTTCTTCTAAGGAAGTTCATTTCTGCGCTTTGTATTCTAGTTTGTAATTTTTTGGTCATTACCCAAGTTTCGCTCCCATAAAGTAATGCAGGAACTGCCAGTGTTTTATAAAACTTCAATCTAGTATCTCTTCTTGTTTTATTCTTTAATGTTTTATGTATAGTTCCGCATATCATTTGAAATTTCGACAGTTTCATATGTATGTCTCTTTCAGTTTTTGTGTTTATAGTAAAATTACAACCCAAATAATTAAAATTTGTTACTTGTTCCAGAGGTTTGTTGTCTATTACGATTTTTGATCTTATATGATCGTTTCCCCAAAATGTCATTATTTTTGTTTTTTCTTTTGATATTTTGAAATTATATTCTTGGCATAACTGATTTAATTGATGTAAAGAGTGGTGCAAATTATTTTCATTTTCTTGAATAATAACCACATCGTCAGCATACATTAAAACGTTTAATATTTTTAAACGGTCCATTCTTATACCTATATTAACAATACTTTTCCAATTTTGGATGATGCCATTAATACTCGTATATAGATTAAAAAGGGTAGGTGATAAACTACATCCTTGTCTTACACCTCTATTTATTAAAATAGCTTCGGTCTTTGATGTACCTATATTTATTATAATTTGAGACTTTACAAACAAATTTTTATCACATAAATTAATTTTGCGGGTTAATCATGTATTTCCATAACTTATCTCTATGAACACGATTAAATGCCTTCTCAAAATCAATAAAAGCAACATGCGTCTGTATGTTATGTTCCCTTCTTTTTTCAAATATTTGCTGTAATATGAATAAATTATCTGTTGTTGATCACCCCGTTCTAAAGCCATTTTGTTCTTCTTCAAGTATTGCTTCTGCTATTATTTTGTCTTTTATTTATAACCCTTGCATAGATTTTATAAATTGAATTAAGTAGGCTAATTCTTCTATAGTTCTTAGATTCTCTTCTGTCTCCTTTTTTAAATAACGATATGACTTCAGCTATATTCCAACTTTGTGGTATTCTGCAGTTTCTCCAACATTCATTACATAAATGCAATATTCTCCAATGTAGAAATGTTCCATCATATTTTATAAGCTCCATATTTAAGTGACAAAAAATATTCTTGATTCCGGGTAATGTTAATCTGACTGATAATCTTCGAATTCTACTTCGACAGTAATGTCTTCTTCGATTTTTCTTCTTCTTGCTGGATATTTGTTAATTGTTCTGAGAAAGAAGTATCAGTTGTTTCCTCATTGAAATCATATAAATGTTCATCTGTTCCATTTGATTCAACATTGGAGCAAGACTGGCTTTGACAATTGGTACATACTGGTGAACAAAATAATCCGAAATTAAAATATAATATTATGAAACTTTCACCTAAAAAGTCCATCTCCTCAACTTAATTTATAATAAAGTTGAAGAGACGGACCTTTTAGGTAAATATTTCATAATTTTATATTTTAATTTTGAATAATACCTCAACGGAACTTCATCATGAATCTTATTAATATTGAAAATAATCCGACTTTTTACAACCACATTTTGCACCTTTTTGCAATTACAAAAAATGGTGTTAAGAATATTTGTGGAGCAGATGGGGGTAACGTTCGAATTGGTTCCAAAGTATTATCTATTAATTGACCCAATTGCAATTTTGATTTGAAATATCTAGGCTAACAGCAGTCATAATACCGTGGCTAATATTAGTACATACTAGTTTTAATAGTTCTACTTTAAATTGTTTATTTTTAAGAATTACTTGTTCCACAAAATAAGTCAATGACTCCCGAATATCGCCGTTAATATTTTCAAACATTCGACTAGGCGTGGGGTAATTGGTATTATCAAATACTAAAGATTGAATGTCCTCTCGAATGATTGCTGCTGCAGCTTTGATGATTCTAAATCGTTCTTCTTTTTCATTTTGACTTTTTTCTCATACCAAGCTTGGTTAAGAATATCGTGATGATCATACTCTAACTTCAATCGAATCTTAATTGATCTATTATCGAAAGCTGGATTTTTACAATTATTTTGTAATTCTTCCAATGAAAACTGACAGTCGTCATTTTTTTCTCCATCACAGCATTAGTAGATTCATCTTGAGAACGACCGATTTTACCCCCAGTGGTGAGTCTCAAGAAGGAATTATAGCAATTATTATGGTACCTAGCCTCGGCAGCAACTAAATAATATTCGTACTGAATAAGTGCAGTAAATGTTTTTGCTACGTCATCAGAATGAAACCGAGCTACCTTCAGAATGGATTCTTTAAATTCAAGTGTAGCAACTTTATGAATTTCACGTCTAACATGTTGTGCTTTTTTCTTCTCAGCCCCTTCATTCGCTTCATCTCCACAAAATAAGCAATATTTTTTAAACAAGAAACGGATTCACTTACGCGTGCTCTAGTACGAGGTGGACTGATTTCAGATGTTCTGGCTTGCTCCATCTCATACTGTTTTTTTTAACTGTAGCAATATAACTCTTCCGAGTGTACATTTTACGGCACTGCATATGAATTGTCACAGATTTCGTGTCCTTCAGGTATTCATAAAACCAATCATATCTTTCAACACTTGAATCGATCAAAGTCTTCATTCCACAATCAACAATAACTATTTCATTTTCAGTCAAACAAAGAAAAATTGCGACAGTTTTAATTATTGAACAGCACAAATTGTTTTAAGAAATAATATTAACAAGCACGTGTATCAATAGTCACGTGTATTCACTGTAAAGGAACGTTCAACACTATACTAAAAGTCTTTCGTTTATACCTTCCAGAAACAGGTAGATGACTGTTAACCATAGCGTTAAATTAATAACACAGGCCAACAATAGAATAGTTGGCAAATGTTGCTTAAATTAGGGACTGAGTTTCTTTTTTATGCATATTCTCACAATCATATAATATATAATTTCTATATATAAATTATTCAACCAATATTTGTATTATATTAAATATCCCATGATGCATAGGAGGTTAACGTGCGGTTGAAAAGTGTCCATATAATTGTTTTCAATGTTTCAAATGGTGATATCTCAAGAATGGCGATTCTTATGAAAAAATTATAATAACAATTTGTGTAGATAAGTGCATGGTCTCCAACTTTTGTCTGGCCTATTTTTATGATAAAACTTACCGTTTGGCTGAAAAATGCAAAAAACTCATATTCGCGAACTTTGACCTTGAATATTTTTTGCAGATGTAGAATCGATGGGGATATTTCACATTTAATTTATAACCGTGTTCACAACATTCGTACCAATTTTCAGTTCTATGCGAATTGTTGTAAGCCTATCCCTATTTTTTGAGCTAACTTGATCGGACTATTAACTGGAAATATATAGTATATTATACATTTTTGTAAAGCAATGTGTAGTGATTATTTAAATTTCGTCAAATTATACAGAAATAAGCAATAATTACTTACGGATATGCTTTGTTTTCACTGTAGTCCTACGCATTTAAATAAGGTGACATAGGAAATTATGTTTCGCTCATTTTAGTTTTAAAAATTAGAAAGATTCATTCTACGCATAAAGACATTATATATATATATATATTTAATTAAATGCGAAGGCTATTTAATTTACTATAATGAATAATCTACTTTGTAAATTAAAATTGTACTGTAAAATTATTTAATACTTTAAGAGTTTTGCTAATATAATATAACACAGCTTCTTTACTCTGCAACACATATGAGAAAAATAATAGTATAACGCTCAACTTGGTACGTTGAATGATGGAATGCCCAAGCTAATTTACTATTTAAATAAACTAATTCCAGAAAACTATTTAATACAATAAATATAAAAATAATATATAAAGCATGAATTCTTAACGCTTGCGTTAAACAAAATGTTTGCCCATGATTCATCATGTATTGAATCACCTGTCTCGGCTCTGGCTGACTAACAGAAGAACTATCTTTACTATTATATTTTTAATTATTCGCAACTCTAACCCCAGCCATCTATCGGCTCGCTTTCACTTTTTATTAATAACACATTTTTTCTGCGGCCCAGGGTTTAACAGATCTCTAAACCTAATTTTGGTGTGCTGAATTCAAAATATATATTAGGCCTAACAGTTTTTGTATCAAGTAAGTTTTTTTGCCATGTTGAAATTAAATATTTCTTACTTTTTGCATTATATGTAATAGCCATATTCCTTTAAATTGCTGTAAAAACTACAGAAACCTCATGCAATTCCAACTGTACAGTTAAAAAAGATATATATATATATATATATACTAATATACTTTAAGATCTCTATTTTCTCCTCCGTTTAGCAAGAAATGAACGGTGAGTTGATTGGCGTTTGTGCTCCTACCGAGGAGTTTCTCTTACCATGCACCAAATATATCTTGGAGATATCCCATCGACCCTGGTACCTCGTTTCCATCTGTTTTGTGTCTTGTTGGAATATCTCACCATGTTCTTCACTTACTGTTGCTAAATTATCTAGGAAATGTTGAAGATGAGACTGGAGGAAGTGTAACTTCAAAAATTAAATATTTCTCTTACTTTTTGCATTATATGTAATAGCCATATTCCTTTAAATTGCTGTAAAAACTACAGAAGCCTCATGCAATTCCAACTGTACAGTTAAAAATATATATATACTAATATACTTTAAGATCTCTATTTTCTCCTCCGTTTAGCAAGAAATGAACGGTGAGTTGATTGGCGTTTGTGCTCCTACCGAGGAGTTTCTCTTACCATGCACCAAATATATCTTGGAGATATCCCATCGTCCCTGGTACCTCGTTTCCATCTGTTTTGTGTCTTGATGGAATATCTCACCATGTTCTTCACTTACTGTTGCTAAATTATCTAGGAAATGTTGAAGATGAGACTGGAGGAAGTGTAACTTCAAGCTCATATTGCATCCCTGTGCCCTGAACTTTCCGAGCTTGGTTTTTACAATTTTCTCACATTGATCATCTTCAAAATTGCCCAGAAACGTCTCGATGACGTCCTTGTATGATTCCCAAGCTTGCAGTTCCATGTCAGACATGCAGTTTTTAAAAGTAACATGCTTAATAAGATTGCGAATCTGTGGCCATCTTCCTTCACTTTTGCCTCCAACAGTAACATAATTTTTTTAGCAATGTATTAGTAACAAGGAGTATTTTTGTCCAAAACTTTAACAAATTGCTTAATTATTCCTAGTTTTATGTGCAGAGGCGGTTGCACTTTTTTTCCAGAATCAACTAATAGGAAATTTATTAAATTTCTTTGTCCCTTACTCCAGTTGTTTTCTTTTCGGCCAATTAATGTCTTTTCAATGTATTTCCATGGCTCTAGAATCCCATTCGCGCAAAAAACACGGAAACACGGACATTTTGAGTCTACCCTTCTTGTTGCCCCAATAAAATACAGCACGCCTTAAGGCCACAGCACATGCATCACTTGTGTTCATTTTTCTCTAGAATAGTACACACGTTTGTGTATGTTTCTTTTGTACACTGCCTGGAATACTGGAACTAAGGTAATTTATTCCCATTGTGCAGAAGAATGCTCTTTAGACTTATTTTGTTAGAATCAATAAATATACGCTAATCTGCCCGGTTCATTAACTGTTCCAAAGCGACCGTTCTCAAGCCAGGGATATAACAACAGTTCACTACTTCCCCCGATTACGAAATACTTTTGAAATGCTTCTTCATGATATCTACACCAATTAAAACGTGTACTAGAAGCTCAAATATTGTCTTCTTTAAATGCCAAACCTAAAAGTTCATTTTCTTCTTTCGTAAGACCCAAATCGCGTATCAAATTGTACAATTTTGATTACTGTACAGGACGAGCATTGTTGTTTTTTGATTCTAGAGACAAATTGAAATTATCTTCTGTGCTGGAGGTGGAAGGAGTACTTTCTTGTAGTGTTGTTGGTGGTATTGGAATTGTAATATCTGACTCATAGGTCCAATGCTGATGGCAGGTATGGATACTTAAACCCAGATATTTTATACAAACAAAAAAAAATCATTCTAATGATTTTGTTCTTCTCTCCAAACCATAGGAACACCAAATGGCAAAGGTAAGTAGTCCACGTTATACAACGGTCTTAAATTTTCGCCGGAAACTATGTAATGTAACAAGGAGAGGGTCACAGAATGAACCTTCCTTCAGTGAAACACAATGACAAACGAGTATGAATAAAATCAGTGATTATATTATAAAATTGTATTACATTTTATGTGTTTACATATTTTAATCTGCAAGTATATACCGCATACAACTGATGGACCGCGCGCTCTAATTTTTTGTGTTAAAAATGGAATTGTTGAAAAGCTGTATCTGATACACAAAAACTAGTAGCAGATCCGTTATCAGGGTATTTGGCTTGACTTATTTACATTAAAATATCTCGTGCTGCAAAATATTCGTAGGCCTTTGTAATGTCAAGTACCATATCACGGAACATCTCATTATCCTTCTTGTTTATCGCATTTTCCCGTTATTGCAATTTGCTACCAGCCGGTCATCAGGTGTACCTTTCAAGCAAACGTTGACCTAATTTCTACTGTTGTGTCACTTTTTTTATTGTAAGATCACAAGTTAGTTCATGATTAAAAATAAATGCATGCTTTATAAATATTGTAGTGTCTACAACTACTATTTTGTTTACTTTTAAGTTATATTATTTGTTAGGTCGTATTTAATGTTGTTTCAGATTTAATTGCAGTGTGAAAATAGTAGTAGTATGCCCTTATGTCCCTCAGTGAGACTTAGGCGTTCCCCCATAAATGGTAGAAATTCGACCATACTAATTTTATTACACTTGACTTTTATAGCAGTTATTAACTGACCCGGGTTAGTGTTCCGCCTCATAGTGATATCTAGAAAACCAATGTAATTCTAGGATGGGAACGTTTGGTAAATTTTGCACAGAAGCCCTTTTATTCAGGCTTGTGGTTCTTTTACGAGCTTGGAAATCTTGAGACTCGGGACCCAAGGCTTAAAATTCCTCCCGGAGGACTTGTCCCTTGGATTTTTCCATCCTTAAAAAAATCGATAGACCACGGCCGGGTTTGAACCCGCGACCCTCGGGACTACATGTAAGGGACATATCCACTTGACTAGACTATCGCGGGACACCAGTTGCCCATATAAATACATTTTATATATAACTTCACTGGTTGACTGGCCCTAACATTGTTTGAAACCAATTCATTATTACTATTACTACTATTATGCTTTCTTTTTAAGAATTCCTAGATATGTTAAAGAAATTGAAAATTGGGGCTGCCTAGAACGATTTTTAATTTTTGCTTCAGGTTAATCCGCACTTCTAACGGTCCGATTTTTGCTGGTTAACAAACTCTACTTTTCTTAATCATTGCTATATATATATATATATATATATATATATATATATATATATATATATACGTATATATATGTGTGTGTGTGTATGTGGTGTGTGTGTATGTGTGGTGTGTGTGTTTGTATGTTGCGTGTAGTGTGGTCATTTTCAGTGTCTAATTATGCCGGCAGGCAGGTAAAAGGCGAAATGCCAGACGTAAGAGTGACCATCTTTCACCGTAAAAAACACGATCGTCAAGAAAAGCGGTCACGGGTTCTTCTGGGATTATACAGGGGATGATTGAAAACATTAGCTAAGGATAGGGATGTATGCAGATTTTATGTTCGCGCGATCATGAATCTACGGGTTGATAGTGTCAGTGAGTTTATTATTATAATTATTTTTATGTAATTTTCTATCTCGAGACCAGGAGCGATGGTGGTCGGTAGATTGCGCACCAGATTCCTGCATAAGTGTAAAGCCTTCCGCAGATATATGTTGAAAAAGCATGTGGTCTGTTGATACCTATTCATCTGTCGGATGGTGACGTTAAGCCTGTCAGCAACCTTGGTGCTTTTCGACAGGATTAGGGTATGTCCCCGCACTGTTTACCTTCTTCCTTTTCTTCATGATCGTTCCTCATACAAAAAAGCTTTACACTACACATACATATAAACATGCACTCATCCTACGCTCATCTCTGTACACAGTACCTACTACAATATGTCATCTACGGAATGTGGTCTGACGAAGTGGTGGATAAGATTGAAAATATACCACATTAACGCCATGTATCCGCCCAGCGCGGAACCCGAAGTACAAAATGTGTAGTGGGTGGCATTAGTGCACACACATTATTATTGTTATTATTTTTTAAATATAATGTGAAGTGAACACTTTTAGAAAAAATATTCCGTAAAACTAAATTTGACCATATAAAAATGAGGACCTCGAAAGCAGTGCGGTATTAAAACTATTGGAGAATGGATCACCAAACAAGGAAGAGAATGTAATGAGCACATCAGTAGAATGGAGAAGAAAAGGATTGAGAGGACTCTTAGGAAGAAGCAGCCCAGGAAGATCTCGCAAAAGATGGCTGGCGTTATATGAAGATAGAGGTCTATTGACAAAGAAACAAGTTGTGTGAAATGCAGATAAGCTTTCATTTCTCCATATTTACAGTATTTCACGTCATAAACGTACTGAATGGAATATAGTATTTCCTGCAGGAGTTGAAACTGAGTAACTAATTAATTGAGATATTAAAACCAACACAAACTCCACCCTCATCCCTTATCGGAAGTGAAGATTGATGAGGTGTGGAGACTAGGAATTTGAATTGATTACACTAACTTAAAACTTCTTCTTCTTATTCTTCATTAAAACTCGTCCTAATGCTACTCAGAATTTTTACACTATTATAGGTACAATGAACTTGATGGATGGATTCTTTACTTCCCTTCCCACGCGTTTTATTGATTGCATCTGAAAGGGGTGGGGGTGGGAAACTGTTACTGTAAATGTCTTTCATTTCCCTGCACATCTCAAGAATCTGATGGTGTGAGGGTAAACCCCTCTTCTTGCATTGTTGGACAAATGATATAATAAAGGTGAATTGGAAGGGTGTCAGCCAATGTTACTCGTTGAAATTATTTTGCGTTTCTTGCTTGACTAAATTTTTGTAGACCCACTCTTTTTTTTTACTTTACTGAAAGGTCACATTTTATTGTGTATATGTAATAATGAGCATCGCTTTTGCAGAAGCACAAAATTATTTTAATTTATTACATTATTTTTATTATTTTAATTTATTATATTATTTCAATTATTTTAATGTATTATATTATTTCGTCCACCGCTGTGGTCTCGAGGTAGCGTGCTGCCTTGTCACGCAGCGGGCCCGGGTTCGATCCCCGGTCGGGGCAGTTTTTCTGGGTGAGGTTTTTATCGGGTTTTTTCCTCACCTGTAAGACAAATGTCAGGAAAACTTTAAGGCCCAAACGGTCCCCGAAATCATATGGCCATCATCCTTATCATTATCATCCTTACCATTATCATTATCATCATCACCCTTCACCGGTGTGGAAAGCAACGGGAAGCTACCACACCTACACAATTCCCTAGTAAAGCTGCAAGCATAGCATGAAAATGCTATGATTGCAGTGCAGGACCTGCCTTCGGGCAGAATTACTATGGATGGATATTATTTCAAGGTTTTACGATAAATAAAGGCCTTCGTCAAGGTTGTTGTCTATCACCGACTCTGTTTAAAATATATGTACATGAAATATTAAAGAATTGGAGGAGAAAATGTTCAAGCATGGGAATTCCTATTTCAAACAACAAAACCTTATACAACTTACATTTTGCAGATTATCAATTGTTAATTGCACAAGATTATGAAGATTTAGAATATATGACTAGAAAATTAATAGAAGAGTATGAAAAATGGAGATTAATTTTGAACATGAAAAAAAAACAAAATATTTATCAATTGGTGAACCAGAACAAAATTTAATTTTCGAGACTGGAGAAACAATAAAATCTTGTAGTGAGATCACATATTTAGGAATTAAAATAAATAAAAATGGGAGTTATGAAGAGGAAATAAGAAATAGAAATAATAAAGGAAAATTTGCATTTGCTTGCCTCAATGGAATATTGTGGGATAAAAATATATAAGTAATAAAATGAATAAAATATAATATATATATATATATAATATCATACAATTGTTAAAAGCATCATTACTTATGGAGCAGAACTTTGACCATTAACAACAAAAACAAATAAGTACCTTTTGGCAACGGAAATGGATTTTATACGAAGGGCCGCAAGAATTTCAAAAAGAGAAAAAATTAGGGACTCAGTTATAAGGGAGAAAATGAAGATTGAAGACACTATTTTAGATTATATTAAAACTCAGCAATTAAGATGGTATGGACATGCCCAGCGAATGGAAGAGGATCGACTACCAAAATCTGTTTTGGAATGGAAACCTGAGGGAAGACGAAGCAGAGGAAGACCTAAAACCTCCTGGAGTCAGGGGATATGTTTATACATGAAGGAGAAACATCTACAACCAGGAGATTGGATGGACCGACAAAATTGGCTATTAGGAATCGGACGATGTCAAAGATATTAATCAACCGATGATCTATCTATCTATATTATTTCAAAATATATATTTTAAAAAGTACCTGATACCTGGCCTGAATCTTCAGCACGAGTAAAAAATGTTAAAAGCTGATATAGTAAACTCTCCAGTCGGTCCGGTGTAATGCCAGATCGAGGGATGAGACGAGAAAAAGCCCCTATTAGGCTTATTGAAGATGTATGATATATACCGGCTGAGCAGTTGTCTCTCACCAGTACAGGAACGGATAGAGCAGTTGTCTCTCACCAGTACAGGAACGGATAGAGCAGTTGTCTCTCACCAGTACAGGAACGGATAGAGCAGTTGTCTCTCACCAGTACAGGAACGGATAGAGCAGTTGTCTCTCACCAGTACAGGAACGGATAGAGCAGTTGTCTCTCACCAGTACAGGAACGGATAGATCAGTTGTCTCTCACCAGTACAGGAACGGATAGAGCAGTTGTCTCTCACCAGTACAGGAACGGATAGAGCAGTTGTCTCTCACCTGTACAAAAACGGATAGAGCAGTTGTCTCTCACCAGTACAGAAACGGATAGAGCAGTTGTCTCTCACCAGTACAGGAACGGATAGAGCAGTTGTCTCTCACCAGTACAGGAACGGATAGAGCAGTTGTCTCTCTCACCAGTACAGGAACGGATAGAGCAGTTGTCTCTCACCAGTACAGGAACGGATAGAGCAGTTGTCTCTCACCAGTACAGGAACGGATAGAGCAGTTGTCTCTCACCAGTACAGGAACGGATAGATCAGTTGTCTCTCACCAGTACAGGAACGGATAGAGCAGTTGTCTCTCACCAGTACAGGAACGGATAGAGCAGTTGTCTCTCACCAGTACAGGAACGGATAGAGCAGTTGTCTCTCACCTGTACAAAAACGGATAGAGCAGTTGTCTCTCACCAGTACAGAAACGGATAGAGCAGTTGTCTCTCACCAGTACAGGAACGTATAGAGCAGTTGTCTCTCACCAGTACAGGAACGGATAGAGCAGTTGTCTCTCACCAGTACAGGAACGGATAGAGCAGTTGTCTCTCACCAGTACAGGAACGGATAGAGCAGTTGTCTCTCACCAGTACAGGAACGGATAGAGCAGTTGTCTCTCACCAGTACAGGAACGGATAGAGCAGTTGTCTCTCACCAGTACAGGAACGGATAGAGCAGTTGTCTCTCGCCAGTACAGGAACGGATAGAGCAGTTGTGTCTCACCAGTACAGGAACGGATAGAGCAGTTGTCTCTCACCAGTACAGGAACGGATAGAGCAGTTGTGTCTCACCAGTACAGGAACGGATAGAGCAGTTGTCTCTCACCAGTACAGGAACGGATAGAGCAGTTGTCTCTCACCAGTACAGGAACGGATAGAGCAGTTGTCTCTCACCAGTACAGGAACGGATAGAGCAGTTGTCTCTCACCAGTACAGGAACGGATAGAGCAGTTGTGTCTCACCAGTACAGGAACGGATAGAGCAGTTGTCTCTCACCAGTACAGGAACGGATAGAGCAGTTGTCTCTCACCAGTACAGGAACGGATAGAGCAGTTGTCTCTCACCAGTACAGGAACGGATAGAGCAGTTGTCTCTCACCAGTACAGGAACGGATAGAGCAGTTGTCTCTCACCAGTACAGGAACGGATAGAGCAGTTGTATCTCACCAGTACAGGAACGGATAGAGCAGTTGTGTCTCACCAGTACAGGAACGGATATAATTAAATCAAACGAAATGATGACATGAATATGGAGAAGCGGAAAATTACATTTTGAACCGGTAAAACGGAAAAACTCCTACAAAATCTGGCTTAGTTCCGATCCTTCCACCACGAACCCCATATGAAGTGACCCAGACGCGACTTTTGAATCCGGAGGTGGAGGGCGAGTATCTACCGCTTGAATCACGGAGCCGCCATTAAATGTTAATAGTTAATTATTTTTTACAAATTTACTTAAAAGAGTTTATTAATAAGGGGAAAAATAATTGGTGTTTTAAATTGAATCCTGTGGTACAGGAACATCCTCAATAAACCAAAAGCATAATTTACATTCAATTTTTCATAATTTGGATAATGAAGTAAAAATGTAATAAAATTAGAATTATTGAACAGGATTTTAAAAATATTCAGAAAACGAGAGTAGATGGAAAAAAGAATACAGAGATAAGAAGGATAATAGAAGTGAAAGAAAATAGTGGAAATGAAAGAAGACAATGATGGTAAGGACAAATGCGATAATGTTGAGTGAAAAGATCTTTAAATTAATACATAAATGGGAATTGAATGAAAGAAGACGACATGGTAATGGAGGTATACTTGATGGTACAATGTCGAATGTCATATGCAAAATGTTGGTTTATCAGAAGAGGACACACACACACATATTACAGATTTACTTATTACCTAGGTATATTTCGCTCTTTATATTTAAATTCTGTTTTCAACATGAGACATTCGACAAACTATTAAGTGTATAACTAAGTGTAAGCTGTGTTTGTCTCTTAGTTTGTTACTGAATTGAGAAAGAAAATATACTTTTTTTTCATCATCATCACTCCACGGACTAGGCAATTGCCCGTTCCGACTTTATAATGCATCAGCCCAACGTCTACTTTTTTTTTTGCAGTAAGAAATACTGTATGGAAATTATTGATTCTACAGTAACTATGTATAACAAACTTCCCAGATTCTAGTATAAGAAACTAATTATCGGAATATCTACAATTTTTCATGATTACGCCCTTTGAACTTTCGACATGAATAAAAATAAGTGCCAGTTTATACTATAATTTTCGTAGTTTTATTGTATTGTGATTGACTATACTTGAATTCAATTTTAAAAACCTGAACGTTCTTAATCTCGTCCAGGACATCATAATCCTACATTTTCCACCTGTTTACAGCATCATAATTAGAAACAACATTTAGTTGACATAGCCATATGTTTTTGTTACCAATTGTGACGAGTTTCTGTAACTGTTCTGCATTGTTGGCCGTTTCTCGAAGCACCGGATTTTGTTTTCATGTTCGTGGGCCGCCTTATTGTTGCACCTGCAACCGAGACTTCCTATTCTCGAAGTCTCGACTTCTAAAACGTAAACTTTCTCGAAGGCTAGAGAGCGAAAGTAAGTTAGTTCTGATTCGGAAGTAACAGTGAACTGAAGGTAGAGAGTTAAAAAAATGTGTTTCCAGGGCGTCAAGAGAAACTTACGTGTTAATGTGAAACTTTAACGACTAATATGAAGGATTGTAAGATAATTATTGTGCAACTAATAAAAAAAATAAATTTTGGTGAAAATAATGTTCTGTGATAGAAAGAATTACTGACTGACCTAGTGTCACTATTTCCGTGATATTTCTCCTGTATTAACTTCTTCTACCCGTTTGCATCCTATATGATACATAACAGCTTTTATTTCTTCCTCAAGCTGTCCCACCAAATTCTCTTTTCGTTTGTAAAAATGTAAATTATATTATTTAATAACTCATGTAATACAAAAACAAAATTCGAATTCTCAAAATAATTTTTCGGCTCTTATAATGACTTTTCAAATTTGGAACTGAAAAATAATATTTTTTTAAAAAAATTAACAATAGGCTACTTTGCACTCAAAGAACCCATTAAACACGAAATACAATGTCATCTTTTCATTCAGGACTACAGAGGTTATAACATATAATCATAAAACATTTTTTTAGCTTTAATCATATGAGAAATGCATAATAGATTAATGCTGATAATCCAATCTTTTCTTGCAATGAAACAGGACATTATTTTTTTACTTTTTTGCAGTAAAGAACTGGTATGTTTTTGTTATGAAATGTATGAGAATGTAGGTTTCTATCAGCACATCTGCTTATTGCACGGGGTTTCTGCTCCGACATCTGTTCCATATTACATTCTTCTCGCTTTTTTAGAAAAAAGTTCAATTTATATAGAACATCAGTTCATATCTTCGGAACAATTCATCAGAGCTGAGTTCCACCTCTTGTAACATGGGTTCCAGCGCACCGTTTGTAAAGTGTCGCTACCAGGTGTCTCTGATGGAGACTTCCTATTTTTATTACCTTGACTCCTTCAGTAGCAATTTTTTAATGTTGGCAGTGGAAAATTTAGTAATATTTTAATTCTGAATTTGGTAACATTAATATGAATATAAAGAATATTCTGAAGAAAAGTTCTAATATTTATAGAGGAGATAGTGTAAAACAGGAGGGGGATGTTTCTGTAACCATGGTTCCTAAACTTAACATCTTCTGAGTTGCGGTCATATTTTGTGAGAGCGAATATATTGTACTACGAGAACTTTGGAAAGAAACAAATGAAAAAAAAAACATAGCACTTAGTGTTTGTAAATAAATTGCTTAATTGTGCCAGCACCCCTCGTAACCTGTTTCATCATTACACTAACATGAGCGTCATTTCAAAGAAGATGTATTTAGCACAAAACTAAGTAGTAATCTGTGGCGGACCATCACAATAGCTCCACGTATTTTTAATAAAGAACGGGAAAATAACTGTTTTGTTTAGTGTAATTAAAAACCATTCTGTTTAATTCATCATATCTCCTTATATCACTTATTCAATTTAATATTAGACCCCAGTTCCACAACAAAACATATTAAATAATATCGAAAAACAATTTTAACACTAAGTTATTAATTAACAGCGTAAGCCCTGTGTCTCCCAACGAGACTTAGACGTTCTCCCCCTAAAGGGAAGAAATCCAACTATACTCATTTAGTTACACTTGTTTTCGGATAGATGTCATTGAGTGACCCGGGGTCAGCATTCCGACTCATAGTGACATCTAGGAAACCAAGCTAGTACTAGGATGGGAACATTCGGTAAATGTTGCTTAGAGACATTTTTTTTATTCAGGCTTAAGACTGTTTTACGAGCCTGAAAATCTTCAGACTCGGGACCCACGGCTTAAAGTCCCTCTCTTAGGACTTGCTCCTTGTATTTTTCATTTCTAAAAAAAGAACCGTGGAACCCGGCCGGATTTGAACCCTCGACTCTCGGGACAACAGACAAGGAGCATAACCACTATGTTATTAGTAATTTGTGAAATATGTTATATATTATTACGTTTCAAATATCATAGAGATCTGGACTAACAATGCGAACTGGCAGTGCTGGGCATAATACTTTTATTCTAGCTCTTTAACTTAATCTTATTATGATTTATTATTATTATGTCCACCGCTGTGGTCTCGAGGTAGCGTGCTGCCTTGTCACGCAGCGGGCCCGCGTTCGATCCCCGGTCGGGGCAGTTTTTCTGGGTGAGGTTTTTATCGGCGTTTTTCCTCACCTATAAGACAAATATCAGGAAAACTTTAAGGCCCAAACGGTCCCCGAAATCATATGGCCATCATCCTTATCATTATCATCCTTATAATTATCATCCTTACCATTATCATTATCATCATCATCCTTCACCGGTGTGGAAAGCAACGGGAAGCTACCACACCTACACAATTTCCTAGTAAAGCTGCAAGCATAGCATGAAAAGGACCTGCCTTCGGGCAGAATTACAATGGATGGATTATTATTATTATTATTATTATTATTATCATTATTATTATTATTATTATTATTATTATTATTATTAATGTGGGCTTTAAATGCACAAATGAAAAACAAATTACTCGCCACTGAAATGGACTACTGGAGACGTGCTTCAAGAATATCCAGGAAGGATAAAATCCGAAATTCATATATAAAAGAAAAAATGCAGGTACAATATTCAATATTAGATTTTATAAAGAAGAAACAATTAAATTGGTACGGATACATTAGAAGGATGGAAGAAGGAAGACTACCTAAGATAATCATGGATTGGGAACCACAGGGAAGAAAAAAGAAGGGTAGACCAAATATTACGTGGATTCAGGGAATCAATGAAACTAAGAGGGAATGGGAAATAGAAGAAGATATATAAATGAACAGACAAGAATGGAAAAATGTGTTCAAACAAATGTGTAGTTAACTGTGAACATGAGTACCGGAAAAATTTATATTCATTGTAAAAGCCGGAATAATATTATTATTATTATCTATCTTCGGGTTTTTTCAGCTGCTGCCGTCTTCCCGTGCCAAACCTCCAAAGCCTATGATCTTGAGCGTCTTCAATGCTTAGCCCTCTAGCTTGCATTACCGTCTTCATGTTTTCCTTCCATGTTCACTTTGGTGTCCCTCGTTTCTTCTTTCTGGTCGGTTGCCATTGATATAGTTGCTTCGGCCATCGCTCATCTTCCATTCATAAAACATGTCCTAACCACTTTAATTCATTCTCCTCAATTCTTTCAATAATGCTTTCTTCTGTTTCCATTATGTTTATAATTTCCTTATTTGTGAGATGTTCTAATTTTGACTTTCTGGCACTTCTGCGTAAATAATCCATTTCTAGAGCTATTAGTCTATTCTTGTAGTACTCATTGATTGTCCATACCTCACTTGCAACACATTCCACCAATGTTTTAACAAATATATTTTTTGTGTCTTTCCATATATGCTTATCCCACCATATGGAATTTAACGATGATATTATTTTGCTAATCAATTCAATTCTATGCTTTATGTTCTCTTTGCCTATACCTTCAATGTTATCCATAATTATTACAGAATATTTAGTTTGTTTCACTTGCTTTATTTGAATCCCTTCTTCCAGTATTAAATTATCTCGTTCATTGCTATTTATTATTATTATTGTTATTATTATTATTATTATTATTATTATTATTATTATTATTATTATTATTATTATTATTATTATTATTATTATTATTATTATTATTATTATTATGCCAACCTGTGAACTACTGTTTGAAGAATTACAAAATAAATTACTTAACAGATTGAATCCCGCAATGGAGTAAACTGAGTTCTTCCATACAGAAATCTGCTAGGGCAGAATAAATAATGAAACAATTAAGATATTTTCCTAATTAGGAGTTTGTCAAAAATTGCTTGTTGATAGCAGCGAGGAGTTTTATTCAAATAGCTTTACAACTCCCTCTCATTGTTTGTAATACTTTTATGTATTTTTGTAGCCAAATCATATTAACTAAAATATGTCACTGACAGTACAACGTGTTTGTCAACACACTGTGACATCACTTAGTGTGGAATAGGGTAATGCTCCATATCCCTTATTCTTCTTATTAATACTTCTGGTCTACACGTTTGGCACGGAACTTTCACTTACGAAAATAACTGACTGATATAACAAGTAGTAGTAATAGTAAGGTATCCATCCATAGTAATTCTGCCCGAAGGCAGGTCCTTCACTGCAATCATAGCATTTTCATGCTATGCTTGCAGCTTTACTAGGGAATTGTAGGTGTGGTAGCTTTCCACACCGGTGAAGGATGATGATGATAATAATGATAAGGATGATATGATTTCGGGGACCGTTTGGGCCTTAAAGTTTTCCTGACATTTGTCTTACAGGTGAGGAAAAATCCCGATAAAAACCTCACCCAGAAAAACTGCCCCGACCGGGGATCGAACCTGGGTGCGCTGCGTGACAAGGCAGCACGCTATCTCGAGACCACAGCGGTGGACTAAAGTATATACAATGTTATTTACAAATATGGGTCGCAGGGGCAGTAAGCCGTACGCGTTGTTAACAGTCCGTTACAATAAAGTAACATTTGATAATAGTATAAAGAAAAACAAAAAAAAAGATAATATTACATTTACATAAAGAAAACACAATAATATTACAACTACAGAAACCTACAATAACATTATACATTAATTATGTAGAATTATTAAGAATTAATGGTATTGCATTTTGATAACATGTATTTATCCATGAATGAGAGTGTTGTTCTTATTTTCCGCGTTTTGTCCAGAAATTTATCCAAGTTTATCCAATTATCTGGATTTACCATTAAATCGTAACATGCCAATCTTTCACGATTTTAATTTAGAAATATTTCCGGTAATAACTGACGCCTCCAATATTCTAAATCTTTACATTTTCGTAATATATGTATCTTCTCTTCAAACCCCCCTCACATTGGCCATATTCGCATATCGTGATCATCGCTATTTTTTTTTTACAAATTTCCCTGCCCCTAGCCTAAACCAAGCAACCCCTGATCTCTCTTTAAATCCTAGGTTGAGTATATAACATTCTTCTCCCCAAACATGTTTTAGGTCTCCTGGTAAAAACAGTGAATGTTTTCCCGTACATTCGGCGAAAATATCTTGTTGGTCCTCTTTATTTTTCTCCACACATTTTTGCGATTTTCAGTCCCTTTTTCCCATACCCAACCCATTGCAATCTTTTGGAATTCTATCCTAACCTCTTCTGCCCAGAATTTCGCATCTATGTTTCTAATTTGATGGTCGAAACAAATTGCTCTGAGCATTGTTTGTTCACCTTGGATTACCTCCAACCAGTACTTGAGTACACGAATTTTGCAGTTTATGTCGTCCTGGAACCCCAAATCCCACTACCATAGTGCATTACTGGCCTCACCATCGCTCCATACATTTTTTCTAATGTGCTGATTGGAATATCAGGCACTCGACCCAGAATACCGAGTACACTGTTAAGTTGTCCCCTTCCTTTAAATAATGCTATATCAATATGTTTTTTCCACTTCCCGTTCATTTTCAACGTCGTACCAAGATATTCAAAATGTTTCACGTTTTGAAGTACTTGATCTTTGTATTTCAATTCCTCTGCTCTACCATAAACCGCCCCAATTTTGAACGTCATTTTTTTGTCTTATTTATTAATTCATCAATCTTAGCGATTTTCTTGTTTGCGTTCTTGTATTCGCCGATCGTTCACCTCTTTGGGGTGGGTTAGTCCTTTTGCGCCCAGTTTTGTCCTGGCTGTCTACTGGACCACCCGGAGTTAGTTTCATAGTACTTCCTCTATCTTTCTTTCGTGTAGAATGTTGTACCTCCTTCTCTGCTGTAAGGAGAACTCCCGCCGTAATAGCATCTCCGGTAGGTTTTGGGGACCCGCTGACACTGACCTCTTCAAATCCATTTTCAGGGTTGTCCACATTTTTTAGTTGCTCCCTGCTCCAGATTCGTCCATTTATAATCAATTTATTAAATTGCAGGATTGCATGCCAGCCCTGCCTCTTCACCTCAGGCATGTGTTGCTTAAGAACGTCCCTTTCGCGACGCACCTTCTTATTAAAGTCTTCGGCAATATTAGTATCGGTCCCCTTAAAATATTTACTGTCTCTAAAGATCCAACACTTGATTTTGTAGGGTGATAATTTGCATACAATCGGTCTCTTTCCACTATTCCAACGACCAACTCTGTGCGCTCTTTCAATATCACTGTCCACCAAATCAATCCCGATTTGCGCCACTACTCTTTTAGTTAGAAGTTCAGTTTCCTCCTAGCTCTCACTGTCTTCTTCATGCACTCCATACATCACAATATTATTACGCCGACTCTGATTTTCGAGATAGTCTAATTTAGATTTCAGTCTGCCTTTCATCCGATGCATGTTCATCTCAATATCTCGAATCTGTTCACCCACGTTGCACTTTTCAAACTCCTCTTTCACTTCAGTTGACAATTTTTCAATCAGCTTTCTCACTTCTTCCATAAAGCTTTATCTCCTGCACTCTTGTTCACGTCCGCTCTCCTCGACGGTCTCGATATAACAATACAGTAGTATGTAGAGTTTGGTTATTACTTAAAACATTGGCAGCGGTGGTCTAGTGGTCATATTCCTTGCCCCTAGTCCCGATTATCGGGGTTTCAAATCCAGTTGGCGCCGATGAGTTTTAGGACAGAAACATTCAAAAGATAGGTCCTCGGCGAGGGACTTTAAGTCGTGCATACCGAATCTAAAAATGTTCGTGGCGTAGCAGTTCCAGGTAGCCAAGGGCGTGTGCCGGTTCTAATAAAAATTGTTACCGGCGTGTCGAACCCGGTACATCATAATATTTTCATCTCATCCATTCCATAAAGTAAAGATGATATAATATAAAAATGAACTAAACATGAGGTTTTAAAACGCGAGCCCCCTCTACTAATTTAATTTAGTCTACTTAGTATTTTCTTTTTTAATTCTTTAAAATAGTACATAACATTTAGTCCTATTTCTTACTTTGGATAATTTTAATAATTACCATGCAGTTACAAAAAGTCTTATTTTATTCATGTGGTGTGTAAGTGAATAAACATTTAAAAAATGTAAATCTTCAAGTATAATTTTACTTAGTGGCAAAAGGTGTAACTAAATTAGTATGATCGAATTTCTCTTGTGGGGGAGAAAGCCTAAGTATCGCTGACAAGGAAAGTACTTATGTTGAACCAGTTGGATTGTAACAAAAATTGGAGGATATGTTAACTAATTGACATTAAATATGATGGCGTTAGTCATTTTGCTGCAAATTTAATAAGACTTGTGTTATGTCATTAAATTTCAATCGCGTCTCATTGACCGGTTCGTAACGGCACGGTTGCTCATTGCAGCTGGTTTCAAGCACAAGTGCTACTAGCGATAGCGGTGCGAAGAACGTAAATATTAGTTTCTCTCCTTGTTAACATTAATAACAATTTTTATTACTTTACAGATAGCAGAGCACTGTATACTTTTTTTCCGTTAAATGTAATGCGAATATGTCCAATGTGCGGGAGCTCTGAAGACGAGATACATATATTACGATAATGTAACGATTTAGAATATAGGAGGCGTCAGTTATTACCGGAAATATTTCTAAATTCAATTCGTGAAAGATTGGCATGCTACGAGTTAATAGTAAATCCAGAAAATATAATAAACTTGGGTAAATTTCTGGACAAAACGCGGAAAATAAGAACAACACTCATTCATGAATAAATATATATTATCAAAATGCAATACCATTCATTCTTAATAATTCTACATAACTTAATTAATGTATCCATCCATAGTAATTCTGCCCGAAGGCAGGTCCTTCACTGCAATCACAGCATTTACATGTTACGCTTGCAGCTTTACTAAGCAATTGTAGGTGTGGTAGCTTTCCGTTGATTTCCACACCGGTGAAGAATAATGACGATGATGATGATGATGACCATATGATTTCGGGGACCGTTTGGGCCTTAAAGTCTTCTTGACATTTGTCTTACAGGTTGGGAAAAAAAACCGATAAAAACGTCACCCAGAAGAACTGCCCCGACCGGGCATCGACCCGGGACCGCTGCGAGACAAGGCAGCACGCAACCTCGAGACCACAGCGATGGACAATTAATGTATAATGTTATTGTATTATTGTGTAATTGTAATATTATTGTGTTTTCTTTATATAATTGTAATATTATTGTTTTCTTTTTGTTTTCCTTTATACTTATTTACTTACTTACTTACACTTATTTACTTACTTACTTACTCACTGGCACTATCGAATCCGTAGGTTCATGGCCGCGCGGACATACGCTCTCCATACATCCCTATCCTGAGCTAATACTTTCCAATCATTCCCTGTATAATCTACTTCCCTCAAATCATAGTTAATGTTATTCTCCCACCTCATTCTTGGTCTACCAACTGGGCGTTTTCCCTCTGGCTTTCCTACAAGAAGCTTCCATGCAAGTCTTTCATTCCCCATACGTGCAACATGTCCTGCCCATCGCAGTCTACGAGACTTAACTGTTCTTATTATATCTGGCTTCCTATAAAGACCATGTAGTTCATTGTTATGTAGTCTTCTCCATTCACCTGTCTGTTCATCTCTCTTTGGTCCAAAAATTTTCCTAAGTACTTTATTCTCAAATACTTGTAATCTCCTTTCCTCCCTTAAAGTAAGAGTCCATGTTTCGCACCCATATAATATAACTGGTAGAATAATAGTTTTATATATTTTCAGTTTAACGTTTTTTGAAAGGAGTTGGGATACCAAGAGTCTCTGCAATGCATAATAGCACGCATTTCCAGAATTGAGCCTATGTTTAATTTCTTTGTGCATCTCATTCCTATTTGTGATTATTGTTCCTAGGTATTTGAATTCAGCCACTTCCTCAAAATTTCCCTCATTTGTCATTAGCTGTCCATTTCCATTATATAATGAATTTCTACGTGTGACCATATATTTAGTTTTATTGATATTTACTTCCAGTCCTAATTTCTTAGTGTTACTCAATAGTGTGTGCGTGTTGGCCTTTAGTATCTCCTCGCTATCGGCCAATAATACTACATCATCAGCATAAACTAACAGCTTATTAATACCATTCAGTTGTAAGCCTTCCTCATTCTCTAAAGATTTAATGGCATGCTCTAGTACAAAATTAAATAGTAGAGGAGATAGTGCATCTCCTTGCTTCAACCCATTCTGGATTTCAAAAGTGTCCGAAAACTGTTTGCCTACACGCACCCTACTCTTTGTGCCATTTAGACACATTCGTATAAGTCTAACTAACTTTTTAGGAATTCCGAACTCCAGCAGGATACTATATAACTTCTCCCTCTTAATTGAATCATATGCTTTTTTGAAGTCTACATATAGTTGATGTACAGTACCATTGTATTCCCATTTCTTTTCTAAAATCTGTCTTATACTAAAAATCTGATCTGTTGTAGACCTGTTTTCTTCTAAATGCACATTGATGATCTCCTAGAATGTCATCAATATAGGGAGTAAGTCTGCTTACTAATATATTTGTTAGAATTTTGTACGAAGTTGAAAGTAATGAGATGCCCCTGTAGTTGTTGCAATCAGTTTTATCTCCTTTCTTATAAATTGGTACGATAATTGATTCCTTCCATTCATCTGGAAGAGCTTCTTTTTCCCAAATCATACTAAACAACCAGCATATATTGTCCATCAATTTTTCTCCCCCTGATTTTATCACTTCTGCTGGTATCTCATCCGAACCTGATGCTTTATACATCTTCAATTTTTCTATCGCCATTTCAACCTCTAATGCACTAGGTTCTTCGACTAGCATTTCTGCTGTCTGTAAATTATCCTCCTCAATGTCCTGTTCTGTATGTACATTTAATAGCTGATTAAAGTAACTTTTCCATCTATTTAATCATATCCCCATTTTCATTCCGAATTATGTTTGTTCTAGCCTGAAACCCTTTCTTCTCTATCCTAATTCCCTGATATAATTCTCTAATGTTCCTATTTTTTTGCATTCATTTCAAGATCATTAATCTTCTCTCTCAAATATTCCCTCTTTTTACCCTTTAGTAACTTGGTGTTTTCCCGTCTAATACTACCCAATTGCTCTAAATTTACCTCATTTGGCTCGTGTAACCATTTCAATTTTGCTAGCTTTTTTTCTTCACAATGTCGGCACATTCCTCATCAAACCATTTCTTGTTTTGCCTCTTTTTTAAACAACCAATGCTTTCTGATGCTGACAATTTAATAGTATCTCTTATAGCCTCCCATTCTTTATTTATATCAGTTTCTTCTTCGTTTGCCACATTGTCATCTGAAGATTCCAGTACTTCAAATCTATTAGCAATTTTGATTTGGTATTCTTGCCGCATTTCATCATTTTTCAAGTTTTTTAATTCAAATTTTACAGAATCATCTTTAGCAATTGTTCCTCTCATAAGCGATAGCCGTTGTCTGATTTTCACTCTGAGCACATGATGATCCGAATTGCAGTCTGTCCCTCTAACTGATCTAACATCGATGATGCTGCTGTGCTAGCGTTTATCCACTAATACATGATCTATCTGGTTCCGAGTTTCTCCATCTGGGGACGTCCAGGTGTATTTATGAATAGCCTTATGCTGAAATGTTGTGCTCTTAACAATGAGATTCTTCGATGTGGCAAATGTGACTAATCTAACCCCGTTGTCATTACTATCTTCATGAAGGCTGAATTTGCCTATTGTTGGTTTGAATATATCTCCCCGCCCCACTTTTGCATTAAAATCTCCCAAGACAATTTTCATATGATATCGTGAAAGGCTCTCAAATAAGCATTCTAATTCTTCATAGAACTCATCCTTGATCTTGTCATCTTTATCTTCTGTGGGGGCATGTACATTTACAATTATAAAATCATGTCGTTTACCCTTAAGAATTATGTATGATATCCTATTACTAACAAACTTAATATCTCGGATAGCGGATAGGATCCTCCTTCTGACTAAAAAACCCGTTCCAAATGCAGGTCTTTCTGCACCCCCGTAGTATAATGCAAAGCTTCCTGATTCCTGACTACCTACTCCTGGCCACCTAACTTTCTGTAAAGCGACTATATCCAAGAGCGATTTATCTAAATCCCGCGTTAATATCTCTAGTGCCCCGCTATTGTATAAAGTCCTAACATTCCATGTTCCTAGGAACATGTCCCTATGTTTGAGCCTTTGGCATGGGTTCCCTGAAGTAGTCCCCGCCCGGAGAACCGAATGGGGGACTATTTGACCTCCGGAAAATTTTAGCCCAGTTGAACCCATGTCCGCATTTCTTGACGGTTGTATTTTTACGGTGAAAGATCGTCACTCTTTCGACCCAGGTACTTTTTTTCGTCTGGCTTATCACCGTCGACCAGTCCGGCATGGGTAACCCTATCGGCAGCAATGCTACCGCCGGCATAGCTCTCAGGATCATTTAAGCACGCAAGCCACTCCACCACGACAAGGTAACTTTATACCCTTACCAAATATTACTTTATTGTAACGGACTGTCAACAGCGCGTTTGGTTACTGCCCGTGCGACACATATTTGTAAATAACATTGTATATATCTTACTTTTAGTCTAATAAAGTCATATTACTACTACTACTACTACTACTGCTACTACTACTACTTTTTTATTGAAATTCAGAATCGGTTATAATTTCGTGTACTGGAGTAACAAGTGTCACCAATGTCAAATGCATTTTCAATCACATTTGTGAAACTCGTTACACTTTGATCTACGTTATAGGCAGAATTCGTCCAAGCATAAATACGCATATCTTTGTTAATTTCTACTGACATTTAATTATATACAAGGAAATGCAGTTTTATAATAAAGAATCTATCAGACATTTTCACGTCACCATCTGATTTTAGACGCACATATTCTTCAAGTCTTCGCACATAGATCTTATATTGACGGAAAAAAAAACATCAAGTGGTTGTATATATTTGGTGGCTCCTGCTGGAATAATTTTCAGCCTTACATTTTTATCGGGTAAACAGTCCTGTAGCAATTGTTCGTCCTTATGCCCGGACCACGAATCGCATATTAAAGGTGAATCCATTTCAATGTTTTCATTAAACACATGTTTTAAGAATATTTTCAAATGTTCTTTTGTCATTTTTCCACTGGCACTACAGTCGACATACACATTTGGAGGTGTATTCTGTTCTATCTTCTTCTGAACTTTGGGCCCGAATTTGTTTCCAGTAGGTTATTGAAAACAGAGGTATAACCTCTTCCCAAGTTGCCCACACATTGAAATAAGAACATCTATCGTGTAAGAATGTGTAGTTCCATGTAGGTTTTGAACTGTAGCAACAGTAGGCTTTTTACCTTTGACTGCCAGTGTTCTGTTTTCAGACATTTCATAATTAAATTGACTTTGGTCACATGTCTTGTTGGTATACAGTTTTCTTGAATGGTCTGATTAACGTCTCTTACAAATTTATTTGCATTTTCAGTAGTTTGAGTTTCGTTTTCAATACTCTTGACAGTGACAAATTTGTTAATTTTTCTTGAAGAAATATTGTTTTCATTTTAAAAATTTGAAATGAATGTCTTTGAAGCTTTAAATTCATTCAAGCCCAATTCCTTCGCTCGAAAAACAGTCCACGTTTGTAATGCCAATAGTGCACTGTCTTTAATTTAGGCGATTTTGTAGGGGTCTCTGTTTTTTAATAATTGTGAAGCTAGATGTTTTATTTTCTATATAATTCAAAACTGTTCTTACATTTCGGTTATTAATTAATGGTAGCCATTTTTTATTATTTGTGAATAGGACTTTGGGCCAGATTTCACTGACATTCTATATTCATAAATGGTTTCCAAAGTTTTTTTTCAGAATAGGCAGACAGTACGTTAGGACGTTTAGGTTTTTAACAGGAGACGGGACGGCTTAAAGCTACTTGAACTCTCACGTTCTTCACTGGATTCGTTGGCAATTTCAAAGTCTTCAGAACATCCGGCCTGTGTGAGCAGAAGCAAGTGGCAGTCTTCGAAACCTGAAGTATTTTCGCTAAAGTCCTCTCACCCATTCCAATATTTTTGTTCTGTAAGTTCTGCCAGAAAATACACAAACTGATCATCATCCAATCCAGGATCTCCGTGTTTTTCAACTGTTTCCTGGACTATAGATTCTAACGTAGTTAAGACGTAAAATGAATTTATTATGCCCATTTTATTCTTTTGATGAAATATTTTACGGACTCACACCTCTGTCGCCTGTAAATGTACACATTTACATGTAAATATACTGTTATATCCTAAAAAGAAGTATTAATTTACGCCATAAAAGTGCTAATCAATAAATGATAAAACAAATATTCTATTGTACTTTCAATGTATTGAGTTTTTATGTTTAAATATAAACAATTTGTATATACTGTACAAATACTCGACTGCGGGAGTTGAAAAAACATTCACACTCCGGTGCGCTCTTCAAGTAACCGTGCCGCTCCGTTACAGTATTTGTTGCGTTAGTTTATCTCTCTCTACCTGCCCCTTTTTTGTTCTTCCCTCGTTCACCACACTATCATTTTCTATTTTTATTTGTATATTTTATTTTGTCCAAATGTTTTACCCATTTATTCTGTCATATACGGATGTTAAGCCTCTATTTCTTTTTTCTTGTTCCTTATTTCCTATTAAATATTATGCATACTATTGAATTTGCAGTGAAATGACTAATATCACGGTGTTCAGTATCCTTCATTCAACATATCCTCCAATTTTTGTTACAATCCAACATAAGTACTTCCCTTGTGAGTGACAAATGGGATGTAAGCATATGCGTTCCACGAGTATATGATTGTTATAACTTTCAATTACCTATGATTTTCTTATACAACTTCAACTTTAAATTTGTTTCTCTCAAAACTGCAACACTTGCACTTACACCACTTTACTTCTAACCTAGGCTAAATAAATCTATTCTATTCTATTCTACTAATTATTATTTAAATGCAGTGCTCTGAAACCTATTTCGGTGTTGCTAGCTAATATTGTGTGTTGTATATTTTAATTTACAATTTGTTTCTTCATTTTATTTGCCAATCAATATTGCCAGTTCATCTTTTAATCCACATAATTCTACAATATTCTTCAGTATATCACAGTATTTAATCAGTAATCCATTCTTTATTCATAATTAATAATACAATGATAAAATAATTAATTGCTTTTTAAATACAGTGCTATACTCAAGAATATTATAAAATGATGTGGATTAAAATATGAACTGGCGATATTGATTGGACAATGAAATGAAGAAACCATTTTTTTGAATTAAAATATTTATCATACATAATTTATATTACAATCCAGGAAGCTTAAGCTGCTGGTCTATAAGATGAGAGGGGAAGCGAAGAATAACTCACAACGGGCGCATGGGGTTCATTAGTCCTGAAAGACAACCCAACTAGGAGAGACAACTCCAAAATAAAACAGAGCAGGCTGAAGGCAATCGACCTAGGGAGAAAACCCCGTATAATAAACCCGCCATGAAAACGAGCTAGCGACCCATTTCAAGGCATGTGTTACACATTGCTCGCAGACCCAAGGATCAGGCCTGGGGATGAAAGACTGAACGCTAGGAAAAAGGACTACGATTTGGATATTGGAAAGATGATATAGAAAGTACGGAAGACAATAGACTTGCGAAAAGAGCTAAAGAAGATAGAACAATGGACGGGATGAGAGCAAGAGCAGGACCAGTGAAGAGATGGATAGACAGTGGCTGCACATCCATTACGTCTTCCTCCGAGGAGTGATTTGGGAAATAAACAGGATCAAAATCCTACAACTAAAGAATAATAATAAGAAAAAATACAATGACTTTAATTTAAATGTAAAACTTAACAATTTGATTATTATTCAAATTATGTAAAATAAAAGCCGTCGCGCAAGAACTGCTTATACTCGTACCAAGAAAATTCCTTACAGAGTTGAATCCATGGTCCGTTTTTGCTGGTTTAGGGAATATAATTATTGTTGTTTAGTTAATTACATCGTATGTATGTTTGCGATAAACAAACATGGCGTTCGCTGCAGCGATTTTTAATTACCGGATTTCAAGTAAACCATCACTTTCAATGGTGAGATATTTGGAGAATTTCTTTCTCGTTTTATTTCAACGAGATTCGTTTGAAAAAAATTGAAAATTGCTGTCGCTAGTGATATTTAAGTTTTAGCTTCAGATTTTGCTGGTTAATGAACTTGACCTTACTTTTTGTAATTAATTACTGTATCCCGAGTTTGGTTTCGAAAAAAAACAATAATTGCTGCCTCTACAGCGTTAATTCACACATACTTACATATTGTCAAGGTCATTTTGGATGTCTACTAAGTACGATCGTTGAATATTTTCTTAAAAACCTCAACAGCTACATTCCTTCTGAATTCGTTAAAAACTAGACGTAACTGTTACGCACTACTTTCAATATCGCAACTTGCTACCTCAACAACTGAAGGTGAGCCTGGGATAGATAAGAAAATACGAGTTTTGTACGTAGCGTAATTGGTTAAGGCAATACGCGACAAGGTAGAAGGTCGGGGTTTCAAGTCCCGGTGAGGTCAGGATTTTTAAACTGTTCTAAACTTTCTGGTGACACCATGATCCTGTGATCGAATCAACATCAAACGAAAATATGTACCAGACCCTTGTTCTGTGGATGATGGTGGTAGGCACGCACGGTTGACAACCCGGCTGACATTTCGTGCCAATTGTGTAAAATAGGTAGAAACCTTAACCTCCTACTACCCCAAGGGCCTCTCGAGGCCAGTAGTGGGAACATTTCACCATTTATGAGTTTAGTCATTGCTTTGTTCCATTACTCATTTGCATTTCTTGATTTTTACAGTTTCTGCCTAAGGTGGCGATTGGTTGATTGAATTTGTAACCCATCATAATTTATCTTATCACTCTCTAAAGGATAGGTCCGTATGTTTAATATATTACCCTACGTGACCGGAGATAATGAGTTCCTTATAGCAAACATCTCTCAATAGGTTATCAAAATTAGTCAATAAATTTCTGTCCCACCTTATACAGGTTTCATGTAGAAGAAACACGTATACAGGATAGGCATTGCCAGTAACTCAACTTGCCCACTATGTGAAGAAGGAGAGATGGACGCTGCCCACGTAATTAAATTTAAAAAAAGGTTTATGTAGAAGTACTGTACCTTAATTTATTTTGAATAAAATAAATATGCCTATGTGTGTTTCCTACGTAGCTTCATTTAACATACAGTCTTCCTTAAGTGCATCAAAGTACGTTATTTTGAATACAGTATTTTCTGTCGATACAAGTTTATCTATACACGCTATGGATATTGTTTTACATTTTACCCATGGATGCGTTAATATAGGCGCGATAAGATTGCTATATCTTCATTACATAAGGCCTACTGTATTTATAAAAAAATCTGATGTTCTTAATTAAACAAATATAATGACGCAATAAGAATCTAAAACTTCTCTTAGTACCCTTGCCCTATGGCTTATTATAAAAATGTCAACTCCTCCATAAGTATTTTATGAAAATACACTTCTTGACTGTGAAGTTTTCTTTCCATAAACTTGCATGTCCTGAAAAATTATTTTGTCGTTTGAATTATCTCCTCTTTACACATTGAAGGATAGCTTTGTGATAAATAATTGCTTGCATCTGCTTTCTTAATTTTACCTAATTTATTTAATTATTATGCAGTATGATAAATTTTAGAGTTTAGATAAAATTCATTTTGAAGAAGTGGCTTAATTCAAATACCTAGGAACAACAATTTTTTTAGAGAAATTAAGCCCAATGGGTACACCTAGGGCACGACACACACCCAGTCCCAAGGTTGAGATTTTAAAAAAATTCTTACCCCGCCGGGAATCGAACCCGAGTCGTCGGAGTGGAATGTAGGGACTCTACCGACTATGAACAATAATTACACGCAGGAATGAGATGTGGAAAGAAATTAAACATAATCTCAATTCTAGAAAAGCATGCTATTATGCACTACGGGTGCGGTACTCTTGTCATTCCAACTTCTAAAAAAAGTTAACCAAAAATATATATGACACATTTGTATTATATGGATGAAAAATATGGCCTCTTACTTAAGGGAGGAAAAAAAGATTACCAGTATTTGATTATAAAGTTCTTTGGAAAATGTTTGGACTTACGGCAGGGGAATGGAGTAGACTATATTATAACAGTGAGTTACACTATGTTTATAGGAAATCAGACGCAAAATGGACAGTCACATAGACTGCGATGGACTGGACATGTGCTACGAATGGAGCATAAAATGATCAGGGAAAAAATTCTTGTAGGAAAACCAGAGGGAAAGCGCCCAGTAGGTAGGTCAAGAGTGAGGTGGGAGAATAACATTAACTATTATTTGAGGAAGATGAATTGTATAGGTTTGAACGGAGAACATAAGCTCAGGATAGGGATGTATGGATAGCTTATATCCGTTCAGCCATGTATCTTCTGATTCGATAATATCAGTTAGTTAGTAATTTAGTTATAGAGAACATGAAAGGGCATATCTTTATACGGGGAGGGGGGATAAAATCGTTCTCTATAGTCATAGAGATCAGAGCAACTGGAATATAATGAACGGTAATACACATATGTCACATTAAGACCGTTCAGACCTGCAGATTTTATCCAGGTAACATTTTCAGGTTTAAGATCTCATTCACTGGCTTTGCTATGAATATCGATGTACGTGCGATTATTTAATAAAAAGTATACTTATAAATAATTATATTAGTATTCATTATCAAACATATTTTAATTTTAATTTGTGGAGTATGAGAACAATATTAAGAATTATAAACTTTTTAAAAAAGTTTATTGAAATTGAGAAAAAAATGAATTAATAAAATATTGAAACAAACGCTAATATTATTTACTGGCACATACAGATTCAATGGAAAAAATTATGTTAACAGTGTTTCGTTTTTAAATTAATTAAAAGTACGTGATATTTTAACATCACAGGATGAGATCTGGAAGGAGATTAAATATCGCAAATGAAAATGGATTTGGACACACTCTCAGAAGAGAACTAGAGAGTGTTCGAAATAGCACAGGAATGGAATCCACACAGATTGTCTAGAAAGAGAGGAAGACCAAAAATTAAATGGTGCAGCACTGAACAACAAGGGAAAAGTTGGAATTAAGTCAGGAATTTGGCAAAAAAACAGAGTCCGGTGGCGTGCTTTCACAAAGACCATATGCTTCCAAGAGAAGTGACAGCAACTACTATTACCTACTTACTTACTCACTGGCACTATCGAACCCGTAGGTTCATGGCCGCACGGACATTAGCTCTCCATACGTCCCTATCCTGAGCTAATGCTTTCCAATCATTCCCTGTATAATCTACTTCCCTCAAATCATAGTTAATGTTATTCTCCCACCCCATTCTTGGTCTACCCACTGGGCGTTTTCCCTCTGGCTTTCCTACAAGAAGCTTCCATGCATGTCTTTCATTCCCCATACGTGCAACATGTCCTGCCCATCGCAGTCTACGAGACTTAACTGTTCCTATAAAGACCATGTAGTTCAACTATTACCTACTACTGTGTGATATTTAATTTATAAAAGTAGATAGTACCACTTTTAAAGTGAAACCAATCGATATTATTCCTTTTGAAAAATAAAAGTATTCATGTGGCGAAATGATGCAAAGTAATGAGTCAGTAAGTTCATCAATGATCAAAAATCAGATGAATGTTGACACCATGTTAGAAGCTGCAAGAAGCTAGTCCATTTTTTAATATTTGAAATAATATTTCTTAAACATGGTTTTCAGGATGAGAAATACAAATTGGCTTTCACTGAAACATATATTTCAATGGGAGCCAATTTGTTTTTCTCAACTCGATGACGACGTTGATGACTTCAAATGTTAAAGGATGGATTGTCTTCTGCAGCTTTTCATGGCGTCAACATTCATCCGAACTTTGATCACTGATGAACTTGTTGATTCCTGAATTTGCGCCATTTTGCCAGACTGCTCCTTAGTGCTTGGTGTCAAGATTTTATTCAGAGTGTCTGTATACACACGATTCAATTTAAATCCAGTGATAACTCATTTTCCCTCCAGACATGGGATTACGATAACATTTGCAAGAAACAATTTGCTTTTTTGAATGACTTCTCACTGTAGTAAACTTGTTTAAATAAAGTAGTTTGCTATAGCATGTTGCTTGATCTAGGGAAGAGGTAGTTCTTACTGGCATCTAAACTCACAATTAGGAACTGAAAATTATTTTATTCCAGCAATTGATAAAATGATTAACTTCGTAAGAACTGTACTCTTTTTTTAGAAACGTGAGATGTTGGTCCACTCTTTCTCTTTACCTTAGTCTTATCTCCCACTTTGTTGTTATTTTTACATGCCGCACGCGACATGGGATTTACAGGGACCGTCTGGAAAAGATTTGTAACTCAGGATCTCAGTTTCTTGACTACATGAAGAATGGAAGGCCTCTCTGGATGAGTGATGTGCTCAATGCCAGGGATACCTCCGAGACAACACAAACATTACAACAACACACATCATTCACTCACTCATACATTCATACAAAACAAGTCGAATATATTATGGATGATGATTATGATGGTCAGATGATGTTCGGGATACTTTTGTGTATTAAAGTTTCCTGACATTTGTCTTACAGGTGAGGAAAAGCCTCGAAAAAACCTCATCCAGAAAGATTGTTGCAAACGAGTATCGAACCCGCAGAGTACGATCAACGACGTTATCCGGAGACCATAGTGGAGAACAGTTAATTAACATCAGTGTTCTGTGTTTTATCAGTAAGTTGTAAGCATGCAGATCATACATTAACTAGAGTACAACCAAAACCAAGGCTATTTTATACATTAGTTAAAAAAGAACGTTTTATAACTAAATAAAACCTTGATCTTAACATACCGCCGTCGTCTTGGCTAGGCTACCCCGACTCGGATCTCAGTTTCGGCGATTCCGGAGGGATAGGTTGTGGCTCATACCGGGATTTTTAAGCTTTTTCGCAGGGTTCTCCCGTTTCTCGAAAATTGCTCTCCATTTCCCCTTACCTCCCCTTCATGTCTTTTATTTCTCATTCATTAATTTCATATCAGATATCACCCTTTACCTCATCTCTTGTTAGGAAAGGTAGTTTGATTGGCAATCCACAGGTGTTGAAAATAAGTGATTGCGGGATCTAATGGGCTGGTTGCTGTCTCATGACTCAGAACCTGAGCTATAAAACAAGGACATAAGGAGCAAACGCCAGGATTGTAATCCCCTCTCGCAGCCACGAACCAAACCAAAGATGACGGTATGGTTTATGGGAGTTCAACCTGATGGAAGACGACCTACAAGCTCATAACACCGTAAAGTAGGCTTTAATTCCAATCATTTCCATTATACTGAATAGTGCAATTGACTTTTCAGTTCGCGTAATCAAACAGTCTGCCTTCCTAGTCTGAATAAATAAACTAAAGAAATACTATCGGCTTTATTAGTTGTTAAAACCACCACATGATCAACATGCTGGCTTATTATTGTTGAAGTGGATAGCAGTCAATTGGATAGTGACCTTCATTAAACAAAACGTAATATTTAGTTTTTAATTGGTTCTTACTACTAGTTACTATTACAAAATCCGACTTTTGAATGATGAAGATTTATTTGCACAATACATTAACACCGAACCCCACATTGAAAACAAGATGGGTTATGTTACTTTTGCATGTATACTCCTCATTTCGTAGTTTATATTCTATAAGCATACTGTAATTTTCTGGGCACCCCTGTTTTGTTTTCCAAGAGCTTCCTGTGTTTAATACCCCGCAGAATGGGGATGTAAACGGCTTGACCCTAGCTGTGTTCTTCTCTTTGATATAAAACTAATAGTTTATCGATCTATCGACTTTCTTCTATTGTCTTTTGCGTCATTCCGTTACTTGTGCTCCGTGCAACTTGAAATTGAAACCCCGTATTACTTCCATCTATACTCTGTTCGAGAAAAGTATGAGATTGATGGAGCTCGGATTTGTATGTAAAATCAAGTAGGCCTTATACAATAAAATCTACTGGTTTATGGAGTATATATTTATTTTGTTAATCCCTAAATTGGTGAAACATTAATTTATCTTGCCAGTTATTTTTAAATGTGTCGGACCGCAGTGAAAAGGTAGAACAATTTTTAAATTTATGGTTCAGGTAATCCGCCATTTCTAATGGTCGAATTTCGCTGATTTTCTCGTTGTATTTCAATTGTATATATTGAGTTTCGTAGTAAAATCTCGAAAATTGCGATTGCGAGAGCTATTTTTAAATTTTCGTTTCAGGGTAACTCCTACTCCTATTTTGCTGGTTAACGAACTCGACCTAACTTTTTTTATTTATTGCTGTATGCCAAGTATAGTTTCGACATAAACAAAAAATGCGTTCGCTACAGTGTATAAAAATTTCAGTGTTCCACAGCCAGAACTGACTGGTGCCCTGTAATGAGCTTAACACTATGGCTGAGCTATTGAAAAGACCAATAGTCGAAATCTGTGGGCATGTAATTTGATTCTGTGTTTTTTTAAAGTTATTATGACATTTCTGATATTGTCTCCTGTGATGGCGTATTCGTAACCCGCTTCTGAAGTTGGGGCGCCTGAAAGGCGGGGTTATGAGAGGTGATGTTGATGATGCGCCAGGAGAGGCCTTAAACTAAACTTAATATGATAATGCTGGCCAGATGGTGTTTGGGCCTTAACGTTTCCTCACATTTGTCCTGTAGGTGAGGAAAAACCCCGAAAAAACCTCATCCAGGAAAGTTGTCCCGATCGGGGATCGAATCCATGCCGCTGCCTACTTGGAGACCGACCACAGCGGTGGATACTTGAATCTGTGCCACAGGTCAGATTCCACCAGTCTAATTATAACTTTATGTAGACGTATATAAAAAATAACATATTTCTTG
This sequence comes from Diploptera punctata, assembly GCA_030220185.1. Lineage (NCBI taxonomy): Eukaryota > Metazoa > Arthropoda > Insecta > Blattodea > Blaberidae > Diploptera > Diploptera punctata. The sequence goes on along the minus strand of JASPKZ010001618.1, from coordinate 2,902,216 downwards.
TGCGCGCCTGTGCTATGTTTATTTTTCCTTTAATAGTATAATACGATGCGAGATTGACAAGTGGATTTATAGAAGTGAGGAAATGTTTAAAAACCGAGCGATAGCGAGGTTTTTAATTTCCGAAGTGGCCAATGCTTATTAGTTGAGACTACAGCAAGTCGTGACACCAATCAATCATAACATGGCGGAAAGTACGTATTTATTGTTTTATATTGTTTCAAATAAAAATGAATTCATTTAAAATGCAGTGATTTGTTACGTATATTGTCAATAACACTATTTTTTGGATATCATTGTCAGCATATCATCAGCATCAAGTATTAGACCTGCTGCTCTGTTCCGACCTCATGTTAGAATTGGTCTATCCATCTTTTACTGGGTCTTCCAACATTTATTCGTCCTACTGGTTTGTAATGAATAATCTGTTTCGGAATTCTATTGTTATCCTATTTTCGTATATATATATATATATATATATATATATATATATATATATGTATATATAGTACGTAGTATACATAAAGGGCAGTGGTTTTATTTCCCGCACGAGGTTTGTAATATGTAATATTACAGTAGAGGTATTTAAGTTGGCAACCCCGAAATGTAGGAAGTTTAACTTACAATCATAGTCGTCATTGCACTATGGCGCAAAAATGCATTTTACTTTATGCTTGTTTATAGATATCATTAACATCCAAGTTCATATCACATTCTAGAATTTTCTTTATCTCGTAGGTTGTGTGTACAGTTTATGTATTGTGTGTAATCATGTGATATTGTGAAAAATTGGTGATTGTGATAAAATGAGTCTCTATAACCAAATTCCATTCCAGCATTTTCCCTAATGACTGAGGATAATCTCCATTAGGATAGTCGGCACCGCGAGAACCTCCCGGATACTAATCTCAAAACGCTACTGCCTCAACTAATTTGTTCGAGATTTTTACATCATTTATTTTTTAAATAAATCAAGTCTCATATGCTCCATTTCTTATCCTCTTCTAAGACTGGTCTCAAACATTCTAAGCTATCTTATAGGTTATATTTTATTCGTTGACTTTTCTAAGTCGTTCCTCCGATTTTCTCTCTAGTTCTCGAAGTTAGACGCTTCCTCAGCTTTCATTTATTCCCCCTCAGCGTCTCCTTCACGTGCATTCGACTGCGTAACCATGGAAACGTGTGAATCAAGCGATACGAAAACAATCCAAGAATCTATTGCATTGTTATAAAGTAAAAATGACGCATTCTCAGCTTCTCCACATATTTACATATGCCTTTGCTATTGAGATCGGTTTCCTAGAGCCTTATCAGAAAAACAATATAAGTTAAACTTGTTGTATTCATGAGTTCGCCACAAAGAGAAGGCGTTGCGTATTATTTGAGCCCTGAGGGCCACACACAATGCATCATCTAGTTTTTGCCTTCCATTCGATTCTTCAGGAGAAATTGAGATGAGATGCCTCGCGTATCGATTCCAACCCAGACGCTTCCCACTACAGATTGAATTTCAAATCCTTTAAACCGACGAGGATTCCATTCCCTGCTCTACCCTTCATACCTCCGTTACATGCTAGTAGACTGCAGGTCGCCGCCCCACCAACTTTCTAAGACTTAATATTTTGTTTAACGACGCTATTTAACAGGTCAAGTCATTAAGACGCAATTCAAATCTGTGCTGAAAGAGCCGAATAATTTAACATTTCTATAATTCAAATACCTAGGAACAATAATCACAAATAGGAATGAGATACACAAAGAAATTAAACATAGGCTGAATTCTGGAAATGCGTGATATTATGCATTGCAGAGACTCTTAATGTCCCAACTCCTTTCAAAAAACGTTAAACTGAAAATAAATAAAACTATTATTCTACCAGTTATATTATATGTTTGCGAAACATGGACTCCTACTTTAAGGGAGGAAAGGAGATTACGAGTATGTGAGAATAAAGTACTTAGGAAAATTTTTGGACCAAAGAGAGATGAACAAACAGGTGAATGGAGAATACTACTTTACAATGAACTACATGGTCTTTATAGGAAGCCAGATATAATAAGAACAGTTAAGTCTCGTAGACTGCGATGGACAGGACATGTTGTACGTATGGGGAATGAAAGACTTGCATGGAAACTTCTTGTAGGAAAGCCAGAGGGAAAACGCCCAGTTAGTAGACCAAGAATGAGGTGGGAGAATAACATAAACTATGATTTGAGGGAAGTAGATTATACAGGAATGATTGGAAAGCATTAGCTCAGGATAGGGATGTATGGAGAGCTTATGTCCGCGCGGCCATGAACCTACGGGTTCGATAGTGAGTAAGTAAGTAAGTAAGTATAATTTCGTGGTCAATGCTACAATTATACTAAACAGAGAGATACAAGTGGCAAACGAAAATTTGAATTAATTTTTGCTACCCACACGCATGGACTCACATTCATACAGAACGTTTACAGAATTATACACCTAAGACCAAAAATAAGAAATAAAATAAAATAAAAACGGAAGACTCTACAGGTTAAGGGTCTTTCGACAGAATTTGTCAGGCGCTTACATAGAGATGCACTCACATTAAGACTTTATATTACCCGTTGATAACTGTCGAGAATGCAATGCACAAGTAATGATTTGACCTAATCTCGCTTCAAAAGTCCTCCAATTTTTGTACTAAAACCTAAAGTTTAATATCGAGAATTAAACCCTTAAATCGTAAAAAAAAACCGAAACTAATGAAACATATCGTGAGGCATCATAATAACGCGTTTGAATTGCGCGGGCGACGTCGAGAATAGTGGTCTCGCATAGATTCACGAGTCGCTGACTCGCGAGTCATCATCGATGCGTCTGCATTTCCATTCTGAATATTTCTCTAAGCTTCGATTCTCCCTGTTTGGAATGTTCGATGGCCAGAAACTTCCGTATTGAAAAAGTCTGGATCGGAAGCTGAGAAATTTCCTTTCCCGCACTATATAATTTGCTGCTAGGGAGAGGGACGAGACGAGTCAGCTATGAATTGAAAGCGATACAGTGAGCTGTGAAAGATGAGAAACTGTCGCATGTGAATTAGTTAGAGACTGGCGATAATTGTGTGAAGGATAAACTTTAAAACGAGATTAATTATTACAGAAATTTGTTAGTGAAATTCCATAGATAGAGTGTATCGAATTAAATAACGTAATTGTGGAGATTTCAACATGAACTGTTTTATTATACCAGAAGAAGGTGAAAACGGACCCCCGGTAACCGTGCCAATATGTAGGAACCCGTAGATTTAATATTGCGTTCGTTGAGGCTCTAATATCCATCCGAATATTATCTTCCAATTACTCCTACGCAATGAGTGGTCTTTTCCTCAAAGATTTTCCAACATGTTAACCATTAGATATAAATGACTGTCCATCTCAATATCGTAGACTTAATAATCCTGATAATATTGGGCACAACATAAATTATGGGACTTTTCAGTGTGAGTAATTATTCATTCTCCATTCTAAACTATGGGAGAGAATATTCGCTTTACTCCCTATTTCCCGAACATTTTAACTCTCCTTTCTTTCCTTTACATAGGAGATCATGTTTTACTCCATATAGTAGAAGGGTAACATTATATTTTTATACATTTTTAATCTCTAGATTCTTAGACAAAACTGCAAAGACAATAGTCATTGAACTAAATAATAACATAACATTTCCTATGTTCAAAACGTCCAACTAACTCACTGGGAATGTCGCAGCTGGTGGTTCATAACCGCGCGGACATATGCTCCCCATATATTCATATCCTGAGCTAATATTTTCCAATCATTCTCTGTTTAATTTACCTCCCTCAAATCATGGTTGAAGTTATTTTCCCAAAATACATGATAAAATTACGTAGAAGTATCACCCGATATTAAAAAAAAAATATTTCACTAAAAATCGGTTTTATTATTTTTTTTACTTTAGATTAGTATTTAAAAGGGAAACGAAAATTACAAGAACGTATGGAAAAAAAATCAGGAGGGGGTACTTTGACATAAACCAACAGAAAATATTATAGGTTGTGTGGAGAAACATCCACCGTCCTTACAAAGTGACTTAATACACGTTTGGGGAAACAATCACGCACACACACACACACACACACACACATATGTAGTCTAGGATTAAAAGACACATCAGGAATCACTTGGTTTAGGTGCAGAAATGGAAATTTCTAAAAATAGCCGACGATTACGATGTGCGAATATGTCCAGTGTGCGGGAGCTCTGAAAACAAAATACACATACTAGGAAATTATAACTATTTGGAATATGGAGGCACCTGTTATTCCCGAAAAGATTTCTAAATTTGAATCGCGATAAATTGGTATACTGCGAGTTAATTGTAAACCCAAAAAATTGTATAAACCTGGACAGATTTCTTGACAAAACACGAAAAATCAGAATAACACTCATTCGTGAATAAATACGAGTAGATATGTAAACCAAGTGTAATTATTAATACAACTCTGCTTAATTTCCAATGTAATTGTAACGTTATCTATTGTTTTGATTTGTTTTATGTTACTAGAAAATAACGTATTGATACAGATTGTCAAAAGCATGTACGGCTTGCTGCCCGGCCAATATTTCGTATACAGTTCTGTAGTGTAGATTTTTTTTTACTCTAGTAAAGTTCTACTACTATTAAAACTCCAAGCGCGACAGGCCTAGAAGGCCCTTGGCCTACCATCCGGCTGCTGACCTCACATCCACATGTGTTAATGACATAGGTAGACGATCATAAGCCAGTGTAGGGGTGACATGTGTTCAGAATGTCAGGTCCTTCAGCTTATAACTGGTCTTCTCAACCTGGAGTCGCTACTTATTGTAGCTACCCAAATGTCTCACTATGCTGGGTGGACACCGGTCCCCATACTGGCGGAAATTCCATGAGAAAATGTCTTCCCCCATGGAGACTCGAACCAGCGCAAGTCCTGTAGTTCTGCGTCAAGGCATCTTGCCCTAATTACTGGGCTATGGCGCGAGCTCTACTACTACTACTACTAATTCCTTCATTAGACCTAGCTCTCCAGGAGTTAATGTGCGCTAAACACATACAGTTGCCGCATTGACAAGAGATAAAACACTTTCGAAACGTGTTTGCTGCAGTAGAAATGTACTGGTGACTTAAACTGTATTGTACTCCACCGAAAAGACTTCATGCCGTTTATGTATTAAATATGCAACTAAGGGATCAACAACTTTACACAGAGAGACGCTAGCTCACACTAAGTGTCTATACGCCCTGGCCTTATGTATACGGTTTTGATTTGTTTAAAATAACCCTAGATATGTACACGCTTTCACCTTTTTATAAGAATTATTTCAAGCTGCTGTTTCGATCACGGCGCATCTCCATACACTTAATTTCTTATAGAACTTTCTTTTGGACATTATAAAGAATTAAGCGTTTCTTGACATCTTACTAACACTGTGGTCTATTAGATAAACCTCATCGATATAGGCATGAACCTGGTGAACTCCGATAATAGTGTTGATCCAAGACTTTCATTGTGTAGTTGTATCTTGTCAGTCCTACACCGATGTTTCCGATCGTTTCATTTGCTCAAATGTGCTACTAAATATACAAGATTCTGAAATCTCTCTCTCTCTCTCTCTCTCTCTCTCTCTCTCTCTCTCTCTTCCTCACGATCATAAAATGTACATAAATTATTATTACCCTTATTTGTATTATTATTAAACAGTTGTATAAAACATCTTTCTGTGACAAATGTTTACGTCCTATTTTTTCCTTCACATTCTCTTCCCATTCCCCCTCTTTTAGTCACTTTCCTTCACTTGCATTTTTCACTTTCTTGGAATCGGTTGTGTCTCCTTCCCCTTTGTATCAATTCCAGGTACATCTAGCTTTTCAGTTTGCTAGTTGGTAGGAGGCGGGAAGAACAAAGTGTAGGTCCACAACGATGGAAGCAATGGGGAATCTGTTGTAAAATTGGACGTCAGAAAATAGCGAAAGGATGTCCAATAACTCATAAATGAATTAGGAATTATACTTCAAACGGTTAAACAGGCGGAGGTAGACGGAAACCGTAGAGGAAAAAACTGGTCTTAAGTCGAGGGTTGATCCATTATGCCCACTCCATGTTAATAGCAAAAAATATACGATCATAAAATGACAAATTAAACATGTACAGCAGTCTATATAGGCTATGACTACTATTAGGATAGAAATCTGAGGTTTTGAATTTTTAAAACAGTGGAAGTAAGAAGTTGATATATTTATTTTACGCGTACTGTATACACATGTGCATATATACGGTTGTATAAAACTAACTCACTGGCACTATGGAACCCATAGGTTCATGGCCGCGCGAACATAAGCTCTCATACATCCCTATCCTGAGCGAATTAAAGAAAATCATTCCATATCTTCGAATTATAGAAATTAAAATTGACAGCCCAAATCATCCCCTGTATAATCTACTTTCCTCAAATCGTGGTAAATGTAATTATCCCACTTCATTCTTGGTCTACCAACTGGATGTTTTCCCTCTGGTTTTCCTACAAGAATCTTCCATGCACCTCATTCATTCCCCACTCGTGCCACATGTCCTACCCATTGCAGTCTACGAGAATTAACTGTTTTATTATATCTGGTTTCTTATAAAGACCATGTAGCTCACTGTTATGTAGTTTTCTACATTCCCATGTATGTAATTGTAATTATATTATTGTATTAATTTAAGTAGCTTAAAAAGAGCTTAGTATTGAAGATACTAAGGTGATTATTAAATCCTTAAATAAATTTATAATTGAAATTCAATATTTTTACAATGAAAATGTAATGTTTTAAGTAAACTACATAAACTAAGAAATATAAATGGAATTAAACCACTAAGATGATAAGTTAGCAACTTTCATCTGACCCCACATTTCCTCGGTTGGAATTATATTATTAACAGTAATATACCTCTATTTTGGTTTCAACCAAAATAGAATTAGGGTAAGTTAATACCAAAGGATTAGGCTCTCTTTGGTCCAAACATTTTCCTAAGAACTTTATTCTCTAATTCTCGTAATCTCCTTTCCTCCCTTAAAGTAACAGACTGTTAAAATCTCTAGAAAGGTGATATATGAAGCATAGATGTGTGTTTCGTCGAGCTGTTTTCTCGGGGTAGTGTCCTTGCCTCGTTCACAGCGGGCTGTGTTTGATCCCCTGTAGGAACATATTTCATGACTGATGGTTTTTCGGGTTTTTTCCTCGCCTGAAATACACATGTCAGTTATATTTAATGCCCAAATTGTTGCCGAACATCACCTCGCTATCAAAATCGTCATTATATTTCGCCATGTTTAGTATGAGTGTGTGAGTGGTTGATGTGTTTCGTCTTAAATGTTATCTCGGATGAGCCCTGGATTGAGCTGATTTTTCACTGGGATGGGCTCTCCCTGTCCTTGAGTGGTTCAACAGTACATGCGTCATCCAAAGTTTACAATCCTTCTCCCGATAGGTCGTGCCATTATAAATCCTGCGCGGCGTGGGGCACACTATGTGAGAGGTTAAACTACGGTTGAGAAGAAAATGATGAAGATGCATATTTCAAGCTTAAAAGTGACTTTTGTTTTGCAGTTTAGGTAAGAATACAATAACAAGAAAAATATTTATTTTTTTTTAGTTTCTTGACATTTATATTTTGACACGAGTATTTTTATAAAAAATAATTTTAACTTTTAGCGAATTCCGAAAGAAAGAAAAGATTTTTAAAAACATTACGACATTCTATGTAACTAATTAACTCACTGGCATTTTCGAACCCGTCGGTTCATGGTCGCACGGACATAAGCTCTCCACACATCCTTATCCTGAGGTAATGTTTTCCAATCATCCCTTGTATAATCTACTTCCTCAAATCATGGTGAATGTTATTATCCCACCTCAGTGTTGGTCTACCAACTGGGCGTTTTCGCTCTGGTTTTCCTACAAGAAGCTTCCATACACGTCTTTCATTCCATATTCCTGCCACTTGTCCTGAATTGCAGACCTTCAGCATTCCTGTTTAGTAGACATCCTAAATGATCATGATATATGTGTGTGTGTGTGTGTGTGTGTGTGTGTGTGTGTGTGTGTGTGTGTGTGTGTGTGTGTGTGTGTGTGTGTGTGTGAAGGTTTATTGTTAATACATTGTGTGTTTATATGATTTAAATCATAACTGGCGCACTTACAAATTATTTATGGATATTTGAATACATTTATTTGTTAGCATTATAATAGATGGCATTTCTTAACAGAATGTGACTTACCATGTTACTGCCCTAAACCCTTCAATTATAAATATTTATTTGTGTACACGCGTGTATGTGTGCCCGTGTTTCCGTTAACGCTGTAGGGGCCGTGATTTCTGTTTAATTGAAACCAGAGTTGGTATGTAGGAATTAATTAAATAACTACGGTCGAATTCGTGAAAATCGGACCTTTAGGTGTGGGAATTCATCTGAAAGTAAAATTTAAAACTAGCTCTAATGTCACATTCGCTGTTTCACAACGAAATTCAGAATGTCATATTAAAATAAATTGTGGAAATTTTTCGCCGAGAATAATTGAAATTCGATCACTAGAAGTGGGGATTTACCTGAAGCCCGAAATTATAAATTGACTAGCAACCGCCTTGTTTTGTTCGTCCCAATGTATGCCATACAATTTAATTAACCGTTAAATTAAAAATGTATGTTATAAGATATATTAGCTTAATTTATATAATATTTTAATAAAATAATGATATACAACAATACAGTAAACAATGCGTAGGCAATAACTTGGTTATACATGATTTATTTTTACTGCAGTCCGAACTTTTAAATAAGCTGTCATCAGAAATGAGTTCAACCAATGTTAACAAAATAAATACAGATTCGGTAAACCAGTAAAAGTGGACCATAAATTCGATTTGCTGAGGAATTTTCTCAGTTCCAGCGGACTTTTATTAACGAAGGTGAACATTTGAACTCTTTATATTTTACCAAAGAATACATGTTCAGAGATGAAAATGAGTAGAAAATCGGTGAAGTGAGAATAAACGGATTAACCTTCTTAATTGTTTATTTACAGAAAAAAATTATTTTATTGAACAGTCAGAAAGTAAACATACATGTTGAAATATAAGTTTCTAAATAAGCTGAAGGAAATTTATAGTTTTGGCACAAATGCGAGGGTTTATACTAGAAGTTAGGGGAGCTCGAGGGAAAGAGCTTGTATCAGCGCGGTACAGCACACTTAATCTTATTGTGATGCCGGGGGAGTGTTGCCAACTTTATGGGAACTGAAGACTTCAACTTTCACCGCGAGTTACTTCAAAAAGCGTCCGTCCATTCAAACCATCTTATTCTGCAACAACCATGTGATAACAAATACAATGCAGTGCGGAGAATACCGTTATCAAATTTCAATTCAGAATACCTCTCTGATGAAAAAGGTTGAAATATTAGCTCTTAAAGTAAAATTTGCTCACAGATTTTTCTAATAAAAGTAAACTGAATTTATAGAGCAAACACAGTTAATTTCGTGATGTAAGGTTTTATACCTTAATATTATGAACATTTCTGGTTAGGGTCTTAGGAATATTAAAATTAAGAATATATGAATGAAATATATATATATATATATATATATGTTGAATATATATTTTATTTTATTACCAATGTGACAAAAAATTAAAGTAACAAAAGGCCTTCGTCAAGGTTGTAGCATATCACCAACATTATTTAAGATATTTATACATAGAGCACTGTCAAACTGGAACAAAAAATATTCAGGAATGGGAGTACCAATTGGAGATGGATCAACAGATACAATATATACATTGTTATTTGCGGATGACCAGATAATAATTGGAGATGGATCAACAGATACAATATATACATTGTTATTTGCGGATGACCAGATAATAATTGCTCAAGAATATGAAGACATGGAGTTTATGTTAAGAAAATTATTGGACGAATACGATAACTGGGGTTTGAAAATAAATTTAGAAAAAAACATTTTATATGGGATGTGGAGCCGAAACCGAAGATTTGATATTAGAAGATGAAAAGGGGTATATTAGAGGATGTGAAGAATTTGAGTATCTGGGAGTAAAATTAGATAAAGATGATAAACAAGAAAGTGATATTAAGAACAGAATAAATAGAGGTAGAGCAATAACAGCAATGATGAATGGAGTCTTATGGAACAGACATATAACCAGGAAAAATAAGTTACAAATATATAATTCAATAGTGAGAAATACTGTCACATATGGAGCTGAAGTTTGAAAATTCAACAAAAACTTAGCACAAAAACTTATGTCGATGGAAATGGATTTCTTGAGGAGAGCAGCAAGATGTTCAAAATTAGACAAAATAAGAAATACTGTCATAAGAGAAAAAATTAATATTGGTTATTCAATAGTAGATTATATACGGTATAAGCAATTAAATTGGTATGGGCACGTACGACGAATGCAAGAACAAAGATTACATAGGAAAACATTGGAATGGTGTCCACCTGGAAGAAGGAGGAGAGGAAGACCTCGAAACTCGTGGATGCAGGAAATAAGAACTGGAATGAGAGCAAGGGGACTGGAGAACATGGATTGGATGGAGAGAGACGAGTGGAGAAGAAAAATAAAACTTTACGCACAGAAATATTTGTAAACATTAAAATTCTGTATATAAATAAAAACAAATGTGACATAAATTATATATCTGGTGGTTTGAAGAACTCGACTAATTTCGTAATAGTATTAAAGTAAATTCGTGTCAAACATTTTAATCACTCGCCACACTAAATCGAATGCATTTGAAATTTCATTTATAAACAGTCAACCCTTGACACGTTTCATGGAACCACAGATCACATTTTCGACAATGTATCCGTTCACCTATAGTGTCGACGAACATCTACTCAAAAATGTTTTTCAAACACAGATAAATATTAATTTTAACAATTTCTAACATTAATGATAACATAAAATACACCCAAGGAATGCTGTTATCACAGATATGAAAACACGGCATCTACGACACAGAAAAAAAAATTGTTTTTCTTGCCAGTACAACTTCGTTACAAACGAAAGAAAAAAAGTATAACGAAATTATCCGTGTTACGAAAATAGCCCAGTTTGCCCTATGTGTTTTGTGTGTAATTCAAACATGATCTAACTCCATGGCGCGACAGGCCTAGAAGATCCTTGTCCTACCAGCCAGCTACTAGCCTCACATCCACTTGTGCTAATCATAGAGGTCGATGATCACTCAGCCAGTATTTTCAAACATTACCATCCTGCCTTTACATCTTATTCTTCTAATATTGATGGGTAACCGGATGTAATAAGAGCAGTTAAGTCTCGTAGACTGCAATGGGGGGACGTATAGCATGAATCAGAAATAAAAAAGGGATATGGGTAATTCTTGTAAGGGGACCAAAGGAAAACCCCCAGTAGGTAGGCCAAAAATGAGGTGGGATAATATTAACCATGATTTGAGGGAGGTGAATTATATAGGGAATTATTGTAAAATATTAGCTGAGGATATGGATGTTTGGAGAGCTTATGTCTGTGAGGGCATGTACCTCGGGTTCAATAGTACATTTGAGTTAGTAGGGAGCCATTAAAATATATGTCTCCGCATTTACGACATTTGTGTCCTGAGGGAATGATAGAGTATCGCACACCTATCTCCATAACAATCTATCAGATTACCCTTGCTATTGAATTCATCTCTAATTTATGATTGTTCAAGAACCTGCGACTCAGCTATATCGCAACATTGAGTGGATCCACACAGTCATTATAACAGCAAGTTGTGATTTTAAAATGGTGTGGAAATTTACTGCGCAAGATTGAATTTTTATTTATGTAAGTTAATTTAAAAAAAGTTCTGCACTCTCGGCTCGAAGGTAATTTACTGAAATTGATCCGACCACACAATGTTTCAGTCAAGAAGCTTATACAAAGATTAGTGAATCGATTTGATGTCATATGAACTGTTTTAAATATATAAAATATGGTTCTAACGGTATCAAAATTAGATGAAATTAGCAATTTACTATTACTATTAATAACAACAACAATAATAATAATAGTAGTAATAATAATAATAATAATAATAATAATAATAATAATAATAATAATAATAATAATAATAATATTAGATCAGGTTTTTAGTATAAGACAGATTTTAGAAAAATAATTGGGAATATAATTGCACTATACATCAACTATATATAAAACATAATCAACTCTCTCTCTCTCTCTCTCTCTCTCTCTCTCTCTCTCTCTCTCTCTCTATATATATATATATATATATATATATATATATATATATATACATACACACACTTCAGCATACGATTGTGTTAAGAGGGAGAAGTTGTATAGTATCCTGCTGGACTTCATAAAAAGTTAGACTTATTCCATGTATCTAAATGGCAAAAAACGTAGGGTGCGGCTAGGCAAACGGTTTTCAGATATTTTTTAAATTAGACCAGAGTAATTACCGGTAAGAACCTCATTAAAAAATCCACTTTTTCAACGCGATAGTTAGCTGAAAAATAGTAGAAATTCAAAGGATATGTTTTTGGAAGTAAAATCGGTGCAGTGCAAGTAGGTACAAAATATTAACAAAGGTGTCAAAATGTGTTTTCTTTTTCACTTTTCTGCTGAGAAAAAAATGTAAAAAGAACACGTTAACGCTTCGAAAGATAAAACAAATGAGCTCTGAACAGATAAAATTGGTTGACAACTTTTTGCCAAAAAAGTTAAAAACGACGAAAGAGTGAAATTTTTCACCGTTCTATTATTAGACCCGTAATAGTTGTAGAGAATTTTTCGGGGCTTAAATTGTAGGTTTTTATGACGCCTATCATGAAAATTGTGTGCAAAAATATGTAACTTTCTGCACAATGCGCTAAAATGTGAAAACAGCCATTCAGTAATATGCCATTCATATGACCAATAGTGATCCCACAGAAAATATGGGCAGTAAATATATGCATACATATATTAATGTAAAAAAATAGCTTATAGACTAGCTGTTTACCCGGCGCGGCGATGCCCGGGTATTTATTTATCTTTTATTCGCCATTGAGCTTAGTGACCATGAAAACTTTGTCAAAATTCTATTATTTTGAACATTTTATTATTGACCCCTTTTCATCCCCATGTCGATGGTAGCTGAGCTTGTATTTGCACTACATTGGTAATCTCACAGTTCATCTGAGAAACCCCGAACAATGTGAGTTAGACACTAAAATATGTCGCTTTCTATCAGTTTTACATATCAACAGATTTTCAGCAGTAATGTAGGTCAATTTGGATGTTTTATTTTTCACCTCTTTTTGCTGCTGCGGATGGAGGCTGAATTTTAGACTTAAACTACATGGGGAGCGTTACTATTCACCTCAGCGCCCCGAAAATTATGGATTCAATATTAAAATCCTTTTTAAATAAATTTATCTGCAACCCCCCTCTGATCTCGTTAGGAGTGCTAGGAATCATGCATGGACTTAAATGATATCGGAACTGTGGCATAGAACATTATGCATTGGGTACTAAGTCAGTCATTTTGAACCTTCCCTCGTTCCTAGGAGTGGTTTAAATGACATCTTGACAGTAACTAAGCGACCCCGAAAACAATGGATTTGACTAATGTCGGTTACTCAGCCCACATTGCTATGGGGGTGAGAAGAGGTGAATATAAAATATCAAAATATTCGAGATTAGTGTTGATCCCACAGTGTTCTGGGTCACTAAACCTAATAGTAAGTAGAAATTGGAGGTAAATAAATACCCGAGCAACGCAGGAGAATTAGCTAGTATATATTTATTTGTGTACCAGCTATAACGGCTGGGGACCCGATGTGATGACCACATATCACCCGTACACTGGCTGGATGAACACATGTGGATGTGAGGCCAGCAGCCGGATGGTAGGCCTAAGGCCAACTAGGCCCTTCGCGCCATGGTATATTTTTATATATTAGTGTGTAGAGTAGTATATTTATTTCCTTTATTTTTTATACATTAATTATTACTAAAAATAATGCCGGACTTGACTCACTATCTTTTACATTTCACTTGCTAGAACATGAAATCCGTTTCCACCCTATGCCAGACATTATCAAACAATAATATAATTAAAACATAATTGAATAATTATTATACACATAACTGATAGTATATTTTTTTCGACATTATTTGTAATGTATTATCTCTCATTTTTCATTATATAAAATAATCAAGACTAATCTGTATGTAGGGTGGTATATTGGCATATTTCATTATTTTCTTGCTCCTATTGTTTATGTTTTAAATAGAGACTGTTTGGTTATCATTCAACTCAGTTTATTTTCTTATTATTAGTTTAAATTATACTTATCATTGGCATAATTATACCGACTAAGTGGCGTCTTTGTCGCTCCGTATGGAATTCGGGGCTTTTCTCAGAGAATCCCTTGTTTTTACCTGCCAAATATATTTATTCCACCTCTTCTCCATACTTACAAAATTAATTTTATTTGGTTCTGTGATAGTGCGACAGTTCTGATCAGCCGGTTTACTTGTATATCACAGACTTTCAATAATAAGGGTTTCACCTCAGCCTGGCATAACATCGGGCAATAATATAGAGGGTATTGTTATTACTATCATCAGATTGTCAGTTTTATTATCCAATATAATAACTACTGTGATTGTTGAATTTTTAATGTAACTTATGTTTATTCTGATTGAGGTAACAAGGGACTTTAATTATCTTAAGTAAACCAAGATAAATTATTAAATACTAATACCTCCCATGTCCACCGCTGTGGTCTCGAGGTAGCGTGCTGTCTTGTCACGCAGCGGGCCAGGGTTCGATCCCCGGTCGGGGCAGTTTTTCTGGGTGAGGTTTTTATCGGAGTTTTTCCTCACCTGTGAGACAAATGTCAGGAAACCTTTAAGGCCCAAACGGTCCCCGAAATCATATGGCCATCATCATCATCATCATCATCATCATCCTTCACCGGTGTGGAAAGCAACGGGAAGCTACCACACCTACAATTCCCTAGTAAAGCTGCAAGCATAGCATGAAAATGCTATGATTGTAGTGAAAGACCTGCCTTCGGACAGAATTATTATGGATGGAATACCTCCTAATTACTGCATGACGTTGTCTTGAATAAAACATGTTTTATACTACCAAAAGGAGCGTTAGAATTAAAGTTTTGGCATTTGCAAGCGATGTTACAATAAAATCGTTTCCTTTATTTACACTTGTTAAATACTTACTTTCATTGATTGCTATATTCCATAATTTTGCTATTTAAAATGGGTGGTGTGGCTAGCCGAATGTTAGTATTTAAACTTTTTTTCTCTTTTCTTCCTCTATCATTACCGGTGCATGTGTTTATATTATTTTATCAGTGATTGTTCCTATAATAATTTGCTATTATAATTAATGTGTTGGCTAACCGATCTCCTTCAGGAGAATTTACTCGTATCATGTCATTGTGAAGTTCTTACGACAGCTGTTAAACAAACACAGCTTAACTGCATATCATAAAAATCCTAGATGCATTACGATCCAAGATTTACAGCGTCTGGAAATGAAAGTAAATGTAATAATAATAATAATAATAATAATAATAATAATAATAATAATAATAATAATAATAATAATAATAATAATAATAATAATAATCTACTAAAATTCTTAAGTTCACTTAATAGTAAAATATATAACTTCTTCACAATATAGGGGGAGAGTCGGATGGTATCGGACATATAAGACCATTTGGCCCTAACGTTTCCTGGGAATCAGTAAATAATTTTGTATTGTAGTTAATATGTATACTTGATCACATTCTAAACCCCCGTTTTAAACATTATGTATTTTTTTAAATACAATGAACATTATACTTACTTACTTACTTACTCACTGGCACTATCGAACCCGTAGGTTCATGGCCTGAGCTAATGCTTTCCAATCATTCCTTGTATAATCTACTTCCCTCAAATCATAGTTAATGTTGTTCTCCCACCTCATTCTTGGTCTACCAACTGGGCGTTTTCCTTCTGGCTTTCCTACAAGAAGTTTCCATGCACGTCTTTCATTCCCCATACGTGCAACATGTCCTGCCCATCGCAGTCTACAAGACTTAACTGTTCTTATTATATCTGGTTTCCTATAAAGACCAAGTAGTTCATTGTTATGTAGTCTTCTCCATTCACCTGTCTGTTCATCTCTCTTTGGTCCAAAAATTTTCCTAAGTACTTTATTCTCAAATACTTGTAATCTCCTTTCCTCCCTTAAAGTAAGAGTCCATGTTTCGCACCCATATAACACAACTGGTAGAATAATAGTTTTATATATTTTCAGTTTAACGTTTTTTGAAAGGAGTTGGGATATCAAGAGTCTCTGCAATGCATAATAGCACGCATTTCCAGAATTGAGCCTATGTTTAATTTCTTTATGCATCTCATTCCTATTTGTGATTATTGTTCCTAGGTATTTGAATTCAGTCACTTCCTCAAAATTTCCCTCATTTGTCATTAGCTGTCCATTTCCATTATATAATGAATTTCTACATGTGACCATATATTTAGTTTTATTGATATTTACTTCCAGTCTAATTTCTTAGTGTTACTCAATAGTGTGTGCGTGTTGGCCTTTAGTGTCTCCTCGCTATCGGCCAATAATACATCATCAGCATAAACTAACAGCTTATTAATACCATTCAGTTGTAAGCCTTCCTCATTCTCTAAGATTTAATGGCATGCTCTAGTACAAAATTAAATAGTAGAGGAGATAATGCATCTCCTTGCTTCAAACCCATTCTGGATTTCAAAAGTGTCTGAAAACTGTTTGCCTACACGCACCCTACTCTTTGAGCCATTTAGACACATTCGTATAAGTCTAACTAACTTTTTAGGAATTCCGAACTCCAGCAGGATACTATATAACTTCTCCCTCTCAATTGAATCATATGCTTTTTTGAAGTCTACATATAGTTGATGTACAGTACCATTATATTCCCATTTCTTCTCTAAAATCTGTCTTATACTGAAAATCTGATCTGTTGTAGACCTGTTTCTTCTAAATGCACATTGATGATCTCCTAGAATGTCATCAATATAGAGAGTAAGTCTGCTTACTAATATATTTGTTAGAATTTTGTACGAAGTTGAAAGTAATGAGATGCCCCTGTAGTTGTTGCAATCAGTTTTATCTCCTTTCTTATAAATTGGTACGATAATTGATTCCTTCCATTCATCTGGAAGAGCTTCTTTTTCCCAAATCATACTAAGCAACCAGCGTATCTTGCCCATCAATTTTTCTCCCCCTGATTTTATAATTTCTGCTGGTATCTCATCTGAACCTGATGCTTTATACATCTTCAATTTTTCAATTGCCATTTCCACCTCTAATGCACTTGGCTCTGCGACTAGCATTTCTGCTGTCTGTAACTTATCCTCCTCAATGTCTTGTTCTGTATGTACATTTAATAGCTGATTAAAGTAACTTTTCCATCTATTTAATATACTCTTAGAATCTGCAATCATATCCCCATTTTCATTCCGAATTATGTTTGTTCTAGCCTGAAACCCTTTCTTCTCTATACTAATTCCGTGATATAATTCTCTAATGTTCCTATTTTTTGCGTTCATTTCAAGATCATTAATCTTCTCTCTCAAATATTCCTTCTTTTTACTCTTTAGTAACTTGGTGGTTTCCCGTCTAACACTACCCAATTGCTCTAAATTTACCTCATTTGGCTCGTGTAACCATTTCATTTTTGCTAGCTTTCTTTTCTTTACGATGTCGGCACAGTCCTCATCAAACCATTTCTTGTTTTGCCTCTTTTTTAAACAACCAATGCTTTCTGATGCTGACACATTATATCCAATTTAAATAATTGTTATTTATTTGTATATCTGAAAACTGGAGGGTGGTATCGGACAGTCAAACGTTTGAACAGAATCTTACAGTATAACTATTTACAACACACATTTACTTATATTTAACACATCTACATGTATCACACTTATAAAATAAAGCCTCCCCGTCAAGATTTGCACAATTTTCATGAGCCCAGCCGTTACAAACATTGCACTGAATCCAATCTTCATCGAAGTTCTCTCCACAAATTATGCAGTCAGCCTTTGCGTCGTCTTCAGTATCTTTATCGAATTTTAAGGTCTTTCTAGCAGTATTTTCCTTTTTTGTTCAAGGATTTCCCCTTCTTTATGTCATCTTTATCAGACAGGCGGGCTCGCTTTTCCTCCTGTTGCTCCTTAAATAGAGTTGAAGTCAAAATTTCGCTCTGTTCCCGACATATTTTTCTGGCATTTAATTTTTCTCTTGCACTGCTAGGCAGGGGTGAGATCTTCTCTAGTAATGTCTTTGGCGTAGAGGGCCTATCGTTGATTGAATCTGCTTTGACTGTAAGGGGTAATGAATCTGTGGCACAGTGGATGATGCAGAGAATTCAGCTTGAGAAGGAAGTGGAGAAATTAATTGACGGACTTGATCAGGAGGTTCAAGTGTGGCTTGAGGAAGAGAAGATGTGGGATCTTGAATTAAAGACTGAGGTTCGGTTACAGATGGGTCAAAATCCTTATCATTGAAGATATTGGGATTGAAAGGAGTCATACACTCGAAAGCATATTTGGCAAGATCCATGTGACAGATCTTAATAAATGCTTGGTTAACAAGGCCTGCAATATCTTTGAGACCTATTTTCAATTTCGGATAAAACCTCATCCAAGACGCGCATGCATTATCATATTCATTTTTGAAGGGCTTCATCACCGCCCTGTCAAGTGGCTAGCCTCTCTAATAGACATTTTCTTGCTCCTGACATGTTGTACAGCTAGTACCATGTTGGATTCATCCCAGTTGCCTCGGATTTTACCCATATTTATCTAAAACAAAGGAAGTCCCATCAGTATCAATAACAAAATAGTCAGGGCTGTCCGATACCACCCGAGAGAAGTGCGTCCGATACCACCCGAATGACACGGTAGTGAAAAATGTTAATTAAAAAGAAAACTTTTGAAAACAGAGATTGTATAAACCTATAGATGATTAGATTAATATACACTGATTCTAGTAGTGAATATAAAATCAATGCTTACTTACTCGTTTAGCTGTAGTTCTTTTAAATATAACTCCGTGCCAGTCGAAACACACACAAAAAACAAAAATCACAACTATTCGCAAACAAAGCTTCCTGCAGACTGTGTGAACAAAACACGTGCTTCTAACACACAAAGGCATATTTTAGTCACCAAGGAGGTGGTGCCACATGTTTACATTTTGAGAAACTATGACCGTCCGATACCAGCCGATGTCCGTTACCATCCGACTCTCCCCATAATAATTTGCTATTATAATGAATGTGTTGGCTAACCGATCTCCTTCAGGAGAATTTACTCGTATCATGTCATTGTGAAGTTCTTACGACAGCTGTTAAACAAAGACAGCTTAACTGCATATCATAAAAATCCTAGATACATTACGATCCAAATTTACAGCGTCTGGAAATGAAAGTGAATGTAATAATAATAATAATAATAATAATAATAATAATAATAATAATAATAATAATAATAATCTACTAAAATTCTTAAGTTCACTTAATAGTAAAATATATAACTTCTTCACAATATAATTCTCAATATATTGTTCTATGTTTAATGGTTTTACTCATACATTTTATTTCATGCACTACAACGTATAGTTTTACAGATGACAGGGTCTGGTTCGAAGGGGTTGCAAGTCTTTAATTTCTGTATGATTCATAATATACTAATGGAATTTCTGCTTGTATGGTTTCCATTTTCCATATAACGTAATACATCGATGTTTTTGTTCTAAATTAGCAAAAAAAACCTATTGCAGTATTTAAAAAATCAGTTTTATTTTTTTATAATATCGTTTCCACCATATTTGAGTTTATTTTAATTGTTTAATATCACAAATTTTCTTTCTCTATAATTTGGTATAGTTTTCAAAAAATTGGAAGCCTGTTGCCCCATGTTTAAGCAATCATTATCGTTTTTAACCCTTGATTTTTTAATGTAATTTGCAATATAAGATATATTGGTTTGATTTATTTAATATTTTAATAATGCATTGGAAAAACGAGTCACTAGACATGATTTAAATTCGAGTCAAATTATACAGGAATAGTCAGTAAAAACTTGCAGTTGTGCATGATTTATTTTCGCTACAATCTGACCATTAAATAAGCTGGCATAAGACATTTAGTTTCGCCAATTTAAGGATATTAATGGCAATACACTGTTTCTACGTTAAATTCCTATTTATTTATTAATACCTTGAATTATACAATTGTATTATTGCAATGCGACGTAGCCGAGTGGTGAAGGCAAGAAGCCTTGGCGCAGAACTACGCGATTTGCGCTGGTTCGAGTCTCCGTGGGGTAAGAAATTTTCTCGTAGAATTTCGTCAGTATGGGACCGGTGTCCACCCAGCATCGTGAGACATTTGGGTAGCTAAAATAAGTACAGGCTCCAGGTTGAGAAGACGAGCTATAACGGCTGGAGATCCGACATGCTGACCACATGTCACCCCTACACTGGTTCGATGATCGTCTGTAATTAACACATGTGGACGTGAGGCCAGCAGCCGGCTGGGACGCCAAGGACCTTCTAGGTCTGTCGCGCTTGGAGTTTTTTGTTGGAAAAAGTGACAGTGAATGAATTTAAATATAGTTACGCTGTAGACATCTATGGTTTTTTTAGGGTAAACAGAGTAAATTTATACATCGTAGATTTTTATCGGAAATTTCCTTTCTTTTGTTAAGCCTAGTTATTAACACACAGAAAATGAAAGTATGTTTTTCATTATAGATGTCAATGAGTGACATGTGGTTAGTACATGGCTTCGAGGAGACATCTAGTAGAAAACTAAAGTATTATGTGGATGATTAAGATCCATTACATTTTGCTCAGATGCACTATGAAGGCTTGAAGTTCTTTTACGAGCCCGTAAATCTTCGTACTCGGAATCCACGGCTTAAAATCTTCCCAGAGGGCTTGCTCCTTGGATTTTGCCTCCTAAAAATCCAATGACCCGGGCCGGGTTATCTACTAAGAAAACGCTATACAAATGTTGAACATTAGTTATGTAAAAACTGTTTTCAGATAAACCAGTAAAGTGTCCAGCAGTTGTATAAGGCTCGTAAAAAATTGTCCTGACTGTGGCAGCGATTATTCTTCTCTAATCGCTTGTAAGTTTATGAATTTTAGAAAATTAAATATATTTATTTATATACAGATTTTCAATGTTTACACATCTTCCTGTGCCTAAAGTTCTATTTTCCTTCTCCACTCATCTCTATCCATCCAACCATGTCCTTGAGTCCTCTTGTTCTCAATACAGTTTTTATTTCTTATATCCACGAGTTTCGAGGTCTTCCTTTCCTTCTTCTTCCAGGTGGACACAATTCGAATGTTTTTTTTTTTTCCTGGATGACCTTTTTTCTTACATTCGTCATACATGCCCATTCCAATTTAATTGCTTGTATCTTATTTAATCTACTATTGAATATCTAAAATTCATTTTTTCTCGCGTGGCAGTATTTCTTATTTTTTTCTAATTTTCAACATCTTGCTGCTCTCCTCAAGAAACCCATTTCCATCGACATATGTTTTTTCTAAACTTTTGTTGAAAAATGTGTGTGTGTATATATATATATATATATATATATATATTTGAAACTTAATAATATATCTATCTTCGGGTTTTTACAGCTGCTGCCGTCTTCCCTTGCCAATGATCTTGGGCGTCTTGCTTGCATTACTGTCTTCATGTTTTCCTTCCATGTTAACTTTGGTCTCCCTCTTTTCTTCTTTCTAGTCGGTTGCCATTGATATAGTTGCTTCGGTCATCTTTCATCTTCCATTCTTAAAATATGCCCTAACCACATTAATTCCTCCTCATCAATTACTTCATTATGCTTTCTTCTGCTTCAATTATGTTTCCAACTTCCATATTTGTGACATGTTCTAGTTTTGACTTTCTGACACTTCTGCGTAATAATCCATTTCTAGAGCTATTAGTTTATTCTTGTAGTGAACTTAATAATACTAACAACAATTTGAAGTGAGAGGAATTGGATGCGCGCAGTTTCATAATTCACTGCTAGATGGATCTGTTGTATCACGTAATTTCATAATTCGGTACCAGATTTTGTTGTTTCATCCAACCATAAAATAATAGATGACAGCAGACAAGTTCAATATTAGTGCCTCTTGTGAGAGAAATGTGATTTATGTCAATTTTTCTGTCTTTAGTTTACTGTATGTGGTTATCTTGTACGCCCACCTGGTTCCATTCATCCTCGCCACGTGGCAACCGCACTTTCAATTGAAGCATTAAGCTATGGTGATCGCGTCCTTCATGCCTATCTCACTTCGGAGATCCTCGATAATTAACATGAAACGCTCGCACTTTACCACATTTCTTCAGCTTCCTTCCTCTATAGTATAACATTTAACCATACTAATACGCAGATTTATCTATTATAATTTTATAGTAAATTTATTATTAGATTATATTGATCATTCATTTTGAGAATCAATCTTAGTAATTGACATGAATTAAAAAATGCATAAATGACTACGGACTTATAGATTATCAGTTTGCAACAAACATTCACAAATGTTCCAAAATTCGATAATTTAATTAGATTATATTAGAACATATTAGATTAGTAGATATATGTGCTCTGGTATTTTAAGGGCATAACACGGCAACTTTATTTTTGGTTCATTTCATTACCCATCTTTTATTAATGGAATAAGTAAAATGAAATCTACTCTATGGTGATATGTAGTTTGTTATGGTGTTTATGGTTCGATGCAATCAAGCATTCACAACATGACTCATACTGCATTTATTTCGGCTGGGCACAGGGACTCGAGGAGGGGCTATAACCAGTCTTAGCCCTATTCTGCCCTGAGTTGACACCAGTCTCGGATTCATGAAGAATGTACCCCATTAGATCACTACATATATTTTAAACACCTGTGGTTTGATAAACTAGACTCTTTTTTATCTGACATGAGATGAGGTGAAAGATGATATGAATATAGATGAAATTACACGATGGGTAAGGAAGAGGAGTGGAGAGCGTTGGGGGAAGAAATTAAAGAAACGAGAGAATCCCGATACAAATCCGAAAAATCATGATGTTGCTCATTACTATTACTCCTGTGGAACCTCCAGAATTCGAAACTGCTCAATCGGGGCAGCCACGCGCGCTAGCCAAGCATTCACCGATGCATCAAATGTATTACACTTTCATTTGAAAATTTTATTTTTGCATACGATACGTTTACCGGTATTTACAACAATAATCTGCTTTAAATTAGAAAATAAATATACGATATCTTGGGAACTATAGCACTTAACGTCACTTCACTATTATGATGGTAACAATGAAATCCTTCTCTTAAACATATTCACGATATTCAATAATATATAGAGTTTCCGGATATTCAATAATATATAGAGTTTCCGAACACAAGAAAATAAATTAACAATGATGCATTGCGAGATATCAACTAGGCAACGCCGCGGGGCCGAGAATCCGAGCAATACTTCAATATTCCCGCCTTGTCTGCCATGAAATAATCAATTCGCTTTTGTTGGATAACATATTTCATTACAATATTTTGGTCTTAAATAATCGCCTTCATAGAATTAAAATAAAGTCAATGTTCCCAGCTATGAAATATGGGTTCAAAACCGTTCTTTTGTCTAAAGTTAATTTTCTTGTTCGTCCTTCGACCTTTAGAAGAAATGTAACCCATATATTGAAACATGGCTTATTCTCTTTGTGGAAAAGTTTATTTCTTTTGTCACTGTGCTTTTAGAACTCTCACTTCCCCCCCCCCCAACACACAGACACACACACACATTTTCACATAGACAACTAAGGTTCAAAAACAACATTTGAGAAGAAATCGGCGAATTTAGGTTGTTTGAAACGGTTCCTTCCTTGCCTTTGTGAATTTAAAAGATAAGAAAAGTGTGATGCAGTGTTTCTATATACATACATTTCCTCGCATGACGTGGAAACATGTCTATATGTGTTGTATATGTAAATACGTCGACAGAAGAGAAAATACACTGAATAAATCCACAAAATAGGAATTGTATGAGTTTGGTGTTGCTACAGGGCACAGCATTGTTATGGACAGAACATTGCGGTCCATTCATTTTGTAGGTCGTTCCTTTTAACTTTATTATTGACTTATTTTATTTTGCTTTGAATAAAATACTTATAACCATTCAGAATTACACATCTTTAATGGATGTCAATTGACTCAAAATTCAATACATTAATGTCTGATTTAAATAAGAATATAGCATCAATATGTATACAAATGTAACTTCACTATTAAAATAGGTTTAAAATTTGGCAATTTACTAGAAATTGGATTACATTCATAGGATCTTTTTCCTCGTGGTGTAATACTGAGTCCTGTCCTGTTAAACTATGCTCGTTTATTTGAAGCAGGCGACCAACTCTCCTGTCTGTCGTCTCAAAGGTCTGGGTTGTCTATTTTCTCAGTCATGATATTTGCTAAACACTCATCAGACATACTTGAGATATGATTTCTTCACCTTTTCTTATCTCTTTTACCCGCTTAATGGCATCCCGTACCCCACACTTATTTCTGATCTTCTCATTTCTTCTTCTGTCATATAGCCTGCAATACTTCTTAATTTCCAATTTATTTTGTCATTAGACGCTCAGTTGTTCATTTTTTATGCACTAGTTTCTGAAGCATAAATTAAAATTATATGTATATTAGTTAATTTAAAAAAAAAAGGTAACAGAAATAACTCACCCTAATCATGTAGAATTACTCAACTCGCGTTAGGTTGAAGCACGAAGTTAATTCAAAAGAATCTCCGTCATTATAGAAAACAACGACATTTGTGAATAGATTAGATTAGTAGAGATGGGTTCGGGTTTTAAGACCCAAACACGGCAACCTTGTTTTAGGTTCCAATTGTGTATAGTACATGGGCCATTCTAACATGTGCATTTACAATAACCAAACTTATTTCTCACGTTATATTACTTATTTATGTTAATGTAATGGTAAAGCTATTAAGGATTCCTGGAAATAAATTTAATAAACAACGCTGAAGTCAATGCTATCGATAGGTTGGACTTCCCACATTGAAGAAACAAACAAACATGAATGCTCTGAGTATGTTTTATAAAGTGAAATCGGCCCTCAACAGAAAATACAATTTAGGTATAGGCTCAACAGAAAATACAATTTAGGTATAGGCTACTTATGATCAACCATTGCAGCCAAAAGGGTTACCCATGCCGGACAGGTTAAGGGCGATAAGCCAGACTAAAAAAAAAACTACTTTTGTCGAAAGAGTGATGATCACCGTAAAAGTACCACCGTCCACAAAAGCGAACATAGGTTCCAGGTAAAATTATCCGGAAATAAAGTTGTCCCTTATTCGGATCTACGGGCGGGGACTATTTCATGGCAAAGGCTTAAAAATAAAGACATGTTCCTAGGAACATTTAACGTATAATAGTGGGACACTAGAAATATTAACACGAAAATTAAATAAATCTCCCTTGGATATAGTGACTTTACAAGAAGATAGTCTAGAATCAGGAAGCTTTTCATTATATTATGGGGGTGTATCGAGACCTGAATTCTGAAAGTGTCTGAAATATAGTCCTCTTAGCTATCTGAGATGTTAATTTGATAGCGATAAGATATCATACGTAATTTTAAAAGGTAAACTACATGATTTTGAGTCATAACTGTACATGGTCCCACAGAAGATAAGGGTGACAAGATCAAGAAAGAGTTCTGTGAAGAATTAGAATGCGTATTTGATAGGCTTTCACGATCTCATATAAATATTTTCTTAAGAGATTGTAATGCAAAAGTGGTGCGGCAAGATATATTTAGGCCAACAGTAGGCACATTCGGTCGTCATGACGATAAGGACGACATTGGGGTTAAATTAGTCACTTTTTCCACATCAGAGAATCGTATTGTTAAGAGCACAATATTCCCGCTTGAGCATATTTGTAAATAGGCTATCACCTAAAAGTATCTGGTGATGAAACGCATAACCAGTTAGATTATTACTTATTAGTGGATAAGCGCTGACACAAAAACAACTTCGACGTTATTTCAGTTAGAGGGGCAGACTGCAATTCGTATCATCATCTGGTCAGGGTGAAAATCAGAGAACGATTATCGCTTATGAGAGGAACAAGCGTTAAAGATGATTCTGAAAAAAAAAAAATTAAAAACTTGAAAAATGATGAATTACGACAACAATACCAGATTAAATTTGCTAATAGATTTGAAATATTAGAATGTTGAGATGAAAATATGGCAATCAGAATCAGAAAGCGTAGGTTGTTTAAAAAACGGGGGGGGGGGAAGGAATGGTTTGATGAGGAACGTATCGACGTTTTAGAGAAAAAATAACTAGCGAATATTAATTGGTTTTAACCAGCCAAACTAAGTACATTTAAAACAATTGGACACGTCTGACTGAAAACCGCTAGTTTGTAAAGTGTAGAAAGATTAATATTTGAGAGAGAAGATTAATGATCTCGAAATGAATGCAAAATACAGGAAAATCACAGAATTATATCATGGAATTAGGATAGAAAGGAAAGGGATTGATGCTAGAACTAACATAATTAGGTATGAAAATTAGGATATGATTGCAGATTCCATGAGTAACTTATACTGAATAGAGGGAAAAATACCTTAATCTGCTATTAAATGTACATGAAGAACAGGATACTGAAGATGATGATTTACAAATAGTAGGAATATTAGTCACAGAGTCAAGCAGAATAGAGATTGAAACAGTAAAAGAAAAAAATATGTATACAGGGTGTATAAAAAAGGATGGCGCAAACTTACAAGGTTGAAAGTACACGATAATAGAAGCAACAATGTCCCAGTATACATGGGTCCGCAAACGAGCCGTTTACGAGATAATTACGAACGTATGGTTACAAGCCGCCACTGACTTCATTGTAAACATCGTCCTAGTTAGTAGAAATTTATTTGAATTTAGATTTTACTATTAATTTTTCATCTCATTTAGTTCACATTTCACAGTTCACTTCACTTATGGGTTACCTGTTAAAGTGTCTTCCTTGCATCTGGATGCAATACTGAGCTCGTCTCTGCAATGAATGTCGAATTCTTTCGAAAACACCTGGATCATTTCTGAATTTTTGACAAGCATTTACAACTCTCTGCTCCAATTATTCAATCGTGTTAACGGGTGTGCTGTACATTCCCTTTTGAGGTGACCCCAGACATAAAAATCCAAAGGATTTAAATAAGGTGATCTTGGAGGCCAAGGTACAGATCCGCCTCGACCTATCCATCTTTGGCCGTATCTGCACGTTAGATGCCGTCTCACAGCAGCAGCAAAATGTGCCGGAGCTCCATCATGCATGTACCACAAACTCTGACGTTGCTGAAGGGAAACATCCTCAAGCAATCCTGGAAGATGACGCCGCAGAAACCTAAGGTACCTCCGTCCATTAAGTTTTCGTGGAAGAATGTGTGGCCCAATGAGATAATCACCTAGTACGATGTTACAAAAGGACGTCAGTGGCGGCTTGTAACCATACATTCGTAATTAACTCGCAAACGGTTCGTTTGCGGACCCATGTTTACTGGGACATTGTTGCTTCTATTATCGTGTACTTTCAACCATATAAGTTTGCGCCATCCTTTATGATACACCCTGTATATATATATATATATATATATATATAGAGAGAGAGAGAGAGAGAGAGAGAGAGAGAGAGAGAGAGAGAGAGAGAGAGCGTCAGGTTCAGATGGAATCACAGCAGATCTGATGATAAAATCAGGGGAGAAAAATTGATGGATAAAAGATACATCGGATGCTTAGTTGGATTTGAGAAAAAATGTCTTCCAAATTAATGGAAACAATCGATTATTATTATCTAATCAGACGATAAGGAAAGGGGACAACACTGTAAGTAACACCTACTAGGCCAACTCAGTATGTTCAACTTCGTACAAAATTCTAACAAATAATTTGGTATTCATACTTACGCAATATATTGCTATTATGGAGGGTGGTCCGCTTGCAGCAGAGAAGGAGGGAGAAAATTCTACACGAGAGAAAGAGAGAGAAGGTAATAAGACACTAACTCCTGATGGTCCAGCTGACACTCAGGATGAAGTAATATGTGATCAATAATGTGGATTTAGAAGAAATAGATCTCAATACATCACTGTACATCAACTATATTTAGACTGCAAAAAGACATACATTTTAATTAAGAGGGAGAAGTTTATAGTATCCTGTTGGACTTTGGAATTTCTAAAAGTTAGTTCGACTTAAGTTAATCGAATGCGTCTAAATTACTCAAATTGTAGGGTGTGTGTAGGCAGACAGCTTTCAGATACTTTTGAAATCCACAATGATTAAAACAAAGAGATGCGCTATCTCCTCTACTATTCAATTTGGTATTTGAGCATGCTATCAGATCTTTAGATGATAAAGAAAACCTACAACTCAATGGTAGCCTATTAATAAGCTGTTAATATATGCTGATTATGTAATATTATTATGCAATAGCGAGGATATAGGCTAAAACGCACATCAAAGTGATTCTAAGAAATTGGGGCTGGAAATAAACATTAGTAAAAATAAATGCATAGTCACACATAGAAATGCATTATATAATGAAAGTGGACAGTTTATGAAAACTTAGGAACATTTCAAGAAGTGGCTGAATTCATATATCTGGGAACAATAATTACAAAGAGGAATATCTGCAGAATGAAATAAAACATAGGCACAATTCTGGAAATTATGCTATTACGCATTGCACGGACTCTTGTCATGCCACTTTCTCATGAAGAACGTTGTACTAAATTACATAAAACTATTATTCCTTCAGTTATACGAATGCGAAACATGAAGATTATTTTAAGTGAGGACAAAAGATTAAGAGAATTTGATAATAAAGTTCTTAGGAAATTTTTTTGACCAAAGACAGACGAAGAGCCAGGTGAATGGAGAAGACTACTTAACAGTTATCACTGTGATCTTTGTGGTAAACCAGATTTAATAAGAGAAGTTTAATCTCGAAGACTGCGATTGACAGGATATGTGACGCGAATGGGGAATGAAAGAGGGGCATGAAAACTCTGTAGGATAACCAGAGGAAAAACGCCGAGTAGGAAGGTCAGAAAAGATGTGGGAGTATAATTTAACAATGATTTGAGGAGGATCAATTGTAATGGGGATGATTGGAAAGTATTAGCTTATGTCGGTAATGCCATGAACCTATGGGTTCGATAGTGCCAATGAGTTAGTTAATTAGTTATTATTGACATAAGGTTCTATATTTATGTAATTTATGTTAAGATAATACGATGTGGAAGTAATATAAGTGCGCAGATTGTAACAGTGAATAGAATCAAATGTTTTTGTAAGGAAAATTTACGATAAAACTGCGCATTACTTTATAATGTTGGCAAGAATTGGTATAATTTTCATACAGTGTACAGGAGAAATAAACAATTTTTTGCGCGATAGTGCGTTTTGTTGTACTTACAGCAATGGCAACCATGATTGAAAGTTCAACTTTGTACATTTCGGGGTTGCCAACCTAAATTAGTATATTGCAATAAAAATAACTATATTGTAACATTACATATTACAAAACGCGTGTAGGAAGCAAAACCACTGCCTTCTATGTATACTACATACAATGTATATCCATCCATCCATCCATAGTAATTCTGCCCGAGGGCAGGTCTTTCACTGCATTCATAGCATTTTCATGCCATGCTTTGCAGCTTTACTAGGGAATTGTAAGTGTGGTAGCTTCCCGTTGCTTTCCACACCGGTGAAGGATGATGAAGATGATAATGATAAGGATGATGGTGATGACCTTATAATTTCGCGGACCGTTTGGGCCTTAAAGTTTTCCTGACGTTTGTCTCACAGGTGAGAAAAAGCCCCGATAAATACCTCACCCAGAAAAACTGTCCCGAGCGGAGATCGAACCCGGGCCCGCTGCGCGACAAGGCAGCACGCTACCTCGAGACCACAACGGTGGACACAATGTATATAAAAGCTCCAAAAGGTAGTGTTAATATACATTATACGAAACGTCACTGCATTTTAAATGAACCGAACTTTATTTGAAACAATATAAAACAATAAATACGTATTTGCCGCCATCTTATCACTAAATGGTCTCACGGCCTCCTGTAATTTCAACTAATAACCGTTGCCCACACTGTTAACGTTAGTCAGAACGCAAGTATTTCCAACATAGATGCTATTATTTTACTATTATTTATTATTTTAAAAACACCATCGCCCAAAAAATAATGTACAACGCACGTTTGTGAAGTGTTTTACAGAATCTCGAAAATAAAAAATTTCGCTATCGCTCGGTTTTTAAACATTTTCCTCGATTCTGTAAAAACCACTTCTTAACCTCCCATCGTAATATACTATTTGCTTTGGTATTTTTTGATCCCATGTTTTATTTTATCACAAATTAAATTAAAAGGACGGAATGATATTAAGACTTTTTTAATATTATTTATTTGATGATAAGCACTTGAATTACAATTGATTCATCCATTTTTATTAATACTAGCTAATTCCCGGTGTACACTGCTACGCCTAAATAAATGAAAATGATTGCGCTTTTATGCTTAGTTAAATAAGTAAAAGGAAAAATATATATCGTAATTATTTTTAAATACTCCGTGCTGTTTACCCGGCGTTATCCGGAATCTACTTATCCCGATCTTCTTGGCATAAATGACCTGAAAGACGAAAATTAATTTACTTCTTATGATTAGTTGAATAAGTATAACCAAAAATAATTTTGTATATCGTAATGATTTTAAGATTCCCCGTGCTGACTACTCGGTGTTGCCCGGGAATCTACTTATTTAGATCTTCTTAGATTAATGAGTTAAAATACAAAATTCATTATTGTGAGTTATCCGTAAAAGAATACCCGTCATGTGCTGCTGTGCTTGCACAGGAATCTATATACTTGTCTCAATCTTCGTCGCTTCAATGAAAGACAAAAATGGTTATTGTGAGTTACCCGTAAGAGATAAACATATGCTGTCCCGGACTTTTTTGTAGAGCTTTTTGAGTTAGTCAATTTTGTATACATTAATTTTGTGTATTTATTATGGTTTAGGCAGCGTAGGCCATGTAAGCGTCAAAAGAGCCACTTTTTTCACGTTTTCCACTACAAAGGGCGATTTTAAGGGTGTAGGAGTTGAGTATCACAACTCTCTTATAGCCTATATTCATCACAGGAATCTCTTGAACATTTTACAAAAAGCCCCATCACAATCGGATCAACGGTATGCCCGCGCATAAAGTATGAACAATCAAACAAACAAGCATTCATTTTTATATATTAGATTATAGAAGGGAAATTAGCAAACATTGCAAGATGCGTATTATTTATTAGATTAAAAAAATACTAAAAGAAAAGTTTTATTAATTTACGATCCCTATGCACAGTGTGAAAATGAGACCAATAACTTGGCTGTCATTCTAAAATAATGTATTAACATATTTCTAAACAATATTTTTCTGAGAAAACCGAGCATTTGTGACCAAAATATATGATATATATTTTTTTTACACTTTGTACAAGAAATTCAACAATAAAATATGTGCACTTATGTTACATCCATCCTGTATATTCCTAGAATTACAATTAAAATACTGATGAATTAGTTATATTTTTATGGTTTTTATGATTTCATCCTGCCTTCTGCACTTCCGTTTTTCTTTGGATATTCTAGCAATTGGCTTCCATTAACTTATTTACCAGCTTCTTGACTGGCATTTTGTAATATGCTTATGCCTGAACCAGCTTAATCTCTTTTGGTGTAATTTACTGAGCTTTTAAACTGTGGAAAAACTTTTTGAGAAGGCCAAGACATTCGCCATTTGGAGTTATAGAAGGAGAAGAAGAATAGGTTAAACAGAATTTTAGTTTACGCGTGTATTCAGTTGAAATTCACCCTATACAGGGATAGAATTGTCTCTCAACTATTATAAACTGGATTTTGAAGGCTTCGAGTGGAGAGACGAAGTTTGAGTCTGTTGGGGTTGTGTGGGGGTTGGGAAAGGAGCTTGTGTCGTGAAGATTGGCAAAGTTGGTTCTCCTGTTTCTACACTATTATTGTTATTATATACACTCCGAGATTGAAGTTGTCTTGCTACATTTTAATCGAACTTTGAAAACAAGTCATTTCAACCTCGGTTGAGTCCAGCTTCTTCTTATCAAATTCCTACCCTTCAACTTATCTACTTTTTTTTGTATACTCACAACTTTATTTTTTAACTGCGAAATATCCCTCTATGTGCAACGAAATTGTCAACTAACTGAAATTATTTTTTCTACTTTGTAAAACTTCTTTAAAAAGGCAATAAGAGTTTTTGAATGAGTTTATTTTTTGTTCTAGTTTTTTTCTCATTTGAAAACATAATGGAGGTTTCTTTGTACAGGGGTTTTTAACCTATTTTGTTCTCTTTTGCTTCGGGCTAATTTCCTTTTTTAACTTTTCACTCTACATTCTTCAGATAATTAAGTTTTTATACATTACTCTCATTTCTATGGCAGGACTTGGCTTTATTAAATAGCTCCTAAATTCTAGACTAGATCAGTATTAGAGAACTTAAAAGAATGCAAATTAATAATTTAACGTAAAAATTACTTATTACACCATTTTACATGGTTATATTTCTAACCAAAATAAAGCATAACTTCTTGGGCCATTGTCGTATGTGGCACGATTGGGGAATAAGAGAGGGACGTGATTTTTGTAATAGGAACACGAGAAAGAAATAATTCTATAGGTAGGTCAAGAGTGCGGTGGAGAATAACATTAAGCGTGATTTGAGGGAGGCGAATTAAACAGGGAGTGATTGGAAAATATTAGATAAATATAGGGATGTATGGAGAGTTAGCTCCGCCAAAGGTTCGATACTGCCAGTGAGTTATCAGGTCCTTTAAGTGTTGACTGGGGTTATGAGAAACAGTTATAGAGAAATGCAACTTAATGTTTCTGTGTGTGTGTGTGTGTGTGTGTGTGTGTGTGTGTGTGTGTGTGTGTGTGTGTGTGTGTGTGTGTGTGTGTGTGTGTGTGTGTGAGTGTGTGTGTGTGTTCCGTGACACCCATTCACCTTTCGGGCTTAGGGTGCCGCGCTAGGTGGTGTTAATGTATTCTGTACACCACTTCGGCATATGTTTGTGTTTTAAGTGTTTTTGTATAGTGTTTCTTGTACGAAGAATGGTGATGAACAGAAGGGATCAGGTGAATCTCGTTGCCAGTACGTAGCGTACTCCTGTCGAAAAGTACCAAGAAAACCGCTAGACCTAACGTCCTCATCTGTCAGAAGAAACCTATCAACAGTCCACATGGCAGGCAGGTTGATTGTTTAATCCAGAACCTGGTGTATAATCTAGAGTTTAAAAATTGCACCAGACTACCTGCGAGAATGAGAAATTTCCAATTAATATATCCGACCCCGCGGGATATCGAACCCGACCCGCTTGTCAGGAAGCAGGCATGCTATCACTTGATCTAGCGCACAGGACGTTCTATGTAATCATTAATAACTGTTTTAAAAATACATATAATTCAATATTTCGTATGGAAATTCAAGAAAACGTTTATTAACGTTGTTATATAACGCAGCGAGTTGCATGATCTTTATTAGAAATAAGACATAACAAGTTCATGAGAAGGACATGTATCACAAATAGGGAATGATGGGAACTAGTGGGGAAGCCAGATGGAAGCTGCCAGAAGGTAGGCCACCAATGAGTTGAGAGAATGATATTAACCATGATTTAAGGGAGGTAAATTATACAGGGAATGAAAAGAAAACATTCACTCGGGATAGAGATGTTTGGAGAGCTTGTGTCCGCGCGGCCATGAAACTCCGGATTTGCATGCCAGCGAGTTAGTCAGTTTTATGTTAAGTTACTGTAATGAGATTGGGAAGAGTGGTCATTAGGGTGTGAACAATTAAACTCTTTTTACACGGTTTATATTAGCTTGACCTGTGTATATCTATGTTACGGAATCTTTCAACATGATTTTCACCCACTTAAATACATTGGATCGACTTGAAACTTTGTATACTTCTAAAGGGCCGATGACAATACAATAATGTCATAACTTTTTTCTAAGATCCTGGCCAGAAGCATCAGGACATAAAAAAATAAACGCCGGTATAATAGGTTGCGGACGTATCGACTTTTTAGTCTATCGTTGTGGTAACTCAATTGGTAGAGTGGTGAACTGTAGTGGTATATAATTTCATTAATCCATAGGTCACTGGTTCAGATCCGGCCCGGAGGATTTTTTTTAAGAGTATTACTTTTAGCTCATACTACAATAGTATTTAATTTAAAGATATTTACATTTTTAGAAAACCAAACTAAAAAAACTTTAAAAAACTAAAACAACACGCTTTATTAGAAAATCGAACTAAAAAATGAAAAATAATTTTAATTTCTAACACGCTTGGGATAAAATTAAAGTGATTTTACCATCAAAAGTGTGTGATGCTCTATATGAATTAATATATTTGATAATAAACAGATATTAGTAAAAGTAAAGTCTCTAAGAAGAAAACGTAAAAACCATAAAAAGCACTCCACGCTTTTGATGGTAAAATTATTGTTTTTGTAGATAACTCTAGTTTTATTCTAGATGTGTTGGAGATGATTTTTTTTGTTCATCACTTTACTTTTATCCCAAGCGTGTTGGAAATTAAAATTATTTTTCATTTTTTTAGTTCGGTTTTCTAATAAAGCGTGTAGTTTTAGTTTTTTAAACTATTATTTATTAAGCATACGTTTACGGAAATATATTTCTTGCTAAATAAAAATACTTAGTACTCGATTTCTTTACATATGTCATTACTAAAATTTTAAACATGGGCTAATTTGAAAAGCATCATTTATTGAATGCAAGCTTCGAAACAACGTATGTAAACAAATTAAGAATTAAAACATCTACTTCGATACATAAAGAGCGAGGAGATATGGATATAAAATAGTACAAATCCCCGAACACGTAAACCACATTAACATAGAAAGCATTCAGAACACTAACACACAAGAGCATATCCTTAACATTATTGAAAAGCCTCTACAAATGCAAGCAAACACAACGATGTGATAAAAAAAAGTCCCTTAATAAAAAATAAAACAATAAAATCAGTCAGGCAGGAACTACGTAAACCAAATCCTCAGCAAGTTCAAATTCTGATTTTGCTGGGTTAGAGATTATATATTTAATTGTTAACCCTTAAAATGGAAAAATCATTTCATATTCAATATTCTTTAAAAGTGTCAGACCACAGTAACAAGTCATTCAACCCTAAATTATTATCTGTTGATTCTTGTTGTATAATTTATTTCAGTTTGAATCATTTATACCGATTCATTACTTAATTAAAATATTAGTTAAATAAAACAAATATATCTTATTGGTCCACCGCTGTGGTCTCGAGGTAGCGATCGACCGATCAGCACACACACACTAGCATACCGCTTTCGAAGCTTCTAGAAAGCGAAGCTTCGAGAACCGGAAGGCTCGCTACGGGTGCATCAACCTTCAATATTCTTCACAGTTCATACTATTCAATTTCTGCTCTCTCTCTCTCTCTCTCTCTCTCTCTCTCTCTCTCTCTCTCTCCCTCTCTCTCTCTCTTTCTGGATATATATATATATATATATATATATATGTGTGTGTGTGTGTGTGTGTGTGTGTGTGTGTGTCCACCGCTGTGGTCTCGAGGAAGCGTGCTGCCTTGTCACGCAGCGGGCCCGGGTTCGATCCCCGGTCGGGGCTGTTTTTCTGGGTGAGGTTTTTATCGGGGTTTTTCCTCACCTGTAAGACAATTGTCAGGAAAACTTTAAGGCCCAAACGGTCCCCAAAATCATATGGCCATCATCACCATCCTTATCATTATCATCATCATCCTTCATTGGTGTGAAAAGCAACGGGAAGCTACCACACCTACAATTCCCTAGTAAAGCTGCAAGCATAGCATGAAAATGCTATGATTGCAGTGAAGGACCTGCCTTAGGGCAGAATTACTATGGATATATGTATATATAGTGGAAGTAACATTATTGTGCAGCTTGTAAATGTGAATTCCTTGGTAATATAATTAAAACGTCTTATAAACTTTT
This sequence comes from Diploptera punctata, assembly GCA_030220185.1. NCBI lineage: Eukaryota > Metazoa > Arthropoda > Insecta > Blattodea > Blaberidae > Diploptera > Diploptera punctata. The sequence continues at coordinate 2,865,902 of JASPKZ010001618.1, read as the reverse complement.
GGTTCACAAATATAAGATTTTCTCACAACAACAACAACAACAACAAAAATTGAACAGAAATATATTGGTCCATAACTTTTTATTGATATCGGAATTTGTTCGATTTTCATACCCGGTCACATGAGACTTTTCTTTTGTTATTTTCTTGATGTGACTGTCTGTTTTAGCGCAGATTAATTTAAAACAAAGGAGACGAAAATGACATTATTATTGATAGTACGTAAAGGAAAACTGACAACAATGCGAGGGCGTATTACTTATTTTACTGAATATATTAAAGAAAAAATGTGATTCATTTAATGTTCCTATGTACTCGTTTTGCGTGGAAATCATACTCATCATCAATATAAAATAATCCGCCGCTATAGATCTGTATATCTGTTTATGAGAACGCCGGTACATTTTCACCCATAGATCACAGAACATTTCTATCTTATTTACCACAAGGAACTGGAGGCACGCTGTGGTGTAAGGCAATATGCTACAAGCCAAAAGGTCGAGGGATTTTAGTCCCGATGAAGTAAATCATTTTAAAGTGACTAATACTTCTGGAGACACCATAGCCCCGGGGTAGACTTAGGCCCTAACTGAAATGAGTACCAGACAAATGTTCTGGAGGTAATGGCGGTCTCCACGCAGGACTGACATATCGTGCTGATTGTCTAAAAGATGGGGATCACTTTACCTGTTGCAACTAAGCATTAATATGTGCATTTATGTTGTTACTTCTAAATTGTTTGGTTCTAGAGAAAATGTTGTATTAACGAATATTTCTTTTAAGAAATATATAAACTATATCTAAACATATGTAATTTCGCGATATAATTAAAAATGAAAATAATTAATACGGAGAATATGTGAATTACGTAGGCTGTTTTAATGTCAAGTTATAGATAACTGCATTAGAGCATTTTTTTCTAATATGACTGTACTGTACATGTTCCACCACTGTGGAAAATACAAAACAACCCCCTTCCCATGGATGTGGCAATCGCTTTGCTTTTACAACCCTCCACAGTGATGCGTGTAAACTTGTCCGTTTAACTACGGACTTACAAATGGGACGTTAAATCATTAATCTAGTTTAGTGTTTTGCTGCAAGTGTTGTAGTCCTGCTTCTTGTACTAATGGAGATTTCTAGTTTGAGCGTGAGTGCTATGGGTTAGCTCCTTGTTACGTGACTTGTTTAGGATCCTCCTACATCGTTTTCAAGAAAGAAACCAAGAAAATAGCCTATTTTAGAATCAGTTTCTATTTTATAGCGAGACTTTGTATGGAAATGCATAAACTGCTCGAGTTCTTCTTTGAAATGAAAACTTTAATCAATGGTTATTCACAATAAGGCAGAAATAAGAGAAAATAGTAAAATCCAACTGTATGTTACTAAATTTAAAAAAAATAACAAATTTAAATAAAAAGAAAGATATGTTGGAAAGATAATAAACTGTAGGTCAAATTGATGAACATTGGATATACTATATTAGGAGAATAAAAAGAGCACTAGATTAAAACTCAAAATGTATGAATCTGTGGTTAGCGATTTGTAATATTATTTTGGCGAAATATTGCGTTTTGTCTTACTTACAGCAATGGCGCCCATGATAATATTATTATTATTATTATTATTATTATTATTATTATTATTATTATTATTATTATTATTATTATTATTATTATTATTATTATTATTATTATTATTATTATTATTATTATCTAATATATTTTATGTTCACCGCTGTGGTCTCGGGGCAGCGTCGCTGTTTCGTACACAGCGGGCCTGGGTTCGATCACCGTTCGTAGGAGTTTCCTGGGTCAGGCTTTTTGGAGGTTTTTACATACTTGTAAGACAAATTTCAGGAAACTTTAAAATCCGAACGGTACCCGAACTTATCTCGCCATCATAATCATCATCATATTCGTCATGTTTAGTATGAATAGGTGTGTGAATTGTGTATTTAGTCTTAATGTTGTGATATCTCGGAGGATACCCTGACATTGAGCTGATGACTAATTTGGGGAGGCCTCCTCGTGTGATTAAAAAAGTATGTATGTGTTCCACAGTTAAAGCCTCTCTTCCGACAGCTCGTGCCACTCTAAGGCCCAGGTGGCGTGTGGTACGTAAAAAGATCTACAACTTGAGAGGTTAAACTGCGTTAATGGAATGGAATATATTTTATAAGTACTTGCGATAAAACTAATTATATAAATTACATTGGTTACCTCCGTTGCTTACTTATAAAAATACTAATTACGTTTGTCATGGATTGTTGATAAAAACATGGCTCTACATTTGTTGTGATCATTTGAGTTGGATTTTAAATTTTACTAAGGAATAGTACGCACCGAATGAAAGCAGACACAGTGTACTGTACAGTAGTAAGTGTTATACCTATGGATTTTCTTCTTGTTTCTTCCATTGCTCATGTAATTTTTGTTTTGTTTGTACTGCAATTTATAATTTTACATTCTTTCGGTTGTTGATACTTGATTACTTTTTTTAATCTTACAGAATCTATCTTATCGCGATCCAAATGACAAGCTACATGTCGAACATATCAACAGAACATATTCTGTAATAAGACACCGCATGATTCCTTATATAAAAATACTTAGTAAACAACAACCCGGAACAATGCCTGAAAGTTTGTCAGTACAGTTCTGTTTTACGATATACATGTTTTCTGTAATAAGACACCGCATGATTCCTTATATAAAAATACTTAGTAAACAACAACCCGGAACAATGCCTGAAAGTTTGTCAGTACAGTTCTGTTTTACGATATACATGTTTTTCTGTAATAAGACACCGCATCATTCCTTATATAAAAATACTTAGTAAACAACAACCCGGAACAATGCCTGAAAGTTTGTCAGTACAGTTCTGTTTTACGATATACATGTTTTCTGTAATAAGACACCGCATCATTCCTTATATAAAAATACTTAGTAAACAACAACCCGGAACAATGCCTGAAAGTTTGTCAGTACAGTTCTGTTTTACGATATACATGTTTTCTGTAATAAGACACCGCATCATTCCTTATATAAAAATACTTAGTAAACAACAACCCGGAACAATGCCTGAAAGTTTGTCAGTACAGTTCTGTTTTACGATATACATGTTTTCTGTAATAAGACACCGCATGATTCCTTATATAAAAATACTTAGTAAACAACAACCCGGAACAATGCCTGAAAGTTTGTCAGTACAGTTCTGTTTTACGATATACATGTTTTCTGTAATAAGACACACCGCATCATTCCTTATATAAAAATACTTAGTAAACAACAACCCGGAACAATGCCTGAAAGTTTGTCAGTACAGTTCTGTTTTACGATATACATGTTTTCTGTAATAAGACACCGCATCATTCCTTATATAAAAATACTTAGTAAACAACAACCCGGAACAATGCCTGAAAGTTTGTCAGTACAGTTCTGTTTTACGATATACATGTTTTCTGTAATAAGACACCGCATGATTCCTTATATAAAAATACTTAGTAAACAACAACCCGGAACAATGCCTGAAAGTTTGTCAGTACAGTTCTGTTTTACGATATACATGTTTTCTGTAATAAGACACCGCATCATTCCTTATATAAAAATACTTAGTAAACAACAACCCGGAACAATGCCTGAAAGTTTGTCAGTACAGTTCTGTTTTACGATATACATGTTTTCTGTAATAAGACACCGCATCATTCCTTATATAAAAATACTTAGTAAACAACAACCCGGAACAATGCCTGAAAGTTTGTCAGTACAGTTCTGTTTTACGATATACATGTTTTCTGTAATAAGACACCGCATCATTCCTTATATAAAAATACTTAGTAAACAACAACCCGGAACAATGCCTGAAAGTTTGTCAGTACAGTTCTGTTTTACGATATACATGTTTTCTGTAATAAGACACCGCATGATTCCTTATATAAAAATACTTAGTAAACAACAACCCGGAACAATGCCTGAAAGTTTGTCAGTACAGTTCTGTTTTACGATATACATGTTTTCTGTAATAAGACACCGCATGATTCCTTATATAAAAATACTTAGTAAACAACAACCCGGAACAATGCCTGAAAGTTTGTCAGTACAGTTCTGTTTTACGATATACATGTTTTCTGTAATAAGACACCGCATGATTCCTTATATAAAAATACTTAGTAAACAACAACCCGGAAAAATGCCTGAAAGTTTGTCAGTACAGTTCTGTTTTACGATATACATGTTTTCTGTAATAAGACACCGCATGATTCCTTATATAAAAATACTTAGTAAACAACAACCCGGAACAATGCCTGAAAGTTTGTCAGTACAGTTCTGTTTTACGATATACATGTTTTCTGTAATAAGACCACCGCATGATTCCTTATATAAAAATACTTAGTAAACAACAACCCGGAACAATGCCTGAAAGTTTGTCAGTACAGTTCTGTTTTACGATATACATGTTTTCTGTAATAAGACACCGCATCATTCCTTATATAAAAATACTTAGTAAACAACAACCCGGAACAATGCCTGAAAGTTTGTCAGTACAGTTCTGTTTTACGATATACATGTTTTCTGTAATAAGACACCGCATGATTCCTTATATAAAAATACTTAGTAAACAACAACCCGGAACAATGCCTGAAAGTTTGTCAGTACAGTTCTGTTTTACGATATACATGTTTTCTGTAATAAGACACCGCATCATTCCTTATATAAAAATACTTAGTAAACAACAACCCGGAACAATGCCTGAAAGTTTGTCAGTACAGTTCTGTTTTACGATATACATGTTTTTCTGTAATAAGACAACCGCATCATTCCTTATATAAAAATACTTAGTAAACAACAACCCGGAACAATGCCTGAAAGTTTGTCAGTACAGTTCTGTTTTACGATATACATGTTTTCTGTAATAAGACACCGCATCATTCCTTATATAAAAATACTTAGTAAACAACAACCCGGAACAATGCCTGAAAGTTTGTCAGTACAGTTCTGTTTTACGATATACATGTTTTCTGTAATAAGACACCGCATGATTCCTTATATAAAAATACTTAGTAAACAACAACCCGGAACAATGCCTGAAAGTTTGTCAGTACAGTTCTGTTTTACGATATACATGTTTTCTGTAATAAGACACCGCATCATTCCTTATATAAAAATACTTAGTAAACAACAACCCGGAACAATGCCTGAAAGTTTGTCAGTACAGTTCTGTTTTACGATATACATGTTTTCTGTAATAAGACACCGCATCATTCCTTATATAAAAATACTTAGTAAACAACAACCCGGAACAATGCCTGAAAGTTTGTCAGTACAGTTCTGTTTTACGATATACATGTTTTCTGTAATAAGACACCGCATGATTCCTTATATAAAAATACTTAGTAAACAACAACCCGGAACAATGCCTGAAAGTTTGTCAGTACAGTTCTGTTTTTACGATATACATGTTTTCTGTAATAAGACACCGCATGATTCCTTATATAAAAATACTTAGTAAACAACAACCCGGAACAATGCCTGAAAGTTTGTCAGTACAGTTCTGTTTTACGATATACATGTTTTCTGTAATAAGACACCGCGCATGATCCTTATATAAAAATACTTAGTAAACAACAACCCGGAACAATGCCTGAAAGTTTGTCAGTACAGTTCTGTTTTACGATATACATGTTTTCTGTAATAAGACACCGCATGATTCCTTATATAAAAATACTTAGTAAACAACAACCGGAACAATGCCTGAAAGTTTGTCAGTACAGTTCTGTTTTACGATATACATGTTTTCTGTAATAAGACACCGCATGATTCCTTATATAAAAATACTTAGTAAACAACAACCCGGAACAATGCCTGAAAGTTTGTCAGTACAGTTCTGTTTTACGATATACATGTTTTCTGTAATAAGACACCGCATGATTCCTTATATAAAAATACTTAGTAAACAACAACCCGGAACAATGCCTGAAAGTTTGTCAGTACAGTTCTGTTTTACGATATACATGTTTTCTGTAATAAGACACCGCATCATTCCTTATATAAAAATACTTAGTAAACAACAACCCGGAACAATGCCTGAAAGTTTGTCAGTACAGTTCTGTTTTACGATATACATGTTTTCTGTAATAAGACACCGCATCATTCCTTATATAAAAATACTTAGTAAACAACAACCCGGAACAATGCCTGAAAGTTTGTCAGTACAGTTCTGTTTTACGATATACATGTTTTCTGTAATAAGACACCGCATCATTCCTTATATAAAAATACTTAGTAAACAACAACCCGGAACAATGCCTGAAAGTTTGTCAGTACAGTTCTGTTTTACGATATACATGTTTTCTGTAATAAGACACCGCATCATTCCTTATATAAAAATACTTAGTAAACAACAAACCCGGAACAATGCCTGAAAGTTTGTCAGTACAGTTCTGTTTTACGATATACATGTTTTCTGTAATAAGACACCGCATGATTCCTTATATAAAAATACTTAGTAAACAACAACCCGGAACAATGCCTGAAAGTTTGTCAGTACAGTTCTGTTTTACGATATACATGTTTTCTGTAATAAGACAACCGCATGATTCCTTATATAAAAATACTTAGTAAACAACAACCCGGAACAATGCCTGAAAGTTTGTCAGTACAGTTCTGTTTTACGATATACATGTTTTCTGTAATAAGACACCGCATCATTCCTTATATAAAAATACTTAGTAAACAACAACCCGGAACAATGCCTGAAAGTTTGTCAGTACAGTTCTGTTTTACGATATACATGTTTTCTGTAATAAGACAACCGCATGATTCCTTATATAAAAATACTTAGTAAAACACAACCCGGAACAATGCCTGAAAGTTTGTCAGTACAGTTCTGTTTTACGATATACATGTTTTCTGTAATAAGACACCGCATGATTCCTTATATAAAAATACTTAGTAAACAACAACCCGGAACAATGCCTGAAAGTTTGTCAGTACAGTTCTGTTTTACGATATACATGTTTTCTGTAATAAGACACCGCATGATTCCTTATATAAAAATACTTAGTAAACAACAACCCGGAACAATGCCTGAAAGTTTGTCAGTACAGTTCTGTTTTACGATATACATGTTTTCTGTAATAAGACACCGCATCATTCCTTATATAAAAATACTTAGTAAACAACAACCCGGAACAATGCCTGAAAGTTTGTCAGTACAGTTCTGTTTTACGATATACATGTTTTCTGTAATAAGACACCGCATGATTCCTTATATAAAAATACTTAGTAAACAACAACCCGGAACAATGCCTGAAAGTTTGTCAGTACAGTTCTGTTTTACGATATACATGTTTTCTGTAATAAGACACCGCATCATTCCTTATATAAAAATACTTAGTAAACAACAACCCGGAACAATGCCTGAAAGTTTGTCAGTACAGTTCTGTTTTACGATATACATGTTTTCTGTAATAAGACAACCGCATCATTCCTTATATAAAAATACTTAGTAAACAACAACCCGGAACAATGCCTGAAAGTTTGTCAGTACAGTTCTGTTTTACGATATACATGTTTTCTGTAATAAGACACCGCATGATTCCTTATATAAAAATACTTAGTAAACAAAAACCCGGAACAATGCCTGAAAGTTTGTCAGTACAGTTCTGTTTTACGATATACATGTTTTCTGTAATACGACACCGCATGATTCCTTATATAAAAATTACGTAGTAAACAACAACCCGGAACAATGCCTGAAAGTTTGTCAGTACAGTTCTGTTTTACGATATAAATGTTTTCTGTAATAAGACAACCGACATCATTCCTTATATAAAAATACTTAGTAAACAACAACCCGGAACAATGCCTGAAAGTTTGTCAGTTTTACCAGTTGTGTTTGACGATATACATGTTTTCTGTAATAAGAACACCGCATTTGTCCTTATATAAGAAATACTTAGCGAAACAACACCCGGAGTATAAGTGCCTGAAAGTGTGGTCAGTACAGTTCGGTTTTACGATATACTGGTTTTCTGTAATAAGACACCGCATGCTTTCCTTATATAAAAATACTTAGTAAAACAACAACCCCGGAACAATGCCTGAAAGTTTGTCAGTACAGTTCTGTTTTACGAGATACATGTTTTCTGGAATAAGGACACCGCATAATTCCTTATATAAAAATACTTAGTAAAAACAACCAGGAACCCAATGCCTGAAAGTTTGTCAGTACAGTTCTGTTTTTCCGTATACATGTTGTCTGTAATAAGACACCGCATGATTCCTTATATAAAAATACTTAGGAAACAACAACCCGGAACAATGCCTGAAAGTTTGTCATAACAGTTCTGTTTTACGAGTATACATGTTTTCTGTTAATAAGCCAACCGCATCATTCCGTATATACAAATACTTCGTAAAACAACAACCCGGAACAATGCCTGAAAGTTTGTCAGTACAGTTCTGTTTTACGATATACATGTTTTCTGTAATAAGACACCGCATCATTCCTTATATAAAATACTTAGTAAACAACAACCCGGAACAATGCCTGAAAGTTTGTCAGTACAGTTCTGTTTTACGATATACATGTTTTCTGTAATAAGACACCGCATCATTCCTTATATAAAAATACTTAGTAAACAACAACCCGGAACAATGCCTGAAAGTTTGTCAGTACAGTTCTGTTTTACGATATACATGTTTTCTGTAATAAGACACCGCATCATTCCTTATATAAAAATACTTAGTAAACAACAACCCGGAACAATGCCTGAAAGTTTTGTCAGTACAGTTCTGTTTTACGATATACATGTTTTCTGTAATAAGACACCGCATGATTCCTTATATAAAAATACTTAGTAAACAACAACCCGGAACAATGCCTGAAAGTTTGTCAGTACAGTTCTGTTTTACGATATACATGTTTTCTGTAATAAGACACCGCATCATTCCTTATATAAAAATACTTAGTAAACAACAACCCGGAACAATGCCTGAAAGTTTGTCAGTACAGTTCTGTTTTACGATATACATGTTTTCTGTAATAAGACACCGCATCATTCCTTATATAAAAATACTTAGTAAACAACAACCCGGAACAATGCCTGAAAGTTTGTCAGTACAGTTCTGTTTTACGATATACATGTTTTCTGTAATAAGACACCGCATGATTCCTTATAAAAAAATACTTAGTAAACAACAACCCGGAACAATGCCTGAAAGTTTGTCAGTACAGTTCTGTTTTACGATATACATGTTTTCTGTAATAAGACACCGCATGATTCCTTATATAAAAATACTTAGTAAACAACAACCCGGAACAATGCCTGAAAGTTTGTCAGTACAGTTCTGTTTTACGATATACATGTTTCTGTAATAAGACACCGCATGATTCCTTATATAAAAATACTTAGTAAACAACAACCCGGAACAATGCCTGAAAGTTTGTCAGTACAGTTCTGTTTTACGATATACATGTTTTCTGTAATAAGACACCGCATGATTCCTTATATAAAAATACTTAGTAAACAACAACCCGGAACAATGCCTGAAAGTTTGTCAGTACAGTTCTGTTTTACGATATACATGTTTTCTGTAATAAAGACACCGCATCATTCCTTATATAAAATACTTAGTAAACAACAACCCGGAACAATGCCTGAAAGTTTGTCAGTACAGTTCTGTTTTACGATATACATGTTTTCTGTAATAAGACACACCGCATCATTCCTTATATAAAAATACTTAGTAAACAACAACCCGGAACAATGCCTGAAAGTTTGTCAGTACAGTTCTGTTTTACGATATACATGTTTTCTGTATAAGACACCGCATCATTCCTTATATAAAAATACTTAGTAAACAACAACCCGGAACAATGCCTGAAAGTTTGTCAGTACAGTTCTGTTTTACGATATACATGTTTTCTGTAATAAGACACCGCATCATTCCTTATATAAAAATACTTAGTAAACAACAACCCGGAACAATGCCTGAAAGTTTGTCAGTACAGTTCTGTTTTACGATATACATGTTTTCTGTAATAAGACACCGCATGATTCCTTATATAAAAATACTTAGTAAACAACAACCCGGAACAATGCCTGAAAGTTTGTCAGTACAGTTCTGTTTTACGATATACATGTTTCTGTAATAAGACAACCGCATCATTCCTTATATAAAAATACTTAGTAAACAACAACCCGGAACAATGCCTGAAAGTTTGTCAGTACAGTTCTGTTTTACGATATACATGTTTTCTGTAATAAGACCACCGCATGATTCCTTATATAAAAATACTTAGTAAACAACAACCCGGAACAATGCCTGAAAGTTTGTCAGTACAGTTCTGTTTTACGATATACATGTTTTCTGTAATAAGACACCGCATGATTCCTTATATAAAAATACTTAGTAAACAACAACCCGGAACAATGCCTGAAAGTTTGTCAGTACAGTTCTGTTTTACGATATACATGTTTTCTGTAATAAGACACCGCATGATTCCTTATATAAAAATACTTAGTAAACAACAACCCGGAACAATGCCTGAAAGTTTGTCAGTACAGTTCTGTTTTACGATATACATGTTTTCTGTAATAAGACACCGCATGATTCCTTATATAAAAATACTTAGTAAACAACAACCGGAACAATGCCTGAAAGTTGTCAGTACAGTTCTGTTTTACGATATACATGTTTTCTGTAATAAGACACCGCATGATTCCTTATATAAAAATACTTAGTAAACAACAACCCGGAACAATGCCTGAAAGTTTGTCAGTACAGTTCTGTTTTACGATATACATGTTTTCTGTAATAAGACACCGCATCATTCCTTATATAAAAATACTTAGTAAACAACAACCCGGAACAATGCCTGAAAGTTTGTCAGTACAGTTCTGTTTTACGATATACATGTTTTCTGTAATAAGACACCGCATCATTCCTTATATAAAAATACTTAGTAAACAACAACCCGGAACAATGCCTGAAAGTTTTTGTCAGTACAGTTCTGTTTTACGATATACATGTTTTCTGTAATAAGACACCGCATGATTCCTTATATAAAAATACTTAGTAAACAACAACCCGGAACAATGCCTGAAAGTTTGTCAGTACAGTTCTGTTTTACGATATACATGTTTTCTGTAATAAGACACCGCATGATTCCTTATATAAAAATACTTAGTAAACAACAACCCGGAACAATGCCTGAAAGTTTGTCAGTACAGTTCTGTTTTACGATATACATGTTTTCTGTAATAAGACACCGCATCATTCCTTATATAAAAATACTTAGTAAACAACAACCCGGAACAATGCCTGAAAGTTTGTCAGTACAGTTCTGTTTTACGATATACATGTTTTCTGTAATAAGAGACACCGCATGATTCCTTATATAAAATACTTAGTAAACAACAACCCGGAACAATGCCTGAAAGTTTGTCAGTACAGTTCTGTTTTACGATATACATGTTTTCTGTAATAAGACACCGCATGATTCCTTATATAAAAATACTTAGTAAACAACAACCCGGAACAATGCCTGAAAGTTTGTCAGTACAGTTCTGTTTTACGATATACATGTTTTCTGTAATAAGACACCGCATCATTCCTTATATAAAAATACTTAGTAAACAACAACCCGGAACAATGCCTGAAAGTTTGTCAGTACAGTTCTGTTTTACGATATACATGTTTTCTGTAATAAGACACCGCATGATTCCTTATATAAAATACTTAGTAAACAACAACCCGGAACAATGCCTGAAAGTTTGTCAGTACAGTTCTGTTTTACGATATACATGTTTTCTGTAATAAGACACCGCATCATTCCTTATATAAAAATACTTAGTAAACAACAACCCGGAACAATGCCTGAAAGTTTGTCAGTACAGTTCTGTTTTACGATATACATGTTTTCTGTAATAAGACACCGCATCATTCCTTATATAAAAATACTTAGTAAACAACAACCCGGAACAATGCCTGAAAGTTTGTCAGTACAGTTCTGTTTTACGATATACATGTTTTCTGTAATAAGACACCGCATCATTCCTTATATAAAAATACTTAGTAAACAACAACCCGGAACAATGCCTGAAAGTTTGTCAGTACAGTTCTGTTTTACGATATACATGTTTTCTGTAATAAGACACCGCATCATTCCTTATATAAAATACTTAGTAAACAACAACCCGGAACAATGCCTGAAAGTTTGTCAGTACAGTTCTGTTTTACGATATACATGTTTTCTGTAATAAGACACCGCATGATTCCTTATATAAAAATACTTAGTAAACACAACCCGGAACAATGCCTGAAAGTTTGTCAGTACAGTTCTGTTTTACGATATACATGTTTTCTGTAATAAGACACCGCATGATTCCTTATATAAAAATACTTAGTAAACAACAACCCCGAACAATGCCTGAAAGTTTGTCAGTACAGTTCTGTTTTACGATATACATGTTTTCTGTAATAAGACACCGCATCATTCCTTATATAAAAATACTTAGTAAACAACAACCCGGAACAATGCCTGAAAGTTTGTCAGTACAGTTCTGTTTTACGATATACATGTTTTCTGTAATAAGACACCGCATCATTCCTTATATAAAAATACTTAGTAAACAACAACCCGGAACAATGCCTGAAAGTTTGTCAGTACAGTTCTGTTTTACGATATACATGTTTTCTGTAATAAGACACCGCATCATTCCTTATATAAAAATACTTAGTAAACAACAACCCGGAACAATGCCTGAAAGTTTGTCAGTACAGTTCTGTTTTACGATATACATGTTTTCTGTAATAAGACACCGCATCATTCCTTATATAAAAATACTTAGTAAACAACAACCCGGAACAATGCCTGAAAGTTTGTCAGTACAGTTCTGTTTTACGATATACATGTTTTCTGTAATAAGACACCGCATGATTCCTTATATAAAAATACTTAGTAAACAACAACCCGGAACAATGCCTGAAAGTTTGTCAGTACAGTTCTGTTTTACGGTATACATGTTTTCTGTAATAAGACACCGCATCATTCCTTATATAAAAATACTTAGTAAACAACAACCCGGAACAATGCCTGAAAGTTTGTCAGTACAGTTCTGTTTTACGATATACATGTTTTCTGTAATAAGACACCGCATCATTCCTTATATAAAAATACTTAGTAAACAACAACCCGGAACAATGCCTGAAAGTTTGTCAGTACAGTTCTGTTTTACGATATACATGTTTTCTGTAATAAGACACCGCATCATTCCTTATATAAAAATACTTAGTAAACAACAACCCGGAACAATGCCTGAAAGTTTGTCAGTACAGTTCTGTTTTACGATATACATGTTTTTCTGTAATAAGACACCGCATCATTCCTTATATAAAAATACTTAGTAAACAACAACCCGGAACAATGCCTGAAAGTTTGTCAGTACAGTTCTGTTTTACGATATACATGTTTTCTGTAATAAGACACCGCATGATTCCTTATATAAAAATACTTAGTAAACAACACAACCGGAACAATGCCTGAAAGTTTGTCAGTACAGTTCTGTTTTACGATATACATGTTTTCTGTAATAAGACACCGCATCATTCCTTATATAAAAATACTTAGTAAACAACAACCCGGAACAATGCCTGAAAGTTTGTCAGTACAGTTCTGTTTTACGATATACATGTTTTCTGTAATAAGACACCGCATGATTCCTTATATAAAAATACTTAGTAAACAACAACCCGGAACAATGCCTGAAAGTTTGTCAGTACAGTTCTGTTTTACGATATACATGTTTTCTGTAATAAGACACCGCATGATTCCTTATATAAAAATACTTAGTAACAACAACCCGGAACAATGCCTGAAAGTTTGTCAGTACAGTTCTGTTTTACGATATACATGTTTTCTGTAATAAGACACCGCATGATTCCTTATATAAAAATACTTAGTAAACAACAACCCGGAACAATGCCTGAAAGTTTGTCAGTACAGTTCTGTTTTACGATATACATGTTTTCTGTAATAAGACACCGCATGATTCCTTATATAAAAATACTTAGTAAACAACAACCCGGAACAATGCCTGAAAGTTTGTCAGTACAGTTCTGTTTTACGATATACATGTTTTCTGTAATAAGACACCGCATCATTCCTTATATAAAAATACTTAGTAAACAACAACCCGGAACAATGCCTGAAAGTTTGTCAGTACAGTTCTGTTTTACGATATACATGTTTTCTGTAATAAGACACCGCATCATTCCTTATATAAAAATACTTAGTAAACAACAACCCGGAACAATGCTTGAAAGTTTGTCAGTACAGTTCTGTTTTACGATATACATGTTTTTCTGTAATAAGACACCGCATGATTCCTTATATAAAAATACTTAGTAAACAACAACCCGGAACAATGCCTGAAAGTTTGTCAGTACAGTTCTGTTTTACGATATACATGTTTTCTGTAATAAGACACCGCATGATTCCTTATATAAAAATACTTAGTAAACAACAACCCGGAACAATGCCTGAAAGTTTGTCAGTACAGTTCTGTTTTACGATATACATGTTTTCTGTAATAAGACACCGCATGATTCCTTATATAAAAATACTTAGTAAACAACAACCCGGAACAATGCCTGAAAGTTTGTCAGTACAGTTCTGTTTTACGATATACATGTTTTCTGTAATAAGACACCGCATGATTCCTTATATAAAATACTTAGTAAACAACAACCCGGAACAATGCCTGAAAGTTTGTCAGTACAGTTCTGTTTTACGATATACATGTTTTCTGTAATAAGACAACCGCATGATTCCTTATATAAAAATACTTAGTAAACAACAACCCGGAACAATGCCTGAAAGTTTGTCAGTACAGTTCTGTTTTACGATATACATGTTTTCTGTAATAAGAACACCGCATGATTCCTTATATAAAAATACTTAGTAAACAACAACCCGGAACAATGCCTGAAAGTTTGTCAGTACAGTTCTGTTTTACGATATACATGTTTTCTGTAATAAGACCCGCATGATTCCTTATATAAAAATACTTAGTAAACAACAACCCGGAACAATGCCTGAAAGTTTGTCAGTACAGTTCTGTTTTACGATATACATGTTTTCTGTAATAAGACACCGCATGATTCCTTATATAAAAATACTTAGTAAACAACAACCCGGAACAATGCCTGAAAGTTTGTCAGTACAGTTCTGTTTTACGATATACATGTTTTCTGTAATAAGACACCGCATGATTCCTTATATAAAAATACTTAGTAAACAACAACCCGGAACAATGCCTGAAAGTTTGTCAGTACAGTTCTGTTTTACGATATACATGTTTTCTGTAATAAGACACCGCATGATTCCTTATATAAAAATACTTAGTAAACAACAACCCGGAACAATGCCTGAAAGTTTGTCAGTACAGTTCTGTTTTACGATATACATGTTTTCTGTAATAAGACACCGCATCATTCCTTATATAAAAATACTTAGTAAACAACAACCCGGAACAATGCCTGAAAGTTTGTCAGTACAGTTCTGTTTTACGATATACATGTTTTCTGTAATAAGACACCGCATCATTCCTTATATAAAAATACTTAGTAAACAACAACCCGGAACAATGCCTGAAAGTTTGTCAGTACAGTTCTGTTTTACGATATACATGTTTTCTGTAATAAGACACCGCATGATTCCTTATATAAAAATACTTAGTAAACAACAACCCGGAACAATGCCTGAAAGTTTGTCAGTACAGTTCTGTTTTACGATATACATGTTTTCTGTAATAAGACACCGCATGATTCCTTATATAAAAATACTTAGTAAACACACCCGGAACAATGCCTGAAAGTTTGTCAGTACAGTTCTGTTTTACGATATACATGTTTTCTGTAATAAAACACCGCATGATTCCTTATATAAAAATACTTAGTAAACAACAACCCGGAACAATGCCTGAAAGTTTGTCAGTACAGTTCTGTTTTACGATATACATGTTTTCTGTAATAAGACACCGCATGATTCCTTATATAAAAATACTTAGTAAACAACAACCCGGAACAATGCCTGAAAGTTTGTCAGTACAGTTCTGTTTTACGATATACATGTTTCTGTAATAAGACACCGCATGATTCCTTATATAAAAATACTTAGTAAACAACAACCCGGAACAATGCCTGAAAGTTTGTCAGTACAGTTCTGTTTTACGATATACATGTTTTTCTGTAATAAAACACCGCATGATTCCTTATATAAAAATACTTAGTAACAACAACCCGGAACAATGCCTGAAAGTTTGTCAGTACAGTTCTGTTTTACGATATACATGTTTTCTGTAATAAGACACCGCATGATTCCTTATATAAAAATACTTAGTAAACAACAACCCGGAACAATGCCTGAAAGTTTGTCAGTACAGTTCTGTTTTACGATATACATGTTTTCTGTAATAAGACACCGCATGATTCCTTATATAAAAATACTTAGTAAACAACAACCCGGAACAATGCCTGAAAGTTTGTCAGTACAGTTCTGTTTTACGATATACATGTTTTCTGTAATAAGACACCGCATCATTCCTTATATAAAAATACTTAGTAAACAACAACCCGGAACAATGCCTGAAAGTTGGTCAGTACAGTTCTGTTTTACGATATACATGTTTTCTGTAATAAGACACCGCATGATTCCTTATATAAAAATACTTAGTAAACAACAACCCGGAACAATGCCTGAAAGTTTGTCAGTACAGTTCTGTTTTACGATATACATGTTTTCTGTAATAAGACACCGCATGATTCCTTATATAAAAATACTTAGTAAACAACAACCCGGAACAATGCCTGAAAGTTTGTCAGTACAGTTCTGTTTTACGATATACATGTTTTCTGTAATAAGACACCGCATGATTCCTTATATAAAAATACTTAGTAAACAACAACCCGGAACAATGCCTGAAAGTTTGTCAGTACAGTTCTGTTTTACGATATACATGTTGGATAATAATTACGATTTCGTGGAGTTTTTTTTTTATAATGTTGCAGTAGCCTTTGTTTTTTATTTTGGGATTATAGTAACACTCTGGTGTTAGTATCGTATTCTCCAGAGTATGTTCTCAAGAGGTCGTATTTTCCACCTGCTTACTTGTGAACTCATTTACTGTGGTCGGTATTAGTTGCGGATGAATTATGAGGGGTTTCAAGATTAAGGGGATTGGAGAATTCTGCCATAATCTCAAACTAGGTCATAACACCTGCCGTTCCTATCCTCCAAAAGTTTTAACCCGTTCTACTCTGTCTGGTTCCTCAATTAAATCATCACAAACATTTGATTCCGTTTTAAGAATTATACTCATTCAATGTACATGTTCAATATTAGTGATTTATGTTACAAGGATTCAAAGTTGGATTTTACGGACGAGCTCACATGTTTACGTTCCAAGCGTAGCTAAAGCCGAAATTTTGAAACGAATTCGTAAATAATGTACAATCCTTTAAATGCACATACTTTTATTTTAAATTGTGTCGAATTTAATTATCGTTAATAAATAAATACTAAATATTCTCTACATAATAGTCAACAAAATTCGGATTAGGAACGGCAATATTGAGAACTAAAACGCTACTACGTTGTTTTGAGTGGAACTCGTGTTACGTTGACACCATCCCTCGTCCAAGTCTGAGCTTGGCTGACTAATATCAACTGATACAAAACGACACTTCAATTTGCTCACAATGGATTTGTCATCCATCCACTGTTCCCTGGGTTTTCCCCTCCTCCTCCTGCCTCCAGCATTCCAATCCAGTATCATTCTTGGGATTCTATTATTCTCCATCCTCTTCAGATGTCCATACCATTTCAATCTTCGACGAATAATAATGTTATTAATAATACTATTAATAATATCCTCAACTCGTCAAGGGATGAAGTGAGATGAATCCCATATATTTTAGAGGTCTGTAAACGACAAGGGTGTGAATGACTGCACCTAGTTCACCGTCACAAGGGTGGATGAACGAAATTGAACGAAATGGTTAAGTATGGAGAAATGGTGGAATTAATTTTTTGGCAGGGGAAAATGGGAGAAACCCCAAGAAAAACTTACCCAAGCTCTATTTCATCCACCACGAAACCCATGTGGAGTGACCGAGATTGGTGTCGAGACCCCACCGGTGAGAAGCGAACGTCTAATTGCTTGAGCTACGGAGCCGCAACAGTAATAATAGTAATATTATTATTAATAATAATAATAATAATAATAATAATAATAATAATAATAATAATAAATCCAAACTATGTGCGAAGAAAAATTAATAATTGCATAAACTTTCTATTATAAATGTGTAGTCAGTCATTTTATTTGCATACTTGTAACAATGCATTTGCGCGATATTGCGTTTTGTCACACTTACCAGCAATGGCGACCATTATTGAAAATTCAACTTCCTACTATTCGGGGTTGCCAACCTAAATAATTATATTGTAATATTACATTCACACCCACGTGCGGGAAATAAAACCACTGTCCTCTATGTATACTACGTACAATGTATATACAGAAAATATTCAAAAGGTAGTGTTAATATACATTATACGAAAAAAATCACTGCATTTTAAATTAACTGAACTTTGTTTGAAACAATATAAAGCAATAAATTGAAACATACTTCGGCCATGTTATCAATAATTGTTCTCAAGGCCTCCTGTTGTTTCAACTAATAAATATTGCCCACACTATGATGATCTTGAAGAATACATTGCCCACACTGTTAACGTTAGTCAATTGTTTATAATGAACGCAATTATTTCCAACAAAGATCTTATTATTTTACTATTATTTATTATTTTGAAAACACCATCGCGCAAAAAATAATGTATAACGCACGTTTGTGAAGTGTTTTACAGAATCTCGGAAATAAAAACCCTCGCTATCGCTCGGTTTTTTAACATTTTTCCTCGATTCTGTAAAAACCACTTCCCAACCTCGCAAAGTAATATACTAAATATATCCATATAATTTTTATCGATTCAAAATTGTTTCTTTTCTTGTAAAATTATTAATTAGGTTTGCCACGGTTTATTCGTATTTGCCAAAATTTACGTCCACTTTTGTGATTATTACAATCCTGGTACTGTAATGTTCCCGAGCTATTTGTAAAATTGTGAGGTACTAAAATGAGACACACATGAAATAAATATATTAAAAATAAAATTATACATTTTACATTTATTTCATGTCTTATAAAATGTAATTCATATAACTATATTCATTTTTCTCTTATGTAAAACATCATAGGATCTATTTTACGAATCTCGAGGTTAATCTCATGAAACTATTTTTTAAACATGTTTAAAATCTTCATCGATCGTTAGTAGCCATTGAAAATGACCATGACTATATGTATACACACAAATGTATATATATATATATATATATATATATATATGCGTGTGTAAGTGTATTTACGGCCACGCTCTAGCGCCCAGATCTCGGAATATGATCATCAATTAAAAATAAAGGAAAACTCAACTGGTAATCTAGCAAAATCGGACCATGAGGAAGGGAATTTCATCTAAAGCGAAAATTTAAAAATCGCTCTAGTGGCCGCATTTTCGATTTTTCACAACAAAACTCTGTATATGCTATTGAAATAAATTGAGAAAATTATTCTTCAAAAATCAGCGAAATCATACCGTTACTTGAAAATTGTTCTAGGTGTCGTAATGTTCGTTTCCTTGATACATGCGATTTGATTAACAAAATAAAGATATATTCCGTAAAACAGCTAAATCGGATAAAGAATTCGATTTGGTGAAGAATTCGCATAGTTTACGCAGTTACAGCGTGACAGACTTTAAGTTTTCCTTTTATTTACAGCATATTCCATGGCGCATCAGTGTCCGCGGCATTTGCATCGAACAATACATTATGTGATTTATTGTTACACAGATACAGCAAATAGTCTTGGCGTCACGGGGTCACCGCAGCTTGCACCGTACAATGCATTAACTGCATTATTATCCCTTACATCAATGTTCCACTCTTACATGGAACCTATTTTCAAATACACGTTTGAATATAATTAATAATATAACCATTTTTGGCATACTTATGTACCAAATTGTATTAATATTGTTCGTCCAAATTTACTTTATTTATATATTTTTTTAATTGAGCAGTTTATTTTTCTCCGTGTCCCCGCGTTCAAGTGTTTCTTCTTCAAGGAACACTCTGGCTCGGCGACACCTGTACAACGGAGGAAAAAGTATAGTATAACCATGAATCACAGATATCTAAGATGTTTTATTTTGCTTCGAAATGTTTTCCAATAGTTAGTTAATTCTCCGCTGAGAAGCGGTTACCTGGTTTTATTAAATTTCTATGAAATTCCTTTATCTAAGAATTTAATGACACAAATTCCAAGTTTTTAAATGAATCCTTGAATAGTATAATATATAATTTTATTACAGGCTTAATGAGATTTTGTTGAATTTAAATATTTTACCATAAATATTACACCATCTCCAGTTTTGCTGGAATTATATTTGAATCTATTTTTCACATCAGATTCAGCATTCTCCACTCATCACCATATGCCGTATTTTCGGTTTTAATATCTATATGTATAAATAAGGTATATTCTGTTTCTTTCGACATATTCTTCACTATCACTTTGGCATGAGCAGAATGGATTGGACTATACCAGAGGTAGAGGTTACGCTTTCCGAGAGCGTCAATGTGCTCACACCAACAGTTGCCGCACTGAGAACAAATAAGAGAACACACAAACCAGTTCAGTGCTGTGTGTTTCAAAATGCGTTTGTGATAGTAAAAAAAAATACACTGGTGGTGTAAAATGCATTGTACTCCACTGATCAGACTTCATGCTGTTTATGTATGCAACTAAGGGATCGAAAACTTTACATAAAGAGAGAGAGAGAGAGAGAGAGAGAGAGAGAGAGAGAGGGAGAGAGAGAGAGAGAGAGAGAGAGAGAGAGAGAGAGAGAGAGAGAGAGAGAGAGAGAGAGAGAGAGAGAGAGACACGCTCACACTGAGAATCTGAAGGCCTTGGCCTGGACTATACAGTATGTAAAGCTTTTGTTCTGAACTGGTGGAATTACTCTATAATTATTGTCGCACCAGTGTCCCGCGCCGTACCGAGCGGTTTAAGGTATGGTGCCTAGGTGAAAAGTTGCGGGACTTTGCACTGGTTGAAGTCCACATTGGGGAAGACATTATCTCGTGCGGTTTCGGCCAGATTGGGGAAGGAACTTTTTCATGGAATTTCGGCCAGAATGGGATCGTATCATTCAGCATCGTGAGGCATTTGATTAGCTGCAATAAGTAGCGGCTCCAGGTTTAGAAAACGAGCTATAACGGCTGGGGACCTAATATTCTGACCATGTGTCACCCAAATACTGGCACCGCCCCCCCTATAGGTATTTTTATATGCCTCATGCCACTCGAGCCTTAAAGGGATATGTCCTGTCGGGAGAGGATATGTAACTTTTGATCTCACACATGCTTTACTGACCGCACAAGGACATTGAAGGTCTCCTTGAATTAGTGATCAGTTCATTGCCAGGGCCACCACCGTGACAACATGAACATTTAAAGACAAGGCCATGCATTAAGTCATTACAATTGAAAGGTGAATATGAACTGAATGATTTTGATGGTCAGGTAATGTTCGGGGATCATTTGGGCCTTAAAATGTCCAAGTATTTAGCATGGAGTTAGGAAATATAATTGATACATTAGGATTATGTATCATATTATTTAAACTAACTTTGTGGCTTTATCGGAGGTTTAGGGCTGTGTAAACATGAATTGTCCATAACATTTGTCTTACAAGTGAAGAAAAAACCCGAAAAACCTCACCCAGGAAACTTGTCCCACCGGGGATTGATCTCGGGCTCGCTGCGTACGAAGCAACGAGATTACCCCGACATCACAGCGATGGACCTTAGGTCCCTAAATGCTTTAATTAATACGTTTTGTGATTGTTTTTCTACTTGTGTTGGTTTATATCTCTATTTTTGTGTTGTCTTTTCTTCTGATTTCAATGTTTTTTTTTCTATTCTTCTTTCAAACTCTAAATTTATTTTTAAGTTGTTTATGATTCATAATTTCGAGCATAAATGATTATAAATGTTTCATTAATACAAATTAATTTATGGCTAGTTCGAGGTCGAGAATCTTAGTTAAGTAACCACAGATAATAAATGTAATCCAATTGTTATTTAATACGTTTAAGCCAAACCACTGGCTGGATTTTGTAACGCGATGTTCACTAGTGCTGTTCGAACAGCTTGACAAGCACTGGATTATGTAGAATTGGGTATTTGTAAATATTGTAAGCCTATGTTTTCCGTTTACAGAGATTTAGGCGCTCTCCCCCTACAGGGAATAATTTGAACCACACTAATTTAATCCCTATTAGGTTCGTCTTCCGGGCATATAGGCCGTGGTCCAGTCGTTCTTCTACTCGACGTTTCGTCTACTGCTGCGGTAGACATCTTCAGGAGATACTGCGTGCTCTCTGTGAACTCCTCAACAGTCGGCTGCAGACTGGCTGGTCGTTGGAAACTCCCTCCCTATTTATAGGCACGCCCCTGGTGGAGAGGCGGTTTTCTGCGCGGTCCGTGTTGCGTGCAACTCTTCCATAATTTCCTCATTTCTTTTATGGTCCTACTTTGTATAACCTACTGTACGGCGCATAAATCGTATCTCATTTCCTGTTATTCGGCTTTCACTCTTCTTCGTATTGGCCATACTTCATTACCATATCTTAATAATGGTCTTGCGAGAACCGTATAAAGCCGAAATCTTGTGTTATTTTGTACTAAAGATGGTTTTATTATCCCCAAAGTTTTTGTGAAATATGTGATTTTCTTTGATATATCAGATTCATCTTGAAATGTTAAATTATAATGCAAACAATTACATTAATTTACTTGTTCTAAAATTTCATCGCCCAAAACAATTTTGCTAGGTATAGGATAGTTCCCACAAAAGGCCATAACTTTAGTTTTCTTTTTATTGATTTCCATATTGTACTTTTTTGCAATTGTATTAAAATTGTGTATAGAATATTGTAAATCTCTTTCTGTTGGAGCTATTAATACCAAATCATCTGCAATAAGCAGGGAGTCTATTTTTAGGTTTCTATTAATTTGAATAGAACCGGTCTCATTTGTTGCCAATCTTGGAGTATTCTACCCATGTATATGGTAAAGAGCAAGGGCGAGAGGTCACATCCTTGTCTTACGCCCCTATTAATTTCGGTCTATTCTGTTTATGTGTTATTGATTCGAACTGAAATCAAATTTGTTTTGTAGATATTGCATGCGTTTAAAATATGCTGTTGTGGTAGACTTTTGTCAGCTAAAATTTACAACAGTGTATTCATATTGATTTTGTCGAAGGCTTAGAATAAACATTATGTTGAAAATTACATGAATACAATTATTGTGTTATTTCCACGAACAAAACTTGAACGAAGAGTTAAGTGAATCAGCATTCAGAGCAAATTGAGCTCTTCTAAATGTCTAGTACATGTGGAATTTACAATGAGGACAACACTTTCTTGGTATTCATACAGCTTATTATTTATTTCTCATTGTATACCAGGACACAAATAAAACACAAATGGAATATTGGTGCTATTTATTGTAATCCGATCCTAGTACAGGCCATTGTATTGTTCGCATTCACATGTACTTGGTATTTTCTATACAACAAAGCTGCTTTTCTGAGAAATAATATACCGTACAGTCACGTCAAAACAACAACCGTCTCATAAATCAGAGGCATAACAAGTGAAGTTCCATGATCTAACAGAACTGAATCTTCTTGCTCACACACACACACACACACACATATATATAATTGTTTGAAATAATAAAAAAAGTACAAACACCTAAAATGAAATAGGCAATTAAGATTGTTGAGAAAACAAGGAACCAAAATTTATAGATTCTGTCTCATAGGCAGGATCCGGATTTTTCGAAAATGCATATGCACATATGCAAATGCAGGATCTCGCATTGAACAATTGCCTAGATCTAAACCAACACCTTACTCCTCAGTGAAACGCCACATAAAGTTAAAATTCAAAATTATGAATGACAATAGACTTCAAACAGTGGCCAGAAACAAAAAAATGGGAATGCCTAATAAAACATATTGATATACCGAACATACCACGAAAAACAGAAGTAGCACATTTTAGGATGACAACGGGCCAGGACTGACTCGCAAAACACCTTTACAAAATCAATGTTCTGCCTTCACCGAAATGCATTTTATACAATCACCCAGATGAAGAAATGGACGAAGGTCATCTGAACAACTGTATCTCTGTCAAACATGAAGATTCTAAGACCTCAAAGTATTGGGGAGCAATACTGCTAATGACTTCAGTGTTAGACTAAGCACATTAAGGTACGTACACACTTGCGCGCCGCGCGCGCGCACCATGTTCGTCAGATTTGGACGGGGTTTTAAGGTGCGCGCGCGCGGCGCACATGCGGCGCACCACGATCCACTCATTGTCGGTTTTTTCCACGAACACTTGGATGGTTCGCTGTTTAGATTTGACGGGTACTTGAGAGGTTTGTTGTTTTCGGCGCGCACCTTATTATTATTTGAGTATGGAGAGGTCAGAAGAAAACATATTAAAACTTATTATACTTTTTTAATTTTTTTTTCACTGTAAAGTAATTAATATTATAATTACAAAGAAATAAACGTTATCTCAGTCAAAACATAAATTTATTGTGTCGACATTTCAATCTCCTTATGTGAGATCATTTTCAAGACATGTAAATTTATAAACACCATGTCTTGAAAATTATCTCACATAAGGAGATAGAAACGTCGACACAATAAATTCATGTTTTGATTGAGATAACGTTTATTTCTTTGTAATTATAATGTTAAAACTTATTTATCTTTATAGAAACAAACAATTATTGTGGGATCCTCAACATAAGGATAATTTTAAAAAATCATTGAAAGAAGATGCCTGGAGGGAAATAGGAGATAAAATGGATATATCTCCGGATACATGCAGGAAGAAGATAATTACTTTACTTTCTTCCTACCGGTGAGAGAAAAGTAAATATTGTTATATTGTTGACACACAACTTACTATTGTTGGTTTAGCGCTGCAATAAATAGTGAAGATCGTCAGGTCAATGTGCACTTTGATGTCTATCGATATTTTTTTAATCTAACGTATAAAAAAAATGATTTCACAATATTGTTACAGCATGCCTGTTTTTTTTTCTCAATGTTATGTGGTTTTTTTTCGTGTGTACTAAATACGTTCATTTTCATAATGTTATATATGAAGTATCACAAAACAATAGAATATATAAACACATACAAGTAATAAGCGTATTGTGTAAGATGACCAGACGTTCCGATTTTGGCGGGACAGTCCCGATTTTCAACAATTTGTCCCGCGTCCCGCAGCATTTCGAAAAAGTCCCGATTTTTGGGAAATACTGCACGACAAGCTAGGGAACGGCGGGAGAACGGAAAGGGAATATACGGTTTTTGGCGCCCATGTAGTTATTTGGCCAGGATATGAGTTTTATATAATTTTTGTTAATTTTATAATGTTAAACTTTAATAATAACAAATCATTGTTGAGAACTGCTTATCAAAGTTTACATTCGTTATTGATTCGACCACCATTGTTTGGTAAATAAAGTGTGGACATAAAAAAAATCGCAATTGATTAATTGAATTAAGACTTTGAAAGTTATTTTATGTGTGAAATATAATTTAACAAATTCTTGTGAGGAAATGCATGACCTTTTAAGCTACGACAGTCAATCTACTTAAAAAATTCGCTGAAATGAGAAATATGCCAAAGAATAAAATAATACTGGTACTACCTACATAAGTTTGTAATGTATTAGATTTGTAAATTTTACTTATGTTGACATTAACATTAATATATTATAATACTATTTTTGTGTTCTATAAAAAATTGTGTTGCTCCATAGAATATCTTTACATTTTATAATCTATAGAATCGAATAAGACCAACATATTTTTTCCATATTTCATAATATTTTGGCGAAATGTTCATATTTTAATAAAAATTTAAGATTCCTTCATATTTTTCAATTTTTAAAAAATAAAATTTCAATAATTGGGTAAACACATTTCTGAAGTGATTGTAGTTTTGAAATTATTTGACAATGTATTATGGCATACAGATAAAAATTCCTCAGTATCCCATCCAGAACAAAATAAATAATTTTGATAAAAGAAAATAATTGAATAAGGAGACATGGAATGACCAAGTGTAGGCCTTTGTCTCTGCAAAATGTCTACTGAAGGCTTGTGGGTTTCCTATGGATCGCATGAGGTTCGTTGAAATTAATAATTTCGACGATCATAACACGAACGGCGCGCGCGCCGCGCGTGTTCGTGGCGCGCATATGTGTACGTACCTTAAGACAACAACAACATATGCAAATGTGTATTTTAAGGTTGGTGCATATTCAAAGCATTTACCGGTATGCATGGTTCTGCATTTATTTACCTTATGTTACATAAATTATCTAATATTTCTGAATTAAGTTAAAAATCTAATGAATCTGTACGTGGTCATTCCTTGACAACGAACTGGCTTCCTATTTCAAGTCATATGGTAACTGATTCAAACTTTCAGTCTAACAATACATGCAGATATGTGGACATTGCAGCCCCATTTGACAAAAGGAATTCTTTAGATTCCTTTCTCAATGGAGTAACTCCAGTAGTTTCTCAAAGTTTGTGTCGTAAGAACGACAGGGATTTTCGCTGTAACTAATTCAATCTACTAATAGATTAAAATGTTATAATGCCTAAAGATAAGTGCACTAGATCCTTTTTAATTATACAGTGGATTTCAGGCAGTCCCGCGCCGTAGCCGAGCGGTTAAGGTAGGAAGCTTTGGCGCAGAGCTACGGGACTTGCGCTGGTTCGAGTCTCCATGGGGGAAGAAATTTTCTCATGGTATTTCGGCCAGTATGGGACCGGTGCCCACCCAGCATCGTGAGGCAATTGGGTAGCTACAATAAGTAGCGGCTCCAGGTTGAGGAACCAGCTATAACGGCTGGGGGACTCGACATGCTAACCACATGTCACCCCTACACTGGCTATTGATCATCTGCCTCTGTGATTGACACATGTGGATGTGAAGGGCCAGCAGCCGGCTGGTAAAAGGCCAACAGCTGAAAAGTGGAAAGACCCTCAATCGGAATCGGATTTCAGGCAATAGCGACTACTAAAGTGATGGTGATGTAAAGTATTGTCAAGAAGAATGTAAAATGCGACAAAATATTTAAACTTGAACAAAATTCGAAGAAGACTACACATCTCAGGTCAAAACGAAGAGTAAAATGAAACAACAGTTACTTTTAACGCAGGTGAAATTGCGGTTTGAAGTTTGAATTTTTCATTGACCTTTGTATATCTTTTAGGTGCATAAATTGAATAATTCCCTTGTATGATCATTAGGCCTACTTGAAAAATGCTATTTTAATCAAAGATTACTGGATGAATCTTCCCTTAGGAGAATGTTTCTATTTTTCACTACACGCATCTATCCTAAATTCAATAAGGTCTGACATAGGACAGAACCGCGTCTGAATAAGACGAAAAAACCAATTCATAGTGGGAAAATTATGCCCTGGCAAACCTCGTTTACTTTCAAGCAAAGTGTTAGTTGAAGCCAACCACGGTACAGCTGCAAGATCTGTAAACGATTCCCTGCGACTTTTGTGGCCCACTGAAGTCGAGAGTGATTGTTACAGGGTGCGAATATTGGTTATAGATGTAGATTCATATGACCATTTTAAAACCTGGTCACTCCGTTAGTGAATTTTTCCCACTCTTATCCAATGTCACATGCTTGGCCTACGGATTTCATCGCATTACAGGTGAGATAGGCTCTCCATTTCCATCAGTTAACAAAGGCATTTTAAGCGGGGGAAATAAAGTTTCCAAAAGCACCATGCTCGTGTACAGTTATACAAAGATAATCTGCTTGAAGTTTCTCTTCCAATGAAGCTTGTCCTCACAAGATGGGGAACTTGGTTACGTGTAGTGCCGTTCTACCAGGATAACTTTAATCTAGTGAAATATGTTGTTACAAATATTGATGATAGTCGTAATAGGCCTACATGTGTTTGTGAAGCAAAGCGCGCATTTGAATGTGAAACTGTAGGCCTATATTAATATATAACTTTCATCCATATAAATTATTCTCCAGTTTTGAAAGCAATTAAGTGCCTATAAACCCATGGTGCATTTCTACATGAGTTTCTTCAGTTGATTGACAACACAAATGCCGTCCATGGTGAAACTGGGAAACAAGTTAAACGTAAACTCAGTGCGGTATTGGACTCAAACCCAGGACTGATGAAGATTCAATAAATTAACAAGTACGTAAGTGGTATCAGTCAATCTTTGCCAGAGGAATGTTCCAAGCAGTCATTAGCTGTGTATAAGTATTGCCCAATTACGTTCCTTGATGTGGAACGATCATTTTCAGCATATAAACTAATTATGTACAATAGAAAATGTTTGATCGCCAAAAACATTAAGAAATTCTTGGTAGCATACTGTTATTTGACATTTTGCAACGAATGAAACGAATATCAGCGAGTTAAAATAAAATAGTTTTTTTTGATAACTGGACGTTTTTATTTTTAGTGCATGTATTCGATATCTTTTTTAAAACAAAATTTCATTCGGAATGTTTTCTGACATCAAATTAAACTATTCTTCAATAGTCGTGAGCCACTTTTCAGCGAGATTTATTATCCATTTCCTGAATTTTTGTCATGGTTGGTCATGTAGTATGCGATCCGGTCTGTTTGAACCTGCGACTCTCAAAATTTGATGAAGTCGTTCCATTAGTTGAAAATAAAGAACTGATTCGACAGCACGCTCGTTTGGAATAAAACTCAGTGAATTACATCCTAAAAATTCCATCTGACACACAACATTACGTGAAAACTCGACATTCCTTAAAATACAACCAAATGCATAGCAGGCAATAATATCAACATTGAATGTTCAAACTCTGCAAAATAATATATATATATATATATATATATATATATATATATATGGAATGATAAGAAAAATAAATGCCTGGACGGGATTCGAACCCGGATCTCTGAGTCTGTACCTCAGCGTGATATCCATTACACTACCAGGCGAATCCAATTCAAACACTTATTTTTCATATATATGTATTATACTCTCCATTATTACTAGATGTCGCGAGAACTCGGTCTAGAGGCGGTCATTTTATATTTTTCGCAACGAAACTCGGTATGTGTCACTGGAATAAATTAAAAAGATATTCTCCCAGAATGAGGTGGGAGAATAATATTAACTATGATTTGAGAGAAGTAGATTATACACGGGATGATTGGAAAACATTAGCTCAGGATAGGGATGTGTGGAGAGCTTATGTTCGCGCGGCCATGAACCTACGGGTTCGATAGTGCCAGTGAGTTAGTTATTCTCCAAAATCGATCAAAATTCAAACAATAGGAACGTGGATTTACCTATAAGTCGACATTAAAAATCGCTCTAACGGCCATTATGTATACTTTGTGGCAACAAAACTGTGTGCGTACAATTGAATGATAAAAGAAAGCTGTTTCAAACCAGGAAAATCCGATCAAAAATTCAACTTGCTGAGGAATTCGTTTTGTTTACGCAATTCTTACGTATATTTTCCAAGCGATGAATTATGTACACAGTAATGGATAAATAAGATAGAGAAAGAAGTTGTTTTGTTTTGAATTATTTTTAAGCGTTTATTAAAGGAAGAACATAATGTTGGAACATAAAATAGAGAATATGCATGTTAACTTGCATGTATAGCATGACTAGAGCTCGTGTTACCATGTACTATAAAACCTTAAAACATGGATATATTCATGCCTAGCATTTGGTCAAACATGTACAATGTAAAGGAAACAGTAAAAATATGCACTAGTAAAACTGATGTTTTAACAGGGGTCGAAGCATATCACTTCACAAGATCACACACAACGGAGATGTTTACTAAATTGCAATAAATAAGTGCACTAGGTTCTGTCCGAGATGAACAGACAGATGAATGGAAAAAAATGCATAAAAGTGAGTTACATGGTATTTATAGGAAGACAGATTAATAAGAACAGTTAAGTCTCATAGACTGCAATGGGCAGGACATGTGGCACGTGTGGGAAATGAAAGAGGTGTATGGAAGCTTCTTGCAGGAAAACCAGTTGATGGACCAAGAATGAGATGGAAGAATAACATTGACCATGATTTGAGGGAAGTAGATTATATAGTGGATGATTGGAAAACATTAGCCCAGGATAGGGATGTATGAAATGCTTATGTCCGCGCGACCATGAACCTACGGGTTCGATAAAGGTCGTGAGTTAGTTAGTTACAGGTTCTATCCTTTCTATCAAGGCTCAAGACAAGCTGGGAGATTGAAGATTCGCTTTTAACAAAAAGTGATAGGGGTAAGGTGGAAAGTCAGAATGCCAGATAGCTTGTCAGAAAACTTCCATCTTGTACTTATACTATTCTCAATAAATAAACAGCATGAATATATCAACTACAAAAGAAGCTTTCATATTACACACTTTAATACTATATACGGACCAAGTGCAGGAGTTAAGTTTATTATGCAGAATAAAATATAAATTCTATATTAAGAGCAACATTTTCTAAATATACATTAAATATAAATTTACTTCCCAAATGAGTATAGGGAAACTTGATTTAATTTGAACCGAGAAGCCACACACACACACACACACACACGTGTGTATATATATATATATATATAAATATAATCAATGCCTTTTCAGGTTGTCTTTATGACATTTGTGGTATTTTCTCCTGTCATTGGCGGAATTGTAACCTACATCTTAATGGGCGCCTGGAAGGCGGAGTTACATTAACCCGATGATATGATGAGCGATTAATTATTATGAAGCCGCCAGGAGACTTTAAACCTAAACTTAACCTTAATCCAGAACATGTGAGGCCACAGGAATTATTTCCTTTAAGAAAAAATACTTGTGGTCTGGTCTGACCGGCAATTGAACTCGGAACCCATGAACAATAGTCAGAAGTTCTGACCACATGCTATGAGGCTGATCAACAACCAGTTTATATAAAATCATGTAGGCCTATTTGCATAAAAATCTGCGCTATGACAATTATTAACTTACCAATTAAAAGTAATACATTGTTTTTATAATAGGATTCAGTTTCCATTTCTGTCATACCTGTTTAGTTAATTAAAAGTCGTATTTAAGCAATATCATAAAACAAACACAGACATATTATCAGAACTCATTCTTGAACCCATTCTTGGAAAAATGCAGAAGCACATATACAAATAGAGACAACATTTTGGAAGAATGGCCTGATATAGACTCCATAATGTAATATTATAACACCGCCCAGTTGTGAAATAAAGACAATAGTACTAGATCGATGATGAGACCGAAGCAGACCACTTGGCCGTTATCCTTGACAGCTTAATGATGATGATGACTTAAGAAATCTATAATAGGAGAAATGGTACGTTAAAAACAAATTGTAGAACAGAAAACAGTTTCAGGTTATTTCATGTTGGAATCTTTCGGGCTTGGGTTGAACAAAACAAAGCGTAGGTTCCTGACACCGGTTATCATGCTTCTGGAAGTATTCTAATCTGTACGCGAAATATTCCTCGGAACACCTAATTTTACAGACCAGACACATTATTAGCTATCCATAACTTACGGTAAATTTTCAATATACAGGGTGTTGCAAAAAACACCAACAACGGAGGTGAGATAGTATAAGATTCCGGTAATGAGTTGAATTACTAAACATAGTCCTAATAAAGATCCAAAATTTCATCATCTTCTAATATATGTTGATCATTTTTACCAATGTCCGGAAATAATGCGTTTTCGCACTATGGGTAGCTAACTTCTCAAGAGTTCCGTTAGTTACATTTCATGATTCAATATTTGACAATACTGTCACAGTCACATCAATTTTCAAAATATCCACCTCTCTTCTCATTACAGAGCGTACATCGGCGGTGTAGTGATTGGCGCACACATTCAAATACGCCTAGCCTCGTTTGAATCATTTCTATAGTAGCGTGGATTCGGGTTATAAAATCCGTACATGACTCTATTGGAGTCTGATAAACAGGCTGTTCATGTCACCCTACAAATGTAGTCGACAGGATTAAGATCAGGTGATCTCGGATGCCATGGGACTGGTACACTTTGACCTGAATGTGTGGTATCCAAATGTCGCTTCACATTGGCATCGAAGTGAGTTGGAGCTCCGTCGTGTTGCACCCACAATCCGTTGCGAAGCCACGTATCATAGGTTCCGTACCTGTGAGGTGTTGTCAAGTAATGAGTCTTCAAATCTTTTGAAATAACACTGACCTTGAGACATAATTAACTAGACATAGTGTGAAAACGCATAATTTCCGGACATTGGTACCTTATTGAAAAATGATCAAAATATTATATTAATATACTACCTCACCTCCGTTGACGGTGTTTTTTGTAACACCCTGTATATCACCAGAGTTATGGAGTGGAATGACTTAAGATTGTTCAAGGTTTGTCACGGTTCGATTATATGTGGCATCAGTGCATTCAAAGTCATCCCACCCGCTGTCAGTAGAACCAGATCACGTAGGATTTAGTTCTTATAGTTAGAACACATAGCAGTGTGTTATTTAGTTTATCTATTTTTCGTACAAACTATTTTCATAGTTGCAAGACTACAGTAAAAAAAAAATGTTTATTTACATTCGTCTGTTGTCATAGTGCGCTTGAAGGACAGTAGAGTGCATGGATAGGTAGTTAATAGTTAACTCATCCCGATCCCTCTCCCTGCATATAACCATTATACATATAACGATTCTAGGATCTAACTAACAACAAAGTAAAGAAAATATATAATCGTCACATCGGTTTACATGTTAATTTCCGTGCCCTTGATCCTAAGGACTCTTTAAGGATGTAAAAATCAAGGGAGAAATCCTCCGAAACTTGAAGATTTTTGGGTTCGTAAAATAACCACGAGTCTCTAAACAAAATTTAATCGGTCTTTGCCATCCCAATGAATAATTTAGTTGCCTACTAGGTGCATCTTTGAGGTGATTAAGTAACCACTTGTCAAAATCTGTAGCGAAATAAGTTTAACTAAATTACCTTAATTAAGTAACTACCGCAAGGGAGCACCTATGTCCCAAGTGGGTATATAAGGGTATAGACAGACAATTGGTAATGTTTTGTTCGCATAAAGAATAAAATTAGTTAATATTGAAATGAGGCTGACTTCCTCCGGAAATCTACTTGTATATCAGTAGAAATAAGTTATAAATTAATTGTTAAATGGTTGATAACACACATTACATAACAGCGAGAACATATGCGTCTGATAGTCATCGACATTGAGATGTTCTATTAACAATCAGCACTGTATACTGCCGTTCAATTGTCTACTGTTCATGATGTATGAGATACGTGTCGTAAGGAGATGAATTCCGTATTGTTTGTTGGCAGGAAGGAAACAAATGGATGTCCTATATCGACAGCCAGACGGACTGAATTGTATGCTCGTATAATGTAGGATTTCAGATGCAATCGCTATACAATTCGATTATGAGTTACTTGATCTATGGTGTACTTTGGACTCTCTTTTGTCTTTGAAAATTACCTATTGTCTTCTATTAATTAGCTCTATGTGATTAACATATCACCTGGTTAATTATTTTTCCTTTCTTCTGATTTTGTCTGATCTGGTGTCGGGGCTTTTTAGTGTGTAAGAATCGTTAAAAATGGCTTCCCTTCGGAAGAAAGTAAAGTTGTGTCCCCTTGTGATTTACCAAAAAGAACGTCAAACCTAAATTAAGATATATCTTAACAAAATTTGTCGCCTCTTTCAAGCGTAGATTGCAACGATAATGATCTGAGAAGTTTAAAAAATGTGGAAAATGAAATATCTCCCCTGACATTTTTAATTTGTTTACAAATGGAAGGTACGATTAAAAATTTAAAAATAAGTAAATTTTATGTATTCTGCTTTTTAGCGAATCCGAATCAATTAAGCTATTGGAATTGTTCTCATATATATATGTGGGGGGGGTAATTTCTGTCGACTCTCTGCCAGCCGCAATATTTGTTTTATCAGAACCAAACTTGGTATATAGGTATCAAATAAAAATATAAGGTCGAGATCATTAACCAGCAACATCGGACCATCAGGTGACTTATAGGGGTTCACGTGAAATGAAAATTTAGAAGTCGCTCTAGCGGTCGCAGTTTTTGATGTTTCGGAACGAAGTTCAGTATACCATATGATATTGGGATAAAACGTGGAAGGCATTCTCCAAAAATCAGTGAAAGTCGACCATTGAAAGTGGGAGTTTACCTCAAACTCGATATTTAAAATTCCCTCCAGCCACTGCCCCGTCCCAATGTAGGTCCTGTACCGTACAGTTTAATTAACCGTTAAATTGGAAATTCATCCTATAGTATACATAGGTTTAGTTTATTTAATATTTTAAAGTCATGAGAAAAATTAATTAGTAGGCAATATTTAAATTATACAAAAAATATGCCATGGATAATAACTTTCGAGTATGTATGATTTGTTTTCACTGCAGTCTG
Organism: Diploptera punctata; assembly: GCA_030220185.1. Lineage (NCBI taxonomy): Eukaryota > Metazoa > Arthropoda > Insecta > Blattodea > Blaberidae > Diploptera > Diploptera punctata. The sequence goes on along the minus strand of JASPKZ010001618.1, from coordinate 2,831,143 downwards.
ACACTTTTAAATGAGCTGCCATCAGAAATTGAATTTCTCCATTTTATCATAAGTAATGCCACGAGTGATTTCCAAATTATCGATAAATTCACGACTCACGAAGTGAGTTGAGGGATAACAAAGCTTGGGTGAACTACCATTTCTCGTCCGTCCCACAGTCCAGATCTTGCTCCTTCTGACTTTCATTTGTTTGGACCCTATCCGAGAGAAGCGATATGAGAACGATGTGCAAGTCATAGGAAACATCAGAACGTGATTGAAAGTGGGACTAGCTGAATTGTACCGAACTGGAATACACGCTCTCATATCTAGATGGTGCAAAGCCATAGATTTGAATGGATACTATGTGAAATAAATGTACTCTTAACTAGTTACGCCTAATTTGGGAATAATAGGCCTATAGTATATTTGGAGTTGTAATCAAAGAAACCTTCAGTAAGAAGAAAAAATAGTGCTTTACTTATGAAATTACATATTATGTATTTATGTGTGTGTGTATCCATCCATCCATCCATAGTAATTCTGCCCGATGGCAGGTCCTTCACTGCAATCTTAGCATTTTCATGCTATGCTTGCAGCTTTACTAGGGAATTGTAGGTGTGGTAGCTTCCCGTTGCTTTCCACACCTGTGAAGGATGATGGTGATGATGGTGATAATGATAAGGATGATGGTGATGATGGCCATATGATTTCGGGCCTTAAAGTTTTTCTGACATTTGTCTTACAGGTGAGGAAAAACCCCGATAAAAACCTCACTCAGAAAAACTGCCCCGACCGGGGATCGAACCCGGGCCCGATGCGCGATAAGGCAGCACGCTACCTCGAGACCACAGCGGTGGACTGTGTGTATATATAGCTATATATATATATATATATATATATATATATATATATATATATATATGACATGAAAAAGAAAAAATTAACGCCTGAACCGGTATTTGAACTCAGAACCTGTAACTGTATACATTAGTAGGCCTACGATACCGTTTTCACCATCCAAGTTTCCAATGCAAACATTAATTCATTTTCATTATATATACTTTTCTATCATAAGAGGCAGCAGGACATCGCTCGCAGTACCATCTTCGGCTTCTATAACAAGAAAGAATTTTTAAATGAGAATATTTTGCTATATAGAAGTAACGCTTCATATATATATATATATGTGTGTGTGTGTGTGTGTGTGTGTTTGTAGTGGTTGGAATATTTGTTTTTTCGCAACCAAACTTTCAATATAACACTCAATTTAAGAAATGTAAGATCGTTTTGTGTCCCGCGCTGTAGCCGAGCGCTTAAGGTAGGAAGCCTTGGCACATAGCTACGGGACTTGCGCTGGTTCGAGTCTCCATGGGGGAAGAAATTTTCTCCTGATATTTCGGCCAGTATGGGACGGTGCCCACTCAGCATCGTGAGGCAATTGGGTAGCTACAATAAGTAGCGGCTCCAGGTTGAGGAACCAGCTATAACGGCTGGGGGACTCGACATGCTAACCACATGTCACCCCTACACTGGCTGTTGATCATTTACCTCTGTGATTGACACATGTGGATGTGAAGGGCCAGCAGCCGGCTGGTAAAAGGTCAACCGCTGAAAAGTGGAAAGACCCTCAATCGGAAGATCGTTTTGTTTAACCAGCAAAATCAGACCATTAGAAATCGGAGTTATCAATACGCGGCAATTTAAATATCGCACTATAGTTAGTAATTTTTTTACGCAATGGAACTCGACAGATGCCATTGAAATAAAACGAGAAATATATTTTCCAAAAGTTAATAAAACCCAACCGTTGGAATGGGATTAAGTCTCTAAGGTAAAATTTTAGTGCACATATTTTCAACGTACTATAGCGGACTTAATTTTGTTTTCTCGGGACGAAATTTGGAATATACATAACTAACTAACTAAATCACTGGCACTATTGAACCCGTAGGTTCATGGACATAAACTCTCCATACATCCCTATCCCGAGCTAATGTTTTCCAATCATTTCCTGTATAATCTACGTCCCTCAAATCATAGTTAATGTTATTCTCCCACCTAATTCTTGGTCTACCAATTGGGTACTTTCCCTCTGGTTTTTCTACTAGAAGCTTCCATGCACCTCTTTCATTCCCCAGTTCTTGCCACATGACCTGCCAATCGCAGTCTATAAGAATTAATTGTTCTTGTTATATCTGGCTTCCTATAAAGACTATGCAGTTTACTGTTATGTAGTTTTCTCCATTCACATGTCTGTTCATCTTTCTTTGGTCCAAAATTGTTGCAAACAACTTTATTCTCAAATACTCGTAATCTCCTTTCCTCCCTTAATGTAAGAGTCCATGTTTCGCATCCGTATAATATATACATACGTGGTTTAATTAAAAAATGTAATATATAAACCGTAAATATGCAAAATCGAATAATTAATTCGGCTCAATGAAGAATTCGCTTAATGTAGGAAGCTCCTGGATGAAAGATTTTTTTTATTTAAATGAACTTGGGGAGAAAGACTGAAAACATATTAGCCTACTGAAATCAGTATTATATCTTCAAACTTCATTTACTGTGAATTTATAAATTTCTGAATCGTTGCTGTAGTCATTATTTAATTTGAATACCCATATTTTTGTTTTCTGAAATTCTACAACTTTATTCTGTAATCGAACTCATTTTACGACCGTTTTGTGTCATTTACTTTTATTAGACTATCTTCTCCTGTCATTTAACTTTATTTTATGATCGCCTTTTGTCGTTCAACTGCAATTCACGGCGTTCTTTTGTTGTTTATATCTTAATCCAACCTTCTTTAGTAGGTTACCCTTTTTTTTGTATTGTAGCTGCTCTAACAACTATGTTCTCATCGCATCTTATAACTTATAAAACTTTAAATTTTTACCGAGTGTTTTAATTACTTTGCATCTTACAATTTTCAGTATTCTTCTGAATTTCGTCTTATTTTGAGCTTACAAAATCGGTTTTTTCTCTAAATTTTGACGCAAGTTAAATATTTCTATATGGGACCTTCGTTTCCGTCACTTTTAATAATTATTATAGCCTAAGGATTTTCGGCTTTATGCCTATTTTTTTCCCCTGAAGAAATAAATACCAATGATTATAGGTCTACGTTTCATGAAAAATTATAGCTCCTGCAAATGATTAACGGTGGCTAAAATAGTTATTTTATACACTGATCAAAATTTATGTTTTTGAGCCTAAAATTGTATTTTCGAAAATTAAGTTTATATAATAATTAGTCCCAGTCAACAATGTCAGGTCTCGGGAATTTTTGTTTTGAGATCTTTGTATATTTATCAGTGTATTACCATAATGTAAGAAAACGTGACGGTAATTTTGGTTTGTGGCCAATTAAAGATGTAGGCCTACTAAGTTATTTATTTTACTAATTTTATAATTTTGGCATCATTTTGCTCTTATTTGTAAAAGCCTGATTAGTATTTGTGAACTTATTATACAGTTTTTAAGGTCTACATTAGATGCCTAAATCTACATATTTTAGAGCGTAAAATTGTATATCTAATAATCACGTAACTTACACTAGTTCGTACAAATCCAAGGAAGACGGTCAGATCAACCTTATTTTGAAATAATGGACTTTTATGCTTTTTTCATTGGAAACTTTGGACGATTTCTGTAGAAGGTCAAATCTAAGTTTCCTATTCATATTACCTACATCTTCATAAGGTAATGAGCTGACCTGTCTTGGATGGTTTAAGTCTTCAGAAACCTTTTCTAATACAGGCCTAACCGTTTATCTGGAAAATAAAGTATTTCACGAAATACTAAACTTAAAATATTTAGATTCTATGTTAAATCTTTATTATTATTCGGATCAAAACCTGGTTATTTAATATCAACATGCAACAAATTAAGTTTCATAGACTCTGATGGGTAAGAGCATGTGCCTCGAATGGGGAATGCAAGACGGGTATATGAACTTACTGTAGAAAAAACATAGTGACAGCGCCTAGGAAGTAGGCCAAGAATGTGGCGAAAGGATAATATTAAACATAATTTAAGGTAGAAAACAATTATAATGGGGATGGCTGGTAAACATTAGCTCGGGTTAGGGATGTATGGAGAGTTTTTGTTCGTGCGGGCCATAATGTTGGTTACATGATTTGCTGTTCAATGCTTGTGCACCGAATAGTTATTTATTTTATGTTTCAATTTAGTTTGGCAGTGGCCTAGTTGGGCATAATATTCCGTCACACTTACAAATACGTTTAGCACGCACCTATTGCATAATATACTCAATCGGGATTCAGACTGGAGCTGACATACATAAATCATCATCGTCCTTTCAAGTATTAGGCCCAGTGGCCCGTTACGGTCTCCCGCCATCTCCGAAAAGGTCGACCCACAGATCTTCTGCCTCGAGGAATGTAGTGAAGAATTTGTTTTGGTATTCTGTGACGATCCATGCGCTGAATATGGGCTAGCCAATTGTTTCTATATTCTTGGAGGTATTCAGATATAGGTACGATGTTTAACTCTCTGGCTATTGTTGAATTTCTTTGATGGTCTAGAAGGCTATAACCTGCAGTTCGTCGCAGAAATTTAATCTCCGTGGCTGTAATATGACGGTCATCCTGAGTTCTGATGGTCCAAGCTTCACTGCCATAACAGATTATGGGTCTAGCGAGAATTTTATAGATTTTCATTCTTGTGTGTCTCTGCACTTTTGATGGTTTAAAAACTTGCTTGATAATTCTTAAAGCTTTATTATAGTTTTGTATTTTAAAGGATATATCACATTCCTCATTATAAGTTAGATTATATCTTAAGTATTTAAATTAATTAACTTGCTCTAATATTGAATTCTGAATACAAATTTTACTTCTTACTGGGAATTTCCCTTGAAAGGCCATAACTTTAGATTTTGTTGTTGATATTTCCATGTTAAATCGTTGGGCTATTATATTAAGATGATGAGTTGAATATTGTAATTCATCTTCATTATTGCCGAAAAGAGCCTGATCATCTGCATATAAGAGTACATACATAAATGGTGTACATTATTAATATGATCCACTTAAAATTATATTATTTAAAAATATCATTATCATAAAACGGAACTATAAAAATCAATTAATTATTTAAGCTTTAGGTATATTTAGTTTTATTCAGATGCGATATTTAACATATTAACTGATGGTCAGGTTATTTTAGATTGGGTTAGATAAATTTTAGATTAGATTAGGTTACATGAGGTAATAATAATAATAATAATAATAATAATAATAATAATAATAATAATAATAATAATAATAGTAATAATAATAATAATGATAAACAGTAATACTGAGTCTACCTTGCTGGTTCAGGTATGGCATGTTCGCTTCCTAACTTAGCCGGCCAGGATTCGATACGTGTCATATTGGAATATTTTAATTGTTAAAGTAATTTAATTGCAAAATGTTCCATCTCGGGTTCAGGAGAAGTAGTGGTACACAATTTTTATTCGCTAGATTGTGCATTAGATTCCTGCACTAAATTTCAAAATCCTCCGCAGTTATAAGGCATGTGGTACTGTTGACAGAGATTCACCATCGCGTCAATTGTCCTTCAAGTAGGAATCGATTATTAAAATCGTTTATGATTAATATAATCATTATATAAAGAGTAGGGACATGACGGCCGCCGTGGTGTTTTTCTTTTCTTTTAGGAGTTAGGCTACGTGGGCCGGACCCGGGTTTTCTTTCTTCTTTCCTTCTCCCTTCTCTTAATATCATCCCTCATATAACCCACTTTACACTACATAGACTCATCCTACACTCCTCTCTAAGAATACATCATCTACGTAAAAATGGTCTGCCGAACTGGTGTGTAAATTGAAAATAGACCACATTTACGCCATCTATCCGCCCAGGGTGGAACCCGAAGCAAGTGGATGGCATTAGAACACACATAAACATACATAACACTATTAACAATAACAGTATCATCATTGTTATTACGAGGGTTTGATTCATAAATCATGGGAAGTATTTTTTTTATTTCCCGAAAAAGTACCAATGTAGAAAGACAATTTAGTATATATATTTTTCATGGAATGTAATATGAACATCTTCATATTGTCACCAGATGGAATATGAGTGCACTGGTCTGGACACCGCTATATCAGTCGTCTGTTCGTCTGTTGGCAGCGGTGCGTAATGGAGGTAACCAACGTTAAACATCGTTCGTACATGATTATACAGTAACCTTCCTCCGTGGATCATGTGCAGACGGGAATGTCATGGAGAGCCACGTATTACAAGCCAGTACTCGACCCAGCCACTGATACACATTTGTGAGCTGACACAACATCTACTGCGAGTCAGATCGGCAGTTGACTCTGTTCTCTGTTTAAAAGCCCCTACCCACATTGACTTCACCTGGTACAACATTAAGAAATTCAAGTAACATATAATTTCTAGCTTACATACAACATTTTCTGCGTTGACACATTTTCGGGAAATAAAAAATTAGATGCCATGAATTATAAATCAACCCTCGTATTAACTGTAAAAGTACTAATGTTTTTATTTTCGAGTTTCGAATAAACTATGATTATATTGTAGCGTCTGATTATAGCTTTGAGTTTGTCATTTGTTAACATTACTATTACACTACACTTCATTTCAAACTACTTGATAGAGATTCCCCTTTCACTCACTCCACTAGAAGGTACAAGCAACCGATGAAGGTCATTGTTGCAAAATTACCAGTCTTCACGTTATGAAAATATAATTGTTATTTTATTTATTGAACTCTCTCTCTCCATCTCTCTCTCTCTCTCTCCCTCTCTCTCTTTATCTCAGTTTAATCTCTCGCTTCGTAGGTATTTTTATATGTCCCACGTCACCCGGGCTATTGAAGACTTGACTTAAGTCGTGATTGTTATTCTCCCACCTCATTCTTGGCCTGCCTACTGGATATTTCCCCTCTAGCTTTCCTACAATGAGTTTCCATATCCCTCTTTCATTCCCCACTCGTGCCACATGTCCTGTCCATAGCAGTCTACGAGACTTAAACTTTTTTTATTATATCTGGTTTTCCATAAAGGTCATGTAGCTCATTGTTATGTAGGGTCTTCCCCATTGATCTGTCTGTTAATCTATCTTTGGTCCAAAAACATTCCTAAGAATTTTGTTCCCAAGTATTTTCTCCTGTCTAATAGTTCATGTTTCGCATCTATATAACATAACTGGAGAATAACTATTTTATATATGTTAATTTATCTTCTTGTATCTTGTAAGCCCATGTTTCCCTTAACAGAGATTTAGGCGCTCTCCTACAGGGAAGAATTTTAACCATACTAATTTAGTTACACTTGTTTTCGTATAGATGTCATTTGAGTGGTCCGTGGTCAGCGTCCCGCCTCATACTGACTTCTAGGAAACCAAGATAGTACTAGGACGGGAAAATTCTGTAAATTTTGCTTAGAGGCCTTTTCATTCAGGCTTAAGGATCTTTTACTAGCCTGAAAATATTCAGACTCGGGACCCACTGCTTAAAGTCCCTCCCGGAGGACTTGCTCGTTGGATTTTTTCATAAAAAAATCCATCGACCCCCGGCCGGGTTTGAGCCCGCAACCCTGGGGACCAGAGGCAAGGAGTATAACCACTAGTCCACCGCGGCCAATGTTCATTTACACACTTTAATAATCTAAAGTTTAAATATTTTGTTGCTTACCACTGTCAAACAACGACAGAACACTAAATAAATATTGTACATATTAATTGAATATTCGAAAACAGACGTATAACAATTAACCAGGTTGCCGAACAAGGAACAGTCTGCCAATTGGGAATACACGTTTTCCTTATTGTCAGTACTAAACAATAGATGATTTACCACTGCCCTTCCACCCCGCATATTGCCAGTTCAGCCTACTTACGGTGGGTAGAGGGAGAAAGAAAACCCTTCAACTTCTATCAACTCATTTGAAATATGGTATAGGCTGTGCTCAAGATGCTCTAACTAAAAGGTGACGCAACAATTAAATGAGATGATTTCAGTTTTTTACATTATTAAAAAGTATTGAAAGTTAGTAAATAATTGTTGCATTTATTTTCATTTTTTAGTTAGAACATCTTTGGTAATAACTAGGGAACGGATTTATATGGAATAAAAATGTATAAAATATGTAAATATATGCAGTTATTTTTATAAAAATATGGAATATTTTCACATAATTATGGAATTAAATGGACTTAAAATTATCAACAAATGACTATCTACGCTAAATATTGGTACATTTTAATCAAACTAAACAAAGAATATAATAATGGACATACCTTATCTTTCAATTATTATGTGAACTTCAAATAAAACAAATTTCTATTGCCTGTTAAAATAACATTTCTTTCAAGTGCTTAAAAAAAGATAATCTTCTATTGTTTCTGAGGACAGATTTGTACTGACTGAAACTTCATTCAACATCAGTAGAAATCACCGGTGCATACTTCAATTTCACAATGCCTGCTATAGATAAGTCCAAGTTTACCTTCACTGTTGAATCTCTACACATCACAGCAACAATCTTTCGTAGTTCTTCGTATCCAGGTTTTTTGAAAGTACAGTGCTCATCTTAGCTATTACTGCATCTGCAACTTCACCTATACCACGAGTCAGTTGTTCCACAGTACAATTTATAATTTCAAAGCTTTCACAAAGTGAAAGGTGCCTATTGTGGTGACTTTTGAGCGTTTTTATGATGCCTGAAAATGTGTTCTGAACGTAAGTTATCTCAGGCAACTGTTTTCGCAGTATCAGTTGACACCGCATCTTCAGAGTCCAATGCAAGTAGAACATTGTTAACAGAGTCTATATGTTCGGCATAATATTCAACAGCTTCCAGCCACGTATTCCATCTAGTTAAAATTTACTTTAGAGGAAGTGGAATATCAGGGAATATTTATTTCAACACATTAACTCTACTGGGGCTTTGAACAACACTCTTTTCACTGATGAAATCAACAAATCTACTTTAGGGTATTGCTCCTTATCACTTCTGCAACAAGATAAAATGCATGTGCCACACAAGTTACGTGAATCATTATAAGATAAACAACTGATAATGTTTGTCCAGCTTTGAGCATGTAAGGGGCACCATCGCTAATAAAGAGTAACACATTCTCGTACATAATACCCTGTCGCTACAGAATAGCCATAGCTTCATTGAACAATTTAACTACATATTTATTATAATTTTATCATTCACCTCGTATGTTTCTCCTTATTAGACTAATTTCAGCACCTTATTCGGTGTCATCGTCAGTACTTCCACGACCGTTGTTTTGTCGTCTTGATGAGCCGTCTTTTGTTCCCTCTGTTTGTAGACTGAAACCCTCGATATGAAGTCATTTCTCGGGAATTTCAAAGTTCATTAAATTCTCCTTTTCATTATTTTTTAATGTAGTTTTTTTTTCAAACAGGTTTTGGGGCTTTCTACTTTTTTTCAAAATTTAGCCTTTCTATCAAAATTAGTTTAACTATACTTTGTTACTGCACTTTTATAAAGCATCGTAATGTAAGAGAATCCGCTTAGAATATTGTTCACATAACAAACTAATAACTACATTGCCAACAAGCCTACCTTCAATGTCGGTAGTCTCATCGATAGAAACCCACATTGAACTATCTTTAATTTCATCTCTTATCTTCTGTACCGTCTCATGGTAGATGATTGGAGCATATGTCTTCCTAAGTGTTGACTCATCCAGGAATGTATGTTGAATGTATTTCTCAATTAACTCCCTGAAGAACTAATTATTTCGTTTGTAGAGAGGAATGCCAGCAGAAAGAGAGCACCGCACACCTCGGACCTTACATTCCATGTTGTTGGTTCTGTTAAAAAAAGTGTCTGCTTGGATTTTCGTTGTTTGTTAACCTGATGTTTACTAGTTTGAATATGTTGTTGCACACGAACTTTTGAGTAGTCGATACTGCACACTGACAGAAATTACGTGTGCTTGGATTTTCGTTGTTTGTTAACCTGATGTTTACTAGTTTGAATATGTTGTTGCATAGGAACTTTTAAGTAGTCGATACTGCACACTGACATAAATTACCAGTACAAAATTATATTTTATTGTCTGTTGATAAACCACCATCTTTAAATTCTGAAATGTAACTTGTTAACTTTAAAGTGGCTGCATTTGGTACTTTTGACATACCATCTTTATAGACTGAAATCAACCAATGTGTATTCCGACTGGCATGTAACTGTGAAGCTGCACTTCTGTTTTCTGTTCAAAACCTCAAAATTAAATGGATCTGTATATTTATTATATTATATACGACTTTCCTCATTAGAGGATTGCCTAAAGGACAAAGTGATACAGCCAATTAATTTTGGAAATTGATGAAATACATTTTGTAAATGGGACATTCCATACGAAATCAGCAAAAAAATTGTGAAAATTGAACTCACGTCTTTAAAAGTTTACAATTTTTTAAAATTGAAACTTTATGATATACTGAATTTCTGAACCGATTTTCAGGTCTTCGTTTGATGTAATTGAAGAGTAATAGAGCTGTCAAATTATCGTATTGTTTTAAAAGTCTATTTTTTAAAATTAACTTCTCGAAGTATAACTACTGCCTCAACTTGAGAAGATAGTCACATCATAGACGATTTTATGCTCTATCGCTTGAAAATTAGCATGCTAATATTTACTTTTTTCTGAAGGGCGTAAGTGCAATTAATATACAGTTTACCTTTCCCACCAAAAATTTTATAAAATAAAAAAATACCAGATTATTATCTGATGACCAGTTAATTGTTTGTAATTAGCATTAAAGTGGAGGGATGAAAGGAAAATACCAAAAATAATTATTTTTCCTTAAAAATCTCCTATGTGTAGACTGTCCGCAATACCCTTCACGAGGGAGAAGATTGCTCGCTAGTACAAAGAATGACGGAGCTACTTGATAATAGTCCTTTGTGCACTTCCAAACATTTTTCATTGTTATTATCATCATTACATTATTTTTAATATAATTATTACTATTATTACATCATCATCATCGTGGACTAGTGGTTACTCTGCATGCCTCCGATTCCGAGGTTCGCGGGTTCAAACTCGTTAGGAATCGATGGAATTTTAAAGGCGTAACAATTCTACATGTAGCTTTCCCTCAGAGGGAAGGGAATCCGTGAGTCTCGTGTCGTATATTTACGAAGAAGAACCTCGTGCTTGAAATAAATTGCTACAAAATGGCCTCACACGTAGGTGTGCATCGTTAAATGTAACTATCTTTATTGATATCTCCTGTAGGTGGTTAATTTTGTGCTGTTTTTGGCTAATGTATAGTTTAATTTAAATTACTAAGCACCTACAAATTCAATCTTATATGCGTATTAAAAATTACTTTCAATGGAGTAGTTTGTAATGTGTTGTAATATTCTGTACTTGTACATTACACTAACGTCTGATGTGGAATATTGCAAGGAATGTTAAGCTACCGATAATAATTTATAATAATTTTCATGCTATTACAAGTAATATTTAAGAAGTATAAATACATTTTATTGGCTTAGTGATCTTGCATCCCCTACTCATAACATATCAAAGATGATATTAAATGCACGATATAAGTTAAACTATTGTTATATGTGACACTTAAAATGACGAGGTGCACTAAACACGCACTGATTTAAATTAACTGTCTAGTAAAAAATCTGAACTTGAGAATTGTTTATGGAGAAGCAGATATATAAGGGAGACTTGCTGATTCTGCATTATCCGTTTGGTAGGAACTGGTACGAGTATTAAAACAATTCGGTTTTATCTGGAAGGATATCTTATAACAACACTATTTCGTCATAGTTTTCAGTGTGTAATACAATACACTGAATAAAACGTTATTTTAAGATTGAATTTAGTAATTATAACATAATAAATATCTATACCAGTTTATTCAATTAATGATGTAAGAGTGTTTATTATAATATTAGATTTAAATTCAATCAATCATTGTGTTCTGCCCAAGAGCAGGTCTTTCACTGCGTACTCAACATTCTCCACTCTTTCCTTCCTTGTTGTATCTGCATACAAAACCACTTATTTTAATATTGTCTATCATCTGATGAGATTGAAATTGTAATGAAAAATTTGTAACAAAATAAATAATTTGTTTAATAATTCACAATAAACGTAAGTAACTGAACTCTTTACTTCTCGCTTCAGCAATTAAATTCGATAAATAAACATCTACTGCGTAACATTTAAAATATCGCCACTTTTTATAAATTAACGATACTGTTCCATTAAGCAGAACATATAACATCAGACATGCACTTTTGAAGGAAGTCTGTGAATATTTTTCGTTGCGTATATTTACAGTTATTTTTTGTTTTCTGTGCAGCACACAATATGGATTACTTATACAAAAACAAACTTATATTTTGTACTAACTGCCCACTTAATTACAAACATCACACATTAATATATATAAATATATTATGAAAGCAATTTTATAACATAATGTAGAGAGTGAAACTATGCATTAATAAAGTGTATTCAGTCATTTTTTGAAGGATAACATTTACAACGTGTTTATATATAAGTAGCGGAAAAACAGTAATGTGTTCATATAAGCAGAACAATAGAACTTTTCTAATGATTTGAGTAATATACTAGATTTAATGAGAGTTGAAAAAATCGCTGATGAAGCGGGTCAGCTGTTTCAATAAGAACTATGCGCGCGCCCTTCGTTGTGAAGTGAAATAGCTGTTCTTTGATCCTCCAGGTTTTAACGAAAATATAATAAAAAACATATATATTGTCTGAACTATTCATCCCTCCAAAAAGGCAATTACTGGAAATTAATCCTTATTACATGAGAGTAATATCCTGTACTTTTTTTTTTTCGTTTTCATTTTTTGATATGTACTGAAGTAAACCGCCATAAAATAGAAAATTGACACCGAAAATAAAAATATCCTAATTATAAAAATAACACCCTTAAACTACATGATATCACCTATATAAATACGTTTGATACAAATTTTTGTTGTTTACTGTTTCAGAAATATTATTTAGTAAACGTTTTAGTTTATCATATTTACGATAATTTTAGATCATCATAACTATGAACCTATAAATTATAAAAAGTATATCTCTAGCGTAGTGGTTAAGGCACTGAGCTACAAGCCGGAGGGTCGAGGGTTCAAGTCCCGTTGGGGTCAGGATTTTTAAACTGACCCAAACCCTCTGGCGGCACTATGGCCCTGGGGTCGACTCAGCCTCTAACGGAAATGAGTACCAGACGCTTGTTCTGGGGTAAAGGCAGCCGTCACGCAGGGCTGACAACCCGGCTGACACCAAGTGCCGATTGTCTAGAAGAAGTGGGAGCCTTAACCTCCTACTACCCCAAAGGCCTCCTGAGGCCTGTTGTGGGATCACTTTACCTTTTTTTATATTTCGATATTAGTACATTTATAAATTGATTAACTATATTTAGGGATACATAAAATAAAAATAATAAATTGCAAGATTTTTTGCTATCCGATTTGATATGGATTATCCCAAGTACATTAAAAAAATTCTCAGTGATTCTCCAAATGGACAAGCCTCAAGGACGTGTGCAAGGGTTTCGTGCTCTCTGCGACAATGTCTACAGAGGGTATCGTCCCTAGACCTGCCCGGCAAAGAACGCACCGCCGATACATTGGCTTGCATTTTAATTGTTTTTCTCCATTCGAAACAAGACAATCCCATATGGTCACGAATCTATTGATTTGCTGGTGTGTAAGGACTGTAGAGAACGACGCCTTTTCCTTTATGAGGAAGTAGACTCCAGAGAACTGCTTCTTTATCTCTTAGTTGTTTCCTCAGTCTCTTGCATCTGGTAGAAGACTTAGAGTATTAATATTGATGTCATTATGTTCAATGTTAAGGTCTCTGGCCTCTTTTAGGTTTCGGAGAGTAGTAATATATGTATTATTGTCTTGGTAAAGAATATGGCAAATTAGAGTTGGAGATATGGAACAATTTAAAACTGTAAATTTCTGATCAGGCTGTAACAGCGGTGAAGCAATGAGAGATAGAATATTATTCCGTAATTTAGTAAGGGTTTACTTAGAATCAAAAGTTATATGATCTGAAAAGTTGACACCTAAATAACGATTAGTGTCAGTGATTTTTTGGGCACGAATTGCAAATCCATCAAATTGGAAATTTTTTCACATAGTTTACGTTTCTCGATTGAGCACTACGGATTTGGAAACATTAATTTGAAGGCCTATATCCTGAAACCTCTGCAGAACTATTCTTGTCAGTTCAATGGCAGCTGCAACATCTTTCCCTGTAATCACCATGTCATCAGCAAAGCTCAAAATATTGTTAGATAAGGTTGATCCGGAAGTAATAGATAACCATATTGACTTGTTATTGATTTTTCTGAGAGTTCATCGAGAATTTGATTAGTTGCAATGTTATATAAGGATGGTATTAACGGAGAAACTTGTAGAACTCCTGGATTGATACTAATTGGTTTAGACTTATTTTGATGGGTTTAAATTTGAGTCGTGTTTTCTTTATGGAGATTAATATAATTTTGATAATTGTTTTGGCACACCGACAGTTTGTAATGTGTTTTTAAGATGATTATGTCCTATATTATCAAAGGCTGTACTGATGTCCAAAAAACTATATATACAGACTCCTTCTTTTGTGTAGCTGATTGTAAGATGGTATTTAGGATAGATGTATTAATGTGTGTGCCTGGAGAATTTATGAAACCTCTCTGGTGTACATTGAAGGTTATGTAACTACACAGGCGTTTATTTAGGTCTCTCTCGATTACTCTCCGAACTACTGAACAAATGGTTATAGAACGCCAGTTTGAAAGCTCGTTTTTATCACCGCTCTTATGAACTAATACAGTTTGAGCTTTCTGTAATACTGGTGGCACAATTCCTGAAACTAACATTCTTGTAGCAATTAGAGATATGATTTCAGCGGCGACATTGTTTTTAATTGCTCTTACAATTACATGATCTGGACCACTGGCAGTGTCTATTGAAATATTCCTAGTAGCCTCAATAATTTCATATGTACTTATAGAAGTATCAAATGCTTCATCTAATTGAACAGCTTCAACTGCACCTGGTTTGTTCGGGTATTCTTCTCGAACAAAGTCATTGTGTGTAGAAAATAACATTTTGTAACTTATTTTTCCATTGTTGAGAGGACAGTTAATTTTCAAATAACTCTGATTTTAAAGGAATATTTGAAGTTTTATTGTTGAAATGTATTATAATGGAATATTGTTTTATTTAATTTAATATAGACTGTTGTATATGAAATATGGAAAATATATGGAAATTAATTAAAATATTTACTAAACTTTAAAATATGGAGAAATATGGAAAATATAAGTAGCATTTTTCAACTCTACACATTATGAAACCTAGAGATAAAGCAAAATATAATTGATAATAATATGTATTTATATGTAAATCCATTCTCTGGCAATAATTTTCTCTTTCTCTCTCTCTCTCTCTCTATCTCTCTCTCTCTCTCTCTCTCTCTCTCTCTCTCTCTCTCTCTTTTAAAGTTTCGAATAAATTATGATGTACGAAAATTGTAGCGCAACCATATTCTAGGGCAATCGTATTGTGACGAGCAAGCATTCTAATTAGACGCAACTGCATTACACCCTGTTTGATATTCTTTTCATTTAAAATATGCAGAATGTTACAAAATTCGGTTAACAAACTTTGAGGTATTATAGAGGAGGGCTATACATACAATTTGAGATAAGGGAGTCATGGTCTACGAGTTTAAATGCTAACAGTTTATGGCATTGTGTACATGGAATATGTGTGCAAATATCTCAATATAAAATGATTGTATGAAGGCAATTTGTCTTAATAATATTTCATTTGTATCCCTATAATTGTGATAACATTAACTTTGAGTGAAGGATTAAGTAGTTTCCAAATTAAGAAGCTATTTAGTTATGAGAAAATCTACTGTCGACAGAGGGCAGTGCGCCACTGATACCTTAAAACTACTGCCATCTGGAAACTAATCTGGTCTAAAACAGTACTTACTGTACATACAGTAGCTGGTCATGCTTAGTATATTGTTGCTCTGTTATTATCATATTGAATACATTTCATTACGAAGTTAATCACGAAGACAAAGCATAAGACTATTAAACTCATGCCCCAAATGGGAGTCAATGACCAATCACACTTCAATGATTTTTTATTTACAACCAATCACAGTCGTGTTTCGCTTAGAATTAACCAACTAAAGTTTATTATAATAAAGAAAGCACCTCCTTTTTAACATTCTGAATAGGTCATAGCATTATTTCGCAGTGACTGACTCCCCAGGAAATGTGGCTATCAGATTATACATATAGTGCATGGATGTCAACAGAAAGCGTATACGAGAGATAATATAAAATATTGGTAACAATTATTTATACCATTGTTTGCACTTTCTTAAACGAATTATTTTCCAGCCAATGAAGTTGCAGAAAAATATAATTGAAATATTTATATCATAGGACATCACATTAATTAATGCCTATAACGTTGGTTATACATTTCTCCACTAGGGTGCATTCTTACAACATTGCGATCCTTAAGCAATAAATAATATTATGATCCGGTTGCAGTGATGAACAAAATAAGCAAATGAAGCGTACCAATCGTTTCTCATTTGTTTTCAAACAACGCCGTTTACATTAAATATATAAATATTTTAAAATAACTATAGTTAAATAATTAATTGTAAGTAAACAGCTTAATTTTATTCGTTACATAGTCCTAACAAATGCCACTCTTGATTTCCAAATTGTATAGATAAATTCACTCCTCGCTTCGTGAGTCGTAAATTTATCGATAATTTGGAAATCACTCGTGGCATTACTTATGTTAAAAATAATTCAGCAGTGAAAGGGTTAAATAACAACAAGAACACATTTTGCAATTACATCGTTTAAAATATTAATTTGTGATTTCATTTAAAATCATCTGGCCACCCATGAAAAAAAGTTTTGTTGAAGTATTCTGTACAAATCGTATATTATTATTATTATTATTATTATTATTTATTATTATTATTATTATTATTATTATTATTATTATTATTATTATTATTATTATTATTATTATTATTATCATCATCATTATGATTATGATTATCATTATTATTATCATTATGATTATCATTATCATTATTAATTTTTTTTTTCATTTTTTTTCAGCATGCCCCATTACCGTAGTAATATTACATGCATAACATAACAAACATAAAATCAGATAACATAACATTACATAACATCACATATTTGGTTTTTGTTTACATGTTTTTTTTTTGTCTTCGTCACTTGTTAATCACTTATTTTCGTACACTATTGTTTTTATATATTTTTTAAAATGTCTTAAATATTTGTGTATTAGGTCTTTCTCCGTCACAGGCCATGTTCCTCCTTCTTTGCTGATTTCTTCTTTCAACTTATTTCTAGAATGCTGCTGCAATTCACAATTATAAAGGAGATGTTCTACATTTTGAATTGCTTTTCTACATGGACAGGTTGCGTTGTTTAATATTCCAATACGATAAAGATGTGATTTATTTTTTCCATGACCAGTTACCATTTCAGAAAATTCTGGAGTTATTTCACATTTAAGTTTTAATCTGTCTCTGACTGATGGGAAGAACTTCTTACATGTGGCTCCTTTATCTGCGTTGTCCCATTCGTTCTGCCATTTAATGGTTCCTTCTTCTTTTATTTGGGCAACTATTGATGATTTAGGTATTTTTGTATATTCTACGGTTACGCTGGTTTCTGTTGCAGCTTGTTTTGCCAATTGATCTGCCATTTCATTCCCATAAATTCCAACAAGTGCTTTTATCCAACCGAAATGTACTATCCAATTTTGTTCCCTAAGTTTTGCTATTGTTTGTCTTATTTTTGATATGATATATCCCTGTTTGAAGTTGTTTTTAATTAGGTCGAGAGTAACTTGACTATCTGTATAAACTGCAACAAGGCTTTTTTCAGAGCTGTTTTGGTCAATTGATGGTATTGCTTCTAGAGCTTTAAGAATTCCTATCTGTTCAGCTTGATTATTTGAGCAACGATTGGACAGTTTGGCTTTTACTGTATGCTCTAATTTTCCGTTTTTCAAGATAACTGCAGCAGCCCCTACCATTCCTTGGAATTTACTACCATCATTATTTTGTAGTTGTTCGATTCTTCAATGTCGTCCACATTAATTTTTTCTGCCGGATGTGGCCACTCCTCCTTTTTTAGTGGTGCGTCAATGTTTGTGTGGTCATCGTGTATGGCTCTATATAACTGGGCTGTTTCTTGTATACTGATAATAAAGTAAAGTATTCCCACTACAGGCCTCAGGAGGCCGTTTGGGTAGTGGGAGGTTAAGGCTCCCACTATTTCTAGACAATCGGCACTTCATGTCAGCCGGGTTGTCAGCCCTGCGTGACGGCCGCCTTTACCCCAGAACAAGCGTCTGGTACTCATTTCCGTTAGAGGCTGAGTCGACCCCAGGGCCACAGTGCCGCCAGAAGGTTTGGGTCAGTTTAAAAATCCTGACCCCACCGGGACTTGAACCCTCGACCTTCCGGCTTGTAGCTCAGTGCCTTAACCACTACGCTACTGCGTGCCCCCGTATACTGATAGTTATGGGTTTAATTCCAGCTATGATAAAGATACTTCATATGGTAATGTTTTATAGGCTTTGGCTATGGTGACATTTATAATTCTTTGAACCCTCTTCAGCTTTTTTAAATTTTTTTGTTTTCTTAATTCTTCCTCCCATATTGGGGCCCCATATGTTAACATAGGCAAGATTGCTCCATTGTCTTTAATGCTTTATGTCCTAGCCCCCACTGCATTCTAGCTGCCCTTCTTAACATGTTCATTAGGCTCATAGCCTTGTTCGTTGTTATCTCAATGTGTTTATCAAAGCTTAGATTGCAATTAAAGTGGATTCCTAAATATTTCATTTCTTGAACTTGCTTGATGCGTTCATGGTTGACGTATACACTGATGTTTTTATTAATGGAGGTCCTTTTTCTTGATATTAACATTGCTGTGGACTTGGATTCATTGAATGTGATTTTGTTATTGTTAGCCCATAATTCTATTTTTCTTATGTCAGTATTTGCGTAATTTTCTGCCTCATTGTCGTTACTCCCTGTTGAGAGAAGTATTAGGTCGTCAGCGAAAGCGATAACATTAGAGTGATTTGAGAAGTTAAGGTTCAACAGTGAGTTGTACATGATAGTCCAAAAGCCAGGTCCGCTACATGATCCTTGTGGGCATCCTTTGGTTACTTCATTATTATTATTATCATTATTATTATTATCATTATCATTATCATTGTCATTATCATTATCATTGTCATTATCATTATCATTATCATTATCATTATCATTGTCATTGTCATTGTCATTGTCATTGCCATTGTCATTGCCATTGTCATCATCATCGTCATCGTCATTGCCATTGTCATTGCCATTGTCATTGTCATTGTCATTATTTTTATTATTATTATTATTATTATTATTATTATTATTATTATTATTATTATTATTATTATTATTATTATTATTAGAAAAATACCCCACTAATAAAACTTTAAAGCTTGAAAGTTTGCAGTGGCGTACTGGCTATTAATTAATTTTGGTAGAGGCACACTTTTTTAAATGCTTATTGTGCAATCGAACATAGACTGAACATTATTTAACTAATGTCATTACTATATAACATAGTTACATTTTACAACGCAATTATCAAATTTGCAATAAACAATTTTAAAAAGGCGTAATTACTTAAAAATTGATGACATGTAATTTCTTACAATTGAGGAAAAGGTCTCCTAATATGGAATAATCAACAAAGACTTTTTAAAAGTGTGAATAACATGAGACAAGACAATTTACTTGTACATCTTCATATATTTAATGATTTAACTGTCACATCAGATTATTTGCGTCTAAATTTACTACAGTAAGGACATAAAAAAGTATTATCTTCGACATCACAGTCTTCATGAGCCCAGTGATAACATTTTATACACTGCCCATTTTTTCCCGTGCATATCATCCGAGAAACGACCAGTGCAGAAAAGGTATTCAGTATCTTCGTCATAAATGTCCAAATCCGAATAACCACTTTCAGCTAGATGAACATCAGACTCAGAGTCACTCGAAAATTCTTCTGATTTTCTTTTTTTGAAGATTTTTTTTTTTACTTCTTCTCGAATAATATCCTTGCTGCTTTCTTCTTAGCTTCTGCTGCTAGTTTTTAATCGTTTCCTGTATGGAGCCGATGTTATTAATTCAGCAGAACTCGAACGTGATCTTCCTTTACCGGCCGAATTATCAGATGGCTTCCTTATTTCTGGAAGGGGTCTGATGTCTTTAGAGTTCACAGTTTGTCTAATCTGTTGAACAGCACTTATACCACTTAGAACAGGCTCACAATGAGTTTTGCCATTTGTTTCTCTTGAGCAGAGTCATCTGCTCGATGAATTAAAAATGCATTGTCTCTGAAGATGTGCATGTTACAAGTGACGAACTCCGTTTTCTAAAGGCGTTGACGGAAGCTTCCATTGTGGCTGCTCGCATGTAGGCTGCCACAAATAACCTAGCTATTAATAATTGAGTGATAACACGACCAGGGTTACTTTTCAGCCAAGTCTCTATTTCTTGGGCCTAATAGGTCTTAAATGGTCCCACGCAAGGAATTTTATGCGTGGAACGAAGTGGCAAACATACAATGTGGACATTACTTTTCCTTGCTTTGTCTACCATGTCAAGGTTCTTTGTGTGGGAACAATGCCCATCAAGTACCAGCACAACAGGCTCTTCAAATGACGGCTTTCACAAAGTTAAAAAATGATCAAACCATTTCGTGAAAATGAGAGTCTGTGTCCAACCACTTGGATGGTAAGCTGACACTGGTCCTGGTGGTGCACCATCCATGAGTTTTTTTTTCACATTTGACTTGGGAAGACAATTAGAGGAGAAACATAAGTGCCTGCTGCATTCATGCAAGTCACAATTTTGATTAGGTTGCCCCTCCCCGATGAAGTCAAGGCAACAATTTGTTTTTTCCCCGTTCATAGCAATAACTTTGCTATGTTTGTGCTGCACAGATGTCACCCCCCGGTTTCGTCAACATTATACGTCCTGATAACCTTATGGTTGACCGTTTGTAGAACAGCTTCATAAATATAAAAAAAAATTGGCCACGTTCTCTGGAGTGAAAGCTTTCACTCTTGCTGCGGAGATCCCTTCTGGAGTTCTCAGAGCAAAAATTGGATGCCTTTTCAGAAAAGCCCTGAGCCATTTTTTGTCTGCTGAATCCTTATCTGAATTGAATTCCTAATAGCTCGCTGAAATGCCATGCTCCTTATGTCCTTACATCTCAGAGCATAAAATCGTTCTTCCATGGCGTCCCCTTCGTTTGACGATAAAGGTTGGTATCAGTAGAACCACTCATTTAAACGTAAATTAACGGAATTTTGTGCAATATTTAATACATTTATTGTTATAATTTAATGTATAATTTATAATAAACACGCGAGAAAACAAATTCCCAATATGCGATAGGGTACCCTAATATGCGATACTATCGCATATTAGGTACACCATGATATCGCATATTAGGAGCTAGCCATCTTGAAAAAATAATCAACGATTTCGAGAATCACCTTCGGTTAAAAACAAAACCAATTGTCGTTAAATATAGGAAATTATATAACAAATAAGAACAATTAAACAGAACAGCTGTGTCCATTCATCTTTAAGCACAGATATCCAAGGAGCACCAACACTGCAAAAACTTGAAATTTAATTTTTTGAACAACAACCTCTAGCCACGCTATCCAATCTCGCATTGGCGCCTTCGTTCATGGAATCGTACTTGGACTTGCTGGGGACCTTATTTAGAAAATTTCCAGCAGAGTTCATCACATACTATGATCAGAATCGAAGTATCGCATATTAGGGAACTATCCCATAATAGGCACCTTTCCTCTACGTAGCATGTAAGTTTCAACTCGTAGACAATAACTTCCTTATCTCAAATTGTTTGTATAACACCTCTCTACAATACATCACAGTTTGTTGGTCGAATTCTGTAACAATCTGTATATTTAAAGATTGTTTAAATTATATTTGCATATGTTTAACTTTATTTTTCTATTTCCAGGTAAGTTCAATTGGCTCATTACATCTTGGAAATATACAAAAAAAACTGTGAGTAAACAATTTAATGTTTGGCTATACTTCTTTGGATTCTTTGTTGTAAAGTAGAAATTTACTTTAATTTAAATTAATTAAAAAAATATAAAATTAACACTTTTAGAAAACATCATATTGCAGACACGAAATTAAGTAGGCCTAATTATTGACCCGTGTCTGTTCCAGCCAGAGCAAATCCAGATGTTTCTCCATCTCCCTGAGGATGATACTAGAACTTTTCTTGACATGTAGGCCTACTAATTGATAACATACAATATACATGTTGAAACCAAACTACACTGATCTCAAAAAATGGACGTTGTAAGTGTTCCCTTTGGAGTCTTACTTATTAATTCACTAGAGCTTAGGCCAGTCTCTACTTTATGCATCCATCTAAGCTTAGGTCTGGCAGTTCTCGCCATCGTCCAGGATTTAACTTTAATATCCTCTTAGTGCATTCTTTGTTATACATCCGCACTATATATATATCACCCATCTGATTACATTAATTTTAATAAAAGTGATTAGGACTAGGTCGCAATATTCCAAAATTGCTAATAGGCCTACTTCATTGTTAAACCTACTCCTCCAATCTTCATTCTCGGAAGTAGAACCAGCTATTCTTCGAAGTATTTTCCTTTTAGGACAAGCAATCTTCTATCATCAGGTTTCACAGGTTTCAGGAATATAGGTTAAGACGGACCTTATTATTGTTTGTAAAGTAAGTTTGTAAGACTTGTTCAGAAAACTTACAATATCTAATTAACTCTCTCATTGGCTCTGGCGAACCAGTAGGTTCATAACCGCGGTAATTAACTCTGCATACATCTTTATCCTGAGCTATTGTCTTCCAAACATTGCCTATATAATTTACCTCCTCGAATATTGGTTAATGTTATTCTTCCACCTCATTATTGGCCTACCTACTGGCGCTTTCCCTCAGGTTTTCCTATAAAAAGTTTCCATGCCCCTCTTTTATTCCCCAGTCGTGCTAAATGCCATGTTCATCGGAGTCTACGTGATTTAACTGTTGTTATCAAATCTGATTTCGCATAAAGATCATACAACTCACTATTAAGATGTCTTCTCCATTCATTTGTATGTTCGTCTCTCTGTGGTTCGAAAAATTTACCTAAGAAATGATAATATCATCATCATCATCACTCCAGGGATTAGGCAATTGCCCGTTCCGACTTCATATTGCATCAGCCCAACGTCTTCTAGGTCTTCCAACATCACGCCTTCCTCTTGCTTGATAATTTCTGGCTAACAATGGATATCTCTCCTTACTCATTCCATCCATGTGATCAATCCATTTCTGTCTGTAATTCGTGACTTTATCCAATAAAGGCTGTACTTTCAATTCTTCTCTTATATCCTCATTTCTTATTCTATCAAGTCTTGTACATCCTTTTACTTGTCTTAGGAACCGCATCTCTGCCGTCTGTATTCTATCCTTCTGTCTTTTCACTGGAGCCCAAGTTTCACATCCATACAATATTGTGGGAACCGCCATAACATTATACATTTTTATCTTGGTTTCTTTTCTAATTTTATTTTTGAATGTTCTCTGTATTGTTCCACACACCGTCTGAAATTTATTTATTTTGGAGTCAATATCTCTTTCCACATTGTAGCCAACATCACAGCCCAAATATTTGAAACTAGACATCTGTTCTATACTTTGATTTTCTAAAATAATTTTGGTTCTCACTGGATATCTTCCTCTAAAAGCCATGGTCTTCGTTTTCCTCACAGAAATCTTTAGATCGTATAATTTACATATTTCATTTAATGCATGCATTGATTTCTGTAAGTCGTCTTCATTTTTCTGTATTATGATTACATCGTCAGCAAATAGAAGATTATTTATGCACATTTTATTATCCATTCTTATTCCTGGATTTACTAAAACTTTCCATTTATTAAAAATATCGTCTATATATATATATATATATATATATATATATATATATATATATATTAAACAAAGTGGGTGATAAACTACATCCTTGTCGTAATCCAGTATTTGTTTTGATTGCATCTGTTCTTTTGAATCCGGTATCTATAATTATATTTGTGTCTTCATATAATGTCTTTATTGTTTCAACAAGGCACAGCGGGTATCCTTTCATTCGTAATATTTCCCATAATTTTTGTCTGTTTACTCGATCGAAGGCCTTATCCAAATCTATAAATCCTATGTGAGTTTCTAAGTTATGTTCTCTTCTCTTTTCTATGAGTTGTTTTCAGTGTAAAGACATTGTCTATACATGACCTTCCCTTTCTGAATCCACTTTGATTTTCACTTATTATTACTTCTGTTATGTTTCTCAATCTATTATTTATTATTTTCGTATATATCTTGTAGCCAGTATTCATTAAGCTAATCCCTCTGTAATTCTCGCAATTTCTCCGGTCTCCTCTTTTGAATATATTCTTCACAACTGCTGTTTTCCAAGTGGTTGGAATCCCATAGGTCTGCCAACATACATTAATTAGATGAAGTATTCGTAGTTTACACAATATTCCACTATATTTTATAAATGATAATATACAAATTAAAAGCATAAAATTGGTACCTGAGATGCTCACTTGTACTCAACTATTAAATGCTGTCAAATATTCGGGAAGTCTTTCGTAATACATGTTTAATTTTCTACTTTTGGAATCAGAATATGTAACATAAGGAAACAGAAGATGAATTATATGTTTAGAAAGGCCTCCTGAATGTTTGACTGCATTTAGTATTTGAGGACAACTGAGATCTCAGGTACAATTTTATATTTTTAACTTTTACATAGTGATATCAACGGTGTTTCGTAATAGATTTTAAAAGTATTGATTATATTATAACATGTAAGGTAAAATAAAGTAATAATATTGCATTATTACTGTCGTATTCATTACGTTAACATCCGGCTCGACAACGTGCGCGACCTTTCTTTTTGCTCACAGCCACAACACGAATACCTCCAGTACATAGTGTAATTGTTATTAATTAATAATAGGCTTAAATCTCTAATCTGGAAATGGCAAAGTGTTGTTCTCTCGGAGTGTGCTGTATTATATATGACATACTAGCTGATCCGGCTGACGTTGTCTTGCCCGAACGTTCAATTCTCGTGTGATGGTCGGACGATAAAAATATAAGTTGCTTTTGTTTTACCAAAAAATTCATCAATTAATAAGTTCGCAACAAAACTCCTCACTGCCATCTGTTGTGGCTCAAGAGTGCATTATGACTTCACATAGTTGTCGCGCTGGATATGTCGGTAATACAGATGACTACACATCTGACATAAAAATCATATTACCCGATCGCAGCGCCACCTACCGGTTCCAATTGTGAATCAAAATCATCCAGGTGCCCTCTCAAACACACATACAAAATTTCATTAAAGTTGGTCCAATTGTTCAGACTGCTTTATTTACTTTCTGTATGACTCAAACTTTAATACTTACGGTACTGTATTTGAGTATGCACTCATATTTTAATAATAACATGTGTATATAACAGTCATTTTCCCTGGTGCAGTCGGTACCGCATTACTCTAACAGTCGTTTCTGTTATCTATGTATTGCGATGTTCAATTGCATTGCTCCCTGTCTGCTGAAGAATCGCCAAATATATTGGCTTATAATTCCCTTGGTGGAGGTATAAGTCCTGCAAAAATAAGGGGGAAAACCAACAAAATTGTTCAAGTCCTCGCGGGGGAAGACATTTTTTCATATAATTTCGGTCAATATGGGACTGGTAGCACCCAGTATCGTAATTAGTTTGGTTAACTACAATAAGCAGCGGCTTCATACTGGAAAAAAACCTACTATAACGGCCGGGGCACTCGAAATGCTGATCACAGTGGCTAGACATTCATTCACCTATGTGATTAACACACGAGGATATGAGGCCAGCAACCGACTGGTAAGCCGAGAGCGTTCTAGGCCTGACGCGCCATGGAATATATTTATACAGGTTGCAACAACTGATTTCGGCAGAAAACTTTGACACGTTGTTGAATAATGTTGATTGCATGTCTTAATATAAGGAATTCATTACTGTGTAGTAAGTTACCGGAGATCATGGGTTCTTCATATCAAAACACTCATTCAAATATATATATTATATATCCATCCATAGTAATTCTGCCCGAGGGCAAGTCTTTCACTGCAATCATAGAATTTTCATGGTATGCTTGCATCTTTACTAGGGAACTGTAGGTGTGGTAGCTTCCCGTTGCTTTCCACACCGGTGAAGGTTGATGATGATGATAATGATAAGGATGGTGATGATGATGATGATGATGGCCATATGATTTCGGGGACCGTTTGGGCCTTAAAGGTTTCCTGATATTTGTCTTGCAGTTGAGGAAAAACCCCGATAAAAACCTCACCCAGAAAAACTGCCCCGACCAGGGATCGAACCCGGGCCTGCTGCGTGACAGGGCAGCACGCTACCTCGAGACCACAGCGGTGGATATATATATCATTAGCATCAAGGATTTTATCTTAGGGTATGTTCTGATCTCATGTTAGAATTGATCTGCACATCTCCTACATTCCTTCGTCCTAGTGGTCTGTAGTGAAGAATATGTTTCGGGATTCTGTTAGCCATGTTATTGATGTGGTTCATCCATTCGTCTCTATATTTTGAAATCGTATTTAATACTCGTAGCTTGAGTATATTTAATTCTGTTCGCATATCTTCATATCGATTCCGGCCTGCTATTGTATAGCCAGTCTTCAAAAACTTCATTTCTGAGGTTCCTGTTTTTAGTTAAGGCCCAATGTTCCGTCCATATACAGTAATTCTGTTGAAACAGTCATGTTTCAATAAAATTAAAAATAAATCTCCTTTCTAGTTCTCTTGGAACTTCGTTTCATGATGTCACCCATACGATTAAATTTATTAATTTTTGTTTGCAATATCTTCAATTTTCGTATATGAGATGTTGTATCCTTGATAATTAAAATCGCTCACCTGTTATATTGTTTTATTCTCTAATGAAATTTTAGTCATAGTATTTCTTACCCTCGAAAAGCTAAAACTTTTGTTTTTGTAGTAGAATATATATATATATATATATATATATATGTGTGTGTGTGTGTGTGTGTGTGTGTGTGTGTGTGTGTGTGTGTGTGTGTGTGTGTGTGTATTCCCTGTATCCAGAATATGCCTGCATTTATTTTTTAAAAAGTTTTCAAATGTAATTTTATGTTTGTTCATTTTTAGAACAGCAGATTTATGAAAATGTTTTATTTATTAACTTTGCTTCTTGTTTGTCTTTTGTGTTCATTTCTGTATATTATACTTAATCAGAGAGGCCTTTACTTGTTATTCTAATTTCTCAAGTAGACGTCTGGAAACTGCCTGTAACAGTCTTTATGTTGGGAATTACAAGATCTTGAAAATTATATTAATTGAAAAATGGGGATTTATAATTTGAGAAGTTGCTAGTTTATCTGTTGTTTTACAAAGAAGTTGTAGTTTGTGAACCGGAATAAGTCTTGTGAAGTGTCTCTGCAGCCTTGAAATAATTAGAACTCTTTTCGCGAATGCTGGAATTTTCTCTTTTCTTCCTCAATATATTGTTAAACCTTTTTCCTTTTGTTCTGTCTTTCAAACTCCATTTTGTTGTCTTTCTTCTTAAGTTCTTTCCTTCTTTTAAAGATGAGGATTAGGACACATGAGTTAGTGGACAATATCTACTCTCTTTTATTTTATTCTTTTTTTTTTTGCAGCCTGTGACGTTGCTATGGATACGACTTTTCTTCAGAGTTGTAGTTCATATCACCCTTTTCATATATTTATAAAAGAAAAATCACACATAAGATAAAATACAATTATTCATGCATTTTAAAAATGTTTTGTATTCCTGTGATTCTTTGTTGTGTTTACAGTGGCTTTAACATATAATAATTATTTTTGCTTTGTGACTATTCATGGGAAGACCACTGAAGAGATGGAAGAACCAATTCGACCTATAAAGAGATCTGAACAGGCCTTTGGGCTTAATCCTTGTTGTTGATGATGATCATGATGATGACTATTCATGGTCGCCAGTGGTGTGAGGTCCTACATCTGGAAGTTACATCACGGATTTATTTTTCATATCCATCGGTTCTTTAACATATCATGTGTCATATGTGTAAGAATTTGTAATTATTAGTATTGCATAATGAAACCTAGGTTGAGTACCTTTTATTTATTTGTTTCCTCCTGACATCCCAGGGCGTTTTGTCCATGCATCTCGCGTGTAAAGTGGGCTCACTTAATAAACCTAAATGTTTTGGATAATTGCTGACAATAATGTCGCCTAGTAGTTATGTTTCTTGCTTCTGGTCTAGGGTCACGAGTTGAAACCCGACTAGGGTCCATGGATTTTTAAGACTTGCAGGAAGGTCTTTAACACGTGAGTTCCGAGTCCGAAGATTTTCGGGCTTGAAAAAATCACTGAGCTGTGCACGTATGTGGTGTTGTGACCGCTCTCTATTCGCTACTCGTTATAGCTTCTTTCCTCGTGTCCTAACCCCCCCCCTGCTTAACATTTCCCTGACTCCTTCTCTTTATTTATTACGTCACCTTGCTCTTATGGAGGTGGACAAAACCCTTACCCATGGAGTCGAGATCAAAATACTCTTAACAGTCTCTACTCAGATTGGTTGATATAAAAACTCCTGGCGCGACAGGCCTACAAGGCCCTTAGCCTACCAGCCGGCTGCTGGCCTCACATCCACATGTGTGAATCACAGAGGTAGATGATCAGCAGCCAGTGTAGGGGTGACATGTGGTTAGCATGTCGAGTCCCCCAGCCGTTATAGCTGGTTTCCTCAACCTGGAGCCGCTACTTATTGTAGCTACCCAATTGCCTCACGATGCTGGGTGGGCACCGGTCCCATACTGGCCGAAATACCATGAGAAAATTTCTTCCCCCATGGAGACTCGAACCAGCGGAAGTCCCGTAGCTCTGCGCCAAGGCTTCCTACCTTAACCGCTCGGCTACGGCGCGGGACTAGATTGGTTGATATAAGGTGGCATAATTTCTATTATAATTTATTTTCCAAGCAACAACGCTATGACGAATAACAATACGTTATGTTGGAAGGTGCGTTGGAATGCAAGTGGGGAAACTATATTTGTATTGTTACTTTCTGTTTATTTACCTTTATTATTTCGTGACTCTTCAAGAATATCATGCTTATTTATTCAATTTCAATTGTTTAATGTCTCAGATTTTATAATGATTTTATTTGTTATATACGTTTATATTTAATTTTATTTCAATTTTCTTAAATTCTGAAAAGCTCGTAAGAGATCCTTAAGCCTGAATAAAAAGGCATTTCAGCAAAATTTACCGACCTCACACCCTATTAATACTTTAGTTGTCTCCTAGATGTCTCATTGTGTCGGTATGTTGATCTCATAACATCTATGGGCAAATAAGATAACTAAATTAACTTGGTCTAGTAACTCCTAACAAAGGAGAGGCTAAGGTTCAACAATGGGCTACGCCAACCAACAGGTTCATTTCACATTTGTGGATTTAGAAAAGATATATGACACTGTACCTTTACAAAAGTTGTGGGAAGCATTAGAAGATATGGCCATAAACGATACAATTATTAATGCAATAAAAAAATTGTATAAAAATGCAGTATCTAAAATAAAATTGGAAAATATATATCAGAGTAAATTAAAGTAACAAAAGGCCTTCGTCAAGGTTGCAGCATATCACCAACATTATTTAAGATATTTATACATAAAGCACTGTCAAACTGGAGCAAAAAAATTTCAGGAATGGGAGTACCAATTGGAGATGGATCAACAGATACAATATATACACTGTTATTTGCGGATGACCAGATAATAATTGCTCAAGAATATGAACACATGGAGTTTATGTTCAGAAAATTATCGGACGAATACGATAACTGGGGTTTGAAAATAAATTTAGAAAAAACATTTTATATGGGATGTGGAGCCGAAACCGAGATTATATATTAGAAGATAAAAAGGGGTATATTAGAGGATGTGAAGAATTTGAGTATCTGGAAGTAAAATTAGATAAGGAGGATAAACAAGAAAGTGATATTAAGAACAGAATAAATCAAGGTAGAGTATTAACAGCAATGATGAATGTAGTTTTATGGAACAGACATATAACCAGGAAAAATAAGTTACAAATACGAGTATATAATTCAATAGTGAATAGTACTGTCACATATGGAGCTGAAGTTTGGAAATTCAACAAAAACTTGGAACAAAAACTTATGTCGATGGAAATGGATTTCTTGAGGAGAGCAGCAAGATGTTCAAAATTAGACAAAATAAGAAATACCGTCATAAGAGAAAAAAATGAATATTGATTATTCAATAGTAGATAATATACGGTATATGCAATTAATAATAATAATAATAATAATAATAGCTTTATTTTACCTGGCAGACTTATGGCCTTAAGGCCTTGTCTACCACTCAACCAGGTTTAAAAAAATACAAACAAAAAAAATCTTAAATCTAAATTACAATATATATATATATATATATATATATATATATATATATATAAACGATTACAAGTTATGAATACAATACAATTAATATTTATAATTTATTTTGATTTACTCTAAATTTAACGAATTAAATATATATGTACAAGATATAGAAAAAATAGAGGAAAATATTAATGACATAGTATAAAATTAAATAAATAGAGAAAAAATAATTATTAGACAACAGGTAACTGTATAAGCATGACTTAAAGGTGCCAAGTGTGCGGCAACCTCTGATATCTTGAGGAAGGAGATTTCAGGAGCGGGCAGAAGCTACTGTTAAGGAAGTTGAATAGGAGGAAGTGCTATGAAGAGGAATTGTTAGCAGACTGCTATCTTGTGACCTAGTCTCAATATTGTGGTAAGAGGATAACTTCTCAAATCTGGACGCCAGGTAAGTAGGAATGTAGGAATTCAGAAGCTTGAAAAGTAGTGGAAGAGAGTGCAATTTATGTCTGTCAGTAAGACGGAGCCAAGAGAGGTTATTAAAGTGTTCGGAAATATGGTCATAACGGCGGATATTGAAAATGAATCGAACGCAAGCATTATGAACACGCTGCAGTCTCTGCGACAAGTCATAGTTTAGATCATTATATATAATGTCACAATAATCGAAGTGTGGTAACACAAGATTCTGCACAAGGATTTGTTTTAACGAAACTGGGAGAACATTCTTTAAACGTCTAAGACAATGTAAGATGGAGAAAGTCTTTTTACATATGTGTTTCACTTGTGTTTGCCAGGTTAAATTTGCGTCTAGATGTAGTCCAAGATATATTACTGAAGAAGAATAAGAGATAATTATATTATTTATAGTAATGTTTGGAAGTGTAGATATGTCAAAGGTTGTAAGCAGTCTTTGTTTTCCCATTAGAATTACTTGTGACTTGTTAGGATTTAGATTTAGACCGATACTTGAAGACCAGTTAAAGATGGATATGAGATCGTCATTCATTTTCGTCAAGCTGTTATAGAGATAATGAGGAGGTGAATGTAGGTAAATTTGGAGATCATCAGCATAGAGGTGATAACGGCAGTGCTTTAGTACAGTTGGCAAGTCATTTATGTAGATTGAGAAAAGAAGAGGTCCGAGAACACTGCCCTGGGGGACTCCAGCCGGCACGTTGCGCCAAGACGAAGATCTAGAGTTTAATGAAACGTATTGTTGACGACTGTGCAGGTATGAGTCGAACCAGGATACAGCGCTGTCAGACAAGTGTAGGTGCTTGAGCTTTTTCATAAGTAAGTCGTGGTCTACTGTGTCAAAAGCTTTGCTGAAGTCAAGTAAGGTTAAATGAGTCAATTGACGTCTGTCCACGGCTTCACGAATATCTTCAGTAATTTTTAGCAAAGCTGTGGTTGTGCTATGACCAGATCTAAAGCCGGATTGATGAGGATCAAGGAGTTGATTTTCTTGGAGATATTCAGACATTTGCTTATATACAATATGTTCCAGGGCTTTAGATAATGTCGGAAGGATGCTAATCGGTCGGAAGTCATTAAAGTTAGTAGGTGTACTTATTTTTGGTATAGGCCGAACTCTAGACTGTTTCCATACAGTAGGGAAGATAGAAGTTATAAGGGAAGAATTAAAAATGAGTCACTGTGGGTAGTATAATGTCAATGATTTTATTTAGCATTAAAATGCTGATGTTATCTGTTCCTTGTGCATTGGATTTAATCCGCTTGAGTGCTTTTTTAATGTCTATAGGCGAAATGTCGTAAAAGTAAAATGTATCTCTTTCTATATGGGGGATGGGGATAAGTCTTTAAGAATGTCTATTTTAGTTTTTTGTCTGGATGTGTCATGGGTATTGAGGTAAAATGTTAATTTAAATCATCTACAGAAATGTCTATAGAGTCAGTTGAGGGATTCAACTGTGTAAGTCCCATTGTACGAAGATTTCGCCAAGTGTCCCGTGCACAATTAAATAGGTATGTGCACGCACGACGAATACAAGAAGAAAGATTACCCAGGAAAACATTTGAATGGTGTCCACTTGGAAGAAGGAGGAGAGAAAGAACTCGAAACTCGTGGAAGCAGGAAATAAGAACTGGAATGAGAGCAAGAGGACTGGAGGACATGGATTGGATGGAGAGAGACGAGTGAAGAAGAAAAATAAAACTTTAGGCACAGATAGATGTGTAAACATTAAAATTCTGCATACAGAAATAAAAAAATATATACTCTTTTAGTACTTATCATGTTGATTCAGATTAACATCATTCCTTGTAACTTAATTTGGAAAATAGTGCGCAAAGAGACCGAACCTAGCAAGTATTACCATGAGGGTGCACATAACCTTGAGCTCGGCTACGAATTCCACAAGCTGTTATAATT
The DNA here is from genome assembly GCA_030220185.1 of Diploptera punctata. NCBI lineage: Eukaryota > Metazoa > Arthropoda > Insecta > Blattodea > Blaberidae > Diploptera > Diploptera punctata. Next base: position 2,798,014 of record JASPKZ010001618.1, on the reverse strand, counting down.
TGAGATATATGCATAGATAATAAAACAGTATACCTAAGCTAAGGTATAAAAAGAAAAATAGAAAGACAGAATAAAAGTGTAAAAAGAGAAGTCACTATATGTCTCATTGAGAAGATATGCTAACCACAGTCTCACTCACTGACATCTGTAAGGAAATAAGCGTTAATAAATAGCTTGGTCAAGAAATTTCCGCTAGGGAAGCACCATGTCTCCGTATGGGAGGTGTTGGGTATAAGCCACACAGTATGACATCAAAACTGGCCATTATTCAACCTCTGAGTTTTTTTTTTTTTTTTTTTTTTTGCGTTTTATTTCAAAGTTAGACGTGAAAAGAATGACGAATTTCGCTCAGATGCTTCTTATTTTTTGGCTTGATATTATTCCACAAACACAAGTAGACATTGGAAGTTACTTTATTTCTCTTCCAAAGGAAATTATTTTCAGATTTTAAAGTTCTAAAATGATCCTGAAATACCTTCGGAAGGTAATGAACAGAACCCGATGAGTGAGAAATGAAGCGATTAGTGAAGAATTGATAATATAATCAACACAACATTCTAAAGCAATTTTTAGATGGTAACAACACTTATAATAATGAGTGTGAATAAGAGGAATAAACAGATTTTTATAAGAACCAACATGCATCCTTACATTGTAATATTACATGTTTTATGTTATATCTTTTTTTTTTTGAAGACATGATTATTTCGCTTAGAGTATTATTTGTTTTCTGTGATTGATTGAAAATAAAATAAAAAATTAATCATTGTTTTTATTCTTGATACCTAAATTACACTATGTTTTAAAATTACATTTTATTCAAAAATTACATTTTATTCAAAATTTACACTTATTAACATAACTAAAGTTGAACATTTTCACTTGAGCCGGTATTTAAAAACAAGATCTCTAGCTTTACTCCATTGAGGAGCAAATCCACACTAAGTGCAAAATTTTGTCTTCAGTTATGCTAACCACGGCCTGCAATTGGATGCCTGGAAACATTAATTTCAAATGTTTACACTATTTACATGTTCATGTGTGTCTTTTCGGTTATTCGTTATTGGATGTTAGTGCTGTAGTTTTGTGAAAACTATGAAAGACACTATAGCAGTAGTAGGACTTTAGACTAAAAGTAAGATATTACCCGTTTAAGGAGTTAGCACAGTTGCTGACGGAGGGCACCTCAGTCGTGTTTATGCAGGAATAGAACACGTGACACTGCTATCTATGAGTGCAGAGGGGAATGGGACGTGGGACTCTGACAGTGTACACTGCCTTATATGATGTCACGTGTAGCAACAAACAGAGCTTCGTGATTCTTCCGCCTGCAGAGATATTTTGAATGACTAATAAATACAATATTATTTACAAATATGGGTCGCACGGGCAGTAAGCAGTACGTGCTGTTGACAGTCCGTTACAATAAGTTAACGTTTGGTGATAACATAATGTAAAAAAAACAAAGAAAATACAATAATATTACAATTAGATAATAATACAATTACATTAGACATTAATTATGTAGAATTATTAAGTATTGATGATATTAAGTTTTCCTAACATATTTATTTATTCACCAATGAGTGTTGTTCTTATTTTCCGCGTTTTGTCCAGACATTTACCCAAGTTTATCCACTTTTATGGATTTACCATTAACTAGTAGCATGCCAATCTTTCACGATTTGAATTTAGGAATCTTTCCGGTATTACCTGATGCCTCCATTATTCTATATCGTTACATTTTCCTAATATAGGCCTATGTATCTCGTCTTCAAAGTTCCCGCATATTGGACATATTCGCATATCGTGATACTCGCTAATTTTTAAAAAACTCCATGCCCTTAACCTAAACCAAGCAAGCCCTGATCTCTCTTTAAATCCTAGATTGATTATAAAAGATTATGTTCCCCAAACTTGTTATAGGTTTCTTTGTAAACACAGTGAGCGTTTTCCCGCACATTCGGCAAAAATATGTTGTTGGTTTATATCTAAGTACCTCCTTCTTATTTTTCCCCACTCATTGTTGCCATTTTCAGTCACTTTTTCCCATAATCAACCCTTCCCAATCATCTGCCCAGAATTTCACATTTACGTTCCTAATTTGGTGGTCGTAACAAATTACTCTGAGCATTGTTTGTCACCTTGGATTAGCCGCAACCAGTACTTGAGTACACGAATTTTGCAGTTGATGTCCTGAAATGACCCAAATTCATATAAAGTTTCACAGTTAGAAACAGCCTTACTAAGTCCTGTGATAGATTTTATAAAATGCATATATACCATATTTAGTATTTCCGTTCTTTGAAAGCCCCAAATCTCACTATCTTAGTGCATTACCATCGCTCCACACATTTTTCTAACGTACTAACTGGAATATCCGGTACTCGACCCAGAATGCCGAGTACACTGTTAAGTTGTCCCCTCACTTTAAATAATGCCATATCAATATGTTTCTTCCACTTTCCGTTCATTTTCAATGTCGTACCGAGATATTCAAAATGTTTCACGGTTTTATTTAATGAAAGAAACTTATTGCATAAAGTTGTTTGCATATTTTATAGCAATATAATTTTTATCGGCTGGCCGGATTACATCGCAGGAGTTTAGTTCTTTCTGCACAATTCTTCTTTAGTTCTTCAGAATTTTCCAGCCATAAATATTATGATATTTGATGACTACTATTACAGGAATATATTGAATTATCCGTTAATTTGAATCTATATAGATATGCTTTTGTCTTTCCATAACCAGAAAAACTTGCGCTCAACTCTGGAGTTATGGGGACTTCAGTTTTTATCTTTGTTCGATTATTGAGAAGAACGATTGGCACAGTACTCATTGTTTTATTTATTCATTATTTCCTTTGTCGGTGGGATTTGAAGTGCCCCTTCTTCTTTAGTTCAGTGGATACCATTTTTATGGGCGCAGGTGTTTGAGGCTAGACCTGAAGATACTCGAATAAGAAGCATTCTATGATTAAAGATATGTTAGAGCACACAAGTATATTGTACAATTCAGGCAGACCAAAGGAATCAGGAGTGAATAGGAGTTGTTGACATACCCGATGCCGATATTTATAAGAATAGTTAAAGATGAAGAAATTCATCAACCTCGGCTGAGGTTGTAACTTCGTCTTTATGAATTTTAAAGCGAGTGGATTATTTCATGGGGACTGTTGAGGAAGCACTTAGCAATAGCTTGGTTTCTCCGTCCCGCGGTATTATTTGAGACCTTGCAACAAGGCACTGTACATTACGTTCCTTGCGCAGGAAATCTTGATTGCCTGGAATATGTTCTAGAGAAGCAGCCCAGGGTTACCTACATCGCTGTGAAAATGCAATGTTTTTAGAAGCTTATAATTCCCGAAATTTAACTTTTGTAATTTTAAAACAGCTTTCTCAAAAAGCATGTTTTATTTTACATGAAATGATGAGACTCTCATATCAATTTGTTATAAAACTAATATGTTCAAGATTAAATGTTTGAACAATAGAGACAGGGAGCGATAAAAGGCAGACAGTGGGCATGTTTACGATAGGTAATATAGTAAATATAATGTACAATGCTAAATTTCGAATTGAAAATTAGTATAAAATATGAAAATTTGGAATTTTAAAATTATAATTTATTTAGTTTGAGCCCAAGTCAGGTAGATCAGGGTTAAATGATGTGATGTACTATGCTGATAATTATCAGTATTTTTGTTATCAGTATCAGTGACAGTGACAGATTGGATGTGCAACGTCATGGAAATATCGTGCGACAGACCGCAGAGCAAGACAAGCGAATGTGCTGCCACGAATTTTAAAGCGCGGTGTCAGCAATATAGATGATTGGAGCGTGACTTTTGTTTCAAATTATGACGTCCATCACGTGGCCTGCTGACCACTAACATTATTATTCTCCTTCTTCTCCTCTCGCGTCTTCATTCTCTGACGTTTGTCAATCATTGCTGTGGGTAAAATGTTAAAAATGGTTACATTTCAATTCTCATTAGCGCTAGTAGAGGCACTCTCATTAAAAGAACTTATAGACAAAATAGTTTTAAGCAATTATACTTTTACTTAAAGTATATTCACTTTAGGTTTGCAGGAAGTAACAGAATGTCTGCAGACCGCGGTCTGTTTGATGACTGTAATAAGTTAACCGACTGCGCTTTCGAAATTTCATTCAAACATTAACATCGAGGAAATATGTGTGAAATTATATAATAATTAGGTGCCCCATAATGAGCTGCAGGAAGGAATAAACATAGGCTCAACTCTATAAACCTGGCTATTATGCATTACACGGTCGCTTGTCATCCCAACTTCACTCAAATGGATGAGAAATAAGGTCTATTACTTTAAGGAAGAAGAAAATAATTGGAAGTATTTGAAAAAAAAGTTCTTAGGAAAATTTTTGTAGGAAAAGGAATCGAACATCGAAGTGAATGGAGAAAACTACTTTATACTAAGCTACTATATATTTATGGGAAACCATATGTAATAAGAACAGTTAAGTTTCGTAAACTGCTGTGGGTGGGACATGTGGTACGAATGGGAAATGAAAGAGGAACATGGCAAGTTCTTGTAAGGAAACCTGAGCAAAAAGCGCCCAGTAATTAGGCCGAGAACATCATGGAAGAATAAAATTAACCACTATTTGAGAGAAGTGAATTGTAGAGGGAGTGGTTCAAAAACGTTAGGTCAGCTAGGGATGTACGGACTTCCACCGTTTTTGTGTTACTTCATTCTCAACTTGTGTTGAACTAAATAATGTAGACTAAATCAATGATTCACAAATTGTGCTCCCGGTTTAGCAGAATTCCTCTAATAATTATCAGGAAATCCGCGAATATTTATTAGGAGCTATCTGTATCTATCTATAATGGTGTAGCCCATTGTTGAGCCATGCCCTCTCCTTTGTAAGGAGTTACCAGACCAAGTTAATTTTTATTTACCTTATTTGCTCAGAGATGTCATGGATGGCTTGCGATCAACACACCGACCCAATTTATTAGGTGCTACATAATACAAATATGGAGTTCATTTGAGGAACAGTGAATTTGTTTTAAGTCCAAAGGGACTCGTGAACAAAACTGTTTTGGAAACACTGGACTTGTTGCTAAGTAGGTACGCAGCCCAACTGTATATGATTATGTCCCCTTCTCTCTACCGTGTTTACTAGTCTATAGTTGATACCAGAACCAGTAAGTTTAATAAGTGTACAACTCTATAAAAGTGAATAATCAGGAGATTAATACTTCATTGTTAACGTTAACAAAACTGCATGTATTATCAATAAATAGTTACAGAAAAACATTTCTACTTCAAAAAAGCAATTATTATGAAACCAGATCAAAGTATGTGGCATACGGTATTGTATATTTATAACATTTGAACGCATTTCCTGTCTGAAGGTAATATTAAAACGAGATTGTCTATATTTCAGTTTCATGGAGATATAAACTCGGATTCCCCGAGTACGAATCTTGATTTTTTTTTTCAGAATTGAGGGAAATTAAATTTTTCATTCTGTATTTAAGATTAAGATTAATTTTTTGCGAATTCCGAAAGAATTAAGCCATGAGTTTGTACTCATGAAGATGTTTTTAAAAAAGTACAGATATTCACCGATCCTAACTAGTACACTCACAAAATGACGATGACCAAAATGTATATATATATATATATATATATATATATACACACACACACACACACACACACACACTAGCGGGATCCGCGATATTGTATGATTTTAGCTGGTTATGTGTAAACTATTATGAGATAATACTAATAAAATTCATAGCAAATATCCGTTGAGGAGAATAGTCATAAGATAAAAGTTAAAAATTAAAATGTGCCTTTTGGTACCAACAGGTACATTTTAATTCTTAACTTATATCTTATTTTATGAGATACACAAAGAAATTAAACATAGGCTCAATTCTGGAAATTCGTGCTATTATGCATGACAGGGACTCTTGACTTCCTAAGTCCTTTCAAATAACATTAAACTGAAAATATATAAAACTATTATTCTACCATTTATATTATATGGATGCAAACATGGGCTCTTAGTTTAAGAAAAGAAAGGAGATTACGAGTATTTGAGAATAAAGTTCTTAGGAAAATTTCTGGACCAAAGAGAGATGAGCAAACAGGTGAATGGAGAAGACTACATAACAGTTAACTACGTGGTCTTTATAGGAAGCCAGAAATAATATGAACAGTTAAATCTCGTAGACTGCGATGGGCAGGACATGTGGCATGAATGGAGAATGAAAGACATGCATTGAAGCTTCTTGTAGGAAAACCATCAAAGCGCCCAGTTGTTAGATCAAGCATGAGGTGGGAGAATAATATTAACTGTGATTTGAGGAAGTAGATTATACAGGGGATGATTGGAAAGCATTAACTCAGGATAGGGATGTATGGAGAGATTATATCTGCGCTGCCATATAGGGTAGGTACGTAAGTATGTATAAACTATTTATTAAAATGGTTATTGTGAAAAAGATAGAGTTATGCCGTCGCGGAATTTTTGTAGAATTTTTTTAGATATTCTATTCTATGTATTTGTTATGGTTTAGGCAAAGTAAGCTATTTAAGCATAAAAAGCTACATTTTTTAGTATTGACTTAGGCTTTTACGGCCGGAGTTGCTATGATGATCTTGAATAATATTTCCGGGCTGTAGGCCATTAACGCTCTAGCGGCCGAAATTTTCATTTCATCGGAACCAAACTTGACACACATTAAGCAATTAAAAATAAGTAAGGTCGAGTTCTTTAACCAGCAAAATCGGGCCATTGGGTGTAGGAGTGTTGACCTGAAACGAATATTTATGTATCATCTGGCGATCGCAATTTTCGATATTTCACACCGAAACTCAGTATATGTTATTAAAATATACCGAGGAAGGCATTCCCCAAATTTGAGCGAGATCCGATATTAAAATGTTATTCTAGAAACCTCCATGTTTAGTTTTTCGCAGTGTATAAATTACCATACGTTTTAATTAACAGTTAAATTGGAAATGTATCCTATGAGATACATTAGTTTAATTTATTCAATATGTTTAATAAATTAGTGAAAAAATGAATCGCTTGATATTAATTTGTTGTCAAATATGCATATATATTAAGTAATAACCTACGGTTATACACGATTTTTGTAGGCAGTCCGGCACTTTTAAATAAGCTGGCAACAGAAATTTAGTTTCTCCAATTTAACAAACGAAATAGGATGTAAAGGGCAGCAAAATGGGATCATAACTTCAACTTGCTGAAGAATTCGCTTAGTTTACGCAGTTTCTACGTGACGGACTTATATCATTTTTAAAATAATATTAGATTAGAACTCCCAACTAAAATAACATACATTGAACATACAAAATTATTTATTAATGAACTTATTTTAATATTCATTCCAGTTTAAAAAATGAGTAATCGATTGTTATGCATGTAGTGTTTAGGATAATTCCATTTTTTATAATATTTGCGAATTGAGTGATATGTACAGTTGAAAGAAAATCGCTTGATACAAAAATAAATATCTTCGTAGCGTAAAATAAAGTTGTTAGAATAGCAAAGATATAAATATGAATCAAGTAGAGTCATTTGTAATTTGTCACTTGGAGAATTTTGCTGTGAATCGAGGAAAGAAAATCATCTTAAAGCTTTCTCAGACACTAATGGTACTTCCATTAAACTTATATTGGACTTAAGAGAGACTTTTAATAAAAGAATGAAGAGCATTACTTTAACCTGTGGGTGGTATTATGCAAATTCAACCCCTAAATTTATCTTTCTTAGCTGAGGGTTGTTTCTGATTGAAGTAGAGTTTGCCATGTCAGCTATTTCAATTCATTTTCTAACGTAAATTTGTTTTAAGGGTTGGTAACAGGAGGTTAAATTGTGCCAAGTACGCAATCTTGAAACATTCGTTACATAATAATGGGTAAATACTATAAGAATTATTTTGTGTGTTATTACATAATTCAAATACCTAGGAACGATAATCACCAATAGGAATGAGATGCACAAAAAAATTAAAACATAGGCTCAATTCTGGAAATGCGTGCTATTATGCATTACAGAGACTCTTCCCTTCCCAACTCCTTTCAAAAAATATAAAAATGAAAATATATAGACTATTATTCTACCAGTTATATTATATGGATGCGAAATATGGACTCTTACTTTAAGGGAGGAAAGGATATTACGAGTATTTGAGAATAAAGTTCTTACGAAAATGTTTGGACCAAAGAGAGATGAACAGACAGGTGAATGGAGAACACTACTTAACAGTGAACTACGTGGTCTTTATAGGAAGCCAGATATAATAAGAATAGTTGTCTCGTAGACTGTGATGGGTAGGACATGTGGAACGAATAGGGAATGAAATACGTGCAAGGAAACTTCTTGTAGGAAAACCAGAGGGAAAGCGCCCAGTTGGTAAACCAAGAATGAAGTGGGAGAATGACATTAACTATGATTTGAGAGAAGTAGATTATACAGGGAATGATTGGAAAATATTAGCTCAGGATAGGGATGTATGGAGAGCTTTTGTCCCCGCGACCATGAACCTACGGGTTCTATAGTGCCAGTGAGTTAGTTACTTATTACATACTGTGTCTCATTGTAGAACGTTATTATTTTACAAAAAGGCTGGGAAATGGAACATAAAAAAAAAATTACTGTAATATTTAAAATACAAAAACGGTTATTCTTCCAGTTATATGAATGCGAAATATGTTCTTTTACTTTAAGGGAAGAGAAACGTTTACGGGTATTTGAGAATAAAGTTCTTTGGAAAATGTTGAATCAAAGAAAGACGAACAGACAGATGAATGGATAAAACTACTTAACTGTGAGCTACATTATCTTTATCACTGACATTGTACTAACCCTTAAATACGATAATTTTCAAGTTATTTAATTGTGTCTGACCGCAGCGAAAACAAAATCATGTTCGGCACGAAGTTAAGTAATTCCAACTCGTTCGTTTTTCTACTGTTTTGTTAAATATTAAACAAATCAAATAACGAATCTTATAGGATACATTGCCAATTTATGTGTTAACCGTTGTCAATTTAATTAGTAATTTTTCATGTAAAAAGTCAAGGATATTTAATAGACATTGTATGTATACAAGTAGTAAGTTCATATCATCAGTACATATTTAATTTTAAGACCCATGAAAATAAAATATAAATACATTGTATAATGGAAATGAACAGTTAATGACAAATAAGGGAGATTTTGAAGAAGTGGGTGAATTCAAATACCTATGAACAATAATTACAAACAAGAATGATGTGCATAAAGATATTAAATATAAGCTCAATTTTGGAAATGCATTCTCTTATGCATTACTGGAATTCTTGTTGTCCCATCTTCTCTAAAAAAACATTAAATCAAACATATATAAAACTGATATTCTCTGTTATATTATTTGGGTGCGAAACATGGACTCTTACTTTAAATACCGTATATTTACTTCGAATAGATTCGTAGAATTTTGGGAGAACTCCAAGAACGTTTGCTTGATTTATTTAAATTTAAACTTAATATATTCAATTGTAGGTTTATATATATATATATATATATATATATATTATAATTAAAATGTTGACATTGAGCAATGCAAGCTTAATGTGACATGATATGAAAAATAAATGTCTGAACGGGACTTGAACCTTGGCCTCTGGGTTGATACCCCAGCGTGCTATCCATTACACCACCAGGCAAATCCAATTCAAACATTTCATCTGTCTTATATATACATTATATTCTCCATTATTACTAGATATCGCGAGAACTCGGTCTTCACTGCCACCTAGTAGCTGACTATAACAAGTAAGCAAATTAAGGATAGCAGTGACGCTTTATATGTTATAATTATATGTTATATATGTTCTCCCGACATCTAGTAATAATGGAGAATATAATGTATATATAAGAAAGATAAAATGTTTGAATTGGATTTGCCTGTTGGTGTAATGGATAGCACGCTGGGGTACCAACCCAGAGGCCCGGGTTCAAATCCCGTTCAGGCATCTATTTTTATCATGTCATATATATTGTTTTTCTTCATGAATTTTGATGGCATGAATATAACCAAATTGGAAATTAATAGTCGAGTCAATTATGATTCCAAAACCATCAACATTAAATTTGTAATAATTCCGTGAAAAAATAAATAAAAGGAGCATAGAGAACTTTCTTAATTTTCTTCAAATTAATGACTAACTCTTCGAATGTATTAATTTGTATATATTTATATATTTTCCAAATAGAATTTCGCAGGCGATTAGATGAATTTGATTGGATTGTACACAGAATAGAAATGTATAAAATATTCTAGTCCAGAGTGTATGTGGGTAGCGAAATATAACGTTTGTTATGTCAATTTTTTTATACACTTGGCTACAGGAAGTGATACCGACATCGCTAAATAGATGGCACATGCATACATACGCGGATTACAGAGGAAATTGCAAACAAGTGCAGTGTCTTGACGATAGCCAATCTGGTAGTGCGCGCCCACACACAACACACCAACACACACACACACATACAACAAAGAAAAAAGAGAGCTAGGCTCAAAGCTGAAATTGCCAGGGGTATCAATTCCCCCAGGATGCATTTATTATGAAGTTGACTGGCAATATAACATCAATTTACTTATTTGCTATAATTTCTTTAATAAAAAGGCTTCGGGAAAACCTTCAGTAAATGCGAACGAGGAAATTATTAAATTGGTGACAATATTACCATGTTAAAGAGATATGGATTGAAGGTCGGTCATTAAAAAATATAACTTGTCGTACGTACTTTAATTTTCTTTTAATACATATACTCATAAACATTCAGAAATTATTTTATACCCTCCGCACACTGTCATTAATTTGTTAACTTCCGAGAACGCCCGGTGGATTGGAAGCAGAGTCGGCGGTAGAGTAGCATATAGGCCCTGCATAAAGTATCATATACGTATATATTACACATCCAAGTTAACTGTTCACGGGCGGAGGGGAAGAGTTTTAGCGCTAGTGTCGCCGATCTACTGAATGTGTGGAAGGGATGTAGGAGAAAACTGGACATCCGATCACATATTGAATTTTTTCAACTTCAAATGTGGGGGGAGAATCTCTAAACACGTGTGAAAGATCTTAACATGGTTGTCAAATTAGTCATTTAAGCACGGAACGTTCAAACGGTCGGATCATTTAAAATCACAGTATTTGTCTCTCTGTTACCAGCTTTACAATAAATCACAAGTGGCAACATGTAATGAGAAGGGCAAGGAAGGGACAGCTCATTCCTAGACGTAACCCCAAAAGTAACAGGGTTGTCAAGTTAGTCATTCTGCCACTGACCGCGCAGAACGACGGATCATTAAAATACACAGTATTTGTCAGCTCTCTACCTGCCAATGAAGCAACATAATACAAAGGACAGGAAGTGGCAACATAGTAAGGAATAGAAAGAGAAAGATAGTTTGTTAGTTAACATATTTTCCGCCTGCACAAAACACTTGGATGGGTAATATATGGGTGGATGCGCGGCTGCTTAGACTGGGATTTCAGGTTCGAATCCTGGCAGTTGCTAATGGATATTGGTACTGGGCCACACCGAAATTTTTGGGGGGTTTTCTCGGAGTCATCCCATCATTACTCTCCACTCCACTTGTCTTCCGGTATCCATTCATTTGCTAATTTCATGTCACCTTTCAAATCATCTCAATTTAGGTAAAAAGAAAATCGGTTTTGCAAACCACAGGTATTCAAAATATATGGTTATGGTGATATAATGGGGCACGCTCATGCACTTCCTCATGACTCCAATCCTGTGGGTCAACTTAGGGAGAACAGGGCCAAAGGTCTTGGGCCCAGCCCAAATAAATGTGTATGAATGCTTGATGTATGTCGAACCATGAATATGATTACAGATTACAAATCACCATATAGTAGATTTAATTTAAATAATTCTGTATTGTAACGATAAGTTATACAACGAACCAAAATAATGTTGCAAAACCCGAACCTCTCTTTAACTAACTAACACACTGGCACTATCGAACCCGTAGCTTCATGGCCGCGCTGGCATAAGCTCTCCATACATCCCTATCCTAAGCTAATGTTTTCCAATCATTCCCTGTATAATCTACTTCTCTCAAATCATAATTAATGTTATTCTCCCACCTCATTCTTGGTCTACCAACTGGGCGTTTTCCCTCTGGTTTTCCTTCAAGAAGTGTCATATGTCCTGCCCATCGCAATCTACGAGACTTAACTGTTCTTCTTATATCTAGCTTCCTATAAAGACCACGTAGTTCACTGTTAAGTAGTGTTCTCCATTCACCTGTCTGTTCATCTCTCTTTGGTCCAAACATTTTCGTAAGAACTTTATTCTCAAATACTCGTAATCTCCTTTCCTTCCTTAACGTAAGAGTCGATGTTTCGCATCCATATAATATAAGTGGTAGAATAATAGTTTTATATATTTTTAGTTTAACGTTTTTTCAAAGGAGTTGGGAATTGAAGAGTCTGTTTAATGCATAATAGCACGGATTTCCAGAATTGAGCCTATGTTTAATTTATTTGTGCATCTCATTCCTATTTGTGATTATTGTACCTTAGTATTTGAATTCAGCCACTTCCCCAAAATTTCCCTCGTTTTTTATTAGCTGTCGATTTCCATTATATAATTTATTTCTACGTGTGACCAGTAACCATGTATTTAGTTTTATTAATATTTACTTTCGGTCTCAATTTCTTAGTGTTACTCAATAGTGTGTGTGTGTGTGTGTGTGTGTGTGTGTTGGCCTTTTAGTATCTACTTCCTATCGCGCAATAGTACTACATCATCAGCATAAAATAACAGCTTATTAATACCATTGAGTTGTAGGGCTTCTTCCTCTTTACTGATCTAATGTAATCTATGTAGACATATGAATTACTTCTCAATTTAATCACAAGGATGTCTCAACTGCAATTTATGCAGTTAAAGTAAAAAATGACCAAATGCAAAAACTATAGAACACTAAGATTTATATGAATGATGATTTAAAAATACAACCATGGTATATTTAACTTGTCGTGGTGGAGTGGCATGCGTGTTTAAATGACGCCGAGAGCCATGTCGGCGGTAGCATTGCTGCCGATAAGGTTACCCATACCGGACTGGTCGAACGTGATAAGCCAGACGAAAAAAGTACCTTGGTCGAAAGAGTGACGATCTTTCACCGTAAAAATACAACCGTCAAGAAACGCGGACATGGGTTCCACTGGGGTGAAATTTTCTGGAGGTAAAATATTCCCCCATTCAGTTCTTCGGGCGGGGACTGTTTCAGGTAATCCATGCCAAAGGCTCATACATGGAATGATTGGAAAACATTACCTCAGGATAGGGACGTATGGAGAGCTTATGTTTGCGCGGCCATGAACCTACGGATTAGATAATGCCAGTGAGTTAGTTAGTTAGATGATTAAAAAAATTCAAGTATCGTACTACATACGGTCACAGAGTTTAGCATGATTAGGTTACGTTAATTCTTACATTTAGATATAGTATATAATTCATATACTTTTTTTGTAACTTTGACAAAATATTTAACATATATTTGTTACAAAAAGTAAGACACCATTCATTATTTTATATGCTTATTGCATATATTTATATTACAGTAATAAAGGTACACGGGAATTAAAAATATAGAAAGATTCGTATCTCTTTCTAGATTGCCTAAGCAGCACAATGGTTTAGTGCACCAGCTCATAAAGCTGGAGATCTTGAGTTCAAATCCCCGTTTAGGCAATTTTTTCTCTATTAAACATTCGAACAGTAACCCTGACTTCATTAATTTTAATACGTTTATAATTAGCTAATATAGCACTGATTAAATTCCCATTATAATGTCTTCTTAATAGAAGCTACCCTCTTGTAATGTCAATAGAAGTTCACTAATTGGGGTACATGGAATTTACAAATATAGAAATATATGTGTTTCTTCCAGGATTCCTAAGTAGGACAATGGTTTAACGCGCCAGCGCGAAAAGCTGGAGAACTTGTTTTCAAATTCTGTTTTTTTTTAAGTATTTGATTATGAGCAGCAAATCTGAGTATATTAATTTTAATATTACGTTTTCTTTCGTATTCACCAAATAAACCCCAGTATTCACAATGGAATGGAAGCCGCTGCAATTTCACTTGTTTGCCTGCTCTCGGCTTAGAGCCAACGGTATGGAGAAGAAATATCAAAGACTATACATTAGAGATTAGATGATTAGGCCTACATAGAAAGTAATGGTAGGCATGCCTAGTCCTGCATAGAATAAAATTGTATAGATTAACTCTAGCTGCTTTGAGGGTATTTTATGGATTATAGCCTACATGTCACTAAATAAATTAAAACTGCTATATTTGTCACATTAGCTCGTAAGATAGGCCTAATTACATAAAGAAATTTGGGAAGTTATATAATCAGAAATAAACTATTGACAATGAAGATAGATTTTTTGGTCAAGTTCAGCAATAATATTTATTATTATCGACCCCTTATGTACCTATGGTCTTTAACATCTAACCTAAGCTGTTACAGCTCTGGCCATCCCGTTGAGGTTTCTTAACCAATCTGATATATAATCTGTCCATAGAATCTGTAGATGAGCTGTTTGAAATAAGCCATCTACGCAGGGGGCGGACAAAAATACACGGCCTATGAAGCCGCGGCGGAAAGTGCAGGATGGAGAACAGATCACGTGACATTACTCATTTCGCTCTTGAGCTTCAAGCGAGAAAGATGTCTAATCTGAAAGCTGGCGAATTTCTCTACACATACATGGACAGACTATAGTTATGCATATTTAATTAGAGATGTCGATCGCGTGAGTGACTAGTGGTCGGCATGTGGCCTAAAGAGACATCTAGTGTGCGAGTAAAGCGTTATATGGATGATTGAGCGTCGGTTAAACTTTACTAGGTAGCCTATATTTTCAGGCTTGAGGATCTTTTAGTAATCTGAAAATATTACGTCTTGCTGAGACCTCTGCTTAAGGTCATTCCTCTAGGACTTCTTCCTAGAAATTTTCCATCCTAAAAGTCCAGCAATCTTTCCGGGTTTGAATACACGAACCTTGGGATGAAAGGCATGACCACCGCAGTCGACAAAATATTAGAGTCGCAATTACCACATGGGCGTGAAAGGGCCGACATATTTCGTTTATGTACTCATTTTTTCAGGTTTGAATATCTATTACAAGCCGTAATTCTACTCCATGGGACAAACGGCTTTAAGCCTGTTTCCCTTGCTCAGGATTCTTTACTCCTTGAAAAATCCATTTACTACGGCCGGATTAAACCCGCCAATCTTAAAACGAGAGGCGAGCGTGGTCCACCTTGACCGACAGCAATGATACATTTATAAATGAAATTACTAAAAAATGAGGTATAAAATTCTAGTTTCATTAATTACATATTAAAACACTTGAATGGTATAGACATGATTTAAAATATCAGAGGAGAGGTTAAACAACATTTTTAGATTGCATACCGAATAAAAAAATGAAGAGAGCAAAGTCACTCTTCATCTGGATAAATGGAATTAAGCAGAGATTGAGGGAGATGAAAATAATAGAAGGAAAACGAAATGGCAGAGAGGAATACTCATAACCAATAATAAATGAGAGAAACTAAATAATAATAATAATAATAATAATAATAATAATAATAATAATAATAAATAATAATAATAATAATAATAATAACAGTAATAATAATCTTCTTGTATCTTGTAAGCCCATGTTTTCCTTAACAGAGATTTAGGAGCTCTCCCCCTACAGGGAATAATTTGAACCATACTAATTTAGTTACACTTGTTGCGTATATATGTCATTTGAGTGGTCCGTGGTCAGCGTTCCGACTGACATCTAGGAAACCAAGGTAGTACCTACTAGGACGGGAAAATTCGGTAAATTTTGCTTAGAGGCCTTTTCATTCAGGCTTAAGGATCTTTTACGAGCCTGAAAATCTTCAGACTCGGGACCCACGGCTTAAAGTGTCTCCCGGAGGACTTGCTCCTTGTTTTTTTCCATCCTAAAAAACCCGCGACCCTCAGGACTAGAGGCATGGAACATAACCACTAGTCCACCGCGGCCGATAATAATAATAATAATAATAATAATAATAATAATAATATTAATTATTATTATTATTATTATTTTAAACCGACACATTTAAGGCCTCAGTCTTTTCTTTCACTTAATCAGCGAAAAAATATTAAATACAGAAAATATTTACACTAGATCACAACATATAATATTATAAGTAAATAATTATACAAATTAAACTAAAATTATGATGAATTAATTCAATCTTTTGAGAATCAAAAAATTAATCCACTAAAAGACCAATTATAAAATAAAGAGATTTAAATTTCTCTTAAAGGAAGCTAATATCCAGGAATCCCTAATTTACTGTGGTAAGAATATTTATCAGTAGACATGGTATAGGAATTTAAATTATGACTGATTCTGTGTTGTGGGTTGTTGTATCCTGTTGTGTTCTGGTGTGATCATATACTCAAATTGTAATTCGAGCATAGGAAATGGAAGCGAGAAGATACGTAGTTTGGTGTAGAAGTAGGCTATATAGCCTACAATTTTGAATAACAGAATAAGAATGCATTTTTCTCGTGGAAGTAAGAAGAAATGTGTCATATTGAGAATATTAAAAATATAAATGATACACATGTAATAATTAATTTGCAATTTGTGTTACCGAAGTCCATCAATAATGTCTCTCAATAAGATTTCCCAATAATCAAAATGCAGTATCATGATAGTTTGATCTCTTTTGAGATCAGTCGGAAGAACATTTTTCAATCTATCTAATGAGTGCATTATTGAAAATACTTTTTTTTTTTAGATTTGCTTTGTTTGGATTTATTCACTATTAAAATAAACACATCACCGATGAATGTATTATGCAAGTCAAATATATGAAATACTATTTTACTGCAAATAATTCATGCAGTCTTCCTGAACTCAGTTTCTGTATTTTAATTCCGGTAACCTTTTTTCTTCAAAGAATTAAAACACATTGGGAAGAATTATTTGCGGTAAAATGCAATTCCTTTTATCCAGTGGCACAAGGTTGTTCTACGACATTTATGGCATTCTCTGCTGACATTGGTTGAATTCTAATCAGCTTCTGAGATTGATACGCCTGGAAGGCGGAGTTACATTACCACGATGATATGATGGGGTAAATAATAACGAAGCACCGGGAGGGTCCTTAAACCTAAACTTAACCTAAATTCCATATCCTGGCAGAATTATTTCTTTTGAGAAAAAAAATAATACCCTGTGATCTGAGCAGCCTAAATCCCAGACTATGGGCAACCACAGGAATGGTTCCCTTTAAGGAAAAATTACTATGGTTAGACCGGGAATCGAGCCCGGGACCTCATGAACAGTAGTCAGAAACGCTGACCACTAGCCCATGAGGCTAGTCGTCGGAAGAACATTTTTCAATCTATTTAAAGAGTACGTTATTGAAAATACTTTTTTTTAGATGGTGCTTTGTTTGGATTTACTCACTATTAAAAAACACACCACAGATGAATGTATTATGTAATATAAATATATGAAATAATATTTTACTGCAAATAATTCGTGCAGTCTTCTGTATTTTAATTCCGATAACATATTTCCTTCAAAGAATTAAAACACATTGGGAAAATGCGGTAAAACGCGATTCCTTTAATCTAGTGGCAAAAAGTTGTTTTACGATATTTATGGCATTCTTTGCTGACATTGGTGGAATTCTAATCAGCATATGAGGTTGTTACGCCTGGAAGGCGGAGTTACATTACCACGATGATATGCTGGGGGTAAATAATAACGAAGCATCGGGAGAGTCCTTAAACCTAAACTTAACCTTAATTCCATATCCTGGTAGAATTATTTCTGTTGAGAAAAAAATAAAATAATACCCTGTAATCTGAGCGGGAATCTCAACCCCGGGATTTAATAAACTGCAGTCAGAAGCTCTTACCACAATACCATAAGGGTGGTCGTAAAATACAATATTATAGTTATTTGGAAAAAAAAAAAAAAATTGGGCACTGAAGATGTTTCCAGACGTTGATCTCTAATATATATATATATGCCTACGTTTTATAACTATATTTGTGAGTGGCCACGTACTTACATTCTCTCAATTTATTTCTCTGCTCATTTTTAATATTATGAAATTATAAAACAATGAGAGGGAAGAAAATGAAAACTTTTCAACTTTTTTAGTATGCAATTTTCATTGATAATAGTGTTGTTTTCAAAATTAAACTTCAGTGAATTGGATCATTTTAAAAGAAAATAGGTATTCATTATACACATTTTTGCCCTGGCATTGCAATCACCTCATTTCAGGAGTTTATCCCAATCGAATGAGCCTCTCTTATGGAAGAGTGAAAGAGAAAAGATAGTATTCGCAGTTATAGAAATTAGAACATTATTTGAAATTATACAGTAGGATGGAATGAGAGAAAGATAAAAAATATATAAAGTTTTGCAGCGTCTAGGTGTTTGCCTTGCTTAGTTATGCAAAATACTGAGAGCCGGGGAGCGCAGTCAGCTTTTCTTGGCAAATAGACTCATTACACACACAAACTTTAAAGTGAATGAAGAATAAATTGTCTCCATATCCTCGTGATGGCTGCCTGACGTTCTCATATTACTGAGGCAACGCCTTTTCCCTTCTCAACGGTAGCTGTCAGGCGTTTAATGTTTTCTCCTAGGTACAGAACCCGTTCTATGTCGCAAGGGGTGTCCTAGCAACATTTGTCGACTTTGTTCAAATAAAATGACAAACCGTAAACAATACGTTTTACTTTAATTTTCAGTTCACAGTTAAATAATTACTTGTTAAACTAACACACCAGGAAGTTCATGGTCACACATCCCTATTCTATGCTAATGGTTTCCAATCATTCCCTGACACACATCCCTATTCTATGCTAATGGTTTCCAATCATTCCCTGACTAATTCATCTTCCACAAATCCTGGTTTATGTTATTCTCTCACTTCATTCTTGACCTACCTACCGGAAGATTTCCTTTTTTTACAATTCCATGTCCCTCTTTCATTCCACATTTATGCCACACATCCTACACGCTATGGACTTAACTCTGGTTTCTCAGAAAGACCATGCATCTCTCTGTTATCTATCTATCTATCTATATATATATATATATATATATATATATATATATATATATATATATATATATAAACGAGTGAAAGTATGTCTGTTTTGCCCTTTATAGACTTCTAAACCGTTCAACCGATTTTCGTGAAAATTTGTATGTACAGATTTTCGGATGCGGCGAGTATTTACCTGTTATCTATTATATCTATTATATTCTAAAATCATTAGGTGTAGGATTCACCTGACACGAAAATTTAAAAATCGCTCTAGCGGTCGCAATTGTCAATGTTTCACTATGAAACTCAGTATATCGTATTAAAATAAACCGAGGTAGGTACTGTCAAAAAATGAGCGAAATTCGACAATTCCAAAATTATAAAACTGTCTAAACGACTGCACCGATTTTGATGAAAATTGTTGTAATTGTTTGAGTCGGTCTCTGGATGGGTTAGATTCAGAATTGGACCCTCTAAAACCATTAGCTGTAGGAGTTCACGTGAAGTGAAAATTTAAAAATCGCTCTAGCGGTCACAATTTTTGACGTTTCACAACAAACTCAGTTCATTCCATTAAAATAAACGAAATGAGCGAAATCACACAATTAGAAGTGAAAGTTTACTTGAAACCCGAAATTAAAAACTGCCTAAACAATTGGACCGATTCTGGTGAAATTTTGTGTGGAAAGCTTATGTCCGCCTTGTCCTCAGCAAGTCAAATTTACGTCTCATTTAACTGGTTTACGGAATATGTATTTTTTTAGTTAAATTGAAAAAAGTCAATTTCTGATACCAGCTTGTTTAAAAGTGTTGGATTGCAGAGAAAACAAATCATGTATAGTCATAAGTTATTAGCCCTATTGCCTATTTGCATATTGTTACATAATTTGACACCAATTTAAATTATATCTATCTTAATTTTTCTATTACTTTATTAAAATATCAAATAAATTAAACGATTGTATCTTATGGGATACATTACCAATTTATGAGTTAATTAAATTGAATGTTATACACATTACGAGGAACTGAACTTGACAGTTGTAGAGTCAATATTTAATTTCAGATTTCAGGTAAACCCCCACTTCTAATGGTCATATTTCGCTGATTTTTGGAGAATATCTTCCTCGATTTATTTTAATTTAATTTACTGAGTTTCGTTGTGAAACACCGGAAACTGTTACCGCTGGGGCGATTTTTAAATTTTCGTTTCAGATGAACTCATACATCTACTGTAATAGTCCGATTTTGCTGGTTAACAAATTCACCTTATTTTCTTAATTAATAGCTATATTCCAAATTTTGTTTCGATGAAATAAAAATCGCGGTCGATAGATTGTTAACAAAGTCACATACATACATGTTGGTATTAGTCATTTTCAGAGTTTCGGTGAAGATATGTATTTTTTAAACATTTTAATCAGAAAAACCTCAATACCTTAATTTCTCTGGAATTCGCTAAAACTAAAACTACAGCGGGGTTCTGAAAGCATTTAGACATGAATTCTTTTCTAATCCAGCTTGCATACTTGATACGAATACTCATAGCTGTGTACACCCCTATTCTTCTGCTCGAGATGAGAACGTAGATCGGCGTGAATGGTGATCCATATAACCGTTGACTCTGTACAGAAATACTAATTCTTTTCATAGTGAAGTCATTTTGTATTCATTAAAGTACAATGAGAACAAAGTTTGAAGCAGTGTTTTGCTATAAGTGACAAGTGCCTCATTAAAATAATTTTGCCAACATGGTATTTAATCAAATATGTAACGTTAGTTAATACTCTATCTTCTTCTCTTTCTTTCTTAGTAGGCTTTAGGCTGTTTGAACTTCTTTTGCAAGATCTCTGTGGACTTTTCTTCCTTCTTAAACAATCCTCGAAACTCTTTCCTCCTCCACTCTGTGTTAATTCCATTCTCTCCTTCGTTTGGTGATCCATTCTCCAAAAAGTTGAATGCCACACTGCTTTCTACTGGCATTTTTATATGGTCAAATATAATTTTAACGGTTATTTTTATAAAAATGTTCTTTACTGCTGTTTTAGTAATTTTTTTAATGCCTGCTGTTGTTTCAGATGCATAAGTGAGAATATGTCTTACTTTGATTTTAGTTTAATGAATTACATTTCCCAGAATATTTTCTTTAAAACATTCTGAGATTCTTGTAGTTTTTTTTCACTTGCTGTTGTACTTCATGTTGCCAATATTCCATTACTTATTTTTGACCTCGTATAATTGAATTTCATTACTTTTTCAATTTGTCTGTTATTCCAGTTTGCTGTGTACAGGTTCTTTGTGGTTATCATTTTTTAATTAATAGATATATTTCGGATTTCTCACAGCCCAGTCTACATTGATAAAGAAATCTTTGTAATTTGTGTTCACTGTCTAGTTCTTCCAGGTCCGCTTTATTAATCTTAACATTAATTTCGCTTCCAAACTTACAAGGGAACTGTCAACCATTGCATGCCGAAACCTACTGATTTACTTCTGAAAAACTGATTATTTTAAATTTGTTTACAACAATTTTTTGTCCGATTCCCATGAGATAAGCTTTACCAGAGCTTCATCCATAGATTTCTCAAGCTTATCTTTCTGTTTATTTCTCCTTGCTGAAGTTCTAATAACAGTGTCATCAACGAACATGCGACCATTATATCCCGAACTTTCTTCAACTCTTATTTATGTAAACATTAAATGGAGTAGACATCTTCCTATTTTGAATTATTATTTGTACTCGACATCCTGAATATGATCAAATTTTAATTTCAGAAAATAATATATTTATGTTTCTTCCATATAAACTATTTTTTTTTTAGAATATAGTGTTTGAAGGACAATTTACTGAAGCTGGTATATGAGCACATGGTGTGTATTGTGTGAGAGATGATAATGAAGTGAAACCCTCGAATGCCCAAAAGTATCACATGCTTCCACAACGTGCAACATACTACGGAGAGTAACGGAGTTTATTCCAGGCACTTAGCGCACAATATACCAATTAAAAAGTGTACACGATCACCTCTAGTCCCCAGATTTAATTAAGTATTAAGTAAGGGTCAGTAGATATAGATATACGTCTTGTGCTCCTTCTGCAGATGATGGGACTTGTCCCTAAAGACCTAAACAGATAATTAATATTTTACAAAGTTTAGGAGACGCGCCTACAAGATAATTTTATAATTTAATGTAATAATCTTAATTTTGGGGTTCAAAATTTTACATTTGACATTTACAACCTCGCCGGGAATCGAGTCCTGACACGCTAGTCAGGAACCAAGCATATTGTCATCTGAGCTATCTCTGTGAACTAAACATTATTTTTTTATCTAAAGTCGAAAAACTGTCCAAATAATTTAATTAAATATTATATCAGGCAAACCTATATGAGAATTCCAACAGAGATATACAAACGCCACATTTCCAATCAAATAGTTTTATATAATTCTACTTTTCACCCATATATGTGCCCAAATACAAAACAATTATAAGAGATCATACCATATTAATAGTGTGTTTTTTTAACTAGCGGATTTAAAAAAAATCTTTGAGACTTTGCTTCATGTTTTTTTATATACGCTTTAATATTAAGATCATATGTTCCTAGAATCTTTGTTGTATCCACAGTTTGTAAGTTAGATCTATTTGTGTAGTATTCTTGTGAAATTTAACTAATTCTATTTTATTTAAAATAATATTGAGAAATGGTGAATATAATGCAATGAGTTCTGGTTAATGAAATTCCAACCTAGTATTTGAGTGATCCGGACACAACCTCAGTCAAGTCGGTCGGCACACAAACCTCCCGCATACGAGTCTAAAACACTACCGACTAACACAAATAACTCGAAGTTTTAAATTGTTCCCTTCTATACATTTATGTCTATGACTCACATAAAATATATAGGTCTATATGAAACACTTGATTTTAAAAGTGTAGTTATGCATTCAGGCCGATTTTTTTGTCATTTTAGATTCGATGAAAGTAAATATGTTTAAAATTTACCACTGAACCAATGACGACCAGAAGAACAATATTATGGCAAGCAAAACGGATGACATTGAGGTAACTATAAAATACATTCCACAAGAACTTATGCCCTTTTTTGTAAGAGATCGAAACCCCCCAGAATGATCTTGAAGTGATCCTACGTAGAGAGCTGAAATTCACATTTGTCACTTTCATTTAGTATTTTTGTCTTTGTTTTAAAATCCGAACTTTACTAGAAAAATGAATGACTTTCGATTTTTGTTTAAATTTACTTGATTTTCGAAAATTGGATTTACTTTGAAACAAATACATTTTAAATTTTATTTGAGTTTTATTTATATTCCTATTTATAACATTTTTTTTAATTCGGTACAATTTATACTGTTTGATGTTAAAAAAGAAGACATCTTAAAAATAAATGTGAAGAATATTTTTGCCAAAGCAAACCTATTTAATACATTTTGTTGTTCATCAACATGCTCATTTTTAATGTGAAGAACATAAGTTGTTCTGGACGCTAATTTCGATGCTTTTCATAGCCCTTTTTACTCCCTATGAATTATCAACATTTTTATTAAACCCATTTCAAAATCATGCTTTCCATATAAATTACTTGCTCTTTTTAATGTATAGTTTTCTCCCTGTATTATTGTTTTCCTCATCCTTACCTGCAGTCAAACTGTACAGAAGTGTATTTTGTCACTAAGTTGGTAAGACGCAGGAATCCAGTGAAAGGGCGGAGAGATTTGAATGTAGGGGGTGTAAGTAAATTTTCTTACAGCGACTCTACCGTGTTGTATAGGAGAAGAAGAAGCAGCAAAATCTAATCTGAAATACGTGTTTAGAAATGTAAATGACGTAAGAAAAGGATCCACGAAAATCCTTTCAAGATTAATAACTTTTGGAATGAACTCCACGTACGAATCTGTTAAGTTTACAATTCGGTATGTAGGTGGCGTCACGTACGTGAGGTTAGGGCACCGACTAACGCACCGTCTTGAGGCGCGGGCGCACTTAAAATGGATGACAGTGATTTCCCTCTCACGATATGTAACTTTTACACTCATTCGGGGAGTTACGTACACAACTCAGTCATATGTCGGGTAAACGTAGCACCACGGTTCCCCCAAAAAACGGTGTCCGCGGATTAACACCTTATGCAAGTTTGTTTACAATATAACTGGAACATAGCTCGGTTATAGTATAGTAGTAACAGTAGTGGTAATTCCTGTCACTCCTCTTGCAAGCATAGGGTCTCTGCGAAAGCTGACTTCATTCCAACTTTCCCCTTGTTCAATTTATCTTGTTACGGTGCTGCGCCATGTAATTTTTGGTCTTCCTATTTTTCTAGGCAATTCCTGTGGATTCCATTGTAGAGCTCTCTTTGGCACAGTGTCTAATTCTCTTCTGAGAGCGTGTCCAATCCATTTCCATTTACGATATTTAATATCCTTCCAGATCTCATCCTGTGATGTTATCTTCCATAATTCCTCGTTTGATATGGTTTTTGTCCACCAGATTCTCAAAATAAATATCAGGCATCTATTTATATGTAGGCATACTTGCAATGTTTTATATCCATCCATAGTGATTCTGCCCGAAGGCAGGTCCTTCACTGCAATCATAGCATTTTTTTCATGCTATGCTTGCAGCTTTACTAGGGAATTGTAGGTGTGGTAGCTTCCCGTTGCTTTCCACACCGGTGAAGGATGATGATGATGGTGATAATGATAAGGATGGGTGGCAATGGAGAAGTTTGGAATATCTAAATCTCTCATACATTTTATAAAAAGAATGTATGATTGTAAAGCAAGTATTATGGTTGGAAATAGAATATCCTCAGAATTTGATATAACAAAAAGATTAAGACAAGGATGCGGGATGTCACCAACATTGTTCAAGATATATTTAGAAGATGTGTTAATGAAATGGAATAAGTCATGTAGGGGAATGGGAATCGACATTAATGGCCATTTACTGCCCAATTTATTATTCACTGATGACCAGATTATAATAGGACAAGATAAAGAAGATATAGAATATATGATCAGAAAGTTGGTCGATGCATTTGAGGTAGGTGGACTGAAGATAAATTATATTAAAACAGAATATATGGTAATCGGAGGAAATTCAGAAGACCTACAAATAAATAATATGATAATTAAATGTGTTGAAGAATTTAAATATTTTGGATTTATAATAGATAAATCTGGTACTTGTGAAAAAGATATTATTAACAGAGCAAATTCTGCAAGGAAGGCGATTAGATCCCTGAATGTTCTTTTATGGAATAGAAATTTGACCAGAAAAACAAAAAAAGGGATTATGCAGACAATAATAGAAAGTATACTTACATATGGATCAGAAAGCTGGACAATAAATGAAAGGATGCAGAAAAGAATCTTGGCGACAGAAATGGATGGATTACGGAGAAGTATGAGAATATCCAGGCTACAACATATTCGAAATACATATATCAGACAAGAAATGGATGCACAAGAAACTGTTATCGATAGGATAACAAAGAGAGTTCTACAATGGTATGGACATGTACAACGGATGTCGGAAGACCAGTGGCCTAAACAGGTGTTGGATTGGATGGTACCAGGCAGAAGGAGAAGGGGAAGAAGTAGAAGAGCATGGTATGAGGGAATATATGATGCCATGATGAAGAGGGGTATGGAAGATGGACAATGGGAAGATAGGAATCTCTGGAAAGCAGGAATCAAAGGCAAACTGCTGTAAAGTGGAAAGTATGTATTAAGTAAGTATGATGATGATGACTATATGATCTCGGGGACCGTTTGACCTTAAAGTTTTCCTGACATTTGTCTTACAGGTGAGGAAAAACCCCGATAAAAACCTCACCCAGAAAAACTGCCCCGACCGAGGATCGAACCCGGGCCCGCTGCGTGACAAGGCAGCACGCTACCTCGAGACCACAGCGGTGAACATGTTATATATAATGCAAATTTTTCCTTTCCAACTCTCACGCCCATATAGTGTAGTCAGAAATGTATTTGTGATTGATAGCTTAAAATCCCTCTCCCGACAGTTCGTGTTACTGTAAGGCCCGGGTGGCTGTGTGGCATGTATGTTCCTTTAAGCTGAATTGTAAACTAAGTTAATGGAATGACATTGTAACTTTTCGAATTGATTTACTGCTGTTATAAAGATGTAACCGGGCCTGGTGGACCAGTCGTTACCATGCTCGCAGGTTCATACCCGTCCGAGTTCGTTGAATATTTCAGGGCGAAAAATGTTGCGTATGACTTTCTTTGAAAAGGAATTATAACCGTGTTGTAGATTTATGGCACATAAAATAACCTAAAGGTTTCGGGCTCATAAAAGAGCTTCAAGCGTAAATTAGAGCTTCCGAACCAAATGTAAACGGGTATTTCCATCTAAATAATACTTTAGTTGTCTACCAGGTGTCTATTTGAGGCGACGAACTGTCACTCGCTGACATCAGTAGGCAAATAAGCATAACTAAATTAGCTGCGTTAAGCACATCCCGTAAGGGAGTACCCTTGTCCCTTGTGGAGGTGTACGGAAATATACAGATAGAATAATATCAAGTCTATAACAAAAAAGAGGCTTCTGAACAAACTGTGTTGCCTTTTAGACCCGGTTCGAATTCCGATGCTAATCAGCGTTGTTAAATAAATTAATAACACAAACGCAAGGATGTAGATATATATTTTTTAAAATTCTTTGATATGGTATTTTTAACTGCAATGGTCATCTAGCAACGTTGCTGTATGTTATAGCCAGGCTTTAAAAAGCGGAATGACTTAAAACTGGGGCAAGTTTTGTCACGGTTTGACTACATGTGACATCCGTGCTTTCAAGCTACCCCATCCACTGTCAGTACAGTCAGATCACGTAAGAGGTAAAAATGCCCCCTTGTAGGTAGAAGATACAGGAGTGAATTGCTTTATTATTTCTTGCACTTTTCTTTTCATTGTTAGCT
This sequence comes from Diploptera punctata, assembly GCA_030220185.1. NCBI lineage: Eukaryota > Metazoa > Arthropoda > Insecta > Blattodea > Blaberidae > Diploptera > Diploptera punctata. The sequence goes on along the minus strand of JASPKZ010001618.1, from coordinate 2,770,847 downwards.
AACTATAATGTCCAAACACTGATCTCATAGTGCCTTTCAAAAACGATACAGCATCTATAAGTAACTTCATGATTAACTCATCCCGGTCACTATTCCTGGTTAAATCTGTGTCCTGTCTTATAATTTTTCTCGTCTTATAGACATCTCAATTCGGCAATACGCGGAGTAACGAGTTTACACTTTTAACTTTAGATTAAGCCTACCCGCGCTCCAGCGCATATGGAAGCACATGTAAGCCTACTCTTAAACCCGTTTTTTTAACAATCACTCGATAGGAGTTGTGTTAATTAAATTAAATTAACATATTGTGCGCAAGTGTAACCACGTAATTATAAAATACACTGCATTATAATTAACACTGTGATTCAATAACAATTTAGATTTGAAGTTATTAATGAAATTAAATGTGCTAGACAAAAAAATAATTAAAATCTGTTAAAATTAAAAAAGTGACATGTATTTAGAAATAAATATAATATTAAAAACACAAATCGGGAAAATGTGCCAGTAGCTCAATTTGAATGCAACCACGTTCCGAAAACTGTTGGGATAGTAGATGGAGGTTGGGATGTGATATTAGAATTACATGACAATACCATTAACTGCAACACTATTTTAAAGCGTAACCACACATGCTCCAGTGGTTAACAGCCTCAATTATTCATGTGTAGAATTGACCAGTTTTTGTTTTTGTAATGAAAGCAATATATATTTCCTTTTGTGTAAATCGAAACCTTTGCAGAGAAAAATTAAACTAGCGATCTATATAATTACTGACACGAAAAACAGTTTCAAATTGAAATGAGTTTCAAGGAAACTCAGATACACAATAGGCCTACAACTGATATTCGCGGTTAATTTAAAGATAGGCAAATATTAAAATCAAGATTTCAGATTAATTTTGTATCGAGAGAGTAGAACATGTGTTCAATGAATTTTGTCTTTCTTTTTTCTCTTGTAGAGAAATTTATATGATTTAACGCTGATTAAGACCTTATGGTCTTAAATTTATGAGGCAAAATAAAATAATTATTATTTATAATTGTGTCCTGTGCCATTACGTTGACTCATGACATTTCAGGCACTCACTCTTGGCTTTGGTATAGCCTAATTGTAATCCACTTCTGAAATTTGGGGCGCTTTTAAGGGAGAGTTTCGTTATCCCGATGTTATGATGGTGATAAATAATAATGAAGCATCAGTAGAGTCCTTAAACCTACTCGTAAATTCCAGATCATGGGTGTCCACAGGAATAATTTATTTTAAACAAAATTTCCTGTGCTCTTATCGGGAATGCAATCCGGAACATTTATCTTGAGAGAATTTTTTTACCTTCATCTTTAAATTATTTACTTATTTTTATAGGATTTAAACTTTTATTTGATGAAATGTAGTAACAAGCTCTGACCACAATACCATGAGTTTGGTCTGATTATTATCATCGTCCTTTCAAGTATTAGGCCCAGTGGCCCGTTACGGTCTCCCGCCATCTCCGAAAAGGTCGACCTACAGATCTTCTGCCTCGAGGAATGTAGTGAAGAATTTGTTTTGGTATTCTGTGACGATCCATGCGCTGAATATGGGCTAGCCAATTGTTTCTATATTCATGGAGGTATTCAGATATAGGTACGATGTTTAACTCTCTGGCTATTGTTGACTTTCTTTGGTGGTCTAAAAGGCTATAACCTGCAGTTCGTCGCCGAAATTTCATCTCCGTTGCTGTAATATGACGATCATCCTGAGTTCTGATGGTCCAAGCTTCACTGCCATATCAGATTATGGGTCTAGCGAGAATTTTATAGATTTTCATTCTTGTGTGTCTCTGCACTTTTGATGGTTTAAAAACTTGGTTGATAATTCTTAAAGCTTTATTATAGTTTTGTATTTTAAAGGATATATCACATTCCTCATTATAAGTTAGATTATATCCTAAGTATTTAAATTAATTAACTTGCTCTAATATTGAATTCTGAATACAAATTTTACTTCTTACTGGGAATTTCCCTTGAAAGGTCATAACTTTAGATTTTTTTTGTTGATATTTCCATGTTAAATCGTTGGGATATTATATTAAGATGTTGAGTGGAATATTGTAATTCATCTTCATTATTGCCGAAAAGAGCCTGATCATCTGCATATAAGAGTGTGTCTAAAATTGTGTGTCTTGAGAGAGGAATATTACCATGAACTGTCAATCTCCAGTGTTTGATGATAGCATTAATGTATACATTAAATAGAAGTGGTGATAGAGGGCATCCTTGTCTGACTCCGCAATTTATATGTTTCCAATCTGACAATTCTGTTCCTATTTGTACTGCTATGATGTTATTTTTATATAGATTAAAAATTGTTTGGGTCTGTTGATTTGGTGTTCCATCATCAGTTAAGATATCTAAAAGTTTTTGTCTGTCAACTCGATCAAATGCTTTGATAAAATCTATAAACGCTATATGTAGTTCTTTATTGAATTCTTTGTGCTTTTCGATAAGAAGTTTTAAGGTGAAATAACCATCGGCACAGGATCTTCCCTTACGAAAACCATTTTGTTCTTCCCCTAATAAGTTTTCATAGTGTTTTTGTAATTTAGAAGCTAGAATTTTTGTAAAAACTTTATATCCACTGTTATTATTATTACTTACTTACTTACTTACTTACTTACTCACTGGCACTATCGAACCCGTAGGTTCATGGCCGCACGGACATAAGCCCTCCATACATCCCTATCCTGTGCTAATGTTTTCCAATCATTCCCTGTATAATCTACTTCCCTCAAATCATAGTTAATGTTGTTCTCCCACCTCATTCTTGGTCTACCAACTGGGCGTTTTCCTTCTGGCTTTCCTACAAGAAGTTTCCATGCATGTCTTTCATTACCCATACGCGCAACATGTCCTGCCCATCGCAGTCTACGGGACTTAACTGTTCTTATTATATCTGGCCTCCTATAAAGACCATGTTATTATTATTATTATTATTATTATTATTATTATTATTATTATTATATCATTCAGAGTCTTTCATCGTAAAGAAACATAATATTTTACTAAGGACTTTAAAATCTTTTGTACTTTAAGAATGCAAGATTTGAAGGAGTTCCCATAATGTAGTAAAATATAATATTTATCAGATATATAAGCACGGTATCCTGAAATCTTAAATGTATCATCTTCTCTGATCTAGATTACCATATATATATATATATATATATGTGTGTGTGTGTGTGTGTGTGTGTGTGTGTGTGTGTGTGTGTGTGTGTGTGTGTAAGTATAGGAAAAATTAACAAACTTTCTAACAATAAGCAACAAATATGTAAATTAGTTAAGATAATTTTTTTATCAAGGCTACATTTGATGAACTTCAATTAAATTTACATTATTCACATATTTTAGTAGGATGGTCAGTCATCTCTGTATCTAGATTTTGTGCATGAATTATAGAATAATACAAACAAAAATACGTTCTAGATAACTATATATTCTAGTTCAGTATAGTTTTCTGAGAATTCGGTATTCAGTTTTAACGTTTTCACAATGATGTATTTATAAAGTCTATTCTAAATAGAAGAACATGTTTATGACGTGACTTTGGAAAATATCATCACACAGGGTGGGAGGAGTGTCAAGCGATTTGAGGAGTTGTAGTTAGTGTAAGATAAGGACCTATTTTATTTGAACTTGTGTCACGCTCGCAACAGTGTTGCCAAACTCAGGTCTACAATCTGCTTCTCCAAGTTATACAGGGTGTTAAAAAAGTACGTTTATGTCGTTTCAGGGATGATAGAGGACGTAAAAGCAAAATTTTATTTTTATCTGACAAAACTTTGGCATATGCACCATTTTGCCGCTAGACGGTCTTACGTGTAGATAGCTTGACCTCCGTACAACACGCACCGGTTAGTTCTCTCTGTGCTGCTGTGTCTGCAACAAGTTTAAAGGGTCCTCACGGTGTCAACTAAGACCTGCTACTAAGCCTTGCTACCATAAATACGTAAGTTCGTTTTGCGTTTACTTTCCATTCTCGTCCCTCAGCATCCTACCTGCAATGTTGAAACGTGTTTACGTTTGTATTACATGACAGTTTCCATTTGTTGTAGTGTACTGTACACAACTGATACATCACAGATGACTGAGTACACTCTAAACGAGCTTACGGACTTGCATCTTCTATATGGGGAGACACGTGCAGCACGCCGCCTTTACGCAGGAAGGTTTCCGATGAGCAGGTTACCATCTCTCAGCTCCTCGTCTGGTTGGTCCCACGTGTCCAATTTCACATATACAGGTATCAAAACATGAGATGGTACTCTCCTCATCGGAAACCTTTCTGCGTAAAGGCGGCGTGCTCCACGTTTCTCTCCATACAGAAGATGCATGTCCGTAAACTCGTTTAGAGTGCACTCAGCCATCTGTGATGTATCAGTTCTGTACACTGCACTACATCAAATGGAAATCGCCATGCAATACAAACGTAAACACGTTTCAATTTTGCAGGTATGCTGAGGCACGATAATGGATAGTAAACGCAAACGTACTTACTATACGTATCGTAGCAAGTCTTCGTGGACATCGTGATGACTCTTTCAACATATTGCAGACACAACAGCACAAACAGAACTAATGTGCGTGTTGTGGCGGTAGTCAAGCCATCTACACGTCAGTCCATCTAACGGTAAAACGATGCACATGCCAAATTTCTGTCAGATAAAAGAAGTGTTCGTTTTTACCTCCTCTATCATCCATGAAACGTTGTAAATGCTTTCTTTTTACATTTATATCTACAATAACGGTGGTGTAGAATACAGTGTGAGCCTATCTGTGGTCACAGAGAATGAGTTAAGGCACAAAATTTAAAAAATGAGTTAAGTGTATTCTTGCCACCTTCTTATTCTTCTGCGCCTTCTCCCAACCCAGGACTCGAGTACTTTGTTCTTCCTTGGTACCGGTATATAGTAAATAAAAGTGCAGAATCTCGGTTATGGAATTGCTTGCCTATAAAATAGCGATTTCATACTTGTTAACTGTGACCACAGATATAACACATAGCCGTATATTTAGAGTACGACACTTAAATTGTTGCCGAATAATTCCAGGATGAGAATAAAACTTTTATTTTAATTACACTATCTTTATTATTATTATTATTATTATTATTATTATTATTATTATTAATATTATTATTATTATTATTATTATTATTATTATTATTTTAAATAGAGCATTTTAATTTGAGGCGAAAAGTAAAATTATTAGGTTGTCTCGTAAGTAATGTCGATTTTTAACGTAATGGTGTGTAATTTACTGGGAATTCGTTCCAAACGGACGTGCAGTCGATTCGGGCATTTATTCTCAAAAACTGGAATGAGTTAATGAAATTTTGAGGGAACAACCACGGCCACATAGCCCGGAATCTTTTAACATTAACCATAATAAAAATTCAGGGATTGGAAGGAAACAAACTGCTACCAAACATATCATATAGCCCTGATCTAGCGCCTTCAGATTATCATCTGTTTCGATCCATGACGCATTTCGCACATTTCTTGCGTGAAATTTCGAAATTAATTATAGCTGTAGAAGTGTTTTTGAACGAATTCTTCACATAAAAGAAAAACAGAGATTGGTAACATTCTGGGATAATATATAGTTCAGGACCATATAATCTGATGCTATCTATTTTGAAAGAGTATTTCAATTCCTTATTAGAAAAAGAATCCAATCTAAATTTTGTTTAAGAAACATTACTTATGAGATAGTATATAGAGCAAATTCGGGTAATGTGGACCCCTATTTTGAATTTGTTGTATTCCTTCTTTTAATTAAGGGATTTAATTTTGTTTAATTACCATGATACTATCATTAGTGTTATAACTATGATATAACATTGTTATTTTATCCAAATATGGAAACATCTTCATAATTTATAAACGTTTCTATATTACAAGAATGGTCCACTTAAGCCTCCATATTCGGGTAAAGTGTACCTCAGAGTCCACCCTAGCTTTTAGTCTATTTTTAAATTTATTTACGCTTATCAATTTATACAGACAGCACAAATAAATTTAAAAGTATTTATCGCGGATCGTAATTAAAAAGCGTTAATATTTATTTAACATTTTGAAAAATTATTGTTCGTTATAACATTCACACGTCATTCATCTGCAGGCAGCGACGGTTTTTGGGTTTCGTAAAATTGCAAGGATATTAAATAAAATTAATTAAGTGCATGGTTTTTACAGATATCATCATCATTGATAAAATGTACGTATTCGTATAAAGTGGACCCAGTCCACTTTAACCGCTTCATTGAGGGTCAAACATTAGCCGAATTCTTTGTTATGTTTAATTATATTATACAGCCGCCATGTCACATAATATCAAATCAAACCCGTCAGTATATTAAAATAAAAGAGCATCTTTATGATATATTTAGGAGATTTTTCAATATTTATAATATTCAATAGCAGAAATTAAGAATTAATTCTTAGCTTGAAAAACTTTAAAATTGTATTTTCATAAAATCACAAATAAATCCTTCTTCGCAGAAATAATAAAAGAAACTGCCCTTCAACACGTCAAAGTTGATAAGAGGAAGTAGTTAAAATATTTTCTGTTCGAGGGCAGAATGAATTAAATGAGATATTAAGAGGATGCACTCAAACCGAAGGGTCCACATTATCCAACTTCCTATACAAATAAATTATCCGCAATATTTACAATAGCGCTATTCGTGTGGTTATAGTGAACAAAATATACATTTTTATATTTTAATTATGAATTACTTGCTAAATATAATATTTTTACATGTTTTACAAACATCGTAAATGTAAGAATTTCTCTAAAGAATTATTGAAATTTATTCATGTGTTACTTTACAATGATTAAGGATATTGCCCTGATTTTTACCAAATGTAAAGGGTACGTGCAACAAATTCCTTATCAAATCTTTTGCACAAGACTCCTATACAATCCTTACAACATGAATTATAATTTTGAAATCTATCCAAACCCAAGAGGATTTTGTATATGTATGTGATGATAAACAGAAATAATCTCACAATTAGTGATAGTTTTCTTAACACTGTACGATCGATAGTTTTCACAGTGTTCGATGAAAAAAGCGAGGAATGAGATCAGTGTAAACAATCATAAAGAATTAGAGTTAATTGGATTAGTTTTACCGTGTATGGAGTGTTATAATCAGAGCATGAACCATTAACCCACATTCTGTTATAATAATCATTCACGTGTTTAATTTATTCACTACCTCCGTATCGCACATCACTGCGCTGCATCCTGCACTAATTAACATAATCTCTACAACATGATATATTTATAAATCATTAAATATATTTATTAAATTCTTATATAATTTAGTAGAAAATTACTACATAGATTTAAATAAAATCATTCTAAAAACTAATAAGAAGTGGTTACTTTAGTTTAGCAGAGATAAGTTCCGGTTTTAATACTCTGACACGACAACCTTATTTTTGGTTCATTACCGCTTTTACTTTATAAAATTAATTAGATAACATTTACTCTATGGTAATTTATAGTACGAATCATACCGCCACAGCCTCGGAGCCATGACGAAGTGCAGGAGTGATCTCATTAGATCACCACAATCACCTGTGGTTTGTCAAACAGACTATTTTTTTACCTAACATAAAATGAGGTGAAAGGTGATATGACATGAATAAATGGGGATAAAATTATATTATGAGGGAGGGAAGAGAAGTGGAGAATGTTGGTGGGATGAAATTCGGGAAACGGGAGAACACTGATAAAACTCCGAAAAAACGGTGTGGCTCACCGGAACTGCCAGGGTTCAAACCTGAGGTTCAAGTCTGGGTAGCAGCAAGCACTAGCCAAGTGAGTACTTAAGAAACGTATACTAACTTCAAATTTCTTCTTCTTCTTCATCTTCATGATTTAGGTTTATTTACTAGCATATTCCGACTCCAAATTGCTGCTGTTTCCATCTTTTGTTTGGTCTTCCCAAACTTCTTCTTCCTCATGGTGAATAGCTGGTATGCTGTTTTTGGTATTCTATTCTCAGTCATCCTTGCCAAGTGTTCTTTCCAGTTTGTTCTGTATTTCACTATTGTGTTTAATTCCTCTACTTTTAGTTGTTGTCTTATTTCTGTGTTATGTAATAATTAAATATTAAACTAGGCCTATATGTAATTTCATTTGATATGAATATGGGCAAAACAAATTACATGACAATATGACATACAAGGAAAGATTAAATTAAATACGCTTTTCACTTCATACGAGGGTGGATCGGATTGTAACGGACGGTAACTTTTTCTGCGTTGGTATTGCGTTTAAGGTATAGAAATTTCACCGATATGTAATGATATTTTATGTTCAGTTCTAGCGTGAGAATTGCGAACTACACAACAAAGTTAGCACGGAGATTACTGTTGTCAAGATGTAAAAATCAGTGAACTGTAATGCGATTTTTGTGGGCTAAAGAACATAACCCTAGTGAAATTCAGAGGGACGTGTCTGTTGTGTCTGAGGAAATCTGTGTGGACCGTAACAATGCCTCCAGATTATGATCATTCTTCAAAGATGGCCGTGATAACCTTTGTGATTCACCATGTTCCGGTCGGCCGTTTACATCAGGAACCCCGAGGGTCACATCCATTGAGGTGAAAATTCTCAACGATCAGCGAAGCCTACTGCGAAAATTATCTCAGTAGTTAAACATTTCATATGGCGCGGTGTATGATGCACATTGAAATTAGTGCCCGTTGGGTGCTTAAAGAACTTGACAGACGACCACAAGAGTAGCGCGTGATGACAAGGTCGAACAAATGGAGATGGGCATTACTTGCTGAAAGGATCTGTCACTGGCAATGAGTTGTGGGCGTACCATTGTACGTCAGGCATCGTTTTAAGACACACGCAGAATTCGAATAATCTATCCGCAGATGGCTTTACTCCAACCGAATGGATTTATATGAACACAATATACTGAAACTTGTACCACGATGGAAGAAATGTGTGGAGAAAGTTGTATGACCCAGTAGAAAAGTAACTACAATATGTGAGTTCACTTTGTATGTGTTTTTTTGTTTTACCCATTAATCATTTTTTTAAAGCCCGCCATGCTGGTTCTTGTAACTAGCGGAAGGGGTTCGATATCCGGCGAGGTTGAAAATTGTATTTATTATATTAATTTGATTGTAAAGTATTCAATTTAAAAGGAGTGGTAATGTACAATTTTTTAATCGCTAGATTGTGCATCAAATGCCTACATTAAATTGAACCCCCCCCTCCCGCAGTACACATGTTAAGAAGGCGTGTGATACTGTTGATAGCAGTTAGTGCGTCGGATAGGGATGTTAAGCCAGTGGTCCCGTTAATTATTTTCAACAGGAGTTAGCTACATGTCGGCACCAGTTTCAACCTTCTCCCTTCTTCATCATCATTCCCCTTATAGCACACTTTACACTACATAAACATATAAAAATGCACTCATTAAATAATATTAAATAATATTAAATAAATTAATTCATTCATAATAAAATAAATACTTAAAAAAACTAATATAATTCTAGACAGGCCTAAGAAAGTGAATCTTAAATAACAAATAGATATGAACTTCATAATCTAGAATAAATAATTATATCTCTCTGTACACAATAAGAATACCTACATAATCTATGTAATGTGGTCTACCAAAGCGGTGCGTAAAATTGAAAATTGACCGCATTGACACCGTCTATCCATTCAGCGTGGAACCCGAAGCATGTAGAGTGCATTGGGGGCATTAGAAACACACACGTAAACTTTTAAAAAAGTAGTGCGTTATTTTCCGATGCACCCTCGTACTTCATCATCATCATCATCTGCCTTTCAAGTATTAGGCACAGTGGCCCGTTACGGTCTCCCGCCATCTCCGAAAAGGTCGACCCACAGATCTTCTGCCTCGAGGAATGTAGTGAAGAATTTGTTTTGGTATTCTGTGTCGATCCATACGCTGAATATGGACTAGCCAATTGTTTCTATATTCTTGGAGGTATTCAGATATAGGTACGATGTTTAACTCTCTGGCTATTGTTGAATTTCTTTGGTGGTCTAGAAGGCTATAACCTGCAGTTCGTCGCAGAAATATCATCTCCGTGGTTGTAATATGACGGTCATCCTCGTACTTCAGCTCCATATACTGTAACACTACCATACTTATCTTTATAATTAATAATTATTTTTTTCATTTTTTAGCATTGCATTTTTTTTCTGATGGGAGAGAGATGGCGTACTGCATGAACCTCCAACCTGGAGGACCAGGGACTTCTTTTACAGGTGTTCATCCTTAGATCAGTTGCTTTCACTACATCTAAGAGCCTGATCTGCCCTTAATAGGAAGAATTTAACAGAAAAGATAATTAATAATAATAATAATACTAATAATAATAATAATAATAATAATAATGTCTATTTATTTTTTCTGGCATAGTTTATATCCATTTTAGTACTTTTGGTGTGTTTCCCTCCACAGAATTAAGTTGAAACATCTGATTTTCTATCTTTATTTATTCTGTAAAACTTGGCTTAAAAATTGGTTATAATAGACAAAATCTCCTAATCGCTATTTCTTTATTTTTGAAGCGCATTTGAAGGAATAACTATTTTAATATTTTGGTACCATGTATTATCCGAATAGCTCTTCCTGCTAGTGCCCATTGAAAATATTTTTTTAGGACGTCGTTATTTTTTCATCCCCATGAGATGTCCAAACCATGTCAGGTCTATCACATTCTTCTCTATTTTCATTCGTCTCCAAATTTCTTCAATTCCAGATTCTTATTAATCATTATATCCCTTCTCTTCTTTTCAAATAACGATCCATTTCAACTGCCAAAAGCTTTCTTTTATATCCGTCATTCGCAACCAATATATAATTCACTGTTGTAGCATAAAACATTCCAGTAATGGAATGTGTAATGATGTATTCTTGACCCACCATATTGAATCCAAGGATTCCAAAACCGTTTTTGCTTTTCAATCCGTAATTAAATATTTGCGGGTCCAATTAGCTCTTTTGTAGGTATAATAACATGACCAAGCGTTTAAATCTCTCTCTCTCTCTCTCTCTCTCTCTCTCTCTCTCCCTCTCTCTCTCTCTCTCCCTCTCTCTCTCTCTCTCTCTCCCTCTCTCTCTCCCTCTCTCTCCCTCTCCCTCTCTCTCTCTCTCTCTCTCTCTCTCTATTTGCCTTAAATTAAACTCTCCCTTTTTAGGAACGTCTACATTTCTCACGCCACCTGGGCCTTACAGGGACATGATCTTTCGGGATAGGATTTGTTACTTGGAATATACACATAGTCCTACTATTTAATACACAAGGACACAGAGGGCTTCCCAGGATGAGTGATCTGCTCAATGCCAAGGCCACTTCCGAGACAACACGTACATTTAAGACAAGTCATACCATACACTCATTCATGTATGGTAATACATGGCGAAATATGATGTAGTTAATTATGACAGTCAGATGTTGTTTGGGAACCATTTGGGCCCTAACACTTCCCGACATATGTGTTACAGGCGAGAAAAAGCTCTGAAGAATCTTGCCCAGGAAACCTGTCCTGGCGGGAAATCGAACCTGGACCCGACATTACTCCTAGACCACTTACATTTATCCACTTGTTTGATGGATTCTCCCTCAATAATTATTGTTTCATCTTCATCATTTAAATTTGTTACTAACTATTGTGATGTTACTTTCCATTCCATTAGCCTTATGCTGTTTAATCTCCTAATATTAAAATCTAAATTGTCAGCATCTTGGGTAAAAACCACTTCGTGATCTTCAAAATTCAAGGTAAACAATCATAATCTACAGTGATTCCCATTAGTCTACAACTTCTCTTCCATTGTTTTAGAACCATTTCCAAAAACATATAGCTGAATCCCTGATAACTGACCTAACAAATGCAACAAATAATATATATATATATATATATATATATATATATTAGCCTTCAGATAGTACGACACTACTTTTTGTCTTCAAAACATTATATATATATATATATATATATATATATATATATATGCTTAAATCTCTTTAACTGAAAATATGGAGTTAATATCTCTAATAATTGCACTTTAAAATGTACGGTTTTATATCGGTAACTGACGTAACTGTAGACTGACATCTTGTTTTATAGAGTGAGAATAAAATAATAATCTCTGTTAAATTTTCAATTTTACTTCAACAGACAATTATTGTGAACGTAGTTTATAAAGGGGGAGTTAAAAAATACATGTATTCAGTTTTAATTTCCAATAAACTTTGGTCCTGCGGTGACCAGATCAGTTGCACCTAGGAAGTACCTTATGCACTCGCGAGTAAGCAGGAGCATCACTGTGCAGCCGTATTCTCAGAGGCGGCTAGTCACTATTAAGAATCATTAAACCATTCTTTGGCATTATGCAGTATTCGATGTTCTTGAATATTGAAAACATATTAATTGAAAGAGTTGTTGCCAATTTTTAAATGGATATAATTATGTCTGGCTTTGAAATAGGTTAAAATAGTTTTACTCTCATATCACAATGCTATGATTTGTTGGTGTAAAACTCGTACATCATTTTTATTACATATTAGCACAATATATTGAGCCTATCATTTATGTGAATGTCGCAATTGCACCAAGTAACTTGAAGAATTGATTCAACAATTTTTCCATTTTGAACCATTGCACTTCACTGAAAGTAGGATATGTCACATACTCACAATCAACCTGTCAAGAACTCTTTGGGATATGACATTGTTTATTGTTTTAACTACAACACTCATCACTTCATTCAGCAAAACGCTTTTAGCACACAGACTTTCTTAATGAATGATGCTTTGGATTCCCCAGACTGTCTGATCTTTTAGTTTGTCTTTGAGACACTACACAATTCCCAAGCTACACCCTACCATAACCAGTACCCCATTTGTGGTTATAGATACAAGTGAACTCCATGAAAGATCGATATTTTCTGCAGCTTCTTCTACACGTGATAATGTGTTAGTGCCCGTTGTTGTATCTCGCATTGGCGCTAGAACTATCACCTCTTCTATAACTTATAGTTCGATGTTCTCACCTCTAACACAAAGTGATTTATAATCGTAAAATTTTGTGGATTTAAAGTTATATAATAATTATTCTGTTAAATCTTTAATTGGTGGGTATATATATATATATATATATATATATTATTTTTATTACTTTAGATTTTGTGGCAATCCATTCATACAGCCTCCTGTGTAAATCTAAATAAATCCCTATCGGCAATAACAATCAGATGATATTATAACATCATTAAATGAAGCAGTTACTGGACTTAGGTCATATTTATATTCAAATCGATCAGGGAAGAGAGTGGAACCTGATTATGTAGGAGCAAAGGCCGTATAAAATGATCCAAAGAAGTCAGCATCAATGTAATCAAATTATTAGTTATTAAAGAAGACTGACAACTCAGGTAATGTAACCCTTTCTTTTGTGAAGACGGAAGTGGCTGACACATGGTAATAACTTACTAATGACAATAATCCTTTGCTCGACAGATTGAGTAGAGATATCTTCTAAGCCTCCAGTTAACTGATTTAGCGTGATAACCATAACCCATTAGCTAATGTACAAGCGGGGGTTTTACCCTGACACAAACATCGTTAGCAAAAAGTGTGGGAACTTGGCAAGTTTCTAGCGTCGGAAGCCTAGGAAAAAACCCAAGCCTAAGAAAAAACCCAAGCCTAGCTAATGTTTGTGACTAGACTGTACGTGAAGCCAGCACGGGGAAAAAAGGTCCAACCTCTGAAGGCGTAAATCGCCAATAATAAATTTGTAACACCCCCGGAATCAAAATAGGAGGGCGCATTAACCAGTTATATGTTTCGTTATATGTGCCTAAGCACAGACCTTAGGTCCACATGATCGAGGTAGTGGGAGTAACTAATTTACCTATAGGCGAGAGAGGCTTCTCCTCGTCACTTACTTCTCGTGTATAATTTCATCAAGTCACTTCAAAACACTACGTTCTAAAAAGTTGGATAAATTCACTTCATATATATACAATTACTTGCAGTTTATAAAAGTCAAGAATAAACTACTTTTACCAGATATTCTTTGTACATTAATTCTGCCCGACGAAGTCCTCGTGGAATCCCGAGATAAGAACCTCAACTCTACCGAATACCAACCGAGCAACCTAAGTTCTCACACATGGAGAACTCCTTCAGTATTCCTAGTGTCACTAAATCCAATCTTTACCTCTTGGCCCAACAATAACCCCTCTCCAATTTTTTACTATAATATTTCAAGCCACATACATCAACAGTACAAGGCATGGAAAATGCAATAAAATTACTTGCAATTTCCATTAACTTGTGAAAAATATCACCAGCAATATATTGTATAAGGTGACTAACAATTGTGCGAGAAAGTCTAATTGTGTCAAATAACTCAATTTCATTAACGCATAACAGTTCAGTTGCTATTTTCTTACAGTCTTTCATAAATTCGCCGTCAGACAACCTGCGGCGATATTTCCCAATATACATTGCGATTTTGGTAGCTGACACGAACAACTTACTTACAAGCAGACGGTTCTTCCTGCAATAATAATAATAATAATAATAATAATAATAGTAATAATAATAATAATAATAATAATAATAATAATAATAATAATAATAATAATAATAATAATAATAATAATAATAATAATTAATAATAATAATAATTAATAATAATAATAATAATAATAGCTGACAAGTATGGGTAATTAAGCATAATTAAATTAGCTATGGTAAACATTCCTATCTATCTCCAAACGGGGTAGCCTATAACGGAATATATAGAGAGATAATAATTATAATTATAATGTGTGATGGTTAAAATTTAAACTAATGCAAATAAATGCATTTAATAATAGCATAAGTGTAATGAAATAAATGTATACTATTTTGTGCAGTCGCGGATGAAAAGTTTTCCTTTAGCTTTTCAACCTCTGTTGTGTGTTCGGTATCCTTATAACTAATATGGTATGTAGAATAGTATCTCTGAATATATATTGAACTTTCTCACGTTAGTAAGAACTTTCAGACACACTAATCATTTTGCTTTTCCTTCATATTCAGTAAATAAGTCATCAATAGAATGGATAACAATAGAATTCCGAAACAGATTCATTACAAGCCACTGGGACGAAGAAATGAAGGAAGACCCAGTAAAATATGGACAGACCAATTCTAGCATGGGATCGGAACGACCTTAAGGTCTAATCCTTGATGCTGATGATGAGGTATACATATTCCCATTGCCGATTAAAATAAACAATTGGGGACGACGAACTCCGCTGCTTGGTCCGGCATGATTACACCGAGAATCCTAGCAAACTGACATTAGTTTAGACAGTTAACGTCACAAACCTCCCTCCCCTTCATTCCTTCTGAGCGTTCTACTCTTCCGTCGTGCAGGGAAGAGTGCTCTTGCACGAAAAAGAGCATGGGTTGGTCACTGCTGCTTTAGCCACTAATTATACAAAATAAAGGTAACTGACGTAAAAACTAACGCTTCTGCGTGGTGTAAGAGTTTTAATTAAAATAAATAGCAATTCTTTGTTAGTATGAGTTTGTTCATGTTCTACAATATTTGGGATGTAGGCACTTGAAAATCTTTTCAATAGTCCATATACCACTTTTAGAAACAGAATTTTGTCAAATTATCTATAATTCACCAATAAATAATAATTAATTGTTAAATAGCCTATAATTCCCAAATAATTAGATTTTTACCCCTTCATAAGGTTATTTTTTTAACTATAAATTCGTTACCACGTTATTTTATCTTCTGATAACGCGTAGCCTGTATAATGATTTCAGTTTTCATTCTAACTGCAGGACGTTCAATATATTTGAATATCGAGCAAAAAGTTACAAATGTTGTGCAATGAAAGAATTATTAAAAGTTACCAACAGAAGTGTATGTTGCTTGTAACAGGATTAGAGAATGCGCGATAAAGAGTTATTGGGTCGCTTGTGCTGTTGTGCCTCTCATAAAAACACGGTCCTCTTTGTCCATAAATTCACAACATGCACTTCCCATCGCATAATTCACGTTCGAAATACAAAATGCCACCAGCACTGCGTAGATTTAACTGAGCTTGCACGCTTTTGTTTTATTCTCTACACATATATTGTCCGCTTTTCTATCCATCCTGCTTATTTTTCTTCCCATTTCCGTATACCGTTCCCAATTTTTCTTTCACTATTTATTTGTTTTCTCTTTTAGGCCCCAATAGTCTTTCGTTCATTTTAATGTAGACCTACTGTTAAAAGTATTATTTTATTAATTTTAAATTTACTCTTGCCCCTTTGCATTCTTGTTTTGTTTCTGCCTTTGATTGTTGTTTTTTTTTGTTGTTTTTAGCGAATTCTGAAGGAATGAAGCTAATGAAAATATTTTTGAACAATGTTTACACATCTTCATCAATCCTATCTAGTAGACACCAAAAAGTATGCTCAAAATTTAAATATAACTACACGTAGACCGCATATATAGCCTATGTGTAGACCTATGTGCCCGTTTATGTTCCTACGTGACGGAATTTTTAGTTATTCTGTTGCCATTTTTTTCTAGAGAAATTGGTCAGTTTAATGGAATTTGTTGAATAAATTAATCCATCGTTTTTACTTTTCTCCTGTACTACCACAATTCTCATACAGTGTATTTTTTATTTCCTTTTTATATTTTTTACTCAAATGACATCTACACGAAAACAAGTGTAACTAAATTAGCATGGTTCAAATTCTTTCCTGTAGGGGGACAGCGGCTAAATATCTGTTAAGGGAAACATGAGCTTACAAGATACAAGGCAAGAAGATACACAGAGTAATTTAGTATCATTTTATTACCAAGACATATAAACCGGTTCAGAATTATTGCAAAATAATTGAAAGCCACAGGGATAAAACACGTAATGTTATAAAGGAATTCCACAGGAACAATGAATGAACTTAATTTTAATGTTTAGTAAGCCTAAGTATTTTTTTTTATCGGCGTAGATAAACTTCAACCATTGATTTAACTGAGATATTCCATGTTTTTCCAACGTTTATTGCTTCCAATTCAAAGGTTCCAACATTTTCGACAAATTGTCACATGCTATCTCTGTTTTCGTTATTTTGTGACATTCCTTGTTTTTCACTGTGGACTACAAATTTAAAACTAATGTTAACCCTTAAATGTTCAATGTATCGTTTAAGGTAAGGTATGCCCTACATTGATTTAATTTAGTTAATACTTTCAATAAAAGAAGAAAACAATCAGCAGAAATTATTTTAATTTGTATCCGTTATAGCAGTATGAAATAATAACTTAGAGTTATGCATGATTTTTCACTGCAGTCCGACATTTTTAAATAAGCTGATATGAGAAATTATTTCTGGTTAACATTATCCCAGCTCTCCTATCCGATGACCACTTATATGATATCCGCTATCATATCCATACAATTCGTACCACTCTGGTACGGTTAAAAATATCGAATTTGGTAATCAAACACCCTACAAAATTCTACTCCACGCCATCTTTAAATTCTGTTTTAAGTTAGGCGTACATTACTTTCTGACAGTTAGGTAAACTTCCAAAATTATCACCCTTCTCAAGCCAGGAAAAATCTTATCGTATCCGGACAATTTACGTCCAGTCTGTCTGCTGCCAACGTCGTGGAAACTGTTGGAAATATTCATCTTAGCAAAACTCAAAATTGAAGTTACAAATGAATAATTATTACCTCATCACCAATTCGGCTTTCGGAATTATGATAGTACTCTACTCCAATAGAACAATTGATCGATCAAATTGCTGCAGGTCTTAATGCTAAGCATGACACCTTAGTGGTATTTACTGACATCGAGAAGTCGTTTGATACGACCTGGATCAATGTAATAATTTACCAACTGTTCAAATTCAATTTTTTAGCATCGCTTATAAAAATTATTTCATATTTTCTTGTGAAAAACAATGTTGTGTTTCGGGACTCAAGGTCTAACTGCAGGCCCCTAATGGCAGGAATTTCACAGGGTGCGGTACTTTTTCCACTACTCTACAGACTCTATGTTTCAGACTTTCCTTCATTTCCTAGAATTCATATTTCCTATGCTGACAACACCTGTTTCTATTATCAATCCACGTTCTGAGCATTTTCTGTACGAGTTGGTACCTTCCAAAATGACCAAACCAAAATCCTTTTCTGGCTCAACTCGTAGAGCATTAAAATTAGAGCTGTAAAAACCCATCTTATCCTTTTTAATTCATCCTCCATCGCTCCACAATTTTCCGTCACCCTTGGAAGTGCTTCGCTTTCAGCTTGTAGTTTAATGCCTTCTTACTTTCAGAATAAATCAGGCTACTGCGGTCATATCCATTCTTTAGGAACAAACACATTGTCAACAAAGATCAAGCTAACATTATACGTGGATGTGATTCGTAGCATGCTGTTGTACGGTTGTGAAGCTTGGAATATTCTCGCCGAAGAACACAATCGCAAAATTCAAATTATTCAAAATAATTGTCTTAAAATAGTCTCTTCGGTTCACCGCTGGACGAAAATCTCTGAGCTTCACAGAGCTGATCAACTACTCTATATTGATGTACTTATCACCGATGGAGTAATTTCAATGGCACCGCCATTGTCATCCATTCAAATCCCTTTGTGCGTAATATAGGACATTAACCCAAACTGCGTTTTATTCATCGGAACATTTTTGATTAGTAGTAATGGTATCATACTTCATGGGGAACTTCCTCCATAGTAGTATGTTGTGCTTCGCTGCACCAAACAGGGCTGCGAGGCTAATTTCGTATTGTTTATTGGAGCTAGGCTCATCGACACGCGATTTACGATGCCTCGTTCAAGCGGATGAACACACTTCCACTATACCAATCAGCGTCATCGCATTTTAAATTTCCACCTAAATCTCCGTATAGGCAAGGGATAGCAATTGAACCCATTGCAGTTAGCAAAACAATGAAATTAGGCGCCATGAGATCCGGGTACATCAGAATTGGCACACGGGACGGCACATTGTTGCCGTCACAAAAAGAAAGAAATAAAGAAGGAAAGACGATTTATGCCACTTTAAGAGATAATTAAATTAATTGTGTAACATTAATGAACTCAAAGAACCAGCAAACGTATTTTCAATTCAGTTTTTGAGATTACATTTTTTAGACGAAGGAGAGGTGAACAGAGAGGTGAATGAAGAGTTAGTTACGTGATATTTATTGGAAACTAGATGTGATTAGGACAGTTAAGTCTCGCAGACTGCAGTGTAGTGCGAATGGGGAATGGAAGAGGCGTATGGATAATTCTTGTAGAAAACCACAGGCAAAGCTGGACAAGAATGAGATGAGATGATAACACTAACCATGATTGAAGGGGGTAAATTATACAGGAAATTGTTGAAAAATGTAGGTCATGATAGGGTTGTATGGAGAGGTTATATCCGGGCGGCCATGAATCTCGGTGTACTAAGTTATATGGGATATATAATTTGTATGAGCGAAGGCTTTCATTATTTTGTGATATTTATGTAAGTAAAGTAAAGTGATCCCACAACAGACCCGGAGGTCCTTGGGGTAGTAGGAGGTTAAGGCTCCCACTTTTTCTAGACAATCGGCACTTTATGTCAGCCGGGTTGTCAGCCCTGCGTGACGGCCGCCTTTACCCCAGAACAAGCGTCTGGTACTCATTTCCGTTAGAGGCTGAGTCGACCCCAGGGCCATAGTGCCGCCAGAGGGTTTGGGTCAGTTTAAAAATCTTGACCCTTACAGGACTTGAACCCTCGACCCTCCGGCTTGTAGCTACCTGATTAAAAAAAAGATAATTATAAATATACATAGTGGCTACAGTTAAAATACTGGTGTATTACCTACGAGTAAACCCTAGTTCTAATTTGAATTTCTGTCGAACTTGGAATAATATGGAATAAAATCTAGTCTCTGGAGAACAAACTAGTATTATAGCAATTTTATTGGAACGACATAGAGAGATGACGTCATAGTTATTAAATTGATTGAAAATAACGGTAACGTAATTAGCGGTAGTGTGTTTTGATATCGTTATCATGTTGGCAGAGCTGCTCAGTTACATTGCGATATCAAATATCACAACCTACCTAGTATAAACATTGATTTTCAATCCGGGCGGCATTTTACTCGTTAAAAGTTGGCCCCTCTCCAACAAATACGGATAATTAATATCATCTCTGTATATTCACCAATCATCCAATAAATGTACTGTCGCTAGGGGTAGACACTGTCGTCATTGTATCAATTTTCTACGTCGCTTAGTAAAAATTCATTTAGATGTGTTATTGCTTTTTTATCAGTCTATAAATCTATTTTTATAGAAATAAATGGAAAAGTAGAATTAAAATAAAATATTTCTAAAAATATCCAGTTACCAAGTGTACCCCAAAATAGACTACTCTTGTATTTATTTTTGTATTGTATTGTAAACCCATGTTTTCCCTTTACAGAGATTTAGGCGCTCTCCCCTACAGGGAAGAATTTGAACCATACTAATTTAGTTACACTTGTTTTCGTATAGATGTCATTTTGAGTGGTCCGTGGTCAGCGTTCCGCCTTATACCGACATCTAGGAAACCAAGGTATTACTAGGACGGGAAAATTCGGTAAATTTTGCTTAGAGGTCTTTTCATTCAGGCTTAAGGATTTTTTACGAGCCTGAAAATCTTCAGACTCGGGATTCACGGCTTAAAGTCCCTCCCGGAGGACTTGCTCCTTGGATTTTTCCGTCCTAAAAAATCCATCGACCCAGGCCGGGTTTGAACCCGCGACCCTCGGGACCAGAGGCAAGGAGCATAACCACTAGTCCACCGCGGCCGATTCTCTTGTATTTAAAGATGTTTATTAAAATATGAATTGAAATTAACTCTTTATTTATACAAAGAAAACTAGTTAGAAATGCAAACAACGAGGACCGGTAAGTAAAAGTAAAACCTCAGCTCGTGTCCGACGTAATGGCAAATCGGGGGATGAGATATGATGAATTTCCCATTATTGGAAGTCTGTGATGTACGACGATGCTGGCTGAACGGACCTATCGCGCCATAATACGGCAGATATTGAACGAAATGAATGACGTAAGTATAAAGAAGTGGTGGAATTTAGTTTCTGGCAGGGGAAAACGGGTGAAACCCAGAGAAAAACTTCATTGACTCCGATTCGTCCTCGACGAACCCTACATAAAGTGACCGAGATTCGAACTTGGAACCCAGATGAGCCGAGTTTCTAACCACTTGTGAAACGAAGCCGTTATATTATTATTATTATTATTATTATTATTATTATTATTATTATTATTATTATTAGTAGTAGTAGTAGTAGTAGTAGTAGTAGTAGTAGTAGTAGTAGTAGTAGTAGTAGTACCGATATAGTAATTTTAGTAGCAGTATTAGTAGTATTGGTTTTGGTGTTATACAGTTTGACATTAGTAAAACTCTATATCATGCCCAGAAGATAACTTAATACATAATATAGAAACCTTAAAGAATACAAATCAAAACATTTATAAGAATAAATAAATTGCCGAAATTTCCGAATTAAGTTGATTCATGCACATACTTTTTTTAAACTGATATTTATGATTTTTTTCTAATCTTAAAACGGCTGGAAGACTGGAATGCTGACCATTAGCTAGACGATCGTGCAGTTTTGTGATTAACATATGCGCATATGAAACCAGCAGTCGACTGGTAGGCAGACGTGCCATGTAGTTTTAACGCTAACACGTTTACCCAATTTATAAACGTTTGGTATTTGTATGGTCAACCGCTGTGATCTCGAGGTAGCGTGCTGCCTTGTCACGCAGCGGGCCCGGGTTCGATACCCAGTCGGGACAGGCTCCTGGGTGAGATTTTTTCGGGTTTTTTCCTCACCTATAACACAAATGTCAAGACGCTTAGGGCCGAACGGTCCCCAAAAATCATCCGGCCATCATCATCATCCTTATCATTATCATCATCATCATCCTTCACCGGTGTGGAAAGCAACGAGAAGCTAAAAAGTAAAGTAAAGTGATCTCACAACAGGCCTCAGGAGGCCCTTGGGGTAGTAGAAGGTTAAGGCTCCCACTTTTTCTTGACAATCGGCACTTTTTTTATGTCAGCCGGGTTGTCAGCCCTGCGTGACGGAGCTAGCACACCTATAATTCCCTAGTAAAGTTGCAAAGTATAGCATGAAAATGCTATGATTGCAGTGAAAGACCTGCCCTCGGGCAGAATCACTATGCATGGATGGATGGATGGTATTTGTATATCTAACTCAAGAGAGTTAAATCTATTTTCATTATATTTTCATGACTCTATTGTAGATATGTAGAACGGTTGTTTTGTTAAAAGTGACCTCTTTGTTTTTCACACACTGCTACAATAATTTGTGAGTTTTTTTTCATATTTTTCCTATTTTTCTTCGAATTACAGTGGCTCTCATCTGCACTAAAGTCCCCATAGGACGGTCTTAATTTTCTTCCAACATCCTGTTAGCGAATTCTGAAGGAATGAAGCTATTGAGATTTTTCTCATAAAACTATTTTTGAAAAACTTTTTACTGATCTTCTTCGATCCTATCTAGTAGACACCAAAAATGGTCATGGTCATGTGTATATATATATATATATATATATATACACATCTATAGTAATTCTGCCCGAGGGCAAATCTTTCACTGCAAACATAGCATTTTCATGCTATGTTTTGCAGGCTTCCCGTTGCTTTCCACACAGGTGAAGGACGATGATGATAAGGATGATGATGATGATGGCCGGATGATTTTGGGGGATCATTGGGCCCTAAGCTTTCTGATATTTGTCTTACAGGTGAGGAAAAACCCCGAAAATATCTCACCCAGGAGCCTGTCCCGACCGGGAATCGAACCCAGGCCCGCTGAGTGACAAGGCAGCACGCTACCTCGAGACCACAGCGGTGGACTCTATATATATATATATATATATGTGTGTGTGTGTGTGTGTGTGTGTGTGTGTGTGTGTGTGTGTGTGTGTGTGTGTGTGTAACCAGCACCAGCAAAATCGGACCGTTGGGTATCAGAAAGAGTTCGTCTGAAACGAACATTTAAAAATCACTCTTGTGGTCGCAATGTTTTATATTTCGTAATGAAACTCGGCATAATGTGCTATTAATTCAAACCGAGGAAAATATTCTCCAAAAAATCAGCTAAATCTGAACATTTAAAGTTAGGGTTTACTTGAAACCCGAAATTAAAATTTTACTCTAGCAATCGTCATGAATGGTTTGTCGCGATGTAACTCTTAAATTGTCAGTGTATCTTATAACATACATTACTTTATCTACTATACAACAATGTAGAATACATAGGTAATAAGTTACGGTTATGCATGCTTTATTTTTACTGCAGTCCGGCACTTTTAAATAAGCGGGCATCAGAAATTAAGTACTTCCAATTTATTTAACAAAATAAATAGCCTATACAGTGTGCCCAAGAAGTCCTGCTACCAAAACAATGTAACTTAGCTCGTAAACTATTTGAGATAGCGACATGCGGTTTTTTGTAACGTATTCTACTTCTCTCAAAGTTTTGTTTACATATGTTGCAAATAGTGTTTTAAACGACAATGACGAGACAACACATGAAAATACCCAAATGTGTATGGTCGTATGCTGAGTCGGTAAATCTCCAGTACCCCCATATCTCAATGTTATGACGGTCAACATGTTTAGACACAAAGAAATTCGCTTTATCAGAGAATATCGACTTTTGCAGGACTCATTGTCTTCGTCAATTGCGTTCAGCATGGAATCAGCAAATTCCTCACACCGAGGGAAGTCAGTTGGCAGCGACGCTTGCGTAGAGGGAAGTCAGTTGGCAGCGACGCTTGCGTAATTTGCACTTTATAGGCCTGAAGATGTGGCCGCTTATGGAGGACTTTATGAATGGTTGATTTTGTTAAATGCAGTTCCAGTGAAGCACGATCAACAGATTTTTGTGGTCAGAGTTGAAATGCAAGTTGCTCATTGTCGATAGTTTCTTGGCTCACGCTTGGTCGTCCTCTCCGTGACAAGTCCATTACACTGCCAGGCGCTAGAAATTTCTCGGACCATCTAATTATGGATGATTTGGATGGAGAATCTCTTCCATATAGCCGGCTGAAATTTCGCTGAACAGTTAGGCCTACTTGTGATTTACCAGACTCAGCAAACGATCATACAAATTAGGCCTTTTCCTATGGTATCGCCATTGTCGTTTAAATCACAATTTGCAACAATGTAAACAAAACTTTGAGATATGTAGAATACGGTGTAGAAAACCACATGTCTCTCTCTATCTCAAATAGTTTGGGACCTAGTTACATTGTTTTGGTAGCAGGATTTTGTGGACACTCTGTATATTGCGTAAACCAGGGGAAAAAAATGGAACCATAAATTAGACTTGCTAAGGGATTCGCTTACTTTATGCAGTTTCTGTGTGACGGACCTTATATTTAACTCTGATATTGGGCCATTCACTTAATTTCAAATTAGTCTAATGAGCGAAGCTGGAAAATGATAAATAGTTTAGTGTCCAATGTACAAATGCAAATCTATGGTATAACTTATCGATATTGAACCATGTAATCGGACGGTAAAAGATTGCAATATATCTGAAAACCACTAACAGTTGGTCTCATAATACAGTAATAACTATTTTTTACCATTCTCGATACTTTTTGCCCTGCATCACTCTGATGAACTGCAGTTTTGCGGTTCACCACAAATTTCCGAGCGTCCCGTTCAACTAAAATTCCGAAGAGAGGACCACTTTTTCAACATAGTATGGCTACCAATATGTAAAATTCAAATGCATTCCAATGCATTGTGCGACTCATAATTAAAGTTATAAAAATCTCATTCACCAAATTATGTTTTCAAAAACAAATTAAGATTTGAAATATTTTACTGTAAACCTTGACATCACAATGTAACATTTTAATATGGAGGGTACAGGGAAAGAACCGGGCAAGTTTTTTTTAATTTTTGTGGAGTTTAGGTCTCATTACCGTAGATTCTCTTTGGAAATGACTATATTTAAGAAGTATAAAACAGTAATATGTACAGTTTAGTGATATATTTATTTGCCTCCAAATATTGTTAACCGGTAAGGAAGTACGGAAGTTATACAACTAGAAGTACGTTTTCTAGGTTTCAAGAAAAAAGTGACAACTGTTTTATCGCCCTGCACCCTTCATATTAAATTATAAAATGAATGCTTTAAAATATACCCTCGAGCTCAACTTGCTTAAAATGTTATTTATGGACACTAGTTCCGTCCTCAGCAAAAGGTTGTTAGGCTACATCTGGCGAGGATAGATTATGTTTCCGAAAGGCCTACATTTTAACTTAAAAAAGTTGTGAATTACGTAGTCATACAAGTAATAATTTTATATTTTGTTAAAATGTTACATTATGACTGATAATCTCAATGGAATTTTATAATTTCTTCCTCATAATTTCTCTTGCATGCAGTTAGGCACTTGATGACCTCTTCCGATCATATTTTAAGCTTAGGCCAGAAGTCTCTTCATTGGACGTCCTCGTCGTTTTTTGGCCAATTTGTTTGTAAAACTTCAGGATGTTTGGTAGCCTGTAGTTTGCCATTCTAACGAGATGTTCTAACAACTCAGTTTAGTAATTTTCTGTTTTTTCTAACCCTGGAGTAATATTTAGTTCGTTTGTAATTTCTGTATTAGTTCCATAGCCCGACCTTTTGTATCCTGTTATTTTTCGCATGTACCTCATCTCTGCTGTTCTCATTCTTGAGGCTTCATCTGTTTTAAAGGTCCGCTACCACATAGAAGAGTAGGAATTGCCAAGGTAATATATAATTTAATTCTTGTTTTCTTTAACTTTGTTTTTGGTTTAAATACATTGTTTATTATTCCTGTTTTTTAACTTATTGTTGATATCCTATTCTTTACAATCTATTTGATTATACAGATGTAAATTAATTATACCGCACAAATTTAACTATGTATAGGGGGTATTATACAAGCATTTTGAGATAACGAACTAATGGTGTACGAATAAAAATGTCCAAGTTATGATTCAATTTGTGAAATGGTTGACCCGCCACTGATTATTTCAAATTAAAATAGAAGTAATATGATACAGAGACTCTAACTTACAACAAGAATGCGCCTTTAGCTCAGTGGTTATATCAATCTTACTACCAACATAAATGTAAGATTGATGCATCACGTTCGAAACTACGTGCAGCAGGTGTACACTTTTTTCCTTTCTTTCTTTATTATGTGTGTCCTGTAAATTAGTTACGTACGTTATAGTTTCTTCTAGTTTAATTGTTTATTTATTACTTTACAGAATACGGTATTGTAATGTTGGCACAGTACATGAGTTACAAAACTATCTACGTACGTATCGCACAGACAATTGTTTGAAAGGTTGTAATAATAATGTACATACTGTAGAGTACAATAGCTTTCGTAAATAAAATGTGCAATTTTATTGTACAGTACTTATGTACTTAAATAAATTATAGTGCAGCGATCAAAAGAGTAATAATATGAAGTGGCACACATGGCATACATAATGTTTTTGGGAAATAAGAAACAATACATTTGAGCAAACCAGACAAAATAAAGCACCTGCAGACTCATTAGAGTAATTGTTCAAATTGGTCACCTTCATTCTCACAACACAGACGACATCGGCGAGTAAAGGATTCTCGTACTCAGTGGTGTCTCGCGGATCACATCACATCACATGCTGCGATTATGCGTGCGACTAACAGTTCATCTGTATCAACAGGGGTCGCATACACCAGTGTTTTCAGGTGTCGCCACAAAAATAACCAAGTGGACAGAAATCTGAAGAGCGAGCTGGTCACACTACAGTTGAACTACTTCTTCCTATATCCAGCGGCCAGGATACACTTCATCCAAATGATTTCCCACATTCCGGCAGAAATGGGCAGGAGCCTGGTGTGAAGAGGAACTTCTTCTAGCAATCTAAGTAGGACGTGCTATAAAAAGTCTTATAAAGACACCATTTAATCTCTGGGGAAGAAGGTAGGGACCAATGATGTGGTCAGAAATTACGCCTACCCATACGTTCACCGATAGTCTCTGCTGGTGACACCTCTCAAAGATGGTATGAAGATTTTCTTAATCCCGCATATGACTGTTCTTTGAGTTCAGAACCAGCCCATCCGTATTTAATATTGCCTCATCAATGAATAACACCGAGGAATAGAAGAACGGTGGCTGCAGCAAAGTCCAATTTCAAAATTGTGCCAGTTGAGCGAAGTCCACTGGCTGTAAGACTTCTACTTTTTTCAGATGAAAGGGATAGAGATGGTCTTCGTGCAGGACTTTCCATATGGTTTGATGGTTCGTACCCATTACACGTGGAACAGCACGAAGGATCATCTTCCACCCTATGAAGAAAATTTTCTTCGGACTCTGCAGTGCGGCGCGAACGGCTTTCACCGGCGTCTACTCTGTTTACCTTCAACGTCCCATGCCCCCGCAAACGCCTATCAGCAGACTCGAAGGCTGTTCGGTGAGGATTGCGTCTGTTCGGATACTGCTACGTGTACATGGCAGCCGCGTTTGCATCATTACCTTGTGCTGCACCTTAAATCAGATGCATTTCGGCAAGTTCAGCATAACTGTAAAGATGTTCCATGATGCTTTCATGTAGTACGACTGATACTGAAGTAACTTTTAATCAGATGTTAATATAATGAACAGTACGAGAATAGGTATTTTGCGCATGCCTGTACTGAACAAATTTCAGTATCAACGTATCACAATACACATGCAGATAAAAAAAAGGGGGAAAAAAGTGCCGTGATTTGAATAATCAATGTTCGAAACTCAAATCCATCGCGTTAACCATTAGGCCACACATTAACTACACAGATTCTGCGTGTTCAACTCTAAGCTAAGACACACATTGTACCGATTCCGCTTTAACCAATGCAGTGGCGTGCAATCATCTGCTAAGTTCGACATTTTAAGGAATTTGATAATCCAATATTTCATAAACGTTGTTGATGATTTATTAGAAATCAGGATTTCTGAATAATACAAAGATCTGAAGTTATTCTAGTATAATTTTCTCTCCCACTTTGTTCTCCTGTTGATATATCTGTATTGATTTTCGATTACTTTGATTCCCTATAACTCACCAATTTTCCCTCGTAGACCATTGGTTCCCTATCTCAAATTACTTATATAATACCCCTCTTAATGCAGTTAAATTTGTGCGGCATAATTCATTTACACTCTGTATATGCTGACAAGCATATTCAAAGTCAGTGAATTGCACCAGCCTGTTCAGAAATAAGGCATTCCCCTTCGAGCTGCACGTGGTGAGATCACGACGCGACATAATACGTTTTGACGTTACAATTTGTTCACATTGTGATTTCAATAATATGGAAAATATACGAGTTTCTAAATTATTAGTTGAATGCAGGCTTTCACGGCCGGTAATCATGATGTTGAGTGATTCCGGGTTCTGTGGCCGTGGTCCATAGTTGGTGTTGATACCAGACGTTTCGCCCTCAACTGCGGAGGGCATCTTCAGTGGCGAGTGCTTCTAGGCGTGTTTCCTGGTCGGAAGCTCTACTTAGAGTGAACGCTGCGGGTGTTGTATTGATACTAGTGGTGGGAGCAGGGTGAGCGGGCGTGGCTCTTGCTGATTGGCTAATGGTCGTCTCCTTGTTGTCCCTAGTGTTGATGCATTTATTTTCTAGTGTACGGTACCAGGCCTTAGACAGTTTAATACCTTCCTCTTTTCTGTTAATATTTTCCTTATGCTTGTGTATTTCTATAGCCTCTCGATATAATCTAGGGAAATAATAGGAAGTTGTGGCTAAAACTTGTGTATCATCGAATAGAATCTGGTGTCCATTCATAATGGCATGTTCTGCTACAGCCGATTTATCCATTTCTCCTTGTCTGCAGTTTCTTTTGTGTTCTGATAAACGGGTGGCTATACTTCTTTCAAAAGAAGTATAGCCACCCGTTTATCAGAACACAAAAGAAACTGCAGACAAGGAGAAATGGATAAATCGGCTGTAGCAGAACATGCCATTATGAATGGACACCAGATTCTATTCGATGATACACAAGTTTTAGCCACAACTTCCTATTATTTCCCTAGATTATATCGAGAGGCTATAGAAATACACAAGCATAAGGAAAATATTAACAGAAAAGAGGAAGGTATTAAACTGTCTAAGGCCTGGTACCGTACACTAGAAAATAAATGCATCAACACTAGGGACAACAAGGAGACGACCATTAGCCAATCAGCAAGAGCCACGCCCGCTCACCCTGCTCCCACCACTAGTATCAATACAACACCCGCAGCGTTCACTCTAAGTAGAGCTTCCGACCAGGAAACACGCCTAGAAGCACTCGCCACTGAAGATGCCCTCCGCAGTTGAGGGCGAAACGTCTGGTATCAACACCAACTATGGACCACGGCCACAGAACCCGGAATCACTCAACATCATTCTAAATTATTAATTTAAAACTTATAACGTAAACAATGTTTGTGATTTTAGTCAAACTATTTTAAATATATATTCTAAATAATAATAATATTAAAAAAATATGTTCTATGTGAAATATAATTTCGACAGTGTTCTGGTTTGTAATTTATGTTTCTTTCTATAAGAAAAAAAAGTATATATATTCTAAAAAATATAAAATGCCCGAGATTAGTGTCGAATTCATAATTTACGGGTTATGATTGTTAACGATAAAAATATGTGGATAACGCCGGATAATCAGCTAATTTAAAATAGAAAATCACAAAATATTTCGTTTGTTTTTCGCATATTTGTATTATTTATTTCTTAATTTTCTTCCCTTTTAAAAATTTTTGTTAGTGCTTTTTGGGCATCCCTGTAAGACTTGACATTATATAATAATCGATATATCGGAGTGCTGACGAGAGTAATATAACATACAACTTGGCTACACCACTGGTTTCGAGTAATTCTTCAAACGCATTGCCGATAACGCTATTTCTGCATTGACATCTAGAGGGGGAGAAAGTCTTTTATAATATACGTCCTTCGATTTGAAACTCCTTCCTACAGATAGTGGGCCCCTTTTACGACATTCGCATGTTAGAGTACTGCATTAAAATGAATCAAGTTTATCTTTTTTCAATTTATTGTTATCTCCTTATTTTATCATTTGTGTGGTAAAAATATGCCAATTTATCAGAATCAGTTTTGATTAAAACTGCATGCAGTGCTGCTAACTTCACCTTTAATTGTTCCGAATTTTACTTTTCGTCTAAATTCAGGTCCACACTAATAATAATAATAATAATAATAATAATAATAATAATAATAATAATAATAATAATAATAATAATAATAATAATAAATTATTGTATTATTGTATAGTACTCACATAGCATGTTTTATGTTTTAATTTTTTTTTTTTCAGTTGCCCTTGTGTACTCGCTTCTGTTGTCCCACTATCTGTTCTCCGGATGTAATTCCTACAATGATTATTGAATATTTTTATTACTGAATATTTTCCCGTTTGAACATTCTTCTATGTAGTTCATGTTCATCAATTCATATACAAGTCCATACCGTTCTGATTTTTTTATTTTCATATGATCCGGGATAATAATTAATAATAATAATAATAATAATAATAATAATAATAATAATAATAATAATAATAATAATTTATTATGGGAGAATTAATTAAATTATGATTAAATTGGAAGAGCCCAGCTAAGTAAATACCCGGATAAAGTTAATGTGTCTTAATTTTTTTAAATATACAACTAAACGACATCCAAATTTCTTCTGTTAGATGACAGAAAACACACGGTGATCCAGAAAACATGACAAAATAAATGTAGGTAATCGTGTAGCAGATAAACACGCGCGCGTGTACACTGCACTTGTCATAGAATTCCGCACTAACGGCAGAACTCTTTTAGGATACGATGTGTAGGCTACTTACATAGTGCAAATAAGAATGTAGTACAAGTGTATGTGCTGCAAGTGTGTATGTACTGTGTGATGTTAATGATAATGTAGTCAAGGGAGAAGGTGAAACCGGGTGTCGAAGAGAACCAAGGGGGCCATCAGGTTCTCCTAATATATGTACTGCGGATGGATTTGGAATTAAATCCACCTTGGTAAACAACGTAATAAAAATAATTCCAGTACAGATCTTAGATGGTCCGTGGGGTAGCAGGAGGTTAAGGCTCCGATATTTCTAGACAATCGGCCGGGTTGACGGCCACGTTTCCCCATAACATTCATCGGGTACTCATATTAAATATGGACTGAAATTAAATCCTAGAAAGTCACAATCAATCATTATGGGTCACCAGAGACTATTATCTACAATTAACCTAAACACAGTCTCGCATGTGTCACTAAATGGAGTTCAAATCCCTTATAGTGTGACACGTCTAAAAATTCTAGGAGTATTTTATGACACACAACTTAAATTGGAATACACAAATAAACCATACATGCAAAACAGTCTTCTCAATAATACATTCATTAAATCGCGTAAGAAATTGTCTGCCATTCGCTCTAAGGAAAATGTTAGTAGAAACACTTGCAATGCCCCATTTTGATTATTGTGACACTCTTTTTACAGACTTAAATATTATTTCCACTCAAAGACTTCAACGTGTTCATAATTCTTGCGCACGTTTTATTTGTGGTATTCGCAAATTTGACCATGTTACACAACGTCCCTGGAACAATTATCGTGGCTTCGTCTAAGAGATCGCAGAACTGTCCATTCACTATCCCTTCTCTATAAAATCCTTCACACATCATCGCCTAATTATTTATCACGCCGCTTCATCAGACTATCCGATACACATAATCTTGACACTCGATCCCATCAGCACATTGTCCTTTATATCCCTCCTCATCACACAGTATATTATTCATTATCTTTTACGGTCTCGCTTACCAAAACATGGAATTCCCTTCCGCCCTATGTCAGAGACTGTCAAACTATAACATCCTTCAAAAACAAATTAAAGAATTATTTAACAACAAACTAACTTATACACCTCACGGATAGTATTCTTTTAACAATTAATAAATTTAATTATCATAAGTAATGCCACGAGTGATTTCCAAATTATCGATAAATTCACGACTCACGAAGTGAGGAGTGAATTTATCTAGAGAATTTGGAAATCAAGAGTGGCATTTGTTAGGACTATTTAACGAATAAAATTAAGCTGTTTACTCACAAATCATTATTTAACTATAGTTATTTTAAAATATTTATATATTTAATGTAAACGGCGATGTTTGAAAACAAATGAGAAACGATAGGTACGCTTCTACTGCTTCTTTTGTTTATCACTGCAACCAGATCATACTATTTATTGCCAAAGGAACGCAATATTGTAAGAATGCTCTCTAGTGGAGAAAAAATGAAACACATCAATCTGTATATTAATTCATTTTTGATGTCGTATGATGTAAATATGACAATTATATTTTTCTCGATTATTACCTGGGAAAAAATACATTTAAGAAAGTGCAAACAGTGGTTTCTTTTTTTGGTGGTATAATCAATTGCTACAAATGTTGACATGTAAGCACTATTATATACAATCTGGTAGCCGTATTTGTTATAGGCTCAGTCACTGCAAAATAACGGTCAGACCTGTTCAGAATATTAAAAAGGAGGAGCTTTGTTTAATATATGATAATCCTAACACTGATAAATATTTCGTGAAACACGACTCTGATTGGTTGTAAAACAGGAATCATTGAAACGTGATTGGTCATTGACTCCCATTTGGGGCATGAGTTAAATAGTCTATGAAAATAATATTAAGATTAACAAATATTTCCTTTTGTTTTGTTTTATATATTGTACAAACGTAAAATTAGTTTTCTATATCTCATTATTTTTCTTTGTTTTTATATACGTTAGACAGGGACAATTTAATATGTCTTGATTGTATACATTTTATTATTAGTGATGAAGTGATCCCACAACAGGTCCGGAGACCCTTGAGGTAGTAGGAGGTTAAGGCTCCCACTTTTTCTAGACATTCGGCACTTTATGTCAGCCGGGTTGTCAGCCCTGCGTGACGGCCGCCTTTACCCCCAGAACAAGCGTCTGGTACTCAATTCCGTTAGGGGCTGAGTCGACCCCAGGGCCATGGTGCCGCCAGAGGGTTTGGGTCAGTTTAAAAATCCTGACCCCAACGGGACTTGAACCCTCGACCCTCTGGCTTGTAGCTCAGTGCCTTAACCACTACGCTACGGCGTGCCCCCTTTTATGATTAGTTTTAGTCTTAATTTTAACTAACATTAACTAGTTGCATTATAGATCATAATATAATAGATATTATCTTTTTGATCAAATTTTTATTTAGTATTTAATATTAGAGTTCATTGTGATTGTTATACTCTGATGTAATATATGTTTGCCCTGGTGAGTGGAAGAGAAGGCCACATGGCCTTAACTCTACCAGGCTAAATAAATAAAATCTAAATCAATCTAAGTCCACCCCAAGGCAATATTGCTGCCAGAGAATTTAGGATAGCTAAAAATTGTGACCTCACAATGACTCGAACCCACGACCTTCCGGCTTAATCAACTATGTTACGGCACATTCTCTCGTACACAATGTGTACTTTGCACCACCACCCGTTATCGACTGAGATTTATTATTTTACAATTAAACTTTTCAACACCGCCTGGTGCTCTCTACTTTGACGTAGTGATGTGGCTTGTGTAATCAAGATATCTGAGAGGTATGCCAGCGGTTACGTAACTATTGATAGAAATGCCGGACAGGTTGAAAGTGATGGCCCAGGCGAAAAAAAAATACCTCGATTCTCCAGTTTGGAGGTTGGGTCTTACCTATCCGGGTAAAAATATTTATTTGTCTAATGGCTAGTATATGCTATTTTTAATCATGACTATGAGTAAAAAAGTGGTGAATTAAACATAGAAGTTAAGTAAAAAAAACATTCAAGCTCTGGCTTCCCCGTAGCGGATATTTCTTTGAAGGAGTTCAGAGCAGGGCATGTCTTCCTTCTGCTTGCAGAAAATGCAGGCGGTTGATGGTAGAATGCTTATAGACGGTTGAGTTAAAATAGTTTATATTTGAAAATAATAATAATAATAATTATTATTATTATTTATATTATTTTTATTAAAATTATAATAAGTGTTATTCCATTCCATTATCGCAGTTTTACCTCTCACCTTACAGGTATTTTTACATGCCACACGCCATCCGGGTCTTACAGTGACACGGCCTGTCGGGAGAGGGATTTTAACATACTTGCACACATTATTTTTGACCTCTCAGGCATGGAGGGCCTCCTCGAATGAGTGATCAGCTCAATGTTAGGGCCTCCTCCGAGACATCACAAAATTAAAACGAAACATACCATTTACACATACATTTATACTAAACATGGCGATTTTGATTATGATGACGAGATGATGTTTGGGAGCATAATAATTATTATAATTATTACTAATTATATTAATAATTGAGAAGCTGATAATCAAACTCGAATACGCGAGAAGCAGAGAAGAAATAAGAATGAGCACAAAACAATTATTGTTAAATCCGACAGTGAGAATCATAAAATGTAGTTAAAGAAGAAGGACTCGGGCCCCACTTGTCAGAAAACAACCGTGCTGCCATCTGAGTAGACCTATGTGGTAAGGTAAACATATTACATATAATTGCTCAAGTGTTGCCAGTATGAACTTATATAATTGAAATTATGATCAGTTTAATATTTATTTAGAATCTATTTTTAATAAAATCTGAAGTAACTAAATCTTTGTTATTTTCCACGATCAAATATGAGTTGGTCCCGGTGGACTAGTGGCTA
Organism: Diploptera punctata; assembly: GCA_030220185.1. Taxonomy (NCBI): domain Eukaryota; kingdom Metazoa; phylum Arthropoda; class Insecta; order Blattodea; family Blaberidae; genus Diploptera; species Diploptera punctata. The sequence continues at coordinate 2,735,877 of JASPKZ010001618.1, read as the reverse complement.
CCATGTTCGTCCCTGGTTCCCTAGTTCTCAGGTTGAAACCAGGAAGGAAATTTGAAAATGAACTAAAGCTGTGGATCTCGTGTCGTATGGAGCAACATCACGTCGTGTCGTAGATTTACACCACGCAAAAACACTAAGCTTAAAAAAAGAGGCCTCTGTGCAAATTAGTTAGCCCTTTCAGCCACATATGAGAATTATTGATATTAATGGTATCAATTGTTTTAAAAAAGGTGTTAAATAAAATACCAACGAAACATGAGTAGGCCTGTTACATTCTACATTTATGCTCTTTGTCTCCTGTGTTCCAAAGCGCCCTCATTTCTTTGTTCCTCAGATTTTCTTTCAATCTCCAATTTCCCCCAAGTTTTATCTCTTCGGGAATTTACACAAAGAGTATTCGTGATATTTAGTTTGTTACATTTGAGCTCTCTTGTAAAAGACAATGATTCAAAGTCTAGAAGGATCGGTTCAAAGTTTGTGTTTATGTTGTGTTTGTTTATTTATTTTTTTACCGGAGATTGTAGTGCACACCGTCAACAACCGTCGCATTCTGAAAGTGAGAACATGAATTAGTAATTGGAGTTTGTTGAACATTTCAAACCCCCCAAACGCTGCATATGCAGACGTTTGTTTTTTGCCTTTGAAATCGACGTCTTGAGTCTGGTATGTTTAACTTATATTTCTTGTTTACTGGTTGCAAGAGTCGATCCGAATACTCCAGTCATATATATATATATATATATATATATATATATATATATATTAAGAGGTACAAACATAGCGAAAAGCTTGAAAACTAATTTCATCGAAATAATCACAGTGACAAAATGTTGAGATTTTTTTTTTACCTGATTCGGGATGTTTTTTCAAAGAAATAATACCATCTTACTGATTCTTCTTCGGATAGGAGGACCGCAATATTTTTTTATGTTCTTAAAACTATAATTATACTAAAAATCGTGCCACATATATAAATATTGACACAAAATTATGGTAAACTGTAATGTATTGAAATAAAATTATTACAAATCGTGGTGATGGTTAATTTCAAATAAACATTACTTACACCAGGTTACAAACTTGTATAAAATGACTTACACTACTCTACACAGATGTGAAACTGAGGAAGAGTCCAGAACGTTATATTAACCGCTCAAAAAAGACATGAAAAATTACTGTGATTAGCGGGAGAAAATAAGAAGTAATTCATTACCTATTTGCTTGCGTAATTTGTGCACTTTTTAATTTACTTTGGCCACTGAAAAATTGGGGAGCGTAAAATATGCAGATTTTAAAAAATAGAAATCCTGTTCTGATTTCTCTCAATTATGGTAGGTAAGTATAGTAATGACGAATACAGTAATTCTGTCATCTCTTATAAATTTATAGCATAAAACTGTAGGTAATATTGAATTATACAAATAATAATCATGCAATAATAAATCTATAAACAATAATAATCATTATACAAATGAAACAATACAAAACCGTAAATCGTCTATGTTGTGAGAATTAGCAATTTTACGTGTACGTAGTTTTAGCGTGTCATGTGTAACTGCGATACCATCGTTCCGCAACTGTTCAAAATACATACGTTGTTTCTTTAGTTTTGGCAACTATTTATTTTATGGATACATAGCATACATACATGGTTGTAAGTTTTAGAGGCCTTCGGTGTAGTCACCAGCATTGCGTACAATGCATTCCCAGCGATGTGGTAGCCGTCGAATGCCATCGGCACTGCCTAATCTCTCGAAGGTGCGTAGAGACTGATTAACTACACTCAGGCTGTCGTCCACTATTCTGAATCTCTCCCTGAGTTTAGGAATGAGGTCGAAGTCAGAGGGACTTATGTCTGGAGAGTATGGAGCGTGGTAGATCACCTCCCAACCCCAGCGATTGAACAAATCAGACACTGCCCCTAGGCACATGTGACACATTTTCGTGTCCTCTAAAGGCTTGTACCCACCTTGCCACTGTTCGGTACTGCAATGTATCTGCACCACAAGCCTCTCGCAATCCTTCATGACACTGTAATGCGTTTCTGCCTCTAAACATTCAATCTTCAACCAGATTCTCTGCTCCTGCTTTGAAAACTTGTACTACGTTATACTGCGACGCCTAGATCTAAACTGATAACTTTGGGCTCGTTGTTACATGAGGAGGGGAGGGGGAGAGGCGAATCCATATGCTCGGACGGAGGGGAGGCACTGAAATTACATGCGCAAAAAACATAATTGTCAACCCTAGTTTTATTTGGATTCCACACTATTGTTGCCAAAACTAAAGAAACAACCCTTGTATATTAAAAGTTCATCTTCATTTACTAGTTTTCTGGCGATGAAGTACCTTACTGTCACTTCTTGCATTATTTAAGTGTGTATTTTTGTTTCCTCCAATAACGCACATTGGATTGGAGAACTCCGAATTCTCTTTCGGCTGCACGATTACCGAAATGTTCCGCGAAATTTATCAACGATAATCTAACAAGAGTTCTTTTTTTTAATCACGAACGACGAAGTCGCGAGTGATTTTGTCTAATGATAAACTCAACCTCGCGTTGGATTTGGAGTGACTATTTAGCAAATAATACGTCATCAGAAGCTAAAAATAATTATAATATTTAATATTTACCAATGTGAGGTAATGTATTCCAATCTTACTACCGAGCGGTTTCTTTTACCGTTAAATTTCTTTTGGCTTTAATAACATATGATTGTATGAGAAATAACTATTAACAATAATGCAGATTCATTATACAACATTTAACCCTTAAATTAAAAAATATATCCTAGTGGATACATTGATTTAATTTATTTAATATTGCTTTTAGATCAATATAAATACAATAATGTATAATAATAACACAGTTTAACTTTAATTTATTTTCCTTGCGGTCCGGAACATTTAAATAACTGACTCGAGAAAATATTTTATTGACAATTTAAGGGTTAATAAAATTTTTAGATCAATATAACTTTTTTGGTGATTTGAAGTTGTTTTCTTTGGCATTTCTTGCTGTACTATAACGATCGTACATTGTTCAATCGGTATCCTTCCCAAAGAAGTTAATTTGCGGAGATATCTCTCATTACGAACAGGAAGAGACACGATTATCATCAGGAAGAGGCACGATTATCGGTCTATGAGTTAAATAATCACTTTAAATTTATATGATCCTGTGTAATTTCTATTTTTCTTTCCCATCTTGAAATACAATATAAATGCAAGTGCATACTAGAAGTGTTGAAAGTCAACTGAAATACCGGTATTTACGTTTATAAAACTTGTCTCTACCAAGGGCAAGCATTGTTAAAGTAGCAGGGCATTGGGTTACTTTGCCAAGCAGGTAGTTCAGTTGCTAGTAAATGACCTACTCTGGAATGTAAGATTTGGCAATGGAATTCAGGAAAGAAAAATCCCTATCACACTGAAAAGAAAATTTAGGCCGCACCTAAAATATATGCGCAAAATATACGGAACAACATTTCAAAACAATGTCTCAAATTTAAGGTGCGCAAAATACACGAGGCCGCGAGCAAATACGGTAATTCAGTGTGATAAGATCAGTTAAACAGTGTCAGTCATTATGATTACAATTGGTATGCAAACATGTGACATATTTGTAAATTTAATCATCATCCAAAACAAGTGTCTGGCCAAGGCCTGTTACTATATCATAAACAGGAATTTTCCTTCCATCGCTTTTTGGGACGACCCAGATATCTATTCTCATGGGGTTGGTAGTGAAGTACAGCTTTTGGGAGTCTAGAGGAACTTATCCGCCCGTATCTCATCCAGATGTTATGATAATTCTATATAAAATGGAGCACTGGTTCCAGACCAAGTTCTTCCATGATTTGCTCATCACGTTTATGGTCCCATTTGGTATACCCAGCAGTTCGTCTCATAAATCTTATTTCATTAGCTGTTATTCTGCTTTTTTCCTTCATATCAATGTTCCTGACTCAGAACATGTCTTGCCAAGGTCTGATATAGGCATGTTCTTCTTGTGCTTTCCTGTAAAAGAGAACGTTTCATTACTTTGTTTATTATTCCCATAGTTTTGAGTATTTATAGTTTTGGTTCCTATATCCATACCATCATTAAATGATAACTTATAGCCGAGATACCGTATGTGAAATCATTAACTCTTTCTAAAATTTTGTTTCCCAAGCATATTTTACTAGGGACTGGGTATTTCTCAAAGACTGTCATACAATTTTTTCTATATTTATTTCAATGTTACATTTTTTAAATAATATCCAAATTATGTATGGCATATTGCAAATAATTTTCAATGGGTGATAATAAGACGAGGTCATCTGAAAAAAAAAGTAAATCTAATCTCAAGTTTCTGTTTATTTGGAAGTAACCATCACGCATTTTTCTCCATTCTTAGATAATTTTCATCATCATCATCATAGTATATTCACGAATTTAGGCCATTTGTTGACCTGTTTCGGCCTCAAGAGAAACATCATCCAAAAGTTTTTTGAGTGGATGTCCTGGTCTCCTCTTTCCTGCAGGTTGATATCTTAACATTTGTTTGGGTATTCTGTGATCTTCCATTCGATGAACATGTTGCATCATAGATAATTTTATTCATGTATATTATAAACAAAATAAGGGAGAGGCCAGAACCTTAACTAACACCTGTTTAATTTCGAACTATTCTGGTGTTGTGTTAGTTGTAAATTAAATTAATCTAATCTTATATTTACATCATAATAATAATAATAATAATAATAATAATAATAATAATAATAATAATAATAATAATAATAAAAGAAAGCATTGATAAAGCAGCATATGAGGCATTAGGAACAAAATATAAAATATATAACAAGAAGGCTCCATGGTATCTTTACCTTGTCGTGGTGGAGTGGCTTGCGTGCTTAAATGATCCTGAGAGCTATGCCGGCGGTAGCATTGCTGCCGATAGGGTTACCCATGCCGGACTGGTCGAAGGTGATAAGCCAGACAAAAAAAGTACCTTGGGCGAAAGAGTGACGATCTTTCACCGTAAAAATACAAGCGTCAAGAAATGCGGACATGGGTTCATCTGGGGTAAAATTTTCCGGAGGTCAAATAGTCCCCCATTCGGTTCTCCGGGCGGGGACTACTTCAGGGAACCCAGCCAAAGGCTCAAACATAGGGACATGTTCCTAGGAACATGGAATGTTAGGACTTTATACAATAGCGGGGCACTACAGATATTAACGCGGGAACTAGATAAATCGCCCTTGGATATAGACGCTTTACAGGAAGTTAGGTGGCCAGGAGTAGGTAGTCAGGAATCAGGAAGCTTTGCATTATACTATGGGGGTGCAGAAAGACCTGCATTTGGAACGGGTTTTTTAGTCAGAAGGAGGATACTATCCGCTATCCGAGATATTAAGTTTGTTAGTGATAGGATATCATACATAATTCTAAAGGGTAAACGACATGATTTTATAATTGTAAATGTACATGCCCCCACAGAAGATAAAGATGACAAGATCAAGGATGAGTTCTATGAAGAATTAGAATGCTTATTTGATATCCTTTCACGATATCATATGAAAATTGTCTTAGGAGATTTTAATTCAAAAGTGGGGCTGGAAGATATATTCAAACCAACAATAGGCAAATTCAGTCTTCATGAAGATAGTAACGACAACGGGGTTAGATTAGTCACATTTGCCACATCAAAGAATCTCATTGTTAAGAGCACAACATTTCAGCATAAGGATATTCATAAATACACCTGGACGTCTCCAGATGGAGAAACTCGGAACCAGATAGATCATGTATTAGTGGATAAACGCTGGCACAGTAGCATCATTGATGTTAGATCAGTTAGAGGGACAGACTGCAATTCGGATCATCATCTGGTCAGAGTGAAAATCAGACAACGGCTATCGCTTATGAGAGGAACAAACGCTACAGATGATTCTGTAAAATATGAATTAAAAAACTTGAAAAATGATGAAATGCGGCAAGAATACCAAATCAAAATTGCTAATAGATTTGAAGTACTGGAATCTTCAGATGACAATGTGGCAAACGAAGAAGAAACTGATATAAATAAAGAATGGGAGGCTATAAGAGATACTATTAAATTGTCAGCATCAGAAAGCATTGGTTGTTTTAAAAAGAGGCAAAACAAGAAATCGTTTGATGAGGAATGTGCCGACATTGTAAAGGAAAGAAAGCTAGCAAAAATGAAATGGTTACACGAGCCAAATGAGGTAAATTTAGAGCAATTGGGTAGTGTTAGACGGGAAACCACCAAGTTACTAAAGAGTAAAAAGAGGGAATATTTGAGAGAGAAGATTAATGATCTTGAAATGAACGCAAAAAATAGGAACATTAGAGAATTATATCACGGAATTAGTATAGAGAAGAAATGGTTTCAGGCTAGAACAAACATAATTCGGAATGAAAATGGGGATATGATTGCAGATTCTAAGAGTATATTAAATAGATGGAAAAGTTACTTTAATCAGCTATTAAATGTACATACAGAACAAGACATTGAGGAGGATAAGTTACAGACAGCAGAAATGCTAGTCGCAGAGCCAAGTGCATTAGAGGTTGAAATGGCAATTGAAAAATTGATTATGTATAAAGCATCAGGTTCAGATGAGATCCCAGCAGAACTGATAAAATCAGGGGGAGAAAAATTGATGGGCAAGATACGCTGGTTGCTTAGTATGATTGGGAAAAGAAGCTCTTCCAGATGAATGGAAGGAATCAATTATCTTACCAATTTATAAGAAATGAGATAAAACTGATTGCAACAACTACAGGGGCATCTCATTACTTTCAACTTCGTACAAAATTCTAACAAATATATTAGTAAGCAGACTTATTCCCTATATTGATGACATTCTAGGAGATCATCAATGTGCATTTAGAAGAAACAGGTCTACAACAGATCAGATTTTTAGTATAAGACAGATTTTAGAAAAGAAATGGGAATATAATGGTACTGTACATCAACTATATGTAGACTTACAAAAAAGCATATGATTCAATTAAGAGGGAGAAGTTATATAGTATCCTGCTGGAGTTCGGAATTCCTAAAAAGTTAGTTAGACTTATACGAATGTGTCTAAATGGCTCAAAGAGTAGGGTGCGTGTAGGCAAACAGTTTTCAGACACTTTTGAAATCCAGAATGGGTTGAAGCAAGGAGATGCACTATCTCCTCTACTATTTAATTTTGTACTAGAGCATGCCATTAAATCTTTAGAGAATGAGGAAGGCTTACAACTGAATGGTATTAATAAGCTGTTAGTTTATGCTGATGATGTAGTATTGTTGGCCAATAGCGAGGAGATACTAAAGGCCAACACGCACACACTATTGAGTAATACTAAGAAATTGGGACTGGAAGTAAATATCAGTAAAACTAAATATATGGTCACACGTAGAAATTCAGTATATAATGGAAATGGACAGCTAATGACAAATGAGGGAAATTTTGAGGAAGTGGCTGAATTCAAATACCTAGGAACAATAATCACAAATAGGAATGAGATGCACAAAGAAATTAAACATAGGCTCAATTCTGGAAATGCATGCTATTATGCATTGCAGAGACTTTTGATGTCCCAACTCCTTTCAAAAAACGTTAAGCTGAAAATATATAAAACTATTATTCTACCAGTTATATTATATGGGTGCGAAACATGGACTCTTACTTTAAGGGAGGAAAGGAGACTACGAGTATTTGAGAATAAAGTTCTTAGGAAAATTTTTGGACCAAAGAGAGATGAACAGACAGGTGAATGGAGAAGACTACATAACAATGAACTACATGGTCTTTATAGGAAGCCAGATATAATAAGAACAGTTAAGTCTCGTAGACTGCGATGGGCAGGACATGTTGCGCGTATGGGGAATGAAAGACGTGCATGGAAACTTCTTGTAGGAAAGCCAGAAGGAAAACGCCCAGTTGGTAGACCAAGAATGAGGTGGGAGAACAACATCAACTATGATTTGAGGGAAGTAGATTATACAGGGAATGATTGGAAAGCATTGGCTCAGGATAGGGATGTATGGAGAGTTTATGTCTGCGCGGCCATGAACCTACGGGTTCGATAGTGCCAGTGAGTAAGTAAGTAAGGGTTTAAGAATATGGAATGAAGAATTAGAGAGGATAATAAAAGATAAAAAAGAGGCTTATCACAAATATTTACAGAACAGAACACCAGAATTAAGAGCAGAATACAAACATAAAAAATGCAATAGCCAAAAGAGAAATTAAAAATGCACACAAAGTCAGTTGGGATAGATACATAAGCAGACTAGAATATGATATACATGGGCAGCAAAAAATAGCCTATAAAGTAATGAAACATCTAAATAAACGAGAAAAAGGTACAATACAGATCAATGCAATTGAGGAGAAACAATGGGAAGAACATTATAAAAAACTGTGGTATAATGAAAATAAAATAACTAAAGATAACATATATGAGTGTGAGACAGGAATAGATATGATAACATTGGAAGAATTAGAAGAAGTACTGAAAACAACAAAGAACAGAAAGGCAGCTGGAATAGACGGAATTAATATGGAATTAATAAAATATGGTGGATTTTTTTTAAAACTGAGGTTATTACTTTTGTTTAATTTATGTTGGAAACAAGCAACAATACCAGAAACCTGGACAACAGCAATAGTACAATCTATTTTTAAGAAAGGAGAACGTAACGACTGCAACAACTGCAGAGGAATAAGCATTTTAACTGCAGGCTATAAAATATACTCAAGAATCTTAACATTTAGGTTAAAACAAATAGCAGAGGTAATGTTAACAGAAGAACAAAGTGGATTCAGACCAGGGCGTTCTTGTATGGATAATATATTTACGATAAAATAATTTATAAACAAAAGAAGAGAATATAACAAGGAAACACACATAGCTTTTATTGATTTTGTCAAGGCATTTGATAAAGTAGACAGAGGAAATCTCTGGACAATTTTAAAAGAAAAAGGAATTCCGAAACACTTAATAGCAGTTGGAACACAAATTTTGTTATAAAAACTAGAAATGAAGTAAGTAAAAATAAAATTCATATAATCAAGGAGTTAAACAAGGATGCAGTATCTCTCCAGTTTTATTTAACCTATACATCAATGATATAATAAAAGATGGAACGAAGAAACAAATAAAGGAATAAAATTAGATAAAACACACTACTTGAAAACATTATTATACGCTGATGACCAGGTAATAATAGCAAATACAGAAGACGAACTTCAAAGGAATATTTTTAAACTACATAATATATGTGAACAATATAATCTCAAAATATCCATAGAAAAAACTAAGGTAATGGCATTCCAAGGGAAAAATCAAATCAGATCCAAAATAGTAATAGGAAACAAAATCATAGAACAGGTGAACCATCTCAATTATCTAGGATGTGACATTTCATTTAATTATGATAATGATATAAATAATGAAATAGCAAAATTCCAGGGAATATGTGGTACGATAAAACGATCACTAATTAACAAAACAACAAGAGAGACCCAATTGAAATTTTATAAAATGTTGGCAGTACCGGTACTGCTCTATGATTCAGAAGCCTGGATACATAAAAAAACAAGATCTAAGTAGGATAACGGCGGCAGAAATGAAATTTTTGAAATCTGTTAAAGGGTGCACTAAGGAAGACAGAATCAAGAACACAGAAATAAGACAGGAACTTGAAATATTTGCAATAACTGATAAAATAGATACATATAGACAAAAATGGAAGCAACACATAGACAGAATGAATGAAGATAGATATCCAAAACAAATAACAAAATACAAACCTAAAGGACCCGAGATGTGGGCAGACCTAGAAAGAGATGGGCTGAAGTCGGAGCGGGTCAACAGACCTGGTCCATGAATGCAGATGATGATGATGATGATGATGATAATAATAATAATAATAATAATAATAATAATAATAATAATAATAATAATAACAATGCTATCAAATTAACAATTCATAAATGGCGCCAAGTTTGAATTGAAAATTAATAATAGATAATCGTCCAGACTTTAATTGCTGACTTTTGAAATAATTTGGCATTTTCATATATATATATATATATATATATATATATATATATTATGTTTGATCGAGAAAGATGACTCCTTGATAAAACGCGAAATCCGCTTTCGTAAAGTTTGTTTCCTGACCAATGCCACCAGGTTGTTCTACGACATTTCTGACATACTCTCCGGCCTTGGCGCATTTGTAATTCACTCCTGAGGGTGGAGCGCCTGGAAGGCGGAGTTACGCTACCTCGATATTATGATAATAAATTATAATGAAGCGCTAAGTAAGTCTGTAGGTTTTTAAAAACTTCGACCACAGGCATAATTCGCTCTTACTTCCGTCCACAAGAATGTGCGGTTGGTCATTAATTAACTACCTAACTAATTAATTGGAACTATCGAATCCCTAAGTTTAATGGCAGCGCTGATATAAGCTCTCCATACTTTGCCACTTCTGAGCTAATTCTTTCCAACCGTTTCCTCTATGATTTACTTCCCTCAAATCATACTTATTTTTTTTCTCCCACGTCATTCTTTGTGCATTCCCTCTGGTTTTCATATAAGGAATTTCCATTTTCCGCTTTCATACGATATCTCCTGTCCATTGCAGTCTAAGTTGTACTGTTATACATATGTTTTCCCTTAAAGATACTGTACCTCACTGTTATGAAATCCTCTCCATTCACCTGTCTGTTCGTCTCCTTTGCTCGAACATTTTCCTAAGAACTTTATTCTCTAATACTCAAAATCTGTCCCCCCCCTTAAACTAAGATATTATGGTACGATTCCATATAAAGTCAGTTGTGTTTTTCCAAGGGATGATGATGATAATAGTGACGTGTATTGGGCAACATCCATATTGAGTGGCGGCTATAATTGATTCAATATTAACGAATTACGACGGAATGTAATTATTGAACTCGATCTCATGAAAATATTTTGGAAATTATATACATATCTTGATCATACTAAGTAGACACCGAAAAAATATATATAAAATATAAGTGCCATATATAGCCCTTGTTCCCAATATTATCTACCATTGTGTTTCATAGAAGAATGCAGCTATCTGATGACACTTTGATATACAGCACATTTAACTATTGTTTGGTTGTAACACGTGAATGAGCTTAAACACGCCGGCCTGAGAGTTAACAAATGTGTTGTGTTTACATTATTATATTACAAGTGTACATAACTATTTTATTTTGAAATAATATGTAGCGAGTAGCACAAATATCGGAAAATAAAAATTTACTTTGTTAATTTCGTTTTTTTACTGAGTAAGGAAGAAGCTATATTAGGCAATAATGTAGACCCTAATATCGCTTAACCACGTTGTACCTAATGTCCCTGAATGTTCCATTCGCCACGGATTGCTTTCAAATTACAGATATTCGTCCGATGTGTGAGAAATGTTTTAAGTGGATACATACGAAATGTGACAAAACAAACAAAAAGCAGAAACTCTAACTTGTTACGGCAAGTGAATAGGGCCTAAGCCATTTTTGTGTTTCAGTTGTGTTTTTAACGTTTAAATAGGTATTTAAATTTACACAGCAAAACTGAATAATTTTTACAATCTGTAGAGCTGTAAAGATCACGAAAAAATAATAAATTGATAATAAAATAATCAAGTTATTCGACATAGACTAAAGGTAGAATATTAACTTCTATCTCACAATCTGTTTATAACTAATACCTATATTTTTACTATAATATAATGTTCGGTTAAAAACTATAAAACAGTTACTTGTCGGTCCGTCTCCTCAACTTAAGTTATTTTGAAACTCTGTAGGCCTTTCGGGACTAGTCCCATCATCAGCAGAGTGCATTAGGTCCGTTCTTGTTGACCCTTGTTGAAGCACTAAGTATTCTGTGATCTCACACTTCATCAATATGAGTATAATTTTGATATTTTATCACTAATTCGTTAACAATTTAGGTTTTCTTGCATATCATTGTATAAAATTTATATTTAATATTTCATTCTTCTCTCTCTTACTACTTTCTCTATCGATTTTTTTTTAACTTTCGTGTTTATCGCTTAAATCCAGAGGTGATGATAAGCACGCTAAATAAATAACTAAAGCTAAATTATTATTATTATTAACATGATTATATGTTAAAATAATCGTTCTCTACTGAAAATATTTGCCAATAACACTTACAACTTGTATATGATTTACACATTTTTTAAAAATCAAACGAATTAACATTTTACTTTTAAAAATCAAACATTAAACTTCAATAAAACGATATTATTGTAGGCGATTTAATTTTCTCATTTAAAATACTAATTATCAATAGGGGTACTAATTGCATATCATAATATTGTATAACCTCGTCCAGATGATAAAAGCATTTTACGTTTAAAAGACAATTTATAACTTACAACAATATAATATTTTTCTTATAATAAAAGGAACAATTGCGGGAAAATCTTTACTTACCTTTCCTAATACATTTTCTACGACCTATAGAATAACAGAGCGTATACGCAGAAGTTTAAGAAGTCCTACAGAAAGTTTATAGCGTTGTTTCTAGATGGAACCACGTAGCTGTGAAATCGAGATGACCAACCTTCGCAATAAATTCCCAAACGTTTATTAAAAATTTCCTACACCAACTTGTCTCTTCCTAACATAATCAAATAATTTACATGCATGCTATTTAATGAAGTGTACGCTAATCTGATGTACACCTACGTTTCTCATCCAAACCTAACAAAATGAAATAAGTGAACATATAAGTTATTTCTTCTCAAAATATATATTTTCGAATGTTGGTCATTTTGATTTCACAGATATCTTCACCATTTAGCGGAAGTTCCTTTAAGCGTTTCTGCGTAACTTCGAAGAAATCATAGCGTACGTAGATAAATATTTAATAATTGAATAGTTATCCCGAGAATAGATCTAACCCATAAACTGCCACTCATGACTTGATTAACTTCTCCGCCATTTATTATATATAAATCACTATTCGCTTGAAAGCCAACTTTTAAAAATAAATAGAACAGTTTTGGAAGAGAGCAGGAATAGTTTTAAATGCACCATGCTGTGATATTCTCCGGATAGATCACTAATCCACTCAAAACTCAACTTTCGAATTTTTGTGGGTTAGATCTTTTCTCGGGGCAACTATTCAATTGTAAAAAAAAAAAACACACACACACACAATTATCGTGTAAAACGTTAAAAATATTATGAAACGTTAGTAAAAACAGACGAAGTACGTAGAGCAACAGTATTATAAGAATATACCATAGAAAATCAAAGGTAAGATAATCTAAAGTTGGGCCTAATTGCGGACTTTGCATTGTAACAATAATTTATAACATGTAGTTATTGATATAAGCTACATACCTCCTACAATCGTGATTATGAAGTTCCTTCCGAATTCGCTATTTTCGGTTTAATAATCCATTCCGCGAGAAATTTGATATTTCTTGGAAATTATTTCAATATATAGATTTGTTCTGTCAACAAAAAGGAGCGAAATCGCCATATTATAATATAGGCCTATTAAGGTGCTTTCAACAATATGTATTTCTATAAAAATATCAATAATATGGCGAGTTCATTTAATAGTTGACCGAGAATGACCTAGTGCGCTTGAGTGAAAGATCAAAAGTGTAGACCAATGATGGACCTTTCTTATTTGTAGATATAATTCAACTTAATTCTCTCCCTTCTCCTTGTAGGACTATACTATCTTATAATGTTATATGGGCCAATAGGTATGCACTTACATTTAAAATTTGAAATAGTGGTTACAATATTTTATAAACTGTCTGTGGAGTAGGATATGAAAAGCACTAATCACTTGCATAACTTTGAATAAGTCTTAAGGATTTCTATGATGGAGTGATGTGTTGGGTAAAATTCCAACTCTTGCGCTGGCTTCCATCACTCGGTAAATTTTAATCCAGGGAAACCTTGAATCACATTAGAAGAGAAAAGAAAGATCATGTCTCCCAATTAAATGGTGGGAGCTTTCACTTCGCCTGAATAAAACTTTTCAATCAACCCCCTCCCACGCCTATCTCCTTTTTATTATATATTCTCCCCAAGAAGACTTTCTTAATCAGGAAGGCTGAGCTATTAAACTTCATAAAACTTTACTGTGCAAATCACAATCTTCTTTTTATTCTTTTTTCAATGAGTTTATTAAGATTACACATAAAACTTCTCACGTTGTGATTTCTTATCAGCTACTCCAGTTAATTTTGCAGACAATCGATAGTTATTTTCGTTACAAAGACTTGTTTTATCTACTTATCTCACTTAGTGATTTCATATGAAATCTCCTAATAATTATGTATCCTTTATTTTAGTTAATTAATATTATCTATCCTTTTCTTTCGAGTCTTCATATGAGAATTTAAAAAAAAAAATATGACGAGGAAATAAAAACCGACAAAACGAAAATAATGACATTCAATGGGAAAGTTCCTGTACCAAGTAAAATATGCATAAACATTAATTAAGTCAAATAGTTGTTGAATTCATACAGCAGGATATAAATTATTATTTTTTGATGAAAGCGGTATAAAAAAAGTAGTAAATTAATGAAACCATTGGGGATAATTAATTAAACCTTGCCTGGCACGTATATGAATAAGTTTATATAGTAGTACATTCACGAATTTAGGCCATTTCTTGACCTGTTTCGGCCTCAAGAGAAACACCATCCAGAAGTCTTTTGAGTGGACGTCCTGGTCTTCTGACTAAAAGGTAGCAGCCCTACCACTGGACTACTTAGCGTCGGGCCAGTAACCTGTCCTAAGGAACTTCAAAACTACTTTCAAGTCTCAACACGAAAAAATCCAGAAGGAATTGAAATATGAATAAGTTTATACGGAAGTGAAACATGGAGTATAACTAGTGTAGGCATCAGCAGAATAAGAACCATTGAAATTAAGTTTATAACAGTAACAGCATGGATTCCACTGGGAAGAAAAATTCCGGAGGTAAATTAGGCTCCCATGACGGGTAGAGACCTTTTTGGGAAATCCATGAAAAAGGCTTAAACATAGGGACATGTTCCTACAAGTATGGAATGTTAGGACATTATATAGTAGTATAAATATCAATACTGGAATTAGATAAATCTCCCTTGGATATAGTCATTTTACAGGTGAAGAAAGTCATGAATCAATAACCTTTGCATTAGGGAGTGCATCGAGACACAATTCGGAACGCGAGAAAGATTTTGTCCGCTATCTGAGATGTTAAGTTTGTTAGCAATAGGATATCATACACCATTGTAAATGGAAAACTATGATTTTGCAATCGTAAATATACTTGTTCCCACAGCAGATTAAAAAAAATAGATCATGGGTGTTTTCTATGAAGAATTGGATGTATATTTGATATACTTTCACGATATCATATGCAAATTGTGTTATTAGTATTGTGTCGGAGGTGACCTGGAATTAATCTGATCTCTCATCCTGGGATGCCCTCCACATTCTTATGTGATCAAAAAAATATATATGTGTTGTCTTCTGACAGATTGTGTCCTGTAAGGTTCGGATGACGTACAAAGGGGCAGGTTAAACTGACAAAATAATTATTATAGAGAAATAAATGTTGTCAATTAATTGTTCATTACTGTATTGCCAAACGTTTTACGTGACTGCAGCTTACTCTACGTAGTTCTCAAATCAATTCAATACTTGTAACCTATTTGGTGTAACAGGAGAAATAGTATTCTTATAAAATTACATTGTATTTCAGATTCGTATTAGACCCGATCCAGTAACGATGTTATAGAACGATTTTATGTAGCCTGCATGGTGTATCCTAAATTATCAATATCCGATTGAGGGTCTTTCCACTTTTCAGCGGTTGCCCTTTTACCAGCCGGCTGCTGGCCCTTCACATCCACATGTGTCAATCACAGAGGTAGATGATCAACAGCCAGTGTAGGGGTGACATGTGGTTAGCATGTCGAGTCCCCCAGCCGTTATAGCTGGTTCCTCAACCTGGAGCCGCTACTTATTGTAGCTACCCAATTGCCTCACGATGCTGGGTGGGCACCGGTCCCATACTGGCCGAAATATAAATTAAATTGGTTGGATTATTATCTTAATTTTTGAAATGATTTTGATCAAAAATATTATTGATATAACAAATAAAAGGACAAGAAAAATAAATCGATTAATATTTAAGTCCCTGAGAAAATTTCTTCCCCCATGGAGACTCGAACCAGCGCAAGTCCCGTAGCTCTGCGCCAAGGCTTCCTACCTTAACCGCTCGGCTACGGCGCGGGACTAAAAATTATCAATTTACTTTCTCAAATTTCAAGTATCAGAATAATATGTCCTTCATGTAATCGTGTATCCTTACACCCTGAGCCAGCATAAAATTGAAATCTTCATTCTATTTTGATCTGTCAACAGGGGTTACTACTTCTTCTAATTTGCCCCAGTCTCTGTTAGAGCACGTTAAAGCAGAATTTTAGTATTATGATAAATATAAAAGATAAAGTAAATAATTTTGTATTTTAAAATTCTTTTAATATTTGAATATAACTTAAATAAATAAAAAACATCTAAATAATTCATTGTTGTTCATTGTTGAATAAAAATGTCTCAGTAACAATTAAAGAAATTGTAGTACATAGCCGTTTTTGTAAATAATGCTTTTAAAATTGTTTTAAGCCATTGTTGTCAGTTATAACTGTAATAAGAACATCTGCTTAACTTCATTTTTTAAGTAAAAGTAAACTAAACTCTGATTGGAAGTTGAAGCAATTAACTTTTTGATTTAACAAATAAAATTTAAACCTTATATTTAATGGACTAAAGTAGAAAATGAAATAGAATTCAAACGCTGTAGAGCTATTGTTAAGAGGGAAATAAGAAAGAGACATAGGAAAACATGGTTAAATTTTGTTACACATTTAGAATCAGATTTGCATTAGCTCCAACCTAATGCCTTCAAAATATTAAAACATTTGAATAAAGATATTAAAGAATCTACCAAAATTAATTGCGGAGTAACAAAATAAGATTTTTTCAATTATTATAAAAGTCTTTGGACTGACAATAGCTATGAAGATACAATTTCCGAAATAATAATGAGACAGATTCCATAATACCATTGGAAGAATTGAACAATAGTTTAAAGAAATTAAAAAATGGGAAGGCAACTGGCACAGATGGCTTGAATTCTGAATTGTACAAATATCCAGGCAAACAGTTCCATGAAAGACTGTTGACCTTCTTTAATAATGTATTCAAAAATGCAGATATACCACAAGAATGGAAGACAAGCATTGTTATACCCCTGTTCAAGAAAGGAGACAAGAGAAAAATGGACACTATAGGGGAATCAGTTTGTTAAACACATGCTACAAAATTTATACAGACATTTTAAATGGAAAATTGAAAAGTTTCAGTGAAAAATTCCTTATGGAATGTCAAAATGGATTTAGGAAAGGACGATCTTGTATTGATTCAGCATTTTCTGTTAAACTATTGCTTGAAAAAAGAAGAGAATTCAACTTAAAAACACATTTTGCTTTCATAGATTTTGAAAAAGCATTCGACACAGTCAAGAGATCAAAACTCTTAAATATATTGGAAGACAGAAATATACCAAATTTACTTCGGCAGAACATACAAAATATTTACAAAGACAACACCATAAAGATTAAATTAAATAACAGATTTTCTGAAGAAGGAATTATAAATCGTGGTGTGAGACAAGGCTGCCCCCTATCCCCAACACTCTTTGCAATTGATATCAATGAAGTAATATGTTGCTGGAACAAAACATATAAATTTGGAATAAGAATATCAGAAAATAGAAAATTAAACACCCTATTGTTTGCAGATGACCAAATAATAATAACAAATTCCGAAGATAATCTACAGAAAGGTCTGTATGAACTTAACAAAATTACAGAAGAATATGGATTAAAGATATCTACAGAAAAAACAAAAATTATGGCATTTCAAGGTGTAGATCCTGTCAGAAGTAAAATTGTACTGGACAATAAAATTTTTGGAGCAGGTGAATAATTTTACATATCTAGGATACAATATCTCATATGAAGAAGAAAAGGATGTAAATGCAAAAATATCTAAATTTTTAAGAATTTTAGTGTTAATAAATTCTATCTTCAAGCCACAGTTAGTCCAAAAGCATTCAAGACTGAAAGTGTATAAAACACTGGCTCTTCCAACTCTTTGTATGGTAGCGAAGTATGGACGTTGAAACAGAAGGATATACAGAGACTTAGATCTGCTGAAATGAGATATCTTCGGAGGACTGCAGGATACACACTACTAGATCACAAAAAAAATGAAGACATCTTAGAAGAATTACACATGGAATCTTTAGAAAACAAAATTTCTGATTATAAGTCAAGATGGATACAACATGTTCATCGAATGGAAGATCACAGAATACCCAAACTAATGTTAAGATATCAACCTGCAGGAAGAAGAAGACCAGGACGTCCACTCAAAAGACTTCTGGATGGTGTTTCTCTTGAGGCCGAAACAGGTCAACAAATGGCCTAAATTCGTGTACTATGATAATGGTGATTTAATGGACTATTAACCAATAGAATTTAAAATTAACATCATGTGATGTAATAATGATCTTTAAAATTATAAAATAATTACGCTAGTCATTCTTCATACAACTTTCAACAAAGATAGGAGCAATTGAGCTATCCTGATAAAATGTGATATTTAATACAAGAATAATAATTGATTCAAGAAAAGAAAATAATTTAATTTTAATTGGCGGTGAAGAATAATACCACCTACATTTACTTGATCTGCTGGGAAAGTAAGAAGTGAATAAATTTACAATTATTTCTACAAGTAACAGTTTTCAGTGATTTTAAAGTGTTTTCCTATCCAGTGTACCAACTTCCCACCCTAAGAAGAGAATCAGGCTCTACCGAAAATCAAACCCAACCTGAACCAATAATTCTTTTTTGGGACACACACCCTTCTTCAAAATGTTATAACATCGGGCATGAAGAGTATTACTGCTTCAAAATGTCACCACAACGTGGACCAGCAATTTACGTCTTCAACGTGGAGTAGGAACTTCCTCTGGAATAGGTTGCAACGTCATACATTTCATGTGCTGAACCAGAGACGTCAAAGATTACGTATTTTCATTGCGGTGGCAGTATAAACATTAATAAGAGTAGGGTGTACCGTATTTTAAGTGTTTTGTGTTATATTTTACATTATTTTTAGTAAATAATAACGCAAAACTTCTACTTGTGTCCGATGTAGCACCAGGTCTTAGGATGAGATTAGATGAAGTTCGCTTTATTGAAAGTTTGCCAGCTGGCCATGCCTGTCTCATCGTCACAGTAGGAGATGAAAAAGGAACGAAATGGTTGATAAAAGTATGACATTGGTGAAGTGAAGGTTACAGCAGGGGAGAAACTCTGACAAATATCGAATTCGTTCATCAGGAACCTCACATGGAATGGTGAAAAGCGAACTCGGAACCCAGTGGTAGAAGACCACTCGCTCCAAGGAACTGCCATTTTGAGTAAATATTTATATATATAATGTAAATGGCGATATCTGAAAACAAATCAGAAATTGCGTGGTTATGTTCATTTGTTTATTCACTGTAACTTGATCATATTATTTGTTGCCAAAAAGGATCGCAATATTGTAAGAATGCGTCTTAGTGGAGAAAAATAAACACATAAAACAGTATATTATAACAACATTATAGGTTATTAATTTATTTTTTAGTAAACAACTCAGTAGAATAATTATTTAAAAACACAATTATTGAACACACATTTATCAAATGTGTAGTTCGGAGGAATCTGTTCATATTTGCTTTAAACAATGTATTTATTGGATAGTCAGACACTGCAAAATAATGTTCTGACGCGTTCAGAATATTAAAAAGGAGCAGCTTTCTTTATCACAAAATCAGTATCCGGTAAAGAGAATTCGATGAAAAGGGAGGGAAAACACGACTGTCATTGGCTGTAAAACAAAATTAATTGAAATTTGATTGGTCATTGACAACCAAAATTGATAAACACGTGGCTTTCACTATGTGGGAAACATACTGTGGAAATAAGAAACGCCTAGTTCTCCTAGAGGTATGAAAGCAAGATTAAATGATAAAACAACTACCGAAATTAGTGTGGAATACATAGTTTTCGGTGTTGGTAAGCTGATTCATAACCGTGCTGGCGTCATTCAATCTGACGTTTGACTCATAGCACCTCTAGGGTGCTGAGGATAGATGAGGAGTGGTGAAAAATTAATTGTCCATAATAACCGAGATAGTGTCGAATAGTTTTCGGGGTCAATAAGGTGATTGAATGATAGACCTGATAAAATTTTAAGCTCAAGGAATACTCGTAGCACCCATAGAGTATGTGAGGAGAGAAACAAACTTACAAAATTACCTATATTAGTGTCTAATCCATAGTTTTCGGGGTCGCTAAGCTGATTGGTAACAAGAAGATTGTGGTAAACAGACCTAAATATCTAGGAAAACTGGGTAATTGACTAGTTGATAATAAAAGTAAGTAAGGTCTAGTGGTCTACAGGTTTTCGTGCATCAGTCCAATGCGTGGACCGCTATTAAGACAACACAAATCTTTAATTCAAAACACAAATTGTAGATTGACAATAAATTGATAAGGTTAAACTACGATGAAGAAATTCATAGAGGAAGATAATTTATTTTAATTCAATTATTTTTAAATAGTTGTCATTTTTTTAAATCCGACAATATGATATCAAAAGGCTATGCAAGTAACATTGAAAGATGATATTTTGTTTTATCGAATGGAGTTTGCATGCAGCTGCAATACTTCAGATGTACATTCATTTATTTCTATTCGCCTGACATAGTAATCAATATGAGTTTATTTAATATGTAGCTTCTTGCGGAAGAATACTTTTAGTATATTGTTTGCTTTAGAATAATTGGCTTCCTGGAAGTTCTCTTTCATGTTATGACGAGACATACGTTAAAAAGTAACTTTGTATAATATTAATAAGTCATGTTATTGACTTTACTCTCATTTCTCTCATCTTATCTTGCATTCATATATCGTTGATTAGTAGACATCCCGATTTTAGACCATCTTAGCATAAAAGTGTAATTAATATTTTCTTATAACCAGATATAAGATTTAGATGAGTTCACAACAAGAGTAGATCGCAAAATAACGAATAATATTAAAAAAAAGTTTAATAGACAATATATATATATATATATATATATATCCACCGCTGTGGTCTCGAGGTAGCGTGCTGCCTTGTCACGCAGCGGGACCGGGTTCGATCCCCGGTCGGAGCAGTTTTTCTGGGTGAGGTTTTTATCGGGGATTTTCCTCACCTGTAAGACAAATGTCAGGAAAAACTTTAAGGTTCAAACGGTCCCCGAAATCATATGGCCTTCCTCCTTATCATTATCATCCTTACCATTATCATCATCATCATCCTTCACCGGTGTGGAAAGCAACGGGAAGCTACCACACCTACACAATTCCCTAGTAAAGCTGCAAGCATAGCATGAAAATGCTATGATTGCAGTGAAGGACCTGCCTTCGGGCAGAATTACTATGGAAGGATATATATATGTGTGTTAAACATTTAATTATAACATATATAAAGCGTCACAGCTATAAAGTAAAAAAAAAATATTCTCTTTAATTTGCTTACTTGTTATAGTCAGCTACTAGATGGCAGTGAAGACCGAGTTCTCGCGACATCTAGTAATAATGGAGAATAAAATACATATATAAGAAAAATAAGTGTTTGAATTGGATTCGCCTGGTAGTGTAATGGATATCACGCTGAGGTACAGACTCAGAGATCCGGGTTCGAATCCCGTCCAGGCATTTATTTTTATCTACCATATTAAGCTTGCATTGCTCAATGCTAAACATTTAATTATAACATCTATAAAGCGTCACTGCTATAAAGTAAAAACATATATATTCTCTTTAATTTGCTTACTTGTTACAGTCAGCTACTAGATGGCAGTGAAGACCGAGTTCTCGCGACATCTAGTATTAATGGAGAATATAATACATATATAAGAAAAATAAGTGTTTGAATTGGATTCGCCTGGTAGTGTAATGGGTATCACGCTAGGTACAGACTCAGAGATCCGGGTTCGAATCCCGTCCAGGCATTTATTTTTCTTATCTACCATATATATATATATATATTGCAGGAAAACTAGAGAGAAGGCATCTGGTAGGTGGGCCAAGAATGATGCGGAGAATTGTGTTGGAATTTATTGCTTTTTTTTCCCAAAAGAAAGAAAATACATTTACATTTACTTTGCGCTAGGGCCTGCTTGACCGTACGTGCGCTTTTTCCACGAATAAAAAATAAAATAAACATAAGAATATATAAAAATACCTACAGGTTATACACCTACATAAATATGGAGAAAAAATATATAAATATATAACCCATGTCTACACTACATACACAATAATACACATCTACACTCATACATGTGTATAGATAAAAATGTCTCATTTTGTACATTAATAACAAAAAAAAGAAGCTACAAAACACGAGCGCGCCCTCATATCCCCCTTCCCTGCGGACATCAAATGCACTATCAGGCTCTTTATCTAATTAAGACTACTTATTGTATAATTCAAGATCGGAAACAAAGTCTATATTGAGAATATTATTAGTATTGATTTCCTTATTGACCTCCAATATTTTTATCCCTCATTTCCTTACTGTACCCAAAAATTTGCATGTTTTCACCCCACTCTTGTTCCGTCCTAAAATATCCCAACACGCCACTGTCCCACGATCCGACCCGAGAACTCTCTCAGGAAGCAACTGCAATCTAAGTTGCTCTGTCTCTCTACAGAATGCTATAATATATTGCCCAATTTTCACGGTCATCGCATAGTGGGCACAGTTTGATTGATGCCTTCTTCACTTGTTAAATTATGAGCCATCCATCCCCCCAAATGAAACCATGCAATAGCACTTCTGTCATCCCCATCCAAATAGTCAATATACTTCTCCCTTCCCCACGAAAGTTTCAGTTGCGACTGCAAAGTGAGCTATATTTTCTGGCTATATCAATTAATCTCTTCTTAACTTTCCTCCAAACATTTCTATTATTCCCCGTATTCCTCTCCCATCCCACTGCCATTCAGTCCCCTTTCTACACCGATTATCCAATCTCCCGAAACGCACTGCCTTCTCTGTTACTTGTAACACTCCTGCTCTGAGTTAGTCTTGATTCCTGTTTATTATATCCAACCAATATTTAATAGCCATAATTTTGCACCTTATTGTGTCCGAAAATGTACCGAATTCTTTACGTATATCACAATTTGAAGTCCCAGTTGTTAACCTCAACGCTCTCTTAAGAAACATAGCTTAAATTTTATCTAGTGTCCACGTTCGTTCCCAACTCCACAATTCTGAGCCATACAGCATGGTCGCTCTCACAGTCGAAGAATAAACCTGTTGTAGTTTACGCATCGGTAAAGTAAAGTAAAGTAAAGTAATCCCACTACAGGCCTCGGGAGGCTCTTCGGTTAGTAGGAGGTTAAGGCTCCTACTTTTTCTAGACAATCGGCACTTGATGTCAGCCGGGTTGTCAGCCCTGCGTGACGGCCGCCTTTACCCCCAGAACAAACGTCTGGTACTCATTTACGTTAGAGGCTGAGTCGACCCCAGGGCCATAGTGCCGCCAGAAGGTTTTGGTCAGTTTAAAAATCCTGACCCCAACGGGACTTGAACCCTCGAACTTCCGAGTTGTGGCGCAGCGCCTTAACCACTACGCTACGGCGTGCCCCCAGTTTACGCATCGGTATGTTTTACAATTTTGACATGTTAGTAATAATTTCGCTAGCCCTCATTGTTGTGTTGCATTGTCGATGTGTCTCGTCCATTCATTGTCAAAGTCATCCATCTAAATTCTCACCACGGTATGCCTACCTTTCCCTATACCGACCCGTTTTTAAAAGTCATGGCTTTAGTTTTGTTAACGTTAACAGTAAGTCCCCAAGTCGTACAGTATGTCGATAGTAAATCTTAACTCTTCTGCATACCATCTACTTTCGTGGAACAGAGGCATATGTCGTCCGCGTACATTAACACAGGAATACTTCGCCTTTTTCCTTCCCTACATGCATTATCGTTCCGGCCTCCATATTGTGTTTGCCCTGATTTTCCTCTAATCTGCATATTTCCCCCCCCCATCTCATATCAGTAATCTTAATTTTTTTCACCTCTTCCTCCGCATCGCCTATTACCTCGGGTCTCGAAGAATCTAGTTTGTTAAGCAGTTCCTGTGCCTTATCCTCTCTCCAATAGAACCGCCTAACAGTTATAGTGTCTCCCATCTTTCCCGTATTATAGCTCCCCATTTCCCTTTCCTCTTCTTCTTCAAATTCTAATTGGATTTCGATAGATGCGTGATGCGATGAGAATTATGTTAATGCTATACAGAGTATGAGTGTAAAACATTTCCCCAGGATAAGGATGTATGAAAATCTTATATCCATGCTGCCACGAACCTCCTGCCATTGAATGTTAGTTTAGCAAATTTGTATGACACGTTGTTCATCTAAACACTCTCTTATCGTGTAACTTGTAGTAAGCCTATTTTTTTTTGAAAGAGAACCTCTTAATATCCGGGGAACTGTACTCGCTGCTGTGAAGAGTATAAATGTGCTCTTTATTTACAAGATATCACCGTCAATCAGTATTACGTAGGGTTTTTGGGCGCAAAGGAAGAAATCTACAGCGGTGTCAACTAGACAACAACGCGGAACGAAAAAGCCAAGCTATGGTAAGAGCTCCTTCTATAGTCCTGCCACACACATAAATTACTTGTGTTTTCTTTCTTCTTGTTTCACCGTTTTGTTCATCTCTATGGTTTTGGGGTAATAGCGTTGTCAAGAGGACCCGGATTCAATCCCCGGTCCGAACAAGTTTCCTGGTGATTTTATTCGGAGTTCTTCTTCACCTTTAAGACTACCATAATCATCATATTCGCCATGATGTGGTTTGTCGTAATTGTGTTTCTCAGAGCAGGTCCTGGGTTGATATCACTCATTCGGGGAGGCCGTACATTTCCTTGTGTTGTCAAAATTGTACGTGTGTGATCTCAAGTTTTAAATTCCTGTCCCGACAGGTCGTATCACTGTAAGGTCTGATTGACGTAAGGGATGTAAAAAAGTACCTCTATAAGGTAAGAAGTTAAAGTATGGTGGAAGAAGCTTCACTTTTTTTTTCATACATACATTCAGATCCAATCTGGAGATTTAAAATTCCCTATCCCACCGGGAATCCAACACACGCCTCCGGAGAAGTAGGTGGGGACACATTGATCACTCAACGACGACGACGAATGGGATATTTTATCTTGATATAATTTTATTCATTTACCTCCATTTCATACAATGTTATTGTAGGGATGTGTGTACTTACGCGCTTTAAAATAACGTTCGTACATTTAAGTTAATCAAGTAAGTTTATATCACAAATGCATACATCAACAATTGCATAAACATTGTGAAGAATCATTAGGATTGTTTATTTATTTAATATATCTTAATTTTAAAGATTTTTCATGCTGTAGAAGACTTGGTAATTTTTAAGTTATTTCTATGACTTTAAGGTAAATGTGATTTTATGCAATGAAAAACCTTTGAAATTATAATTTAATATTTGAGAGTGATAAGGAAAATTTCTTTAAGTTGTAATTTTGATGAAATTAAAAAAAAGAGCAAGAAGAATGTGAACTTCAAGCTAATCACTTTATAAAAAGTTCCTACTGTGATATGTTAATAATCATAAAACACCACTTTTCATAAATATCTGATAAATAATTAATAATATATGTATACACATTAAAATATTTCAGTTTCTAATTCTCATCGTAGTTTAATCTCTCACCCTATAGGTACATTTACGTGTCCCACGACCCTTGGGCCTTAGAGTGACTCAACCTGTCGGGAGAGGGATTTTAACTTTGAGTCACAGCATATTTTTTAACTACATAAGGGCATGGAGGGCTTTCCCAGCAGCTCAGTCCAGGGCCTCCTGAGATACAGCACGAACATTTAAAATGTAATACATCATTCGCTCACACATTCATAATATACATGGCGAATATGTTAATGATGATATGATGGCCAGATTATGTAGGGTGACCATTTGGACCGTAAAGTTTCCTGACATTGTCTTACAAATGAGGAAAACCCCGAAAAAAACAATAATCCAGGAAACCGGTAATGGAACCCGGGCCCTCTTCGTACGAGGCAGCGACGCTATCCCGAGACCAAAGCGGTCGATCAATGAAATACATTTGAAATTGTAATTAAATATTTGAGACTAATAAGGAAAAGTTTCAAAATATTATACTTTTCCAAAAAAAAAGTCCTCTGTGAGTAATCATTAAACATTCCATTTCATTAACGCAGTTTAATTTCCACCTTGTAGGAACTTTTACGTGTGACACATCACGTGGTATGACCTAGGATTTTAAAACTGTGGATCACACACATACTTTTTCACAATACGACGACATGATGGGCCTCCCCGAATGAGTAACCAGCTAAATGCCACCGCTCTCTCCGAGACAACACGAATATTTAAGACGTAACACATCATTCACTCACATATTCTTACTTAACATTGCGAATATGATAACATTGATTGCGATGTACACAGGATATTCGGGGACCGTGTGAGCCTTAAAGTTTCCTGTCATTAATTGCCTTACACGTGAAAAAAAAGCCGAGAAAAATATCACCCAGGAAACTTATTCCAACCGGGGATCGAATCCGGGCCCGCTGCGTACGAGGAAGCGACGCTACCCCGAGACCACAGCGGTGGACATTGCTTTTCATAAATGTCTGATAATTACATAATTAACATATTATAGTCATTAAAATATCTCAGTTAATATGGCTAAAATATGTTATCCTTTCCTTGTAAGTTCACTTACGTAGTTCGTGTATTAAATATGTTGTCAATATAATCTTGTAGTTTTATTGCTAACTAAAATAACTCATTGGTATTATCGAACCCGACGACTCATGTCCGCGCGGACATAATCTCTCCACACATCCCTATCCTTGGCTAATGCATTTAATTCATTCCCTGTATAATTCACCAATCTCAAATTTTGGTAATATTATTCTCCAACCTCATTCTTTGCCTACTTACTGGGCGCTTTCCCTCTAATTTTCTACACTGTTTTCATACACCATTCGTGCCATATGTTCTGCCCACCGCTGTTTGTGAGACTTAAGTATGTAGTTTTATTACTATCAAAGAAAATAACTTTAAAAAATTAAATATTAGATAATATAATCTAGTAATACGTATTTCAAGTAACAAAATTACATTTTTAAATTTAAAACTGGTAAATTCTGTCTTCTAAGCAAATCTGATACGAAAACCATTCTAGGATAAAATTATATAAGACTTTTTCTGCCCTCTATGGAAGTTAGATTTGGGTTCTTAAAATATGTCAGCAGCATAAGAGCTGGTGAAATGATGTCATAAGGATGTACAATTCTCGACCATAATTAATAAACTACCTCAAGAACTGAAGCAACCATATCTTCATATTTGAATAATAATGGTTTAAATGTATACATCGAATGGTAGCAGTTAGGACAAGTCAAGATATACTTCTGTGCCACCTGCAGATACGACGGAGACCCGGACATTCACAGAAACGTCTTATAAGCCCTCTGTACCTGGAACCGAGTCAACAGTGTCTCAAATATAAAAATTAGAATGATAAAGATTAGGTATTTGGAATGTATAAAGTGAAAATCCAGTGAACTTTTCAAACTTAAATCTAGTTTCATAAGTACATTAGTTTATAATAACAATTTCCCGTACGTAGGCTGATATATAAATCCACGATACCTGTGTTAACACCTAGAATTATGACGTCTTAGGTGAATGTTATCTAAAGGATTAAAATGAAGTTACAATACGAATAAATTTTTAACAGGGGTATTTTAGTTTATTTTTTCTGCGGAATTCCAAGTATTCTCTTACTCTTGTCTAAATGGTAAAACCTATGTAGTGAACGTTGAGACAGTTAAAGGATAAAAAGACTTGCTCTTTTTTTTTTTTGTTCTTACTTCTTCCTCTTTTTCTTATAGTCACACGTGACCAGACTAAAAGAATGCAATTGTGGCTGTCCTTTGATTTCTCTAAGGCTGCAGATTGGTGGACTGAGCATAAATTCCTTCACAAAGAAAATTCGACTTCCCACTGATCACTCGAACTTCACACATCTCACGTAGACCTATAACGATTCCGCGAAACTAACTGCGGTGACAAACGAAAACGCGCTCTGTGGAAAATGTATTCTTAGGTTTTTTCTTCGTTTCTGTAGTTACCTGATCGACTATTATTGCTGATGAGCTTAGTGAATAAGATCAGGCGTTTGTCGAATATTTCATTCCAACTCTTATAATTTCCTCTAATTATTGAGGAATACATGTTATATTATTATTCTCCCCTTACCCACTCTATATTGTGTAGCCTGAGCCTATTGTGTATTATTAATCAACATGTAAGTAATTCATAATTATATATAGGCCTACATAATTTAACCCTGGTGAAATGGAAGAGAAGACGCTACGGTCTTAACTTCATCAGGTAAAATAAATAAATAAATTAATTAATTAAATAAAAAAATTGATAATCTTTATATAAACTTATATGAAAAAAAGAAATACATTCGAAATGCGATAATTAAAATAGGCTATATCCTGGAAACCGTTTCTATATTCTGATGCATTCCAAATGTTTATTATAAAAATCGTAAGTTTATAAGATAGGTAATTTATTCGAGGATTGTAGAGCATAACCCCAATAATCGCAATTTCAAAAACGTATGTCACGCAGAAACTGCGTAAGCTAAGCGAATATCTCAGAAAGTCTAATTTACGGTCCGATTTTGCTAGTTTTCAGAATATATCTTTTTTCCTTTTATAATTCAATCGTATATATCAACTACCAAGTTTCATTGTGAAAAAAAAATTGCACACAATAATAGGATGCAAATGTTCCAATTAAAATCTCAGCTTTCAGATTAACCCCCACTCTTAATGGCCCTATTTTGTTCATTAAAAATCTTGATGTTGTATTTTATAACTCAAACGTTGGATGCAAGTGATTGCAAGAAAACAAACATGACGATCGCTAGATTAAATATCGTACTTAAGGTAATCCTTACTTCTAACGGTCAGATTGCTCTTATGTTTGGAGAGAATGTCTTTAGTCTTATGTGTATAAAATATAAGCTGTACGGTGATTTGGTGGAAAAATCGAAAATAGCGGACGCTAGAGTGATTTTAAAAAGTTTCCTTCAGGTTAACCCCACTTATAATTGTCAGATTTTGCTGGTTAACAGACTCGATCTTACTTTCCTTAATGAATTGTTATATATCGAGTTTAGTTCCGAAGAAACAAAAGAAAAATGCTGCCACTAGAGGATATATATATATATATATATATATATATATATATATATGTGTGTGTGTGTGTGTGTGTGGTGTGAGAGAGAGAGAGAGAGAGAGAGAGAGAGAGAGAGAGAGAGTGTGTGTTTGTGTGTTTCGTGTGTATTTACCAACAGAATAGATGAACATTAGTTTTTTTAGATATTTTCATGAGACAATAGCTTTTTCTTTGGAATTTGCTAGAAAAGCAATGATTGTTGTATAATAGGATTAGCAACTTGAGGAATGTGTAGGACCTAAGTGTAGTTTTTCGTCACAAGACAATTAGAAAAATGGTGAAAAAATAATTAAATTAGAGAAAGATTAACTTAAATTTTTTCGTGCAAAGATTTTAATTGGAACAATGAGCCCTGTTGGCAACTTAGGGGAACTTTTGTTTCATAGCTGCCTGCTTTGTTACCTCACTCGGTATTAGCATCCCGTTGTTTAGATTTTTACTTAGATGAAGCATTCCTTATACCATTCGAAACTTAGGTAACGTAACGAAAGGCAATTCATTGCCCTAATGTAACTTAAGGTAACGCAGTCATGTTAACGATGCAGTAGTAGTATGAATGTTACTTGCTGAAAAAAATGTTCCAAAAATTACGTGACTTAACAAAGTACGATATTAATGGATGTCCCAATAGATGGATAAGAAAAGCGTGTTGCCAGCATGGATTGTAATGGAAGATACAATTGATGATAATCGATATGAAGGGAATTCTTTACATGTTGTGGCCCGTTTTAACATGCATATGCGAACATTTGCTCTACAATAGGTATGTATTCTTACAATATTGGAATTACATAACATGTGACAAATATATCACTCATAATATTTTTTTTTACTTTCTTTCAAAATTAGCCACCAAGTCTTCTAGAGTGACAATTAACTCTATTCAACATGCTAAATAAGTACATTCTCAGCGGGGGCTATATTCTTCGTTCATTTATACCAATGGTTTTAGTTCTTTCCGTTTTTAACGAATTCCGGAGGAATATAGCTATTGAGCTTCTTATCACGAAACTATTTTCTTTTTCCAAATTTTCATCGATCCTACCTAGTAGACACCGGTAACGACTATGACAAAAATTATATATATATATATATGTATATGTGTGTGTGCGTGCGTGCGTGCGCGCGCCCTCATATATAATGTGTGCTAATGCTCTTTCGTTCGCAATTTTTGTTTCTTTCGGAATCAAACTCGGCGTATAGCAATCAATAAAATTAAGTGGATTTTGAAGAAATCGGAACATTAAAAATTTTTCACAACGAAACTTGGTATATCCATTGAAATAAAACTGTAAAAGTAATCTACAATAATTAGCAAAATCCGATCATTAGAAGTGGAGATTTCCCGAAAGTCGTAATTTAAAAATCGCTCTAGAGGCCGCCATCTTAATTTTCTTGCAAAATTCCTGCACTCCTATGATTTAATTAACGATATATATATATATATATATATGACATCTTCTTCACTCCTGAAACTGAATTAAGATGAATATAAGTATATTTTTGCGTTTAAAGTTTCTTTTGGAGCAAAGTAATATTAATTTGGAAACAAAAAGTATTTATTGGGCTCCAAATTTAGGGGTTTTAGTGTCAGCACAAAATTGACTTAGTGAATTATAATTTTGTTTATAAAACTATAATTAAACTCTTAGTTGTTTATGGAAATGAGCCCTGGACTCTACCTGAACGAGTCATTTCATTGTTAAGAAAAAAATAGGAAAAACTTTATTTATGGCCAAGGGACATTTCGAATCAGAACAAATGCATTGTATAAAAATTATAACATTGTTACTGATATCAAACTTAGAAAACTGGAATGCTAGGCCATTTTCTACGAATGGGTAATAATCAGAATTTCCCGAAAACTGTTATATGATAAACCTGATGGTAGAATGAAGGTGGGCAGACCTAGACTAAGAGGGTCTGATGATAACCAGGCTGATCTTACAAAGGCAGGTATAAAAAGATGAAGACAAGACTTTGGATCGGAATGATAGAGCGGTTGTCATGAGGGAAGATAGGGCTAGACTTAAAGGCCGTGTTGTTAACGATGATGATGATAATTTTGCTTTTTGTGTTACATGGTTTTTAAGTATAAAATTAATTATAATTAAGAAAAACAAAAGGGGGAAACATTTATGGAGGTCGCGTGTTTATAATTTAATATAATATATTGATATTTTTTATTAGGGTTTTATGGTTTTTACAGCGCAACCAGGTAATATCAACAGAAAAAAGTCATGTATCACAGCTGTGGAACATCATGATAAAACAAATCACAACTTTCATGTTTAAAAATGTCTGTTCGAACATATAGGATAGAAATGTTCTCGTTTAGGTTTACTCAGCCCTTAAATTGGCAATGTTTCCTAAAAGATACACTGATTTAATTTATTTAATATTTTTATTAAAGCTATGTAAAAATGAATCAGGACAAATTATTTTTTTTAAATTATGAATTAATAAGCAATAAATAACTTACTCTTCACTGCAGTCCGACACATTTAAATAAACTGGAATAAGAAATTGATCTTCAGGGTTAATATGGAGAGATTCAAATACTTGAGTTGTACTATCAGTAGTAACAATAAATAAATCAGAGGATAGCAAAAGAAAATTTTAACAAGAAGAGAAGCATTTTTTGTGGACCTTACGGAAAAGGCTTTGTGTGGAGTGTACCATTATATGGTGCAGAGACTTGGACATTATGAAGTGAGGAAAAGAGACTGGAAGCTTTTGAGATGTAGATATGGAGAGGAATGGAACGTATAAAATGGGCAGACAAATTAAGAAATAAAGATCTGCTAGACAGAGTGGGCGAAGGAAGAACAATGCTGGGACTCATAAAGAAGAGGAAAAGAAATTGGATTGGCCACTGGCTGAGAAGAAACAGCCTGCTGACGGATGCCCTAAAAGGAATGGTCAACGTAAAGAAAGTTAGAGGCCGAAAAAGACATCAGATGATAGACAATATTAAAAATAAATGGTTTGTATGCGGACACAAAAAGGAAAGCTGAGTTAAGGAAAGAGTGGAGAATGCTGAGTTTGCAGTGAAAGACCTACTCTTGGGCAGAACACTATGTACATATATTTATTTTTTTGTCCTATCACGATTTTTACTCAGAGGACCTAATCTATTAATATGCAATCTCATGAATTCTACTGAAAATGTTATACCAGATCTGAGTATATGACTATAATTTTTTTAACGTTTAAACTGTTACATTGATTACCTCCATCAACTCTCCGAAGGGATATAGCTATTACTGTTGTCTCATGTAAAGATTTATGATGTTTTATAAATATTCGTCGATCCCACTTAATAGACACCGAAATTGACTTTAACAGGTATATATATATATAAAGTATAGTATGTATGAGCGACTTCGACGGTAACGCACGAAAAAACAGTCCCATTTCGTCAACGTTGAAAATGTCAATTAGGCGTGTATCCTGAAATTTAAGTATGCAGTTTCGGTTTTCGCTCACTAACTACACTTTCGTCCACATTCTTTAATTCCCCGCAAATTTCATTCCTCATTACATTGTGTCGTCTTTTAAAAATGTCCAGCCAACCTCAAGATTCTTTGAAATCGTTATTCCCTTACGGATTAAACAAGAGCTAGAGCTTGACTTTTGAGCATCGGTCCGGAAATGTTTGGAGATTTATCTTCAATCACTTTCACTTTTTCGCTTTATGAGAATGAAAGATACGTTTCAGCCATATTCCGTAAATTCAGAGCGCTACCTGTGAAAGATCGGTCTCACTGTCAGAACTTAACTAATTTAAGATTTTACCGCGCAATTGTTATTTGCAAGACAAGTCAATTCTTGAATCCCTTATGAACCAATTGTTTCCATTCATCAAGAATGTCGGAATTATAAGATAACAAACAAATAGAAACAATAATATACCGATCGTGGCGATGGAGACATTTATCAAAATACGTATCGGCATGTGAAATATGACAACAGTTTTAACAATGAAGTTTAGGGTTAGTGACAATTAGGTTTGTTTTGTTTTGATATTTG
This sequence comes from Diploptera punctata, assembly GCA_030220185.1. Classification (NCBI taxonomy): domain Eukaryota; kingdom Metazoa; phylum Arthropoda; class Insecta; order Blattodea; family Blaberidae; genus Diploptera; species Diploptera punctata. The sequence continues at coordinate 2,702,279 of JASPKZ010001618.1, read as the reverse complement.
TTTGTCCATTTGGTTTCAATACTAAAAGCCGCCTTGGCACCTGCCTTCAGTAAGAAAAAAAATACTGATGGTTAATTATTATATATATCTTTCCGTTTTATGTTTTATTAATTTTGTAGAAATATCCTTTCGTTTCCGCGTTTGACACATTCAGTTTAATGCAAAACAAATCGTCTTCTTCGTCTTCACGGTTTAGGCTTATTTACCTGCCTGTTCCGGCTCCAAATTGCTGCTCTTTCCATCTTTTTCCTTAGTTTTCCCAAACTTCTTCTTCCTCGTGGTGAATAGTTGTATGCTGCTTTTGGTATTCTATTCTCAATCATCCTTGTTAAGTGTTCATTCCAGTTTGTTCTGTATTTCACTATTGTTGTATTTAATTCCTCTACTTTTAGTTGTCTTATTTCTGTGTTATGTTTTTTGTCTGTTCTTTGATATCCTGCTATTGGTCCGAGGAATTTCATTTCAGCAGCTTGTATACTGGCAGATTGTTGTGTTGTCACTGTCCATGTTTCGGATCCATAAGTAATAATAGGAACTGCCATTGTCTTGTATAATTTCATTATAGAGTCTTTCCTGACTTTATTTTTCAAAGTTCTTTTTAGTGTTCCTGCTGTATAATTAAATTTATTTAGTTTGTTATTTATATCTGTTTCTGCTGTGTATGATATTTCGCAACCTAGGAAGTTATATCTTACCACTTGTTCTACTGGTTTATTTTCCAATACTATCTTTATCCGAACTGGAAGAGCGCCCTTGAAAGTCATTGTTTTTTTATTTTTATGATGATATTTCCATGTTGTATTTTTTTGATATTTTATTTAGTTTATATAACATTCTTTGTAGTTCATCCTGTGTTTTTGCTATTAAAATCAGGTCATCTGCAAAAGCTATTGTTTTTATTACTATATTTCCTAAGTTAATTCCCCCAGTCGTCATTTGCTTCTATGATCTTATCATGTTGTCAAAATAAATGTTAAAAAGAGTGGTTGATAGTGGACAACTTTGTCTAACTCCTCCTGTTATTTGTATTGGTTGCCTTTGCTTTATTTTTATTTTCGTTTTCTTATACATTTTCTTAATTACTGCTATCAAGTGTAGTGGAATTCCTTTTTCACGTAATATGTTCCATAATTTTGGTCTAGACACTTTATCAAAAGCCTTCTTATAATCTATAAAGAGGAGGTGCGTCTCTAAGTTGAATTCTCTTCGCTTCTCTATTATTTGTTTTAAAGTGAATACGTTGTCTATGCAGCTTCTTCCTTTCCTAAAACCTGTCTGCTCTTCTGATATTATTGCGTCTACTATAGTTGTCAATCTTTGGTTGATCATTTTTGCATATATTTTGTACGCTGCACATAGTAAGCTTATGCCTCTATAGTTTTCTGGCTTTGTTTTATCGCCTTTTTTAAGTACTGAGATTATTTTTCCAATTTTCCATTCTTCTGGTATTGTATTTTGTTTCCAGCACTTGTTATAGAATTTTAATAATCTTTCTTGAAAATTCTTTGGGGCATTTTTTATGAATTCTATGTTTATATTGTCTATCCCGCATGCTTTATTATTTTTACATTTCTTTAATATTTCTATCATTTCTTGCATCTCTAGTTCATCTACTTCTGCATATTGTTCGTTTGTTGCTACGAGTGTTATTTCTTCTTTATTTTGTTTGTCCGTCCACAGTTCTTTATAATAATTATCTAATTCTATATCTTGTACAGTTAGCAGATCTGTTTTGTCTTTTACTTTCAGAATCAAGGCTTCTTATACATTTATATACTTTGTCTTGTCTTCCGTGTAAATTGTGTTCCATTTCTGATATGTATTTATGCCAATGTTCTGTATTTAATTTCCTGGTATATTTTTTTACTAATGCTCTTGTTCTATTCTGTTTTGGTCATTCGTGTTGTTTACGTATTTTAAGTAGGCCTCCTTTTTATCGCTTACCAATTTCTGGATTTCGGGATCCCATTTTTTTAGTCCTTTGTTTCTTCCTCCTACTTTGTTTGTTCCTAATACTTCTTTTGCTGTTTTATGTAAGCCTATAAGTTCTTTTATACTATTCCATTCTTCTTCAAATTCATTTTTTGACTCTTCCGCATTTGTATAATCTTCTAGCCTTCTTTTGTATAAATCTTGTATCGATTCTTCTTCTAATAATTTTATTTTATAAATTTCTTGTTTGTTTTCTTCCTCCTTCTTTAATTCTTTATTCCAATTTCTATATCATTTATTTTGTATTTCTATTTTACTAATCAGCAAGGTAATGGTCACTATGGATATCGCTTCCTCTGAAGACTCTTGTGTCTCTGACTAGGTTTTTCATTTTTTGATTAACTATAATGTAATATATTATAGAGCATGATCCTCTCTCACTTCTCGTATATTTATGTATTTCCTTATGTCTGAAGTAATTGTTCGTTATTCTCAATTGGTTAAAGCATGCGAAATTTAATAACGTTTTCCCATTATAATTTAGCGTTTCTTCTCCATTGTTTCTCGTTACATTTGTAATTGGTGTTTTCCCTATACGCGCATTTGCATCTCCTGCTATGATTAAGTAATCGTTTTTGTTTGTTTGGTCTATTATCTTTTGTAGTGTTGGTAAAATTTTGTTGTTTCTTGTTTTCTGCCTTCCTCTAGTGCGTAGATTCCTATTACAGTATGATTACCTTTTGGTATTTTGCATCTTATTTTCATTATTCTCTGATTTATCCACTCGTATGCAGTTATTGTTTTCCTTAATCTTGTGCTTACTAATATTGCTACTCCTGCTTGAGCTCTTTCTGTTATTTCATCTCCACTATAAAACATTATATAATCACTTAGATCTTGACTTCCTCTTTGTTTCTTTTTTGTTTCTGTTATCACTGCTATATCTACACCTCTTTCTTTTAATTCTCTTTCCAGTTCGGTTTCTTTATGATGTATTCCTCTGACATTCCATGTTGCTACTTTAATTTGGTCTTGAATTCCTAAACGTTTATCCTTATGCTTTGCGTTTGTCGTTATCCGTTGAACAGTCCGGCTATCACTTTGGAGTTTGTAAGTATTTTGAAGTGTCCCCTGAGTACGCTACTAACGTTCTGCAGGGTTAGTCCTTTGGAGGGGTTGCCTCCTTAAAGCCTTTCGACTTGCTTCCTTGTGTTTTATCCTCACAAGGAGGGTTTCCTCTTCCGCCTTCTGCCGTTGAGGACTTTTGTTTCCCTGAGCTGGGTCTCTTATTTCATCCCCAAAGATTGGGTTGCCTCTTCCGCCATTTTCGCCGTTCCGATATTTCTATCTCCGCCGTGTCTGCCGTTGTGGTCTTCCGTGTTTTGCAGCTTCCAGTGTGGTCGTTGTTCCCACGTTGCGGATTATTCCCTCTCCTCTTATCTAACCGCTAGCCAAGGCAAAATAAATGCACTTAAAATTACTATTATTTTGCCGCGACCAATAACTTCGTTCACATAGGACAGATTTCCGCATTATTCACATTCCGGATTAAACACGTTTATATATATATATATATATATATATATATACAGAAATACAGAAAGGATCTCCCGACCTACGGCCAGACTAGCGGGAGAAGCGCATGCGGCCGCTGAATCCTCACTCCGCGTCACGCGGCATAGCAACTACACGGTTCACTGTAAGTCATAAACCCGTGGAGCCGAGATATTGAAACTTAACCGCCTGACGAGGCAGTTGAGTTGCACGCTTGTAAGATGAAACACGCGTTGTGTATTCTCGTATTAGTGGTGTTAGTTCATAGTTATTATGCCTCGATCTATGTTTACAGTACAGCATAGGGTATTTATGTACGATAATTATGTGAAAACAGAGTCTTGCATAGAAGTCGTTAGACGCTTTCGAACACAACTTCCAGATGTAAATCCTCCAAATAGAGATACCGTTCGACGACTTGTAAGCAAATTTAGAGAAACGGGTTCTGTGTCGATAAAAAACCAAAAGTAACAACGTGTGCTTACTGAGGAGAAAATAGATGAAAGAGGAGAAAGATTAGAACATACACCAACAAAATCCTTAAGACGTCTTGCACAAGATACTGGTGTTTCGAAGGCGTCAGCATTGCGAGCTACGAAACTGTTACATATTAAAACATACAGAAACTCAATAGTGCATGAACTTCGGCACGTGATGCTGAGATGCGATTTTCATTTGTGGGGATACGTAAAAAGCAAAGTGTATGCAAGAAACCCCCACACATTAGACAATCTGAAAGATTGTATCAGGACAGAAATTAACTAAATAACAGAACAGTAACTAATGCGTGTGAATGACGGTTTCCTAGCAAGGTGCCGAAAATGTGTGGAAGTAGGAGGAGAACATTTTCAACAACTCCTGTCATTAGGTACGTAACTAATTTTCGCTATTTTCATGGTCAAGTTCATGGACCAAGTTGCCGTGCAGTTGCTCTACCTCGTGACGCGTAGTGAGGATCTGCGGACGCATGCGCTTTTTCCGCTAGCCCGGCCGTAGATCGGGAGGCTAAACCGTGAAGAAGAAGGAGATATATATTAGCCGCGGTGATCTAGTTGTTATGTTCCTTGCCTCCATTTCAAGGATCACGGGATCAAACCCGGCCGGGGTCGATGTATTTTTAGGATGGAAAAATCCAAGGAAGAATAAGTCCTCCCGGAGGGACTTTAAGCCGTGGGTTCCGAGACTGACAATTGTGAGGCTCATAAAATAACCTTAAGATTGAAAATAATATGGCGTTTAAGAAAAATTTACCGACCTTTATCATCTAAGAAATATATTAGTTGCATGCTAGATGTCTTATTGGATCGGTATGCTGATCACATACTATTCATGACATCTGAAGGGAAATAAGCGTAACTAAATTATCTTTTTATATAAACTCCTAACAGAAATGAAACTAGACTCAAAGGGTCGTAAATAAAATAAATATATATGGTCTGTGTATGTGTTTTTAACGCTCTACCGACCGCAGATCCATGCGTGACACACGACAGTCAACTAACTAACATGAGGTCGAGTTCGTTAAATAAAGACAATTGGACAAAAGTTCACCGAAAGTGAAAATTTAAAAATCGATCTAACGATAGCAACTTTCGATTTTTCGCAATGAAACTTGTTATATATGTCATTGAACTAAAGAAAGATACTCTCCAAAAATGTGTGAAATCTGCTCATTAGAATTGGGGATTTGCGTGAAAGCCATTATTTAAAAATTACTCTAGCCGAGCACTAAATCTCAATCACAACAGTCTACTCGCAACGTAACCAAATTCACGCGATATAATTAACATAGGACATATATAAACAAGCAAAATCTGACTTTAATTTCGACAGGTTGAGGAATTCGCTTAGTTCACGCAGTTCCTGTGTCAAGGATTTTTTAAATATCATGATCAAAATTACATGTCAGCATTGATTAGTATATTAACTGACATTTGTAATTTCCGGCAATAGATATGAAAAGTTCCGGATATAGAAAATCCATGTTGAATGATTGTGGAGCGATGTTGATATTTTGAAGAGATGGCTTTTTGTTTCCCTGTGCAGATATTTGTTTAATTCTACTGAATTGGTAACTTGAGTTTATATACGTTATGAAAGTTATACACAGCACGTTTCTATGGTAACACAAATAACAGTTGAAAATGCGAAATGCATTTTTCACTCCAGATTGGTGTTTGGAGTGTCAACATAGAGAATGGAGAACGGGAACGGAAATATTGAAATAATAACGACTGATACAACTTTTAATAAATTCCAAACGATGCAAATTAATAAACCAATACGCGAAGCGAACATAATATACATTTACATATAAATCACACCAATTTCAGTTACAAAAATATACGCAGTATACGTCAGAATATAAATTGAAACAAAATTCATTGAAACTACGCGATGATATAATTTTACAATCTATAATTTTAATAATCAATGCTGTTCTAAATTAAGCATCTACATTTATTATGCTGGTGGATTCCGAATATTAAAATAGATGTCGATGTACGTAAATTAAGTTTTAAAAATTGTCATTAATTAAACCTCTATCAAATGTACAATAAGCATCACTAACAATCTTTACTGTACCAGTAACTCTTTATCGTTAATTTCTTTGTATCCTATCAGGTACAGTGGATTTAATTTTGTTAACATTTCTAATATAACAGTAGACCCACTGCTGTGATCTCAGGGTGGGGTCGCCGCCTCGTACGCAGCGGGCACGGATTCGATCTCCGAGCAGGACCAGTTTTGTGAGCGATGGTTTATTTCGGGGTTCTTTCCTCATCTGTAATACAAAGGTCAGAAAACGTTTTAATGCCCAAAGTCCCCAAATATCGTCTGACCATCGTAATAATAATAATTATTATTATCATAATCGTCATGTTAATATGAATGTGTGAGTGAACGAAATGTTTTGTTTTAAAACAGTCATTCCCAAATATGGTCTAAATCCACCTCCAGGAGTCGACTCTAACCAGCAAGCGGTCCATATCAAATTGAGTAGCACTGTGTCAGCTGTCGAAAACTCATTCTATGTTGAAGATTTGTAAAACTTCAATATCAGAAAGGGAAGGGTGCTACCCAAAATATAAAAAATGGCACGGGGTCTATGAGTCAAAAAGTTTGAGGATCTCTGTTTTAAATAATCGTGTTGTCTAGGAGGAGGCCCTGGATTTAACTGATAACTAATTAGAGGAGACGCTCCATGTTCTTGTGTGATTAAAAAAAAAGTATGTATGTGATATAAAGTTTAAAATCCCTCTCCCGACACATCGTGCCAGTGTAAAGCCTGTGTAACGTGGGGCATGTAAAAGTATCAATACGATGATGGGTTAAACTCTGATGGAGAATGTAACAGCAGAAAAACAAATGAGTAAATATTACTTCAATTTGTGTTGAATTACACAATATAGGACCGACAATAATAAATTTAAGTTACACTTTTTTTTCATTGTGGTCCGACAAATTTATAATAACTGGCATGAGAATTTAGTGTTTCACCAATTTATGACTTAACTTATTGATTCGTCCCAGATTTGTAATCGCATATGCACATCCTAAGAAAATATTTGTTCATATTTTTCATATCCTCCTTTTGCTTTTATTCTAGGCTTTTAACCTGTCGGGAAGCTTTTTTCCATGTTTGTTATGGTCGTCATGGGGATCTGACTGTTGAGTTTTTGTAAATTCCAAAGGAATTAAGCTATTAGGTTGATAAGTTTTTTTTATATTATGTGTGTTTGTGGTGTTGATTAACACTGCAGCGGCAGCATTTTGTTTTATCAGGACCAAACTTGGCATATGACAATCAATTTAAAAAAGTTAGTTCAAGGTCGTTAACCGGCAAATCAGACTATTAGGTACAATGTAGTTCACCTGAAACGAAAATTTTAAAATTGCTCTAACGGTCGGAATTTTCTATGCTTCGCAACGAAATTCAGCACATGCTACTAAATAAACGTAGGAAGGTATTCTCAAAAAATAGGAAAATCCGACTGTTAGAAGTAGGAGTTTACCTGAAACCGTAAATTAAAAGTTAATATATTAGCGTGAAAGAGTTTTTTACCTTTATCTTTAAATTATTTATTATTTTTTATAGGTTTTAAGCTTTTTTTTTATTTCTCTTATTATTTAGTGAACATATTTAAGTAGTAAAATTAACTAGCAACTTAATTGTTTCTTCGCAATGAATCCGTACAATTTAATTAACCTTTGAATTGGAAATGTATCTTATAAGATACTAAGAAGTATTGAAGATACGTACTGTAAAGTTTTGTTCATTTCCAATGAAAGGCGGTTGTGAACGAAATTATCGTATATTATTTATTGAACGTCCCATGTACATTGCTTTTATTTATTTAATATTTTTAATTAAGCAGTGGAAACAGGAATAAATTGAAATTTTAAATGTGTGTTTAATATCTGAGAACAATGGTAGGTTATAAATTAATGGATACGATTAGAAATGATGAAATGAGGTAAGAATTAATATATTTAACATAAATAAAAAAATTGTTGAATACGGACACAATGGACAGAACATTTAAACCGGTAACCAATAGCTAGACACTGACTGTTATACAAAGCCGGAAGTGTCTAGGACGACATTGGCAAGATGGATGGATTATAGTATCTTGGCAGAAATGACTAACTCCTGAAGTGTAATGAGAAGAGTTATTCAGGACTCTTCAATGCAGTCCACACATTTATATAAGCTGGCATCAGAAATTGAGTTTCTCCAATTCAACAAATGATTTATATTTTTGGTGAACCAGAAAAATCGGTCCATAAATTCGACTTGAGGAATTCGCTACTTTACGCAGTTCCTGCATCACGGACTTTCTTGAAATACAGTGGCCGCCATCTTTCGTAACAGTCATGTCGCCAGTAGTTTCAAAAGATAACTTTTAAATATACTTTTCTGAGTTACTTTTTACTCATGTTCGAAGTTGACTGCCGTTAATAATTTAAAAAAATATTTATGAAGAAATGACAAGTATAAAAAACTCACTGAATACATTTGTAGAGATAATCGTGATTCGTAACCCATATTTTTGAATTACTACTGTATTTCTTCTCATATGCTGTGTAGCTGACAAGGAAACTCTTGCCCATTGCATGCTAAAACCTACCTTCAAATGTTGAGATGAACTAATGCCGTTTCAAAAACAAAAATCTCCATTTTTAATTGGAAGGCACTAAAATTCAGTAATGGCAAACTAATGACAACCCACTGTATCAGAGCAGATGGACTCCCTGCATGAGTAAGAGTGGAGTGGAGTGAGGCGGAAGGCGGCCGGACGTTTAAATGAGAGATTTGGTGCTGGATTTAGAGTCTTGCAGTTAAAAAGGCAGATAATTTTTTGGACACGGCCTTGGAACATCACAACGCTTCTCTAGAAGAAATTTAAAATACTTTTCGGCAAGCAATGGCTGACTGATGCCTTGTGAATGAGATAATTTCTTCCAACGAAATGTAGACATCAATTAAATAGCTAAACAAATAGTCACATTATAACGTCACGGCTAGTCTCGTAGCACAAATATATTACGTTAAACCCATCAATAGTAATTTGATCCACATTTACAGATGACACGTCACCGGACTTGAAACTTGTAAAATATTCAAATGTCTACTTTACTAGCCCATAATAAGTTGTCAGGCAGTTTCCGGAGATTCTAATTTTGTGGATTATAATCTTATGACACATGCGATATAAAATAGGCTGTAGTTTCATTGGATAGCGTCCATCAGATATATCAACTAACCTAATTATGTTCAATTTATGGGTCATTAACAGTACGTAACCGACTCTCTCTCTGCTAATTTTCTTTCTCCTCTGAAAGAGTTATTGCGTATACCTATTTGAAACACCTGCTTCTTGATAAATAATTATGTTGGCGCCCAATTAATTTAGTCTGTTCATTTTTTATAAGTGTCTCCTTAAACTTCTTTTGTATTCGCGATCCAAGTATTTTTGTCACAAAAGCATTTTTACATTTGTTTTTATTTCGGAAAGAAATTATTTTTATCGTATTTTTGTTTGTTTTGGTTATTTTATATGACGTAGTTAAAGCTGTCGTCGGCGTTTATTTCCGTCTCTTGGAAACATTGGACTAAAGGAGTTTAATGACCTCCGTTTTTATTATTTTGTTATCTGTTTCCTGACAATAAAGCAGTTTTAGTATCAGTTATAGGGAAAGATATTTCCTATATGGGCATTCTAAAATATCACTAACAAGATGACATTGTTACATAGATTCCAGATTTCCGATTAGGACAATTTGTTGAAAATAGGTGGAGAAAAGAAAACAGAACACCTCATCAGTTCTATTTCATATAGGCCTAGACCCTACTTCAGCCTTGATAAAATAATATATTGATTTCATTTCCAAATGCGATGTGATTCAAATAAAAAATTAATTGTATTTATGGGATCGGAATATAGGTTATAAAACATAAACAACATTTTTAAATTGATTATAAGTAATACAATTTATTGCATATGTTGTAGAAACATGGAAATTAAAATATAAAATAATAAATAAATAAAATTCTGCAGGAATGGATTTATGAAGAAGTTCGGCCCAATTTATAAATAGACAAAATAGAAAATAGTGCAATTAAAATATGACTGTTCATACTTCAGTTTTGGATCTGATGAAAAAAGCAAACTATAACGTTGTATGGCGATGTAGATAGGAATTATAGGGAAATCTGGAGGAGAACACAGTAGGAAGATATTATGAAACATCGTGAGGCCGCTAAATAAGTAACTCAATCCATCTTGTTAATTTTAACATTCTATACACATAATGTAATATAAAGTATACGATATAATATTATATAAAAAGGGACACGTGGATAGATGAAGATAAGATAATAAAATACAGAGTGTCCCAAATTGTATACACTTTTTGAAACGTTATTTTTCAGCAATGAAATGAGGCAGAAAAATACTTTTTTTTTGTTTTATCTCTTAAGCCCGTACATGTTCAAAATGCTCACCTCCTGCCGCAGTACATCCCAACAACAACGTTGAACAGAGCGACACACGTTTTGGATTGCTGTTATAGAAATGTCACTGACGGCATGCTCAATCTGATCTCTCAGTTCCTCCAGTGTTTGTGGTTTTGTGGCGTATATGGCGTACACCGTGTTCTTTACAGTTCCCCAAAGAAATAAGTATAGAGGGGTTAAATCAGGAGATCGAGGCGGGAACTCCGCAGCACTTCCTCTTCACCCTCGCAGCACTTCCTCTTCACCCTATCCATCTCTGATTTAATGTGCGATCGAGATAATTTCTCACATCGACATGAAATTGAGGTGGAGCCCCGTCTTGTTGGAAGTAAACCTCATTTTCATTCTCAAAGAGATTTTCAACATTTCCAGGTAAGTTTGACCTGTGACAGTCCCTTGGAAGACGTATGGCCCAATTAATCCTTGGGAAGACAAACCACACCATACACATACTCCTGGAAGATTGGCGGTCTTTTCTTCAATGATGTTTGTGTTTTGGTTAGCCCAGTACACACAATTATGTCGATTAATTGTGCCATTATGTTTGAATGTGGCTTCATCTGACCAAATAATTGAGTCTGGAAAATCTTCCCTTTCTTCACACTTCTGCAGGAACCACTCACAAAATTGCAGTCGTCTATCTGGGTCGTCCTCATTTAGTGCGTGGAGACGTCTCGGAATGTAAGGCTTCCATTTTTGGCCCCTCAAAATTCGATGAACACTGCTTTTCTTGATACCAATCTCATGAGAACATTGCCTCACTGACTTCTTTGGGGATCGTGCAAAAACCTGCAACAGTACTCTTGTTATCAGTCGAACGTCTCTTTCTTCCGCACCGACTTTTCAACACATCTTGCACGTTCCATCGTCTTCAAACTTGTCTCAGATTCTTGTCATTGTTATCCTTGTTGGTGGTTGTGTCCCAAATTCAACCATCCAACGTCGTTGCACTTCAGCAACATTCTCCACTTTTCAATAACACTTCAGTATCCACTCACGTTCATCGAATGATAATCTCGCCGCCATTGACGTGAAGACCGATGAACGAGTAGCTAATGTTTTTCCAGTGTCCTGTGGGTCAAACACAATAAAAATTGTATTTCTGTCTCATTTCGTTGCTGAGAAATAACGTTTGAAAGAGTGTATACATCAATTTGGGACACTCTGTATAATAATATAATGTATAAATTCGTTTAGCGATACTCTTTAACCTCTCATGACATTGGAATCATAATTGAGAGCTAGGTGTAAAAAAAAAGCTTTTTTAGAGATCTCTTATTTGAGATATTGATGTTCTGATGTTCAATTTACTGTAAATGAACGACGTGGAACTTAAGGCTTTTGTCAGAATTTATACGGCTCTGTGCATTAATATAATAATAATAATAATAATAATAATAATAATAATAATAATAATAATAATAATATACAATAACATCAACAACAAACAATAATGTCAATAATAATTATAATAATATTAACTTTAACAACAAACAGTAACACCTGATATTAATAACAATAACATCAGTAACAAATAGTATTAATAATTACTTTTAAAAACAATAACATAAGATAAAAATATAATAACAATAGTAATCACAATGATGATAATATTTATCCACAACATATATTAATAATAATAATAATAATAATAATAATAATAATAATAATAATAATAATAATAATCCATAGTAATTCTGCCCGAGGGCAGGTCTGGTCTTTCACTACAATCATAGCATTTTCATGCTTTGCATTGCAGCTTTACTAGGGAATTATAGGTGTGGTAGCTTCCCGTTGCTTTCCACACAATGATGATGATGATAATGATAATGAGAAGGATGATGATGATGATGGCCGGATGATTTTCGGGACCATTGGGCCCTAAGCTACATGACATTTGTTTTACAGGTGAGGAAAAACCCCGGAAAAAACCTCATCCAGGGGCCTGTCCCAACCAGGAATCGAACCCGATGACAAGGCAGCACGCTACCTCGAGACCACTGCGGTGCACTAATAATAATAATAATAATAATAATAATAATAATAATAATAATAATAATAAATAATAATAACTATTTTTCTATTTTTTGTAATATTCTTGCTCCGCCAAACAGAGTTTAAAGCATTTATTGCTTGTTTTGTTTGTGCGATTCTGTTTTTAATTTAATTATATATTCAATTTCTTCTCCTATGCACAGATATTTAGTTATATATATATATATATATATATATATATATGTGTGTGTGTGTGTGTGTGTGTGTGTGTGTGTGTGTGTGTGTCTGTGTGTGTGTGTTATAACTATATTTTTGACATTTGCCAATGAAGCAAATATGATATGGAAAGAAAAATGAATGCTTGAGTCGGGATTTGAACCCGAGCCTCTAAACTCTGTACGCTTAGCGCTCTAACAAACTGAGGTACACAAGTATTCCAACACAAACATACATTTTTCTATATATACTACATCTATCCATAGTAATTCTGCCCGAGGGCAGGTCTTTCACTGCAATCATAGCATTTCAATGCTATGCTTTGCAGCTTTACTAGGGAATTGTAGGTGTGGTAGCTTCCCGTTGCTTTCCACACCGGTGGAGGATGATGATGATGGTGATGATAATGATAATGATGGCCATATGATTTCGGGGACCGTTTGGAGCTTAAAGTTCTCCTGTCATTTGTTTTATAGGTGAGGAGAAACCCCGATAAAAACTTCACCCAGAAAAACTGTCCCGACCGGAGATCGAACTGGGCCCGCTGCGTGACACGGCAGCACGCTACCTCAGGACCACAGCTGTGGACTATGTACTACATATATAAGAAAATGTATGTTTGTGTTGGAATGCTTGAGTAGCTCCGTTGGTTAGAGCGCTAAGCGTACAGAGTTTATAGACTCGGGTTCAAATCTCGACTCAAGCATTCATTTTTCTTTATATATATCAAACCTTAATTCAGAGCATTTTAACATATGGTGCTGAAGTTTGCAAATTCCTACCAGGGAAATGAAAATGATTTTAAGTACAGAAATGGATGTTTTAAGAAGATCAGCTAGAAAATATAGGATGGATAGGATACGAAATAAACAAATAGGGAAATTATGGATATACAAGTGGAGCCGGACATCATAGACATTATAGAAAAGAAAAGACTACAGTGGTATGGCCATGTCAAAAGAATGCCAGAGCAAAGATTTTCTAAATTTGTTATGGAATGAATCCCAATGGAAAGGAGGATGAGAGGAAGACCGAAGAAAACTTGGAAAGAAGGAGTACAAGCCGCTATGAATATCAGACGATTGGAGGAAGATCAATGGATGGACAGAGAGGAATTGCGTTTGGTTTCCTGGAAGACGGCGGCAGCTGTCATGATACCGGATGATGATGATGATGACGATGATGAATAATGACAACAATAACACCAAGAACAAATAATAATAGTATCAGTAAAAATTTATGATAATAATAATATAATTATAATAGCATTAACATCAACAACAAACAATAATAATAATAATAATAATAATAATAATAATAATAATAATAATAATAATAATAATAATAATAATAATAATAATAATAAATAATAATAATATAATAATAATAATAAATAACGATAATAATAATAATAATAATAATAATAATAATAATAACGATAACAATAATAATAATAATAATAATAATAACGATAACAATAATAATAATAATAATAATAATAATAATAATAATAATAATAATAATAATAATAATAATAATAATAATTACAAAGTGGATTGATACTGGGTCGACGTTAAGCTAATGACTGCGTGTAAATTGTTTTCAAAAAACCATTGAAGTTGAAAAGAATACGTTAAATCTAAATAAAACCGGAATTGGAACACCTTTTTTTTTTGTTATTATTTGTCCCGCGATTGTAAAAATCAGTTACATTATTTTCCAGGACAACTTGTTCAAAATTGAATAGAATTGGAGACTATTCTCTAAGATGGGTAGAATCGAATTTCTACGACCTCCAGTGCGTTAAGAGAAAAAAAGAAGAGATACGAAAATAAAAAAAAAATAGGAAAGACTCGAATTACCTGACAATCGCTGGATTATAGGATTTATCTGCACGCCACTGAAGTTTCTAGAAAGTCGACGTTTTGTAGAAGAAAAACTACAAGTGAGAGAGTGAGAGGAGAATAGAATTGATTTGCTCGGAGACGTAAGCCTCAACCTAATTGGTCTCCCAAGTCCGAGGAAGAGAAAACCTTCATATCCCTAGGGCCTTATCCAGGCCATACTAAAATGTTCTTCTTTCCCCTCTATGAGGTATTGTTCTATACAATTAATTGATATTTATGATTCACTTTCAACAGCACAAGTTTTAAGGATTTACCCTTGCTTTTGTGATTACAAAAGCTAATTTATATATATATATATATATATATATATATATATATATATTTTAATTGCACAGTTAAGTTTTATATTATGATTATTATTCGTTTTGTCTACTTCATGTAAGCTGCTATCCCTCATAAAACTACTCGTATTATGCAGGTCTTGTGTTGTTTGTACATTTCAAGAGTAGTAAAGTAAAGTAAAGTGATCCCACAACAGGCCCGGAGGCCCTTGGTGTAGTAGGAGGTTAAGGCTCCCACTTTTTCTAGACAATCGGCACTTTATGTCAGCCTTTACCCCCAGAACAAGCGCCTGGTACTCATTTCCGTTAGAGGCTGAGTCGACCCCAGGGCCATAGTGCCGCCAGAGGGTTTGGGACAGTTTAAAAATCCTAACCCCAACGGGACTTGAACCCTCGACCCTCTGGCTTGTAGCTCAGTGCCTTAACCACTACGCTACGGCGTGCCCCCAGAAAAACTGCCTGCTGTGAGGATTGAACTCACGACCCCTGGTTTGCAAGACCAGTGCTCTGCCACTGAGCTAAAGAGGCGGCTTTCAAGAATAGAAACATGACAAATCTGACACTTTGCTTTTAAGAATATAGTTTGACAAACCTATTAGTTTTTCTAACTTCAGTTATCTCTATGTTCGATCAGATCTTGTTCGTCAGTTTTGTTCAGTCGTCCATCGCTCTGATTTACTGGAAACGTGGTTCATGCAGTATCAGCGGACACCTATTCGATTCCCAGTTGGAACAAATTTCCTAGGTGAGATTTTTTCCCCTAATATATAAGATAAATGTCATAAAATCTTAAGACCTAAGTACTTTCCAAACAGTCATTATAATAAAGAATAGGCCTATATTCAACTTGTTTAGTATGTATGTGGATGGCGTGCCTTGTCTTAAGTGTTCGTGTAATTTCGGAGGTGGCCTCAGCATTGATAATAAATGTCTTGTATAATCGATTTTATTTTTATTGAATACTAGGTTGTAATTAAATTAAACATATTCCTGGAACAAACCTTTTTTACATCACTCGTCTGCTTGATTTGTAATGCGGATCACAGTTCTGTTATAATTCAGAATAATATTTCAAATAATAGTCCACCGTGCTGGCTCAGGTTTTAATTTTCAATCTCGGGACCAGGAGAGGTGGTGGTGTACAGTTTCTAATCGCCAGACTGTGAAACAGATTCCTGCATTAAATTGCCAAATTCTCCGCAGTTCATGTGTTGAGAAGACAAGTATTATTGTTGATAGCGATTCGTCCGTCGTTTGGATACGTTATACGTTATACAAAACACTTTACTTTACACAAACACATAAACAAACAGTCACATCCTACACTCTTTTTTTGTACACAATACAAGAATACATCATCTACATAAAGTGGTCTGCCGAAGTGTGCCTAAATTGAAAATAGATCACATTATCCCCATCTATCCGTACAGCGCGGAACCCAAAGCACGTAAAATACAGTGGGTGGTATTAGAATACACACATATTTCATTAATTTGATAAAATTTGAATTGAACAGAGGTGAAATAAATAAGACTAATACATTAGATAGACATATATCACAGCTGTTCGGAGATAAAATATACCTAGATTTAAGTATGTGCTATTCAATGCCATTTTTATCAGACTTTTTTTAAAATCCTAGTCTAGTTCGAATTTAGGATACATCGTTAGTAGAACTATAGCTAACAGAAGTTATTTTGTTGAAATAATTAATAAATTAGTAACAAAATAAACAATTCTGCGAAGTGCGCACTAGACGGTTGTGCGGGTGCCGCACGACAATGCTACACAATGATTAACATGCGGAATTATTATATTGGCGGTAGTCGGCATCTTTGTATTTAATTATTTATAACAGCTGCAAAGCGAGCCGCTGGACAACCATCATAGTGAGGCTATAATATCTTCACTTTCCATGATAAAAATAACTCAGCTTTCTGTGGTTATTCAATACGTGGCAATAGGCTATAGCACAATTGTAGCTGAAACAGCATGTAATTCGGATATCGCTGATCATTATGTAGCTTCACATCCTTTTCCGCTTATTAGTATATACTTTGCTCATGTATTTACATATCTTCGAATATTCCTCAACAATGGTAGAATAACAATATTTATGTTTGTAACAATAACACAACTGCTGTGCGGTGCTTTGCTTAGGATTTTTTTAAATAACTAATCAAATGATACATATAAACCTTTTCCTTTGGTCCACGAATCGATGTGGTGTACCACTGGTTAGCATGTTAGCTTCTGATTTCTAGATTTCCAGTTTCATATCCAACCGGAAATAAAAATGCTGAGTATAACATTCTACGGAAGGGATATAAGCCGTATGGTAGATGGAACTTAACCCGAAGCCTGAAAAAAAGAGCCTTCTAAATACAATTTGCCGGTTCGTTTAGGCCCAGATTATAATTCAGATTCTAATGAGATTAGCTGTTAAAGAACGTCATTAAATAATATAAAATATCAGAGGCAAATAAGTTTATATATAATTTTAATTTTCAGTGTTTTAAAACTATTTTAATAGGCCTAATAACAATTATCTTACGTAGAAGAGATACTTCACTGGGTGAATCTGCTGATGAAAAGAAAATATTTTTGTTATCATTGTAATGCATGCAATTATATAATTTTCCCAACTTATTGAAACTGTATGGAAAACATATTGGAATTAGATCCTTTAACATAATTCAAAATGACACGTGTTAACTCAAATTATTTCGATGAATTGTTCAAATATAATTTGAATAAAATGTAACAATTATACATTATTTATATAATACTTGAGGTTGTAAATGGACAGAAAAAATAAATAAAGAAATACTAGTAAAATTTAAATGAAGGAAGTATAACAGTGGACAAAATAAAAGAGAGAAAAAAATGACTAGATCACTGACGAGTAGGAACAGTCTGTTGAAGGATACCTGGAAGGTGTGGCAAACGGAGAAAACTCCGAGACACAGAAAGGTATCAGATGGTAGACAGCATCAAGATATATGGATCGTATGTTGATATTCAAAGTCGGAAAACTGAAGGAAACGTTCATAAAATTGCAATCCATCTATTTTTTCAATTACAGATATCTTCACATTCATTATTTTAATTAGTTATATTCATTTAGACTGTAAAGGATAAATTATTAATTATTATAAAATTTTATTTTAATTTTCTACTTTCAGCCAGGAACCTCTCTCCGTTCGGAAGAAAACTAAGAATGAATATAAGCTATTTTTATTATAATATTAATGTAAGGCCTATCTATGAAACATAATATTACATGGTTATATCAAAGAATCCCCATCTACAATATAAGATGATCAAAATAGATAATTATAGTTTAGAAAATAAACATACATTTACATATTTAGGAACATGTTTAACAAGCAATAGTTAAATTTATATCTAAATAGAAACAAGCATTGGCACAGAAAATAGAGCATATCTTTTTGCTCTTACCCTTATTGAGGAGGTCTATTAAATTAAGAATATGCAAATCTCTCATAACACACATAGTAACATATGAAGCAGAAACATGGGTCCTATAATACAGGTATTAGGAGACAGCTGCTGTTTTGAAAGGAAAATTCTGATAAAGGTATTGGGACAAGTCAAAGTCAATAATGCATGGAGAATAAGGTATAATAAAGAACTGCTGTATGCCTATGTTGATTTGGATATAATCTCTTTTATAAAAAAAATATAAGGTTAAAGTGGATAGGGCATGTATATAGAATGGTAGAAAAGAGAGCTCATTGTCAAGTTGTTGTTATCAACACAAGGAAGAAGGCAAAGAGGGTAACCTAAAACCAGATTGGGGGTGATGTGTACAATATTAGGAAATGTAAAAATTACAAGTCATAATGTAAAATCTGAGGGCAGCGACGACTGGAGGAGGTCAGAGGAAAAGACGAAGGTCTGCTTTGGACTATAATGCCACTTAAGAAGAAGAAGAAGAAGAAGAAGACGAAGAAGAATATATCTATGAAATATGTTATACTATTGAAGCAAGTTCATACACGTAAATCAGCGCATTATGTCCTTTATTGAGTTCATAGAATTCTGGTTTTCAAGTCTATATTTGTATTTTTATTGCTAAAAGTAGGGTATAATTTTGTCTCTGCTTCTTGTAACCAAGCGCACTCTTTCCATCTAATCATCCCGTTTCCTTTCAACTCGGTTCCATACATAACCTTACCATCATTTAAACACACGATCGAGAAACAACTTAACTCTAGCTGTACATCTACATCTATTCCACATCCTACATGTTTCTGGAATTCCCTGCTCTCTTATACCAAGGAATACCCGTCTCAAAAACAGCTAAAAATAAGCTGTCTGAACACTTCCTAGACAATAATAACCACACTCTACTTATTATTATTATTATTATTATTTTATGTTTTGTAGACCTGTTTTATAATCATGTCAATAATAATTTGTTCAATTTCTAAGTTATTATTATTATTATTATTATTATTATTATTATTATTATTATTATTATTGTTATTATTATTACTTTGTGTTTTCCTTATCAGCTCTATATTGTGTATTATTTGTTACGTATTTAACTACAGATAATATATATTTCTTAATACATAGAATGTCCACCGCTGTAATCTCGAGGTAGCGTGCTGCCTTTTCACGCAGCGGGCTCGGGTTCGATCACCGGTCGGGGCAGTTTTTCTGGGTGAGGTTTTTATCAGGGTTTTTCCTCACCTGTAAGACAAATGTCAGGAACACTTTAAGGCCCAAACGGTCCCCGAAATCATATGGCCATCATCATCATCCTTATCATTATCATCATCATCATCATCATCCTTCACCGGGTGGAAAATAACGGGAAGCTATCGCACCGACAATTCCCTAGTAAAGCTGCAAGCATAGTATGAAAATGCTATGATTGCAGTGAAGAACCTGCCTTCGGGCAGAATTACTATGGATGGAATATATATGATAACTTAGATAGATAGATAGATAGATGGAAAGCTCTGCGGCCATCACTTAAGTGTTGGCGGTGAGCGATCCATTTTGGTCCTCCTTAATAGGTAGAACCCCGGGTTCCTGTAAAATACATTAGCCCCGGTTTAAATTTTGAATTTAATTTTGAAGTTAATTAGAGAGTGAAGTCGGAAGCGGACTGTGATAACTTAATAAATATCCAAACTTGTAGGAATGATAGAATAGATCTGAACAAACTTTTTTTTATTATGAAAAGGGTTCAAGGAAGATCTATGTGAAACTGTTTTCCATGAATCCAAGAAAAAGCACTTTCAATTACAGAATTTTCTTTTTTTCTTTACCTGTAGGGCCAAACTTTGAAGGTAAATAAACCCATAAGTAAATAGCATATTTTACTGTTTCGCATTTCTAAAGGTTAGTCTTTTCTATGTAAAATCTAAGAGTATCTCAAATTTCACTTCTGCAGGAAAGTGACTTACTTGGTTATTTCCCAGACCTTCATATGACCTGTCTAATCTTGTACAAAAACTGTTCAAAAGTGCGTCTCCTACTTCAGTAAAAGCTCTGCAACAACGTGTCATTGCATGTCGTGTACGTTCAAAAACTGTAGGTTGCTGCAAAGAACCAGA
Source organism: Diploptera punctata (assembly GCA_030220185.1). NCBI lineage: Eukaryota > Metazoa > Arthropoda > Insecta > Blattodea > Blaberidae > Diploptera > Diploptera punctata. The sequence continues at coordinate 2,681,779 of JASPKZ010001618.1, read as the reverse complement.
GTTGCAAGTGAGAAATGAATTCTTCCTCCGTTTCAATTGGAGTCTCATCCATCAGGCTCTTCAAGCACCCTCACACAAATGTCAAGCGGGATGGGATCAAGAAAAGTCTTAAGGAGCCACTACGGCCAATTCACTTCTCGCCGTTTTTGCTGTCGAAATATTCTCGAATTTCAGATATCATAAGTAAAATTACAATTGTAGTACTTTTGTTCTTTACAAAACAGTTTTTGGTATTCTCATTCAATAAATACTTACAACCAACGGTCATATAAAAAATTGGTCTGTTATATCATCCCATTTCACCTTTACCATCAAGAATTAATATTTGTTGGTATAACAATTATGTTATTAACAACAAATTTAGGTATTGAATTTAGTTACACCCTATATATATATATATATATATATATATATATAATTTAATTTTATCGTGATAAAGTGGAAGATCATAAGGTCCTAACTTCAACAAGTAAGATGTTTTATTATTATTATTATTATTATTATTATTATTATTATTATTATTATTATTATTATTATTATAAACCATTGTAAAGAACAGCAGTTATACCGACGCCACAAGAATTGGTATATGTAGATAAGTTACTCAGGAGAACAATCCATCAAGAGCATACAATTGTAGCAACTTCTGTTTTCATTCAAACGTATGCCACAAGCCTTGTAAATGGTCGTCAATGGAGTAATTTCCAACTTGAAGGTTGAAAGGAATCGCATAGTAGAAATTGTAAGCAATGGACAAGAATAAACATAGCCACTGTGCAATATATATATAATATTTTGAAAACATATATTACATCCGATCTAACAAAAACTGGAATTAAATGTTTTTACAAAAATACAATTTTTTCCATTTCTAAATCGTCATTAATATTTTGTTTATAACTTCCTGATTTAATGTTTTATACTAACAAAAATAAACAAATGTACCCATAATACGGGCAGCTCTTCGGAGCTCTACTGAAGTGGTTACTATCACTAGATAAGAGTAAAAGGAGCACGTGGTTAGTGTGAAGCTATCTTGTTTATAATTGGCCGTAGGATATCTCGTCATTTCAAATAATATATCCAATTCCCTCAATTGGAATTCCCTTCCACAGGAAGTCAGGACTATCGAACGTTAGAATAATTTAATATACATTTTAATTATTATATATTTTAAAATTTATATTAATTATTATCATAAAATGAACATTATGTAAGATTCTTGTCTAGTATATAGCCTACTTATTATTATTATTATTATTATTATTATTATTATTATTATTATTATTATTATATTCAATTTATAAAAGAAAGGCTCTATGTACAGCCTATATTGTTCAGGCACAGCCTTTCAAAAATGAAGGCACAACTCTTGATGATGGAAAGTTTAAAGTTTCCAAGAGCGATTCACACCAGTAAGTTGTTACGTGTGCTGTCTCCTTTGAGTTCAAATCGGGCGGCGTAAGTCTTTCTTCATGCAGTATTCTATCATTCGCGTCAGTGGAACAGTCGGTACGATGCTCTCTTGCGACGACGCGGGCCCACCAATTACCAATTTGGATTTCGAAATTCACACAGTACACTGCTGCAACTGGCGAGGCTTATACACCAAATTGTCACTGGTTTCAACGCCAAGCGTAGTACAATAGCAGTCTTCCTTGACATTGAGAAAGCTTTTGGCACAACTTGGATAAACGGATTGATATATAAGCTGATACAATTCCAAATTAATCCATTTAGTCAAAATAATCTCCACTTATCTGAGAAATAGAACCTTCTATGTCTCAGTAAGTGGAAATAAATCTGACACGAAGCCCATACTGGCGAGAGTTCCTCAAGGAGCTGTCCTCTGACACTTATTGTACTCCCTATATGTCTCTGACCTACCTTCACCTCCATCACTCCAAATAGCTTCCTTTGCTGATGACACTTGTCTATTCATGAAATCCAAAATTAAATCCATTCCTCACACACTTGCAACATTCCAGCGAGCAATAACCACCATATATGAATGGTTTTGCTCCTGGAACATTAAACTAAATGCTGGGAAAACACAAGTCGTCCTGTTTTCCAGATCGAACTTTCCATGTCCAATCCAGCTAACTATGGGAGTACAACCTCTACCAGTAAAATCTTCTGTCAGATATATAGGCCTAATATTGGATAAAAGGCTTACATTTAGAGCCATATTGATCATATAATAACCAGAGCCCATCAAGGCATAGCGATATTATATCCGTTTTTCAAGTCGCCGTCACTGTCCCGTAGGATCAAGCTCACATTATATGTGGCTGTAATTCGTAGTATGCTATTGTACGGCTGCGAATCTCTGAGTATCCTTGCGAAATGCCACAAAATGGCGTACTACACATAGAAACATATTCGACCAAATAAATAATCCATAGTGGAAAGCAACGGGAAGCTACCACACCTACATTTCCCTAGTAAAACTGCAAGCATAGAATGAAAATGCTATGATTGCAGTGAAGGACCTGCCTTCGGGCAGAATTACTATGGGTGGATGGATAGTACTTAGCATGTAGCAACCAAGGTTAGAAAGATCAGCGCAGAGTGGCGTGGCTCATTCCGGTCCTGAATCGAGCCGAGCTCTTCAGCGACACGGTTTCCGATGCCCCAATCAAGCGAGATCATTTCGCCTTGGCAACAATATCTATATAAATCTCACACTACTCCAAATAATAAAATAAATCCCCATAAAATCGCCGTGTAGGCTAGGGTATACCAGCTGAACCCAATACCGAATACACGCGCGAATTCGCCGACAAGGGACAAACACAAGTCCCAGGAAAAGGCACGCTCGACAGCACCAATAGCTGTCACCAAGTGATGATGATGATGATGATGATGCGGGTTCAGTTCGGTCCTGGTCAGGAATATTTTTTTAATAACTTCATTAATTTTCATATTGCCTATACGTTAACATTTTTTATTTTTTTAATATAGGATTTCCACTTTACAGCAGTTTGCCCTTGATCCTGCTTTCCAGAGATTCCTATCTTCCCATTGACCATCTTCTTGGCATCATATATTCCCTCATACCATGCTCTTCTACTTCTTCCCCTTCTCCTTCTGCCTGGTACCATCCAATCCAACACCTGTTTAGGCCACTGGTCTTCCGGCATCCGTTGTACATGTCCATACCACTGTAGAGCTCTCTTTGTTATCCTATCGATAACAGTTTCTTGTGCATCCATTTCTTGTCTGATATATGTATTTCGAATATGTTGTAGCCTGGATATTCTCATACTTCTCCGCAATCCATCCATTTCTGTCGCAAGATTCTTTTCTGCATCCTTTCATTTATTGTCCAGCTTTCTGATCCATATGTAAGTATACTTTCTATTATTGTCTGTATAATCCCTTTTTGTTTTTCTTGTCAAATTTCTAATCCATAAAAGGTCATTCAGGTATCTAATCGCCTTCCTTGCACAATTTACTCTGTTAATAATATATTTTTCACAAGTATCAGATATATCTATTATAGATCCAAGATATTTAAATTCTTCAACACGTTTAATTATCATATTATTTATTTTAAGATTTAAGATTTTTAAGATTTAAGATTTATTTAGCCTGGTGGAGTTAAGGCCATGTGGCCTTCTCTTCCACTCACCAGGACAAACATATATTACATAAGAATATAACAATCTTAATTAACTCTAATATTAAACACTAAGTAAAAATTTGATCAAAAGATAATATCTAATATACATATTACGATCTATAATACAACCAGTTAATATTAGTTAAAATTAAGACTAAAACTAATAATAAAATGTATACAAGCAAGACATATTAAATTGTCCCTGTCTAGTGTATATAAAAAACAGGAAAATAATGAGATATAGAAAACTAATTTTACGATTATACAATATTTAAAACAAAACAAATAAAAATAAAAAATTTTGTTATTCTTAATATTATTTACATAAATAATTAAATATATTAATATTGCTAAAAGAATACTATCAGTGAGGTGTATAAGTTAGTTTGTTATTAAATAATTCTTTAGTTTGTTTTTGAAGGATGTTATAGTTTGACAGTCTCTGACATAGGGTGGAAGGGAATTCCATGTTTTGGTAAGTGACACCGTAAAAGATAATGAATAATATACAGTGTGATGAGGCGGGATATAAAGGACAATGTGCTGATGGGATCGAGTGTCAAGATTATGTGTGTCGGATAGTCTGATGAAGCGGCGTGATAAATAATTAGGCGATGATGTGTGAAGTATTTTATAGAGAAGGGATAGGGAATGGACAGTTCTACGATCTCTTAGACGAAACCACGATAATTGTTCCAGGGACGGTGTAACATGGTCAAATTTGCGAATACCACAAATAAAACGTGCGCAAGAATTATGAACACGTTGAAGTCTTTGAGTGGAAATAATATTTAAGTCTGTAAAAAGAGTGTCACAATAATCAAAATGGGGCATTGCAAGTGTTTCTACTAACATTTTCCTAAGGGCGAATGGCAAACAATTTCGTACACGATTTAATGAATGTATTATTGAGAAGACTGTTTTGCATGTATGGTTTATTTGTGTATTCCAATTTAAGTTTTTGTCAATAAATACTCCTAGAATTTTTACTGTCTCACTATAAGGGATTTGAACTCCGTTTAGTGACACATGCGAAACTGTGTTTAGGTTAATTGTAGATAATAGTCTCTGATGACCCATAATGATTGATTGTGACTTTTTAGGATTTAATTGCAGTCCATATTTAACTGTCCAAGTCATTAGTGAGTCAAGATCCTCGTTAATTTTGGCAACAGCGTCATTTAGTGAATATTTGTCTGTGTGGATGTAGATTTGCATGTCGTCTGCAAATAAATTATGTTTGCAATGCTTTAGGGAGTTAGATATGTCATTTATGTAGATTGAAAAAAGCAAAGGTCCAAGTACCGAACCCTGTGGAACCCCAGCTTTACGGAAGGACCAAGAAGAACATAATGTATGATTTCCTATAACAGATTGCTGGCGCTCATGAAGGTAGGAATTGAACCATTTCGTGGCACTATCAGAGAGTAAGAGGTTTTTAAGTTTATGCAACAATAAGTCCAAGTCTACCGTGTCGAATGCTTTACTAAAGTCCAGTAATGTAAGAATGGTAAGTTTTCGATTATCAGCAGCTTCGCGTATGTCTTCGCAAATATTTAGTAGAGCAGTATTTGTATTGTGTCCTGTCCTGAAGCCTGACTGAAATTGATCTAGAAGGTTGTAATCATTTAGGTATTCAGTCAGTTGTTTATGGACTAATCGTTCCAGAGCTTTTGAAAGAGTAGGTAAAATGCTAATGGGTCGAAAGTCGTTCGGGGTTGAGGGCGTTTTAACTTTAGGCAGTGGACGTACGAGGGCTTGTTTCCACAATGAGGGATATGTAGAAGTTTGTAGTGAGGAGTTAAAAATATGAGTTATAGTAGGTAGTATAGCTTCGATTATTTTATTCAGTAAAGTAATATTTATACGGTCAGTTCCTTCTGCTTTGGTTTTTATTCGCATTATGGCTTTCTTTACGTCGTAGTCTGTAACATATGAGAAGTGGAAATGTTCTCTGTCGGGTTGATTTGTCAGTGATAATTCATTTATTGTTTGTTCTTTATCCTTTGGAGTAGTAGTTATACCTGTGAAGTGATTATTGAGTGTGTCCAGGGAAACAGGTAATTTGTCTACCTGTGTGTCTTTTCTCCCAATTCCCATTCTATTCAAGTTTTTCCAGATTTCTGAAGTATTGGTATTTGTTAGGTTGTATAAATGTCTAAGTTTGGCGTTTCTTATAGCTTGATTTGTCTTGTTACGTAACTGTTTATATTGAGTGAGACTTGTGTCTGTTTTGTTGAGTCTATATTTCTTATGTGCTGCGTCTCTATCAGTCATCAAGTTACGAATTGAAAGAGTCATCCAGGGTGCAGGGCGTCGTTTCACGAGTTTAGTTTTTAGTGGGGCATGTCTGTTGTATAATTGTAGTATAAAGTCATTTAGTGTCTCAACTTTTTCATCTACAGAATGCAGCGTCCATATTGAATGCCACGGCATCTGCATAGCTTCTTCAATTAGGGTTGCATTGTCTATATGTTTTAAGTCTCTATACGTAATAGTCTTTCGAGTCGGTTTAGGGCACTGCAGTGAATATGCTAAGAATATAATATCATGTGCTGATATTCCCGGGGCTGGCAGTTGCCCGTGAGTAAGTACTCTGTCTGGATTATTAGTTGCAATTAAGTCAAGTAACGTCTCAGAGTGATGAGTGTGATGTGTAGGTCGTAGGGGTAGGAGTGTCATATCACAAGCCTGGAACGTAGCCATCAGTTGTTGTGTATGTCTGTTATCAGTGTCTAGTATATTTATATTAAAGTCGCCCATAACGATAACATGTTCATATTGTATTCGCGCGTTTTGTAAAGTGGACTCAATTTCAGCGATGGCTTTTATTTTAGGAGGTTGGTATACTACACAGAGAAGACATTTTTTGAAACTGACAAATATTTCTATGAACATAATTTCGGCAGATGGTTCGTTATTAGATAGATACACAATTTTAGGAGTAAGGTCTGTTCTAACGAAGGCTCCAATACCGCCCCCGCGACTGTAAACACGATCGTGTCTAAGAAAAGTATAACCATCCATGTTAATTAAAGAAGAGGTAATGGTGGGATTTAGCCACGTTTCAGATATGAGAAGAGCATGAATATTTAAAGAGAAGAAAATTGTTCTGACTTCATCTATATGAGCAGTAATACTTTGAGCATTGAAATGGGCTACCTGCAAGGAAGTAGGGTATGTGGACAAAGCTATTTCTAAAGCATTCCTTGAAGTAGTGGGGTCGAGAAGGGGAGTGGGAAGGTTATTGTCCTGTAGCCTGTCAAAGACTGTCAAAGGAAAATCATCATTTAAACGAAAAATGGTCGTAAAATATTTCAACAAACTTACAAACTAAACTTGGTATCACGTCACTAAGAATATCTTAATTTTATGTAGGTTATTATTAATAAAATGTTTAAAGTGATAACTGTCGGTTATTCACTGGCCGTGTTTGCACTAATTATATTTCTGAGGCCCGGAGAATGATGCGTTTGTTATCTCCTTCTTTAACATGGATTGCTCCGTCAATTGTCCACACATTTGTTACACCATATTTGGTGATGCATTCTTTTAATAGCTTATACCTCATTTGAGTTAAGTCTTCCCTAATTGTAACACCACTCCCTTTCAGCTGTTTTTTGTTCTGGAAAACCTCTCTCCTTTTCCGATAGCTTACGAATTTGACGATAACCGGCCGTGGCCGGTCCGCCTTTCTCCGCACACGATGACTCCTATCTATATCTTCTGAATTTCCTCCGATTACCATATATTCTGTTTTAATATAATTTATCTTCAGTCCACCTACCTCAAATGCATCGACCAACTTTCTGATCATATATTCTATATCTTCTTTATCTTGTCCTATTATAATCTGGTCATCAACGAATAATAAATTGTGCAGTAAATGACCATTAATGTCGATTCCCATTCCCCTATATGACTTATTCCATTTCATTAATTCTTCTTCTAAATATATCTTGAACAATGTTGGTGACATCCCGCACGTTAACATGCTTCGTTAAATAAATACCGGTATATGTATGGAAATGTATTTATAAAAGGAAACGTGTAATATACTCCGTATAGAAAATGAATAATGATTGTTACATCTCATTACTTCGTTTACAAAACACAAGGCTTAACAATATTGTTTATTTCCACAATTAATACAAAACGCGTTTGATTAATTTAAACTCAATTAATATCTAATTTCACAATACAAATAAATCCTGAAGCTTTGCATTGCTTCTTACAGACTATTTCTAGCAGGGATGGTTGTGGTCTACTGGAGGGACCGTCTGTTTCCCATGCATGAGGTCGTGTTTCGATCCTGCTACCATGATTTTTTTTGTTTCCCTCCCTCGTTCCTATTTCAATTCATTTTGTTTTTCTTTTATTTGTTTTGCTTTGTTTTATTTACAGCATTTACCGCACTATATTTTTACTTTTATTTTTAACTTTAGGACACACAATTAAATAGAATGGATTTTAGTTTCTCAAAATAGTTGTGCACTTATGAACCAAGTAGCTGACATTTGATCATGAGCATTGGCTTCGTTCTGGGACTTAAACATTTCCAAGGCTGTAAATAATTTTATGTTTTCATGTTTTTTATATTTTATTGTAACATATATATATTGTGTGTATTATTGTAATCTGTATTTTGTATATTTTTGTTGATTGAGTGGAAAAAATGTCTTAAGACGTTAAACTTTGCTGTAATAAATAAAACTAAATAATACATTACTTCATTATTATTTAATTTTAATTCGATACGCAAAGTACCTGGAGGCGTTTCCTTTCACTCCATATTTTCCTCTTTTTTTTTTTTTTTGCTATGGGTTTTCTTTCTCCCTTCTGTCCACGTTGTTCCCGTTTTTGTCTTGGGTGTGTCTTGTTTGTCAACCTGCCACTCGTGCACCTTAATTTTAAAGATATCTCTGTTCATGGAATCTTGTTGAGTAATTCCTGTCAATTTTTAAGTCCTTTTTCACTTCGTCGACCCATTTCGTAGTATCCACTGTGATTTAGTTCTATTTTCGTGGAATTACATTTTTTAAAGTCTATTTGAGGAGTTCATTCGTTTAACATGTCCATAAAATATTAACCTCGTGTTTTAATATTACTATGAATGTCTGTGTATACTTTTCTTTCCTTTTTACTTTTGAGTCTATATGCTTCACCTATAACTTGTGGACTTAAAATTTTTCTTAGAATTTTGCATTTTTTGTACTGTAATTTCTATATTTTTTTTTCTGTTCAAAATTAATTTCTGTTCCATAGAGGCACTCTGATTTATGTACAGTGTTATAGTAGTAGTAGTAATATAGTAATAATAATAATAATAATAATAATAATAATAATAATAATAATAATAATAATAATAATATTTTTTCATTATTCCGGCTTTTACAATGAATATACATTTTTCCGGTACCCACGTTCACAGTTAACTATACATTTGTTTCAACACATTTTTCCATTCTTGTCTGTTCATCCATATATCTTCTTCTATTTCCCATTCCCTCTTAGTTTCATTGATTCCCTGAATCCACGTAATATTTGGTCTACCCTTCTTTTTCCTTCCCTGTGGTTCCCAATCCATGATTATCTTAGGTAGTCTTCCTTCTTCCATCCTTCTAATGTGTCCGTACCAATTTAATTGTTTCTTCTTTATAAAATCTAATATTGAATATTGTACCTGCATTTTTTCTTTTATATATGCATTTCTGATTTTATCCTTCCTGGATATTCTTGCAGCACGTCTCCAGTAGTCCATTTCAGTGGCGAGCAATTTTTTTTTTCATTTGTGCATTTAAAGCCCACACATCAGCTCCATAGGTAATAATGCTTCTGATTATTGTATTAAAATAGTTTTTTTTTGTTTCTTTGAAGATATGTTTGTCCCATACTATTCCATTTAGGGCAGATATAGCATACTTTCCTATATTGATCCTGTTTCTTATCTCTGTTTCTTGTTTTCCATCTTTAGTCATTTTAATTCCCAAATACTTATATTCTTCAGTGTATTTAATTGTCCCTAAATTTTCTTCTAGTATTAAATCTATAATAATAATAATAATAATAATAATAATAATAATAATAATTATTATTATTATTATTATTATTATTATTATTATTATTATTATTATTATTATCCACCACTCAGAGTTAGCATCGCTACCTTCTACGCAACGGGCCGGATTCGATCTCCGGTCGGTCATCCTGGATTGTTTTTTTTTCCCGGGTTTTTCTCACTTGTGAGGCAAATGTCAGGAAAATTTTAGGCCCAAACGGTCCCCAGGAAAAGATGGAAAGAACAGCAATTTGGAGCCTAAACAGGCTAGTAAATAAGCCTAAACCGTGAAGAAGAAGAAGAAGACGGTCCCCAACATATCATCTGGCCATTATCGTATTTGCCGTGTTAGGTATGAAGGTGTGTTTCGTCTTAGTGTTGTGTTGTCTCGGAGAAGGCCCTGACATTGAGCTATCGCTAATTCAGGAAGGCCGTGAATGTGGTCAAAATAAGTACGTGTGTGATCCATAATTTAAAATCCCTCTCCCAACAGGTCGTGCCACTGTAAGGCCCGGGTGGCGTGTAGAAGTCCCTACAAACTGAAAGGTTAAAGTGAGTAAATGGAATGGAATTATTATTATTGTTATATTGACCGGTAATTATTTCATCTCTACCATCACATATACTTGACAAGATATAATGTGTTGCTGTCTTTAAGCTTCTACAGTGATCGAAACGAAGAGGTAAAAAAAAAAAAAAACCTTCGCATATGAGTTGTTTATTCCTAAGGTTGAGAATAAATCTGTTTATATATACGAGGTAGTGATGTTGAAAAAAGAAAAAAAAAAGTTCATATAAGGTTATTTATTGCGGGGAAGAGTTCGTATTCGATTTAAAACAACAAAAAAAATTTTCTCTAAACCCGAGTTCATAAACTTAATTAATATTATCTGCGTTATGATCTTATTATGTAAGAAGAGAGGTGTATTGTTTGTAGAAACTATACAGCTGCTGTGGTATATGTTGATGATGCAGTAGTATTATTAGGTGATTCCGAGTGGAACTAGTAAAAACCAACCAGCCGTAAGCCTAAAGTGTTTAAGGGATTAAGCTACAAGCCGGGGAAAAGAAAGTCGAGGGTGCGAGTCCTGGTGGGGTCACGATTTTTAAACTGACGGCCGTATGGCCATGATGTCGACTCAGCCTCTAACGAAAATGAGTACCAGATGCTTGTTCTCGGGATAAAGACGGCCGTTACGCAGGGCTGACAACCCTGATGACATCAAGTATCGATTTTCTAGAAAAAGTGGGAGCCTTAACCTCCTACTGCCCCAAGGGCTCCTGAGGCCTGTAGTGGGAAGTCTTTACTTTTCATTGAATAATACGAGGGCGGATCGGAAAGTAACGCACAATATTTTTTTTTAAAAAGTTTAATAGTAAAAAAAAAGGAAAAAATCACAAATGAACTTACATCTTTTACCTACTTTTCGACATAGTCACCAACTTTCTCAACACATTTTTCCCATCGTGTTACCAGTTTCAATATGCCCTGTTCGTAGAAGTCCGTTTGGTTGGAGTGTAGCCATCTGCGCACTGCTGATTTCACTTCCACATCTGTCTCAAAGCGTTTGCCGGCCAGGAATTTCTTCATGGGACCAAACAGATGAAAGTCCGATGGTGCAAGATCCGGACTGTATGGTGGATGCTAGAGCACCTCCCAACCAAATTCGGCGATTTTCTGACGAACGACAGCAGCAACATGGGGGCGAGCATTGTCATGAAGAAGTTTAACGTTAATGTTGTGACGTTTGTCACGAATGGCACGACGCAACTTCACCAAAGTTTTAATGTAGGCCGCAGCATTCACAGTGGTCCCGTGTTCAGCAAAGTCCACCAATAAAACACCATGCATATCCCAGAACACTGTCACAAGCACTTTCCTGGCAGATTGAGTCACTTTGAATTTTTTCTTTACTGGGGAACCAGCATGTTTCCACTCCATTGATGCCTGCTTTGTTTCGGGCGTGTAGTGGTACGCCCACGACTCATCGCCTGTGACGATTCCTTCCAGAAAGTCATGTCCTTGTGCGGTGTACCGCGTTAAGTGGTCCAAGCTTGCCATCATTCGCTGGCCCTTGTGGTCGTCTGTCAGGTTCTTAGGCACCCAGCGAGCACTAACTTTACGGAATTTCACATTTTCATGAACAATATCGTACACCGCACCATAGGAAATGTTGAACTTATGCGATAAGGCTCGCAGTTGCACACGCCGGTCGTTCAGAATTGCCGCCTCAATGCCTCTGACATTCTGCGGGATTGCTGCTGTTGTCGGCCGGCCGGAGCGTGGCGAATCACTAAGGTTCACGCGTCCCTCTTGGAAGAATGTGCACCACCTGGAGACATTGCTACGGTCCATACAATCATCCCCATACACGCCACGCATGTCCCTGTGAATTTCACTGGGTTTATGCCCTTTGGTCCACAAAAATCGAACAACACTTCTCTGTTCCTCACAGGTGGACGACTGTAGCATGCGCGCCATCTTTGTTGCATAGTTCAAGCTTCTCTCGCAAGAGGTGCACCTGAGAAAAAATGCCATCTGTAGTGGAAACTTCAAACTATATCTCTGTGAAATTTCAACATTCTAGCTGCAATACCAAGGCAGAAAAAAATTATTGTGCGTTACTTTCCAATCCGCCCTCGTATATGTTATAATGTTTCGGACATGCTAACGGCTTTAGATACCAAGAAGAACATTAGAAATTATAAGAAAAGTAGGAAGGGATAATTGGGAAGACCAAGATTGAGGTAGAGATGAGATTAGACAAGAGGAGTAGAATGCACAATAATTATGAAAGAAAATATTTGGAGGATAGAGATGTCTAGATGTCTGGAGAAGCTATGTCGGATGACCCTGTGGAAAATCGAAACAGCCTATATAACATGAAGAAGGTACGTAATACAGTTAGGCCTATTAGATAGCGATATATAGAGGTAACGGAGTCCAGCTCTCAATAAATTTTAAAAGCATAGAGTTTAATGGGACAAAATATTCTTTCCCTCACTATGTTTACGGTCATAACAAAGAAAATAGGGCAATTCATTAGTTACACGCACCAATGAACGACTACAAAACATTGCATTAGCTTTTTCTATAGAAGGCTCATATAAATATACTACATCAATTTTAACGATAGCGATGTAATAAAAAAAATATTTGAACCGACAATTGAACTGGATAGAAGGTGAATGGCAATTACGAAAGAAGATCGAGGGCGCGTACAAGCGATAAAACAAGGGTAGAGGCGCCGTAAAAGACATACAAAGGCTCGTTCCAAGCATGTGTTGCATGGTATCCTTCTTCACACGCACTATCAAAAGACGGATGTCTCCTACTGGTAAAGCATCGCTAAATAGCTAAAAAAAACACTTTTTTTCGCGATAGTTTATCATTATGAGTAGCGGCTTTTGTTCAAATAATATATATCGAATATTGACCAGTCCAATTCATAGCCTGTGATAGCTTGAACCAATCACGGTTGGTGATCATTGAAATATTGTAGAAATGAAATTGTCAAATGCGTTGTGCAATTATTCGGAAATTGTTGAACGTGATTCGCTAATGTTTCTGATTTGTAAGATACAGAACCAAAATATTCTTACACAATAAACTGGAATAAATAATGTTATTATTTTTTTTTGCATTCTATAACTTTTGTAATATTCATTATTAAAAACTTATTTCAGTAAATATTATTTTAAAAATTTCATTTACTAAAGATTCCTTTAAAATAATATGCGAGTTTTTATTTTTTACCAATGTCATCAGTTTGTCTTTCTATTAATCTCTCCAGGCATGGGGAATTGTAACCCACTTCTTATGTTGGATCGCGTGGAAGGTGGAATTACATTACCTCAATGATGTTATGAATGATAATGAAGCGCCAGGAGATTCCTTATACCTACATTTTATACACATTATACAGATCACGGGAGGCCACAGGAATGATTCCCTCAGAAAATTCTGTGGTTTGATCAGGATTCGAATCCGGGACCCCATTAATTGTAGACAAAAATATGAACTACTAGCCAATGAGGCTGGTCGCACCAGTTTTGATATCTGTAAACATTTCATTTCAGTCGCTACGCCTCGATCGTGAATGTATCGACAAGATGAAAACTGATGTAGTAGGCTACTATCCTTGATAAAGAAACAAATGTAGGCCGGAAATTGCCTAATATAAATGTTGAGATTTTTAAATACATAACTCGAATTCTATTAATCCTTAACTAAACAGTAGGATGGATAAAAATTCACACTATAACATTTTCTAACTACTGTTTTCTTATTCATTTTGGCGACAATATTTATTGTTTTATTCTGAAAAGTGTATGTATATGTGTGTGTGTGTGTGTGTTTTCTAATGCCATCCACTGCACTTTTACGTGCTTCAGGGTTCGCATTGGCGTTAATGTGTTCTATTTTGAATTTACGCACCACTTTACGTAGATGATGTATTGTTATATTTTGTACAGAAGGGAGTGCTGGGTAACAGCATGATTATGTTTGAGCAGTGTAAAGTGTGTTGTATGAGGCGTGATGAAGGGAAGGGAGAAGGTGAAATATAGTGCCGGCACATAGCCTACTTCTATCGAAAAAACAAATTTATTTAAATTAATTTAACAATTAAAATATTCAACCCCGCCGGGTATCGATTCCGGACTCGACTCGCTAGTCAGGAAGTAGACCCGAGCCAGCACGACGGACTATTGTAAAACGTTGATTGGTTAGATAGGTATTTAACATCTAAAGTCGTCAGAGTATCAATTTAAATGTAGCGTGAAAACAAAGGCGACAAATATTTATCAGTGACCTCTTATTTCAGGCTTGAAGCTATTTTGTGTGCCGTAGTTATATCAGATGTGACCCAAGGCTTTACTTCCATTTCGAAGGAACGCATGTTCTATATTTTAAGCTCTGAAAATGCACCCACCCTGGCCGGGTTTGAACTCGCGAACCTTGGTTCCAGATGCGACGATGATAACCACTAGCCCATCAGGGCCGACTGAGAAGTTATTTTAATATAAAACCGTTTCACACATGCCTACAAATTTTACCTTGTTTTTTAGGTAGTGGATAGTAAAAAATAGAAGGGCATACACCGTACGTGTGAAAATTCGTCCTTCCTAGTAAAAAAGGTAACGATAAAATCCCAGTGCTTAAGGATTAAATAAGATCGAAAGGCATTTCACCTGGGTTAATATACAAACTTCATATAGGACCACTATCCTATTATTACACAACTAATAAATTGTGCAGTCGATACAATTGGTCCTTTCTTTAAGTGCCGGTATAGTATGTACTTTTTGTGCATTACTTTCACACATTCGTGGTAGACGAACAGGAGTCAGGGCAGTTTTCCCCCGAGATATCTCCAATTTTCCTCTTCCAAACAATATTCACTCCATCTCTTTTTCATATTCAGCTTATCCATATAATTCCATTAATTTCGTATGTCCCTATTAAGTTTCGAAAGGTCCGTACGAGTAGTCTATGACACGAAAGGCCTAAAAGGTATTTTTTCTACCAGGCATTTGCTGGGATCATGTCAATATGCACAATTTGCAAAGAAGGGATGATCATCTATCCAGCTTCTCAGATGCCAGGTCCCTCAGCCGTTATATACCATGCGAGCATACATATATAAATTAGTACATTGCTGATGAAGGCCTCCAGTTTTATAACACCCCCAAGAAATTAAATACGGTATCTTAACAGGTTTTATTTTTTTACAAATTTTATTTGTACTTTATGGCACGAAAATTATCCTTAATTTGATAATTATTCCAGAGAAGAAATGTTGATAAATCAAGGAGTTCGACAAGGGTGTACATTATCACTTATATTGTTTAATATATATTTTGACGAGGTTATACGAAAATGGAAAAAATCAAGTCCAATAGGAGTACAAATTAATAAGGAAATGTATATGAATATTTTAATGTATGCAGACGATCTGGTAATTATACAGAAGTCGGAGGATGATTTACAAAGAGCCATTTACATGTTGAATCAATTAGGACTCTATTATAATCTCAGTCTCAACTTGAAAAACTAAAATTATGGCTTTTCAGGACAAAGTGCCAGTCAGAGCAAAAATAGTAATCAATAATGAAATAATAGAACAGATAGCACACTTTAACTATCTTTGTTCAGATATAACATATAGCTACGATTGTGATATACATAATACAATAAATCGATATAAAATGACGTGTGGGACCATAAGAAGAAACCTCCGAAAGACTCGAAGAGAAACTCAGCTCAGGTTTTATAAAATCATGGCTGTTCCTGTTCTTTTATATGGATCTGAATCTTGGGTACTTACCAATGGAAATAATATTTAGACAGAATGGACAATACAAGATTACCCAAAAAGATAAACTCCTACAAACCACATGGGAAAATATCTTTGGGACGGCCGAGGAAACGATGGACTTGAGACCGGAACAGGTCGCATTGACCTAATCCTGGAAAGGAAGAAGAAGAAGACAATTTTATTTGAAAATTAATCTACTTTGGTGGTGTCGCGGGTTCATATGCGGCCGCGGAGTCGACTGAGTTTTTTAGGATGGAAATATAAAAGGAGAAGACTTTCCGAGAGGGACTTTAAAATTGAATCTGAAGAATTTTGGGGCTCATAAAAGAAGTAATTCCTAAATGAGAGCCTTTGAGCAAAATTTAATCGGAATTTTGCATCCAAATAATACCTTAGTGACCTACTAGGTGGCTCCTTGATGCGATGATTTGGCAATCGTTGACACCTATAAGGAAATAAACGTAATTATATTAGTGTGGTTAAATAATTCCAGGCTTGATAGCTAATGCACAAAATAACCGAAAATTAGGGTCAAAATTTTTGTTACGATAGCTCATAATCAAAAATTGTAATTTCGCATCATCTGATAATGTAATACAAATTTATTCTAACCCATTCTGTTTTTGGTGAAAATGTCGTTGAACAAGGGTGGAGGGGGGGCTTCGATGTTCTGTATCTGATTGTTTGGATGTCTCCATAACCCTAGTTGAAAGGAAGTGTTGCTGTTGGAAGGAAGTTCTGGCTTTGAGAGGAAGTAAATTTGAAGTAAAATGGCATTTATAAGATGATCACAAATCGTGACGTGGAGTGCAATGTTAAGGACAGTTTCGTTTTTTTTTTCAAATGCCCCAGGTTTGTTTTTCGACATTCCTGGTTTCTCTCCTGGTATGGCGTATTTGTAACCCACTTCTGAGATTGGGGCGCATGGAAGGCGGGGTTACGTTGCCCCGATGATATGATGGGTGATGATGATGATAATGGTGCGCCAGGAGAGTCCCTAATCATAAGCTTAACCTAAGATGAATATGAATGATGATGATTCGCTGGCCATATGATTTCGGGGACCGTTTGGGCCTTAAAGTTTTCCTGACATTTGTCTTACAGGTGAGGAAAAACCCCTATAAAAACCTCACCCAGAAAAACTGTCCCGACCGAGGATCGAACCCGGGCCCGCTGCATGACAAGGCAGCACGCTACCCCGAGACCACAGCGGTGGACAAGTTTCAAATATAGAAAACAACGTAAAATGAGGACGGGAAACATTGAAGATAAGATGTTCTATATTAGTCACTCTTCAAACAGAATAGCTAACTTTTCCTTGTTGTGCGCAAGGTTATATAATAAACTGTAAACTAATCAGGTGTACCCTAACCTGCCCATTTTCTCTTCTTCTTCTTCATCACGGTTTAGGCTTATTTACTAGCCTGTTCCGGCTCCAAATTGCTGCTGTTTCCATCTTTTCTTTGGTCTTCCCAAACTTCTTCTTCCTCGTGGTGAATAGTTGTATGCTGCTTTTGGTATTACATTCTCAGTCATCCTTGCCAAGTGTTCTTTCCAGTTTGTTCTGTATTTCACTATTGTTGTGTTTAATTCCTCTACTTTTAGTTGTCTTATTTCTGTGTTGTGTTTTTTTGTCTGTTCTTTGATATCCCGCTCTTGGTCTGAGGAATATCATTTCAGCAGCTTGTATTCCGGCGGATTGTTGTGTTGTCACTGTCCATGTTTCGGATCCATAAGTAATAATAGGCACTGCTATTGTCTTGTATAATTTCATTATAGAGTCTTTCCTGGCTTTATTTTTTCAAAGTTCTTTTTAGTGTTCCTGTTATATAATTAAACTTATTTAGTTTGTTATTTATATGTGTTTCCGCTGTGTATGAAATTTCGCAACCTAGGAAGTTATATCTTACTACTTGTTCTATTGGTTTATTTTCTAATATTATCTTTGTCCGAACTGGATGAGCGCCCTTGAAGGCCATTGTTTTTTTATTTTTGTCAGTATATTTTTCATGTTGTATCTTTTTGATATATAATTTAGTTTATATAGCATTCTTTGTAGTTCGTCCTCTGTTTTTTGCTATTAAACTCTGGTCATCTGCAAAGGCTACTGTTTTTATTACTAGGCCTATATTTCCCAAGTTAATTCCCCCAGTCGTCATTTGGTTCCATGATCTTATCATGTCGTCAAAATAAATGTTAAAAAGAGTGGTTGATAGTGGACAACCTTGTCTAACTCTTCCTGTTATATGTATTGTTTCCCTTTGATTTATTTTTGTTTTTGTTTTCTTATACATTTTCTTAATTACTGCTATCAAGTGTAGTGGAATTCCTTTTTCACTTAATATGTTCCATAATTTTACTCTAGACACTTTATCAAATGCCTTCTTATAATCCATAAAGAGGATGAACGTCTCTAAGTTGAATTCTCTTCGCTTCTCTATTATTTGTTTTAAAGTGAACACGTTGTCTGTGCAGCTTCTTCCTTTCCTAAAACCTGTCTGCTCTTCTGATATTATTGCGTCTACTATTTTCTCACTTAACCAAATAATATGAGTAAAGGTGGACCCCATCTATGGAATAGCCTTAATTGTACATGATGATCTATTAATTTAGGGGCTTGAAATATTTGCGCATATGGAATTGTGCTGAGTAGCAGTACCTATTTGCGTTAACTCAAGCCGCCGTAATTCCCGCAAGGATAACCATTGCTCCACGTCGGAATGCACGGGTAAAGAAGACAAATATTCCAAAATATTACATTTGATTGGTACCTGAAGCAGCGATAGACTAGCAGCAGCTGATGTAACACTTCCGGCAATAATATTTGGTTGCCTATGTATTGATAAAAATCGTTACAATACAGATTAAATTTAATTTCGCAAAGTTGTAATAAAAGCGAACAAAATAGTCATATCTCGCTTAACTTGGGTTACATACAGCCTAACACTTTTTAGTTATGTCATAATTATGAATGGTTCGACAGCCCTACGTGGGCCCTGGCTTTCTTCAGGCGTTTTGACTATACTTCTCTACATCTGCAGTGGCGTAACCCAATGTTGAGCCATAGCCACTCCTTTGTTAGGAGTTACTAGACTAAGTTAATTTAGTTATCTTATTTGCCTATAGAAGTCATGAATGGCATGCGATCAACATGCCGACTCAATGAGATCTAACAGGCAACTAAGGTACGGAGGATGTTGAGATCGGTAAATTTTGCTTAGAGGCCTTTTCATTCAGGCTTAAGGATCTTTTACGAGCTTCAAAATCTTCAGACTCGGGACTTATGGCTTAAAGTCCCTCCCGGAGCACTTGCTCCTTGGGTTTTTCCACCCTAAAAAATCAATCGACCCCGGCCGGGTTTGAACCCGCGACACTTGGTATCAGAGGTAAGGAGCATAATCACTAGTCCACCGCGGCCGACACACTTCTCTACTGTACAGTTATATCAGAACTTACTTACTTACTTACTTACTTACTTACTCACTGGCACTATCCAACCCGTAGGTTCATGGCTGCGCAGACATAAGCTCTCCATACATTCCTATCCTGAGCTAATGCTTTCCAATCATTCCCTGTATAATCTACTTTCCTCAAATCATAGTTAATGTTGTTCTCCCACCTCATTCTTGGTCTACCAACTGGGCGTTTTCCTTCTGGCTTTCCTGCAAGAAGTTTCCATGCACGTCTTTCATTCCCCATACGCGCAACATGTCCTGCCCATCGCAGTCTATGAGACTTAACTGTTCTTATTATATCTGGCTTCCTATAAAGACCATGTAGTTCATTGTTATGTAGTCTTCTCCATTCACCTGTCTGTTCATCTCTCTTTGGTCCAAACATTTTCCTAAGAACTTTATTCTCAAATACTCGTAATCTCCTTTCCTCCCTTAAAGTAAGAGTCCATGTTTCGCACCCATATAATATAACTGGTAGAATAATAGTTTTATATATTTTCAGCTTAATGTTTTTTGAAAGGAGTTGGGACATCAAAAGTCTCTGCAATGCATAATAGCATGCATTTCCAGAATTGAGCCTATGTTTAATCTCTTTGTGCATCTCATTCCTATTTGTGATTATTGTTCCTAGGTGTTTGAATTCAGCCACTTCCTCAAAATTTCCCTCATTTGTCATTAGCTGTCCATTTCCATTATATACTGAATTTCTACGTGTGTCCATATATTTAGTTTTACTGATACATTTACTATTTGCTTCTCAATGACATATTGTGTATTCCATAACGTGTCAGAAGGAGAACTTTTTCCGAAACACACTGTAACTCTATTGCTGTCAAGTGATGTATTGTCATATATTTTTAGATATCTGATTTGAATCTAGCTTTAATTCGGATAATGCATGAATGAATACTGCATGGGCAGGTCACATATTTATTGTGTTCTTGATAATCGTATTGTGTTTTGTAAATTTCACTTTTGTGTGTCTTTGAATAGGGATCCTAAAACATTACCACAACACACTGGATTACAGCCCATTATAAGGTAGTACCGTATTAATAATGATATAATGAATAAGGTACATATGAATTGTATTTGTTATATTGTACAAAATAGGTAATGCATTGTAAATTGTATCCATTTAATTTCGTTCCACGAAACCCCTTCCTTGTTCCAACATATAAAAAATGGATTATGTTTAACTCAAAGAGACATATTAATGACTAAATTGGAAGCAGTTGAATTAGTAATGTTTTTATTATATGAAAGAATAACATTTCCATATATTGCAATAATAAAGCATAAATATTTATCAAATATCGTCAGTGACTTCCCTGATTTGAGAGATTTTCGGAGGAATCTAGCTATTGATATTCTTGTAATGATTTGTTTAATATTTGCAAATCTTCATCGATCCTACCTACTAGACACCGAAAATGACCACGACAAATAATATATATATATCACCGATCGCGCTCGCGATGGAATTTTTTAAAATTAACTTCACTGATATTCACACAAAATTTCGCAAATAACTTTCCTTACATATTTCATAATAATTTCACTTTTTTCACAAATAATATGCTGCCAGAAATGTGTGCCCCCTTCATTATTTAATAATCACTCAGTTCTTTATACACGCTAACGATTTCACTTGTCTTCACACTTGGGTCACGTTTACTCGTCCACATTTTAGATACAACTGGCTCGTCCTATTCTTGCACCTTCTTATATCTTATTATATAAAAATTACGTGTCACGTTGTTTGTCCGCGATAGAATCCTAAACTACTGAACCGATTTTAATAAAATTTTTGCACACTGTGTGCAGTTTGATCCAACTTGAGACTTAGGGAAGTTTATAACTAAATTTATAGTCGCATTATTTTATTTGTTTATTATTTAACAAAGAGTTATAATTATCTGTGAGTTCCATACGATTCTAACTGATGGCAGTGTAAGTTAATTGGTTTATTATTTAACCAGGTGGCTGTGCTTTTTGTTGCAACCGCGAATTTCAATTGAATTACAAATATTGATTATTTCATAATATAAGTGTGTTTGTGTTTATTTTATTTTAAAGATATTAATAATAATATTAATTTCGTGTGTAAGTGTTAGTTGTAAGTAATCTGGCTGAAAGACAGTAACTTAATTTAAATTTAACTGGACCGAGAAGGAACATTGAACAATATGGCGAATCAGTTCTAGAGACCATGAATGATAAGATATCAAGTGAATTTCCGCAAATTGGTATAGACCTATGTGACATAAATCTTACATTTAAGAAGAATGTCAATTTAAAAACATATGAAGGTCCTAAGGAACGGAATAACAGAATTATAAGTAAGTCTGTTAGTTACAATAATATGCCTAATATTACAGAAACAATCTCCATGCCTCAATTAAATGAAAAACAAGATGACTATAATATATCACAAGATGATATTACTATACAGAGGCTTCTTGATGATGATGAGAATCCAAACTGTCAACAAGTTCGTAGAAAAAAACGAAAGTATAATGAAATCAGCAAGCCTCCTCAAAATATTCCATCAATAAATGTATATAATCCTTATGATACACTTATGGATGATACTGAGAATGCAGACAACATAAATTCATCTCAATCAACAAAACCACTTCCACATAAACCACCACCCATATTTATACCGGGTGTAGTTAACGTACCAGAACTAAAAAATTGTATAAAACAAAAACTTTCTGATTTAGATTTCTCACTTAGTTTACTACAACATTATTTAACGTAGGCCTATACCTTAGCCACAGCAACGCGTGGCCGGGACTTATATATATATATATATATATATATATATAAAAACAAAGTCGGATTAGTTACACTATTTATAACTCAAGAACGGCTGGACCGATTTTTATGATCTTTGATTTGTCGGATTTGTTTCCCCCCCCCCCCCCGAATAGCAGATAACTGTTAAAACATCGGAAAAATTAACGTAAAAATGTTTAAAGGCGATACGACGTTCGCCGGGCCAGCTAGTATGTATATATAGTATTATGGTCCACCACTGTGGTCTCGAAGTAACATGCTGCCTTTTCAAGCAGCGGGCCCGGGTTCGATCCCCGGTCGGGACAGTTTTTCTGGGTGAGGTTTTTATCGGGGTTTTTCCTCACCTGTAAGACAAATGTCAGGAAAACTTTAAGACCCAAACGGTCTCCGAAATCATATGGCTATCATCATCATCCTTATCATCATCATCATCATCCTTCACCGGTGTGGAAACAACGGGAACCTACCAGACCTACAATTCCCTAGTAAAGCTGCAAAGCATAGCGTTAAAATGCTATGATTGCAGTGAAAGACCTGCCCTCGGGCAGAATTACTATGGATGGATAGTATGATGGTAGGAACATTCCGGGTACTCAGTCGAGACATGTCTTGATAATCGACTTATCGAGAATGGAGGTACAGACGCATGGACTTTCTCTGTTGAGTCACCGATTCGTGAGTCGTCAGCTCATGAATCCCTATCAGCCATACAAGGCAAGACCCGACTCCCGCCGTCCCACGCGAAATTCAAAAGGGAGACCAATAATGCATTACAATATATAGAGGAGAAGGTAGGAATATGAGATAGGGTACCAATATAAGACATCAAAACTTTGGTAACTATAGAGTAGAAATATATTTTGAATTTTTGGAAAGTGTGTATTCTTTAGCGTAGATGTTATTTGAAATGCCGTTGCCATTTCAGTAAGGGTTGATGTGTTTGTGGTAATTTATCCCAATGGTCCAAGTTTTTACCCACCTGTGTTGAAATGTAATTTACGTGTGAATGAATAATTCAGCTGAATGTAGCTGCTGTTAAAATACAGAAAAATAAATTGTTTTGTGAGAAACGATGCTCAGTATTTTTTTCTACAATAGTATTCCGAAGATTCGATTGTTTCCTAGTTTGTGGTAATTTTGTACGCTTTCGTCACCACATTTTTTATCTATTTTATTTTTGGAAATTATTTGAAGAACTAGCTAATCATTTATATCCTTAGGATGGAATGTACGATTAATTAGTAAACATATCAAGGTAATCTTGCTGTTAGAAATGAAATGAAACGTCATTTTGGAAAAAGTAAGGCAGGTAGTGGCAGGACATTTTATCCGTCTGGATTCAAGGATTAATATACATAAAAGTATTTTAAATTTGTGAAATCATAATAAGGATTCCTAGTATTGTTGATACTAGATAATCATATCTTCTTCTTCTTAAACTTAATTTGTAGGATTTTCATCCTGTTTGTTTCCAAAATCACTCCTCGGAGGAAGACGTATTGGATGTGCATTCACTGTCTATCCATCTCTTGGCTGGTCTTCCTCTTGTTCTTCTCCCGTCCATTGGTCTATCTTCTTTAGCTCTTTTTGCAAGCCGGTTTTCTTCCATTCTTTCTATATGACCCTTCCAATATTTTCGTCTATCTATAATAAATTTAGTTATGTCTTGAATATGGCATTTGTCCCTAATTTCTGTGTTGTGTATTTTATCAAATAATGTTTTCCCCTGAATAGTTCTTAAGATTTTCATTTCGCATGTGCTTATTATTTGTTTAGTTTTTGTTGTATTAGCCCTAGTTTCTGCTCCATATACGACAACTGGTCGAACTATCGTTTTGTATATGCGGGTTTTGCTTTCTATTGACATATGTATGTTGCGCCAAATTAAATCTTTCATATACCCTGATATTTGTGCTGCTTTATCAGCTTGTTTCTTTACTTCTTTTATTAAATTTTTAGTGTTTGTTATTAATAGGCTACACCTAAATAATTAAATTCTGACACTTGTTCTATAATTTTTCTTTCCACTTCTAATTAGCATCTTACTGGTTCTTTTGATATTTTTAAGCATTTTGTCTTATTCGTGTTAATTTCCATATTGTATTTGTTGGCATTTATATTAAATTGATGTCAAGATCTTTGTAAATTATCTTCAGATTCTGAAAGGAGAACATCATCTGCGTAACATATTAAGTGAAATCTAGTGTTTCCCATTTTATAACCCAAACGTGGTGGTATATTTTCAATAATTTTATTCATTATAATATTAAATAAGAATGGACTTAACGAGTCACCTTGCGTGATGCCCTTTGTGAGGGTTATTTCTTCAGTTTGCTGTTCTTTTACTTTGATTACTATTTTGCAGTGTGTATTAATTGATATTATTGCTCTAATCAGTTCGTTAGGAATTTCATTCTATAGATAATCATATAAATATATAAAACAACAAAAGTTGTACCAGTGGTCGCAGTCGTCCTCAACAAATTAAATTTGTTTAAAATATTCAGCTAGGACTTTCGGAACCGGTTCCATTTTCAAAGATATTCTGTTTGAATATCTTTAAATATATATCTTTAAAAAGAAGACCAGCCTCAATAGCTACATTGATTTTGAATTCGCTAAAATATAATTCGAATTGAGGACTAAAAAAAATTCTATCAGGAATCTAACAATAAACATGTATTGCGTGTATATGACGAGTATTGCTCTGATTACACTGGACAACAAAAAATAAACTTTTTTTTTGTCTCAGAAAGACAAATATGTGATTCTGATAGTATTTTTTCTCCTGAATTCAAATATAATGTCGGATTTTCTCCGTCACGCAAGATTTCCCAGAGACGGGCATTTAAAATTTCAAACACTTTAATATTTTCTACATTCGTAACTACACAATATTCAAACATTCGGACTCACCTAGAAAGTACGAAATGACGACTTTCTGCTACTTCGCCTGTGGAGCATCCCTCTTGATGGTCCAACAATAATCGACCAGCATATTAGGATTCCATCTGCCTTGATATATCTTTTTCCATAGCTGAAATCTCCTGATGAAAGTGTCCCCCGTGCTCATCGCTCACTGCGCAAAGATTTTGCGGGCAGAAATCTAGGTTTATTAAAAAAATTATTATTTAAATCCATTAATTGAAATTGAAATAAATAAAAGCTGTGGGTGATGGAGACATTCCGAATACATATTTGAAAGCACGATAAAAAAACTGCATTAAGTACAACTCTTGGTACTCATAAGGCAAAAATCGTGATGACTAGTGTTATCACACAATACATACACTTCCCCAAAAAAATAATGGGTCGGTGGAATATTTAGACGCGCATGCGCGTACAGCTCGAGCCATGATACACACCCTACCCGCATCAAGACTTACTTAATTGTGTTCTGTTGTGGTTTGATATGATAACTGTCTCCGAAAGTCAGTCAAAACTGAGATGAAATAATATATATATATATAGTTTAGGAAATATTCATCATCATCATCATCATCTGCATTCATGGATTAGGTCTGTTGACCCGTTCCGACTTCAGCCCATCTCTTTCTAGGTCTGCCCAAATCTCGGGTGCCTTTAGGTTTGTATTTTGTTATTTGTTTTGGATATCTATCTTCATTCATTCTGTCTATGTGTTGCTTCCATTTTTGTCTATATGTATCTATTTTATCAGTTATTGCAAATATTTCAAGTTTCTGTCTTATTTCTATGTTCTTGATTCTGTCTTCCTTAGTGCACCCTTTAACAGATCTCAGAAATTTCATTTCTGCCGCCGTTATCCTACTTAGATCTTGTTTTTTTATGTATCCAGGCTTCTGATCCATAGAGCAGTACCGGTACTGCCAATGTTTTATAAAATTTCAATTGGGTCTCTCTTGTTGTTTTATTATTTAGTGATCGTTTTATCGTACCACATATTCCCTGGAATTTTGCTATTTTATTAGTTATATCATTATCCATAATTAAATTAAATGTTACACCCTAGATAATTGAGATGGTTCACCTGTTCTATGATTTTGTTTCCTATTACTATTTTGGATCTGATTTGATTTTTCCCTTGGAATGCCATTACCTTAGTTTTTTCTATGGATATTTTGAGATTATATTGTTCACATATATTATGTAATTTAAAAATATTCCTTTGAAGCTCGTCTTCCGTATTTGCTATTATTACCTAGTCATCAGTGTATAATAATGTTTTCAAGTAGTGTGTTTTATCTAATTTTATTCCTTTATTTGTTTCTTCGTTCCATTTTTTATTGTATCATTGATGTATAGGCTAAACAAAACTGGAGAGATACTGCATCCTTGTTTAACTCCTTGATTAGTATGAATTTTATTTTTACTTACTTCATTTCTAGTTTTTATGACAAAATTTGTGTTCCAGTACAAACTCTTCATAGCTGCTATTAAGTGTTTCGGAATTCCTTTTTCTTTTAAAATTGTCCAAAGTTTTCCTCTGTCTACTTTATCAAATGCCTTGACAAAATCAATAAAAGCCATGTGTGTTTCCTTGTTATATTCTCTTCTTTTGTTTATAAATTCTTTTATCGTAAATATATTATCCATACATGAACGCCCTGGTCTGAATCCACTTTGTTCTTCTGTTAACATTACCTCTGCTATTTGTTTTAACCTACATGATAAGATTCTTGAGTATATTTTATAGCCGGCAGTTAAAATGCTTATTCCTCTGTAGTTGCTGCAGTCGTTACGTTCTCCTTTCTCAAAAATAGATTGTACTATTGCTGTTGTCCAGGTTTCTGGTATTGTTGCTTGTTTCCAACATAAATTTAAAAAATGTAATCATCTCAGTTTAAAAAAAATTCCTCCATATTTTATTAATTCCATATTAATACCGTCTATTCCAGCTGCCTTTCTGTTCTTGGTTGTTTTCAGTACAGGAAATATTAACAACCATAAATAAAATGCAACCTGATATAAATAAAAACAATGGAACCCCTCTGCTCTATTCAAACCTTCAATGTTCAATTCTGCAGTCAGGTACGGAACCGCAGAGTTAATCTGCCGTTCTCTCTGCTAACCTAAAATGTGTATATGTGCAATGGTGTCATATTTTGTGGTTTTAGTCCAAGATCCGGCTGTAAGATTACTACGTTCATCGAATGTATGAACAAAATCAATTTTTTTCATAAAATTGTGAATGACTGAATACATTTTTGCTGAGTTGCCTATTAAAATTCGGCCGCCAGTATGTTTAATTAAAATATAATTTATTTATTTATTCGAAATAATTTGATTCACTTGTTATTAAAATAAATTATAATACAATTCGCAAGAAATCGATGTATAGAACTTGAAACGTTTTGGTTGCCATTGCAAACATGCCCGTAAAACTCCTCGAGGCTACAGCAGGCTGTGACGCCAATCAGTAATATAATGGCGGTAAGTACGTATTTATTGTTTCACATTGTTTCAAATAAAATTCAGTTCATTTAAAATGCTCTGATTTGTTTCGTATAATGTATACTAACACTATCTTTTGGATATATTTTTGTATATACATTATACGTAGTATACATAAAGGGCAGTGGTTTTACTTCCTGCTGCGAGGATGTTACGGCCATGTTTGCAATGGCACCAAAACTTTTCAAGCTCTATACATCGATTTCTGCGAACTGGATTATAATTTATTTTAATAACAAGTTAATCAAAATTATTTCGAATAAATTAATTAATTATATTTTAATTAAACATACTGGCGAGCAAATTTTAATAGGCAACTCGGCAAAAATGTATTCAGTCATTCACAATTTTATGAAAAATTATATTTTGTTCATACACTCGATGAACGTAGTAATCTCGCAGCCGGATCTTAGACTATTTGTTTATACTATGTAATTGAACTTTATTTGATTAGTTTAGAATATTTGGGCACAATGACGATCTTGTATTATCCTGTTATTTATTAATTAAATTTAGGATTGTGATATTCACTATTATGGGGTTACTATTTCATTTTAAATAGTCATTGTCTACGAATGTCATGCTGTTCCTCAGTCTTTATAAGCATGGCAAACAGGCATGATCTGAGACAGCCAGCTATAGCTCTAGTTGACGCTGGATATGGGGCTAGGGCCGCTGCTCATATGGTCGCTGTGCCACGGAGCACGGCCATTAGGTGGGCTCATCAATTTCAAAATTATGGGGAGGTCGCAAATCGCCCTATTCCTGGACGTCCACGGATTTATTCAGCGGAAGAGGATGCTGCCTTATTTGAGGCAGTTCAACAGGACCCCTTTCGGACTGCCAACGAATTACGATAAACATCTGACTTCCCCGGTTGTGATCAAACTGTAATCAACCGATTGAGGAGCCGTGGGATTAGGAACCGGAGGGTTGCACAAAGGAATGTTTAAGGGAAGAACATTCCATCAACCGTCTTGCCTTTGCAACCAGTCGAATGGATTTCGATTGGAAAAATGTAATTTTCTCCGACGAAACCACCATCCCGAGTGATTACGATGGTCCTCGCCATGTCTATCGTGAGGATGGCCACCGACATGATGGACGCTTTGTGCATAGGCGTGCAAGGTCGGGGCGCTTTAGCGTTTCGTAGTGGGGATGGATGACTTACGATGGGATTGGCGTTATAGAACGCATTGATGGCCGGTTCAATGCGGAGATGTATGAAAATATTCTGGAAAATGTATTCCTTCCTTCCGTCCAAGAACGTTTTCCCAATGGAAGATTACTGTTCAAGCAGGACAACCATCCCGTGCATTATGCCGGAAGAATTCAAAGACTCGAGATCGAAATAATTCATTGGCCTCCGAAGTCACCTGATTTTAATGTCATCGAACATGTATGGACGAAATTGAAACAGGAGGGGTTTAAGAAGTATGCCTGCCAACCCCCTCGAAATAAAGACGAGTTGTTCAATCAAGTTCTTGATACCTGGGAAGATCTCGCCCGGGAAGAGGAGGACACACCTCATCGAGAATTCTTCCGCGGCCTCGTCAGATCCATGCCGAATCGACTTCGAGCTGTAGTAGAAACTGATGGCCTGTGGACAAGATCTTAGTTCACTGGTCTCTTTTTTGTTTTATTTTTTTATGTGAGGAAGTAGAACTTTAACTTCCATATATGGTTTGCTTTTTTTAAGGCCAGGATCAGCCTACCCACAGGAGTTGGGTATAAATTATTCCACTCTTCTTTTATTAAATTAGATAGTCCAGGAACTCTGAAAATTTAAAATAAACATGTATTATATAAAAAAAATTGGTGCTACCTAGGATCGAACGCGAGGCATTCCCCTTGATGACGTATTGGACCATGACTCAACCGTAAGTGCTACCGGGACACGATGGCAGGACTAGCAGCCGTTGCGCTCTTGGTCTCACAGCTCCATCGTGTTTTACGAAACAGAGGAAGAAAAATGTTATCTTGTGAATCGCGCTATGATTCTTAGACATGTGCACGGGCAAGAGTTGACCCATTCTTTTTTGGGAAAGTGTACCTCAAAAGAATTGTACCATGAAATTTGTTAGTATTGATCCCAGAATGTATAGTGCATTTTTATTACGCCCACCAGAAGTAAATCATACATAACAGTATATTACGATGCGAGGTTGGGAAATGGTTTTTACAGAATCCAGGAAAATGTTTAAAACCCCGAGCGATAGCGTGGTTTTTAATTTCCGAGATTTTGTAAAACAATTCATAAACGTGCGTGGTATGTTATTTTTTGCGCGATAGTGTTTTCAATATAATAAATAATAGTAAAATAATAAAATATTTGTTGGAAATATTTGCATTCATTATAAACAATTGACTAACGTTAACAGTGTGGGCAATGTTTAATAGTTGAAACAACAGGAGGCCGTGAGACAATTAAGTGATAAGAAATCGGCAAGTACGTATTTATTATTTTATATTGTTTCAAATAAAGTTCATTAATTTGAAATGCAGTGATTTTTTTCGTATAATGTATATTAACACTACCTTTTGGATATTTTTTGTATATACATTGTATGTAGTATACATAGAGGGCAGTGATTTTACTTTCCACACGCATGTGTATAATATGTAATATTACAGTATAGTTATTTTTATTGCAGTACAATTATTTAGGTTGGCAACCCCGAAATGTAGAATGTTGAACTTTCAATCATGGCCGTCATTGCTGTAGAAAAAACAAAACGCACTATCGCGCAAAAAGTATATTATTTACTTCAACAGTGAATAAGTGGGTTTTTATTAACTCTGTTATATTTGTTTTTGCTTATAGAGGCTGTGCCGTTTTCATAAATGCCCATCACTTGATATCGGGAGTGTAGAAAGGATCGTGAGTGTAATTTGATTATAGTGGAAGGAGTGACACAACCATACGAGACTCAGTTCATATTATCTTCAACTCCGTGATCAATCACTACCGCCATCTGTTCAACTAAATAAACAACCAAAAATAGAGGGATAAAAAACAGAGGACTAACGATTTGTCATTTTTATTATCTTACCATATTATACGCAACTCATTGCACTCCAAATTGTTTTTTGTCAGTTTTTTCATTAAACTTTCGAACATAATAAATTAAATAATCATGTGTGGTAAAAATGCGAAGATAAGTATTTTATACAATATATATATATATATATATATAAACAATAAGTGGATAAAGTTAAGTTAAGGATCATTCCATAAAAAATGATTTTTAAAAGTGTAGTTGTAAATTTTCTTTTCTAATGTTTCAGAGTATATGAATGCCATAATAATAAATTGTTAAATTGCCTAAATCATTTCATCAATATTTTAACCGTAATGATCAAATAAATATTCGGGTCAGTTATTACTTGTAGTTTATTATTCAAAGAGAATAAATATCACATGCTTTATAAAATCTACGTAGAAAACTGTGCCAATGAAATTATTAATATGAATATATATATATATATATATATATATATATATATAAACGCCTATATTTTTTAGATTTGTGTATTTTCACATAAGTGTATTTATCGAAACTTACAGTTTTTAATATTTTTTTCCATTATGTTCCATTTATTTACGGATGAGATAAATCATTTCTTAAACTATCACAACAATTTGCATGTTGTATTTTCTAAAAGTTCGGGAAATATTAAATAAACGAGAATTTGAAGTATTGTTGTTAAGGTCGAAAGTCACCTGCAGTGGACATGTGCTTACGTCCGGAGTCGTACCTCGCAGTGACTGGGATCAGTGCTGGTGCGGCGGCACAGTTTAAGCAAATCGCTCCACCCCGTAAGCACGGCGAGTTATTATAATGTACTACTACTTTATTTCTGTAGATCCCATTATAGAGATTTTAAAATGTAATGACAATGTACTTTACAGTGTAATATATTTTTTACGTGTCAAGTTAAGTACATTTACTTTTATGTAATGATTTTTTTAAAGTACGTTCTTAAATATCTTCAAATTCAATTTTAATAGCTTTCCCCAAACATAGTGCTTTAACAACTTCGTTCGTAAACTATCTAACAAAATAAATTTTCTGTGACTATTTAACTCATGCCCCAAATGGGAGTCAATAACCAATCACATGTCAATGATTTTTTATTTACAACCAATCACAGTCATGTTTCGCCTAGAATTTACCAACTAAAGTTTGTCATAATAAAGAAAGCACCTCCTTTTTAACATTCTGAATAGGTCGTAGCATTATTTTGCAGTGACTGACTCTGTAAGAAATACGGGTACCAAATTGTATATATAGTGCATGAATGTCAACACATAGCGCATGCGGGAGTTAATATAAAAACATTTGTAACAATTGATTATACCACCAAAAAAAGGGAGCCACTGTTTGCACTTTCGTAAATGTATTTTTCGCAGGAAATAACATTCCAGAAAAATATAATTGTCATATTTACATCATAGGACATCAGAAATGAATTAATATACAGTTTGATGTGTTTCATTTTTTCTCCACTAGAGTGCATTCTTATAATATTGCGTTCCTTTGGCAATAACTAATATGATCTGGTTGCAGTGATGAACAAAAGAAGCAAATGAAGCGTACCAATCGTTTCTCATTTGTTTTCAAACATCACCGTTTACATTAAATATGTAATCATTTTAAAATAACTATATTTAAATAATGATTTGTGAATAAACAGCTTAATTTTATTCGTTAAATAGTCCTAACGAATGCCACTCTTGATTTCCAAATTCTCTAGATAAATTTGAAATCACTCGTGGCATTACTTATGATTATTACCACAGGAAAAATACTTAAGGTATGTGCATTGGCTGAAATTAGGATTTCAACAAATAGTTTTAAACGGTATCTAACGAAAACATCATTTGGTGCATGAATCATATATAAAGCATAAATAATTAAATATAAAATTTTGAACTAATTTGGAGTAATTTATGTTTTTGTGTCATATTGTTTTGCATGAAATGGCCCATAAATGTATAGTCAAGCATGTGCACTACTTCTTGTAATATCTAACTCGCTGGCACTATTAAACCCTTAGGTCCATTATGGCGCGGACATAAGCTCTCCATACATCTCTATCCTGAACTAATGTTTTCCAATCATCCCATATATAATTTAATTCCCTTAAATTATGGTTAATTTTATTCTCCCTCCTCATTCTTGTCCTATCGACTGGACACTTTCCTTCTGGTTTGCGTACAAGGGGGTTTGTGGGCATATCTTGCTTGTAATACTGGAACATATTAAAGTAGTTCTTATCTGTACAGTCAATTGATAAAATGAAATGCAAATTGTATTACAACTGTAGGAAACATTTTTTTTTGTAACGTGATATAATTTATTTTTATATTAGATTAGAAAGTAAAGTTGAGTTCGGGGTTTTTAATACCCTAACAAGGAAACCTTATTTGTGATTCATTGCATTACCCATGTTCACTTTCTGGAATGAATAAGTTGAAATCTGCACTACAGTGATAGGCCTATGTAGTCTGTTATGGTGTTCCTGATTCGACACACTCAAGTATTCAGACACATGACTCATAAAATCATTTATTAGGGCTAGGCATAAGGCCTCAAGGAGGGCCTATATTCCTGTCTTCCCCTATTCTAACGTAAGTTGACACACAAGCTCGGAGTCATGGCGAAGTATAGATCAACTATAACCACATATATTTAACACCTGTGGTTTAATTCTTCTTATTATTATTCTCATTCACTTCATGGGCTAGGCAAATTGTCTATTCCCCCTCACAGTTGTTCTGTCCATATTTTCACTGGCTTTCCTACATTCCTTGAACCTCTTGGCTTGTAGTTAAATGCTACTTTTGGTAATCTTGTTACATTCATTCTTTCTACATGTCTAAACCATTTATCTGATTTCGTCATTCAATGGATATATATTTAACTCTGTTCTTATATATTCATTATTTATCCGATCCAATCTTATGCAGCCTTTTATTCTACCATGGAAGTTCATTTCTACGCTTTGTATTCTACTTTGTACATTTTTGTCATTACTCAAGTTTCACTCCCATAAAATAATGCAAACTGCCAATGTTTTATAAAACTTCAATCTAGTATATCTTCTTGTTTTGTTCTTTAATGTTTTATCTAGGAGTTCCGCATATCATTTGAAATTTCGACAGTTTCAAATTTATGTCTCTTTCAATTTTTGTGCCGATAGTAAAATTACAACCCAAATAATTCAAATTCTGTGGTTTAGTAAACCAGATTATTATTTTTTACCTGACACGAGTTGAGGCGAAATGTGATGTGAAATGACAAGATGGGGATGTAAGAGGATTGTGGAGTGTTGGTGGCATGAAATTTTGGAAGACGGGAGAACCTCGAATAAAACCCGAAAAATCCCCGTATGGCCCACAACCAATATCCCTTCGGAACACCAGTCACGCGCCCTGGCCAACGAGTCCATCGAGATGGTATTGCATATTGTTACAGTTATGGATGTGTAGTTAAGCATTAGCATTGCTTCTTGTAAACTGTAACAAGTTAAATTCGTTCCAGTCAGTGCTTCCAATTGATAAAATGAAGCGCAAATTGTATTACAACTGTTAAAAATATTTATTTTTTGTAACTTGTAATAATGTATTTTCATTTAACCTTGCAATGAAAATGTTATTAATCTACAAAAGCCGGAATAGGATCGACGTTTTTCGGAACTACGATCTGTGACATCATACCTACGTCACAAGTCTTTCAGTTTCTTTATATACCGAAAATGAGCAGTCACACGTACACACTCGCACACGCACTCACACACTCTCACGCACATTTTCTCTCACTCTCACACACTTTCTCTCTCTCTCTCTCTCTCTCTCTCTCTCTCTCTCTCTCTCTCTCTCTCTCTCTCACTTTTATTTACTATCACTCTTACACATTCTTACACACAGACACACACTCTCACTCTCACGTACACTTAACATATATACATTTAAGATCCAGTTCATTAACCAACTAAATTAGACCAATAGAAGTAGGGGTTTCACCTGAAGCAAACATTTAAAAATCGCTCTAACTGTCGCAATGTTCGTTTTCTTTCCACAAGGAAACTCGGTATGTACCATTCAAACCCCAACAGAAAGTTATTTTCGAAAAAATCAGCGAAATCGGATCATTAGGAGGAGGGGGTTACCTGAAAATCTTAACTTAAAAATCGCTCTAGCCGGCTCCATCTTTGTTTTCTCTCAGCGTAACTTGGATTAATACTATTTAATTAACAAAATAAATATATATTCTGCAAACCAGTACAATTGGATAATACATTCAACTCACTGAGGAATTCGCTTAGTTTGCACACTTCCTGTGTGATGGACTTTTTTTTAAATAGTAAAGTTCTGAAATGTGGCATAGTATGACAAAAATAGCGAGGTAATTTTGTTTTTCATTTTAAACACAATAAATACGCACTTCTACAATGCACAAATGACAATTAATAATAAATTTCTCCAACAAAAGTCGATAAATGCAATTCGATACAGACAACTGTAATTCCCATGCGTTTTCATAAAAAAAAATCCTGTAATGTTAGATTGTGGTACATTTTTTTCCTCTGTGAACATATAAAGCATTCTTTTAATTGAAACGCTTTTTAATTTAAATTAATTGAAACTGCCATAGCATGTTTCGCGGTCTCAGAATATATCTTTTGTAACCGCTTCATGGAATACTAATCCTTTATGCAAGTAATATTCTGACGTTTGTAACAAGTAAAAATCTCTGCTCTATGCCATCAATTGTAAAATTCTATTCTCCCTTCACCGGTCCGCTCTTTGCTATTTGTGGTGAAATTGCCGTTCATCCAAGTTGTTGGCGTACAAACTGCAAAGCTATCGGATTATTCACTCCACGGAGCGTTCATCCCTCGCCTCGGGTATGTAATCGAAACGTCCACTTTTCTCATTCTTCTTCTTTCGCTTATAATTCATGCACATCCACACTTGTGTTCAATAACATTAATTTCATTTTTGTTATTTTGTTTAAATAACCAGCCTTTTTTATTGGCGATTCATACTGTTATGTTAAATTGAAACATAGTCTCTTGCATTATGAAGGGAGAAAATATATGATAAATTACACTGGTCGACAAAAATTAACTTTTTTCCTTTCACAAGAATAAAACTAAGAGATTTAGAAGTATTTTTCATCCTGAATTTAAATATTTCAGTTTGTTACTATCAGGCAAGAGTTTTCTGTGATATTCATTTACATTTTTTATAATTTTTAATAAAATCTATCTAACTCTAACTCATTCTGACTTACCTAGAAAGTGGTAGATAGTGATTTTCGGGCATATTTTGCATCTGGAACATCTCTCTTCTTGGTCCAACAGTAGTCAGCCAGCATATTAGAACTCCACTTGCCTTGGTACCTCTTTTCCATTGTGGAAATTTGCTGATGAAAACGCTCATCGTGCTCATCAGAAACAGCCCTTAAATACAGCTTGAATAAAATCGCTACATATGGTAAAGGTTCCTATCACAGGTCAAAGAGAATGCTAAAATCAATTTTAAAAAAGTAGCTGTCACAAAAATCTGTGCCTGATGGGAAAAATGATGACTACATATCTGAATTCAGTATGAAAAAAATGCACTTGATTCACTAATCAGATTTCTTGTGAAGAAAACCTTGTCGATCAGTGTTATTAAATCAACAATAACCCTGCTCCTGTTATGTGCTGAGCCGAACAACCCGATGTAGGGTTAATGTTCCAGTGACGTCAGGGGTCGGGTGAACGTGTTCAGACGGAAGTACCATACATTTTCGAAACATAGTACTTAGGTTATTCAATACAGTGGACTGGAGGTGACAGCTTAAAGACCAATATTTCTGGATTAATATATACGATTTCTTCCCTGCAGTTTTACTGAGGAAGGGGACGGGACGAACGAAAAAAAATCCCAGTGGGAGAGCTAGTACAATTGCAGGGAATAAATTGTATCATTAATCCAGATACTTTGAGCTTCAAGCTGCTATTTCCAGTCTTAGTGTTTTGAATAAGTAAGTAGTATGCCTATGTTTTGAAAATGTATAACTTAGTACTGTCTTAACACGCTCACCCGACCCCTGACGTAACTCCAACAAGCAGTTCAGCTCAGCATATAACAGTAATACTACTACTACTACTACTACTACTAGTACCACTACTACTACTATTTTTCAGGATTGTTTCTGTTATTTACACAAGTATCCTCAATCAAAATATACAATTTCTTTCTTCCACACTTCCCGGTCTTGCGTGTCTACTTCTGTCATATTTCTCTATTTTATGTTGTCTGGAATTCCCTTTATCCACGTTGGCTTTGGTCTACCACGTTTCCCTTTTCCAGAAGGTATCCATTTCAATACTTCTTTGTTTGTTTCTGTGTCACTTCTTCTCATTCATTACATGTCCATACCATCTTAGTTGGATTTCTTCAATCTCTTGTACAATATCCTTTTCCATATTAATAATTTATCTTATTTATATTATTTCTTACTTTATCCAATTTTTATATTCTTGCCGATCTTCTTAAAAAGCCAATGTCTGTGACTAATAATTTATTTCTGTGATTTTGCTTTAACGTCCATGTTTCACTACGTTTAGTGAATAAAATAAGTGTTGTATGTATATAGCCTATTTTACATCACCTTATTTTTTTACATGTTGTATAATCTGTTATAACTTTTAGATATAATTATAAATTTATATTATATTAGCGAATTCTGAAGGAATGAAGCGTTAGGTTGTACCATGAAAATATTTTTAAAAAAAGTTTACTAATCTTTATCTATCTACTAGGCACCGAAAACGGTCATGGCAAAAATGTATATATATATATATATATATATATATATATATATATGTGTGTGTGTGTGTGTTTGTGTTTATCTTAATGCTGTAGCGCACAAAAAGTTTGTTTTTCGGTAAGTAAACTCGCCGTGTACCCATCAGTTACGAAAGTAAAGTCGAATTTTTTAATAAGAAAAATCTGACTTTTAGGGGTGAGCATTAACCGATAGCGAATATGTAAAAATATCTCTAGCGGCCGCAATTTTTAATAGTAACGAAAATATATTTATCCCATTGAAATAAAATGAGAACGGTATTGCTCCAAAATTAGCGAAATTCGACAATTTGAAATGCAGATTTATCTGAAAGCCAAAATTTAAAACTCGCTCCCGCAGCCGCCATGTTTCTCCTCTCACAATAAAATTGGATACATAGGATTTACTGAAGTAAAGAAAGACGTATTCTATAAACTAGCAAAATCGGTCCATGAATTCGACTTTGAGAGGATTTCGTTTAGTTAACGCGATCCCTGCATAATGGACTTTTCTGTATATTAGCGCTGCTTGCGTGGAAGAGAAGATCTCATGGCCTTGACTCTGCTAGAATATTATAATATTGTCTTTGTCATCATCATTATTATTATTATTATTATTATTATTATAATTATTGATATTATTATTATCATTATTATCATTATTATTCATTATTATCATTACTATTATTATTATTATCATTACTATTATTATTATTATTATTATCATTATTATTGATATTATTATTATCATTATTATCACTATTATCATTATTATTACTATTATTATTACTATTATTATTACTACTATTATTTTTATCATTATTATTGATATTATTATTATCATTATCACTATTATTATTATCATTGTTATCATTATTATTGATATTATTATTATCATTATTATTGATATTATTATTATCATTATTACTATTATTATTATTACCATTATTATTATCATTATTATTGATATCATCATTATTATTATTACCATCATTATTATTATTATTATTATTATCATCATCATCATCATCACCACCACCATCACCATCATCATCATCATCATCATCATCATCATCTTTATCATCATCACTATCATCATCACTATCATTACCACTATCATTACTATTATTATCATCATCATCATCACTATCATTACTATTATTATTATTATTACTATTACCTTATTACTATTACTATTATTACTATTATTATTATTATTATTATTAATTATTATTATTATTAAAGCATTTTCCTTGCCATTCATTAAGCATTTGGTTATAAATCGTATTACAAGATGTGAATAGCACGCGGGTTTTAATAGCGTTCCTTCTGAATTGAGAGAAATCTAATATAAAAATCAACCTCTTCTGCTTCCTAGAAGCTCAATAACGACTAATAAGTCGAATTTTGAACGATAATCTCTAAGGATCTACTTAAGTAATATTTCAAATCCGTCAATTCAGCTGAGTTTGCAATTCCTCCTATAACGATAATAAGTGTGGTTTAGGCAATACCTATACTTCTTATTCGTATAAGATGAACTAGAGAGTTTCAACAAATCAGGAAACCCAAATTGGCATCTCTTATTTTCTTATCCAATCTGAATACAGGCTGTGCCTGAAATTATATAATGATTTGAACATTCGATTAAAAATATTAGGGAACGCGTAAGAATAAACGCATGTGTATAAACGCATCTCATTAAAATATATAAGTTACTTCATCTTATTAAAAAAATTATGCGTCCTACAGGTACCTAATAAATCCTGGTGAGATATTCACGGACTGCGCAATCGCTATATTTTCTTAATAGGCCAGAATATGTATCTGCTATAGCATCTGACATATTTAGTGCATTGTCAGAATTATGAATAGTAGTTTTGTGTTCATTCATAGTCTGCCCTTGTCCTATTCTACAATTTTATTCTGTGAGATTATTTTTCACTAGTATAATATTTAGCTTCGTTAAAATATAAATTCACATTTATAGTTATTTGACTTCCTCTTTTATCTATCTCATAAGTTAGTGTAGCATCGCATTTAGTCATCTTAAACACTTATGTCTTGAAGGACGAACGATCTATCCCGGAAACATTGCTATCATTACCATAAAATGTATGCCAGTCCATTTATACTAATATAAATTTACCTTAAAGCGTTACAATTTTAATGTTTATGAAGATGTTATAGAATAACTTTTGATTTTAAAACTCTCATGTAATTTTAATACCTATTCCAAAGGGAGATATAAATTATGCCAACAAGATATAAGAGAAAACTTGGAGTCCAATTTCGACGCAAGTGGGATCAGGAAACTTTGCAGGAAGTAATATCGCCCAATTCAGCTGGAGAAATTGGGAAAATAAAGGCTGCCAGATATTATAGAATCCCCAAAGAAGGAAAGCCTAAAAAAAATTAACAAAATATGAACTTGGCTCATGGAAATATTTGCTAAGGAGAATGAATAACGGTTAGTGAACCGAATCAAACAACTTGCTTAGCTTCGATTTGTACCAGTCCAAACATCAGAGCGTCGAATGACATTCAAATTTGCGCATTCTTTAAGAATAAAGCATCCTTTTACCGTAGAACATGAACAAGATAGCTATAACTGGCTGATTTACTTTTTGAAATGAAATCCTGAAATAAGTTTCAGGCATTTACAAGGACTGTCTCTTCATTAAGAGACCAAGAACTGAATAAAGAAGAAGTAGAATGATTTTTTTTATTTGTTAGAAAAATGATACCACAAGGTCAATTTCTAACAAACCGGTAATGCAATCTGGAAATATCTTCCGGGCTTGTTGACCGTGGTCATGAAACTAAAAAAGCGTTGATGTTTTGCCAGAGACCACGGCCATATAGCTCGGATGATGTCTTCAGATATACGAAGCCCGACCGTGAAAGCCTAAGAAAATAAGCCGGTGATATATTTAACGTGCATATTTTCATGATTACAAACACTTTTATTCGGAGTGTTTTCTATCCCATAGCATACACCATCTCTTCTAAACATCCAGGGAGCTATGGCGCAACACGACATTTTTCATACTTTTTTTTTCATAAAATTGCACTTAACTAATTCTATTCGAAAATCGAAATCGTGGAAGCTGATAATTGGATAAGTAATTAAGAGATAAATCTTGATTTTTACTCATAAATAAAATCATTGACAGTAATCATTTTAAAATGTATAGCGTCACTCCTAGATTGGCTTCGGAGAGTACTCTTTTGTATTCCATAATTTCTTGAAGCCTCCCATGTCCCAATTTCTCCAGCTGAAATGGGTGACAGTGACACAATATTCCGCTCACTTATGAACTGTATATCATTCATATTTTGAATTCAAACCCTATAAAAGAGATCCAATAGAAGCACAGTAAAACTCATTTAACAATGTAAATAAAGTTTCGATGAGACAGCTTCCAAAATACATCCAGAAATATTTTAAAATATAGTGTGAGAAATAGAAGCGATAAAATTTCAAGCAGTGAAAGAAAATAAAGGCAATCATAGATAAAGAAAAGAAATAGATTTTTAATTTTTGTAAAAATAAGCAATAGTCTTTTACAAATTACTTTATTAAACACATACATATATTTTTATTTTAGGCGCTATTTAAAAGCTACAATTTTTTTAAAAAAAAGTGTATCCTCGCTGGAAGTTTAAAAATTGCACTATTCATTGTAATAAATCATATTACCTTGATACAGTTTAAATGAAAATGTTACAATCATATTTGAATCTAATCCTCTCTCTAATAATTTCATAATTCCCTGAAAACGAGTAATTACTGCTATAGCATATTTATTCCTTATTAATGTGCAATTTATACATAACTTATTTTTGTCCAATTCCATCAATATCACATTTTTGTCATTTCGTTCTGTATTGACAGAATCATAATTCTATTCTGACGTTTGGGCGCCTGGAAGGCAGAGTTAGATTGCGCCAATGATATGACATGATTATGAAGCACCAGGAAAGTTCTTAAAACTAAACTTAGCCTAAACTCCTGACCATGGATGACCACGAAAATAATTCACTTTGGGGGAAAATTGCTCTCGTGTGACCGGGAATCAAACCCAGGACATGAAGAACCTCAGAAGCACTGATCACAGGACCATGAGGCCAATCATTTATACCGAAATTGTTATAGAAACTTTTTCTACTTTATTTTATTGCTTTGTTGTATTAGCTTTTATGTGTGAAAATAAAATCTTAGATAGTTCCTACATCTCTGCCTAAATATAATAATACAATTCCCTTCTCTTATTAAATGATGGGTAGTTGATACCTCTAACCCGGCAAGATGTAGTATCTTCTAAAAATAAAACATAAACAAATTTAATAGTGTATAGACTTAGGCTTTCACGGCCGGAGTTGCTATGATGATCTTGAATAATATTTTCGGGCTGTAGCCTCAAGACCACGGCCTACAGCCCGAAAATCTTCTTCAAGATCATCAAATGTAATAGTATTTATTTTCTTGGTTTTTCTTTATTTCCATTTATTATTATTATTAATTATTATTGAAGCAGAAAATATAAGTGTAGTTTATATAAATTATGGGCCACTGTTATTGTTCTTCCTGCAGTACATTTACATACAATAGATTAAGAATGAATTACTCATGTTAAAATTCAAGCACTGATACTTAGTGCCCAAATACCTTAAACCTGTATATGGATGGTACCTGCAACAGTATACTTACCATAAAGCACATGACTACGAAAGACAGACAAAAATGTACATAAATTTCCACATAATATCCGGACTGCTTTAAATAATAATCCACCATTTTATAAATTAATATGCTTTTAAAAAACCACATTTTAATATGAATACAGTTTACTTTTTATTGTTACAATGTATCTGAAGTTGGTAGTTTTATTATATGAAGATGCTGTTTTGGCGAACGCGAGGTTATAGGACGTGCCTTCCCCGATTGGGATCCCAGGTTCGAATCCTGGAGTTTCGGAGGATATTCACAGGACTCTTGCCTGACAAATAAATGTCCTATTCATATCTTTGAATCTAACTTGAGTATACCAGACCGTATTATATCTTCGGACAGCATTTTTTTCTTTTCGATATGAAGATGATTGTGAAAGTAATACTACTATCGAACGCGGAGAATCATGGTCGCGCTGATGTAAAGTTTTCATTCACCCCAATCTTGAACTGATATTTTCCAATTTTCCCCTCTTTTATTTAAACTCCCTCAAAACTTGATTAATGTTTTCTCCCACCTCATTATTGTCCTATCTACTGCGTATTTCCCTCTAGTTTTTGTACAAGACATTCCCATGCCTCTCTTTATTTCACCATTCGTACCAGATATCCTGCCCATCGCAATTTTTCAGACTTAACTGTTCTTTTGATATCTGATCTCCCATAAATATCATGTATGTCACTGTTACGAAGATTTCTTCATTCACCTGTCTGTTTGTCTCTGTTTGATCAAAAATATTCCTAAGCACTATGTTCTCAAATACTGTAATAATAATCTTCTTCTTCTTCTTCATCCAACCAAGTCTTAGGACTGTAGGTCTGTTACGATCTCACTGATGGATTTTGTATCCAGCGTTTCCTTGGACGGCCCAGAGATCTCTTCCCTGTCGGACAATAACGAAGCATGACCTTGGGAACTCTATCTAAATTCATTCGTTGGAAATGATTCATCCAGTTGTTCTGGTTCATATGTATGTATTCAATGACCGCTGTATATAATAATAATAATAATAATAATAATAATAATAATAATAGTGATAATAATAAGAATAATAATAATAATAATAATAATAATAATAATAAGACAAGCTTCACAAATTAGACTTACTTAATACACATTATATAGGTAAGCGTGAAGATAATATTTAAAACATTGTTAAAGAAAATGTGCAATGTGCAATTATATTCCTTTTGAGTGATTCTAACGTCCGGCAGTCCCTGATTTCCTGTTCTATAGTGAAAGCCAGTTGCGGGAAGTGGAGATAGCACGTTATCTAGTGGGACGATATTTCCAATGTTGACGTAATATTAAACAAGAGATTGTGATGTAGTGTTATGTTTAAACAATGGTTAAGTACAGGAATGAGAGACTAAATAATTTGAAATCTATATAAGAAGAATGTTAAATAGAAAAAAAATACATCCTTACCTTTAAATTTTTGTAAACATGAACCGAAAGTACTATTTTCGGTTCGCTACTGTAGTGCCGTTATCCTCCCTGGACAGTAAAATTCGTGAACTATGCCAATATCCTTTCTCTATGCATCTACCCCTACTCTCCTTTTTTCCTCTCCTGTTGCGTTGTTTGTGCTGCGCATCTCCCCTTCTGCCTCGGAACGCTCAAATACGCAATGCACATCAAGAACATTATCATTCGATCGGAACTTTGAGTTGAGACAACGTCGTCTGGAGCCGCGAGTGGCGTGGTTTAAGTTTTGGTCCTGAGGACCGGGGAAAGACTACCCTGGCTTGGACCGTGGTATGAATGTTGTGTGAGGTATGATATAGTTTTGTCATGTTAAAGATTATTATTTATTTTCTTTTTGTTGAAGAATGATCAAGTATTTACATTTGTTATATTTTTCATCCACTTCAGACGTCTTGTTTATATTAAACATCATTTTTATATTTATCCTGGTTAATGTTCAAATTATTTATGTGCATGCTGCTGTTTGATATTCCCGTACAAAAACTTACTTATTTAGGAGATCATTCTAGCTTCCTTTATTTTCCGTCTAGCTTTCATGGTTAATAACAATAATGATACATTCAATTTAAATCAGAATCACTCTAGTGTTTTGAGATCTATTGTTGATTTATGTTTAAGTGTTTAGGAAAGAAAGATGAATCAATCTTTGCCTCTTATGGGCCCGGGCAAAGGCTTTTGATTAATAACCTCGGATGTTATGAACTCTACGCTAATAT
This sequence comes from Diploptera punctata, assembly GCA_030220185.1. Classification (NCBI taxonomy): domain Eukaryota; kingdom Metazoa; phylum Arthropoda; class Insecta; order Blattodea; family Blaberidae; genus Diploptera; species Diploptera punctata. The sequence continues at coordinate 2,637,297 of JASPKZ010001618.1, read as the reverse complement.
ATGCAACGGAAACAAAAGACGATCCAATAAATGATACGTACAAAATAGTAGCAGTCAGCGTGGTTGAACTCTGCACAAACATATATTTTTTCATCTTACAGGTTTGATAAGAATTTTATTTTCATCTAGGCTTATAGAACGATTATCATCATCATTTCAATTTTATTTTGACAACTCTAATATAAATTAATTATATACCTCTTCTAGAATTTTGGGTGCATGGGCCCAGAAATATGCTATACATATCTGCTGTTGTGCGTGTTACGTATGTAGATTAGGTAAATGCATCTGATATTACATTTAGGTTATTCAATTATGAAATGATGATTAATAAGGATATTGATCGTGAACATTGGAATCCAAATACAATAGTTATCTTGACAACTAATAACACACGTAAATAGGTAATTATATGGGCTGTATTTAGCAAGAATATCCATAATGCAAATATTTAGATAACACCTCATAGAGACATACAAGATTCTCCTAGTTTAGCAAAAATCATCCAATTAATAGTTATTTGTATTTCGTAGCTACCTAGCGAAAATCAAAGGAAGCGCCATCTCTAAATATATTCATGTTGAATAAGTTTGCAATTGATATTATGTTCTGAATCTGAAATAGTGTAATCTCTCATGTTATAAGTACTTTTTACGTACCACACCCACCCGGGCCACCAGTGACACGACCTGTCGGGGACGATCACATACATGCTTCTTTGACCAATAAGGACATGGAGGGCCTCCCCGAATGAATGATCAGCTCAATGCCAGGGCCTCTTCCGAGACAACACAACATTAAGAAGAAACACACCACTCACTTACTTCCGCATTAAACATGGCAAATATAATAATAATGATTGTGATGGCTAGATAATCTTCGGGGACCGTTTGGACCTTAAAGTTTCCTGACATTTGTCTTATATGTGAGCGAAAAACCCTCACAAAAAAAATAAACATAGAGGAAACTTGTCCCGACGGGGTTCGAAACCGGGCCCACTGCGTACGAGGCAGGGATGCAGCCCTAAAACCACAGAGGTGAATCACTATTGCTAAACACTGTTCATAATATATTAGTTTAATTATGAAAAACTGCTGCGCCTATATTATGTTCCCGCGTTATTAAAATGTAATAATCATTTAATGATTCTAGTTAATGGCGTACTTCTACTGCACAAGTATAAATACCTTTGTTACTAACAATATACTTATTTTTATATAACCTATGTGACCTTTATTCCTGCCCATGCCTACATTACACCCGTTAGAGGAAACCAATATATATATTGCGTTCTTGGCATACGATGTAATCATTTATCTTTATTGTAACTTTGTTCTAAGATTGAATATTGTACATTTTACCTAATCTTTTTGAGTGGGCCTTAACTCTATCAGTAGATTGCAGTTGTTAACTAACTCACAGAGACTATCAAATCTAAGGTTAACGGCCGCGCGGACATAAGGTCTCCATATATCCCTATCTTGAGGTATTTTTTCTAGCTATTCCATGTATAATTCACCTCCCTCAAATCATGCCTAAATTAGTATTCCATCTCATTCTTGGTCCACCTACCGGGCGCTTTCCCTTTGTTTTTCCTAAAAATGTTCGCTCGTCTTTCCTTCCCCATTTGTGCCACATGGCTTGCCCATAGCAGTCTACGAGACGTAACAGTTATTATTGCATTTATTCCCCATATAGATCATGTGGCTCATTAAGTAATCTTCTCCATTCACCTCTCTGTTCTCCTCGCTTTTGCCCAATCTTTTATTCTGAGAACCTTATTCTCAATTACTTGAAATATTTCCCCCTCACTTAAAGTAAGAGTCTGTGTTTCGCATTCATATAATGTAACTACTGTAAGGATAAGTTATATATATATATATATATATATATATATATATATATATATATATATATATATATTTAGTATGACAAAAGTGCCTGTAATGCATAATATCATGTGTTTCTAGAGTTGAACCAAGTTTAATCTCTTTCTGCACCTGATTCCTGTTTGTAATTATTGTTCCTAGGTACTGTCCGTCCAAGTGATAAGGTAGATCGCGAGAAGAGGATTGCATCTCTTGTTCTCATGCTGGTATGCACATCCATTACGGTACATAGTGACATAAGAAATCGTTCATCCACTCATCACTCCGCCTCATCGCCTTGATGCACAGTATATAAATTATTATTGCATTATATAGCATTTTTGGAGTTAATATGTATGTTTTTTCGAGTCTGAAAGAATTTAATTAAATACTTTTTCATAATATTTATCATTCGAGAATGCTTTGCTTTAGAGTTAATAATATGAAAGTTAAAATCTTCATTCATCTTAATTTTGATCATAGGCTCCTTTAGTTTGTTTTATTTCCATGTCGGAGGGCTAGAAGGCCCTTGGCCAACTTCTCTGATGCTGCCCTCACATCACGGAAGTAAACGATTCAGCCAGTATAGGGGTGACGACATCTTGTCGAATCCCCATAGACTTTGAGCCATTACTTATTGTAACTACCCAAATTCCATAAGATGATGGATAGCACCTGTCAAATATTGGCCAAAGTGGCATCAGAAATTTCTTCTCCCTTGGGATCTCGAACTAGCAAAAATCTGTTCTAAGGCATGTTAATTTAAACCACTCGGTTACGTCGCGGGATATTGCCTTCTTTACTGTTAAATCACTAATTTATAAGCGATCTGTTAGCAAAGGATATTATTATTTTATAAACTTCGTTATCTTCTGCAGAAATAAAAAAAATGTTTTTTTAATCATTGCCTTTGTCCAAACATTTGCCTCGAATAGTTCTCTGACAATGAGACCTGTCCAATTTTTTCAGCGCGTCCATATAAAACATCCTGAAAAACAATAGATTTTGCAGAGGTGCCGGCATTTCAGACTCATATTCGAGACGTTTCCGGGTACAAATCTCGGTGCCACCAATGTTACTGACGTTTTATTCTGGTTTTCCTTAATCGTTAAGATTAATTCTGATTTTGGAATTTCGTTACTAGTTCTCGTTTAATCATGACTGTAATAATATTAATAATAATAAGAATAATAACAATAACAACAATAACAATAATAATACTAATAATACTAATAATAATAATATAATAATAATGTAATGGAAATAATAATATTAATAAAGCTTATTTATACTGGCAGAATTGAGACCATCATATAACATTTTTTAAGGAATTTTAGAGTCAATAATTTATATTTCCATTTTTTATTTATATTTAGTCCAAAAAATTTTCAAGATTAAAAGTGTATAAAACATTGGCCTTCCAACTCATTTATATGGTAGCGAAGTATGGACATAGAAACAGAACTATTTTTCAGATAGTTTTTGACATAATTAATTATATTGATTTTAGTTAGGCTTCCGTGTCCTTTTCTCATTGCTTGCTTAACTGTATCAATCTGAACTTGAACCTAAGTTTTGTGTGCTTTAGAGCGATTCCCATCCCTCTCATGATTCACGTAAATTATAAATACAGTAAAGTCAAATATGATTAGCATTCTCTTGAGATAACTATGTTGAATAATACACTAGAGGTTGTTTACAAGAAATATGAATTATGTCTGTATTTTGGGCAAGAGGGTAACAGAGTGGAACCCTTGATAGAGGTCCACTCCAGGGAGTAGGCGCCCCTGCCCTTTTGTGAGCTCCAGGTCCCACTCGCCCAGTGGGTAGTACCTGGGTAGGGCCCCGTCCACAGGGTTACGTGGGGAGAAGAGAAGTCCCCAAAGCCGTAGTGAAGGCAACTTCTCTAGCAGAGGAACACTCCGAAATTCCAGTTCCCTGCCCTCCAGGAAGAGGGGTTTGGCTAGAGGCTGGTAACCTGTACTAGTAAAAAATAACTTACTCATAAACTTCAGCAGAACAAAAGCCGGATTGATAAACCTTATGACGACCACAGCAAGAAAAAGTATAAAAAGAGTTTTGGAATACATGACCAGCTTAAAATCAAGAACACAGAAATAAGACAGGAACTTGAAATATTTGCAATAACTGATAAAATGGATACATATAGACAAACATGGAAGCAACACATAGACAGAATGAATGAAGATAGATATCCAAAACAAATAACAAAATACAAACCTAAAGGCACCCGAGATGTGGGCAGACCTAGAAAGAGATGGGCTGAAGTCGGAACGGGTCAACAGACCTAATCCATGAATGATGATGATGATGATGATTTTGGGCCCAGCTGCAGACTCTGCCTGATAACTTGTTAGTTTGGAGATTGAAGATAGGTTCTGTAAAGAGAGAGAGAAAAATTCTTTACCCGAGCAAATGTTAGTATTAGCAGGGTCCATACATATATGCCCCCCCCTAAACGGCCCGTGCATCGCTTGATCGCATGATTGGTGTGATGTAGAAGATGAAGATGAACTGAAAGTTTGTGTTTTGAACTTGATAGTGAAGATAGTTCTTCTTTTTGCCGAAGGGAAAAGGGCGAGATATTGTACTGTGATGACGTAATTTTACTGCCGTGACGTTTGATACTTGACTTTGTGAATGTGTGTTCTGTGCTCAGCCCCTTCCTATTTTTCACCTCCTAATTTCCCCTTCCTGACGTAATCGACGCAACTTGGAATGCCCGATGACCAATGTCCGCGACTAGAAGTCTGTTCCAGTTAAGTCGGAGTCAACGTTTTGTTCCAACAAGTTCGGCGGGAGTTGAAGAAGCGATCCCTTGCCAAGGACTGTTCATTTCTTTTTTGAAGAAGAACAGCTGTCGAGAAGAAGGTCGTTTAATTTCTGCGTGATTGAGAACTCTAGTATGGATGTATGTATCATTATTGCTATTTAAAGCCGACGACTGTTCTTGTTATTTTCATTATGTTCACGTTTCATTTATTATTTCAAACAGGGATTCCCGTCCGTCTCATGATAAACGTAAATTATAATATCAATAAAGTCCAATATGATAAGCATTCTCTTGAGATATCTATGTTGAATATTGTACTAAAGGTTGTTTACAAGAAATATGAATTATGTCAGTATTTTGGGCCCAGCTGCAGGCTCTGCTTGATAACTTGTATGTTATAAGTTAGTTTGTAAATTGAAGATATGTTCTTTAAAGAAAGAAAGAGAGAGAAAGAAATGCTTTACCCCGAGCAAATGTTAGTAGTAGCAGGATCCATGTCATATATGCGCCCCCCCCAGAACGGCCTGGATACTCATTATTAGATCATAAACAAATGAAGATATCTTAGATGTACTGCACATGGAACCATTGTATGCAGCATGTTATTCTAATCGAATGTTAGAGGACCCAGGCAGATATTAAGCTACCAACCTGCAGAAAGAAGAAGAAGGCCAAGATAACCACTCAAAAGACTTCTGGATGGTATTTCTATTGAGGCCGAAACAAATGACCTAATTTCGTGAATGGTTTATGATGACGATAATTCATAGTAATCATCTTCTCCTTTTTCTACATCATGAAATTAGGTCTTTTGACCTGTTTTCACATCAAATTGGAATTTAATGAATCTTCCCATCTAGTAAATGGGCGTCCAACACTTCTATGTTCTATTGGTTTGTACTTTAATAACAGCTGAGAGATTCTACCTGTAGGCATTACTTTAACATGTTCATATCTGTCGCTTCTCATATTGTCAATTATATTTGTTAAATTAAAATATATAAGTATTTTCTTAATATCTTCATTTGTTTTTCTGTCCGAAATTGTCACAACTGTTACCGAACATAAGAACTTCATTTCTGCAGTTTCTATTTTTCTTCTGACTGAACGGTTAAAGTCCAATTCTCAGTTGCTAATTCATAATAATGTTGATATAAAATTAAATATTTACGTTGGTAATATTTACAATAACGGTAATAATAATAATTCGATATAAATAAATAAACAAATTTAAATGAAGATAAAATTACTCATGAAAAAGACAGTATGTTTTTTTTAATTCGTCCGCTTTCTTTTTTCTTTATGTTTGAAATAAAGTTTGAATATGCACTTGTCGGACCTCGATCGAGATATTCAGTTTTGTTTTACGGATGTGTATATTGTGCAACATAATATTTACATTCCCTACAATAAATATAACGATTCTTCTTTGTATCCATAAGAATTGTTATATTTTTCAGCGATGCACTACTAGTGATGTCAAAAATAATCAACGAATGTGAGAAGAATGTAATCACAAACACAATCATTAGAAAAAAGTGCAATGAAAAATAATGACGTTAACATACACAACTAATAAATTAGTAAAGAAAATAGTTACAGGCTGAACATTTCACAATAAAACACAGGATAAAAATTAACAATATTACGTAAGCTAAAATGTCACAGTAATACACAAGTTAGAATTCAGATACTTTTTTAATTATTTGCTTGAACTATTTGAAAGAGAGAAGAAAACCATTGAAGGTTGTTGCGGACAAATTATTCCAGTCATGTATAGTCCTATTCAAAAAATTCCAATATCCGTTCTTTGTTTCCTAGTTGTAATTTTGGATAATGATCGTTCCTCGAGCAGTACCTAGGCTTTTCGAACTTAGTATGTGTATCCATTATTTCAAGAACGAATATCAGAGGGAGACCTCCGACGTCACTTAGGTAATATTTTATTCAGAGTGGGATGGTAGACTGCACTGAAGACCACGACCTGAAATATATGTTATGCTACTCTAGTATTTCGGAGATGGGTGGAATGAAAGTGTAGTCTACGGTGTTATGTAAGTTGTAGGTCGTCTTCTAGGTCCGACACATCAGGTTCTATTCCCATGAATCACACTGCCATTTCTGGGTTGGCCACGTGCAATCTCCCTTTGAGCCTTTCTGCCTTTTTTTATTGTCCAGGCACGGAGACATGAGGCAGCACCGTGCTGGATTCCCACTACAACTTCTCAATCACATGTTTTCAACATCTATGAATTGCCAACCAAACTATTTTTGCTAACATGAGATAAGCTAAAGGGTGACAATGAAATTAATGAATGACAAATGAAATGACATGAACGGGAGGGAAAGGGAAAATGGATAGTGTTGGTGAGATAAAATTCGGAAAACGGGAGAAATCTGAGAAAAAGCTGAAAATCTGGTTATGGCACACCATCAATACACTTTTGGAACTGCCAAGATTCGATCTTGAGATCCCAGTCGGGGCAGCCACGCGTCTACTGAGAGGGCCAGACATCAACCAACTGTATCATCATTATATTTAAATACTATGCATAAGTTCCTCCATCTCACATCGTTATCCCATGAAATCGTTAGTTAAAATTGGTAGATGATAAAATAAAATAAAAAAGTATGTCACCGCAGGAACTGCTTAAAGTAAACGAATTCCTCAATAAGTCCAATTCATAGTCTGAATTTGCTGATTCGTGAAGTAGGCCCATATATTTATTTTGTTTTAGTTAAATCGTGTTCATCCCTTCTTTGCGAGGAAAAAGAATTTGCGGTCGCTTATATTGGTTTCAAGGAAAGTCTCTACTCTTAATGGTCCGATTTCACATATGATCGAAGAATATCTTTCTCCTTTTATTTCAATAATTATTTCAATATATTTAAGAGAAGTATATATAACATTTCGTTGCGAAAGAAAAATAAAAATTGCTTCCACCAGAGAGAATTTTAAAACTTTCACTTTAGGTTCTAATGGTTCAATTTTGCTAGTTAACTCTAATTTACTTTTCTAAATTAATTACTGTATGCCGTGTTTAATAATGATTCCGAGAAAGAAGAAATGGGACCGCTAGAGCATTGACACACACACATACACACATCGATGGTCTATAACCATATTGTCCAAAGTATTTTTTTATTCACTTAATGAGGTGAATCTTCCAGCCCCAAATCTATGAGTATTGTGAGAATAAAATATAAATTAAATATTTCAAATAGACGTACCAACAGCATCAATGTTTACTTCATAATCAGAATTTTAAAAATATGTATATTTAATTACATTTTTGACACTGAGCAATGCAAGCTTAATATGACATAAGAAACATAAATGTCTGAACGGGATTTATTTTTCTTATCATGTCATATGTATTTATAGGCTATAACTCACTGATAGTGTCGAACTCGGTGATTCGTGATGATGGGGAATATATACCTCTGTCATGGAGACGTGGGTGCTTTCCTAGCGGCAGTTTCTTGCTAATTTAATTACGATTACTTCTCAGATGTCATTGAATGACATCTGGTCAGCACATAATCTCAATGAGACATCTAGCAGGCAAATAAGGTATTGCTTCTATGAGAAAGTTGTTTTCAATTTTGCACAGAGGCACTAATTTAGGCTTGAGGTTCTTTTACGAACCCGAAAATCTTCAGAGTCAGGACCCACGGCTTAAAGTTTCTCTCGGAAGTTTTGTCCCTTGGATTTTTCCATCCCAAAAAACCATCGACCCCGACCAGGTTTGAACCCGCAGCTCTAGGGACTATTTTTATTCATTCTCTGTACATTTCACTTCCCTCAAATCATGGTTAATATTATTCTACTACCTCACTTTTGGCCTATATACTGGGTACTTCCCCTCTGGTTTTCCTACGAAATGTTTCCATGCACCTTTTTCATTCCCCATTCGTGCCAAATGTCATACCCATCACAGTCTATCGATTTATATATACATTTTTCATCGCCATATTTGGTGCTTGGTAAGTATAATTGATGAAAGTTTGTAAAAAAATTAAAATATATGTTTATAGGTACTATCTTAATAGATATGATGTTTGTAATTCGATAAAAAAATAAACAATGTTTAATTAGTGTATAAGTTGCAGTTTTTCGATAGTTCAAGAGTGTGCAGGATTATACTCCAGCACTTAGCAGGGTTGTAATTGTTCTCAGGCGTGCAGTAACCTCCACTACCAACTCATTACTTACCCCTCGTTTGCTTTATGGTGTTTCGTCATACGTCACGAGTGCCCTTCTTATGCTCATTTTGTTTCATAGAATGGCGCTTGGAATTTACCTAGGCTTAATGTATCATGACGAATGTATACAATGTTAACGCAGTAAAATATAACAAAAATATTTCACATTCAATACATTTGAATAGCTCTGGTATTGAATTTAAGTGTCGATCTGAAGTCACAATATCGACAAAAATGGTTGCTATTGTAGGCTAGCAATGATATTACCGGTTAACATGACACAGTATTTAACCTTAATTACTTCTCAGTTCAAGTAACTACAGAGTTCCCTTCACCAAGCTGAATAAACCTGTTACGCAAAGGAAATCAATTTTTAATAATTTATTTTAGTGTAACAACATCATGGTCTCGTTTTAGAGCTTGATAATTCTTAGATTTTATTATAGGATTCCTTAGGGAGGAAGAGATCGGGTGAGAAAAAGAGACAGAGAAGAATTCAACAGTGATTTTTATCATGCACACACACACACACACACACACACACACACACACACACACACACACACACACGCACACATGCACGCACGAACGCACACACACACACACACATGAACTAGATGATTCATATTTTAAAGAATTAGGAAAATCACTTCCTTTTCTGAAACTAAAAATGTCCAATTTATATTATAATTAATATTTTTACATTCCAGTATTTAAGAAAATAAAATCAATAATTATTTTTAAATTTAAATTATTTATCTAAATACTGAAGAATGTGTATAAGCTGTCAGTATATGTATTGGGTTTGGGATTTAATAATTTAAATAAAAAATTGTAATAGCATACAATAAACGAACTTTTAAGAAATCATGATGTGACAGTCCTAAAAGACGCCTGGCTCACCAACTGACTGCTGGTGTTATTTCCGCATGCGTCAATGAAATAAGTAAAATAAGTGTATTATATAGTGATATATTCGGGCGATCGGCGGTGCTAGAGCTATTTTTTAATTTCGGGTTCAGGTAAACCATACTTCAAATGATAGGATTTCACGGATTTTGGCAAATATCTTCCTAGTTTTATTTTAATAGCATACGCTGAGTTTCGTTGCGAAATATCGAAAATTACGACCGCTAGGACGATTTTTAAATTTTAATTTCAGGTGAACTCACACCTAATGGGCGGATTTTACTGGTTAACGAATTTGACCTTACATTTGAAACTGATTGCTTATATGCCTAGTTTATTTATGATGAAAGAAATTGCAGCCGCTAGTGCGTTGATGGACATAAACACACAAATAATAATTAGTAACACTGGACAACGCTGAAATTTGCACCTGACAAACATTATATGTTTCTAACGTATTTTTATGCCCTGATTTGTAAACTGAAATCCCTTTTCCGCTATCACCTACGATTTTGAAGTAATCGCCGATTTATGATTATACTAGCGGCCTAACCGAGCGCAAAGTATCGGGCTATTGTCTACATAATCTATTGAACTCTTGTTCCTGAAGAAGGAGCATATGACAACACATTATTACTTTATTACTGAGAAAGAAACCATTACAGCCTATTGGGTGGTCTGTTTCAATTTATGAGCCCGATAAATGGCATGGCCGATTGCATGGTGTACCAGATTATATGTTTACACAATTTATTTTATTACGGTCTCTTAATCTCCCCACTTTTATTGTTGAAGCAGAGTGCAAAAGCAGTAATTTAAAAATATATTTTATCTTCTAAGGGATCTCAGATTAACAAAAGTCAGTCGGAAATATTAGGCTCTCTGTTACAGAACTGGTATTTGTTTGATCCCAATGCCAAAACAACAACTTACAGAAAACGTGAACACTCTTTGGATGAACTTGTCTATTGTAATGATGTTGATGGACTAATGGAACAATTGAGCGGTTAAAATTTGCAATCCACAAGAATGGTGTATTTTCATAGATTCTTCCAAGTTAAGTTTAAAGGCCGTGTTGTTACATAATTGTAATGTTTATCAGTCTGTGTCTATACCTGTTGCTCGTACTATTCATATGAAAGGAACGTACGATAATATGAATTTGCTTTAAAAAATGCTAACTACACAAAATAGTATGGAAAATATATGGAGGTCTTAAAATCATAGGGATACTACGCCTTGAAATGCAGAGTGATGTCATCAAGTTTTGTTGCTTTTATGCGAGTGGGACATTCGAGCTAAACAAAAACATCATGAAGTAAGAGAGTGGTCTCTAAGGGAGATTTTGCTACCAGGGGACAAGAGTATTAAACACCAACCATTAGTTAAGAAAGAAAACATATTGCTGCCACCCTTTCACATTAAGCTAGGCTTAATGAAAAATTGTGTTAAGGCTCTAAACAATAATGGTAAAAGTTTTCTGTATTTGAAAAAAAATTGAAGGAAGGTGATTCGTGAAGTGATTTAAGATAAGAAGTTTGATAACGTACTAGAGGAGAATAAGGGAAAGCAGCATGGGTGGGATTCAAGACAGTGTGTACTAATTTTCTGGGAAATGTAATGGCCGAAAACTACCAAGAAATTATTGATAACAAGCTAAAGACATAAAAACTTGGGGTGTAATAGTGTGTCATTGAAATACATTTCCTACATTCCCACCTGGACTTTTTTCCTCCCAACCTTGGGGCCGTCAGCGATGAACACGGAAAACATTTTCATCTAGACATATCTGTCATGGAAAGAAGATATAGAGGGCAATGGTCACCCAGATTGTTAGATGAATATTGTTGGCAGTTAATTAGGGATGTTCCTGTTATTGCCCACAAGCAAAAATGTTATAGAAAACCCTTATAGAATGCGAGTAAAATCAAACTTTTTTCTATATTTCTATACTGTTTTGCATGATAAATCAGAAAAAAATGTTACTAAGTCTTCCCCGAAAGTTATTTAACAAGTACAGTTCTTTCTTAATAATCCTTAAATTTACAAAAATAACATAAGGAATTACCAGAATACTCAAATTAGATATGTTCGGTCATTTTCTTTTTTGATTTATATGGAAATTTTCAATCACGTTTCCTACAAAAAATGATACGTGACAGAAAATTTTGGATTGCAGATCTGAATTCAGCATAGGTTAAATATATAAAATCACCTATTTTCATTCGAGTGCAAAGAAAAAAGTTTGAAATTTGTTGTCGAGTGTATTTTCGAGTGTAATTAGTAGTCACTAATATACTGCATCCCTCATTCAGTTCCCTAGTAATAGTTAACAATGAAAATAACATAGTGAAAATTGTATTTTCATCACTTATCGCCCTAAACTAAAACTAAAATATATTAAGAATAAAGTATTATTCATCTCAGACAGAATACCAGGATAAAAATGAAACAATCCACAGCAGCCGAGACAAACTTTTAAGCTCTCTCCCAGAGTACCCGGAGGACAGGCTGTACAAAGGCAGTATGTTCCTAACAGGTCTATGGAGAAGACCTGCGTGTTTGCTTCTGTAAATTAGATCCACTCTGTATATTTAAAATATAACATAATCTTTCTGATTTAAGCACATTTTTTTCTGCTAACACTTATCGTTAATCACACAATGTCTGCACAATCGATTTGCAGCTTTTATCGAGTAGTAGTTTTACAGGGAACATACGAGAGTAATATTTTTAGCTAAGCGTAGGTTCCAGTTCGATGAATTTCAGCAGATGGCGCTTTTCTGTGGTTCAGACTGAACAGCTTACCCACAAACCAGATGCCTCTGAGATTAGCGACTGTATTTGTATAGTCGATTTCTAGTTCTCGGAATACACAGATAAACTCTCGGTTGGAAAAAAAAAAAAAAATGATCACACTAAGAAACATATTTTCGAAAATATATTAAGAACTGCTGGATTTTATAAAATAATTTTAAATAAATACATTTTTATATTTGGTTTAGGCCTAACTTTAGTTTCAATATTACCTTGACTCTTATCTATACAATGCGCATGTAAAAATTGGTGTTTTTGTCCAATTAAATTAAATGATTATTATCATTATTATTATTATTATTATTATTATTATTATTATTATTATTATTATTATTATTATTATTATTATTATAATATTACATATAGTAAAGCGAAGCTAAATCAAGAAACTGTACTTTTAGTAGGTACACTTCGTATTACGGTTCCCAGATTTAGGGTCGGTTTCACCAACAGAGGTAACTGTATTACGCCAGTTTAAGCTATGTATTATACACTTGGAAAACTGGCGTAAAGCAGTTACCTCTGTTGGTGAAACCGACCCTTAATGGCACAGTTTAACCGTCTGTAATATTAGTACGATTCAAGGTAATCATTTGTGTTGGAGCCGGAATTTAAATCACTGACCTCAAACGTTAATGTGATATTCTGTTGTCGAACTAATCAAGCAAATTTCATGGTCAATATTCAAATATCTCGAGTTCCCGTAAACAAAATTCTGAATTCGGATTACACAATTTACACTCAATCATTATTGTTTAAATATCAATTCATTTGTTTTATAGAATGCATACCACCAGTCCTGGCGGATAATGAGTACTATGCTCACCTCTGGTTTTAAGGTTTGCGGGTTCAGGTTCAAATACGTCCTTGGTCGATTTATTTTTCAAGGGTGTATGGTTTCTTTCGGAAGAAAACTAAAACCGTGTGTTCTGTAACTTTTGAAACCTCGAGGCAGAAAAAATATTTCTGATCAAAATTTGTCCTCTTCCCCCCCCCTCCCATGCATATCAGGCCAAAAGTGAAGAGACAACTCAGAAGATTTGAAGAGGGCCTGCTGACTTATAGGCGTAATACCACAGAAGCGGAAAAGTCTAAGAGTTTTGACTCCAATATAAAAAATTAAGAGGGTGGATATTGCTTTATAGCCTTGGAGACGACATATTTTCTAGGGGAATGATAACTCCGAAATCGCACCTTCTTCAGTAAGCCACATAACCGCTCATAGAACCACAAACGAAAATTCCGAACTGAATATACGGAGAACGACCCCACAAAGAAAAACGTTAAAACGATAAAATAAAATTGCAATATTTACTATAATTAATAAAACCACTGTAAGACCAGTGATTACATATGCTATTGAAAATCGGGCAGAGACAAAAAAGACGAAACAAATTGATTATGAAAACAGCAGAAATGAATAAAGCACTAGCCATATGTGATAAGATCAGTTTAGACAGAATAAAAAACAAACATGTAAAACAATGCAATATAATGGATGTAAAAAGTTTATGAAAACTACACAAAAGAGAGTGGAACGCAGTTAGATATTATAGCACGAGACAAAAACTTATCGGGAGAAAGAAAGAACGATGTAAAGGTGCACTGACGTCTTATAACGAATAATCTCCTGCATGGTGATAAATAGGCCATGACCCTAGTTAAAATAATAAGAAAAATAATTACTATAGCTATTCAATTGGCCTCACGTGACCCCAGACAAAAAAAAATGTATAAGCTGTTCTGTCTTTAAATGGAATTACGATAAATAGAATTTCATTTTCTTATTATAATTTTTAGTTCGAAGTAATATTACTATTGAAACAAAAACTTCAATCCAAATTATAAATAATCGAATAAGATTAGCATTATGTTATAAATCTATTCTAATTCAACCCGTAAAAATAAAACTTTATGAATACTTTAAGAGATAGCGAATTACTAGTAGAGCTGAAAAAAAATATTGGTTATAGGCTAGGCTGCATCGTACTTAGACCGCTATGTTTACAAACTGCACGTTGACACGCGCTACTCGGGACAGACTTCTAGTACAGTCCGCTATGTGTAGTAATGGACTCATCTTTGCACAATTTTTGTTTCGACACGTCACGTACACAGGTCTATTACTGAGGAGATTCGAACATACACACTCTCCGCTCCGAGCAGGCAGTGGTGACGCTCGACAAAGACACGCATTTTGTAAACAATGTGTATAGAAATTAGTTACTATCCTGAAACCGATACTTTTTCAGCCCTAATTATTAGTATAATCATTTAAACTCTACCAGTAAAGCATGAATGAACATAATTTCATTGCCGACCTCACTAAGCTTAAGACCAGTTGGAGCAATACTACTTCGATTCCACTACAGTGGTTGTAATGTTGTTGAGAACATTGTAATAGCACGGAAATAAGTAGTGTCTCCGTTAAGCTGTTTTACGTGGAATATTTCTTCCAATGTACCTCTGTGTAAAAGATCTGAAAATAGCCGTTTGCAATTTGTAGAAAGGAATATCATAATCTCAAAGATTTGTAATGAACTCTGACTGTGAATATAAATTACCTCTTTCCCTGGCAGCATGGATACTATTTAAATCCCGGAGTAGCCTGGCAGGCAATTTAACAGCTGAAATGCATTCACTGAAATATAAATTTTCTGTGAACATAAACTGGAATTTTCAGGGAATAATGACAGAACAATTGTATTATATAATAAACATATTACAGTACCTGAATGTTTTTTTTTAGTTCTTCTTTTTGATATGTTTGAGGAAATATGGAGTTTTGTACAGAACCGCATCACAGTTTGAACGCATCATACTTGTTTCTTTTTACACTGCATTGGGATGAACACACTCAAAACTTTGCATTTGAGCATCCTTCTTTTAGTTGGGGCCATATGAATAATTTGTTTGTATTTGGAACATCCTATAGTAAAGAGTCGAATTCTTTCTTTGGAGGTCTCTTCAATAGCGTTTGTATACACGCACTGGAAGTTGGCACATGTGAATGTGTTTCTTCCTCATCTGTCTCTTCTTCACACAACTTTGGTGTTATCATGGATTCATTACAGTATAATAGAAAATGTTTGAAACCATCCTTTGCACTTTTGAACAGAGCTGTTTTTTTCAGCAAAATCTTACTATTCATTGCAGCCATTTCTAGCAAGTAGTGTACAAGTATCTTGGTGCACTTGACAGATTCACGGCAACAGGATTATAATATAACATCTGATCTGCTCCATCTATCCCTTGCATATATTGATTATAGTTCACAACACTTTCTGGCTTCTTTATTGTATCTCCTTAGCACCTACGTTTATTAGAATGCAGTATTATTGCACTATGAATGGTAGAAATGAACACAGGCTCTCGTATTTTCACACTTTTACAAGTACTTGAACGTTTTGCAAAATATAGATTCACCTTTTTTTTAGTTATTTGGAGTCACTTTTCAGACGTTTGGGGACACAAGTGTCCAGACGAAATGTTCACAAACATGTGTGCTCTTTTTTTTAAGTATTTCGCACAAATCAACACTATTGTAATAGTTGTCTTGGTAAATATGGTATCCGTTATCAATTAGATGGGATCAAAGCAGATCCAAAACAAAGTTTTTAATTGGTCGTGATTTTAGTATCATATTTGATGAAAAGCTGAGTTTTGAAGAGAGCCACCCACACTCTACGCTTTTGCATTGCAGCAGCCTTCTTCATGTAGTTGGTAGCACATAAATCATTTTATACGTCTTTACACCAACCTGTAGTTGAGAATCAAGGAAACCGTCGCTTTCGATATCAATTTTGAGTCAACAATAACCAATAAAATGAAATGTTTTGGTACAATATAGTCTTTTTTTCACTTTTCACAAGTGATCTTTTTTGTTGAAGTAAATTGTACGCACATTATATCTTCTGAACCATTACCATTATTTTCGATTTCTGGAATATTTTCTTCAAATTTGTCAAGTTTTGGAATTAACAATTCCACCTGAACAGATTTCATTTATAACATACTCAATTTCCGCGAATCTAAATTACGATCTCTATTACACAAAGCCACCTTGAACCGTTACGTAAATCTTACAACAATTTAAAATTGTTATTCCCCGACTCACAGTGAATCAAGATATTGCTGAGATTCAAGAATAAACATTCCTCAAAAAGCTAATAAGGTTTCATCAGCATGTTTTTCAACTGAAGTAAACACGGGTGACTTAAATTGGGTGTATGGTATGGCATGAGATGGGCCGAGCTCAGAAAACTTTTAGATTCGTCTTGCCGTGATATCGTGCCGACTCCACGGAAAGGGAAAAATCTGTTGGTGTTATGTTGTATTAATAAAATTCATATCAAATTCCGTTGAGGCGAATAGTCATAAGATAAAAATTAAAATATATACTTGTTGACAAGTGTTTAAAATATTATCTGGAGGCCTTTCGGAAGTTGACTTTCATCATCAGCAGGATGAATAATACGCTACTAGTTGATGTTGTTTACGACATTGTAGACATTGATGGTCTTGATGTGCCGTTAATAGGAACTGACGTGTTGCTACTATAGACACATCAAGACCATTAACGTCTACAACGTCTTAAACAACATCAACTAGTGGCACTCATCCTGCTGATGATGAAAGTTAACTTCCGAAACGTCTCTTGATAATATTTTAAATATACTGTTTTAACACAGTTGAGGAGGACGGCACGTGCTAACAGATATATATTTTAATTTCTGTCTTATAATATTGTATGACCTTCGTTTTTACCAAATGATTGTTTATATTTTGTATAATATTATTTAGATTTAATTTTTTCCCTTGAATTTTCTACAACACAATTTGGAAAAAATATATGTTCCTTGTACAGTGAAATCCAAATTCTATAATAAGCACGAGCTTCTTACTTGTGTTTAATTTTGACATGTTCACTGCTTTGTTTATACATGAGTGAATGATATATACTAGCCAAGAGCATACCGCCGCAACATGTCGGCTGTAATGAGACTTGACGTCATAACCTTTCCTTAATTCCATATCCACCTAACTTGTTTCGTGCCTGTGAGCAACCAAGTCCGTGTTTACTTATCACCAGACCTGAAGGAATTCGACCTGTGTCACAGAAACAAATGAAGTGGGCACGGGTTTGTACTACTTGTAGCTCAGCTACAGCATAAGCTCATTGGACGACACCGGCCGGTTCTATGGGTGGAAATCTAAAATGTTTATACATAGTACTGGTAATTTAGTTTTTATGTTCAATCTCGTCCGCTTTATATGTCTCCAACGAAACAATGATTCATACTTCATCGAAAATAACTGAAAAGTAAATACTTCTCTGCAAACGGAGAAGCAAGGAATGATACTCCCTACTTTCACGTTAGATTCAACTAAGACTTTAAGAGATGTTTTGTTAAGTGTACTCACCTCAAGCACACCTTGTTTCCGGATAAAGGTTATGTTTATTGGGCTCTCAATGCGCTATGCAGGCGCCTGAACTCTTACTCGCATGGGTTCCTGACGCTGGCACACGCTCACACATTTCAAAGCTATTGTACATTTATCATAATCTAGGCCTATACGACTGGGGTTGGAAAGTAACAAGTCTGCTAATCACAAATTATGAGTTATATTTATATCTTTCCGATTTGGAGAGTTGTAATAGAATTTTTTACATTTTTACAAAAAATAGAACGAGAAGCAAATTTGTTTGTTTTTGATATAAAAAATAAATGATTACAATTTGTACAGTGATGCCACTTAACGGTTAAAAATAAAAATGAGAATGAAGCACAGTTATGTGGCATTATGATAAAAGCAATCAAAGTGGTCTCCAATTATTTACAAAGTGAAAAAAAGTATCATACAGGGATGAAGAGGCTATCATGAATTCAACACTAACCATTTATTGAAAACATTCATTTGTTTGTAAATGTGATAACATTAAGTACAATAATGAAACGCTAGTAAGATTCATGGTAAACTTCCGTTGATGTGTTAGACATTGTATAGAAGTTATAGCCTAATGTAGAATTATATGCCTTATAGGTCCGACTCCTCAATTGGCAAAATTATTAATTTAAGTGTAGGCCTTTCGGGACTAGTCTAATCATCAGCAGCACTTCATCCATGGTCACTAACAACAAATATACCTTCTGCAGATGGTGGGACTATTGTAAATGAATATTTTGTTAAGTGAGGAGACGAAACTACAAAATACTGTAAATAAGGAAATCAGAACTCTACTTGAATTAGCGAGATTTTATCTATTGAAGCATTACCAACCGAACATTAACTACATCCGGGATACTTTTCCTGGGGCTTTCTCACCTATAATATAAATGTAAGGAATATGTAACGCCCCACATAGTCCCCGAATGCCGCGAGGCCATCGTAATCACTCTATCATATTCATAGTTGTTTAGTATGAATGTTTGATTGAGTTGTGTGTCTTGATTTAATGTTGGTATTGTTTCGGAGGAAACCCCGGCACTGTGCTGATCAGTCATCCGTGAAGACCTTTCATGTTCTTGTGTGATCAAAAAAACTAATACGTGATCCAGAGTTTAAAATCATCTTATGACATTTCACGTTCCTGTGAGGCCCGAGATGCATGGGGAAGTTAAGAGTACCTTATCTACAAAAGCAAGAGGTTAAACTAAATAAAAGAAAAAAGTGGCGATATGATTTCATGTAGGAAAATAATTAACTTGTTAGAAAATGGCTATGTGACAAATAAAATAATGGTGGGAAAATTCCACCACAGTATATAGTTTCAGTAATTTGACTATGAAATCCTGTTTGGTAAAAACGACGAAAGGAAAAGCCATATCCCTGCAGAGGCGTGGTGTGTTTTACTATTATGGGAATGTCGACCCCTATTGAATGAATGGACTTTTCAAGAAAAATATATTTTGCAGGTAAATAGGCTGTTAACGGGTGGCAGGCAATATTGTGAAATTGATTGACATTCATTTGTTGGCACGTGCGTGCTGTTGCTAGGCAACCGTGTTGATCTCGTGTATAAGACGCACAGAGTGTGACAAACGTTAAAGTGACGCTGAGCGGTTTATTGATGTTATCGTTGAAAATAATAGAGGACCCAGCACAATGAGCAGGAAGGCCCGCGTAGAGATGAAATAATCATGGCGTCCCATGCAATTGTTCCACACAAATTTATAGTTGGAGGAAGTTAGATATGAATCCGAGCAATTTACTGCTCTCTCTACTCCGGCTTTCTCTATGCGTGCCAGGTGACTTCACCCTTCAGCTGTAATTAACCAACACCAGATTTTAAGTTGAGCAGTATTTTGTCATGCTGAAATATATTTTATTTTGATCATTCATATTATAAAAACTGATGTTAAATCCAGCGTTTATTATAGGATATTGTCGGAAATGTTAATTCTGCACCAGTACTAAGTTTACATTCTGCAAAATCATTCATACAGAATTTTGTTTAATTCTTTGTCATGCTAAAAAATAAAATTAATAGTAATAATAATGGTAATTATAATATAATAATAGTAATAATAATAATAATAATAATAATAATAATAATAATAATAATCGTCCTGGCATGTTGTGGTCTTAAGAACTGTTCCGTCTACAAAAATCTCCTTCCATCTTTTTGGCGGACATCCAATCGATCTCGTTCCCTGTAGTTGATGTTTCAAAATTGCCCTGGAATCCTATCTCTGAGCATCCGTCTCACATGCTGTATCCAATTATCCTGGTATTTATGGATATAAACCATAATGGGATCCATGTTAAGTTTCTGTAGTATCTCTTCGTTTTTGATGTGATCATACATATTATTATTATTATTATTATTACTATTATTATTAATATTATCATCAGAGAACGGATTTATATGTAAATACATATTTACTTGTAATGATATTATCAATTACATTTTCATTATATCTATGTTTCACAATGTGTAGAATTGAAAAGTGCTACTTTTATTTTTCAAGTTTCCAAATTTCATATAAAACAGTCTGTATTATTATTATTATTATTATTATTATTATTATTTATATTATTATTATTTTTATTATTATTATTATTGAATCTCCAAATATTTTGAAACCCTATTTCGCCACCAAGGCATGTTAGGGTTGTAGCTTACTATAACAGTATTATACTATACATTGCAAAGCAGAATTATTATCTTATGGTTTTGAATGAGTGTTATGAATTAAATAGATTGTCTATAAGTGTCTTAGAAAATACTACATATTGTTATGAATGTTTGTTATGAAGTTCATAAAATGTTTATAAAAATTTTGGTTCTTAAAAATCACTTCACACAATAAGGCAGAAGCCTCATCATCATTTAAAAGTAAGTTTAACCAGTCTATATTATAATAAGTTTAACAATAAAATAAAGTCCCGCGCCATAGCCGAGCGGTCAAGGTAGGAAGCCTTGGCGCAGAGCTACGGGACTTGCGCTGGTTCGAGTCTCCATGGGGGAAGAAATTTTCTCATGGTATTTCGGCCAGTATGGGACCGGTGCCCACCCAGCATCGTGAGGCAATTGGGTAGCTACAATAAGTAGCGGCTCCAGGTTGAGGAACCAGCTATAACGGCTGGGGGACTCGACATGCTAACCACATGTCACCCCTACACTGGCTGTTGATCATCTACCTCTGTGATTGACACATGTGGATGTGAAGGGCCAGCAGCCGGCTGGTAAAAGGGCAACCGCTGAAAAGTGGAAAAACCCTCAATCGGACAATAAAATAAAACACAATTCCATTATAATACATTTCAACAATAACGTTTCAAAACTTCTATTAAAATCAGAGTTATTTGAAAATAAACTGCCCTCTCAAGAATGGAAAATTAAGTTACGAAATTCTATTACTTTAATTTTTGAAGTTTTGAACAGAAAACAGAAGTGCAGCTTGATAGTTACATGCCAGTCAAAATACATATGGTTGAGTTAATTTTATGAAGACGGTAAATATGACAAAAGTTCCATATTCAGCCACTTTAAAATTAACAAGTTACATTTCAGAATTTAAAGATGGTGGTTTATCAACAGACTATAAAATATTATTTTGTAATTTCTGTCAGCGTGCAGTATCGTCTACTCAAAAGTTCCTGGTGCAACAACATATTTTAACTAGTAATCATCAGGTAAACAAATAACGAAACTCCAAGCAGATACAATTGTTTTAACAGAACCAACAACATGGAATGTAAGGTCCGAGCTGTGCGGTGCTCGCATCTCTGCTGACATTCCTCTCTACAATCGAAAGAATTAGTTCTTCAGGGAATTCCTTGAAAAATTTACTCAACATACAATATCGGATGAGTCGAAACTTAGGAAGACATACGGTACAACCATCGACCACGAGAAAGTACAGCAGATAAGAGATGAAATTAAAGATGGTCCAATTTGAGTTTCTATCGATGAGACTACCAACAAAGAAGGTAGGCTTGTTGGCAATGTATTCATTGGTTTGTTAAATGAACAGTATTCCAAACGGATTCTTTTTCATTGCGATACTCTACAAAAGTGCAATAACAAAAAAAACTGTAATTAAACTGTTCAACGTAGCTATGTGGCAACACGGTATTGTGAACTTTAATGTGTTACTCTGTATTAGCGATGCTGCCCGTTATAGGATCAAAGCTGGACAAGTATTATCTGTTGTTTATCCTAAAATAATTCACTTAACTTGTGTGGCACATGCACATATACTTTAATAATTGCCCATGGCCTTTGTTCTTCTGGTTTATTTTGTTTAGCAAATATTACATATGAACGATTGGGTAGTCGTAGATTAATGATTAATAGGGGATTATTGAATTTTATACCTAGAATATCTTTATGATGATTTCTACTAAGATCTTGCAATCGTGTCGCAGAAGTGATAAGTGGAAATTACCCTGAAGTAGATTTGTTGATTTCATCAGTGCAAAGATTGTTACTCAAAACTCCCAGTAGACTTAATATGTTGAAAGAAATGTACCCTGGTATTCCATTTCCACTAAAGCCAATTTTAACTGGATGGAGTACGTGGTTGGAAGCTGTTGAATATTATGCCGAACATATACACTCTGTCAACAATGTTCTATTTGCATTGGACTCTGAAGATACAGTCTCAATTGATGCTGCGAAAACAGATGCCCGATACATAAGTGTGTGGAATGACTTAACTCATGTTCAGAACATATTTTCATGCATCATAAAACGCTCAAAAGTCTCTAAAATAGGTACCTTTCACTTTCTGAAAGCTTTCAAATTATAACTAGTATTGAGGAACAACTGACTGGTGAAGTTGAAGATGCAGTAAGAGCTAAGGTGGACACTGTACTTTCAAAAAACCCTGGGCATGAAGAACTACGAAAGGTTGTTGCTGTGATGTGTGGTGATTCAACAGTGAAGGTAACTTATCCACAGCAGACATTGTGAAATTTAAGTATGCACCGGTTACTTCTGCTGATGCTGAATGCAGTTTCAGTCAGTATAAATCTGTCACAATAGAAGAAGATTAATTTTTAGCACTTGAAAGAAATATTTGTAACCCATTGTTATTGTAACATGCAATGGAAATTGTGTTTTGTTTGAAGTTCACGTAATATAATAGAAATGCATGGTATGTGCAGTATTAAATTCTTTGTTTAATTTGAAATGTAACAACGTTCAGCGTAGATAGTCATTTATTAATGATTTATGTCCATATTTAATTCCATACTTTGGAAAATGTAACTGCATATATATTTAAATATTTCATACATTTTGTCCATATAAATTCGTTCCCTGATTATTATTTTTGATAATAATACTAAAATATGCTAGAAAATTAAAAGCGCAGAAATGAGGTTTCGCCGATTTGTGGCAGGATATACACTTTTACATAAGAATAAAGTTACGATATATTCATAGCAATACAAATAGTTGAACTGAAAACCTCCTTAACCCGTGTCCGACACAGGCCTGGGTCGAGGGATGAAATGCGATGAAGCCCATTATATTGGAGGTCTGAATAACAAGGATGCCGGTCGACCACGTCTTACGCACCATCACAAGGGCGGATGAAATGAAACGAAACAAAATTAATGAGATGAGTGTGGATAAGTGGTTAAATTAAATTTGTGGAAAGGGGAAATGGGAGGAACCCTCAGAAAAATCTGTCCAGTCTCCGTTCCGTACACTATTTAATAACTGAAATAAAAAACATATAAGAAAATTGTATGAACATGTCAATAGATTTAAAGAGAAATTGTTGAAATATAAGTCACAAGGAAACAGAGGCCCAGGACGGCCAGCTAAGAGATGTTCCAACAGTAATTAGGCCTATAGCAGCCAGAACAAACCAGATATAATTATTCTAAACCATGATGGATTATGGCGATAACGATAAAAATAACAGATAACTGCATAGGTTAATTAACACAGTTGAACAAGTAATTTTAAGTTTTGTGATTTTACAACCACAAATTAAGATTAGGCATTTTAGTGTATTTAAATTTCGATGTATTTTTTTAAAATTTCAATACGCCAAAAATTATATTTTCATGTTTATTTTCTAACATATAAATGTCACAACATTATAGGCCTATATTTGAAAATGGTCTCTAATTTTATTTAACATTGCGATTACAGTTAATGTGGACAATGGGCTTTTTTCGACTTGTAAAATACAAAATATTTTAATTTATAATTATTCTATAATAGGGTAGCCCGGGGCTACTTCGCACATTTCAAATTAAAAGTTATATAACATTCGGGAAAAATATTTCAAGGAAAATAATATATATATATATTTAATTATTATTATTACTGACATATCAATAAATGTATACACAGTATTTAAAAACTCGTAAGTGTCAACACTAATAAACAAGAAATATAAATCTGACACACGACGTGGCTTAACATTATGAACTTTAGCGGGGCTATTTCGCACAGACAGGGGGCTATTCCGTCCAGATCTTAACATTACAAACATTTACCGAACGTGAAATGTTTCTTTGCCAAAAGCACCAAGACACACCTCTTGAAACCATTTTAAACATTTCTGACATCTGATCCAATCTCCCATATATTTTGACTTTCCTGTAAAATACCTTACACAACAAAAAAGAACACGGCACGTCATCTTCCTCCACATTCACTGTTGGCTGAAGTGGAAGTGGATCGTCTTCATATGACGAGGAATGTGTGTTTTTTTATTTACATGTCTTCTTCAATCCACTTCATCTAAGCCCCTTTAGATTTATATGTGCGAACCGTCTGTAACATTTTAATAAATAACTTCTGATAGTTTACTCACAATTTTATGAAAAAATATTATCTTAAGAAGTGTAGGGAATATCCCCTGTTATTCTGTGCGAAATAGCCCCCATTTACTACATTATAATAAAACTGTATAATTTCATAACCACTTATAATTTCTAAATTTAATTAACTGATCTGATAATTACAAACATTTACTTTAAATTGGCACACTTATTATTATTGATTTACATCAATCTATATGAAAATTATAGCTTAAAGAGTGAGATGTATAAACTATTCAAGCAGGTATATGGCTCAAATAATACATACCGTGGTTGACAAAAGCTTCTCCAACAGCAATACAGAACCTTTTTTTGAAACAAACAGATGACGACTGAATACCAGACAGACAGGGGTTGAAAAGAAGTGGTAATTTGTCCTTGAAAATTCCAAAGGTTTCCAGGAAGGCACAAAATACTTAAAGTGTGCGAAAAAAACCCATGTGCGAAAAAGCCCCGCGGTACCCTATTTTATGAATAGAAAAATATAAGAGTAAAGGCAGTGGAAAAGCAGAGGATACTTGTGAACATAATTTGACGGAATTCGCCACCGATGCCATTTCTGATACAACTTAAAATAGCATTCTGTATAGCGCGATTGTAACCGGCGGCAAGCTTACGGCTAGAAATGAGCGATGTACTACGCCTACAATAGAGCCGCCCAAACGAATTTTATCACGATCCATAGGAAGAAACATGAAGGTGGCGCAGGTCATAGTCCCTATATAGCTATCACGATTATTATTATTATTATTATTATTATTATTATTATTATTATTATTATTATTGCGGTGGACTAGTGGTTATGCTCCTTGCCTCTGGTCCCGAGGGTCGCGGGTTCAAACCCGGGGTCGATAGATTTTTTAGGATGGAAAAATCCAAGGAGCAAAAGTCCACCGGGAGGGACTTCAAGCCGTGGGTCCCAAGTCTGAAGATTTTCAGGCTCGTAAAAGATCCTTAAGCCCGAATGAAAAAGGCATCTAAGCAAAATTTACCGAATTTTCCCGTCCTAGTACTACCTTGGTTTCCCAGATATCAGTATCTGGCGGAACGCTGACCACGGATCACTCAAATGGCATCTATACGAAAACAAGTGTAACAAAATTAGTATGATTCAAATTCTTCCCTGTAGGGAGAGAACATGGGCTTACAACACAAAATACAATTATTATTTTTAGGATTTATAGAAGACATAAAATGAGAAACCGTGTAATTAAACAAAATGTTCAAACTTCAATTCTGAAGTTGATGAAAAACAAAGAAATTAAAATGGTATGGTCATGTAAAAAGAATGATGGATGACCTAAGAAGAATACTAGAATGGGTGACACTTGATACAAGAAGAAGAGGACGGCCAAAAATAATGTGGATTAATAGTGTTTTGAACAGCATAAGGGGACAGTAGAATTGGCGGATGAAATTGGGATGACGGAGATATACGGACGAGATTGACAGTAGATTAATTTGGCGCAGGAAGATGTGAAATGTTGTGAAACATGCTAAACGGAATCAATTATCATAAACGTGTGTTGATATGCTACTTTTCTTGCTATGTCATTATAACATATTTCATTAGTTTTTGTTCAATTACTGACAGAACTAATATTATAGGCCTATCCTTAGCATATTTTAATTTAAAGTATAAAATTATGGAATATTTACCTGAAAGGTCCGTCTCCTCAACTTTATTAGTTATTTAACTGTAGCGCTTTCGGGACTAGTCACATCATCAGCAGGGTTCAAAACTGGTGTTTCACTGAAGATCTGGTAGAGGCGGTTACACGTACTGGGTTCGTTTTCATTCATCAGTTGGTCGTTGTTGTTAACAGCTTTCAAAATTTCCATCTCCTCGAGTACGTTTATCTTCGCTGGATTGTATTCTCTGTGCATTACTCTTAGGGTGTTTTCAATACCTACATGCGATTGTCCTTCATGGATAACGTATAAAAGTTGAATATTTTAATTTATTAGAATATTACAGGACTGAAGGGCCGATAGAAAGTGATGAAGGGCCGAAAGTGGCTCGCGGGCCGCAGTTTGGTATACCTGGCTTACAGAGTTTATGTTTAATCAGGCATAGGACTAATGACGGTGATCATGCGTAATTTGTCGATCTCCTCTAGACATACAGCTGCGTCAACCAAAATCTCACCTAAGGATTCGCACCTTGACGACAGAATTCTGTTAAGTCTCGTCATTTAGTCGTTCGAAATATATTGGTAGAGAACCGCCTATTCATTCCAACCCCATTAATGTGACGTAACTGAGCAATTTTTTTCGTGTTTCAAATGTAATTATTGAGTCATGGTCTCATTACTAGTATATTGGCGGGTTTTAAAGAACCATTCGTGCATAATATGTGAATTATTTTCAGATGCTTTGTTAGAATGTAACACTTAAAAATGCTTGAATATTTGATCTAAATATTTTGTCTTTTTTTTTAATGTTTAGATACGATACGTGGATAAAGATTGAAATCTTACAGAGAAATGATGCAATGTAAGCCGAAGATATGCACCTAACTATGTTGAATTCAAAGTCAACAGCTTAAAACTTAGAAACAATAATCTAGTTGAGGAAGACGGCACCTTTCGGGAACTCATTTTAATAATTTTCCTTGTCACTATTTACCTCAACAGAAATGTATTATAAATTTTATCAGTATTGATAATAATAATAATGATAATAAAACATTATAGAAAGAGAAATTAACTATTTATGATCAAATTTGAAAATACACTTTCTTCTGCTTCCATGATTTAACGCAGGATTGTTAATACAAAATTGATGGCCCCAAATGGGAGTCAATGACCAATCGCGTTCAAATGAATTTTGATTTGCAGCCAATCACAGTCATGTTTCACCTCGAATTTAACTTAAGTTTATGATATTAAAGAAGGCTCCTCCTTTTTAACATCCTTAATAGGTCGGAGCATTATTTTGTAGTGACTGACTCTCTAAGAAATACGTTGAATAAAAATGCAATTTATGATGTATGAATCCTAGAATGCAATTGGCTCACAGATTGTATATATAGTGCCGAATGTAGTAGTAGTAGGACTTTATTAGACAAAAAGTAAGATATTTACATTATAATTTACATATATGGGTCGCACGGGCTGTAAGCCGTACGTGCTGTTGACAGTCCGTTACAATAAAGTAATAATTGGTACTAGTGTAAAGGAAAATAAACAACAAAAAAAAGCAATTATATTACAATTACTTAAAGAAAACACAATAATATTACAATTAAATAATAACACAATAGCATTATACACTAAAAAAAACATTAACATTACAATTACATAAAGAAAACGCAATAATATTACAATTAAATAATAACACAATTGCATTATACACTAATTAATTTATATATAATTGTTAAGAATTAATGGTATTGCATTTAGATAACATATATTTATTCATGAATGAGTGTTGAGCTTATTTTCCGCGTTTTGTCCAGAAATTTACTGAGGTTTATCCAATTTTCTGGATTTACCAATAACTCGTAGCATGCCAATCTTTCCCGATTTGAATTTAGAAATCTTTCCGGTAATAACTGACGTCTCCAATATTCTAAATCATTACATTTTCCTAATATATGTATCTCATCTTCAAAGTTCCCGCACATTGGAAATATTCGCATATCGTGATCGTCGCTAATTTTTACAAATTTCCATGCCCTAGCCTAAACCAAGCAAGCCCTGATCTCTCCTTAAATCCTAGGTTGAGTATATACGATTTTCCCCAGACGTGTTTTAGGTCTCTTTGTAAACACAGTGAGCGTTTTCCAGTACATTCGGCGAAAGTATCTTGTTGGTTTATATCCAAGTACCTCCTCCTTATTTTTCTCCACACGTTCAATGTAATCAAGTACCGCTTACGAGATGTAATAGAAAAGAATTGTAGCAATATTGATTATACCACAATGAAAAGAAGCCACTATTTCACTTTCTTAAACGTATTATTTCCCAAGTATTAACGTTCCAGAAAAATATTATTGACATATTTACATCATATGATGTCAGAAATTAATTAATAACCTATAATGTTGTTATAATTTACAGTTTGATGTGTTTCATTTTTACTCCACTAGGGTGCATCCTTAATTTATTTGGCAATAAATACTAATGATCTGGTTCCAGTGGATGAATAAATGAAAACGTAACAAACATTTCTAATTTGCTTTCAAGCATCGCCATTTACATAAAATATTATAAATATGTTAAATTAAGTACATTTAAATAATGATTTGTGAGTAAACAGCTTAATTTTATTCGTTATATAGTCCTAACAAATGCAGCTCTTGATTTCCAAATTCTCTAGAGTTGGAAATCACTTGTGATATTACTTATGATAATAATACCAAATTATTAATAAATACAAAGTAAAGTAAGTAAAAGTAAAGTAATCCCACTTACTCTTTACATATTTCAAATTGACGTTTGAATACATGCGTTTTGAATTTGAAGTTTAAACCGAGATTGCTGTTAATATAAATTTGGTAATTATAATTATAACATTATTATTATTATTATTATTATTATTATTATTATTATTATTATTATTATACAAGAAAAAGACATTTTAAATATGTTAAAGTCTGCGTTTGAAATATACGTTCTGAATCACGCTTCAAAGAACAGATTGTAAAGTAATAATTCAAATATCATATGGTTGTCTTGCTGCATTATCACGGCATTCACAATATAAAATGAGCTCAGCGTTTCCATGGAAATGGTCACAACGCCTATAAAAATTAGGAAACAAGTGCATAGAAACAAAAGAAAATGAAATGACTAACCTAATCGTGCTTATTGACAGCGATGCCAATAATTTGAACGTTACACGTCACTCTTTTGTTTTTTATTTAACAAAGAGTGTAGAGACGAATGTATGACAACGGGTATAGCAATATTTCCGTGGATGCATTCAGTTTTGAAAACTCATGGGGGGTCGGGGTGGGGGGTTATATACGGGTCAGAGAGCAGTTTCGGTTGACTGCAGTTCGCTGTTAAATAAACTTTGTGATCCGGCCTTGTAAATTACATGCCAAATGCTACATACACAATTCCCCAGAATGTTTGCAACCCGCTTAACAAGACTGGATATTTAAGAGATATTTATAGAAGGTTGCATTTTTATTTCTATTCATTACCTTTGTTAAATATTTAATTTAAAAAAATCCTGTTTCTTGTTGAATTAACATCACCCAATCTTTGCTCAGTAACCAAACATTTGCAATTTAATAAATTATAACCAGGCTTGAGTTTTGGGTTCCAAAGTCACACATGACTACCGTATTCTGTGTTTTCGGTTACACTCTATCTCTGTGTTTCCTTGTCTCTTATTAACTTTCATCCAATATTTCTATTAATTTATACCTTTTCTGTTAGTGTGGAGGTATATCTCTAATCTTTAATCGTGGGACAGAAGTAGGCATGAATTGCCAGTCAAGCCCTCTCCACTATTAATGTAAACTAATGTTTTTTTTTTTTTTCAAAATCAAATATTAATGTTTTATAGAAAAGATGATATAGTAGGAGACTTCCTTCCCTCAAATGTCTGCTAGGATGTATGTCGTGCGCATTCTCTCGGCCTAATAGGTTTGAAAATTAGTTTATAAAGACACAATAAGATAATAATCAAACATAATCCATTTAAATTTAATTTAAATTACAATATTACAGAAAATCAGGAGAAATCTCATAGAATTTTGCTTCTTCCAGTTGATAAAATTACCTCTTTCGTGTTCGTAATGAGAGGTATCTCCGCAAATTAACTTCTTTGACAAGGATATATATTCAGCAATGTACGATAGATATGGTAAAAGCAAGAAATGCCAAAGAAAACAACTTAAAAAATTACCAAAACATGTTAGTTCTGTTGCTCTAAAAAATTATTAAATGTTGTATAATGAATCTGCATTATTGTTAATAGTTATTTCTCATACGGTATTGATTTTTACCAAGCGCAAAGAGATTAAATATGTGCTATTTATAACTATACAGCCGGCTTAGAAATGGCCCGAATGTACTATCGGAATACATAACCTCACATTTGGTAAATATAAACATTATAATTATTTTTTGCTTCTGATGTTGTATTATTCGCTACATAGTCACTCCAAATCCAACGCGAGGTTGAGTTTTTCATTAGACAAAATTACTCGCGACTTTGTCGCTCGTGACTTTTTAAGAAAAAATACAACCTTTGTTAGATTACTGTTGATAATATATTACGGATTCCAGATTTCCGACCTCACAAGAAGAGCCTTGGATACGAACTTAAAATAAAATAGAGAGAGAGAGATGGAAATATATAGGCCTTCAGAAAATAAGTCCTATGAAAATATGGATTCATTTTTTTGAGAGGACAGAACAGATCAAAAGGGATAATTATCGATGATGATAATGAATAATATGTTAATCTGTTTTGTGGTTTAAAATTATTTATTTTTCCTCTGAGGTTAATCTCGGATTTTAATTATCTTCCTATGGAAGTCGTGTCTTCATGTATTTTCACATCCGAAAAGATTCAACTCTCTGGGAACTGAAAGAACATGATCTTCCTAGAGCAACATTTGAAAAAAAATATGCAGTATTTTTTAAACAATGGAAGTTCTAAATCAAATATCATTTGACTCGTTATTTTTTTCTTCGTTCAATTATCGGGTGTTGTTTCTGTTGAGTATATTCTCTTTATTCAACTTGACTGAACGACGTATAATTTCATATGAAGCGAGAATAAAAGATAATAAAAGTTTTATGTATGCGGTTCAATGATTATAAACAGCTGACTCACTTTCAATGCTTACGAAATTATAAGCCGAGAGAAAAAAAATCAGACTTGAGTGACACGATTTATACGTGGCATCCGAGTTTTGTAACCACAAATATGTAATATTTTCATTCCCATTTTTTAAATTTAATACTCGAAGAGGATAAGGCATGCTTATAATATTTATTATTCATGTTTTACGTTTGGGAAATAAAATTCGTGAAACTTTAAGCAGGCACTGAGAGCATACATTTTTAATGGACTGAAATTGTCTTATTTCCGGATTAGGCCTCCTTTTTTTTCGAATTAATTTATGTCCATTTATTGAATATCGTGTAATGGTGGTGTTATCATACTCAGAGTTTAGTATGTAGGGTAAGGTTAGGTTCAAACTTGACTGTTAAGAGATGTTCAAGTATGAAATTCAAGTGTATGTTCAGAAATCCCAACATGTGATTCAGTGTTAAGCTTTTCTACGTGGACTTATCCCGTTTGTAAATCAAGATCACCCGTGTGATTCCATCTCAAAGAATTTTCCACTTTCCTCTTTAATTCCAAATTCCTTACACATGACCTGCTCTTTTAAATCTTCCATTATCTATAGAATCTGCCTCGTGATGGCAACAGATTAGTCTTCTTATTCTTCTTCTTCTTCTTCACTTCACGAGCTAGGCAAAAATTGCTGTTCCGCCTCACAGTTGTTCTGTCCATCTTTACACTGGTCTTCCTACATTCCTTGAACCTCTTGGCTTGTAGTTGAATGCTGCTCTTGGTAATCTTGTTACATTCATTCTTTCCACAGCAGATTAGTTAATATCTAATTATGAGCGATAAAATTGAATTCAGTTTGAGGAATTAAATCACGCTAACAATACAATTCCTTATTACTTTCTTGTCCACCGCTGTGGTCTCGAAGTAGCGTGCTGCCTTATCACGCAGCGGGCCCGGGTTCGATTGCCGGTCGGGAAAGGATCCTGGGTGAGGTTTTTTCGGGGTTTTTCGTCACCTGTAAGACAAATGTCAGGATGCTTAGGGCCCAACGGTCCCCGAAAATCATCCGCCATCATCATCATCCTTATCAATATCATCATCATCCTTTACCGGTGTGGAAAGCAACGGGTAGCTACCACACCTATAATTCCCTAGTAAAGCTGTAAAGCATAGCATGGAAATGCTATGATTGCAGTGAAAGACCTGTTTGGATTACTTTCTTCTATTTGTCAGTGACAGTAACCAATTCAGTAAGTCTAATTTTCCGGATTACTTGTTCTAGGAATTTATTTATATTACAGTAATAGTTATTTTTCTCCATTTATTGAATATCGTGTAATTGTGTAATAATGGATTAGCTAACTTTTGAAAACTCTGATCTCATTCCTCGATACAAATTATTGGGTGCACAAACATCAGGCTAAGAAGAAGGATGAAGCGGAACTGGGAAATTAGCCATCCTTTCGAGGGGTAAAACCAAACGTACGGACGCACGTTGAAGTGCATTATTAAATATGAATTGATACCCACTAAACATCAATCGAGGAACATTTTGAAGTCTTGGCGGAACTCAAATACATAGGAAAAATATCACAAATAGGAATGTGGTATAAAACGAATTTTAAACAAGCTTAACAAGACATGCTATTACGCACAACAGAGACTCTAGTCATTACTTTAAAAAAATGAAGAACTGAAGGGAGACGAACAAAAAAGTGAACAATGAAAAATATATCAGTGATATACATGGTCGTTATGGTAAACCAGGTGTATTAAGGACAGTTAAGTCTCATAAGACTGCATTGGGCAGGTCATGTGTAAGGAATTTGGAATTAAAGAGGAAAGTGGAAAATTCTTGTCAGAAAACCAGTGGAAAGCGCCAGGTAGTTGTTGCAAGAATAAAGTGAGATTATAACATTAATCACGATTTCAGGAAGGTGAGGTATAAGTGGAATACATTATCTCAGGATATCATTGTACGAATACCTAATTTTCGGGCTTTAATGGACCCATGGTGCCATTGAGTCCATTTAATAATGTGAACCACCTACACCCTACTTATAATTTCTGTCCTGGGTAGATGTATGAGAACTGTAAAAAATACCGTGCATTAGCTCTAACCTCTTATTACATTTCTAAAATTATCCAGATGAAATATTTTCATATAGGCTAAACGTCCTTCACGCAGGAACTGTGTAAACTCAACGAATTCCTCAACAAATTGAAGTTATGATCCGATTTCGCTGGTTTAATGAATACATATTTATTTTGTTAAATTGGAGGAACTCTGACTGACTGACTGAATAAGGCGAAGTCTAGCTTCGCCCAGTGAGCTGCGTATGTTAGAACCGACTAGGCTATTTGGCAGCTAAGTAGATAGTGGCTATCGTTACGGGGTTTTAGTTTCACTTAATCTGAGCCTACTTGGCGGCGCCAGAATTTGCGTGCCGATGGTGATGAAAATTGGACAGAGATTTGCGATGTGATGACTTGAAGTAGGGCATCAGAATCCACACTGCCTTCAAGCCGAGAGTCGGAAATCCAGCAGTGTGGAATGAGCCACGCCACTCCAGGTGAGAGCACATCGCCAAATCTCTGGCTGGATTTAATGAGGGTTAAATTGGGTAAATATTTTTTTTTATGTACAGCACACCGCTGAGGCAAGGCGTCCCCTTACTGCGTACCATAGCATTTCATGCAAAGATGTAAATGTATACATCTTGCTTACATTTTAGCCATTATCACTGATACACATATTCAACAATTGTGACAGGAACAACAAGCGCTCCATTGGAGACTTAAAGCCAGCCAATATCGGCTGGAAGTCTCGGAGTGCCTGTTGTGCCTGTTAGGTCATTAAGGGGTGAAATACAGGCTGTGTCTGTGCTCGAGCAGTGCCTTGTTGAGCTTGATTGCCAGAACGTATGACGTGACTGAAGGATAGGGTGGGATTTACTTTTACAGAAGTAAAAGTACTCAAATTCTTATGCCACCTTATTTAAACGTGACGGACTGCAAAGAAAACAAACCTATCGTAATCTAATTTATTACCTATTTGAATATCATTGTTTAATTTTACACCAATTTGAATAATATCTACTGCTTCGTTTTTCCATTATTTTAATGAAAATGTTAAATAAATTTAACTAATGTATCTTCTAGGATACATTGGTACTTTATGGATTAATTAAAATATTATAAGACATACAGTTAGATGAACAAAACAAAACGGTTGCTAGTCAGTTTTTAATTTCGGATTTCGGGTAAACTCCCAGTTCTAATGGTTGTATTTCACTGATTTTTGGAGAACCTCTACCTCGGTTCATTTAAATACCATTGTACTGAGTTTCGCTGTGAAACAATCGAATAAGACGACCGCTAAAAATGTTTTTAAAATATTCGTTTCAGGCGAACTCTTACATCTAATGGTCCGAGATGAGAACTGCCTCCTCACCTCTAGAACAGAAGTCAGGAAACTTTAAGAGCCAAATTGTTCGTGAATATCACAATCATCCATATCAAATTCGCCTTGTTTAGTACGAAAAAAGTAATAAATTAATTGTGTGTCTTGTCTTGAATGTTCGTGTTGCCTCGGAGGTGATCCTGGCACTGAGCTGATCGCTCATTCAGAGAGGACATCTGTGTCAAAGAGTGGACAAAAGTTGTGAGTGATTCAGGTATAACAATCTCACCCAACTGGTCGTGTCCCTGTAAGGTCCGGGTGACGTGAGAAAGTAAATGTCCCACAGAGGGAAAGGTTAAATAAAGATAAAGAGAGACGGAAAATCAATGTATAAGCAGTAATTGAGGTATATGATCTTAAATAAACTATGGCATACATGTACCGCTATTTAATATGAGGCTAATGTTTAATTATTATGAGCTAAAGTAAATACTAACAGACAGGTGAATGGAGAAAACTCAATAACAATAAGCTGCAAAACCTTTATGTGACTGATGGACAGAACATGTGGAGAATGGGGAATTAAAGGGAAATAAATAAGGAGCATGGAAACTTCTTGTAGGCAAACGTAAGGTGAAATGCCCAGTAAGTAAGCCAATAGAGGGGTGGGGTAATAATATTAATCTTGATTTGAGAGAGGTGAATTGTACAGAGAATATTTGGAAAACATTATGGATGTATGAATAACTTATGTTCCTGCGGCCAAGAAACCTCTGGTTCGTTGGTGCCAGTTAATTCATTAGATGTTACAGACCATGATCCATGATGTGATATGTGT
This sequence comes from Diploptera punctata, assembly GCA_030220185.1. NCBI lineage: Eukaryota > Metazoa > Arthropoda > Insecta > Blattodea > Blaberidae > Diploptera > Diploptera punctata. Next base: position 2,601,400 of record JASPKZ010001618.1, on the reverse strand, counting down.
GATATAAATTATTTTGTACATTTTAAAAACCCAGGAAAATAAATTAATTTGACTATTTAACTCATGCCCCAAATGGGAGTCAATGACCAATCACGTTTCAATGATTTCTGTATTACAACCAATCAGAGACGTGTTTCACGAAATAATTATCAACGTTAGGATTATCATATATTAAGCAAAGCTCCTCCTTTTTAATATTCTGAACAGGTCTGACCGTTATTTTGCAGTGACTGAGCCTATAACAAATACGGCTACCAGATTGTATATAATAGTGCTTACATGTCAACATTTGTAGCAATTGATTATACCACCAAAAAAAGAAACCACTGTTTGCACTTTCTTAAATGTATACGACATCAAAAATGAATTAATATACAGATTGATGTGTTTCATTTTTTCTCCACTAGAGAGCATTCTTACAATATTGCGTTCCTTTGGCAATAAATAGTATGATCTGGTTGCAGTGATAAACAAAAGAAGGCAGTAGAAGCGTAGGCTACCTATCGTTTCTCATTAGTTTTCAAACATCACCGTTTACTTTAAATATAAAAATATTTTTAAATAACTGTAGTTAAATAATGATTTGTGAGTAAACAGCTTTATTTTATTCGTTAAATAGTCCTAACAAATGCCACTCTTGATTTCCAAATTCTCTAGATAAATTCACTCCTCACTTCGTGAGTCGTGAATTTATCGATAATTTGGAAATCACTCGTGGCATTACTTATGATAAACATCAAGATTTCTCGATATTTTTTCCTGTAATTTAATCTGTATGAAACCAGATTCCTTAAACGTGTGTGTGTTCCTTTTATTATTGAATTGAATCAAGTCAAATATTCAGGCAGAGTGGAGTACAACCTGGTGTAATAATTTATATAGGTATACCCGTGAGTCTTACGAGATTATGACACACCGTGGACAGATAGATGCAAGCGAGACAACCCTCTATTAAAGTGCTACCTGGACGGCCGAGAAGATAGATAGATAGATAGATAATGGAATTTATTGCCTTTTGTTTCAGAAGAATGAAAATACATGTGCATTTACATTGCGCACGGGCTTGCGTGGCCGTACGTGAATTATTTTTCCATGAATAAAGAATAAAACTAATCATAATATAAACAAATACCTACAAATACACCTGTATCAAAAAACAATAACAGGCTACATATAAGTAAAATCTATGTCTACACTACATCACAATAATACTCATCCATGAAAAGACCATGTGTATAAATAAATAAATAAATAAATAAATAAATAAATAAATAAAGTCTCATTCTGTACATTAATATTAAAAAATACTAGAAAACAAATTAGAAAAAACACACACACATACACCCATACACCCCCACACATATACACAAGCGCACGCTAATACCCCCCTCCCCCCGTTCCTGCAGGCATAAAATGCACTCTCAGACTATTCAACTTATCGGACCTACTTATTATATAATCTAATTAAAGATCGAAATCAAAGACCATATTGAGATTCTTCTTATTGATAATACATATATCCTTAATCTACAATTTTGTTATACCTCAATTTTCTTACTGTGCCCAAAAATTTGCATGTTTTTGATTCACTCTCGATCCGTCCTAAAAGATCCCAACACGCCACTCTCCCACGACCCGACCTTAGAAATCTCTCCGGCAGCATCTGTAATCTAAGTTGTTCTGTCTCTCTACAAAATGCTATAATATGCTGCCAGTTTTCATGGTCATTGCATAGCGGGCATAGTTTAATGCCTTCATCATTTGTTAAATTATGGGTCATCCATCCCCCCAAATGAAACCATGCAATAGCACTTCTATCGTCCCCATTCAAAGAGTCAATATACTTCTCCCTTCCCCACGAAAGTTTCAGTTCCATCTGCAGGGTGAGCGATATTTTCAGACTACACTCGGCTTCTATATACTGCCTGTCTATATCGATTAGTCTCTTCTTAACTCTCCTCCAAACATTTCTATTATTCCGCGTACTCCTCTCCCATACCCAACCCATCCCTATGCCCTTCAATCCCCTTTTTACACCGATTACCCAATCTCCCGATACATACTGTGTTTTCTGTTCATTGTAACACCCTGCTGTAAGCGAGTCCTGATTCCCCTTTATTATGTCCAACCAATACTTAATAGCCATAATTTTGTACCCTTATTGTGTCCGAAAATGTACCGAATTCTTTCAGTATGCCACAATTTGAAGTCCCCGTTGCTAATCTCATCGCTTTCTTAAGAACCAAAGGTTGAATTTTATCTAGTGTCCCCGTTCGTTCCCAACCCCATAATACTGAGCCATACAGCATGGTCGCTCTCACAGTCGAAGGATAAACCTGTTCTAGTGTACGCATCGGTATGTTTAGCAATTTTGACATATTTAGTAAGCATTTCGCTTGTCCGGCTCCTAGCCCTCATTGTTGCATTCTCGATGTGTCTCGTCCATTTTCCATTCATTGTCGAGAAAGTATTAACCGACTATGATGTAACAAAAACCGCCGAGATTTTCCTGAAATTTACAACACATGCTTCACATATGTTTTGCAGGGACGCGTTTGTAGGTGCTGTATTACATAATTAAACTGCACTGCAAATCTATATTATGTAAAAGCAAACTCGGATCTGAAGTAACACGAGTGCGAGTTTCAAGGTTGAGCAGGAAATATTAATACTGATTAATAGGCGAACCACAGCTTCTTCATGGAGATCCAATTTTCATTGATTCCATATTGTAAATTATATGGGAAAATGTGTAGGCCCTATGAAATGATACATTTGACTGTGGAATTTTTACTCATTTTTGATAAAAATTATAGGTGACTAGTACGATTGACAATGAAAGAGAATCCTTATGATGAAAAAATATTATAATTTGGTATCAAATATTTCGTAAGACTTTTTTTCAACAAGGATGACTAATTGTATGGGTAAAGTCATTTAATCTCACTTTTAAACGTACGTGTTGGAGTAAACTTATGTTTTGACTTATTTTTATATCTTTTTTATTTTATTTTGCAGGTGGGGAGCAGCATCGTGATCTAAAAGGCTGCGGGGGATCGAGCTCCCGGTAAGTTCATAGATAAACCTTAAATTGTTTACAATCGAAGTAGCGTGTTTTTATACCCCAGATTTTGAAATGAAACCAGTAATAAAATTACTGGAGTCGTCGTTTCCCTTGCTATTTAACGTGTTAACAACTATAGTGCACGTCGAGTAATATTTTCCACCCTAACTGCGTCTCACCCTCATTCACGTAAATTATTTATTTTAAAAATGAATATATATATATATATATATATATATATAAAGTACACGGCCAAAATATCACCGACTTAGGGTAAATTGCAACTAGGACTACTATAACCATATAAATTAAAAACGGTCATTAATTGGAATATTACATTATATTATATGCTGATGATCAAATAATATTATCAGATTCCGAAGATAGCTTGCAAATAGCAGCGTATCAATTATTCAAAATTGCCAGCAAATATAATATGAAAATTTCCACTTCAAAATCCAAAACAATGGCAATGTGTGGAAAAAACATACAACGGGTGAAAATTGAGATTGATGGAAAAATTATAGAACAAGTGTCAGATTTCTCTTACTTAGGAAGTGTATTTGCAGAGTATAAGAGTGACATTGATTGAAAATTACAAAAATATAATAAAATGAATGGGGTAATACGAAGACATTTTGGTAAACAGATGAGGAAAGAGACAAAACTAAGATTACATAACATCACATCAAAAGCTGCTCTAAAATACGGAAGTGAAATTTGGATTTTAAATAAAAGAAACTCTCATAAACTTCAAGTAAGCCAAATGCACTTCTTACGATCATTGTTAGGAGTTAATAGACTGGATCACCAAAGGAACACTATTATCAGAGGAAAACTTGGAGTAACAAGTTTACATGAAGATATACAAAGATACCAACAAGAATGGAAAAATCATCTGAGGAGAATGGCAAGAAATAGACTTCCAAATTTGGCATTCCAATATACCCCAACTGGACATAGGGACCAAGGAAGACCAAAACATCGGTGGAAAGATCAAGACCATCTTCGCTAGGTTTACCGTACAGGCCACATGGCCTAAAACGAATTTGTTCATGATTATGATGATGAAGGTAAGAATTTATTATTAGGATTGTAATTGAGTAAAATTGCACTCAGAATCTGAGAGGCGTTTCTCTTCTTAACAAAGTGTTCCAAATATCGCCAATTGATTAGAAGTGCATAAATAAGGATCCAATACATCTGAAGAGGTAACAGCAAAAATTAAGTAGAAATACAGATTGTAACGAACTGCTTTGTTTTATTAATAAACTAAATTAAACTGGTTTGATACCTTGGTAATATTTGAAATCATAATTGAAATATGGAAACCTTCACTTTGAGCAATAAGTTAAGGTAAGGCATGCTTTCTGCTTTCTGCTTTCAGTTTATTTTGTTATACTTATCGTGTACACATTTACTCACAACCAAGATTCTCTATGTCTGTCGTTTAAAATCCAACCGCTGCGGTTGTGACATTCAACACCATATTACTCGCTCTGTTCCTCTCACTCCCTTCGATATTAACAATGTTTCGCGCCTTCTTGTCTTGGCTGAGGATTCTTTTTCGATTGCTCCGTTGGTAGTGTCATATAGAGATTTTTTTTTTACTGCGACCTTAATATAATAGCCGCGAGTCCTCTTCTCGTGCATTTATTGAAGATGCAGGAACTGATGCAATGTCTCTGGGTGTCGCTAGTTGTGGTAGTGCCACAGATCTCTTACGATCTTCATACGTTTTGCTTCGCTATTCATTATATTAAGAAATCCGCTTCTATGAAAATGTCTGAATTATAGAGAAATAATCGATTGTCCCTAACCCATTCACAACTTTTGGATTGGGACAGTTTTTATGCTAGGCTTTCCTACAATCTCATCAATTTGAATAATTGTAACCAAACGAAATGTATGAGACAAAAAGCCAGTTATCTGCCTCCTGGGGATAGTAAGACTTGAAAGGGTTCATAAACGATGCATACAAACCCTGTAAATGTTATGTTGAGCATGGCAGATGGCCTCACCGTGCGAGGTCAATGATATCAATATTGTGTTGTTGGACTATCTAATATTTCAGATTAAGACTACAACGGTCCTCAATAGGCTTTAAAAAATTAAATGCGACAACCTTAGTAAGTAAATAGCTGTTAGATAGCATCCTGCAATAGTTCCAGCAGGAACTCCATTCAAGAATTGTGACTCCAATCAGCCGCAACAAAAAGTCGATAGTTTCAAGTTCTGGATTAAGGACGGTATACCAAAAAAAACTTTTTGAACTTTCACTATAGAGTCACCTTTGAACGTGCCAATACATAAAGGCTGTGGTTTCTTAAGTGACAACAGAGGATGCCTTTTAAAAATTAGACATAGCCATTTATTTCCAACAGAGATTTTAATGTTCAATGTTGTTCAATACTGTTTCATAAGGCACGTAGAAAATCCATACGTTTTAAATCATGTTAGGTGTAGCCCTACGATTTTTCCTGGTCGAAAAGTATTAAGATAATTTTGGATTATTACACTTAAAATTACTGTTCTACGACCAAAAATCGAATACAACGTATTTTGAAACTGTTTAATTAGTCTGTTTACGTAGTCTTTTAAAGTTCATCTAGGTACTAGAATATATTGTAATAATTTAACAGGTCCATATATTTGTTTGTACAGTAATTTCTGCTTGAGGATGTTTCCTTGTAGCATTTTTTTTGTTTGTTTCGTAATATGTAATAACAAGGCAACTTACTGAAAATGTATCCCAATTATCGCCTAGTGGACGTTATTAGGATCAGCACTACCGTTTATTATGGCTTCTTCATTACCTAGTGCAATTGAAACTAACAAAATAAATTTTATATGGATGCATTGTCCGAAATGTATTTTTAAATAATACGTACACTTGTAATATAATAACAAAAACATAATTTACTTAACAAAAACATAATTGACTTAACTCTCCTATGGTGAACATTCTTCCAGCTTGTTCCAAGTTCATTCACGTGTCACTAACCACTAGTAACTGAAGGTAGTTAGATATGGTGTCTACCAAGCTTTTGAAGTTTCCAGCAGATAGTTGCACTGTTCAACGAAATGCAATAATGAGCGATATTGAGAACATGGGCGATATGTAGACCTTATATCTATATTTCAGACTTTACAGTGTGATATCTTTCTATAGCCAATCACCATTCCCTTCAAATTTTCCATGTCCCTTTCTCCAAGCCTCTTTCTTCTATTGTTCTGATCACTCCTTGTGTTGATATTGGTTTTCATCTCTTTATCCTTTCGGATTCCATTTATAATTATTCTTTGGTAATGTGTCTTCCGTCAGTCTTTCCATATGTAAAACAATCTTAATCGTATTGTTTAGATAGTTTCTGACTAGAGATTCTTGCACTTTGATCTTTTCTTTTATAACATTAATACATTCTATCGTTCTCTCCCTTCGAAATCCTTACTAATCGTTGCCACGATTCCCATTCTTAGTTAGTTTCGCCCCCAAATATGTGTACTCTTCTCAGTGCTTCTTTATTACTTATTCATTTCCCAATATTACACGTTTTAGTTTTTTTCCTATTGCCACTTGGTTTGTTTTGTTTGGATAAATATACAAACTCCATTCGTCATATTCTTCCATTAGTTTCCTTGTAAGTATTTTCCGTATTTTCATATTCTTCTACAATTACAAGTTGGACACCTGCGATCTACAATGAATAGATGTTTCTTCCCTTAGTATTAGGCTAATCCCATTTTTGAACATTTCCTTTTCCTTATAGTTAGTCTGTTTCGCAGGTATATTTAAAATAAAATCGGTGACAGGGGGCATCTTTGTCTTAGGTCTTCCGTGTCAAAATCGAGTTATATATATACGTGTGTGTGTGTGTGTGTGTGCATGTCCACCGCTGTAATCTCGAGGTAGCGTGCTGCCTTGTCACACAGCGGACCCGGGTTCGAATACCGGTCGGGACCGACTCCTCGGTGAGGTTTTTTTCGAGATTTTTCCTCACCTGTAAAAGAAATGTCAGGAAGCTCAAGGCCCAACGATCCCCGAAAATCATCCGGCCATCATCATCATCATCATCATTACCATCATCATCCTTCACCAGTGTGGAAAACAACGCGAAGCTACCACACCTATAATTCCCTTGTAAAGCTGCAAAGCATAGCATGAAAATGCTATGATTGCAATGAAAGACCTGCCCTCGGGCAGAATTACTAGATATATATATACCGATATGCTTAAACAGAGCAAGTTATTTAACCTTACACTTTAACAACCAAGTTCATTAGTGTCGACATTTAAGTTTAGGTTTGAAAGGGTCGAAAAAATTGTGCTCAAAGACCTTTTATTTTAGATTTGAAGTTCTTCTCCGTGCCATAATCAATCACATAGGACTCACAGTTTAAGTTACCTTCCGAAGGAAACCCATGCTTATGATTTTTTCGCCCTGTAAAATCCATTGGCACCGAAGCGGATTTAAACCCTCGAACCTCCTAATCGTATGCGACCTTGGTAACTGACTAAACCATAAAAAATAACAAAATAAATATATATTCCGTAAACCAGCAAAATGGGACCATACATTCGACTTTCTGAGGAATTTCGTTAGTTTACGATGTTCCTGCATGACGGACTTTTTAAGTTAGATTAGCCCAAAGTCTTAAACTCTTGGTATTACAAAACTGAATTAACTCATGATATTTAATTTATTTAACGAAGATGTTTAACAGCTAAGATCAGTGTAATGGAAATTGAAAGATGAATGTTAAAGGTCGACAACATTTGCTCTTGTTTAGGTTTGATATTCTTTTACATTCCATACTTATACGACTACTCTTACGCAGTAAGAAAATCCAAAGATACCGGTGAGATATATGATCCCGCGAATCTCGGAATCAAAGCCAGCTCGCCCTCTTACTGTTACACGTTTGTGTGAGTTTATTATTTTCTTCGTATGATCACTTATATAGCGTACATATTTCCAGAGGTCTACATTAATTTGTACTGGGTATTTTTGTATGAAGTGTTACTTTAACGCGACTATACTAAATAGTCGTAAAATTGTGAAGAGTGCTATAAAATTGTAAATAAAATGGAAGCAATATGACACTGAATGTGTTGTGGTTGTGGGTACACCTAGTACAGGTGCACTATACATTAAAATCAATAGTGCACACAATTCCAACTTACATAATAACACCCACATTCCAAACCTATGATTTACAACAGCTTCGATAACTCAGGGCCAACATAATGCTCAAGTCGTAAAAGACACTCTTCTTAAAAACCTCTGCATATAGGCCTAAATTGAAATTCTAACAAGGAATTGCTACACATCCTTGAACTTAAATGAAAATAAATGAAGTAATCGGTAATTTCAGAAAATCCGTCTCGCAGGATATGCGTGAAGTAAGCAAATTCCTCAGCAAGTTGAATTTATTGTCCCATTTTATTGGTTTACGTAAAACATATTTGTTTTGTTAAATTAGAGAAACCAAATTTCTGATGCCAGCTTATTAAAAAGTGTCGGAAGGCAGTGAAAACAAGTGTAGCATAACCAGTAAATTATTACCTATTTACATATTGTTGCATGATTTAACACCAATTTAAATTTACCGATTCGTTGTTCCATTGCGTTATTAAAAATGTTAAATATGTTAAACTAATGTACCTTAAAGGATACATTACCAATTTAAGGGTTGATTAAATGTTATGGTATACATTGGGACGAAACAATCATGGCGGTTGCTAAAGTCAATTTTTAAATAAGGGTTTCTGGTAAACTCCTACTTCCAGTGTTCGGCTTTCCCCGGTGAATATATTTTAATAGCATGTACTGAGTTTTGTTGTGAAACATAGAAAATTACGACCGCTGCAACGATTTTTTAAAACTTTCCTTTCGGGTGAATTCCTACACCTAATGGTCCGTTTTTCTTGGTTAACGAATTCGGCCTTACCTTTTTAATTAACTGCTATATGCCAATTATCTTGATGTTATATCTTAAATTAACATTTTCTAGAATTGAATATAGTTTCATTTTAGAAATAAAAAATTACGTTCGAACAGGGAGTCGAACTCCGGATGTCTGACTGTGTACGTCAGTGCGATAACCGTTACGGCTTCTACGCCTGGCTTAGACTGCGTGTGTGCAAGATGTGGCGAACAGTGCGAGAGATATCATGTGTGAAACAGTAGGATGAGATCTGAATCGTTGATGAAAATCTGCAGTGACTAAGAACAATCTACTTTGCACGTTGTGCGTATTTCTATTTTATTAAAGTAAGAGTTTAATAGAGATGTAGCCACAGCTGCAATGTTCCTAAACATCTATCTAAAATTATTTCTTAAAAACATATATAAACATTACCCATAGATATCTGAGGATATGAAGCACAGTATAATAGACAAACTATCTTTCGTATCGGAGGAAATGGAAAACATCAGACTGTCCTCCCAAGATGACATTCCAATGTAGCAATAAACAGGCCTGGTAGGTCATCTGTCAATAACCGTACATTCCCACTTGAAGCAAGAGTGCCCGCTTGTAGTAGTCACTTAACCAAGCTAATTTAGTAACTTTTGTCCCCTACAGAAGTCTATGAGTGACAAGTAGTTAGCTCATCGCCTCAAAGAGACACTGGTAACCAACTAAGGTATACTTGGATGGGAAAGTGCGATTAAATGTATCTCAGAGGCTCTGATTTACGCTTAAACGACTTAAAATCTGTCCTGGAATACTTTGCCCTTTGACTGTTTTATCCATACTTCCCCGGCGAGTTTGAAACCCATGGCTCATGGGACAGAGACAGGAACGTATTCTCTAGACCATCGAGGGAGATCTTGTAGGCTATATTTCCGTTAAATTTAATTTATGACGATACCTTGGTAATAAATATGCTTTTATTTAGAACTAGTTAATACCTGCGTGCGCCTAAATAAATTAAAATTAATGTGCTTTTATGTTTAATTCAATACGTAAAAGGAAAAAAATAATTAGAAATTTATATTTTATAGACACCCCGCGCTGATTACCCGGCGTTGTCCGAGAATCTACTTATCCCGATCTTCTTGACATAAATGAGCTAAAATACGAAAAAAAGGTTTTATGTTTAGTTAATTAAGTGAGAGGAAAAATTTATATTATTATTTTTAGATACCCCGTGCTGTTTACCCGGCGTTGTCCGGGAATTTACTCATCCCGATCTTCTTGGCATAAATGAGCTGAAAAACAAAAATTAATGCACTTGTTATGATTAGTTAAATAAGTAAAATAAAAAATAATCATAAATGTATATCGTAATTTTTTTAAGATTCCTCGTGCTGATTACCCGGTGTTGCCCGGGAATCTACTTATCTCGATTTTCTTCGCATAAATGAGCTAAAAGACAAAATTCGTTATTGTGTGTTATCCGTAAAAGAATACCCGTCATGTGCTGCTATGCTTGCACAGGAATCGACGTACTTGTCTCGATCTTCTTGGCATGAATGGAAGACAAAAATGGTTATTGTGAGTTATTCGTAAGAGATAAGCATTTGCTGTCGCGGACTTTTTGTAGAGCGTTTTGATATATTCAATTCTGTGTACATTAATTTTGTGTATTTGTTATGGTTTAGGCAGCGTAAGCCATTTAAGCGTCCAAAGAGCTATTTTTTCACATTTTCCACTACAAAGGGCGATTTTTAAGGGCGTGGGAGATGAGTATCACAACTCTCTTATAGCCTACGTTCATCCCGGGAATCTCCTGAACATTTTGCAGGAAACCCCATCACAATCGGATCAACGATATGGCCGCTCATAAAGTACGAACAAACAAACAATCATTTTTATATATTGGATTAGACTACCTTATCTTATCACAATATCTTATAGGATTGAAATAGTAATATTAATGATACTTACGTAATAAACTTGTTATAAAGCATTTTGCTGTATTTATATTTGACTTCACTAGACACTTTTTATCATTAAAACAAGTTAGATACTCTTAGATTGTATTAGTAGAGATGGGTGCGGGATATTTAAGACTCTAACTCGGCAACCTTATTTTAGGTTCATTGCTTATTTACTTTACTTTGTGGAATAACGAGAAAATAAACTCAACCGTGATATGTAGGCCTAGTCTGTTACGGAGTTCCGTGTTGGACAACACATCAAAGCATTCACACACATAACTCATATCGTCATTTATTTGGGCTGGGCCCAAGACCTCGAGGAGGGTCTACAATCCTCCCTTTGGCCCTATTTTGCTCTAAATTGACACAGGCTGACAATCACGAGGAAATACGTGAGTGACTCCATTAGATAATCACAACCACATATTTTAAACACCTGTGGATTGCTAAACCATACTATTTTTTTCCTAATATGAAATGAGGTGAAAGGTGAAAATGAATGATTGGAGATGAAAAATGAGGCGATGGAGGGAAGAGGAGTGCAGAGTGTTGGTGGAAAGAACTCCAATAAAAACCCGGAAAATCTATATGTGGCACATTTTCAATACCCGTCCGGAACCGCCAGGATTCGAACCTGAAATCCCAGTCAGGGCAGCTAGCCACTGAAACTATGAATTATTAAGTTGTGACACAAATATTTGCTGCAGTTATAGTAAATATAACAGAATATAATGCTACGTTCTATTAACGCCTACTATAATTTCTTCATATTTTCATAATGTAGTTATCTGATATTTTATTAAAAAACAAGTGTGTATATATATATATATATATATATATATATATATATATATATGAAAAGAAAGATATATTTTCATATCATATTTGCCTTCATTGCCAAATGTCAAAAAATATAGTTATAACATCTAAAATATATATATATATATATATATACACTGCTCAAAAAAATTAGGGGATATTGTAGAATAACCTATTAAGACTATGTTTTTAGGAACAGTATTAGATGCAATCACTTTCTATTACTCCAAAAGGATGTCAACAAGAGTTTGAAGTCATTACCACACCAGACGTCAAAGAGATCCTGATTAGGAATATGGCAAACAAACAAAGCAACATTAACATGGGTGAAAATGTTTCTTTAGTATGGTGTATGGTCTCCTCGAACGGCCAGCACTGCCTCACACCTGTATGGCATTGATGCAATGAGGTTAGCAATGAGTTCTTGGGGGGATACATGGCCACTCTTCCATAAGAGCAATGTGCAGCTCTGGAACAGTTGTGGGAGGTGCTGGTCTGCCTGCAATGCACCTGCCTAATGCATCCCACACTTGCTCAATCGGATTTAAGTCCAGGGAGGAAGCTGGCCATTGCATACGCTCGATACCCTCCACTTCCAGCATGTCGTCCACCAAGCCAGCTCTGTGGGGTCGTGCATTATCGTCCATAAAAAGAAAAGAATCACCTATGGCATCAGCATAAGGCACGACAAAAGGTCGGAGAATCTCATATGGGGATCTTTCACGTACAAAAGCTGGATTGTTTCGTGTCCCTTTTTCTCTCCAGATGAATACACGCCGTCTATCACATTCCATGTTGAATCGCGATTCATCAGAAAAAAGAACTGATCTCCATTCAACATGCCTCCACCCACGATGTTCCTCCGCCCAGTTTCTGCGATCTCTACGGTGTTGTGGAGTTAACCTGGTACACACCATGGGCATACGGGCATAGAGACCACTTCCATGCAGTCGATTAGGGACAGTTTGAGTTGACACCCTGCGTCCTGTTGCTGTTTGAAGTGTACTTCGCAGTTGAGTTGCATTCTGCTGTCTATTCCGACGGGCTGTTAACAAGAGGTAATGGTCATCCCTTGCTGTTGTTGCCCTTGGTCGACCTTGTCCGGCTCTTCTGTGAACAGTATGTTCTTTGGAAATGATTCCAAAGACTGGAAATCTCGCTTTGAGACACCCCAATGGCTTGTGCCACCTCTTGTTGTGTCTGTCCAACTTCCATCCTTACTGTGGCCCTCCAAGCCATTGTTTCAGGTAAATCACGTTGTCGAGGAATCACTGTCCCTAAGGCAAGTCATTCACTAACTGAAAACTGGACTGGATTTAAAAACAGCAACAAAACATTCACCCCCACACCACCCTTTCACATCAACAGTACAGACACTGCCCTCTGGTGTGGTACCGAGGTTACGTAACAACTTCAAACTCTTATTTACATTATCTTGGAGTAATAGAAAGTGATTGCATCTAATACTATTCCAAAAAACATAGTCTTGATTGGTTATTCTACAATATCCCCTAATTTTTTTGAGCAGTGTATATATATATATATATATATATATATATATATATATATGGTATAAGAAAAATAAATGCCTGGACGGGATTCGAACCCGGATCTCTGAGTCTGTACCTCAGCGTGATATCCATTACACTACCAGGCGAATCCAATTCAAACACTTATTTTTATATAACACACACATACGAGTATATATATATATATATATATATATATATATATATATATATATTGTTGTTGTCTAATGTGCTGAGTCTAACACTGAAATCATTAGCTGTCTTGCTCTCCAATACTTTGAGGTCTTATAACCTACATGTTTGAAAGAGATACAACTGTTGAGATGACCTTCGTTGATTTCTTCATCAGGGTGACTGCATAAAATGTATATATATATCATACGTGTTTACGATATTAGTGGTAAGAATTATAGCTGAAATTATTGAAATAACAATTTGAGACAAAAATATATATTGAATTTATAGCATATGGTACAGGAAGATGTGTCGATTTGGTACTATACATTTTATTTTAGTCTTCAACATAAATGCAGTGCACGAATGTTTAGTGACTCGCATGGCTGCTCTTCAATCGATCGCAGATAAATTTAATTGAAATCCAAACTCTGTAGAAATCAGGAATAACATAAAAAATTACACAAAACACCTGTGCCTGTCTTGGATACGAGAGCACTAGGGAACTGTGGGAAATGAACGTGCTGATCAATTAGCTAAATCTGCAGCATCTTCTGAGCTTCATTATTCATTTTCAAAGTGTCCAAAGTGTTAAAAAAGAAACTGTTACACTATATAATCACAGATTGGAATGAACATTGGATAAGGAGTGCAAATGGTGCTTTGACTAAAGAGCTCTTCTTTCCTACAGTACACCATAGGCTAAATGCAAAACATTTAATTCCAAATTTCATTTTAACATAATTTATGACTGACCCTGGAAAATTTGGAAGTTATTTTAGGAGATTTAATATTGACCCAGACAGTGACCATAGTTGTAAATGTCAAGAATCAATACAATCTGTAAAACATGTTTTATTTGATTGTCCTTAATTCGAAAGACAACGATTCTGGTTAAACCTACTTTTAAATGATAATGAGGTTTCTGTCTCAAAGTGCGAAGTGATTTTTAAGAACCAAAATTGTTATAGACATTTTATGAACTACATAACAAACATAGCCTACATAACAATATGTAGTATTTTCTAAGACACTTACAAACAATTTATTTAATTCATAACACTCATTCAAAACCATAAGATAATAATTATGTTTTACAATGTATAGTATAATACTGTTATAGTAAGCTACAACCCTAACATGCCTTGGTGGCGAAATAAGGTTTCAAAATATTAGGAGATTCAATATATTTTGTTCTAATTATTTAGGCCTGGCCTTCTTATTTCCATAATGTACCTTTCTGAATCTTTATTAATAATCAACAAGACTAAATGTACAAGAATGCTCGCGCTCACACACGCACATACACACCCACACACACACATACACACACACACACACACACATACACACACATACATATACACGAACTTCACACTTATACTAGACTACACATAACCAGATGACAATGAGGATAAAAAAAAATTGAAGCGGTTATTAAGGAGCGATTATGAAAATAAATAAATTTATATTATTTATTTAGTAGTATTATATTTTATGAGATTAAACTTAAATCCCTTAATAGAAACAATGTCCACCGCAGTGGTCTCGAGGTAGCGTACTGCCTTGTCACGCAGCGGGCCCGGGTTAGATTCCCGGTCGGGACAGGCTCCTGGGTGAAGTTTTTTCGGTTTTTTTTCTGTAAGACAAATGTTAGGACGTTTAGGGCCCAACGGTCCCCGATATCATCCGGCCATCATCATCATCCTCATCCCTGTTATCATTCTTCACCAGTGTGGAAAGCAACGGGAAGCTACTACACCTCTAATTTCCTAGTAAAGCTGCAAAGCATAGCATGGAAATGCTATGATTGCAGCTAAAGACCTGCCCTCGGGCAGAATTAAATGCATGGATGGAATAGAAACAATAATTTGAATACATTTTAATATGTTAAAATTTATGACATTGGAAATAGTTTCAGTGTTATCGCCAATTTAAAATATAAAGAAACAATAAAATATTGATTTGGTGGCAAATCTATGGACAGCTGTAATTTATTCTAGTTGAATATTTCTTTATAGCTATTTTTTAATGAAGCATGCTATGTTGAGATTGAAATGCCAATAAAATATCTAGCATAATCCTGTACTTCACATATAATCCCTAAATATGTTCGAGCCGAGAGTATTCTGAATGGAAAGCAATGCTGTTAAACGATAAAACTCAGAAGAACAGATTTCTGAACATCTATTTTGCATTCTTAAGGTTGAAATCGGTAATCGAAATCAAGACTAGCAATAAAAACACTTCGTACTTTGGCACTTTGCCGGTAAAATGTGTAATTTTTTCCCTTTATCTCTCTCTTCCTCTCACTCTCTTGGTTTTAATCTTATTCCTTACTAGGAGGTGGTTTTTCGGTACGAAATTCAATGCCTGAAGCTAGACTATTACAAAGTAGCACAAATCCCCTAGTTACGCCTGCGAAATGGCTTGAATTGTAGAAATTATTCTCTTAGCTTTTCTTAATTAAGAAAGCTAACTTATTTTTCTTTCAAAAGTCACATTTTCTTCCTTTCATTAGCTTTCTCCTTTGTTAAACTTTTCAGTATAACGAACAGAAAGCTGGGAAAGAGGAATTGCTTCTAGCTAGATTCCTTATTCTTCTTTTATGTTGAAATAATGTATTTTTTTTGTGTGTATGTCTGTAGAAGGGGTTGCATAAGCTGTTGCATTGTAATTACTAACACTGGGGGTGGTTAGTGGATGTTCTTCATAAAAACAAATGCCTTTAGAAGATAAAGAGAGGGGTAAACTGGCGGGAAATTGTAAAGTTAGTTTTCAAGTGTTGATTTAAGTTAATGGAAAATAGAGATTTTATTCATTTTTTTTCTAGCTGTTTTAATGAACGCTTAGAAATTTCTGGGAAGCTATTCTTCGTCATAATCATAGTCATTATAATTACATATACCGTAGTAGTAGTAGTAGTAGTAGTAGTAGATTTACGCAATCACAAAATGCGAAGTCGTCCAGTGATTGTATAAAGGACAACGAAACATCTTGTGGAAAAAAAATATTTTTTAAATATCCTTAGTTTTCATATGATAACATAGAATAACTCCCTACAATTTTAATTTTTTTCTTTTACCTACCGGTATACATTATTCAATATCTTCATTTAGTGCAAAGTTACAAACACTTTGTTCCACCGGATTATCTAGTGGTTTGTCAAAAATAATCGTGCTACTTTATTTATAACATCTCTGTTACTTTAGAAGAAAATACTCCTTAAATACTAAAAAAACAAAAATGAAATTGCGGGAAACGGAAGATCGGAAGAAGAACATTGTGTATGAGGACGTAAATATTTGCTCATAGGTCAGGTTTAGATATAACAGGACGAAATGTTGTATAAATAAATAAAATATCAGTGAACGTACCTCCCCACTTGTAAGATGCAATACTTCAATTTTATTTTGCTATGTAAATTTATTTATTTATTGAAATAGTAACTGTGATAGTGGAAGTCACATTGAGATACAATTTTGATATATTTGTAGATAAAATTTCGATTTGAAATTTTGAGGATCTATTCGCAACATTAAGTATTAAATTACGAACCTATTTTCGAAAAGTCGATTAAAAAAAGCGCATACATTCCCTCATATTCTTGTAGACAATGATGGGAAGAACATGTGGAATTATTGTGAAATACATGAGAGGTATGGAGGAAAAAAAAAAGATCGAAAGCAACCAGTAGGTAGGCCAAGAATGAGATGGAATAGTAACATTCACATGGTTTGTAGGTAGAGAATTTTACGGGAATATATTGATATATTGGGACGTATGGAGGGCTTATGTCCGCGCGGCATGAACCTCCGGAATCGATAGTGCCAGTGAGTTAGTTATTTTTCAATTAATAATAATAATAATAATAATAATAATAATAATAATAATAATAATAATAATAATAATAATAATAATAATAATAATAATAATAATAATAATAATAATAATAATTTTAATAAAATAAACTCTCATGAACTTCAAGTAAATCAAATGCTCTTCTTACGATCATTGTTAGGAGTTAATAGACTGGATCACCAAAGGAACACTATTATCAGAGGAAAACTTGGAGTCACAAGTTTAAATGAAGATATACAAAGATACCAACAATAATGGAAATTCATCTGAGGAGAATGGCAAGAAATAGACTTCCAAAATTGGCATTCCAATATACCCCAACTGGACATAGGGACCAAGGAAGACCAAAACATCGGTGGAAAGATCAAGACCATCAACGCTAGGTTTACCGTACAGGCCACATGGCCTAAAACGAATTTGTTCATGATGATGATGATGATGATGATGATGATGATAATAATAATAATAATAATAATAATAATAATAATAATAATAATCAACATCATCATCCTCTTATCGTGTCCTCCTTTCGGAAGGTCGATTCCAAACATGCCTCCAACAATCTCTACCGTGGTCTATTTGTTTCTTGAAAGCTTTTCATCATCCACCACCGACTTGCTAGGCCTGACGTGGCTTCCCTGGAGCCCCTTTAGCTCACTCGTTTCAGGTCAGGATGATGCACATCGAGCTGATGTGTATCAGGTTGATGCATGTACATCAGGTCGATGTGCAGGTCCAACAAGAAACCTGGAACGAGATTACCACCTCCCATGAGGTGGACGCGGGGTCAGACTTTGGGAGGCAATAATAATAATATATAGTAATATATAATCTTAATATATAAAAATTATGTGTCATCTTGTTTGTCCACGATGGAATCCTAAACTACTGAACCGATTTTAATAACATTTTGCACACTGTGCGTTGTTTGATCCAACTTGTTACCTAGGGTTGTTCATAACTAAATTTATAGTCGCATTATTTTTTATTGCAAATTATTTGTTTATTGTTTAACAAAGAGTTATAATTATCTGTGAGTTCCATACGATTCTAACAGATGACGGTGTAAGGTAATTGGTTTATTATTTAACAAAGAGAGATCCAGGTGGCTGTGCTTTTTGTTGCAACCGCGAATTTCAATTGAATTACAAATATTGATTATTTCATAATGTAAGTGTGTTTGTGTTTATTTTATTTTCAATATATTGATAATAATATTAATTTCGTGTGTAAGTATTAGTTTTAAGTAATCTGGCTAAAAGACAGCAACTTAATTTAAATTTAACTGGACCGCGAAGGGACATTGAACAATATGGCGAATTAGTTATAGAGACCATGAATGATAAGATATCAAGTGAATTTCCGCAAATTGGTATAGGCCCATGTGACATAAATCTTTCATTTAAGAAGAATGTCAATTTAAAAACATATGAAGGTCCTATGAAACGGAATAACAGAACTGTAAGTAAGTCTGTTAGTTATAATAATATGCTTAACATTACAGAAACAATCTTCATGCCTCAATTAAATGAAAAACAAGATGACTATAATATATATCACAAGATGATATTACTATACAGAGACTTCTTGATGATGATGAGAATCCAAACTGCCAACAAATTCGTAGAAAAAAACGAAAGTATAATGAAATCAGCAAGCCTCCTCAAAATATTCCATCAATAAATGTATATAATCCTTATGATACACTTATGGATGATACTGAGAATGGAGACAACATAAATTCATCTCAATCAACAAAACCACTACCACATAAACCACCACCCATATTTATACCGGGTGTAGTTAACGTACCAGAACTAAAAAATTGTGTAAAACAAAAACTTTTGATTTAGATTTCTCACTTAGTTTACTACAATATAATTTAACGTTTACCTTAGCCACAGCAACGCGTGGCTCGGACTTATATATATATATATATATATATATATATATATATATATATATAAAACAAAGTCGGATTAGTTACACTATTTATAACTCAAGAACGGCTGGACGAATTTTTATTATCTTTGATTTGTTGGATTTGTTTCCGCCCCGAATAGCAAATAACTATTACAACATCGGAAAAATTAACGTAAAAACATTTAAAGGCGATGATATGATGAAAGATAAATGATAATGAAGCACCAAAAGGAGTCCTTAGACCTAAATTTAACCCAATTTCCAGATCAGGAATATTACCCTTTAAGGAATAATTCTTGTGGTCTGAGAGGGAATCGAACTCGGGATTTCATGAAGAGTAGTTAGAAAAGGTTTGATCACAGAACCACGTGACTGGTTCGAGTCAAGATTATTATTTGTATCATTTTACCCGTGGAACTTTCACTCCCACTCCCCAAATTAAGCTTATTGCTATATGTCCTGTATTCAGGAAGTAATGAACCAAGAACAAACACACGGCATACTGATACATATTGTGGATCTCCTCAGATCAATATGCCAGGCCTAGCACCGAGAAGGTCATAAGAAATACAAACCTAGACTCGAAGTAGAGATTAAAAATCACGTCGGAAATGGGATGTAGGAATTATGTATATCGATCACCACACGGGATCCGAAATCAGTATTATTTCATTGCAAATTATATTATATTAGTGATCAAAGTGATTGCATGCATATTTCAAAGGATTAATTATAGGAATTCTGTGCCAACAATTCTATAATCGCATGAATACAAAGATATTCAATAAAAAATAAGTAGCGAAAATAATGAAAAGGAAAATTACAATAAGTATTTTGTCCGTAGGCTAGGCATTTAATATTGACTAACCCAAATTTACAGCCCGTATAAGTTTCAACGAATCACGGCCGATTATCACTGAAATATTAAAGAAATGAAATTGTCATAGCAGGAGATACAAATGCACGTATAGGGAAAACAACAATTTCAAATGTAACAGGGAACAATGGAGAAGAAACGCTAAATTATAATGGAAAAACATTATTAAATTTCGCATGCTTTAACCAATTGAGTATAACGAACAGTTACTTCAGACGTAAGGAAATACATAAATATACGAGAAGTGAGAGAGGATCATGCTCTATAATAGATTACGTTATGGTTAATCAAAAAATGAAAAATCTAGTCAGAGACACAAGAGTCTTCAGAGGAAGCGATATCCATAGTGACCATTACCTATTGATTAGTAAAATAAATATACAAAGAAATGGTATAGAAATTGGAAAAAATAATAATAAAGAAGAAGGAAAAGAAAACAAAACAAGAATTTTATAAAATAAATTTGTTAGAAGAAGAATCGATACAATATTTATACAAAAGAAGGCTAGAAGATTATACAAATGCGGAAGAGTCAAAAAAGGAATTTGAAGAAGAATGGAATAGTATAAAAGAACTTATAGCCTACATAAAACAGCAAAAGAAGTATTAGGAAGAAAGAAAGTAGGAGGAAGAAACAAGGACTAAAAAAATGGGATTCAGAAATCCCGAAATTGGTAAGAGATAAAAAGGAGGCCTACTTAAAATACTTAAACAACAAGAATGACCAAAACAGAATAGAATATAATAGAACAAGAGCATTAGTAAAAAAATATACCAGAAAATTAAATAGAGAACATTGGGATAGATACATAGCAGAAATGGAACACAATTTATACGGAAGACAAGACAAAGTATATAAATTTATAATAAGCCTTAATTCTGAAGTAAAAGACAAAACAAATCTGCTAACTATACAAGATATAGAATTAGAAAATTATTATAAAGAACTGTGGGCGGACAAACAAAATAAAGAAGAAATAACACTCGTAGAAACAAACGAACAATATGCAGAAGTAGATTAATTAGAGATACAAGAAATGACAGAAATATTAAAGAAATGTAAAAATAATAAAGCATGCGGGATAGACAATATGAACATAGAATTGATAAAATATGCCCCAAAGAATTTTCAAGAAAGATTACTAAAATTCTATAACAAGTGTTGGAAACAAAATACAATACCAGAAGAATGGAAAATTGGAAAAATAATCTCAATATTAAAAAAAGGCGATAAAACAAAGCCAGAAAACTATAGAGGCATACGCTTACTATGTGCAGCATACAAAATATATGCAAAAATGATCAACCAAAGATTATCAACTATAGTAGACGCAATAATATCAGAAGAGCAGATAGGTTTTAGGAAAGGAAGAAGCTGCACAGACAACGTATTCACTTTAAAACAAATAAACAGAGAAGCGAAGAGAATTCAACTTAGAGACGCACATCCTCTTTAAAGATGATTATAAGAAGGCCTTTGATAAAGTGTCTAGACCAAAATTATGGAACATATTAAGTGAAAAAGGAATTCCACTACACTTGATAGCAGTAATTAAGAAAATGTATGAGAAACAAAAATAAAAATAAATCAAAGGGAACCAGTACATATAACAGGAGGAGTTAGACAAGGTTGTCCACTATCAACCACTCTTTTTAACATTTATTTTGACGACATGATAAGATCATGGAAGCAAATGACGACTGGGGGAATTAACTTAGGAAATATAGTAATAAAAACAGTAGCCTTTGCAGATGACCAGATTTTAATAGCAAAAACAGAGGACGAACTACAAAGAATGCTATATAAACTAAATGAAATATAAAAAAGATACAACATGGAAATATCCTCACAAAAATAAAAAACAATGGCCTTCAAGGGCGCTCATCCAGTTCGGACAAAGATAATATTAGAAAATAAACCAATAGAACAAGTGGTAAGATATAACTTCCTAGGTTGCAAAATTTCATACACAGCGGAAACAGATATAAATAACAAACTAAATAAGTTTAATTATATAACAGGAACACTAAAAAGAACTTTGAAAAATAAAGCCAGGAAAGACTCTATAATGAAATTATACAAGACAATGGCAGTGCCTATTATTACTTATGGATCCGAAACATGGACAGTGACAACACAACAATCTGCCGGAATACAAGCTGCTGAAATGAGATTCCTCAGACCAATAGCGGGATATCAAAGAACAGACAAAAAACATAACACAGAAATAAGACAACAACTAAAAGTAGAGGAATTAAACACAACAGTAGAGAAATACAGAACAAACTGGAAAGAACACTTGGCAAGGATGACTGAGAATAGAATACCAAAAGCAGCATACAGCTATTCACCACGAGGAAGAAGAAGTTTGGGAAGACCAAGGGAAAGGTGGAAAGAGCAGTAATTTGGAGCCTGAATATGCTAGAAAATAAGCCTAAACCGTGAAGAAGAAGAAGAAGAAGAAGAATAAATTGTCAGACCTGATGCCTCAAGTTTCGAAATTGTCGAATCTTCCTTACAAATATGTCTAATTTGTGATCTACAGATGAAGGCCGTACTACCAAAAGACTGTTATGTAATAAATTCAATCAATACTATGCGCAACTCATTTCCATTTTAATAATGTTCCTTATTAAACACTGTTTTTTAATTTCAGTCACTAAATAGTCATTTAAAGTATTATGAGATTTTTCATCTCTTTTAACAATTGTACTCGCGTCGCTATTGTTCTGAATTATCAACTAGATGAAAACTTCATCTCTTTTAACAATTGTACTCGCGTCGCTATTGTTCTGAATTATCAACTAGATGAAAACTTCATCTCTTTTAACAATTGTACTCGCGTCGCTATTGTTCTGAATTATCAACTAGATGAAAACTTCATCTCTTTTAACAATTGTACTCGCGTCGCTATTGTTCTGAATTATCAACTAGATGAAAACTTCATCTCTTTTAACAATTGTACTCGCGTCGCTATTGTTCTGAATTATCAACTAGATGAAAACTTCATCTCTTTTAACAATTGTACTCGCGTCGCTATTGTTCTGAATTATCAACTAGATGAAAACTTCATCTCTTTTAACAATTGTACTCGCGTCGCTATTGTTCTGAATTATCAACTAGATGAAAACTTCATCTCTTTTAACAATTGTACTCGCGTCGCTATTGTTCTGAATTATCAACTAGATGAAAACTTCATCTCTTTTAACAATTGTACTCGCGTCGCTATTGTTCTGAATTATCAACTAGATGAAAACTTCATCTCTTTTAACAATTGTACTCGCGTCGCTTTGTTCTGAATTATCAACTAGATGAAAACTTCATCTCTTTTAACAATTGTACTCGCGTCGCTATTGTTCTGAATTATCAACTAGATGAAAACTTCATCTCTTTTAACAATTGTACTCGCGTCGCTATTGTTCTGAATTATCAACTAGATGAAAACTTCATCTCTTTTAACAATTGTACTCGCGTCGCTATTGTTCTGAATTATCAACTAGATGAAAACTTCATCTCTTTTAACAATTGTACTCGCGTCGCTATTGTTCTGAATTATCAACTAGATGAAAACTTCATCTCTTTTAACAATTGTACTCGCGTCGCTATTGTTCTGAATTATCAACTAGATGAAAACTTCATCTCTTTTAACAATTGTACTCGCGTCGCTATTGTTCTGAATTATCAACTAGATGAAAACTTCATCTCTTTTAACAATTGTACTCGCGTCGCTATTGTTCTGAATTATCAACTAGATGAAAACTTCATCTCTTTTAACAATTGTACTCGCGTCGCTATTGTTCTGAATTATCAACTAGATGAAAACTTCATCTCTTTTAACAATTGTACTCGCGTCGCTATTGTTCTGAATTATCAACTAGATGAAAACTTCATCTCTTTTAACAATTGTACTCGCGTCGCTATTGTTCTGAATTATCAACTAGATGAAAACTTCATCTCTTTTAACAATTGTACTCGCGTCGCTATTGTTCTGAATTATCAACTAGATGAAAACTTCATCTCTTTTAACAATTGTACTCGCGTCGCTATTGTTCTGAATTATCAACTAGATGAAAACTTCATCTCTTTTAACAATTCTACTCGCGTCGCTATTGTTCTGAATTATCAACTAGATGAAAACTATATAATACTGCTCTTGAAAAGAGAATTCTTGCAAATTTATAGACCCAAACAACTTTTGAAATATAAAAGTAGCTATTTAATTAAAATATATAATTAATTACAACTAACAAGACAAACACAGGATGAACGTTGTTTTATTATTGGTTTCAATATGAAAATTTCCGATGGAATATTGGAAACATGATGTCTTCTAGAGGGAGGGGGAAGAGAGAATGGAGAAAGTTGAAAATTGAAAGAAGAAACTGCTTAAACTGAGCGAGTTCCTCAGCAAGTCAAATTTAAGGTTTTCTGATTTACGGAATATATATATTAAATCCTATGTTTCCTGTTACATTCGAACAAAATAAACATGAATGCGTTTTGAAGTCTTTCAAATAAAACCCGCACACATAACCGAACTTCGCCGATTTTTTAGGAATGCTTTTTTTTTTCGTTTTATTAAAATAGTATTTACCGAGATTCGCTGCGAAAAATCAAAAATTGATGCGCTAGAGCGATTTTTAAATGTTGGCTTGAAGTGAATCCCCACTCCTAATGGTCCGATTTTGTTGGTTAAAGAATTCGACCTTACGTTTCTTTATTGATTGCTATATTCCGAGCTTAGTTCCAAAAAATAAAAATTGCAGCCGGCAGAGCTTTAACACGCTTGTATTATTTTGTTTACTTAATAGTAGGCCTGTAGATGTATCTTTTTTTTAAACATATTTTCATGCGATAGCTTCATTCCTTAGAAATTCGCTAAAGAAAGATTTAATTTATACACTGCACAAAATGTTCTTATACATTATTTATTGTGGTAACTGTGAATATTTAGGAGAATGAAAGCTGAACAAATTAATAGACCTAGTACTACCGCTGCGTTGTACGGAATTTGGAGCATTCCTAAAATTGATGGGTTTAGCGTGTAATTAAAATTTAATGCATGTATCGAAGCCAGGGTCTTCCATGAGCGATCGGGAGCGCTGGTTTTAGAGGACATGCTAGCGTATTAACTACCCTTCCATTTGTACTAATCGCCTGCAGAGCCCCCCTACAACCATTCCCATACTTGGACACGGCCAGCGCATGCAGCAATATATTACATTATAAATGTTTGTTATGAATTAGAATATATTAAACTTGGTGCGTAGTCGCAAAACCAGTAATTCCAATTGTGAAACATTAATTTTTATTATTAGTGCTCATATTTGTTGTATTCTGGATAAATATGTCACTAAATGCCTCATGTTAAACAATGGTGTTTTCAGATTTTGAATTCCGGTCATTCTATTGTGAAATGGTATGTTTCAGTATATTTCCACAATCAACAAACATTCCTCAATTCTAAATAAATTACGTACATGCTATCCGGGGAAAAAAACTAATCCTAGCTTCTGATTTCTAAAAGCCATTTTTATTAGGAAATTTTCTACACCACTGTAGTTTTTTCTTCAACCTAAAGTAATTTTGTTCCTGTTTTATGTATCTTCTTCCGTGAGTTTGATTCTATTCATATTCCTTCTGATCCCATTCATCCAATGTTCTTGGGGTTTCCTCTTCTACCTCTGCCTTCAGCATTTCATTCCAAAATAATTTTCAGGATTCGGTCTTCTCCCATTCTTTTATAGTGTCCAAACCATCTCAATTTTCGTTCTTCAGTTACTTCAAGAATATTTTTATTCACTTAAATCATCTTTGTAATTCTTTTGTTTTTAAGTTTATCCATTTTTTGTTTTCTTACCGCTCTACGCATTTAGTTGAATAAGTAAAAGGAAAAATAAATATAAATTTATATCGTTATTATTTTTAGATACCCCGTGCTGATTATCGATGTTGCCCGGAAATCTACGCATCCCGATGTACTTGGCATTAATGAGCTGAAAGAGACACAATTTGTTATTTTGAGTTATCTATAAAAGAATGCCCGCCGTGCGCTGCTATGCTTGCTCGGGAATCTACTTATCCCGATCTTCTTGGCATCAATGAAATACAAAAATGGTTCTTGTGAGTTATCCTTAAAAGATAAACATATACTGTCGCGGACTTTGCTGTAGAATGTTTTAAGATATTAAATTCTGCTTACAATAATTTTGTATATTTGTTGTGTTCAGGCAGCGTAAGCCATTTAAGCTTACAAAAAGCGACATCCTTTCACGTTTTTTCACTACAGAAGGTGATTTTTAAGGGTGAAGGCTTGAGCATTAAAACTCTCTTGTAACCTATAACCTTCCCGGGGAAATCCGGAACATTTTGCAAAGAACCCCATGACAATCGGATGAATGGTATGGCAGCACGTGCTTGCCCGGGAATCTACTTATCCCGATCTCCTTGGTGTCAATGAAAGACAAAAATGGTTATTGTATGTTATCTGTAAAAGTTAAATATATACTGCCACGGACTTTTTTGTAGAATTTTTTAGATATTCAATTCTGTGTACATTAATTTTGTGTATTTGTTATGGTTTAGGCAGCGTAAGCCATTTAAGCGTGCAAAGAGCAATTTTTTTCACGTTTTTCACTACAAAGGTTGTTTTCTTAAGGGTGTAGGAGTTGAGTACATCTCAACTCTCTTATAGCCTATGTTCATCCCGGGAATATCCTGAACATTTTGCAAAAAAAAAAGCATCCCAATCGGATCAATGGTAAGGCCGCGCGTAAGTACGAACAAACAAACAAACAAACAAGCAAACATTTATATATAGGGCCTATTAGATTAACATACATACACTCGTACATATGGTATATTCGATTTATTTTATTTTGTTTCAACGCAATTACCCCTGTGCACATCGAATTTCTAAAAACTCAATAGATCTGGAAGGTTTTGTTTTCATTTGATTTTGAACACATTACATTTAAAGAGTAATTCGAATTATTTTTGGATTTGAAAAAATCCTAAACCTGTTTCCACATTACGTCGTATCTTTATTACCACGAAATAAGTCAGTTTACCATGCATACATATATATACAATCATATATACATACACCCCCCCCCATACACTCACACAAGGCTAAACAGAAATATAACGTCGAAGCGATATAATCTTGGCATTAAAGCGTTTTTAAATCTTCTTGTAATCTTGTAAGCCCATGTTTCCCTTAACAGAGATTTAGGTGCTCTCCCCCTACAGGGAAGAATTTGAACCATACTAATTTAGTTATACTTGTTTTCGTATAGATGCCATTTGAGTGGTCCGTGGTCAGCGTTTCGCCTCATATTGACATCTAGGAAACCAAGGTAGTACTAGGATGGGAAAATTCGGTAAATTTTGCTTAGAGGCCTTTTCATTCAGGCTTAAGGATTTTTACGAGGCTGAAAATCTTCAGAGTCGGGACCCACGGCTTAAAGTCCCTCCCGGAGGACTTGATCCTTGGATTTTTCCATCCTAAAAAAATTTATTGACCCCGACCGGGTTTGAACCCGCGACCCTCGGGACCAGAGGCAAGGAGCATAACCACTTGTCCACCGCGGCCGATGTGTTTTTAAATAAGAATAAAAAATGCAACAAAAAGTGAATTCCTAATGTGACATCATAGATTAGACGGTTATAGCGGATTGAAGGGATTGGAAGTAGGGCCTACACTGGAGGAAATTGGTATAAAGGCACTAACGTTTAGTAGTAAAACAACCTGAAATATTTATGCAAATACCGTATGTGTGTCATAGATTATATAATATAATTGGACATAATTGCATACAGGTCTCCTCATTTTGTATTTATTATATACGTAAATATTATTTAAAAACTAAGAAACCGCTGTCCTAGGGGTGGAAATCGGTATAAAGGTAGGTCAACTTCTGGCTCTTACAGAGACACAAATGTAAACAAAACACTGCAATTACATGGAGACGACGTGTCTGTGAGCATCGTTCATCAGTTACAAGTCAGCAGTACGTACAATGCCACGTGGAAAGCCTCTATCAAATGAAGAGAAATCAAGAGTTAGTGCCTTCAAGGAGATGGGTCTGAAGAGAAATCAAGAGTTGTGCCTTCAAGGAGAGGGGCCTTTCCAATAGACAGATACCTACGAAATTGGGGCTTCAAGATGTGTCATTGATAATTTTGTCAAACTGGGCTAACAATATGGAAAAAAAAACGGGAAATATGGACGGACAAGAAAATTGTCTGAGCGCACTAAACGTCTCATTTTACGTAAAGCAAAAGGTAAGAGTATGTTTTCTTCTCAAATCCAGACTGATTTGAAGTTGCCAGTAACAGCCAGACGAGTAAGACAAATTCTGTCAGAAGACAAGAACTTAAAATTAAAAAAAAAAAAAAAAAAAAAAAAAAAAAAACCTGTGAACGATGGACATAAGAAAGTTAGAATGACTTTTGCTGAGGAACACATGTCCTGGACCTCAGAATGGAATAAAGTAATGTTCAGTGATGAGAAGAAGTTTAATCTGGACGGGCTTGATGGCCATTCAGTATTACTGGCACGACCTCCGTACTGAAGGGCAAGTTAGAATGAATAGAAACTTCGGTAGTGGAGGCGTTATGATTTGGGCAGCATTCTGCTTTAAAGGAAGATCAAAAATAGCATGGACACGCACCAAGATGAATTCTGAGTCCTACACTGAGGAGCTTCTGGAGTCCTAATTGATACGAATGTATGAGGAATTTGGCGAAGATTTAATTATTCAGAAAGATAATGCTTCCATTCACGTGTCTGCCAAATCAAAGGAGTGGTTCAGGAAGAAAGAAATGCCATTTTTGACGTGGCCAGTCAAACGTCCTGATTTAAAACCCGATTGAGAACTTATGGGGGATCCTGGCAAGGCGTGTGTATCGCAATGGACGGCAGTTTGGGACAGTGACTGAGATGCTATTCGGGAATAGTGGGCTTCAATCTCAGTGGAAGAAATAAACACCCTCATCAAGTCAATGCCAAATAGAATCTTCGAAGTAATTAACAACAATGGAGGTTCAACTAAATTTTAGAACTGTGTTGTAAACTTTGCGCTCAGTATTTTTGGTTTAATCTGTGAAATACACTGGTGCCTTTATACTAATTTCCACCCATATGTGAGAGTGATTTCAGTTTTCATGTACTTTTTTGGACGGAAATGGATAATTAATTTTGACATTATTTGTGTGTGTTTTATACTCAATCACCTCCTAAGTTAAGATAGAAAAATGCCAAAGAAAGAGTAAATAAACTTGTGTTCACACTTCTAACAAGTGCCTTTATACCAATTTCCCTCCACTGTATATGGATATAATGAAGTCGAATTTATGGTCTGAATTTTCTGGTTAATGGAATTTATACCCCAACTGGACATAGGGACCAAGGAAGACCAAAACATTGGTGGAAAGATCAAGACCATCTTCGCTAGGTTTACCGTACAGGCCACATGGCCTAAAACGAATTTGTTCATGATGATGATGATGATGATATTTTTTTAAATTATATTATATGGTATACAGTTACATTGTGTGAAAACAAACATGACGGCTGTTAGAGTGGTATTTAATTTCGTGTTATAGATTAAACCCTCACTTCTAATGGTCGGTAAAAGTAAGTGAAGCCAATACAGGCCTTGGTCTAGAAGGTGATAAAGGTTCACACTTTTACGTAGCAATCGGTATTTGATATCAGCCGGGTTGTCAGCTGTACGTGACGACAAACTTTAACCCCAGAACAAGCATCTGGTATTCATTTCCATTAGGGCTGGGTCGAACCCAGGGTCATGGTGCCTACTGAAGGTTTGGTCAGTTTAAAAATCCTGACCCCATCATGATTTGAACTTTCGACCTTCCGATTTGTAGCATACTTCCAAGAATTTTAAAATATGCCTTACTCGTTTTATTTCGAAAGCATATTCTCAGTTTCGTTGCGAGAAATTGAAAATTGTTACCACTAGTTCTATTTTTAAATTTTCGCTTCCAACTCCTTATGGTCCTATTTTGTGGGTTAACGAATTCGTCCATTTTTAAAATTTATTGCCATATGCTGGTCGAAAAAAATTGCGTCTGCCAGAGCGTTAATATATATATATATATATATTTGCTTGCTTTTATAGTCAGCTATTAGATGGCAGTGAAGACCGAGTTCTCGCGACATCTAGTAATAATGGAGAATATAATACATATATAAGACAAATAAGTGTTTGAATTGGATTCGCCTGGTGGTGTAATGGATAACACGCTGAGGTACAGACTCAGAGTTCCGACTTCGAATCCCGTCCAGGAATTTATTTTTCTTATCATTCCATATATATATATATATATATATATATATATCCCCTGCATGGTATATTTACCTTATCGTGGTGGAGTGGCTTGCGTGCTTAAATGGTCACGAGAGCTATGTTGACCGTAGCACTGCTGCCGGTAGGGTTACCCATGCCGGACTGGTCGAAGGTGATAAGCCAGATGGAAAAAGTACTTTGGTCGAAAGAGTGACGATCGTTCACTGTAAGAATACAATCGTCAAGAAATGCGGAGATGGATTCCACTGGGGTAAAATTTTCCGGAGGTCAAATAGTCCCCCATTCGGTTCTCCGGGCGGGGACTACTTCTGGGAACCCATGTCAAAGGCTCAAACACAGGGACATGTTCCTAGGAACGTGGAATGTTAGTATTTTTCAGAATAGCGGGGCGCTAGATGTATTAACGCGGGGATTAGATAAATCAACGTTAGACATAGTCGCTTTACAGGATGTTAGATGACGAGGAGAAGGTAGTTAGGAATCAGGAAGCTTTGAATTATACTACGGAGATACAGAAAGACTGAATTTGGAACGGGTTTTTTAGTCCGAAGGAGGATCCTGTCCTGTATCCGAGATATTAAGTTTGTCAGTGATAGGATATCATACATAATTCTAAAGGGTAAAGACATGATTTTGTAATCGTAAATGTACATGATCCCACAGAATTAAAGATGACAAAATCAAGGATGAGTTCTATGAATAATTAGAATGCGTAGTAAAAGAATCTCATTGTTAAGAGCACAACATTTCAACATAAGGATATTCATAAATACACCTGGACGTCTCCAGATGGCTAAACTCGGCACCAGATAGATCATATAATAGTGGACAAACGCTAGCGCACAGTAGCATCATCGATGTTAGATCCGTTAGAGGGACAGACTGCAATTCGGATCATCATCTGGTCAGGGTGAAAATCAGACAACGCCTATCGCTTATGAGAGGAACAAACGCTAAGGATTATTCTGAAAAATTTGAATTAAAAAACTTGAAAAATGATGAAATCCGGCAAGAATACCAAATCAAAATTGCTAATAGATTTGAAGTACTGGAATCTTCAGATGACAATGTGGCAAACGAAGAAGAAACTGATATAAATAAAGAATGGGAGGCTATAAAGAGATACTATTAAATTATCAGCATCAGAAAGCATTGGTTATTTAAAAAGAGGCAAAACAAGAAATGGTTTGATGAGGAATGTGTCGACATTGTAAAGAAAAGAAAGCTAGCAAAAATGAAATGGTTACACGAGCCAAATGAGGTAAATTTAGAGCAACGGAAAACCTCCAGGTTACAAAAGAGTAGAGTAAGTAAGAAGAGGTAATATTTGAGAGAGAAGATTAATGGTCTTGAAATGAATGCAAAAAATAGGAACATTAAAGAATTATATCAGGGAATTAGGATAGAGAAAAAAAGGTTTCAGGCTAGAAACAAACATAATTAGGAATGAAAATGGGGATATGATTGCAGATTCCAGGAGTATAATAAATGAAAGGAAAAGTTACTTTAATCAGCTATTAAATGTACATAAAGAACAGGATATTGAAGAGGATAATTTACAGACAGCAGAAATGCTAGTCGCAGAACCAAGTGCATTAGAGGTTGAAATGGCGATATAAAATTTGAAGATGTATAAAGCATCAGGTCAGATAAGATCCCAGCAGAACTGATAAAATCAGGGGGAGAAAAAATTCATGGACAAGATATATCAGTTGCTTAATTTTATTTGGGAAAATCAAGCTCTTCCAAATTAATGGAGAGAATCAATTTCCACACCAATTTATAAGAAAGGAGATATAAACTGATCGCAAAACTACAGGGGTACCTCATTACTTTCAACTTCGTACAAAATTCTAACAAATATATTAGTAAGCAGACTTACTCATTATACTGATGATATTCTAGGAGATCATCAATGTGGATTTAGAAGAAACGGGTTTACAACAGATCAGATTTTTAGAATAAGACATATTTTAGAAAATAAATAGGAATATAATGGTACTGTACATCAACAATACGTAGACTTCAAAAAAGGCATACGATTCAATTAAGAGGGAGAAGTTATATAGTATCTTGCTGGAGTTTTGAATTCCTAAAAAAGTTAGTTATATTTATGAACGTGTCTAAATGGCACAATGAGTATGGTGCGTGTAGGCAAACAGTTTTCGGATACTTTTGAAATCAACAATGGGTTAAAGCAAGGAGTTGCACTATCTCTTCTACTATTTCATTTTGTACTAGAGCATGTCATTAAATCTTTAGAGAATGTAGAAGGCCTACAACTCAATTGTATTAATAAGCTGTTAGTTTATGCTGATGATGTAGTATTATTGGCCGATAGCGAGGAGATACTAAAGGACAACACGCACACACTATTGAGTAACACTAAGAAATTAGGACAGGAAGTAAATATCAATAAAACTAAATATATGGTCACACGTAAAAGTCATTATATAATGACAACTGATGGAAATTTTGAGGAAGTGGCTGAATTCAAATACCTAGGAATAATAATACAAACAAGAAGGAATGAGATGCACAAAGAAATAAAAACCTAGGCTCAATTCTGGAAATGCGTTCTATTATGCATTGCAGAGACTCTTGACGTCCTAACTCCTTAAAAAAAGTTAAACTGAAAATATATAAAACTGTTATTCTACCAGTTATATTATATGGATGGAAAACATGAACTCTTACTTTAAGGGAGGAAAGGACATTACGATTATTAAAGAATAAAATTCTTAGGAAAATTTTTGGACCAAAGAGAGATGAACAGACAGGTGAATGGAGAAGACTACTTAGCAAATGAACTACATAGTCTTTATAGGAAGGGCAGATATAATAAGAACAGTTCAGTGTCATAGACTGCAATGGGCAGGACATGTGGCACGAAATGGGAATGAAAGACGTGCATGGAAGCTTCTTGTAGGAAACCCAGAGGGAAAACGGCCAGTTGGTAGACCAAGAATAAGGTGGGAGAATAACAAGAATAACAGTAAATAGTTATTTGTGGGGGAAGTAGATTTTACAGGGAATGATTGGAAAACATTAACTCAAGATAGGGATGTAGAGTAGAGTGCTTATGTCCGCGAGGCCATGAACCTATGTGTTCGATAGAGCCAGTGAGCCGTGAGTTATATATATATATATATATATATATATATATATGCAAAGAAGAATATTAGAATGGAAATTGGATTGATGGTTTATTGAACAGCATGAGGGAAAAAAGGATTGGACGATAGAGATTGAAATGACAGAGAGACATGGAGGAGATTGACTATGCGCATTAAGAAGAAACCTGGTATATACTTATACACACACACACACACGCACATATATATATATATATATTTCATGGTCATTTTCGGTATCAAATAAGTAGGATCGTTGAAGGTATGACTTTTTTTTTAAATCGTTCATGAGAACTACTCAAGTACCTAAATTCATTCGTTGTGATTTGCTAAAACTGTATATTAGATATGATAACGGTAAAAATGTGGTCGTCTAATTACTAAGAATGACAATTACAGTATATCATAGTAAAGTGGGTACTTTGTCACATTTACGAATATTTTTGTTTTCACTACTTTAGCAGAAGTATTGTGAATCTCATTTGATTAAAAAAAGAATTAAATCGATTTCTCATCTCTAATACTAGTAGAAAGTTTTTTTTTTCAATACAAGTATTGTATAGTTCTGTTAGAGTGATTTTATTTATTTATTTTGAATTGCCTGAGATTGAATATTTGTTTGCATAAGGGGGATATTTTATGAAAACGATAAATAGTATAAACACGGTAAAGTTTGACATTGGAATGGGAACATATGAATGTATAAGAGGTCTATAAAACCCGGGGCTACTTATGACGTATGATCCTAGATTTGAAAGCAATAAACTTGCTTTATCCAGTCTATATTGCTTTGAATAACCCTCCACAATGTTTTTTTTTATGTTGAAAATAATTCATAACTAGGGTTTAGTGGGCAGTTTCCAATGCTTTTATGAAATGAATCAATATTTTCTTTTACAAGTGTCTCATATGTTCAGAATTTCTAGTTAAATGGTTAATCCTCGGTTGTAATAAGTTTACGTTTGTGAAACTTACTAGCGTATTGTTTATCCAATTTATTCCCATGATGCCTGTTTTACACTACACTTAATGGATCTCAAGAGAACATTCTTCACATGACCTAAATATTGACTTACATACAGTTGTTTTCAAGAGTAATTAAATCCTAAGCATCCAATTTCGTTGCTGTAAAGCATGAATGGCGATTAGAATAGTTTTCAGCAGTCACCCGCGGTGGGCATGTTCCTTGCTTCTACTGCCGAGGGTCACGAATGCAAGCGCAGCCGGGGTACAGTGGATATTTTTAGGATGGAAAGATACAAAGAGCAAGTGATCCGGGAGGGACTTTTAGCTATGGGTCCCGAGTCTGAAAATTTCCAGGCTCGTTGAAAGATCCTCAAGCCTGGATAAAGAAGCCTCTGAGCAAAATGTAATCGTTCTTCCTATATCTAAATAATATCTTATTTGCCTACTAGATGTCTCACTGGGGCGTGAAACGTGCCACTCATGTTGTGATGGTGGTTAGCACATAGCTATAATGCCACCGATGCCACTAATCGTTATAGTGAGGAATATATAGATATAAATGTGATAACATTATTATTATTATCATTATGGAAGTATGACCGAATATATATCTCCACGGTTTTCCTATGCTCTAATTAATTATTACTAAATCGTCATATTCTCACCATCATTGGCCTCAATTTTATCAAAGAAAATGGTTGACGATCGAGAAAAATCTTCTCCCTTCGAGTGTGGATTTGATCCTAAAAATTCTTGAACTTTTAATAGTCCACGGATGATTTGGAATTCGAAAGGAAAATGTACTACTTTGTTAATAATAAAATACACTTACAAAATAAGATAAATTTAACAATACATCCATCCATAGTAATTCTGCCCGAAGGTAGGTCCTTCACTGCAATCATATCATTTTCATGCTATGCTTGCAGCTTTACTAGGGAATTGTAGTTGTGGTAGCTTCCCGTTGCTTTCCACACCGGTGAAGGATGATGATGATGGCCATATGATTTCGGGGACTGTTTGGGCCTTAAAGTTTTCCTAACATTTGTCTTACAGGCGAGGAAAACCCCGATAAAAACCTCACCCAGAAAAAACTGCCCCGACCAGGGAACGAACCCGGGCCCGCTGCGTGACAAGGCAGCACGCTACCTCGAGACCACAGCGGTGGACTAACAATACATAATAAAATAATAATATTATATACACCAATTATAATTATATAACTTATGGCATTGCCTAGAAGTCCCTCGTACATTAATTGTTCTTCCACTATATTTGGTAATTAATATAATTTCAGTTTTCTCATCTCTCTAAAATACTCTGTCCAATCTTACAACTGATTATTCTTATAATTCTAATTTGTTTAATTGATTAACAACATCTCCCTTCTTACACAAAAATATAGAAATACATGGATATAGCCAGCTTGTTATAATATGATTTTTAAAATGGTTCCTTGGCGTTTCTATATTTTTTTTTCTTAAACATCAGTTATTTTCCCTAAAGTGATATTAAGTTATTTAGATTAATTTTAATATCGTAAATAATGAAATGCACAAACTTGCCGACAATAAATATTAATCATAAGTAATGCCACGAGTGATTTCCAATTTATCTAGAGAATTTGGAAATCAAGAGTGGCATTTGTTAGGACTATTTAACGAATAAAATTAAGCTGTTTACTCACAAATCATTATTTAACTATAGATATTTTAAAATATTTATATATTTAATGTAAACGGCGATGTTTGAAAACAAATGAGAAAGGATTGTTACGCTTCATCTGCTTCTTTTGTTTATCACTTCAAGCAGATCATATTATTTATTGCCAAAGGAACGCAATATTGTAAGAATGCTCTCTAGTGGAGAAAAAATGAAATACATCAAACTGTATATTAATTCATTTCTGATGTCGTTATACTGTAAATATGACAATTATATTTTTCTGCATTATTACCTGGGGAAAAATACATTTAAGAAAGTGAAAAACGGTGGTTTCTTTTTTTGGTGGTATAATCAATTGCTACAAATATTTTTATATTAACTCCTGTAAGCGCTATGTGTTGACATCCATGCACTATATATACAATCTGGTAGCCGTATTTCTTATAGGATCAGTCACTGCAAAATAATGGTCAGACCTGTTCAGAATATTAAAAAGGAGGTGCTTTCTTTAATATGGTAGATTTAACATTGATAAATATTTGGTGAAACACGACTGTGATTGGCTGTAAAACAGAAATCATTGAAACGTGATTGGTCATTGACTCCATTTTGGGGCATGAGTTAAATAGTCACGAAAAGTCCGTTACTCCCTTGTAGATGTTGAAGTGTCGCCGTCAGCCCTTCACTTCAAAGCAATACTTAACTAGGTTATTTACGTCTTAAACTAGGAACACTCCCCCTTAGTTGAATTATTGGGGATTTTGACTCCTACTGATCAATGAATTAATTCTTTAATAATCATTGTTCTATTTCCTTATTCTCGATTTCATGGAATAATGGCATATATCACTATATGATCTTCTTAGCCTAATTTATAATAATATTAACGTTTCTACGGCACCACGCTCATGACATCTGTAGGGAATAAGCATAACTAAAGTAGTTTGGTCAAGAAACTTGTAACAATGGAGCAGCTTAGCCTAGGTTCAAAATATCGTGAAACCAAAATATAAGTAAGTAAGAATAATTTTCAAATTTTGGGTTCCAGGTAAATCTTCACGCCTAATGATCCGATTTTATTTGTGTAATGAATATCTTTATTTGCAATTAAATAGCATATACCAAGGTTCATTAAAGCGATGAAAATGTTTGCACTAAAATGTCAGCTTTCCGGTTAATTCCCACTCCTAATTATCCAATTTAATAGATTAACGAATCGTTGTGCTGCTTAGGTAATTCAGGAACAGACACAGATCTATTTCAATTTGAAATTCCCATATACCTGTATTAGTGAATTTCTATTCGCATTACAACAGGACCGCTTCTACCAAGAAGACATTATTATGAGAATTATTCAGTGACATATAAACTAATTGCAAACGTAACGTATAAATTAATGCACTCAGGCTTGATGTTCGCAAGCAATATTTAATACAACTACAGAAAAAAATTCTAATAAGGGTACACTGGAATTTCAGATAGAGAGAGATTTGTGTCTATTCCTGGATTGCCTATGTAGCAAAAACAACAATTTACAAGGGTGCTTCTCCACGTAAAGCTGGGGATCTTGGGTTCAAATCGCGGTTTAGGGACTTTTTTTCTCTACGTTTATATTATATGTTTCATGCAAACAGTACGTCTTAGTACATTAATTTTAATATTACATTTGTAATTAATAATTAGCTGACATGACACTGAATATATTCCCATTGTAATGTCTTCTCAGTAGAAGCGACATTGTTGTAATGCGAATAGAAGTTCACTAATAGGGATGTATGGGGATTTCGAGTAGAGAAAAATTCGTGTATTTTCCTGGATTGCCTTAGTAGCACAATGGATTAGTGAGCAGGGCGTAGAAAGCTGAACATTTAGGTTCAAATCCTGGTTTAGGCAGATATTTTTCTCTTTGGTTGTATTATATATATATATATATATATATATATATATCGATGTTATAATTAATTTTGACATTTAGCAATGAAAGCCAAATATAATAATAATAATAATAATAATAATAATAATAATAATAATAATGCTTTATTTTAGCTGGCAGAGTTAAGGCCATAAGGCCTTGTCTTCCACTCAACCAGCGAATAGTTGAATTATACAACAATTACATACATATTACAATTTTAAGATATTATTAAATACAGACTAAACAAAATACAATGATGATGTGATCTAATACTAGCTAATACTAACAAAAACATAGAATATAATAAAATTAAAATGATATAAAATAAAGTAAGTAGCTTCCTAGATGATTATTGATGGAATGCTCTATATAGTTGTTATGTAGTTAATGTTGTCATTGTGTCGAAGTTAAAATATCAGTTAATTTGGTTTTAAGTAATGATAGCGATTGACAGTCCCTGACATGACTGGGAAGTGCGTTCCGTGCAAACTAGTCATAGATATTGTGTAAGATTCAGAGTATAGGCGTGCCCTGTGCTGTGGTATCAAAAGTAAAAGAAGAGTCTTGTGATCTTGTTCCTAAATTGTGATGAGCCGATAAATTTTGAAAACGTGTTGTTAAATAACTTCGTAAATATGTGTGCAGAGTTTGGAATAGTAAGGTATGTGAATGTAAAGTTCTTCTGCCATTTAGTCGTAGCCATGATAAGGCCTGAAATTAAGGAGACACGTGGTCATAACGGCCGAGATTGAATATAAATCGAATGCACGCGTTATGAGCACGCTGTAGTCTGTCAGTGAGATCAGTTGACAGATTAGTCAGTAATATGTCGCAGTAGTCGAAGTGTGGCATTATAAGGGTCTGTACAAGTATTTGTTTTAATTTTGTAGGAAGGAAGTTTTTAAAACTATTTAGGGAGTGAAGGAATGATACTATACGAGAAGAATTAAATATATATAAAATTGAAGATAAAATCAGCGAAAATAATAAGAAATGACCAGAACACTTAAAGAGAATGAACAACGAAAGAAAACTAAAAAGAACCTTCCTGTATAATCCCAGAGGAACAAGAGATGTTGGCCGACCACGTAGAAGATGGACTCCACTTTTAACTTCGCCGGAACAGGCTGCATAGCCTAAACCTTGTAGAAGAAGAAGAACTGAGAACACTTTCTTGCAGGTATTATTCACCTGGATTTTCCAGTCTAGGTGTTGGTCCATGTAGATACCCAGATTTTTTACTACTGAGCTGTAGGGGATGTTTTTGTCATTTAGGAGAATGGTAGGGATATTTTTGTAATTTATAATGCTTTGGATTCGCCGATGTCCTATAATTATGCACTGTGTCTTGTATGACATGAAACGAAAAATTAACCTGGATTTTAATCTGGACATCTAACTCCTAAACCTTAGTGCGATACCGTCTTCGCTATCCAGGCTCCGAATGCAAACATTAATTAAGTTATTAGTCCATAATTGATTCTAGGGATTGTTTCAGAACTCTATTCGCAATTACAGTTACATTTTTCCTTTCCTTATATAAAATTCTCTCTCATGAAAGGCAGCCGGTCATCGATCGCAGTGCCATTTTACGACTTCTATAACAATACATATTTTTAACGAGAATGTTTTACTTTATAGCAATAACGCTTTTTTATTTCGATGTTATAATTAAATTTTGAGATTTAAAAATGAAAGTAAAATATTATATGGAAAGAAAAATTAACGCCTGAATCGACCGATGTTAGAGTGCGTACCCATATAGATTTTAGATTCACAGTACTCTTATACAAAATATGAGCATTTTGGCTGATAACAGTATAAAAATGTAAAAAAAAGTTTCGCAGTGGTTATTGTTTGCTTAAATTATCCAGCTGTGCAGAAGAACTGCGAATCAGACTGATTAGACCATACTGTCCATAATTGTTCCTTACACACATCAAACAGTAAGCACTGGGTACCACTAAATAAATATTTACGTATTCAGTGAATATATCAAAAGAGTAGTATAAAAATAACCATGCTAATGAAGCAGGCACATCTACTGAGGAAAATATAAATGTTTTCATTGCTGTTTTTTTTAACTTTCTCTGTTAACCCTTTTGACATTTTCCTTTCGTTTTACTATTACTCCTTACTGTTTTACATTGTTTTATCATTGTAACGTGTTTTCTTTTTTCATAGAAGTTAATACCCATACCCAAGGTGCAAATTTAAATTCCTCCCACCGGGAATCGAACCCGGGTCTCCGGAGTGGAATGCAGAGTCTCTATCGACTACACCACGGCGACGGGCATTGTTATTTCTAAACGACAACACTTAAAAATATATGAATTCTCACTGCCCACATATTATAAAGTGACGTGTTTGAAGTGGCGGTTTTAGTTTTATCGCATAGCAGCACATGCACATCCAAGAAGTAATAAAATACATTTTTAAGTTTTTAGAATAGCATTATTATCTAGTTTTTTCTCCTACTTTGGTTTCCATGATGTATACTTTTCTGTAATTCATCCTCGCGTTTCAAACACTATAACCACCCTCGCATGTGTGGGCGTATCCTTGAAGTCTGAACGCTGATTGATGATTTTGTTGATACATTATCGGTAAGGGTGCAGCAAACAATGCCCGAATATGTACATCAGGTATTGTGCGAGGGTTGACATTCCTATAGTCAATGATATAAATACATCATATAACACATTCATAAACAAAAATCAGTTACTTATAGACCTATATGGTGAAAGTAAGTGTTTATAATTTCAGACCTAACAAATTTTGAAACTGATTATTCAGACCCAAACAGAAAACTCTGAAACTATTT
The DNA here is from genome assembly GCA_030220185.1 of Diploptera punctata. Classification (NCBI taxonomy): domain Eukaryota; kingdom Metazoa; phylum Arthropoda; class Insecta; order Blattodea; family Blaberidae; genus Diploptera; species Diploptera punctata. The sequence continues at coordinate 2,560,425 of JASPKZ010001618.1, read as the reverse complement.
ATTATTTTTTGAATCACATTGGTTGTAGAAATGTTAGTATAAAATCAACAAATAATACCTCTAAATTGATTAACGCTTTATACATTCTTTATTAATATACTTACTTCAAAACAAGTCACCAGTTAAAAACTGCACATCGGTATTTCTAAAATCTCTTCCGAGAACATGACAGTAATATTTTACTTTCTTATTTACACAGTTTTGGGGCCTAGGCGGTAATAGCCATCCTTCTTGGTATCTTTCCTTGTGGCGTGGCTTGTTTGGTTAAATGATCCCGAGAGCTACTGTATGCCGGCGGTAGCATTGCTGCAGAAAGGGTTACCCATGGCGGACAGTTTGAAGCCGATAAGCCAGACGAAAAAAGTACATTGATCGATAGAGAAACGATATTACATCGTAAAAATATAACCGCCAAGAAGCGCTGACTTGGATTCCACTGGATAAGAATTTCCGGAGATAAAATGGTATCCTATTCGGATTTCTGGTGGGGCTAATTGAGGGAATCCATAGCAAAGGTTCAAACGCAGGAGATACGAAGGGCCAACACGCACACTCTATTAGGCGACACTAAGAAATTGGGGCTGAAATAAAAATAAACGAAACTGAATATATTATCACACATAAAATACATTATATCCTCCTGCATCCCAAAGAAAAGTTTATAAAGATAATCTCTTATTTTTGTGTTTGTAGGGAGCCAAAAAAAAAAAAAAAGGAGGAGATTAAAAAAATTGGCAGGCTTTTATGGAGGTCCTGAATTGAAAGTTTGTCCATTATAATTTTAGTTTCACCTGTAATGGGTACATAGTGGTGAAATAACATACCTTGAAGAAAAATATAGGTTTTTAAGGGAGGCATTAAAGGGGGTTTATGCAAGGTTTCATATATGGTACCTTTGGGCTCAAGCAAGTTTTTTTCCCCCTTTTAATGATGCTACCATCTAAAGACTGCAGTTGAAAAGGGGGGGAAATCCCTGTATATATGTGGTACGTGTGTGTGTGTGTGTATGTGTGTGTGTGTGTGCTTCAAGCTCCGAAGATATCGAATACGATATCATATTATGGTACCAAAAGATGATGGAGGACGTAATGAAAATGGACAAATAAATTTTGAAGAAGTGGCAGAATTCACATATCTAGGAACAATAATTACAAACAAGAATGATGTATAGAAACAAATTAAACATAGGCTCAATACTAGAAATGCATGCTTTGAGCATTACAGGGACTCTTGTCGTCCCAACTCCTTAAAAAAAAACGTGAAACTGTTATTCTCCTAGTAATATTGTATGGTTGCGAAACATGGATCTTACTTTAAGGGAGGAAAGGAGATTACGAATATTTGAGAATAAAGTTCTTGGGATTTTTTTGGCCAAAAAAGAAATGAACATACAGGTGAAGGGAGAAAACTACATAATAGTAAGATTCATGATATGTATAGGAAGCCAGATATAATAAGAACAGTTAAGTCTCGTAGACTGCAATGGGTGGGACATGTTGCACGAATGAAAGAGATGTATGGAAGCTTCTTATAGGAAAAACAGAGGGAAAACGGCCAGTTGGTAGACATAGAATGAGGTGGGAGAATAACATCCATGATATGAGGGAAGTAGATTATACAGGAGATGATTGGAAAGCATTAGCTCAGGATAGAGATGTATGGAGAGCTTATGTCCGCACGGCCTTGAACCTATGTCTTCGATAGAGCCAGTGAGTTGGTCAGAATGTATAATCCTATATAACAGTGAGCTACATGATCTTTTTGGAATCCAGATGTAATAAGAACAGTTAAGTTTCGTACACTGCGATGAGTGACACGAATGGGGAATGAAACAGGTGCATGGAAACTGATATTGTAGGAAAACTAGAGTTAAGGCGCTCAGTAAGTAGGTCAAGAATGAGGTGGGAAAATAACATTCAATTATTTGAAGAAGGTGAATTATCCCTTTGCCCCGCCTAGCGTAGTAAAGCGTACTGAATATGCTTTGTCGCTGTGTCGCTTAACGTAGTAAAACTACCGGTTAGTAATAGACATGTATTTCAACTTGCATTATTTTCTTGGAAAACTCTACTGTTTTTCTCATTTTTTTGTATCTGCGGAATGCAATAAATGTGACAACAAGGCTTGCTTTGTAAGTTTTAGTCAAATTCTAGCGGTATTTGTTTTGTGTTTCGAACCCTTTTTTGGAAGCATCTATCAGTACATCTGTAAACATGTTTAATGAAAGAACAGTTTATGTGTTAGGAAAACTATTTGTACTTTGAATTCACTGTGCAGCGAATATATTGTGGCCACGATTGACGAAGATATTGATAATTAAAGTGATAGTTGTGACGCTATGTGAATGGGTAGTTTAGCGCAAGACAGAGATATAGAGCGAGCGAGTGATGCTGAAGTAGATTTTGAAGCTCCAACTGTCGAGCGCACAGGTGACCAAGGAAACAATATTACTCTTTTGATAACAATTGGTCCTCAGAACATAAATTTTAAATAATTGGAATGTTTTTAATTGTCTATTGGTGTTGTCTGTAATTTGTAGGTTGTAACTATCGAAATACAACTTTTTCACTATTTATAGATATTCAATACCCTGATTTCGGAAGAAATATACCGCGAAAAAACAATAAATAAATTGTGTCCAAAGATGGTAGAAGTACATCCAAATGAAATTAAAGCTTATATAGGAATTCTCGTATATAGGATAAATAGATTTTTATTGGTAGAAACATAGTATAATGTATGACGTCAATTAGTATATTAATTACTGTGGTGTCTCAACTTGTCAATGCTAAAATATCCATGGACACTGTAAAGAGGATTCAAAGTCAATACCAATTTAATTTTCTATTTTTTTAATTTCAATTAGGATGTTAATTTATACCATTTGGAAGACTACTGAATATATTAACCGGTACCATCTCATAACTATTGTGAGTTTTACTTAGATATATTTGATCTTCCAGAAATTGGAGGATATTTTCTGGATGATTTTTATCTATGTGCATATTATAAAACAAATATGACACGCGATTTGAAAAAAAAAATCGCAGTTCCTCCATTCCAGCGATGATGCCTATAACCCATATTAGGGGAAGAATATTACGACTATTTATTCGAAGTGTGTCCCGCAATTATATTGTTAAGTATGGTGATATCGTTATAACTAAGGGACGGATTTTCATGACCTAAAAAATGGAAAATATGCATGACCTAAAAAAAGGTTCAAATATGACCTAAAAAGATAAACATATGACCTTATAATTGAATGAATTTTTTATCCATACTATATTAATTGTTCTTTCATATTCATTTTCAATTGTATCATAAGAAGAAGGAATCTTGTATTGACAAGTGCAAACGTTTGCTACCTGTTAACAGAAACCTTCGAAACAAATGTACTGTGAAACTGACGATTTTTACACAGATACAATGTTGGTAGTCCACCGCTGTGGTCTCGTGGTAGCGTGCTGCCTTGTCACGCAGCGGGCCCGGGTTCGATCGCGATCGGGGCAGTTTTTTTGGGTAATGTTTAAAAGTAAATAAATACGAGTAAATAGAATACATTTGCATTCATATTGTCTGAAAACAATTGAATATTTTATTTAGTAAATTTCCTGTCACATTTTTGTGTCTACGTGTTCTTCTCAATTTCACTATACACAATGTTCAATTTTTATATGTACATAGTTATAAGTAAGGGGAGGATTCCTATGACATGTCATATTCTTACCAAAGCCTATATTCTAAGCTTCAAGTAAGTAAAAACATTTATATACGCTTTATTATTAAGATTATGTGGTTTTTATAGGGTCTTAATAGTCATATTTCTCACTTTTCAGATCTTTGATCATACGTGTGCTTATTTTTATGATAAAGTCATATTTTGGGTGTTTTTAATAGCCTAGTCATCAGGCGATTGGAAATAACCAACATTGTCTATCCATCCATAGTAATTCTGTCCGAGGGCAGGTTTTCACTGCAATCATAGCATTTTTATGCTATGCTTTGCAGCTTTACTAGGTAATTGTAGCTGTGGGAGGCTCCCGTTGCTTTCCACACAGGTCAAGTATGATGATGATGATGATGAGATGATAATGATAAGGATGATAATGATGATGGCCATATGATTTAGGGGACCGTTTGGGCCTTAACGTTTTCCTGACATTTGTCTTACAGGTGAGGAAAAACCCCGATTAAAACCTCACCCAGAAAAACTGCCCCGACCGGGATCGAACCCGGGCCCGTTGCGTGACAAGGTAGCACGCTAGCTCGAGACCACAGCGGTGGACTACCAACATTGTATCTGTGTAAAAATCGTCAGTTTCACAGTACATTTGTTTCGAAGGTTTCTGTTAACAGGTAGCAAACGTTTGCACTGGACAATACAAGATTCCTTCTTCTTATGATACAATTGAAAATGAATATGAAAGAACAATTAATATAGTATGGATAAAAAATTCATTCAATTATAAGGTCATATGTTTATCTTTTTAGGTCATATTTGAACCTTTTTTTAGGTCATGCATATTTTCCATTTTTTAGGTCATGAAAATCCGTCCCATAGTTATAACGATATCACCATACTTAACAATATAATTGCGGGACACACTTCGAATAAATCGTCGTAATATTCTTCCCCTAATCTGGGTTTATATGCAGCACTCTACCTCGAGAACTCAGTAGATATATATATATCATCATCATGACAAATTCGTTTTAGGCCGTGTGGTCTGTACGATATATATATATATATATATATATATAGAACACACATTGCGCCCTTATAATATTACATAATTACTTAATAATTACATAATGAAGAAATTCGTAATTTCAAAACAACCAAATTTTTATTTAATTTGTTTCACATGATTTTCAAAGAAGTAGCAGACAAACCTATTCCACATATGCCATTCTTCAATTAAACTTGTGGACGAGACATTTAAAATTTAAATGCCCTAAAAGGAATATGTCTCTCTACAGCGAACCAATAGAAATCATTGAGCTGGGCAAAGGGTTATACATGAGAAAATTATAAAACATTAGCTCAGGAAGGGATGTATGTCCATGCACACATGAACATTTGGGTACGATAGCCCAGTGAGTTAGTTAGGTGATAACCACCATATTCCTGGCACTTACCTACTTGAGATAAGGAATAGGGGAAAATAATTCTTCGCTTTCTAACCTTGGTGACAATGACTGTAGCACTGAGAGCAATTTTATAGAAGCAGATCAGATAATTTAGAAGATATGAATCTGGACTATACATTATATTATCTTGTACGGTACCAGAGAATGTGCGAAATTAGTTCCCTTAATACTCAGTATATTTCCAAAATACATTTGAAATCAGACAACAATGCTCAAAATTTACGTCTAAAAATTCCACATACGCCTTTACAAAATATATTTAACAACGCGAACCAACATGAAATACAAAGTAAAAAAATATGATGAGTTCTGAGAAATATTTATTTTACTATTTATTTAATGCAGGGCACTTGAAATACAGATCATTCACCCGTTCTGAGAAATAGACATACAGTTTTTAACAAATATATGGGGTATTTTTATATACCTTGCCGATAAATTTAAAGTTCAGAATTAAAAGAACCTAAAGTTATCACGGTCGGTGTGTGATTCTCAGATTAAAAAAAAAGTGAATTTAATATTATGAAAGCATTGGCTATGTTACGAACGTTGACTTGTTAAATTTGGCAGAAACAAAAGAAAAGGCAGGTTAGTGGGGAAAAAGAGTTTTTAACACATGTGCGCACATTCACACGCTCTCCAGGTCCAGTCATGTGACCATGTTGTCATGACAACCAATCCCTTCTGCTTTTGTTCTCAAGAAAATTCAATCCTATACCTGCATAAAAAGTCGGTTCTAGGACAGTATTCCTATTGAAGCATGTTGATAAGATACGTTAATATTTTAATAATTTAATAAGTTGGCTCAGACTCCAGAAAAATAAGACTCGTATTCGAAATATTCTGGGTTCTAATCCCGGCACCGAATAATCTGACACATTAATAAATCGTTTATTTTCTATGTCATCAAGCCAATCACTCCATTGCAACCATTATTTCGTAAACCATTACATAGGGTAAAATTAGTGAACTCGTGACAATGGCAAATTCGTGATATTTTCTTACATTCATCTGTGTTAGCAGAATATCAGGTCTACTGCCGAAGATACCTTAGATATCGCAAGATGAAAGACAAAATTTCAGACCCATGATGATCAGCTGATGTACTGCAAACCACATATGTAATTATATAGGGTGTATCAAAAAAGGATGGCGCAAACTTAGATGGTTGAAAGAACACGATAATAGAATCAACAATGTCCCAGTAAAACATGGGTCCGCAAACGAGCCGTTTGCGAGATAATTACGAATGTACGGTTACAAGTAAACATCGTCCTAGTTAGTAAAAATGAATTTGAATTTATACTTTACTATTAATTTTTCATCTCATTTAGTTCGCATTTCACGTTTTACAGTTCAATTCACTTATGGATTACCTGTTAAAGGAGATGTTCGAAGTATCTTTCTTGCATCTGGATGCAATACTGTGATCGTCTCTGCAATGAATGTCGACTTCTTTCGAAAACTCCTGGTTCATTTCTGAATTCTTGACAAGCATGTACAACTCTCTGCTCCAAGTTCTTCAACCGTGTTAACGGGTGTGCTGTACACTTCCCTTTTGAGGTGACCCCAGATACAACAATCGAAAGGATTTAGATCAGTGGATCTTGGAAGCCAAGGTACAGATCCGCCTCGACCTATCCATCTTTGGCCGTATCTGCGCGTTAGATGCCGTCTCATAGCAGCAGCAAAATGTGCCGGAGCTCCATCATGCATGTGCCACAAACTGTGACGTTGCTGAAGGGGAACATCCTCAAGGAATCCTGGAAGATGACGCCGCAGAAACGGTACCTCCGTCCATGAAGTTTTCGTGGAAGAATGTTTGGCCCAATGAGATGATCACCTAGTACTCCTAACCACACATTCAGTGAGAAACGGTGCTGATATGATGACTCATGAACAACATGTGGGTTTATTTCTCACCAAAAATGTGTATTATGATAATTAAAAACACCATCGCGTGTGAATCCTGCTTCGCCTATAAATAAAATGTTACATGTGAAACGAGGATTGACTACAGTCTGTTGTTGCATCCACTGATAAAAGGTCACTTAGGAACAAAGTCCGCATCATTGAGACATTGGACTCTTTGGAAGTGGTAAGGGTACAGTAAATTGCGCTGTAAAATTCTCCATACACTACTGTGGCTTAGAACAGGCACTTGTGTGGCAATTCTTCTCGTCGAGGTTCCTGGAGAGAGCTGTACTGCTTCCAGCACCATATTCTCAACCTGAGGCGTAATGCGAGCAGGACTACCTACTGCTCTGCCATGTGCAAAAACCCCATTTTCTCTCAGGCGCTGATGGACACTTGTAAATGTACGACTTTCGGGGTGTCCTCGATCAGGATATGTTTCTTGGTACAAGCGTGCAGCCTCCCGTGCATTGTCATTAGCCCTACCATACATGAAATGCATATCCGCATACTCTTCGTTACTGTAAGGTTCCATTGTAACTACAACACAGCACAAGTGGCACTCCTCAGACGAGACTGATACCTTTTGAGACTGTGTACTGTATCCGTCCTGTACGTTCTGCGTGAATGGTTTGATTACAACTCGCAACTCTCGGCTATGTTCAGTTTTGTAAACAATGGACATAGGACGGCTTCAATTGCGCAAGGAGTAAACCGTACGATGTTACAAACAATGACGTCAGTGGCGGCTTGTAACCATACATTCGTAATTATCTCGCAAATGGCTCGTTTACGGACTCATGTTTACTGGCACATTGTTGCTTCTATTATCGTGTACTTTCAACCATGTAAGTTTGCGCCATTCTTTTGGATAAACCCTGTATATCACACGTTTACTCAAATAACGGGTTTATTTGGGTTTTAACTAGACCTATAATTTTATAACGTTATGTTGAAAGCCTAGCGAGGTCTATATTTTAACATGAGTACAATTGGAAAAACAAATGCAGATCCAAGATAACCGGTGGTGAATCTGCCTTACTGCAAACCACACACACACACACACACACACACACACACACCACACACACACACACACACACACACCACACCGCACGCACGCACGCACGCACGCCCGCACGCACGCACGCACGCACGCACGCACGCACGCACGCACGCACGCACGCACGCACGCACGCACGCACGCACGCACGCACGCACGCACGCACGCACGCACGCACGCACGCACGCACGCACGCACGCACGCACGCACGCACGCACGCACGCACGCACGCACGCACGCACGCACGCACGCACGCACGCACGCACGCACGCACGCACGCACGCACGCACGCACGCACGCACGCACGCACGCACGCACGCACGCACGCACGCACGCACGCACGCACGCACGCACGCACGCACGCACGCACGCACGCACGCACGCACGCACGCACGCACGCACGCACGCACGCACGCACGCACGCACGCACACACACACACACACACACACACACACACACACACACACACACACATATATAGTAAAGTATCACGAGTTTATCATTTTCACGGGTTTACCTGACTTTTACCTAAAATTTAAGCTGACTATTTAACTAATGCCCAAAATGGGAGTCAATGACCAATCACGTTTCAATGAATTTTGTTTTACAATCATTGACAGTCGTGTTTCACCTCACTCTTTATCGAATTATCTTTACCAGCTCCTGCTTTTGTGATAAAGAAAGTTCCTCCATTTTAATATTCTGAACAGGTTAGAGCATTATTTTTTTGCAGTGACTCACTCTCCAACAAATACATTGAATATAGCAAATAATGAACAGATTCCTTCCAACTACACATTTGATAATTGTGTGTTCAATAATTGCGTTTTTAAACTGAGTTATTTACTAAAATATAAATTAATAACCTATAACGATTTTACTGAGTTTTTACTAAAAATAAATTAATAACATATAATGTTGGATATCATATAGGCCCTACAATTTGATGTGTTTCAGTTTTTCTCCACTAGGGTGCATTTTTACAATATTGCTATCCTATTTGGCAATAACTAATATTATCAAGTTGCAGTGAATGAATAAATGAAACGTAACCACACATTTCTGATTTGTTTTCAAACATAGCTGTTTACATTAAATATATAAATATATGCATATTTTAAACTACCAATAACTATATTTAAATAATGATGTTTGAGTAAACAGCTTAATGTTATTCGTTAAATAGTCCTAACAAATATCATTCTTGATTTCCAAATCCTCTAGATAAATTTTCGAGCCGCAAAGTGACTCGTGAATGTATCCATGATTTGGAAATCACTCGTGATATTAGTTATGATAACGTTAGGAAAAAAACCTAGCCTCTTAAAATTTTCATCTCTGTTGTTTATATTTTTCTTTCGTCTGATTTGTTCATGACCAAATTCTCACATTCATATGATTGTTCACAATTTTCATCACTTCATGAAATTACATCTGACTCTTTCTTTTAGTTTGTTGCCTTCTTATGGTACCACGCATCATTTAGAATGTATCATGTTTCCAATCTGTATCATGATCCGATTCAATGCTTATCATACAATCTAGACAAGCAAATGTATTTACTTGTTGAGTAATAAAATAATTTAATAATTTATTACTATTTCCGATCCCACATATATTGTTTTTTATTTGTAGAAATCTTAAAATTAAATTTTGTATATTTTTATTGAGTTTATGGGTATTCTTTTGAAGGTTATCTTCGTTGACCCCAAAAATCACCTGGTCACGTGCACGTGAAATTGTATTAAATAACATATTGCAATAATATTTTATATTTTGCAAACTACTCTAAAAGAGTACCCTTTTAAATGAGACTGAGATACATATTTTATAATATATACAAAACATTTTCCTCCGCGTATATTTGAGATCCCAGATTAGCCTTTTGAGAATCATCATTAATTTCAGCACTCTAGATTCAGTTATGTACTATACATCACAATGTATAACACTAATTTTCGTCTTTTTTCTGATCGTTCTCATTCCAAAGCTTAGTTATTACCTCATAATGTAGTGCTCCTTTGCAACTGTTTCATTTTATCTGTAGGGATCCTAACTTCTGAGTATTTCATTAATAGTAACTAATTCTAAGTAAGTAGCTTATTTTGCTATAGGATTTGTCTTCTAAGTATCCTCATGTTAAAATGTAAGTTTTCCTCGTAACATTATCAGGTAGATGGTAAGGTAAGTTATGGGACCTCTACCAGTAACGTGAGAATTATAAACAGCAGTACCCAACTACGACATGTCATCCTATACCATCTGGATGATCGTCTACTCTATAATTGATATGAACCCAGCTCCCGACAGTAAGCTGTGGGACTTCTTTGCATGTCGCGCAATGCAAAGACAAGGGCCATTCACAATTAAAATTATACATAAAATATGCATAAAAATTGCACAGAGATATACTACGTGATTGAAACATTCACAATAGAGAACGGAAATACGGGTAAAAATGATAGGTTATATCAAATGAATCAGCTGATTTAAAATGACTGCCAGTGGCTTTCCGACAAAAATCAGCTGAAGTAAAATGAGATACGGTATTATTACAGGAAATGTAATTTAATCAGCAACAACGTAAATAATAAATAAGTCCATTAATCCCCTACAAGGTAAGGATCTCTTACCACCCGGTAGGGCTAGCTCAACGATGAGCTAGTATATATGATTGAATTGGTCTACTTTTGCTAGTCTTACTAATTCAGATAGAATTCGTTTTTTTTTCTAATATATTTCTCATTAGGCGATGTGTCAACCACAAGTCACTCGTTGACATCTGTAAGTACATAAGCGTAACTAAATTAGCCTAGTTAAGAAACACCTATCCCACGTGGGACGTGTGGTTTATATACTTTCTCAAATTCAGATCTGAATATTTCATTAAAATATCCTTAACCCATCGTGCCTCTACCTCCTCCTTCCTTGTTATATTATATAATTAAATATTAGTCCATCCCTATACTTTATCATTATCATCATCATCATCCTTCGCCGGTGTGCTACCACACCTATAATTCCCTAGTAAAGCTGCAAGGCATAGCATTGTTTCTTTCCACATCTGTCTGTCTGTAGTCCACTCTAGACCACATCACTGCATTCAATTATTAGGACCATATCTGACGTGAGCGTCCTCTGCTCCTTTTTCCTTGCTTCCCGTTCCACGTCGTTGTGGCGTAGGCCCACCTTCCTGGTACATCTTGGCCACTTTGTCGGCCCCAGCTCCATTTGAGTTTCCTGGTTTTTGTGGCCACGGCTTCCATTCTACTACTACTTCTTGTTCTTCTTAGTTCTATATTTTTAATTTCATGCTTTATTGATCCCTAGTATTCTTCTTTCCATTTTCCATTGACTCTATTGCATCGCCTTGATCTGGAGTTTCGTGAATATCCATGTCTGGCTGTCTTAAATTAGGACATGAATAACGAACACATAACGCAGAAATAAGACAACAACTAAAAGTAGAGGAATTAAACACAACAATAGAGGAATACAGAACAAACTGGAAAGAACACTTGGCAAGGATGACTGAGAATAGAATACCAAAAGCAGCATACAGCTATTCACCACGAGGAAGAAGAAGTTTGGGAAGACCAAGGAAAAGATGGAAGGAGCAGCAATTTGGAGCCGGAACAGGCTAGTAAATAAGCCTAAACCGTGAAGAAGAAGAAGAAGAAAAACGAACACAGGTTTGCAATATTTCATTGATGGAATGTTATTTATGTATAAATACTTACTAATGATTATAACTTCAACGCCATTGTTCAACCGATAAATTACTGCACTGCCATTGGTTGACATACGTTTGACATACGGTACTGTAGACGTTGACTTGAAAGTTTGGATTTTTCAAGTGTTTATGTTAACGTCTAGTGACTATATTCACATATGAAGAAAGATCTCTTCGACTGCTTTACGTCCTAGTCTTCGATTAAAGTAAGAACTTGTTTATATTCGCATATTTCTACCAAGAGGACGTCACAGAGAAGGAAAATATTGCAGCATGTCGTTAGGAATAAATATTAATGATACAAGTTACAAATAACGCAATGACGGATATGAAGTTAGGTTTAAAGCCAATAAAAGAAGGGAAGAATTCGAAAGTTGAATATCATTAAAATGCGAATGACGAAGAAGTAAAAGTAGGAAAATGAAGTCAATTGATCCAATTGGTAATTCCAGCATAGAGTGTAGATACGGTTATGTTAATGAATCCGGCAGAGGTTATATTTAAGAACTAAAAGATATTGGTTGTGTTTGGCCCGGTTTTATATTTACAGACGAGGTTCTTGTGTTTGCCCGTTGATCAAATTACTGGCAATGATCTGCTATGACTTGATCAATATTTGTGTGCCTAGTTATGGGGTAGTTTTACCCTCTCATTCCCTCCATCGTCTTGGTATGCATCCCAGTTGCCGGAGTTTGGCAAAGAATTGAAGCGTTTAGCTAACTAAGTTAGCAAATCACCCTTACTCCACCATCCCCTCCTTCTCTACGTGCTACATCTGCCCTTAAGGGGACACATAGCAAAGAAATCATTTTCCTTGCCAAAGTTTCATATTATAAAATGAAAAGTTTAAGAAAGTAATATAAAACTTTTTTTTCATCCCTCGCTGTTTCCGTAGAGAAATTGAGAGACAAGGAAAGGATGAGATCATGATTCGTTAGTCTGAATATGAAATGGGCTCATTCTGCGTCATTATTCAATGCCATGCCGAGGAAAGAACTCACAGATAAGGAAGTCTGTGACCTATAGTGTTCGGATACCAGAGATGTTCCTTTGCAAACTATACTTTCCCAACTCGTATGGATGATATAACTTACCTATATAATTTGAAAGAAATGACAATCGTCGATTGTAATATCCATCCATAGTAATTCTGCCCGAGGGCAGGTCCTTCACTGCAATCATAGCATTTTCATGCTATGCTTGCAGATTTACTAGGGAATTGTAGGTGTGGTACCTTCCCGTTGCTTTCCACGATTGTAATATAATAATATAAAAATAATCTACCAATTTCTATAACACAATATGTCCAATTATACATAAAATAATCTAGCTTATATAGTTACCTAGAATGTTAATCAATAAAAAAAACAAATTATTCAGAATTTAAGTAAACTATAGCCCTAAAATGCATTAACAACTCTTAGATATGAAATTAATGTTTGATTTGATGACGCTGTTTGACATCTGGAATCATTAAAAATGTATTTCAGAACTTGGCATGAATAAACCGAGGCATTTTGTTTCGGGATTTGCTTTAGATCTGCAAGGTAGGCTCCGCGATTTTCCGTCTCTTCTTAAAGATGCAATAAAGATATTTAACCCTGAAAAAAACCATTTATCTCTTCCTGATCGAACTCCTGAACTTTGAATTCAGGGACAGCGGGTAATAACTAGGCCACATTATCGTCGATGGCAGTGTTACATGGATATTGTCACTTACTTAATACAGGCTTCCCACTTTACAGCAGTTCGCCCTTGATTCTTGCTTTCCAGAGGTTCCTATTTTCCCATTTGTCCTTCTTCTATGCCCCTCTTCATCATGTCATCATATATTCCCTCATTCCATGTTCTTCTACTTCTCCCCCTCTTTATTCTGCCTGGTACCATCCAATCTAACACCTGTTTAGGCCACTGGTCTTCCAACATCCGTTGTACATGTCCATACCACTGTAAAGCTCTCTTTGTTATCCTATCGATAACAGTTTCTTGTGCATCCATTCCTTGTCTGAATGAAAAAAAATATATATATATGTAATGCCAAAGTTGTGGTTTAGAGATTTACATAGTAACAATCAATAACACAAAGAATGTAGATTGGTTAAATAGCTATATACATAGGTATATAGTTCTTCCCCCTTATAAATGTTTCCCATATTAACTCTGAAGGATTCTGTTTAAGCGTTAGGACAGAAAACACTCCTGATTCCCACAATTGTCTCCAGTTCAGAGTTGGCGTATTCAAACTCGGCCGGTTGATGGAATTTTAAGGATGTAACAATCCTCAGTATGGTTTCCTTCGGAAAAGATATAAAGCTAAAGGTTCGTGTCATAAAGTTACAGCACGTAAAATATCCTCAAGTCTGAAATAAGATGCATCAGAGCATAATTTGCTGGCCTTTCAGAACTTTATATAAATTGCGAAACTGAGTTTTTAAACACTTGCTATATAAAGTACTTATTAACCGATACTTGGAGACGAAGAAGTAAGAGAAAATACGTACCCCTTCGCTGCCCAGAGTCGAAATCGGGCCATCCAGTTCGTAGTCAGACGCCATTGAGATACCTTCCCATAAAATATTATTTTCTTAATCTACTCAGACTAGGCCTATAGGGCATGTCCCTATTTTAACCTAGCAGTAGAATTTTTATTGATTTTACCAGTGAAATTCTACCATAATAATTGTAATGTTTACTATCAACATTTTACTATCGCAAGAAAATTGAATAGTAACTCTAGTCTAGTTGTTTTACAGATTTAAAATAGCGAATTAAAATTTCTCCATAAAGTACAGTTATTTTTATATACTTTCCTGTTACAACATTGCAAATTATATAACTGGAACATTTCACATTCAGAACTTCAATTTCTTCCCAAAATGTCATGGAGCCGTGGAAGATTATCCTCATGAGGATTTTCATCAGTAGATTTCTACCTGCAAGGAAGATACCACGAGAAATGTATTCCCATTTTGTTAGCCGAACACTACTGGATCGTGAACAAAGACTTTACTAATACAAAATGTGACCGAGAATCATTTAATAGAAATTTTCATACGAGTAAAATGTATGTCTAAACATATAATTTACTACTTTAAACTATCCTTTTGTCACTTCATCATATTCTACCCAGAGATAAGATCTCCATATTATTCCACCTCAACTAATATCTTCCAATTGCTCTATATAAAATTCACCTCCTTGAAATCATGCTTAAAGTTATTCTCCTACCTCATTTTGCCTACCTAATGGACACTTTCCCTTTAGTTTTCCTACAAGAAGTTTCCATGCCCTTATTACATTCTCCATTCATGCCACAAGTCTTATTAATCGCATCTACGAGACTTAACTGTTTTTCTTTTTTTTCCTGTGCAGTTCGTGCAGCCATATATTTTTCTCCAATCGCCTGTCTGTTCGGCCTTCGTTGGTCCCAGATATTCTTAAGAATTTTATCCCTAAATGCCCGTAATCTTTTTTCCTCTCTTAAAGTGAGATACCATTTTCAGCATCCATATAGCTGGAAGAATTAGCTACTGTTATAGTCTAATATTAGTTTGAGAGACTTTGGGATGTCAAGAGTCCCTGTAATGCATATTAGCATGAGTTTGTCACTTGGTGTCAGTAACTACTAATTGAATAGTAAGAAGGAAATGTTCCAAGTTTTAGTGATTTTACACTTCATTAAATATCACACTTTAATGAAACGTAATATTGTATGATTACTTACAAGATATTGCAGTATAATTTTATAATTTAAATTTCATAATGTTTCTTTGTAATTTTCTCAAAAATGCAATCTGTCATATTTTCCTTCATTTTCCTAAATTATCCAATTAAATAAAATTTAAACGTGCGCTATAAAAATTACCTGCCACAGAAACAAATATTTGAACACGATATGAAAAAAGGATGCAAAGACTTAGTTAATTTAAATTAATGTAAAAAATTGTTTTATATTGTTGACCAGATAATTCATAAAGCAAATACGTAGTAATTTTTTAATGAAAAATTAATTTACCGTAGGTAAAATTTTAGATACTATTTTTGAATATTTGGAAATTTTGTTCTGATGGCGCACATTTGAATGATTTTTGTCTTATTTAGCATATTTTAACGTTTTCAAAATTTAAAGAAAATTCTATTCATACATTAATTTACAACATAAATCTGATGAAGAATGTACTTATAGGGTTTGTGAAAAATCCTATGTTTGCTGTTTTAAGTAAAATTTACGTGTCTTGAAAAGCCTTAAGTTTTAAATTGGAAATAGGCTATATCCTGTAAGAAACATTGGTTTTAATTTATTTAATATCTTAATAAAACAATTCAAACATTTAGTAGAAAATGCTAAAATGTGTGGAATTACACAAAAAAGTAAAGCGTTGATTTATTATGCAGTGTGTTACGCCCGACATATAGCGTCGGCGCTTTACGCTCGGCGTGATACTGGTTTCACATGGAGCGTTATCTTCCTTCCAAGGATTGTATTGTCAGTTATTGTACTCTGTGGTCCTTCACTCGCCTTTTTTTAACCAGTTGATTATCCTGGGGTTTGCTATGAGTATTGAGTATAGTTTCTGTAAATTGAAAATTAACTTAAGTAATTCAACATTAACAAAGCTTTAGGTTAAGAAAACTAAGTATATATCAATTATTTTAATACGTTGAACAATGCCGAACACTGTAACGTACAATTTGTATATATCATGCACCATGTATCAATATTTGATTATTTACATCGGGTTTTCTGAATGGGTTAATACAGTACAGACAATATAAAAGGTTAATTGGGATTTCCGGATCTTTGATCTGGTCAAAACCCTGATAGAACTGGTATTTAACCTCTGGGGTCTAACTAAGCCAAATCCACTCCCCTCACCTCCTCGGGACCTTCTTAAGATCTTTTAACATTTTAAGATGCAAAAGAGAGAGTGGGGTGTGGAAAGAAGCGGGGAACTACCACACCTGCAACATGGCATGATGAGTATTTCCACGGAAAAAGACTCCGGACGTAAATTATCCCTCCACTCGGATGTCCGGGAGGGGAATACTGCGGAAGGAAACATCATGCAGTCAAAACAACAGAAGACTAAGGATTGGAGCCTGGAATGTGAGAACTCTTCTGCAAGCCGGAAAACTGGAAAAAATGAAGGAAGAAATGAGTAGAAACAGAGTGGATGTGATGGGAATATCAGAAGTGAGGTGGGAACAAAGTGGTGAATTAGTGAGTGATGAATTTAGAATGTTTTATTCCAGTGGTGATTCTAAAGGAAATCATGCTGTCGGTGTAGTATTAGGACCATGTGTGAAAGAAAAAGCGACATCAATGCGCTATGTGGATAATCGGATGATAATGGTGAGGTTACAAGGGAAAAAAGTGGACTTGGTGACAGTGAAAATTTACATGCCCCATAGAGGGTTAGCAGATGAAGAAGTGGAGGAAAGATATGACAATAGAAGTAATTGTTGAGAGAGAGAGAGAGAGAGAGAGAGAGAGAGAGAGAGAGAGAAGAAGGCGGCACGTGTCATCCTAATGGGTAACTGGAATGCTGTATTTGGAGAAGGACAGGATGGAAGTACAGTTGGAAGATGTGGATTAGGTAAAAGGAATGAGAGAGGCGAATCACTGGTGAGTTTCTGTAAAAGGAATTCAATGATAATTGGAAATACAATGTTTCAACAGCATAAACGAAGAAGATACACATGGATAAGCCCTATGGACAACAAACGATACCAGATTGACTACATACTGATATAGAAAAGATTCCGAAATTGCTTGAAAAATGCGAAGACCCCACCAGCAGCAGATATCAATTCAGACCATGCCTTACTAATAGGCAAAGTGATATTTGCCTGAAGAAGATAAGAGGAAGACAGGCAACATGAAAGTTTGACTTGGATAAACTTAAAACTGAAGAGGAAAGGAGAAAATTCCAACAAAATTTCCAAGAGAAAGCCTCTACCTTGGAAATCTCATATGGCAATACCAAGGAACACTGGAGTCATTTGAAAACCTCTATACAATTAGTTGCAGAGGAAACAATAGGATACAAAGAAGGCAAGAATATTAAGAAACCTTGGGTCACAGAAAAAATGTTAGAGAAGATGGAAGAAAGAAGAAAATGGAAAAATAGCAATGCAGAAGAAGCCAAAAGAAACTATAGGAAACTAAACAACGAACTTAGAAGAGAAACTGACAAGGCAAGGAAAGAATGGATGAAGCAGAAATGTGAAGAACTAGAGAATCTGGAGAGGAAAGGAAAATATGATTTAATGTACCAGGAACTTAAAGGCTTGGACTATGGAAAGAAGAGCATGAAAACTATGTGGCTCATTTAGGACGAAAATAATGAAGAAATAACAGACAACAGGGAATTATGAATACATGGGGAACATATGTAGAAGAGCTATATGAGACCAGAACTCGCCCGGCTAACATGGATATAGAAAATGAAGAAGGCATATCAGAAGATGAAAAAGGATTTTCAATTCTAAAGGAAGAAGTTGAACTAGCAATTAAGGAAATGAAAAATGGGAAAACAACAGGGGTAGATGCAATTCCCATTGAAGTAGTTAAATGCTTGGGTGAAGGAAAGAAGGAAATTCTGCGTTTATGCAACAAGATATATAAAGAAGGTGAATGGCCCGAAGAATTCACTGAGACAGTGTTAATACCAATACCGAAGAAAAACAATGCAAAGAAATGTAAGGAGTTCAGGACTATCAGCTTGATATCACACTCTGCAAAGATTCTCCTGCGAATATTGAATCGACGTTTACGTTCTACGATGGAAAACGAATTGGAAGAACCAAAGTTTGGCTTGAGAAAGGGAAAGGGTACAAGAGATGCAATTGGATTGATACGAACAATAGGAGAAAGATATATAGAAAAGATAAAGACGTTTACGCAGTATTTGTTGACCTGGAAAAGGCCTTTTACAGAGTAAATTGGAATAAACTCCTGAAGATCTTGAAGAAAATTGGCGTGCACTGGAAGGAGAGGAGTCTCATAAGTAGTCTTTATATAAAACAGCGAATAAAAGTGAAAATAGGAGAAGAAATGCCAGAATGGAGAGAAATTGGAAGGGGATAAAGCAAGGATGTCCTCTATCACCTTCTCTTTTCAACATCTACCTGGAAGACCTAATGAAGAACTGCTTCAGCAATATGGGAGGCGTAAACATGGGAGATAGAAGAATAAAGTGCATAAGATCTGCTGATGATATGGCTTTACTAGCAGAAGATGCAATGACACTGAGGAACGTGCTGATGGAACTAAATGATAAGTGCGAGGATTATGGGATGAAGATAAATATAAATAAGACGAAGGTCATGATTATAGGAAGGAAACCAAATAAGATAAACATGAGGATTAAAGATGAGGCCATTGAGCAAGTGGAGAGCTTCAAATACTTGGGTTGTACTATCAGTAGTAACATGAACTGCGGTCAAGAAGTAAAACAGAGGATATCAATGGCAAAAGAAGCTTTTAACAAGAAGAGAAACATTTTTTTCGGACCTTTGGTAAAAGAATTACGGAAGAGAGTAGTGAAGTGCTTTGTGTGGAGTGTAGCATTGTATGGTGCAGAGACTTGGACATTACGACGGAATGAGGAAAAGTGACTGGAAGCTTTTGAGATGTGGATATGGAGAAGAATGGAACGTATAAAATTGACAAAGTAAGAAATAAAGATGTACTAGACAGAGTGGGCGAAAGAAGAACAATGCTGGAACTCATAAAGAAGAAAAAAAAGAAATTGGATTGGCCACTGGCTAAGAAGAAACTGCCTGCTGAAGGATGCTCTAGAAGGAATGGTCAACGGAAAGAAAGTTAGAGGCAGAAAAAGACATCAGATGATAGACAATATTAAAACAAATGGTTTGTATGCAGATACAAGAAGGAAAACTGAGTTAAGGAAAGAGTGGAGAGTGCTGAATTTGCAGCGAAAGACCTGCTTTTGGGCAGAACACCATGAATGAATAATAAAATATACACATGAAATAGCTGCATAGACATAGTTCTAACTTTTTGCACCAGATAGCATGATATTAGTAATCCTCTTCATATCTTACAGAACTCAATGATTTGAAACAAAACTAATTACAATTTCGTCGTTAAAGTTGCTGAAGTTACAAAATAAGCGATGTTTTGCCGACATTTTGTCATAAAATCTACGTTTGCGTTTAGCAAATTACAGCTATGAATTTTGGAAACGCCGGCAAATTGCCTCCGGAATTCAAGTAGTTCAAATATACGACTCATTACGTCACGTAGAATTTTCGCACCAGCGCTCAGCGTCGTAGACAAACTACATATATTCACAAGTAAGGGGAGCGATTACAACAACGATTTGCGCTGGTGATTTGCGTCGTAGATAAACCATAGCTTAATAACGTATAGTTTTGCATGGTTCTGTTTTCACTAGGGTCCGACACATTAAATGTGGTACGAAAAATTAGTGTTTCGCCAATTTAAGGGTTAAACTTATTTTAGTTTACGTCCTCACAGAAAATAATAAGATATTTAAATTACTTATTGCATATTTGTAGCATAATTGGTTAAATAAATACGCTACAAGAGCATGGGGCTCATGGGTTCTAGTTCTGATGGGATCAGGATTTTTTAAACCGACCGTAACCTTCTTAAAGTACCATGCCCCTTGGGTTAAATCATACTCTAACGAAAGTGAGTACCAGAAAAAGGGTATGCCCTGTAGAAAAGAGCGAGCATTACTAAGGTCTGTCAACACGGCCTGCATCTCGTGGTAGTTGTCTAGAAAGATGGGTGCATTAAGTTCCTATTACCCCAGAAGGACTAATAAGGCCTATAGTGATGTAATGTTATGTTTTATACTCTTTTAAAACATATTTATGATTTTGTATGTGCTAAATACATATATATTTTTTATGCTTTTATATCATAAACATTCTAACCTGGTTATTAATGTTGTATGGACAATAACATTGAAGTTTTATTAGATGTAACTTGGAAGTCGCACTGCACGCCACTGACATGACACCCACACATGTCAGGCAGTCATCACTATGATTACTGTCACAGGCTGAAGGCTGTCCATTAATTTGCCGCGCGAAGGGGAGGAGCTGCAAGACGCACGTCCACAAACCCTTTTATTTGTTTTACTCACCCGTGACGTGAGTTCTGCTTAACCAATCGCCGTCCATTTGTATCCGGTTCCCCTTCAACTATAGACCTTACCTGTCACCGTTAAAAGTAATCTATTTCATACTTTGTTTTATGAATTGCTATGTTCTCAATGCATTATGAAACTTATTAATTACACAGGCCAATCATAAAAAAAAAACCTTTTCGAATGCATTTGTCTTGTGTTTTTAGTATTTAGAGGACTGAATGCGAATGTGACAATTAAAGAGCCGTAAGTCTACAGTATCACTAGAGCCCGGATACTTATGTAATTACACATTCTATTCCTCTATATGCAGACTTACGGGAACAGACATTTTTTATGAATTGAAGCATGGCCATTGCAGTGTTCAAGTTTCATTTTATATTTTTTTCCATATTTAGTAAATATTACATATTTCATACAGTACTATATAAAAGTAAACATTTTTCCATTTTTTAACTCAATTTTTTCTTTTAATTTTCTTCCTACTTCCTCTACAACTATCTATGTACATATATTTTTCTCCTCTTTAGTACTTGTAATTAATGAAATAAAGTGAACATGTTGAAGCAGTGACATGTTATTCGATATAATTGCCTCGCAACATCGAAGTATCTGGCGATATAATTAATCGTGCCTTGCAGTTAAAGAAACGTGATCTCCATTTCGTTATTTTGGGGTCCTTGAGATCACTCACTTCCTGTGTCTATTCATTGTTGATATATCGTAATTCTTTTATACCACCGCGCCGGTTAAACTGCCTTGTTTAGCATTGGCAAGACTGCACATGCGTTTTGATATAATCAATGAATTAATTATTACTCAAGTACTTGAGTGTATATATAATAGCACAATTAATTATTACTAAATTATAAACCGCACGGAAGGAGAAATGTTGGACGCCCACACAGAAGAGGGTCTGAACAATTGTAACAATTATAGCTTTCATTTTCATGAAACCGGGACGAGCCAACAGGCTTAATCCCTGGATGATGCTGATGATGACAATTAATTTGTATTGATGGTATTCGTCTGAAGAAAATAGAAAGTACTGAAACAGCTGTAACGAATTTGTATTGAAATAAATATGAAAATCGTATAAAACTTTGAGTTTTATTTTTATTTAAGTAATAAAATATGGATTTTCATCAAGCAAACGCCAAATCAGTTGATTTATCGAACTATGATTAACAATTTGTTAAATAACTACTCTAGAGTACTTCGGAGCAACAGGAACAAAACATATTACACGGATGATCACTTGTGAGTAAAATTAGCTAATATGCATGTATAATTCTTAATTACATATGCATTTGATATTTCATATTTAATTACATATTTTACTAATTTTGCTATTATGCTAATGTACATATTTCTCAATTTGACACTACATAAAAATCCGGGCTCTACCTATAATAATAATAATAATAATAATAACAATAACAATAATAATAATAACAATAATAATATAAGCATTATTTACAAAAGTACAAAAACGTAATACATAATTTAAAGAATAGATTGTAAAAAGTCATCAGTTTAAATAAATTAAAAATTAAGCAGCATTCAGCAGTAAAAGGTAAATGAAAAATATAAACTAAATTTGAAATGTGTGTGCTTAAAGATAAAAGAAAATCGATTTTCCGGTATTATTAGTGATCTCTTATTGATGACATATGAATCCGAATAGGTAATTTGAGGGAACCATAGAATATTTTTTATGAGATTTAATTGCAGTGAAGATTTAGCCTATTCTAATATGTCTCATTTGACTCAATTGTATTATTTATGATTAATAATATGATAATGAAATAAATGCTTATTGAAGCTGAAAATGCGATTCTTACTAGTAATTTCTATAAATAATAAAACTTATTGTTTTTCCGTTTATCTTCTGAACTTGTATGTTTTAAAGAAGGATTGTTTGTTGAAAATTAGGATATCTGAAACTATATTTGTTCTATTGCCATATATGTTTTATTGTCGTATAATATAGCGTAGGATGTTGTCAACAGTAATTTTTAGATGATTGATTGCGCATGTTGAAATGACACTGTAAATTTTTATTTGATATGTAAATTCTAACGATTGTGAAATTGTCCATTTTAACTTGTTTTGTGCAAAATCTGGTTGTAATTAGGTTGCAAATGTCCAGTAGAGCCCACACGCATTATATTTTAGTCTTGTTCAATCATAAATAATCCCCAGTTGAAACTGGCGTGACAGCTCTTTGTGTTCCTTGCCTTGTCTGTCATCCTGATACGCCTACGTGGTTCGGCAACTTCTCTGACAGGCGGGCGAGTTGTGCAGACTATCAGCCAGGCGTTCCCCGTAATATTGAAGACGTGTTGTTGTGGTCTATGTTAAGCTTGTCTACAAGCTTTGTACGTGTAACAAGTCTCAGACACCACGTACAAATTCTCTCTTTTATACATCATAACATCGTTAGCACGCTTTATGAAATGCGACGAACTTTGCAGTTGATAACCATACTTTATAATGAGCGTACGCTGAATTTTAAACATTTCCTGAAGACCGTGGTGAATGATATTGAAACTGTATTACATTTTAAAGCGAGTTATACCTATAATTTTCGAGAAACTAGCATACAGCGGTTTCATATATATATCTGTATGTCAATCTAGTTCCAATAGATGGAACATTTGCAAATACAGTCTGACATTATTTTAAGGAAATATGTTTTTTGTTCATTAATATGAAATATTCTGAATCCAGAATACGCAAAGTGCTATGAGATATATCACAAATAAAGTCATGTGAATCATAACGTTTTCCTATTGTGCTGAATTAATTAGATTTACATTTTATAAACTGAAAATATTGCTTTAGGGTAAAAATTATTCTGACTGAAAAAATAGTTATTCCACAGTTTTATTTGTTACCAAATGTGATTTTAAGACACTGTTGTAGCATTTGAGAGGTACTGAGTTCAATTATTTTACAAATTAAATCTGACCACTTTTCGTTCCAGTTGTCATAAAGATCTTTTCCCTTGTTGAGATTTTTATTTGTCTTTAAGCGGTGATTTATGTGTAATAATGTTAACACACTACGCGTTTGCTTGAAATGCGTGATTAAGATTTTTACACTGATGTTTGTGAAATTAATTAGTTGAGACGAAAGATTATTATCATTTAAAATTGGTTAGTTTTTTTTAATCTCTAATCGTCTGTTCGCTTGTTTCGATGCTGTGATATTTACGATGAAGATAGTATAAATATATGTGGTATACTTCAAGACAAAAAAAAAACGCAATGCATGACATTCGTGCATGACATCCTCCACATATATCAGCGAGAAGTAAAACGTTTTAGTGTGAATGCAGCTGCATGTGCGCCAAATAATACTTAGGCTCCGGAGTCTTCCCATTTTTTGTCTTAAAATGTACAGCTGCCAAAAGTGAAAGTTACAGCTTTTTTTAAAACTAACTTCGTTCGTGCGTTTTCGCTACTACTCGGAGAAGACAATACTACATGTTATTTGACCTCCAACTGATGTGTTCTGATATCCACACTTATTAAGAGAAAGTTCTTCATGTTACTGTTGTAACGTAATTGTAATGTCGTAGACTTGTATTTATGCTGCCCTGTACTTTTTAAGAATTATAAACTTTTATTTCCTCCTGCATACTTTATAATTGTTTTAGTAATTAACATCAGGTTAATAACTTTAACAGTACTTATTTTTATGTTTGGATGCAAATAGAAAGAAGAAATTAAGGAAGATCTCATCTTGTCCAAGAAAATTGACAACTGCCTTCTATGTAGCAGCAGATATGAAGGGGATACCTTACACCTCTGTGTCCTGTTGTGATGTTAAAATGTTTCTTCTACCAGTCATGCAGTCAAATATTGCCGAACCTCGATAATTTTGCTATGTGACACGTGAAAATACCTAGCTGTCTCGGATGCCGAAAAACCAAGTTGAATCATAACACGGAGGACCTATTATGCTCTCTTTCTTTATTTCATTCATTACTTTGTGGAGTCATTTTAAACAAAGGGTCTGGCAGAAGTGACTTCGTTTGTTTCTTCAAACAGGTTAGTCTCTACCTACGTCATCAAACAATGGCAAACCATTCACTATGATATAATATAATTTTAGAACAAGAAGTACTCGTAGTTATATACCGGTATATATATATACATACATACATATTTCAACAGTCTTATTAATAAATAGCGTAGGCTACATTAGGCGTGATTGCTGAATAAATTCCAAAAAAATTCATATATATATTCATAATCTCGATCTCAGAATCTAAAGACCTGCATTGAAAATAACTGTATCCAGAAAATAATTGCTTATTCGTTGAAACGGTTTTAAACTAAAATACTACTGCAGCTGGTATTACAGCGGCAAATATTGTTGTCTTATTCTCACGAAATGTTTTACACTATTAAATTAAATAATTATAATATAATATAAATTAATATTTAGTTATGTTTCTATAAATTCTCTGAATGGTATTAATTCGAAGCAAATGCCGTATAGCTAAGTTGGAAGGACATCTTTATTTAGAAATCAACGTCCAAGGTTGAATAGTCTTCACGCGTTTTCTTTTTTTTTTTTATTCATTATAAGGCAATGTAATGTAGTGATATTAGTGAAGAAAACTGACACTGGCATTATTCATTTGTATATTTTCAAAAATGACATTTAAATTGTTTATATGATTAAAGAGTGATAACTTGAACAAGCCTCGAACTCGCAAGCTTCAAATTATTAAGGAAATTAAGCTTCAGCATTCTTCCGTCGAATATAGATGTTTAATGACTCATTAAATACCATAATTCTGAAATTACTTCAATTTCATTATTAGCAGCTGTAGGTTCTACATGTTTCTGGTTAAGTACTATTTTTTAATTTCTCTTATATTTTTGCATTTTACAGGGATGTCAGGTTTAGAAATTTTATTATAATTTTATGTGCTTATTTTAACTTATCGCAACTTTTTCAAACTTAATTGTTTCGAATACGAATTTTAAATCCCATCATCTGAGTCAACTTCTAGGTGGCATTGTTATCTTGACTATTTCATTAAGAAGGCGATATTAAGCAACATTCTGAAATTTTAAAAATATTAATCCCGTTTTTACGTGCATTTTACGAATTTCGAGAGAAGGTGCTTTACACTTATATGGTTTAACTTTGTTTTTGGAGGCCCGAGTTTTTCGTTTTCCTTTAGTCACATAGCCACATTATATTTAATAGCTTTTAAATTACATTAGTCCACAACTGTATAAAAACAATTTAATGCGACGCATTTCGGTACACACTTACATAAAGAGAAACAAATAAAATTTAATAATTTTGATGTAAATGGAACAAAACATGAGTTGTCGCTCTGGAATAATAAAAATGTTAATACTTTTTATATTTCGTGTAATTTGTTGTGGACAATAAAGTGCGTGGAAATGTTAGTTTCTACTGACTTATTAATACAACAAGTTTTTTTTTTCTACAAGAGTTTTGATGGGAAAAGCCTGATGTATTTCACGGTACAGTTCTTCAAATTTGATATTAAAAAAAGCGGAAGAAGAAGTAGGAGGGATGAAAATACGATTGTGCCATTTTTTTCACTATCTCTTTTCCAAGACGAAAGAAAGACAAGGACAACTGGAAAATTTGATTTCAGTGATGTCATATATAAGCTATGTCACTTGAAAATAGACAGTGGAAGGAGGTGTAAGGGTAGGGGTGGCATATACATTTTGAAACTAATTTATTCATTGAGTTCTTCTCTCACCCTACGTCTTTTTACATTCTTTTATATTATCCGGAGAATGAAAAGAGAAAGAAAAAAATGAGCATTCAAATGGAGAATGTTTTGGTAACTGGAAAATTAAATATCCCTTCTTCATAGCGTGACGTAATAAGTTTTTGAATGCATTGTTAACGGTGGCGAGACTATGTACTGCCAACTGCCTTGCAATTAGATATTATATATCCTTTACGTGGTGTCTGCCTGTATGAGATTCAGCCCTGAAATGTAGTAGAGTGAAAATAAAGTAGTTTCTCTCATCAGTCATTTTTCTTACTTTAAGCACAGAACAGTACATCATGTTACGTGGGGGTTTCACTATTATCGTAACAAAATATCCAGGCTGTGTCCACGAAATGTAAGTGACGCTTTCGGCACTGATTTATAGAAATAATTTAGTACATAATTAATTTTATAATGAATGAAAGTAAAACTAATTTTTGTCGAGCGAGGCAGCATAATCCAAAGAACCATATTATTTCCATGGTTTCAATGTCATGGACGCACTGAAGTAGTGCTGGACACCTCCGAGTTGGAACTATTTTTTCTATGCAATATTTTATAAGTATGTCCGCGTTTCTTGACGGTATATTTTTACAATGAAAACCCGTTACTCTTTCGACCAAGGTATCTCTTTCGACCAAGGTATCTCTTTTACTCTTACTTATCGTCTTTGACCTGTAGGACATGGGTAACTCTTCTGGCAGCAATGGTGGCGCCAGAATAGGTCGCATGGCCATTTAAGCATGCAAGCTTCTGCACCATAAACAAAATATTATTGTCATCGTAGAGTTTCATTGTTATAAATGTAATAATACTTTATTTTGTCTGATGAAGTTGAAAAAGCCGTAAGGTCTCTTCCACTTCACTAGGGATAAATTATACGGACATCTACAGAGTTAATCAATTTTCAAAGAAAATGTTAAGTTATATTTTCATTATAACGATTAACTTAATAGTGGAACAATGGTTATTATGGTCAACTCTGATTCCGAGGTTGACGGGCTCTAACTCTGCTGGCGCCCTTCGAAAGGTGTCTCTACACTTTTATATGGTCTTTCCACACTCAGATTGATTTGCTGTGCTAATGATCTAGGATATCGTATGAATTTTAAAAGTATTAAAGGGTGTCGTTAATTAAATACTGTCAGGAAATTTTAAGACCCAATCGGTCACCGAACATCATTTGTGCATCATAATCTTAACATATTCGCCATGTTTAGTATGAATATGCGAGTAAATGGCGTGTTTCGTCTTAAATGTTCATGTTGTCTCGGATGAGGCCTTGGATAGCGTTGAGCTTATTCGGGGAGCCTTTCCATGCCATTGTGTGGTCAAAAACGTAGTGTGTGATCCAAAGTTTAAAATTCTTCTCCCGACAAATCGAGCCATATGTGACTTGGATCACATGAAAAGTACCAGTCAGATAAGAGGTTAAACGACGGTTGAGAGGAAGAACAAGAACAAGAATACCTTAAATAAACATTAACTTCATCATTATTCTTGTTTTAAAAACATTTAGAAATGAATATTAATGTGCTAAAACTTGTGACCAATAGAAGTACACAGCCTTCTAATTTACATACCCAATTCTAGATTGGATACAACATAGGATGATCAAGTCTATAAAATAAGAGTGAAATTAGAATTAAATTAAGTTGCACAACCTTAAATCTAAAGTATTTAAAATTACATATATGGGTGGTGAGAAGCAAAGGGGTGCAAGTATTGCAGAATTTTTGAAAAAAAACAGGTGTAAAGTTGAAGTTGTATGTAAAACATAGACAATTGGAAATTATTACAAACCATTCTTTATCTATCTCTAACGCTTACAACTTATATCCCTTTGCCAATAAATAAAATTACGTTTCAAGAATGTATTATCCACCAAACCTTTTTTTTTTTTGTGAAATGTCACGTACACCACTTTGCTTGAAACCGCCTCATTTCAGAATATCTGTAACCATATGAGCGATATTTCAATATAGCCAAGTCCATTGCCATGATATGCTCTTCCAGTTATCCTGATGTTTGGAGATGTAGTGACATATTGAAGACTTCTACATTACTATTTGGTGTAGCCGACTGTTTTGAATTATCAACTTCTTTTCTCAGGCTGTTAATCTGCTTTCGTCTTTATTTGGAAGCGTCAATGCTTCATTTCCATAACAGAGAGTTATTATTATTATTATTATTATTATTATTATCATCATCATAATCATTGTTCATCATCGCCTTCAGGATTAGACCTCTTGGTCTGTTTCAACTGAAAATTGTCTTACGCCATTCTTTGAGGTCGGCCTATATTTCTTGCCCCCCTCGGATTATTATATGGAACAGTTCTTGCCATCCTAGTGCTTGGCATTTGTAGGACGTGATCCCTCTATTTATTCTATATTCTTCTATTATTGGTTGTGAATGTTTCTATGTTCAATTCCTTTCTGATACCAGTTCTTCTTTTGTGATACAATAATGCATTTCCAGTTACAAATCGAGTGTTATTATTAATGTCACGGTTAAAATTACGGAACTAAAAATTGCTGTACGGATTCTAAGCTATTATTATTAACTAACTGACTAACTGGCACTACCGAACTCTGAAGTTCATGACGACACGGACATAAGCATTTATTTATTCTGAGCTAATGTTTTTTCTAATGTTAATCTTCCCTGTATAATTCACATGATGGTTAATTTATTCTCATTCTTGGTCGTATACTAGGATTTTCTTACAAAAAGTTATGCCCCTCTTCATTCCCCATTTTTGCCACATGTCCTGCTAATTTCAGTTTATGAGACTTAATTTTTGTTATTAGATCTGGTTTTCAATACAGTTATTTAGTCTTCAATCATTCACATGTATTTTCGTCTCCCTTTGGTACTAAAATTTTACTAAAACTTTATTTCAAATACTCGTAATCTTTTCTCCTCTCTTAAAGTAAGACACCATGTTTCGCATTCACCATAACTGGAAAAATAAACTGTTTTACACATTGATAGTTTAGTGCTTTTTGAGAGGAGTTGAGATGACAAGGGACCCTGTAATACATAATAGCGTGCGTTTCCAGAGTTAGAAAATATTGTTTTAAATATATGACAAAGAAACAAAATTAAAATGTTATAAGGTTTATGCTGTTTCCTGTTGTTGTTATATGGGTCCGAAAATTGTACTTTGACTAAAAACGAACTAAAAAAGAATAGAATCTGCAGAAATGAGTTTCCTGAGACATGTACTGGGGATATACTTTACAAGATGAAATAATATAGCAAGGAATGAGCTTAACATATTCACTTTAATATAAAGAATACAAACAAACATTTTGGACCACTTGGAGTATGGATGAAGAACGTATAACAAAACAGCTATTCTCACATAAACCAGAGGGGCATAGATGTGTGGGACGGTCAAAAAGCACGAGGAGAGATCAGTTTTTTTTACATGAGAACGGAACGAAAATTTTGAAGTTCAAACCATGAAGAGGAAGAAGAAACATTATTGTCACTATTATTGTTATTATTATTATCATTTTATATTATTATCATTATCATTATCATCATTACAATTATTATTATTATTATCATTATCAATTATAATTATTATCATTATCATTATAATTATTATCATTATCATTATATTATTATCATTATCATTATAATCATTATCATTATCATTATAATCATTATCATTATCATTATAATCATTATCATTATCATTATAACATTATCATTATATCATTATAATCATTATCATTATCATTATAATCATTATATTATTATCATTATCATTATAATCATTATAATCATTATCATTATCATTATAATCATTATCATTATCATTAAATATCATTATCATTATCATTATAATCATTATCCTTATCATTATAATCATTATCATTATAATCATTATCATTATAATTATTATCATTATCATTATAATCATTATAATTATCATTATAATCATTATCATTATTATCATATAATCATTATCATTATCATTATAATCATTATAATTATTATCATTATCATTATAATCATTATAATCATTATCATTATCATTATAATCATATCATTATCATTATCATTATAATCATTATCATTATCATTATAATCATTATCATTATAATCATTATCATTATCATTATATATAATTATCATTATCATTATTATGATTATTATATATTTTTATTATTATTTAATTATTATTATTATTATTATTTATTATTATATTATTATATATTATTATTATTATTATTATTATTATTATTAATTATATTATTATAATATTATTATTAATTATTATTATTATATTATTATTATTATTATTTATATTATTATAATATTATTATTATATTATTATTATTATTAATATAATATTATTATTATTATTATTATTATTATTATTATTATTATTATTATTATTATTATTATTATTATTATTATTGTAAGTTGATATAAGGTCTCACAACTAGAAGTATGTCCACTGCTGTGGTCTCGAGGGTAGCATGCTGCCTTATCACGCAGCGGACCCTGTTCGATTCCCGGTCAGGCTCCTCGGTGAGGTTTTTTCGGGGTTTTGCTCACCTGTAAGACAAATGTCAGCAAGCGTATGGCCAAAAGGTCCCCGAAAATCATCGCCATCATCATCATCCTCATCCTTATCATTATCACCATCATCCCTCATCGGTACGGAAAGCAACGGGAAGCTACCACACCCATAATTCCTTAGTAAAGCTGCAAAGCATAGCATGAAAATGCTATGATTGCAGTGGAAGACCTGCCCTCAGGCACAATTGCTGTAGAATAGACGTAGAAGTATATAGAGGTAGTGGTGGAAATCTGGAAACTATCTTTGCTTTTTTCTTCACAAAAAATATATATTTACGATTCTTTGCATATAGCTATTTCAACAAATATAATTTGAAATATGTTTATTCTAAAACATAACTCAAACATACAATAAAAATATAGGTGCTAATAAAAAATGATAAACAAAAGTCTGCATTTGTTTTGCATTTTTAAAAACTGCTGGTAATATGTAAACAGTTAACATTATTTAAAAAAAGAAACACTTCTAACTCAAACAAATGCAATATAAGCAAATCATCACATTGCTATTAAATATAACTTGTGGTGACGTATCTATTTAGGTATAGGCTACTTACAAAAATCACATGTTGCGTCCAGTTTAGCAGAAAGGATTATCTTATACCCTGTTTTTATTTTAACACACTCCTCAGGTGAATTATTACTTTTGTCTGAAGTGTTGTCTGTGGTACACTATAGGCCTAAAAGTTTACAGCCTTCCACAAATCCATTTTATTTTGCCTTACAGACATCGCTTTTATTATGTCATGATTATCACACTTGTTCAAAACAACCTTCAGTTTAGGTCTAATAAGAGTCAGTGACATCTAAAATATAGGTAAATGCAATTTTAAGAAAACATTATTTGGGTGAGGGTCAATGTGAAAACGTTTCCACATTACTATCATGTTGCCATTTTGGAATCTAACTTATCATCAATAACAATCAGGGACTAGGCCATTGGCCTGTTCCGCTTCAGGATAAAATTTGGTCCCTCCATCGCTTCTTAGGTCGTCCTGGGTGTCTCCGCCCTGTGGGTCTGTAGTTGAATAACTTCGAATGCAGTCTATTGTTGGCATTCTAAGGAGGTGTTCATGCAAATTATGTTGGTATACTTCGATGGTTTCAGTTTTTGCTGGTGTGTTGACAGCTTTGCGGATATCTTCATTTCGCATGTGGTCATAAAGCGTATAACCCGCTAAAGATTTTGATAGCTTTATTTCTCCAGCTGCTATCCTATTTAATTTGCCTGTAGTAAGAGTCCAGGTTTCAGAGCCATAAAATAGAGTTGGAAGGGCCATTGTTTTATAAAATTTTAGAATTATATTTGAGCGCATACTTTTCGGAGAAGAGTGTTTTTATTGTTCCTATAAGGTTTAAGAATTTGATCAATTTTATGTATTTGTCTTTACATGTGCCGTAGGAAAGGTTGCACCTAAGATAAGTAAAGTTATTAACTTGTTCTATTATATTGTTGTTAATAAGAATTTTAGTTGTAGAATGTAACTCTAATTGCTAAAAAAATTGAATGTTAACTTTCATTAAAGTCGTAGAGAAATTCTAAATTAAACTCTTAACGAAAATTATCAAGTGTTCAGTTTAATTTCATTCAATAAATATGTTTAATGTGAAGGCTAAAATTTATCTTGAGAAAGTTTAAAACGCTGGAAATATATCGCGTGTTTCTGCTTTCACAATACACAATACAATAAGCCGGTAGCACTCTAACATTGCTATATAATCTCAAACAATAGTTTCCCGTGATTTCCACTCGGCCACAACACCTACTGAGGCGTAAGGCCGACGTTTCCACTTTACAGCAGGTTTCCACATTTGCTCCACTCTAATTAAATAGGAATAGACACTTGACAAAAATGATAGAAATTTTGAAAAAAAAATGGCCGAATTCACATACTAAGAAAACGAGGAATGAGTTCGCATAAGTAAATTAAAAATGGGCTCAGCTCTGGAAACGCATGCATTAGAGGGACTCTTTTTATCTCAAATTCTCTAAAGTAATATTAAACTTAAAATATCTAAAACGGCGATACTTTGGTCCATTTATTTTAAAAGAGGGGGAAATATTTCAAGTATTTGAAAATAAAATGTTTAGAAATATTGTTGGATCAAAGACGAGGAATGAGGTGAATGGAAAAAAATTTCATAACAGTGAGCTACATGATCTTTATTTTGAACCAGATGTAATAAGAATAGTTAAGTATCGTGGACTGTGATGAGTAGGACATGTGGAAGGATTGGGGAATGGAAGGAGGGGGGGCTTGGAAAATTCTTGTAGGAAAACCAGAGGAAAGCATCCAATAAGCGGGCCAAGAACGAGAATAACATCAACAATGATAAAAGGGAGGTAATTATACAGCGAATTATTGTAAAATATTATCTGAATTTAGGGATGTATTGAGTGTTTATATCCGCACATATCCGGGTTGGTATTGCTTTAGAAGCGATGTTCTACCTGATATTGTGGCATTTAATTGAGCAAGTTGTGAGTAGACTAATAACGGTCACATTGTAACAGTTGGTTGGAGTTTGAGTGTGTAGAATAAGGA
Organism: Diploptera punctata; assembly: GCA_030220185.1. Taxonomy (NCBI): domain Eukaryota; kingdom Metazoa; phylum Arthropoda; class Insecta; order Blattodea; family Blaberidae; genus Diploptera; species Diploptera punctata. The sequence goes on along the minus strand of JASPKZ010001618.1, from coordinate 2,526,481 downwards.
ATGTGTAAGTTTTTCATGCCCAATGGCTGTGAAACGTCTACAGTTGACGGAATAATTCAATTCTTGCATAATACTGCCATTATATACAACATGGGCATGTTCAAAACTTAACTTCTCCGCCTGGCTAAGTGCTTATCCTACCCTAGCAAATGGCTTATGCAACATCGTCCAATTTAGTTTATGTTCATGGCACAAGTTTCAAATTGTTTAAAGGTCCATATACAGTCCCAGAGCTGCGCTAAGCTACGCTCTCTTCTTTTGCTATATTGGTCATCTGAGAGATTATTCTGTTGAATTCCTAGGTCAGTTCTCACAGACGCTTTACTATATTACTTGTTTTCATCCGAATTGCATCTTATATGGAGCATCACAAGTCTATTTTTTCTCAATATTTAAATAACTTAAGATCACTTTGATTGGTTTTAGTGTCATGTTCAATAGTTGTGCTTCATGCTTTGAATTTAATGTATTTCTAACTATTAAATCTAGATGGCACCACTTTATAAATCATTACACGTAATAAAATATATGTATCATAAATGATAAACACTCACTCTCATCAGATTTACTGCTGAATTTGTTTTGTAGAAATGTAAATTATGTCACTACATCAAACACAAAACTTTCGTCACGCAGGAATGCGTAAAGTAAGGTAACTCCTCAGCAATTCGAATTTTATGGTCCCATTTTGCTAATTTACGGAAAACATATTACTTTTTTTAAATTGGACAAACTGAATTTCTGATGCCAGCTTATTTAAAAGTGTCGGACTACAGAGAAAACAAATTATACATTACCGTAAGTTATTAACTACGTACATATTGTTGTATATTTTGACACCAATTTAAATAATATCTACCGATTCGTTATTGCATTTACTTTATTAAAATATTAAAAAAATTAAACCAATATATCTTATAAGATTAATTGCCAAATTTAAGGGTTAATTAAATCGTACAGTATACGTTGCGAGGAAATAAACATGGCGATTGCTGGAGTCAGTTTTTAATTTAGAGTTTCAGGCAAACCCTCACTTCTAATGATCGAATTTCGTTGTTTTTCGGAGAATACATTCCTCCCTTTATTTTATTATCATATACTAAGTTTCATTCTGAAACATATAACAATTTTTACCGGTAAACATTTTCGTTTCAGATGAACTTCTACACCCAGTATTCTGTTTTTGCTGGTTAATGAATTTGACCTTACTTATTTAAATTAATTATTATATGTCAGGTTTTGTTTCGATGGAACAAAAATTGCGACCGCTACAGCGTTAACGTGCGCGCATATATATATATATATATATATATATATAATCATGGTCATTTTCGGAGTTCGGAGTGTACTAAATGGGATCGGTGAACATCTGTAAAACTTTGAAAAAATATTTTCATGAGAACAATCTCAGTTGCTTCATTCCTTCGGAATTAGCTAAAACAAAATTATGTATAGCGGACGGATTTTTATTTAGTGCTTGTAGTTACGGTATGGAATCAAGACTATGGGTATTAACGTACTGAACTGTTTGTATGTGAAACCAAGACTACAGATAGAAGTCTTACATCTGATTACATATACTATTTTTCATTCTTGACTTTTAGCACATAAAATCTGTCTTCTAATTATAATTTTCCAAACGATTTTAGTGATCACATAAATTTTCCCAAATTTGGAGCTTAAGGACGACTTTGTTTTTTAAGATTAATGTTATCTTGAGCTCAAAGAAGCCATTAAACATATAAATAAAGTTTTATTTGTCCTAATTCCACTTCAGAACTGAAGAAGCCAACGGAGAGACTTGACGATTGGAAGTTGTAAATGTGGTTAGAGTTAGTAATACATTGTAGAAGAAGTATTGTAGAACCTAAGAAAAAATGGAAAGAGCATCTGTAATAGAATGAATGAAGACAGGAATGCTTAAACAAGCTCCGCTGGGTGTACCCGTTTTTTACAAGAAAAATCATAGAATAACCTAATAACATTATTTTATCTGGTGCTGAAAAGACTTCATATAGATAGAAAGGGTTTTCAAGATTTTGAAAGAGTAGATGTATTATGAGAAGTTATTGTAGGCGTAATACAATTTTTTGTACGATGAGGAAATGAAGACATAGCGTCCTGTGTTTGTCATATAATCTATAAACGCCTAACTAATATAGAAGACGTAGAGTGATAGGGCGGGGGCTGACGTGATACCCACTGTGTGATTCTTTAAATGGTATATGAACAAATTCCGTCGAGTCACAATCTAGAATTTTAAGGTTTTAAATTTGTAATAATAATCCTGTGTGGTACCGGGTCTGAAGTGTTTACAACATATATTTTGTATCTAAATGTTGTAATTGGGCAGATCAACCAAGCAAAAAGCAGGTCAACGAGCTAAGAAAGCAAGACAGTTGCCTCCTCAACTTTCGCCCGTCCAAAAGCCTAATCAGGCCATTAGAAAAAAAGCTTCTGTGCAAGCCATGCGATTAGATTTGTCATAAATTCCGAAGGACCTACAAGTAATGCATTCAGGGGCTGAAATTACTGTGAGGTTGGTCCCACGCTCCATAAACATTCTGGATATACCTAGAATACAGGAGTAGTAGCTTTCCCGCCTGACCGCTGGTCATTTCTTTCTTTATGTTTTTCAAGTAATAGTTTCTTGACCATCCTGCATATTTTGCAACTCAGGGACTACATGCTTAGCTTGTAGGCCAACTGGGGACGCACAGATACTACGGCGAATGCTAAAACAAATCAAAAAATATGAGTCTTGTTGGGACAAATATATCGGTACTATTAGTCTAACTAAATCTTTAAAAAAGGAACGTTAGATAGGGCTATTTTGTAAAGACATCAATGTTGGGGGCAACTTCTAGGGGGGGGGACTCGTCCAGTGACAAGGAGAATAAAATTAACGTACCGCCCTTCTTTTTACGTACACTGTGCCATTTTAGTCATGCATCCTTATTGGTAGACTACCTCTGTTCTGTACGCCTATCCAATAATATAGGGTTTCCAGTATAAAACCGGACACTCTGCGGCTGGCAGAGTGAAATGCGGACGAGGAGAGAGCGCAGCCTGACGGGTGAAACCCCGTGAGGCGTGTCCGGTTTTATATTGGAAGCCCTGTATAATTTCAGTCAACCCCTATCTATACAGTACATATTATTCTCAGAATGCTATCAGTATATCATTAACTTTTTTGTGTTTACTTGTTTTGAGCTTGACCAAATAATCGTTTAATGTGTAATATTGTTTTGATTTCTGATGTTAATGTAACATGTTTATTCTGGTGAATGAAGAGAAGGCCACATGGTCTTAACTCCACCAAATAAAATAACAAAGTATGAATGCGTCCGCTGAACCTACGAAAAGCGAAACGAGACAGCACGCCTCTATAAAATCATATACGCTATTTAATTTATACTTTTGATATTTACTCACAAATTTTACTTACTTCTGAGCCTCAGATAATATTAATACTAGAACAAATTTTATATCTTTGGTCACATACAACGAGTTAAGATGAAAAATCACCAAAATGAGTTAAGCGCACTGTCTGCACATTGTAAATAAGTACTCTTAATATTTTCCCAGTTATAAATATGTGAATTTCTTGGTAATAAATAGAGTGTATGTTCTCTGTTAAAAGTGCTTCCTTGAAAAGTAGTAATCTTACAGCTGTGACCACAGATATATTAAAATAAAACGTTTATACCCGTGAAATAAATATTTTAGTGTAATAATAGCCTTCCATTGTGAAAATTATATATAAATAAATGACGATACATTTTTAGTTTTCGCTTCTTATTAAATTCGTGAAAAACACATGTATTAATCTAGAAGTGAGCGCTATTTATCTATTATGTTTATCTATTCGTTGATTCCGATACTGATAACGAAATGTATCGAGAAGATAAAACATAAAATTAATAAAACTTGTAAAACCTTGTATAATCGATGGTGCAGAGACATGGATTTTAACAGAGAACAATAACACATTTTAGCGACATGGGAAAGAAGAATTCTAGTAGATATGGATTGATATGTGGAAATGAAGAATAGAAGTTAGGAACAAATTCAGAAATCTATAGTTTGTTTGATTTTCCTGATATAATATCTACAATTAGAAGTAAATGTTTACATTGGTTGGGGCATATAGAGTGGATGAAATATAAATGTTAGGTAGTTGTTGGATGATAAACCAGGAGGAAGACGATTGGTAGGTGGGTAAACCTGAGACGCCTGGACGTTGTGGAGGAATATTTGAGAAAATTGGGAGTCAGAAGATGGAAAGGAAAATACTCAGGATAGAGAGGAGTAGCGCCGTATGGCTATGGCCCTGCAAGAATTGTGATCTATTGATGATATGATTTGTGTAAGAACTGTGATCATTATTACATTTTATTGTACATTTTTCGACTTTATATAAATTATAATAAACTAATAAGAATCTCCAAAACAAGATGTCTCTAAACTTGTGACTGTGGAATGTGATGGATAACTGTACAATGTTTGCAAGTTGGCGATGGCGGGTTGGGGTTATGATTCACGTTATCACTGTGTAGCGAACTGGACCCTTCTTCCCTCTAGTCATTTCCATATTCCATGTCCACTGAGGAATCCGCCAACTTAGCACTGGTAATTCGCTTATGCTGGCTTTAGTTACAAGCTCTTTCTTCCGTCCACGAGTTCCTGGGGACTTGTTCATAAATGTATTCACAACACTTACAGAGCTGCCTTATCACTTCGTTCTAAATTTTAAAACTGTAAATTGGCGCTCAGAATAATAACACAATAATCAAAATAAAAATAAAAAATATAAATATATACTATATTGTATTATTTGTATTTTTAATTTCACAGAATAAGGTACCCGACTTGTACTCGTATGTTATTGGTAAAACGTAATAACGTAATTGAGTAATAGCCTATGTTATATATACACAAATTATTTGTTTTTGTATTTATTAAAGTCAGAATGTCATACATTTATAATGATGCAACAGTTTTTACCATGCACATTATTCCTTGAATTATACCATGCCACTAGGTATATAGAATTAAAAAAAAAACTCTTAGAAGGACGTTGCAAAACAACTTTGTGCTGAAGATTGAATCAGTTCCGAAAGAGCAGAAGTATTTTAAGAAGTTTTATAACAAGTTGAGAAAACTGAACCTTACTAATTTTATAATTTTATGTTGTGACAGATAGCTCGTCGGATTTTTTCATTAATTTTATTAGGTTGTACCAACCTTCCTATCAATAACTTCATATTTTAACAAAAGATAATAATATTTCCACAATATTGTCTAAATTATTATGACAAGCAGTAAAATCCGATTAATAGCCTTTCAGTGTATTGTGACAGTTTCTAAACGTAAACTGCACAGCAATGACATAGTATAAAATGTTACCGCTTTGAGTTCACGGAAAATAGCACCAGGCACGACTTGAAATTCAATTACGGAGTTTATCACATGTTATAAACGTAAATACATACCATTACTTTAAATTTTCATTAATTACTTATGAACACAATACAAAAACATTTCTGCCTAATAAATAATATATTATGTTCACTAGACCTAAATGTATTAGCAACATTGTATGTCCCAAATTTTAACGAGAGATATCGCCAATACAAATCCTAACTTAAAACGTTCGTTCTACTCTAATGTGTAATTAAAATTAATTTTTATCGTTTCTTTATAGACACCAACTTTCAGATTATCAACATCACTTTCAAAGCAAACTTTAATCGATTATTTTTGTGTTAAATGAATGAAGTATTTAGTGTTTAAAATTATTAACATTCTTTCAATTGTACTCAAATGTGTAAAATGTACATGTTTATTGAGACTGGAGGGGAGGGGGCTGAATTCCCCAGCATCGCAATCTGTTGTATCTTGGAAATGAGTGAAATGAGAGTTTACTCTACGGTGTTACGTCGTCCAAGTTACCGTCATGATCGTTCACCACCACTTTTGGGTTGAGTCCTTGTCCGCGAAGGGGGACTGTAAACCCTCCCTTTGCCCCTCTGTCACCTTTTTTATTGCTCAGGCGCGGAATCATGAGACAGCATCCTGGTAGGGCTCCCTATAACCACGTATTTCCAGTACCTGTGGATTGCCATCCCAAACTATATTTTCCTATCATGAAGATGAGGCGAAGGATGATATGAAGTGAATAAATGAGAAATGAAAAGACGCGATAGAGAGGGAGTGTGGAATGAAGAGTGTTGGTGGGATGGAATTCGGGAAACGGGAGAACTTCAAGTAAATACCTAAAAATCCCGGTATGGCCTACCAGCAATACCCCTTTGGATCTGGCAGGATTTGAACCTGGGATCCCAGTAGCAAGCTATCCACATGACTTCCGAGAGGGCTAATAGACTTCCTTTGAATGACTGTATAATTAAGATTAGTTTTAGTGTCCTGAGATAAGATGAGAATATCCTTCGGGGGGGGGGGAGTAGGATGAGAGATAGGTAAAAATAATGAAAAAAATGGAAAACGACAGATATTAGCGTGGTGGATGGAATCCTTGGGAGTTCAAGTTTGACCCTACACCTGTAAGGAGTTGAGGGGGCAGTAGAGTAGCGAAACATAAATCCAAAATCTATGGACATTAGAGTCGGAAAAATAATATAAAAATGTTTAATATGAAATTGTAAAATTTATTATTTCCTAAAACGGTTCCATCCTGAGTTAGAGTTGTTACGGGCTTTAATTGGAATACATCTAATTTGCAATTTGATGGACTGTAATACTAAGGCTGCCAATATAGGGAGGGGTACAATTATAAATGTTCCTTTGTTATCGTTCTTCATAGCCTTAAAAGTATTTTACCAATTATTTATATTAGAATTATAATTATGTTACTCTTTAATACATTCTTATCTCACTTACATGCTACCTGTATGGGGAAATAGTTTTGATTACATAACTCACCCTCTCCAGGTTTTACAGAATAGAGCTATTAGAATACCATCTAACTTACATCCCCGTACATCTTATAACTTTATTTATACTTTTACAAATATTTTACCATTAAAGGAATTAAAAAATTTATGATTTGTGTATAGGCCTATATGTTTAAAATTATTAAGGATCTATCTCACCATAACATGCCGATAATTTTTATTATACTAGAGGTTGTATTTTATTACACAAAGATACTAGTTTCTCAACAAAATATGGTAAAAAAAGGGATTCTGTATGCATTAATTTACTTTCTTTGAATATCTCAAAAACTACATTAATTCCTTTTTCTTAAACATCAAGCGGTATATATGAATTTCATTCAAATCCCAGTCTCGATATTACAATACATAATTGTAATAACGCATATTGCACATGTCCATCCTTGAGAATATCAACACAAGTGAAATATCTAGGTATTATAATAGACCAATATTTAAGATACGACAAACACGTTTCCTTGCTGTGTAACAAACTACGTAAAACTATTCGCAAATTTATCATCCTTCGATTATATTTACCAATGTATGTATTGCGAACTGTTTACTTAGCTCTGGTTCAATCGATAATCTAATACGGAATATTAGGTTGGGGTGGAATCGCAAATTCTATTCCTTCTCCCTTAACATTACTACAAAAACGAATCATAAAAATCTGCTTGCAGAAACCTTTAGATTACCCTACAAATTTAATTTATTTAGAATTCAACGTGCCAAATATTAAACAAATATTCAAGCATACATTGCTTACTTATTTTCATAAAATAAAAACGAATTTAAAGAGAACAATCGAAGTATTTACAGTACCAGACAAAATACTACTTCTTTGCTACATGTTCCAAAATTTTATACAACTTCTGGATCTAACCGTAGTAGATATCTAAGACCCAAATTATATAATTAATTAATTAGATCCAATCCAGAACTAAGTAAACTAAACACAGCTAGTTTTAAAAAAGCAATTAAATTAATCATTTTTAATTAATTAAGTGAATTAAATTAATCATTTGAATATTTTAAAATAATAAATACAAAGCGTCTATTTTTGCTTATATTATTATAAATCAATATATAACTAATTACTTTCTTTTGTATTATTGGTTATAATCCATTACATTATATGATTTATATTATTTTATGTATATCATTCTCCATTCCATTAATTCTCTTGTTAGAATAAGTCTTATTCCCAATACATTATTATTTTTTATTTGTATGTGTCATAATTTATGTAAAAATGAAACTGGCCCCTAAACTTTAAATGTATATATTCAATTTGTATTATTCATGTAACTGAACTGCACCCGAGCACGAGCACTTGCTCATTCGGGTGTCAATACTGTGTATAACATTTATTTGTAAATAAAATTTATTCTTATTCTTATTAATAAACCATTACAATAACTTACTTATTGAATATCAACAATTCAGGAATGTTAAACATTTTTCTAATTGTATTAAAAATATGTTTTTCTCATTGCTGTCTTAGTTAATTTTGATAATTTAATTATTATTATTATTATCATCATCCTGTTTAAATATTGTCTTTACATCTGTGTATATATAAATATTATGCATTTATAGTAGTTTGTATTACTTAAACTTATGTCTGATTTCGTTTTCTTGTTTTTATTGTTAATTGTTTCATGGCCATTATTTTTTATTGTTTGTGTATTGCCCCTTAATATGCTCATATGCTCCTTGGAAACTTTGAAGAAATAAATAGATAAAAAAATATATAGTTGATAAGTTTATAAAATTTATTACGAATCCGTATATTTTGATTGTATTATAAAGTTTTATTTTTACTGTCTGTGGCTTGTGATGATTCTTTAGTGAAAGTTGTTCTTGCTGAGTGCGTTCTCCATTAAAATCATATTATTCTCGTTTTGTTTTGAAAGTTCTATGATTTTAGACGAGAATGACCCTAGTATCAACAATCGTCTCTACAGAAACGTCACAAGCAACAATCAGTAGCCTAACACCTTCTGCTGCTAATGAGATCGGTTCCCAAAACCCCATAAGGTTTAAAAAATAAACGACTTACAGGTATTAATTTTATAATTTATTAAGAATTTTATATCTCCATTTTTATTCCCAATTATGTTTGTATCAGGCTAGAGCAAACATAATTAGGAATGAAAATGGAGATATCATTGTAAATTCCAGGAATATATTAGATAGACGGAAACGTTAATTTAATCAGCTATTAAATCTAGGCCTTCATACAGAACAGGATATTGAAGAGGATAATTTACAGACAGCAGAAATGCTAGTCACAGAACCAAGTGCATTAGAGGTTGAAATGACGATAGAAAAATTGAAGATGTATAAATCATTAGGTTCAAATGGGATCCCAGCAGAAAATCAGGAGGAGAAAAATTGATGGACAAGATACCTCGCTTACTTTGTATGATTTGGGAAACGAAAATCTCTTCCTGACGTACTCCCTATATTGATGACATTCTAGGAGGTCATCAATGTGGATTTAGATTAAACAGGACTACGACAGATCATATTTTTAGCATAAGACTGATTTTAGAAAATAAATGGGAGTATAATGACACTGTACATCAACTATATGTAGACTTCAAAAATACATACGATTCAGTTAAGAGGGAGAAGTTATCCTTCTGGAGTTCGGAATTCCTGAAAAGTTACTTAGAATTATACGAGTGTGCCTAAATGGACAAAGAGTAGGGTGCGTGAAGGCAAACAGTTTTCGGATACTTTTGAAAATCACAATGGCTTAAATCAAGGGCAAGCACTACCTCCTCTACTATTCAATTTTCTATTAGAGCATACCGTCAAATGTTTGGAGAATGAAGAAGGCCTACAACTCAATGGCATTAATAGGCTGTTAGTTTATGCTGATGATGTAGTATTATTGAGCGATACCGAGGAGATACTAAGAGACAACACGTACACTCTATTGAGTAACACTAAGAAATTGGGACTGGAAGTAAACCTCAATAAAACTAAATATTTGCTCACACATAGAAATGCGTTATATACGTTAATGGAAATGGACAACTAATGGCAAATTAAGGAAATTTTGAAGAAGTGGCAGATTTCAAGTATCTAGGAACAATAATCACAAATAGGATGAGATGCACAAAGAAATTAAACATAAGTTCAATTCTGGAAATGCATGGTATTATGCATTACAGGGACTCTTGTCGTCCCAACGCCTTTCAAAAAACGTTAGACTGAAAATACATAAAATAGTTATTCTCCCAGTTATATTGCATGGATGCGAAACATAGACTCGTACTTTAAGGGATGAGAGAAGATTACGAGTATTTGTGAATAAAGTTCTTAGGAAGATTTTTGGGTCAAAGAGAGATGAACAGACAGGTGAATGGAGAAAACTACATCATAGTGAGCTACATTATGTGTGTAGGAAGCCAGATATAAGTTAATAACAGTTAAGTCTCGTAGACTGCGATGGTCAGGACAATGTGGCACGAATGGGGGATTAAAGGGGTGCATGGAAGCTTCTAGTAGGAAACCAGAGGGAAAACGCCTAGTTAGTAGACCAAGAATGAGATGAGATAATAACATTGTCCATGAGGGAAATAGATTATACAGAGGATGATTGGAAAAATCTCAGGATAGGGATATATGGAGAGCTTATGTCCGCGCGACCATGAACCTACAGGTTCGATATAGCCAGTTACTTAGTTAATAATTTTATGTTGCGACTGATACCTCAACGAAATTTTATCATACATTTTATCAATACAGGAACCATGGGGTCGCTACGTTGATTGGCGACAGTCCCGATTTAATTTTAATCCAAGTTTGACCCTTAGTATACCTAGAAGGTTGAGACAATATGCTACAAGCCGGAAGGTCGAGAGTCGAGTCCCTATGGGGCCAGGATTTTTTAAACCGGCCTAAATCTTCTGGTATCTCTACCGCCCTGGGATAGACTCAGTCTCTAATGGAAATAAGTACCCGATGTATGTATTGGAGTAAAAATGGCCATCACGCAGGGCTGACAATCTGGTTTAACATCTCATACCGATTGTCTAGAAATTTCGGAGACTTAACTCTTACTATCCCAAGCCTTCCTAAGACCTGTAGTGAAATCAGTTTATGTTTATCGTCAGAAGGAGCATGGGAAGGGCTCGAAAATAAACTGTCCAAAATGACCGATATTATTATCGAGTCCATAGTTATCGGAGTCGCTAAGCTGATCGATGATTAGAAAATGAATAAATTTCCGAGCAACGCAGGGTAACCAACTACTAATAATGCTTTATTTAATGTGTTTGAAAAGCTGTGTAGTGTATGTGTTAGGAGTCTCCCTATAACAGTGGTTATCTGGGTTGTATTGTCGCTTGTACCTTGCATCACGGTGCGATAAAACGGGCAGTCACTGAGGGGCAACTTAATTCCATCTGCTATTGTTTAATTTCGTTGTAATGGCCATTAAGCGACCGTACCAGAAATCCAACAGCGTATAAATTTGAAAACCTCCCATATTCCTGCTATGATCAGAAACACCACCGGGTTATGAACACGTCTTTTTTTGGATTAAAGTTGAGAGTGGAAAGTTGATAATGGGCTAGGTTTATAACATGAATACCATCCCAAATTTAGATTTGTTATGGGTTATTTCCTGCTAATCTAGTTTTGTTCGGGAAGTTTATCATTATTAATGTAGATATAATAATTCTATCATTTCAACCGCACTTTTTTTCTGGAATATAGAAGTAGGAGTCAAATAACTTCACCTTTTGCCTAATACATTTTATAGTTGGCCTATATTACGATGCGAGGTTGGGAAGTGGTTTTTACAGAATCGAGGAAAATGTTTAAAAACCGAACGATAGTGAGGTTTTAATTTCCGAGATTCTGCATAACACTTCACAAACGTGCGTTGTACATTATTTTTTGCGCGATGGTGTTTTCAAAATAATAAATAATAGTAAAATAATAGCATCTTCGTTGGAAATATTTTCGTTCATTATAAACAACTGACTAACATTAACAGTATGGGCAATTTTTTGTTGTTGAAAGAACAGGAGGCCGTGAGATCCATTTAGTGATAATATGGCGGCAAGTATATATTTACTATTTTATATTGTTTCAAATAAAGTTCAGTTCATTCAAAATGCAGTGATTTGTTTCGTATAATATAGGGCTATATTAACACTAACTTTTGGATATTTTTTGTGTATACATTACATGTAGTATACATAGAGAGCAGTGGTTTTACTTCCCACATGCGTGTTTGTAATATGTACTAATAGGCCTACAGTATAGTTATTTTTATTACACTATACTTATTTAGATTTGAAATCCCGAAATATAGGAATGTGAACTTTCAATCTTGGTCGCCATTGCTGTAAGTACGACAAAACGCACTATCGTACAAAAGTATTTTAAATAAGCCCATCTCTAACATATATGTATTACACCGTAAAACATAAGAAGTTCGTCACGCGTGCACTGCGTAAACAAAGCGAATTCCTCAGCAAATCGAGTTTATGGTTCCATTTTATGGTTCACAGAATACTCATTTTATTAAATTAGTGAAACTCAATTTCTGATCCCTGCTTTTTTAAAATTGTCGGAATGCAGTGAAAACAAATCATGCATATACCTCAACGCAGGTTATTACCTATTTCTATACCGGTAATTGTTGTATATCGATTTAAATAATGTCTACCGATTCATTTTCCATTACATTTTTAAAATATTAAATAAATTAAACTAATATATTTTTTTAGGATACGTTGGCCAATTTAAGGGTTAATTAAATTATATGGTTTACGTTCTGATGAAGCAAATAAGGCAGTTGCTAGAGTGGATTTATAATTTTGGGTTTCAAGTACACCCCGCATTTCTAATGCTCGGATTCCGCTGAGTTTTGGGGTATACCTTCCTTGGTTTATTTTAATAGTATACTGAATTCCATTGTGAAACATCTAAATCTGAAACCGCTAGAGCTATTTTTAAAATTTCGTTCCAGATGAACTCCTACACCTAATTGTCCGATTTTGGTGGTTAACGACCTCGACCTTACTCTTATAATTAATTGCTATATGCCGAGTTTAGTTTCGATAAAACAAAATCGCGGCCGCTGGAGCCTTATCGAACACACACACACATACACACACACACACCACACATATATATATATATATATATATATTATAAATATATTTTTGACATTTGGCAATGAAGGCAAATATGATATGAAAAGAAAAAAAAAATGAATGCTTGAGTCGGGAGACTTTAGAGACTCGAGTTCGAATCCCGACTCAAGCATTCATTTTTCTTTTCATATCATATATATATATATATATATATATATATATATTATTTATTTTGCAAGTTTCACAATGTTACACATCTTCCTGCGTCCAATTAATCTACTGCCAATCTCCTCCACATCTCTGTCATTCCAATAGCTATCGTCGAATCCTTTTTTTTTCTCTCTCTCTCATGCTGCTCAAAACAATATCAATCCACGTTATTTTTGGCTGTGCTCTTCTAATCCTATCAATTGGCGCCCATTCTAGTATTCTTCTGGGGATTTGTCTTCTGCCATTCTTTTTACATGACCATTTTAATTGTTAGTTTTTTTTAATTCACAACTGAAGTTCGAACATTAATCTTTTGTTTAATTACACTGTTTCTTACTTTATCTCTTCTTGAAATTCCAGTTGAACTCCTCCAATAACCGTTTTCTGCAAAATTTAATTTACTTACTGTTCTAGATTTTAATTCCCAGGTTTCTCTGCACCGTATGTCATTGTACTCTTTATTATTGAATTAAAATATTCGTTTTAGAACTTATATTATTATCCCATAGCACACCATTTAATTTTGATATTGCAGATTTGCCTTTATTTATTCTCTCGTTAATTTTAGCATCATGAATTCCATCTGCACTAATATTTATCCCAAAATATGCATATTCATTACATGCTTTTATTTTTTCATATCCGTCTTCTAAAATTAGATCTTATCTCCTATTACCGTATACTTCGTTTTGTCCATTTTTTTCTTTAATCTTTAATCCCATTTTTTATATTCCTCCTTCAGTTTTTTTGCCATGTACTCTAAATCTTCATAATCTTCTTCCATCAGTACCTGATCATCAGCAAATATCAACGAATAAATAGTATCTTCTTCTTCTTTCATTCCGATAGGTGAACGTTTGTTTTTCCATTGTGTTAAAGCGTTTTGCAGATATATTTTGAATAAGATCGTGGCAAACAACGTCCTTGTCTTAAACCTTTAGTAACTACAAAACCTGACGTAATAGTTTTGCCCATTTTTATTCTGGGGATAGATTCCTCATATAACTTTTTTATTGCCTGGATAATGGTTAATCAGACGCACATTGTCGTAAGCTTTCTCTAAATCAATAAATTGTAGGTGAATTAGTTGTTGAAAGGTGGATTTCTACTCACTTGTTTGCTTTAAAACTAAATATATGCCAATGGTGGATCGGCCTTTCGCACACACACACACACACACACACACACATATATATTTGTCATATCTAATCTCTCTTGGTTAACTCTTGTTTTTTCGACCCGACGCTATTAGGGCATCCGAGGCCTAGGGAGTCTTTCCTTTCTTCCATTTCTTCTCTCCTTTATTTTCTTTTTCTTCTCCAGAAAAGCCTGACCAGAGGCTATAAGATGGCAGCCCCATCGCTGATCTTGCCTTCCTTTGGGCAAGCAACCAATCGAAGGGACTATTATTAGGCTTTCAAGTCTTATACGAGAATTTCCTGAGGTACGCTGGAGGGAAAATTTTTTATAGGATCGTAACAGGCCTTGGCCTAATAATTGGAAGGAAGAAGAAGAATAATTTTCGGTGCTTGCTAGATATGATCGGTGAAGATCTGTAAAACTTTTTCGAAAATATTTTCATGAGAACAATCTCAATAGCTCCATTCCTTCGGATTCGCTAAAAACATCAATAGACTTATAATGACTTTAAAATGTTTAATTAACTACAGATTTTATTTTCAATCACACTAATATTAAAGTCCGTAATCTAAACAAATTTCTCAGCAATTCTAGTTTATGTTCCGATTTTGTTGGCTTACGGAGAATATATTTATTTTGTTTATTAATTCCTATGTATCCAGTTAAGTTAAGAAAAAATATGTGTGTGGTGTTCGCTAGAGCAAATTTTGAATTAAGACTTTCAGATAAATCCGCACTCCTAAAGTTCGTACTTCGATGATTTTTTGGAGAATAGTTTTCTCGTTTTATTTCAATGGCATATATTCAGTTTCGTTAAGAGAAATAAGAAATTATATATAGGGTGAAAGTACGAAATGTGAAGTGGATAGCATCTGAAACTTCAAATTAAGGAGAGGTAGTGTTCATCAAAGTACGAAGAAACTTCCCAATAAGCCTTAGAAGATAAGTTATACTTATTACAGTTTAATTATCTCCGAATAAATTCATTTTACGGCCTTCATTGTGTTATAATATTTTGTTATTTCCCCTTAAAACAGGTATGCAACTTTTTCTGATATATAAAACAGTACGTAGTACTGTGAGTAGACAAAAAGAATGCAAGCGGAAATAATGTGCACATTCAGGAAACACACAATATTGTACTAACTCAGTCGTCAAGCAGGCAGGCCTGCAAGTTCCAAGTCTGACACTCGATACGGCAGGCAAAACCACTGCTGTACATTTTAGAAGGGAACGCTCTTCATTCAGTCCTATTCTGTGTTAATATTTTCCAATCATCTTTATAAGTAATGCCACGAGTGATTTCCAAATTATCAATCAATTCACGACTCACGAAGTTAGGAGTGAATTTATCTAGAAAATTTGGAAATCAAGAGTCGCATTTGTTAGGACTATTTAACGAATAAAATTAAGCTGTTTACTCACAAATCATTATTTAACTATAGTTATTTTTAAATATTTATAAATTTAATGTAAACGGCTATGTTTGAAAACAAATGAGAAACGATTGGTACGCTTAATTTGCTTCTTTTGTACATCACTGCAACCAGATCATATTATTTATTGCCAAAGAATCGCAATGTTCTAATAATGCACCCTAGTGGAGAAATGTATAACCAACGTTATACGTGTTAATTAATTTCTGATGTCCTATGATGTAAATATGTCAGTTACATTTTTCTGGAACGTCATCTCCTGGAAAATAATTCGTTTAAGCAAATGCAAACAGTGGTTTCTTTTTTTATGGTATAATCAATTGTTACAAATGTTTTATATTATCTCTCACATGCGCTTTTTGTTGACATTCATTCACTATAGCCGTATTTCTTAGTGAGTCAGTCACTGCAAAATAATGCTATGACCTATTCAAAATGTCAAAAAAAAGGTACCTTCTTTATTATGATAAATTTTATTTGGTAAATTTTAGGCGAAAAACGACTGTGATTGGTTGTAAAAAAAATAATAGAAATGTGATTGGTCATTGACTCCCATTTGGGGCATGAGTTAAATAGTCGGAATAATTTATCTCCTTCAATTCGTGCTTAGTGTCATTCCGCCACTTGTTCATACTAGCCCTTCAATTGAGCACTGCACGATATAAAAATAACTTACCCTACTGATATAGCAATATTGTAGTCCGTAGTGTATTGCATTTATTTATCTTGAGTTTTGTTATTGTTTGATACAATATTTGCTGTGTAATGCATTTATTTATCTTGAGTTTTGTTATTGTTTGATACAATATGTGCTGTGTAATGCATTTATTTATCTTGAGTTTTGTTATTGTTTGATACAATATGTGCTGTGTAATGCATTTATTTATCTTGAGTTTTGTTATTGTTTGATACAATGTTGCTGTGTAATGCATTTATTTATCTTGAGTTTTGTTATTGTTTGATACAATATGTGCTGTGTAATGCATTTATTTATCTTGAGTTTTGTTATTGTTTGATACAATATGTGCTGTGTAATGCATTTATTTATCTTGAGTTTTGTTATTGTTTGATACAATATGTGCTGTGTAATGCATTTATTTATCTTGAGTTTTGTTATTGTTTGATACAATGTGTGCTGTGTAATGCATTTATTTATCTTGAGTTTTGTTATTGTTTGATACAATATGTGCTGTGTAATGCATTTATTTATCTTGAGTTTTGTTATTGTTTGATACAATATGTGCTGTGTAATGCATTTATTTATCTTGAGTTTTGTTATTGTTTGATACAATATGTGCTGTGTAATGCATTTATTTATCTTGAGTTTTGTTATTGTTTGATACAATGTGTGCTGTGTAATGCATTTATTTATCTTGAGTTTTGTTATTGTTTGATACAATATGTGCTGTGTAATGCATTTATTTATCTTGAGTTTTGTTATTGTTTGATACAATATGTGCTGTGTAATGCATTTATTTATCTTGAGTTTTGTTATTGTTTGATACAATATGTGCTGTGTAATGCATTTATTTATCTTGAGTTTTGTTATTGTTTGATACAATATGTGCTGTGTAATAGTTACAAACGTCTACGTACTGTATAATGTTACCTCATTTGTTTCTTGCCAAATTTCTCGGAAAAGAACATACTATAACTCAGATTATTATATTAAGTTTATTGGTTATGGTTATACAAACTAATACTATATTCTCTGTAAATAATTCAATTTATTTCACATTAGTCTGCATTAGACTACAAAGTATCTGAATAAAATAATCATATATTGTGTTATTAAATGTAAATGTAAAAAGATCTTTCTCTTTCCATCTGAGACTTATCTGAGAGGATTTTTTAATTCTAAATCACACCCATAATTTTTGATCATACAAGGGCATGACGGGCAAGTAATAATCACATATCTTGTACCTGCAGATGAAAATTGTATAACGTATTTTTATAACTAACTTACCAACTAAATGGAACTATTGAAATCTGAGGTTCATATCTGCGCGGACGTAAGGTCTCCATTCATCCTTGTCCTGAACTAAAATTTTCCAATCCTCTCCTTTATAATTAATCTCATTCAAATCATGGTTAATATAATTGTTCCACCTCATGTTTTGGGAGTTTTATCTCTGAATTTTCTACAAGAAGATTCCTTACATTTCTTTCATATCCTATCCGTGCCATATGTTCATCCTCCATGCAGTCTACAATGCTTAATTATTGTTATTACAACTGGTTTATCATAAAGATTGTAATGTATAATTATAAACTTCTGACTTGCTCCCATCTCTCGATATTACATATTTTCATAAACTATTATGTAGATAAGATGAATCAGGTAGAATATAACTTATGAATTAAATGATAAACACACTATTAATATTTATGTATTATTTTATTATCTTTAATATTCAGAATCTTATATTGTCCTAAATACTTTCCAGGTGATTTACATTATTGCTTTTGAGATACAGTAAATAATTACAACCCTGAATTTAGGTTTACGACTGAAAATTATCATTTACATTGGGATGTCCCTGTGTTTGAATCCGGAATTTAAACGTTATCTCTGATACAACTCGCTAGACAATGATATATAATTTGTTAATCTAACTTTGTAAATAAATATATTTTTACAATAAATGAAGTTTCATTGGAGTGTGTAAAATAGTTCTCAGGTACGTTCCTAGCAGACACTAAAACACATTACACTCTGTATAAAGTTGTTAATTAAATTTGAGGACAATTTGAAAGTTTTAAAAGTCTAGGATGAATAAAAAATGGAACAATTTTCCAAACAATTAATGAATGAGATAAAACAAGAGACAAGCGCACCACGAAATTGTGTTGTTTCTCTGTTCTCGTAATTCTTTTGTTAACAAAAGAGAGCAGAGGTAAGCAGTAAAGTTAAACAGTCTATCTCAACCTGTCAATAAAACTTTTCTTTTGTTTCTTTTCACTCGCATTTTTATGAGCGGCTTATTACATGCGTTATTTTGGAACGTTATCTCTCATTTTAACATTTTGAATTATTCACATCTCAGGACGTACCTTCGAAAATATAACTATTTCACGATCACTAAAATATAAGTTGAAATATATATATATATATATATATATATATTTTAAAATTAGAAAACCATCCTTCTCCGTGTTCCTGGGAAACTAAAGCACATCGAAACCCCTATCTAGGAACAACTATAGATGTGAATTTTATTGGACGTCCGATGTTTCTAAAAAAATTAAAACTTCCAAAGAGGTTTGTTAATTTGATTTTTTATTTTATTATACCATATTTAAGGTCCATTTTAAAAAATCCTTTTTATCCTATTAATGAACATATTTTCCTTTAAAATCCGGTCTCTAATAATTATTGTATCCATCTTCCAGATTGCAGTTCGGTTTTGAATCGCTGTATACGAATCCTTCTGGAGCTAGTCCGTCAATTGACATGTCTCTCTCTGCACGTGAATTTTAGCTGAAGATTTAAAAATGTAAACGGTGATCACCCGTAGAAAATTATGTCTCCTTTATGTGTTTTAATCTGATCTTTCTACTATATTACATCGATTCCTCAGGATTTCAATCTGAATGCAGTAACTCAGGACGTATCAATCTCATTTATGAGAGAATTGATTTTACTTTCATTAATCCGGCGTAATGTCCACAATTAAGTCCATAATATTAAAAAAGAGTCTTGAAATTATGTTGTGAAATCTTAATTTAATCCCTTCCTCATTTGTTTACAAATGTTTCGTCGGTAAGATTCCATTCAGTCTATTATGTTTCATCATTTTTCTGAACGTCTGTTGGTTTACTAAATAAACTGTAGCTTCCTAAGTACACAAAATCTATAACTTGTTCTATGACTTTATTACTTATTCACATGTTTACTCTTATGGCATTGTGTTTCACAATTTGCCATAGATTTTCTTCTGAAATTTTAATGTAGTATTCATTTGAAATGTTTTGTAATTTAAAAATGGACCTTTGTAGATCATTTTCAAGTAATAATTGCTGGGAGTATAAATGTAAATGTGTAGTTTGTGTAATGAAAGCTTGATAATGTCTTAGCGGGAACTGGTGATTACAATGCGTTTGAGATAGTATCGACCTCACGCCAAGCTATTTATTGTGTGGATTAAACTGGACACCACTTGTAATTACAAGTGTGACTATTACTGCCCTCTGGGGAGTCTACACCGTATCAGATGGTTATCATTCACCACACCTTTTATATTATCGCATTAACAAGCTAGCATTGAATAAAATAACTTCATTACAGCTTTATTTATATTTGATATTAGTTCTCGCACATTTAGTTATGACATTAACTCTATATTATAAATTAACTTTTTAATAGCTTTACAAGAATGATGTGCTTTCTGTATTGTAACCTAAACAATTAATCTAAGGAAATTGAGTGTTTTATTATAACAGGTAACTTCCTTGTTTGACGTACAACGATATTTCGTAATGTTGAAGTTGTTATATATTATAAAGAGTGGTAAAGTATGAAGAATGTGAAACTACATAATGCATTGTGTAATTACTTTTTAAATATTTTTAGTGTGACAATATGCCTATGCCATTTTACGATCAATCCCTAATAAATTAGACTGATTGTTGGCAATGTCCAGCATCGTCCACTGTGCTGCATACTGGAACCAGTTGAGGCTCCTTGGCAGCAAATCAGTACTGGTTATCGTTAGTGTCTTAACTCACGCATATTTATCGACGTTGATGTTTAGCCGGGTTGACGATGTAGGTTAGGCATGAAGAAAGTCCGAAAGCCGACAGAATGGAATGAGCCACACTACTCCACTTTGGACACAGCGCTCACCTCATGGGTTCTGGCCATCTTTGGGGGGGGGGGGCTGATAAGTATATTTCGGTATGCAGGACGTCGCTGAAGCGTATGCCCTATATTGCGCACAATTGGGTTTCTATGAGTTGTGATAAGTTGATAAATGTTGCTGACTCGTTGATCAGTTGTGTCCCCATTTGTGCTACGTTATGAAGCTCGTGTACAGTGGGGCCGAAAATAAAATTTTGAGACATTTAATTTAAATTATCTGATCTTTCTTTTTGTGACAAGCAGCGAGGATACTCCAGGAATATAAAATTTCATAACAATGTATCATATAGTACTATCGATGAGATATGTCAATATACATATATCAGCAATATTCTAAATATACAAATTGCATTTCACAAAACAATGTTGTGTATCCCGGGTTATTACTGGTGAGTATCTGTTATTTAGCATGTTTTCGATACGTAAGATGGCTGTGTCCAGTTATAAATACCTACTCAAATGATTCTGTATTTTGATATATATATGATTAATACATTTTTTTTGCTTTTTTTTTGTTTTGTTTTCCGCGTCATGGATTGAAGATAGGCCTCTGGCCACTGATTCCGACGTTTTGGCATGATCCCACATCAAGTTATATCAGCTTCGAGTCAATGGCTTAGGTCTCACATAATTAACATTGATTTTTCACTGTGTCGTGTTCGGAAGCCGCACAACCATCCAAGGTTTAGGTCTTATATAGTTGAACACATTGAGTTTTGATTGTGGTCCGTTTCGGAAGCCGTACATCCATCTAAGGGTCGACCACACTCCATATTGCCCAACCGTGGTTTTCTCCATATCTTCTATGCTACTCTAGGGATGATATGATAGGCAGCAAGAGCAGTTTTCCATGTAGATGGTAATCTTTGGACATCGTCTCGGGTGTTCATAGAATGCAGTCTTTTCTCAATTTCTATTGCTTTGCTGTAGATTCTTGGTTTTTTATTATCTATTTTAGCCAACGTTATAGATCCTGTGATACCTATCTTGTAACCATTTTGTTTCATATAATGCACCAAGAGTTGAAGTAGTTTCTTGTGCAGCCTTATGTTCTAGTATTCGGCAGGAAATTCGTCTGTTGGTCCGTCCTACATATATTTGTTCATATGGGGTGCAAAGGATCTCGTAGATGCCTTGTGATTCTAGAGGTATTTTTTCTTTAACACACCTGAGTAAGTTGGAGATGGTGTTTTCCGAGCGGAATACAGTTTTCATCTGATGTTTTGTGTGTGTGTATATATATATATATATATTTTAAGCTGTTTTGAAACATTCTACCTTCGCATCCAAAAACCCTACAATTTTTTTAAACTGAAATTGTAATTAGTTTAAAACTGAGATTTCAGGCATATGCTTTATCACTTTTTAACCTTTTACAAAGTAACCTCAACGGTGGTTCTTAATGACATTCAAAGGTATTGTGTGTGTGTGTGTGTGTGTGTGTGTGTGTGTGTGTGTGTGTGTGTGCGCGCGCGCTATAGGCAATATTCGAATTCCAGAATTTCAGACATAACTAGATCAGGATAGTTAAATCGTGATATACTTGCTATTTTAGCCAAATCTTGAAACTGGATTCAAAGAGAAGTAACACAAATGTAAAATATGAAATGTGTATGTGTGTTCTAATGCCACCCACAGGACGTAGCGTGCTTCGGGTTCCGCGCTGGGCGGATGATGACGTTAATATGATCTATTTTCAATTTACCCACCGCTTCGGCAGACCACTTGTGTTGTGTTTAAAGAGGAATGTAGAGTGAGACGAAAGAAATATAAGAAATTTTCTCCTTCTAGATGATCTGTCCAGAAAGTGGTAAAAATAAGCCTTTAGAAATTTAGGAATAATTTTTGCTATAGTATGATGAGGAGGGATATAAAGCATACCGTGTTAATGGGATCGGGAGCATAAATTATGTGTATTGGATAGTCTAACGAAGCGTTTTGATGAACAATTAGGTAATTCGTGTGTAATATTTTACATATGAATAGAAGGGATAAGGAATGGACGATTGTACGATCTCATGACAGGTGTTCCAAGGAACGTACAACATAATGAAATCTGGGAATAAATAAAATATAATACTTATTCTTAACTCGTATCCAACTCAGGGTCGGATCGAGGGATGAGATGAGATGAAATCCCTATATTTTAGTGGTCTGTGAACGACAAGGGTTCCGGCCGACCGTTACAGGGGCACGTGAACGAATTGAAACGAAATGGTTGAGATGAGTTTGGAGAAATGATGGAATGAAATTTGTGCCAGGGAAAAGGGGGAGAAATCCCCATAAAAAACCTATCCGTTTCATCCACCGCGAAACTAAATCTGGGAATACCAGAAATAAAAAGTGCACAAGAATTATGGAGACGTTGAAGTTTCTGGGTAAAAATATTATTTAGGTCTGTGAATAGAGTATCACAGTGGCCGAAATGGGTTATGTTTTTCTACTAAAATTTTCCTTTTAGCAAATATTGTAAACAGTTTCTTATGCAATTTAATACATTAATTATTTAAAAAAGATTGTTTTGCAAGTGTGATTTATTTTTATATTTCAACTTACACTTTTGTCATCAAATACTCCTAGTTTTGTTGATGACTCACTATTTATATCCTCAATGGAAGATTTTCTTGACCCTTCGGTTCTAGAACACGTGTTTCACTTCCGGCGTCGTAATTTCCTATCTCATCAAGGAGTTAAATTTTTTTTCCCTCAAAGCGGCGCGCGTCAGGAGTCAGGCTGTTACATATATATTCGGATTGTCGGGAATTTAGGTTCTAAAGAACTAAACAAATATAGTTATCGCTATTAGAAGTATTTTTTGGCAGTATCTATACTTAATAGTTTTTGTCCTTAAAATACATTTGATAATATCGCTATTACTAGTCTATGTAATGAAATAATAATTTTCATACTTTCTAAAATCAATCCAGATATAACAAGTTACCTGAAACACAATTTGTAAGTTATTTTTTTTTCATGTCTGGATTTGTCATTAGCTAAGTTATTAAAGAGTTTCTTTAAATAAAATACTAAGAATAATAGTCCTCTATCAATTATATCATATTGAAACATAGCTTGACATGTTTAATGGAACAATCTCCATACTGTTTTTGGGTTGCCTAAGAAACTCCAAAATTTAACACTGCGAGGTCGGTTTACAGTAAGTAGGCTAACACCATTTATTAAAAGCAAGAAGAAGAAGAAGAAGAAGAAGTGAAGCTTAAACGTTACTGTTGGGCTACCCTAGCTAAAGGCAGGTATAAATGCGTGTTTGCCGAAATTCTACTGCCGAGCATCCATGCACAGATGTAATTTCGGGTCTTGAACTCAGGCCCTTTGCAAGTTTTGAGATCGAAGCCTATTTTTTGGGGCGCATACTTTTCGTTAATATATATGAACCCACTACCTAAAAATGATAAATGTGGGTTTTTTTTTCAAAATATGAAAACATAGTGGACTTGTTCCTTTATACAGGGGTCACCAATTTGGCGGACCGCGGTCCTGAATCAGGGACGCCTGGTGCCTTTGTTTACGGACTCGTTTAAATAATCGCTTCGATACAATTTTTTTTAAAACCGTTTTAAGCAATCGAAATACAACCAGTCCGAACTTAAATTTCGTGTCATGATAGTAAATTGGTTTGTTGGCTCGGTAGGCCAGTAACTGGCTTATTGGTCCGGAGTTTTTGCTGAAGTATGAACGGGTTTTCCGTTTGAAAAACTATTCCCCTATTTCAAACCAGCTAGCAGGCACAAGCAGCTAGTAAAAAAGGGCAAGAAGGCAACTAGTGCTCTCTGTTTGCAAAACTACATCAGTCATAATTTATAATAGTTTTTTACAGACTTATATCTATATATGACATTTTTTTGTTTCTCCTTGTTTAACATCTCCTATGTATGCATATTTAAATCTCAGCTTCTACTGCTGTCTAAATTTGTATGTACAACTACGATGGAAGGACGTCACGTCATAAAAACCTCGGACCGTGGAAGTGAATGGACTACGCCAACAGAGCTTGCCAAGCTGGTGTTTGGATGCTTAGAGGAAGAAGTACATTTTAAATTACATTGGTTCCCACTGTTTTTTTTTTCTAAGAGGTCCGCAATATGTTGATTTTTACGCGAATTAAAAAGTTTTTCTGGTAGTCTTGTTTTTTACCTTTTTTAAAATATGTATACTCTAACAATCTCTACCATTACATACAGTCAAAATAAAAATATTAACACTAGCTTCATTAAGTTTATTATCAATTGTTCCCGCCGAAAAAAAGAATCGATGCACTTTGACCTTATAAATGATTTAATGAAACTGTCATATTTGTCTAATAATGAAATTATTTTGCAAATTTTTCTAGGACTCTTTAATATATTTTCATTTAGTTTGGCCTCCTTCTGATCCTGTACACACTAGCTATTCCCACTCCTGCCATCTTCCCTGCCGTTTCAGTCACCCTATTCAAATTCCAAGTAGAATTTTCAGCTGTTAGTGTATTAAACAAACTAAGTACACATCTCCTCTCACTACTGAGCAAAGGTTTTCCTTTTTATGTTTTACAATGCAGTTATCTACCATTATGTTCAAATGTTTATCTGCAAGCATACCGAAAATAAAATTTATATATACACATTCAAACGTTTAACTGCATGTTTTCCTTTTATATATCACACAATAACTAAGACTAAGTATTACTAAATAAATAATTATCTAAATAGTTTTAAAAAATGTATAAAAACAATCTGTTAAACGCTAACTAAATACTTAATTCTACTAAATAAATTATGTATTAATTGAATTTTCAAGTCAATTCTAAAATCCACACACTGCTAGAACTAAGAATGGTCTACTGAGAAAGACAAATGTTTTTTTGTGCTGTCAATACAATGTCAGTACTGAACTATACTATTAACTATGGCCCTCCACCGGCCTGCCACCCCGCAAATTATCATACTAAACGATGTGTTTTGTATTATATTAGTTATAGAAATCTTAATATAAATTCAGAGAATAACAAAATAAGTCAGGGATTAAAAACTACATATCATATTTTTTACAAAAATCCTCTGAATAAAGATAAATTATAATACTTTATTTTCTGGTTTTCACAGCTTTGGGGGAGTTGGTTTATAACTGGTAACAGTTATATTCCTAGCTTTGACCTAGTTATTGTATGCACCCCTACAGTAGTGGGGGTAGTAAAATGACGTCCCTTCTATCAACTCCGTTGACGTAGACAATAGTATCGTTAAAAAACACGAAATTTGTGAAGTGAGATATTTAAATATTACTCTGACCAAATGTTAAGTTTGTCATAAACTTATTAATAATTATTAGAATTAATAACTGTATACTTTTAGTATTTACCATGTGTTTTGTTTAATTTTCGCAATTCATACTCATAACATAATTTAAATAATTTTAATTATTTAATAAAAGCTTCGTATGTATAATCAACTGTGGTTCCGGACCTCGAATTAATTTACTACTTTGAAAATGGACCTCCATTAAATCTAATTGGTGACCGTTGCCTTATAATATTAATATAGGTATTAACAGGAACAATATATAGTAAATGAATTCAGCTGCTAGCAAATATTGAAGACATAATTGGAAGAAAACCGAAATTATAAAATTTGAAAAAGCTCCACGAAACATGAAATTAAATATAAAGGAGAAAAAAATAAATGGGAACAATAAATATGCCAAGTAACATAAATTACTTTAATGTAGATAAATATACTTATTAAAAAGTGAACAAAATACTTAGGCAAAATTTAATATTATTGAAAGAAATGAGATTGGCGTAAAAAAAACACTACTGCTTAATAATAAATATTATTTTTTACTTAAAAAATTTGAGCCCTTAATGTCTTACTCTTCAAACAAAATCAGTAGTATATGCAATACAAGTGTGGGAAGTATGTTTTAACAAAATCGAGGGGAAAAAAAAAGACGAAGTAGTGTTTCTTCTCTATTTTCGAGATTTTGTTTCACACACTTGTATTACGTACTATTTTTGGATGTATAACATTTTTGGACGATGAGATTGAATATTAATTAAAACATAGTAATAATTAAATCAAAATATTTAATATAAATTATTACTATGGGAGAGGAACAAATATGAAAGTCGTAACAATTCGACTTATCGCACATGTTAGGAAACATTTATTTCAGTATTGCGCTTTCTTTTGTTTCCAATCAACCAGGCTCTGTGTTGAGCTAAACAAACCGCCGAAGGGGAGAGGACGAACGAAAACAAACCAGATAGGGTAGCTAGTACAACTGTAGGCAAGAAATCATATACATTAATCTAGAAATGTTGACCTTCAAGCCGTCATAGCCAGTCTTATTGTTTAAAAGTAATATACTTTAAAAATGTGTAGCATTTCTGTTTGAACACGCTCACACGACCCCTGATGTCACTGCAACAACATTACCCCTACAGAGGGTTGTTCAGCTCAGCATACAACAGTAGGAATGCCAACTTTCGATTCATGATTACAAAATATACTAATTACTTCATGAAAAAGAATATATATATATATATATATATATATATATATATATATATATGGTATGATAAGAAAAATAAATGCCTGGACGGGATTCGAACCCGGATCTCTGAGTCTGTACCTCAGCGTGATATCCATTACACTACCAGGCGAATCCAATTCAAACACTTATTTTTCTTATATATGTATTATATATGCTTACTTGTTATAGTCAGATGGCAGTGAAGACCGAGTTCTCGCGACATCTAGTAATAATGGAGAATATAATACATATATAAGAAAAATAAATGTTTGAATTGGATTCGCCTGGTAGTATAATGGATATCACGCTGAGGTACAGACTCAGAGATCCGGGTTCGAATCCCGTCCAGGCATTTATTTTTCTTATCATTCCATATTAAGCTTGCATTGCTCAATGTTAAACATTTAATTATAACAAATATATTATAACACTTCTGAGACCTATAATTATTAGTCTACAAAGGCCAGAATAGGATAGGAGGGTCGATAGTATAGCTAGTGGGAAATCGTAAGACCAGACTTAGAGAGTACAGTCCGCAAGCATGATACATGGAGTACGATACGCTAAATGAATTTAACACTTTTTCTTTTAGTAGGCTTGTATAAGCAAGCCAAAATACAAGCTTACGTTTATAAAAATGACAATTTTAAAATCGTTAATAATCAACATGCCACCATTATTTGGTCCACCGCTGTGGTCTAGTGGTAGCGTTCTGCCTTGTCACGCAGCTGGCCAGGTTCGATTCTCGGTCGGAACAGGCTCCTGAATGAGGTTTTTTCAGAGGTTTTTGCTCGCCTGTAAGACAAATGTCGTAAAGCTTAGGGTCCAACGGTCCCCAAAAATCATCCAACCATCATCATCATCATCATCATCCTTATCATTATCATCATCTTTCATCGGTGTGGAAAGCAACGGGAAGCTACCATATCTATAATTCCCTAGTAAAGCTGCAAAACATAGCATGAAAATGCTATGATTGCAGTGAAAGACCTGCCCTTGGGCAGAATTACTATGGATGGATGGATGGATGGATCATTGTTTGAATCAAACACCACCATGTACGCAACTGAACAAGGTGCATCGTAGATAAAATTTGTAGTAGGTACTTGTGACGTAGACCTGATGTGAAACATGTCGATCCTATTCCGGCCTTTGTAGACTAATGATTATGGCAGTGAGGCCTGGATACTGACTAAAATTGTAGAAAATGATCTTGAAACATTTGAAAGGAAAATATTATGGCATTTGTCGTATCACATATAATGGTGAACTGTACAGAATGTATATTGACACTGCTTTAGTCAACATGATTAAAACCTAAAAATAAGATGACTGGGTCATCTTGTCAGGTAAAATGAATCAGAGGCTGAGTCGATCACAGGGACATAGTGCCGCCAGAAGTTTTGGACCAGTTTAAAAATCCTGACCCTACCGGGACTCGAAACCCTTGACCTCCCGGATTATAGTGTATTGTCTGGAACAATCACGCTAAGCTTGCCTCAGTTGATTTATTTAACAAACGGAAATTTGGGACACCTTTCATCAGATGATGGACAATGTGAAACAAAACTTTTAGATACTGGGAGTGAATGAATGTAGAAAGAAGGGAAAATATAAAAGGGAATAGAGGCGCAAGAATATAATAGCTGTAGCACCTATGAATGATGATGATTATAATAATTAAAAAAAAAACAATTCTGAAATACTATTACTAATGTAAAATATAAATGACTTTTTATGTTTAAAAACTTGGTTTGTTTGGAAAGATAAAGAGGAGCATGCCTAAGGTCAAACTTAATCTTAATGTGAGCAACTGTAAGTGAGCCGGCAAGTCGTTATGGAAACACAAATAATGAGTGTACGTGTTGCAGTTAATAAAACCCGCAGAGGATTTCAAAAGGAATTGAAAGAGTTTTCTTTGATTTTGTTTGCCCCAGTTTTGTGTTAATTGGGAAACGTACCTGCTCACGTCTTGTGCCCGCCAGGTGGTTGCACTTTACAGCCCCCGCGAGCCTTGTACGTTTCCTGGTCCGGATAGAGTGAGTACTTCCCCTGGGAGGGAACAATGGCTAACGCGGGACAGGTAATACATTCACGCTACATCTCTCCACCCTAGGGACACTCACACTCCTCTCCCTGTCTGCTACATCATACTGCTTATCTTCTGAATAATTATATGCCTATCCAATTATTAAAATGTTTCTAGCTTTAAATTTACTGTTATGTTAGGCCAATACAAACAACCAAACTTATGTTTACCATAAATTCATTAATACGCAAGATTCAATTGTATTATTTTTATTAAGAAAATAGATACAACAACAAAATCCTCTTTGGAATCTTAGCACGACAATAATAATAATAATAATAATAATAATAATAATAATAATAATAATAATAATAATAATAATCATCATCATCATCATAGTACATTCACGAATTTAGGCCATTTGTTGACCTGTTTCGGCCTCAAGAGAAACACCATCCAGAAGTCTTTTGAGTGGACGTCCTGGTCTTCTTCTTCCTGCAGGTTGATATCTTAACATTTGTTTGGGTATTCTGTGATCTTCCATTCGATGAACATGTTGCATCCATCTTGACTTATAATCAGAAATTTTTAATAATAATAATAATAATAATAATAATAATAATAATAATAATAATAATAATAATAATAATAATAATAATGACGATGATGACGACAACGATAATGATAATGGTAATGATAATAATAATAATAATAATAATAATAATAATAATAATAATAATAATAATAATAATAATAATAATAATAATATAATCATGATGATAATAATACCCTGAAAAAAAGTGAAGCAGAACTGGAGGGGATCGTCCAGGTGCGACCGAAACGAAAAGGTGACTAGGGAAACACGTCCGGGATATTTTATTATATGATCCATTTGCGGTCAGGACTATATACGTACATGAGCTTATCCAAATATGACTCATCCTTCCAGCATTACGTACACTTTACGAGGTGCAGTCTCACACATTGACGTCATGGGATCATTTCTCTGAGCCTTCGTGGTTGCTTATTTCACTGTTAGTTATGGAGTCGTGCATATCATGGAGAGCTTTGTTGTGTTGAACAAAAAGGGGGAAATAATTAAGAATTTGTATCTCTGGATCTTATACATACAAAAACTAACAAAAATAACTCCTCCTAAAATGATATATGTAGGCATTAAACTTAAAAAGCTAACAAATATAATTCATCCTAGTTCTTTAGTTAATAATTGGGACTGGGCAGGCAGACTTCCCTGAGCACCGCGACCTGAAACATCTATTGCACTATCCCAGTGTATTATGTATGAATGGAATGAAATCTACTCTACGGTTTTATGCACGTTGTACGTCGACTTCTGAGTCCTGCACACCAGGTTCTTTCTCTTATGAACTATACCGCCATTTGTGGGTAGGACCCGTGGCCACGAGGAGAGAACTACAACCGTCCCTTTGAACCGTTCTGTCCTTTTTATGGTTCAGGCTCGTAGTCATGAGCTAGCATTCTGGTTGCCCCCGCCAGAAGATTTCCGCAATCACATATTTTCAATACTTGTAGATTTTTCCTAACATCAAACGATGTGATGTGAAATGAATGAATGAATGAGAAATTAAATGGAGGGAAGGGAGTATGGGAGTGTTGGTAGGAAGAAAATGGAGATACGGGAGAACCCCGAGAAAACAACAGAAAAATCCCAGTTTAGTCCACCACCAATAACCCTCCGGAACCGCCAGGATTCTATCCTGGGATCCCAGTCGGGGCAGCCGCGCGCTCTAGCACGCGTATAACGAGACGACATAACTCGCCATATCTTCTTCTTCTTCACTTCACGGGCTAGGCAAAATGCCTGTTCCGCCTCACACTTGTTCTGTCCATCTTTTCACTAGCCTTCCTACATTCCTTGAACCTCTTGGCTTGTAGTTAAATGCTGCTTTTGGTAATCTTGTTACGTTCATTGTTTCTACATGTCTAAACCATTTTCTCTGTATCTTTCGATTTTATCATTTAATGGATATATATTTAACTCTGACCTATATCTTCATTCTTCACCCTAACATTATATTAATAATTCATATTTGATTGATACATGGGTACTCCCTTACTGGAAGATCATTATCATCATCATCATCACTCCAGGGATTAGGCAATTGCCCGTTCCGACTTCATAATGCATTAGCTCAACGTCTTCTAGGTCTTCCAACATCACGCCTTCCTCTTGCTTGATAATTTCTTGCTAACAATGTATATCTCTCCTTACTCATTCCATCCATGTGATCAATCCATTTCTGTCTGTAATTCGTGACTTTATCCAATAAAGGCTGTACTTTCAATTCTTCTCTTATATCCTCATTCCTTATTCTATCAAGTCTTGTACATCCTTTTACTTGTCCTAGGAACCGCATCTCTGCCGTCTGTATTCTATCCTTCTGTCTTTTCACTGGAGCCCAAGTTTCACATCCATACAATATTGTGGGAACCGCCATAACATTATACATTTTTTATCTTTGTTTCTTTTCTAATTTTATTCTTGAATGTTCTCTGTATTGTTCCACACACCGTCTGAAATTTATTTATTTTGGAGTCAATATCTCTTTCCACATTGTAACCAACATCACAGCCCAAATATTTGAAACTAGACACCTGTTCTATACTTTGATTTTCTAAAATAATTTTGGATCTCACTGGATCTCTTCCTCTAAAAGCCAAACTAATTTACTTAAGCTTATTTCCTTATATTTGTCATTGAGTGACATGTACATCGCCTCGAGCAGACATGTAGGACACTAAGACATTACTTGGTTGGAGGAAGATCGGTTAAATTTAGCTCAGATGCCTTTTATATTCTTTACAAGCCTGAATATATTCAGATTCAGGACCCACGACATAAAGGCCAACTCGGAGGATTTGTTCCGTGAATTTTTCCATCCTAAAAGTCCATCGACCCCTGCCGTGTTTGAACCTGCGGTCCTTGGGACTAGAGGTAACGAACATAACCAATAGACCAGCGCGGCCGACTGCTCATGTTTAGTACTCAGTAATAAATTTATAAGGGGTCCTAAGTCTGCAAACTGGGAATGAAAAAAATTATATTTAAGTAACCCCGGGCCGCACGCCGACGATCACTTCAAAACCTCGAGGAGCGACTAAAATTCCGGGGCCGCATATGAACTTGAAATCTTATTATGGGCCGCAGATGGGCATCATTACATCCGCGATGCGGCCAGAAAGAATCACTTCCATCTTACTGAACTAGAAACTAGAAAGAAGACAAGATACTGGTAGACTATGACTATATGGATTATCTCTGACGACAGATCAGGTTACCAATCTCAATCCGGTAGTTGTTTATGATTATGATAATACTAATACTAATAATAATAATAATAATAATAATAATAATAATAATAATAATAATAATAATAATAATAATAATAATAAAATAATAATAATAATAATAATCATGCTTTATTTATTCAGGCAGATATGAGTGCTTAAGGCCTTCTTGTCCATTCAATCAGCACAAATACACAAAATTCAGATTACAATATATAGGCCTAAGTGATAATAAATTATAAAGACGTAAAAAAATATCATGATATAAATTTACACATAATATCCCTTCTTTTTGTACGCTAAACATAGTAAAATAATAAAATTAATAATAATGATATATTAGACAACAATCATTATTTAATTTTACAGGTAATAAACACAATATTTATGTCAAAATTAAAACTAATATAAAATTATATTTATTTTAAAAGTTTATAACGTCCTAGTATCCTTGTGGTACAAACTGGAGATAGTATAAATATGATGTTGAGGTATACTAAGCAATAGATTATGATGTGATCGTATAATTGAATTATGTTTGGAGGACAAGTACTGGAAGCGAGAGGCTAAATCATTTGGAATCGAAGAATGGAGTATCTTAAATATGAGTACAGGAATGTGTATTCTAAGATCTTGGAGACCAGAGGCTTGACAATTCATAAAAAAAAGGAGAAATCCCATAATATATCCGGATATTAATTATGAATCTCCTACACATGTCTTGCTTAGGATTAAGTTTTTCTAACAGTCCGTAGCTAAGGGCGGTTAATAGAAAGTTACGGTGATCGATTTTTCAGAAACATCGCAACATTGAAACATCTCTAACTTCAACATTATCTGGAGAAGTTTCAATTTATTAGGCTAGTCGCGTCGCCAAGGACGAGCTCTTATGCCTTAACATAATTTTGCCAGAGATGTACCTTCTGTGATATATTTGTGTAGTTGGATGGCCGGTTTTACCCGAATTTACTGTAATCAAAATCTCAAAACGAACCATCTAAATGCGGGCACTTGTTTAGACCCAAAGTTATATAGGAAATCCCAATATTTAGTTAAATGGACGTCAGTCTTGTACGGACTTGTGAGAGGCTATGGTATCTCTATCGAATCTTTTTACAATAGTCTTTTCGCCATTAACATTTACTCTTGCCCAATGCATGCCTTCCGTGGATAATCAAATGAATAATCTCTAATTACCATACTGTTACTGAAACTCCACGGTCATTTACAATAACATCTAAGACGTAGGATTGAACGGTCGTGGACTATCTCTCCATTACGTGAAACCTGACTTTTATTAAATACAAACCTAGCTCGTCTCATACAAGCTTCTAATTGGCAGAGTCTGTAGCTGGGCCCACGTTTACAGACAATTTGATCTTGCTTTGAGTATACCACTCATAGGGTATCTATAAACATCAATGCTTTTATAACACAGCTAATCTTTCTTTCCTATCTTTTAATATTATTAGCTGATCATGAAAGGATCGGGAACGTGAGCACTCAAATCTCAGGTTCAAGTTCACTACGAGACAGCTAAACAATTCGTAATAAAACATCAAGATAGGTTAACTAAAATATGAATATAATTAATATTTAATGATAACACAAACAATATAATTAGCTGTCAAAACTTGATCCCCGGCGACCTTCCAGGAACCAAACTCCGACTGGTAATGATACATGTCTCCGCGTCTCGGACATAAGCATCAGCGCTCACCGAACCGAGCCGATGACGTAAATAGGGGAAAGAGGAGGGGATAATCAGGAGAGGAAAGAGCACAGAACATAGTCTTTGACAACCACAGAGGTTAACAAGTTACGTCACAGTAAGCTACGACAGTACATTTTTTTGTCATCACGGCACAGGATAATAGCTTTCCAGAACATTCAACTTTAATACTATGATTCAATATCGCGACAATAACATAAATAACAGAGGGAGAGAGAACCGGTAAGCAATACTAAACATATTACAAAAGCAGAGAGTCTACGCGCTGGGCCCAAAATATTACGCAGACTTGCTTCATTTCCTAAATAAGCATCTGCTGGTTTCAAACACTTTAAATGCATAGAATTATAATGATTTTAATCTGATTTCGAAATTCTAATTAAGATCACGAGTAGTGCGAGGATTTTTATGAAATTTCATGTTTTAAACTATTAGTCAGAGAGTGCTGAGACAAAATATCTTTACATTTTATGATATGTAGAACCAAATAAGACCATATTTTTTTTCATATTTCATAATATATTGGCATAATGTTCATATTTCTGTAACAATTTAACCCATTGGAGACTTTTAACGAGTCTCCCTCGTGAGCAGGTAGAAAGTCCAAACAGCCCCACAACGAGGTAGACTCGTTGTTGTGTTATAACCCCCACTGTAAGACGTTAGGTTTCTTTAGTGGTTTACATTTTCGGTTCACCATCAGTAAAATGTGTTGTTTGTTTATGTAAAGTAAATATGTATAGGCCTAGTGTATTGTATAGTTTATTTTAGTTATTATTTATAGAATAGTAGACTATAGTTGTAGGCATTTATTACGGTAAAATATAAGTGAATATAAATTCAGTGCTTATTTGTTAAAATTCATAGTTTTAAAATTAATTTTTTTTCTTGCAATATGTGCGTAAATAGGAGAGAAACGTATTGCTTTTGAGAAACTAAGTGAAGTAGTGGATGAAATATTATGTGACAGTGATTGTAGTGAATTATTATGGAACGAAGATTCGGACGATGAAATAATATACAGTGACAACGTAACCGTGCATGCTACTGATGGTAGAAATATTAGGTGAGTTTCGTCCAGTTTTTATCTATAGTATTTTATAATTTACAGGTCGATATATAACTATGATAATTAAAGAATATACGAAGAACTTTTCCTGATTTTATAATGTATAGGTCTATGCTTATTTTATTTCATATATTTATTTTTATTATGTACAGTATTATATTGCGTTTGTTATTTTTTTCGGTCTTGTTTGAACATATGATTTGTGTTTACTTTCAAGGCAATGTCCGAGAACTTTTACAAAAAGATGGTTTCTGAATTGTTTGTCAACTTTCACAGCCTTGAAAATAACAAAACATAACGGTTTACAATGCACAAAAGAGGGTAGCAGGTAGGCCACATTCCTTTGCTATTCGTAAAAGTACAAGATACTAAAAGAAATTCAGGGGTAAACAAAATATCTGAAATCATAAGTGATAGAACAGAGTATGTGTATTTAAAGTCCAGCGCAGCCGGAGTAGCGGCGCGGAGATTTAAATGGGTTCCCAGTGAACATGCTAGGCACTTTAAACGTGTCTCCAATGGGTTCATATTCCTTCATTTTTTTCGACTTTCAATTTTTTTTAAATAAAATTTCTACTAATTCGTTAAAAACATTTTTGTAGTGACTGCAGTTTTGAAATTTTTTGACAATGCAATATGATAGACAGCGAAAATTGCTAAGTATCCCATCTGGAACAAGATAAATAGATTTTATAAAAGAAAATAATTGAAAAAAGGAGACATGGAATGACCAAGCCGAGTCTTTTGTCCGAAACTACAGAAAAAGAACAGGGATGTCCTAATCTGTGACAAGAACATGAATAAGTAGAATAATGTTAGAATAATAACCACCCACTCTTCTTTCTCAGGTAGAAACCTATTTCTTTTTGCTACCTAAGGACAGTCCTTATTTTATGAATGGATTACAGTATTTAAATGTAGGTAAGATTGCTGCTGCTAAACTTGAAGCTGTGCTGTGAAATAAGGTCTTGCTCCACAGTTTATGAAATTTGTAAAGTTCTTGTAGGTAAGGCCAATATTATTCTCACTTACATCAAACTATCATATATGTAGTGCAGTACATGATTGCTCCCATAACATCATATATGTGGAGCATACGTTTTGATCGTACAAAATAATTCTGACAGACATGCGTTAAAAAATATATAAAAAGCTCCTAACTGTGTATTACGAACAGAATTGATAATTTGACTTTTCAAAACACATGCATACATACTGTGCTCGGGCAAATGTCATGGAAAAACTAATGTTAAAATAATTCAAACTACATTTCACTATGTTCATATGTGTAATGTATAGGATTAAAAATAATTGTAATTGCAAAGAGTTTTGAAATACTCCCTAGAATTATTTGTGGATTAATTTATTTTAACATCTTGTTTCTCCAAATATGACATAGTATGAGCAGGACATGTGGCACGAATGGGGGAATGAAAGACGTGCATGGAAGCTTCTTGTAGGAAAGCCAGAGGGAAAACGCCCAGTTCGTAGACCAAGAATGAAGTGGGGAATAACATTAACCATGATTTGAGGGAAAGATTATAGAGGGATGATTGGAAAACATTGGCTCAGGATAGGGATGTATGGAGAGCATATGTCCGTGTGGCCATGAACCTAAGGGTTCGATTGTGCCAGTGAGTTAGTTAGGACTTGGTCTACGTGTGTTCTGATTCATCCAATTTAATGTTATTGTGACATTTATATATACTGGAATTCATTATCTTTATGCAAAGTAAATAGAAGTCATCCAAACTGCACCTACTCTAAATTTTGTCAGTGGTATATTCAATGGAAGCATCTTACTACGGTTACTATGTTTTGTTTTTTATTTATGTTTGGATTTCGTAATTAAATATCATTAGATAAATTAATTGATCGCGTTTTATATAAACCCAGTATTAATTTATTGAAATAAAGTGTCAACTACAGGCTTGGGGTAGATGGGTGTTGAGACTTCCACATTTTCTAGACAATCTCCAAGGGATGTCCACTGGGTTCTCAGTCCTGCATGACGGCCCCTTTGCCCCAGAATATGCGTCTGGTACTCATTTAAATTAAGAGCGGAGTGGACTCTAGGGCTATGATGCCGCCAGAAGGTTTGGTCCAGCTAAAAACCTTCCGGCTTGTTAGCGTGATTCCTCACACAATATACTTCAATGTGAGCCATTAAAATTGCTTCAAATCACGAACATGATATTTTATTGATAAGAATCAATAAAACCTCATAATGTTAAAAATTCCAAAATTTATTATATTAAATGATATTTTATATTCAGGCAGAAGTAATGAAAAATTAATTAAAATGGAAATACAGTGAAACTCTTGATTTCTTGAGCTACAAAAAGGTCTTGTCTCATTTGTGTGCTTTTATGTATACCCATAAATTATGCAGGGGCTTGTGTATATAAATATGTGTAAAAAGTTAAAAAAAATAGTAGTTTCATAATATTTTTGTGTCCTAATTTTCATAATTTTCATATTTTGTTATTATGATTTCATATTTTAGTGTAATTTTCTTCATATAATTCCTCGCTCTAATCATGAGTGAGGACATTCGAGGAGATTGAACTACGTACGTTAGCTACACTCATAGAAAGGAATCCCTTGCAAAGCAATAAATCTTTAACTAACAGCATTTAACTAAAAATGAAAGTATCTTTAATACAAAATGTAGTCAAAATGTTAAATAAACAATAATAGCGGCTGTAAGCCAAATTTACAAACATAATGAAAATTAACATACTTCAAAACTGTCTTCATCTCGTTAATAATAATAAACATCTCACTCATACAGTACAATCAATCGTGGACATACATTCAAATACAACGTTTAACTACTTAATTACAGCCCCAAAATAAATGAATACCAAATCTTGAAGACGGCCGAGGGATTCACAACCCCGAATCTCTCGCCGAAACAAAAGGTTCCGATCTTGAAGAAGACTTTCTCAGATCCACTGGAAGACTGCTTAACTTTTCATGTCGCTACAGACGGACCTCCTCTCTCGCGGAAAACATGCGCGCAGAGAGGAGTAGGAGAAGGGTGTATTCAGAAAACACGGGAATGAGGAAAAAAGGAAGCAAGGAGGCACAGACCAAAACAACGAACAATCAACAAAGTCACGGCAACATCACAGAAACAATGAAAAAACACGCTTGCATCGCTTGCACAGTACAGTCTGTTGTTGCTTTAATTGGAATTTTACGTGATTTTGCATATTATTTATGACGTTGCTTGCTAATAATTTATTTGCAATTAATTAAGAAAATTCATATAATCGCAATTGTAACAATAAAAGTTTGATAACTAATAACCTCATAAGGGGATAGGGGGGAGCCATCCTTCTTTTAGCATCCACTTTACATGTTTCAACACAAAACCACATAATTTAAGGCGACTCAATTGTGAAGAAGTTAAAAAGTAACAATTACACTGGTCGACAAAAATGAACTTTTTTCTTTTACAAGAATAAAAATAAGAGATTTTAGAAGTAGATTTCATCCTGAATTTAAATATCATTTCAGTTTTTTTCTATCAGACAAGAGTTTTCTGTGATATTAATTTACATTTTTTTATAATGTTTAATAAAATTCATCTAACTCTAACTCATTCTGACTTACCTAGAGAGTGGCAGATAGTGATTTTCTGGCATATTTTGCATCTGGGACATCTCTCTTCTTGGTCCAACAGTAGTCAGCCAGCATATTAGGACTCCACTTGCTTTTGGTGGTTCAGCATGACATTACGTATAATTTCCTTAAATACAGCTTGCATATAATCACTACATATAAGGTAAAGGTTTCTATGACAGGTCAAAGAGAATGCTAAAGTCAATTTTAAAAAGTAGCTGTCACAAAAAAAAAACTGTGCCTGATGGAAAAATTCTGACTACATAATATCTGAATTCAGTATGAAAAATGCACTAGATTCAGTAATCAGATTTCTTGTGAAGAAAACCTTGTCGGCCAGTGTTATTTATCTCATTCTATATATGTGACATTATTTAAACAATCTGATAATACATATACTGTTTAAATCATCTAGTATAAATTATTTTAATAAACGAATTACGCATTCGATACTTATAGATTCATTATTTTCTACAATAAATAAGAAAGATAGATTTTAACTAAAAGTAGTCATTGCATAAAAATCTGCCCTCGCAATTTTATTGTAATATTTTGATAAAGAATATGAAATACAATTTAAAATATAACAAAAAAGAAGCAGACAATAAGATATTTACATCTTGTTTAGTGGAATGGGAATACAACAATAGAAATAAAAATTATATATATATATATATATATATATATATATATATATATATATATATATGATCCGACAGTTGATGAAAACCGAAGGAATCATCATAGACACAAAAGAGACAAAGACCATCCAGAAAGAATGGAGGAAGGTCTATGACCAAGAAAGATATGGAATTGGAATCCCCCAGGCAGATGGAAGAAAGGAAGAACCAAGAAGCGTTGGAGTGGTGATGTTTATTCGGTCATGCAGGACGGAAACCTGCAAGTTAATAATTGGCAGAACCGTGAAGTGTGGAAAAAAATGAATCAGGAAACTTGAATGAAATTTAACTTAAAAAATAATTACTATATTTTTCACACAAAGTATTGATTAAATTATGGTATTTGAATGAGTAATTTACTGAATCTGCTACAGGGGCCCTCGACTAGATCTTGAGGAAAATATGATTTTTTTCAGAAGACATTTTAAATTCATTCAGACTGTGTGGGTTAACATATCTAAAAATATATAAAGTTATATATTTTTAAAGCTAAATAATCTACCCTCAAAGAAAACAAGAGATTGCAAACTCAGATAATTGGATTAGATGTATGATATTTTTATTAGGTGTTTCTTTTTACCGTTGTTCACACTCGAGTCTCCTTCAGTAAACTGAATGAAATTAACTTAATATTATTTTCACTACTATCCTGAATCATTAATTGTGTCGAGGTTTGAGCACAATTGGATTTTCTACAAAACTAATAACTAACTCAATTTAATTTTTGAGAAATAATTATAAATCTAATGAATTATTTCATAAAACCATCAGAGTCAATCATTTTAATGCATCCTAACTGCCGAATAATTAATTAAACGTATTAAAATAAATAAGCAGCAATGAAGGAATTGAAATGCACTGTTATTGCATCTAATTACTCAATTTGTGTTTTAGATTTAGATTTTTTAAAGGAATCTTAGTATTTCTGTAATTGGTGGTGGTGCGGTATTATGATCAACTTGAAGAACTGAGTAATCACGAATCTTTGCATGAGAAATGTCTTAATTATGTAATCAGCTTGGCTGCTAATGATATAATATTCTCTTTTGTGGCTTTGGCTTCAATTGAGAGCAACATGAATTTAAAAAAAAATCAAGTGGAAGAAAAAAGGAGGGCTTAAATTTAATTAAACGTAAATAACAAACAAGTAAAGTTCCTTTACTGAATGAAGCTTTTTAGTAAAAAGGGTTGGTTTGATAATCCAGTTAAACATATTGAAAATTCATTTCCATCTGTACTTAACTCTAAAGTTTAAAAAGTTGTCTAGCAGGGAATGGAGGATTGTGAAGGGGTGGCATGCACGTTTTATGTAGTGTCACGCTTAGTTAAGCCCTTTGAAGGTTTCACAACCGTTGACTTTTGGTTAATTACGAAAACGATTTACTGAATATTATGTCTTTCTCTCTTTCTCTCTTTCTTCCTTTTTTTTTGTATGTCGTATTTAAAAGATCAGCACGGTAAATAATGACTATTTCACATATTTCTGTTAGATATTAATAGAATCCACCAATTCGGGTCAATATGCATACTCTCTTGAGTAACACTAAGAAAATGGGGCTGGAAGATAACATTAATAAAACAAACTATATGGTCACACATAGAAATGTATTATGTGATAATACACAGTCAATGAGGGACATTTTGAAGACTTGGCTCAATTCAGATACCTAGGAATGATAATAATTACAAACAGGAATGAGATGCACATAGGCTCAATTCTGGAAATGCGTACAATTACCCATTATAATGACTCTTGTCATTACAACTTATCTTAAAAAAACTTTATACTGAAAAATATAAAATTGTTATTCTTCCAGTACTATTATATGGATGCAAGCATGGGTTCTTACTTTAAGGGAGGAGAAAGGGTTACGCCTGTTTGAAAATAAAGTACTGATAAAAATGTTTGGACCAAAGAGAGACGAACTGACATATGATTACAGAAGACTACATAACAGTGAGCTACATGATATTCATAGGAAACCTGATGCAATAAGAGTAGTTAAATATCATAGACTAAGGTGGGCAGAACATGTGGCACGAATGGGGTATTAAATTGAGACTTGCAAAATCCTTGTAGGAAAAAAGAAGGGAAAGCGACAAGAAGGAAGAAAACATTAGATGGGAGAATAATAATAGTAACCGTAATTTGAGGGAGGTAAATTGTACAGGTGATGATTGAAAACATTAGCTCAGGATAAGGATGTATGGAGAGCTTATGTCCATGCGACTATGAACCTCCGGGTTCGATAGTACCAGCGAGTTAGTTAGTTAGCTAAATCCCGTAATTTAGGCATTTCTTTCTGTGAAAAAATCGGTAAATTATCACTTAAACTTCAGGAAATAAGTAGTAAAATAGTAATGAAGTGAAATTTTAAAAATACAATATCAGTAAAATAATCTACTTCAGTTCTTCAGTACCTTTGTACCCTAAATATAACGTGATAGGTTTAATTATTCCCACTCTGTATCAAGATCGTAACTCTGCTTCATGCTCATTTTTAACTTAAGGTTAGCTGCAGACAATGTATAAAAAAACTTAATATTCTACTTTATAATACATTTTAAACATTCAATTCTCATCATATTCACTCATCATTTTTGTAGTAAAACATTTTAATGATTTTCTACTTAATAACTCATGTAAAAATATAACTCTATAAATTAGTTTTTTGCTCACGTAAAGGCTTCCAAATTTGAAGCCAAAGAACAACTTTTGATTTCAAAATTAGTATTGTGCTCAATAAATCCATAAACTCAATAATAAAATGGTGAAATGTCTATGCATCACATTTTGGTTCGAATTCTTATTTTTATGTGTTTAGTCTCTATTTATCATGTTCTAAAATCATTAGGTGCAGGAGTTCACCTGAAGCGAAATTTAAAAAAAAATCTCTCTAGCAGTCGCAGTTTTCGATGTTTCACAACGAAACTAGGTATATTATATAAAAGTAAACCGAGGTAGATATCTCAACAAACAGTGAAATTCGATAATTAGAAGTGGAGATTTACCTCGAATCCGAAATTAATAATTGACTAGCAAATGCAATGTTTGGTTCGTC
This sequence comes from Diploptera punctata, assembly GCA_030220185.1. Classification (NCBI taxonomy): domain Eukaryota; kingdom Metazoa; phylum Arthropoda; class Insecta; order Blattodea; family Blaberidae; genus Diploptera; species Diploptera punctata. The sequence continues at coordinate 2,483,684 of JASPKZ010001618.1, read as the reverse complement.
GCAATGATTACATAACATTTAATTAACCTTTAATCATTCACTTATTTAGGCGTAGCAGCGCACGCCGGATATTTAGGTGTAGGAGTTCAGCTGAAACGAAATTTTTAAAATCTCTCTAGCGGTCGCAGTTTTTTATATTTCACAACTAATCTCGGCATATCTTACTAAAATAAATCGAGATAGGTATCGTAAAAAATCATTGAAAACCGACAATTAGAAGTGGAGGTTTGCCAGAAATTAGAAATTAAAATTTGACAAGCAACTGTAATGTTTGGTTCGTCGCTATATATACCATAATGTTTAATTAATATTTAACATTTAATTTTTTTAGGACTAGCAGCGCAGCAAATAACTCCAAATTAAAGAGTATGAAGAAAAATTAAGTGAATGCAATTTCCGGATGATATAAATACAGTAATAGAAGATGAGCTAGCAACATGTTAATGGGGAAAGAGGGGGGTGCATGTAATAGTGCAAAGAAGACAGATTTACAATTAAATATTTATCGAAAATAAATCGAAGAAGATAAACATGAAATATCAGATGAGACTGATCGTCACGCCGTACAAATTGACAGTGATGGTAACAATCAGATCGTCACGCCGTACAAATTGACAGTGGTGGTAACAATCAGACTATAACTTAAAGAATGTTATGTTTAACACCCACATTCATGGAAACATGTTTTTTTCTAGCATGCTACCTCCTAGGTAAATATTGTAAATTTCTATTCAGAACATGATATGTATTCTAGAACTAAACTCCAAGGCACAACAAACCTAGAAGAGCTCTTGGTCTACTAGCCGGCTGCTGGAATCAGATCCACATGACATAGGTAGGCGATCATCCAGCCAGTATAGGATTGACATTTGATCATATCGGAACCGTTACCGGTATATCTGGTTTTCTCAACTTGAAGCGCTATTTATTATAATTACCCACATTCCTCGCGAGGATGGTCTTGGGCACCATTCCCAACTTCTGCTAGACAGTTCATTATAGACTTACGCTGAAACTCGCCAGTGACAGCGCCAGTCCCTCCGTAACGCTGCGTCAAGCAGCATGATGTCTTAAACCGCTCGCTTACGCTCCCGGACTTACGTCATAGCAAGTAAAAGTAAAAAGTAAAGTAAATGGATCCCAGCCACAACAGCCCCGGAGGTCCCTTGGGTAGTAAGGAGGTTAATGCCTCCCACTTTTCCTCAGACATAATCTGGCAACTGTTCATGTCCGCCGCGGTTGTCAGCCCTGCGTGGACGGCCGCCTTTAACCCCCCACCAATACAGCGTCTGGTCACTCATTTCCGTTGAGACGCTACGTTGAAAGCTCTCAAGGTGCCATTGTGGCCGCCAGAGGGTTTGGGTCAGTTTAAAAATCCTGACCCCAACGGGACTTGAACCTTCGACCCTCCGGCTTGTAGCTCAGTGTCTTAACCACTACGCTACGGCGTGCCCCACTCTTATAGCAAGGTTGTAATCTATTTTTTTTTAAACTTGACTTTTTACATGGAAGAAGGTTTCACGTGCCATTAACAACCTCTTTCCAAGTAAAACTTGATGAGGGTTACAACTTTGTTTTGGGTGACTGATCATCATCTTCTGACGAAATTATTTTTATATGATTCATCTGAATACTCATTTTTGTATAACTTATTTCACGGTCGCATTATTTCTCCAGTTTGTTGAATGCGATATAAATTTATACATGTAACAACTGAAATGGCCTTTGGCTTAGCAGGCTGCTGGCCTCACATCTACATGTATTATTCAGAGAAGTGGACAATCATCAATCCAATATAGGGTGACATGTTGTATTCAGGTCGGTCCCTAGCCGTTATACATCTTCCACTCTATAGTGTTCTGCCCTAGGGCATGTTTTTCACTGCAATCATAGCATTTTCATGCTAGGGAATTATAGGTGTGCTAGCTTCCCGCTTACTTTCCACACCAGTAAAACGATATGGATGATAATGATGAAGGCTGATGATTTTGGGGGAACATCGGGCCCTAGGCCTCCTGATATTTGTCTTACAGGTGAGGGAAAACCCCGAGAAAACCTCATCCATGAGCCTTTCCCGACCGGGAATCGAACTCGAGCCCACTGCGTTATAAGGCAGCGCGCTATCTTGAGACCACAGCCATGGTCGCCTGGTTTTCTCAATTTGGAGCCATAATTTATTGCAGCTATATATTAATATATAAAAATTACGTGTCACGTTGTTTGTCCACGATGGAATCCTAAACTACTGAACCGGTTTTAATAAAACTTTGCACACTGTATGCAGTTTGATCCAACTTGAGACCTAGGGTAGTTTATAACTAAATTTATAGTCTCATTATTTTTTATTGCAAATTATTTCTTTATTATTTAAATAAATAATAGTTTTAAAAAACTAAAACAACACGCTTTATTAGAAAACCGAACTAAAAAGATGAAAAATAATTTTAATTTCCATCACGCTTGGGATAAAATTAAAGTGGTGAAGAAAAAAAATCATCTCCAACACATATAGAATAAAACTAGAGTTATCAACAAAAAGAAAATAATTTTATCATCAAAAGCGTAGGGTGCTCTATATCAATTAATATATTTGATAATAAACAAATATTGGTAAAAGTAAAGTCTCTTAGAAGAAAATGTAAAAATCATAAAAAGCACCCCACGCTTTTGATGGTAAAATTATTTCCTTTTTGTTGATAACTCTAGTTTTATTCTATATGTGTTGGATATGATTTTTTTTTTGTTCACCACTTTAATTTTATCCCAAGCGTGTTGGAAATTAAAATTATTTTTCATCTTTTTAGTTCGGTTTTCTAATAAAGCGTGTTGTTTTAGTTTTTTAAAACTATTTTTTATTTTTTAGTTTTAGTATTTTACAGAATAAGATAAAAATGTAAATATATTTAAATTTGATATTATTGTAGTATGAGCTAAAAGTATTTATCTTCTAAAAAAAATTCTCCGCAGCCGGATTCGAACCAGCGACCTATGGATTACTGAAATTATATACCACTAATTCACCGCTCTACCAACTGAGCTCTTACAACGATTGACTAAAAAGTCGACAAGTCCGAAACCTATTATATCAGTTTTCATTTTTTTTGATTTTCTGATGATTCTGGCCAGGATTTTAGAAACAAAATATGAAATTATTGTAGTGTCACGGTTCCTTTACAAGTATACAAAGTTTCAAGTCGATCCAATATTTCTAAGTGGGTGAAAATCGTGTTCAAAGATTCCGTTACATAAATACAAAGACACTTTTTTTATTTTCTGATGATTCTGGCCAGGATTTTAGAAAATAAATATGAAATTATTGTAATGACACGGGTCCTTCACAAGTATACAAAATTTCAACTCGATCCGATTACTTTAAGTGGGTGAAAATCGCATTGAAAGGTTCAGTTACATAGATAGATAGATAGATACAGGTCAAGCTAATATAAAGCGTGTAAAAAGAGTTATAATTATCTGTGAGTTCCATACGATTCTAACAGATGGCGGTGTAAGGTAATTGGTTTATTATTTAACCAGGTGGCTGTGCTTTTTCTTACAACCGCGAATTTCAATTGAATTACAAATATTGATTATTTCATAATTTAAGTGTGTTTGTGTTTATTTTATTTTCAATATATTGATAATAATATTAATTTCGTGTGTAAGTATTAGTTTTAATTAATCTGGCTGAAAGACAGCAACTTAATTTAAATTTAACTGGACCGAGAAGGGACATTGAACAATATGGCAAATCGGTTCTAGAGGCGATGAATGATAAGATATCAAGTGAATTTCCGCAAATTGGTATAGGCCTATGTGACATAAATCTTACATTTAAAAAGAATGTCAATTTAAAAACATATGAAGTTCCTAAGGAACGGAATAACAGAACTGTAAGTAAGGCTGTTAGTTATAATAATATGCCTAATATTACAGAAACAATCTCCATGCCTCAATTAAATGAAAAACAAGATGACTATAATATATCACAAGATGATATTACTATACACAGACTTCTTGATGATGATGAGAATCCAAACTGCCAACAAGTTCGTAGAAAAAAACGAAAGTATAATGAAATCAGCAAGCCTCCTCAAAATATTCCATCAATAAATGTATATAATCCTTATGGTACACTTATGGATGATACTGAGAATGCAGACAACATAAATTCATCTCAATCAACAAAACCACTTCCACATAAACCACCATCCATATTTATACCGGGTGTAGTTAACGTACCAGAACTAAAAAAGTGTGTAAAACAAAAACTTTCTGATTTAGATTTCTCACTTAGTTTACTACAACATAATTTAACGTATACCTTAGCCACAGCAACGCGTTGCCGGGACTTCTATATATATATATATATATATATATATATAAAACAAAGTCGGATTAGTTACACTATTTATAACTCAAGAACGGCTGGACCGATTTTTATGATCTTTGTTTTGTTGGATTTGTTTCCGCCCCGAATAGCAGATAACTGTTAAAACATCGGAAAAATTAACGTAAAAATATTTTAAGGCGATACGACGTTCGCCAGGCCAGCTAGTATATATATATATATATATATATATATATATTCGGGGGTTTTCCTCGCCTGTAAGACAAATGTCAGGAAAACGTTAAGGCCCAAACGGTCCCCGAAATCATGTGGCCATCATCATCACCATCCTTCACCGGTGTAGAAAGCAACGGGAAGCTACCACATCTACAATTCCCTAGTAAAGCTGCAAGCATAGCATGAAAATGCTATGATTGTAGTGAAAAACCTGCCTTCGGGCATAATTACTATGGATGGATATATATATATATATATATATATATATATATATATATATATATATATATATATATATATTGACATTATAAGATGAAAAGGGGTATGTTAGAGCATGTGAAGAATTTGAGTATCTGGGAGTAAAATTAGATAAAGAGGATAAACAAGAAAGTGATATTAAGAACAGAATAAATAAAGGTAGAGCAATAACAGCAATGATGAATGGAGTCTTATGGAACATACATATAACCAGGAAAAATAAGTTACAAATATATAATTCAATAGGGAGAAGTACTGTCACATATGAAGCTGAAGTTTGGAAATTCAACAAAAACTTAGAACAAAAACTATATCGATGGAAATGGATTTCTCGAGGAGGGCAGCAAGATGTTCAAAATTATACAAAATAAGAAATACTCTCATAAGAGAAAAAATGAATATTGGATATTCAATAGTAATTATATACGGTATAAGCAATTAAATTTGTATGGGCACATACAACGTATGCAAGAAGAGAGATTACCCAGGAAAACATTGGAATGGTGTCCATCTGGAAGAAGGAGGAGAGGAAGACCTCGGAAGTCGTGGATGCAAGAAATAAGAACTGGAATGAGAACAAGAAGACTGGAGGACATGGATTGGATGGAGAGAGACAAGTGGAGAACAGAAATAAAACTTTAGGCACAGAAATATGTGTAAACATTAAAATTCTGTATATAAATAAATAAATAAATAAATATATATATATATATATATATATATATATATATACATATATTGAATTCTATCATATATACATTATGTGTTATATAATACATATAATAACTTCCAATTATTATTAATAGAAATATTTGTCTCTATTCTCACAACTTTTTTTATGACCGTTTTCTGATTATATAACTTGAAAAATTACCCGACATTTTTTTTCTTCCCATTGGGGGAGTGAGCTGTATTCAAGAGCGAAGCTGTCGTTGCTTATTTCTGCCCCTGCCTCTCCAACCTTTAGCTTGATTGGAAGTTGGTGGGTCACGTATATATCAGGGGAGGGAGTTAGTAAGGATTGCTTGCAGTTCTCCGCACATATATGTAGGTTTTTGCTTAGCTTCAAAACCACTGTTTGGTTTTTGTTTCTGTCTATTTGCAATTGTACTAACGAACTATCCGTAGCATACACGAGCGGGGGGGGGGACTTGAGATGAGCATTTAACCTCCACGGGCCCGGGGTGGCAAGATGACAAGAGGCTCTTCGCATTCTGGAACAAGAGGAAATTGTACGCCTCTTAGATAACTTTACTTACTGTTCGTTTGTATTACTGTACTTCTATTAAACTGACACCTTGTATTAAAATGAGAAACAACTCTAATAATCTTTATTCAAACTGATAGATATATTTTTCATACCATCATATATGTCAACAACATTTATTATTATTATTATTATTATTATTATTATTATTATTATTATTATTATCATTATTATTATCATTATTATTATCATTATTATCATTATTATTATCATTATTATTATTATTATTATTATTATCGGCCGCGGTGGACAAGTGGTTATGCTTCTTGCCTCTGGTCCCGAGGGGTCGCGGGTTCAAACCCGGGGTCGATGGATTTTTTAGGACGAAAAAATCCAAGGAGCAAGTCCTCCGGGAGTGACTTTAAGCCGTGGGTCCCGAGTCTGAAGATTTTCAAGCTCATAAAAAAAACCTTAAGCCTGAATGAAAAGGCCTCTAAGCAAAATTTACCGAATTTTCCCGTCCTCGTACTACCTTGGTTTCCTAGATGTCAGTATGAGGCGGAACGCTGACCACGGACCACTCAAAATGACATCTATACGAAAACAAGTGTAACTAAATTAGTATGGTTCAAATTCTTCCCTGTAGGGGGAGAGCGCCTAAATCTCTGTAAAGGGAAAACATAAGCTTACAATATAATACAATTATGATTATCATTATTATTATTACTAAATCTAAGTAATTCTTAATTTTAGTCTTTGAGTTCTTTACCGTTACAATTCTAAACTGGGAGTGAAATAACCAATACATTTTGTCTCTGAGACATATTATTTCAGGCTCTAGGTTATTTTATGTGCCATTAATCTATGACACGAAAGACATGGGTTTAGTGTCTATCCAGACGAAATCATACTCAGGATTTTTGCACCTAAAAAGAAGTCACCGACCCCGGACGGGTATGGATCCGCCGTGCGTAGTAACCACCAGTCCATCGTCAATCCATCCTTTTGTGAACATAAAACATGTAGTTTCTATGGAGGACTAAATATTGTATTAATCGCGTTAACTTAAACAAGAATATGAAAGTTCATCCCCTTATTTTTTATTACCGACTAGCTAATACCCGGCGTGCGCTGCTACGACTAAATAAATTATGTGTTTTTACGTTTTATTGAATAAGTAAATGGAAAAACAATTATAAATTTATTTCGTTATTATTTTTAAATACCCCGTGCTGATTACCCGGCATTTCCCGGGAATCTACTATCCCAATGTATTTGGCATAAATGAGCAGAAAGACAAAATTTGTTATTTCGAGTTATCCGTGCTGCTGCTCTGCTTACCCGGGAATCTTCTTATCCTGATCTTTTTGGCATCAATGAAGGACAAAAATGGTTATTGTGAGTTATCCATAAAATATAAACATATTCTGTCGCGGGCTTTTTGTAGAGTTTTTTTTTTTTTGAGATATTCAATTCTGCGTACATTAATTTGGTGTATATGTTATGGTTTAGACAGCGTAAGTCATTTAAGCGTACAAAAGCAACTTTTATTTTACTTTTCACTATAAAGGGTGTTTTTTAAGGGTGAAGGGCTCGAGCATTAAATCTCTCTTATAACCTTCCCGGGAAAATCCTGAACTTTTGCAAAAAGCCCCATCACAATCGGCAGTACACGCTTGTCCGGGAATCTACTTATCCCAATCTTCTTGGCATGAATGGAAGATAAAAATGGCTATTGTGAGTTATCCGTAAAATATAAACATATGCTGCCGCGGACTTTTTTTTTGTAGAGTGTTTTTAGATATTCAATTCTGTCTAAATTAATTTTGTGTATTTGTTATGCTTTAGGCAGCGTAAGCCATTAAAGCGTCAAAAAAGGATTTTTTTTCACTACAAAGGGTGATTTTTAAGGGTGTAGGAGTTGAGTATCTCAACTCTCTTATAGCCTATGTTCATCCTGGGAATCTCCTGAACATTTTGCAAAAAACCGTATCCCAATCGGATCAACGGTATAGCCGCACGTAAAGTACGAATAAATAAACAAACAAACAAACATTAATATATATTATATACTACTAGCGTACCCGGCAGACGTTCTCCTGCCGAACGTTCAATTCTCATGTCATGGGCGGACGATAAAAATATGTTACTTTTTTACCACAAAATTCAGAAATTAGGACATATTTAGATATTATTAAATAAGATCGCAAGAAAACCTCTTACAGCCTTCTGTTGTGGCTCAAGAAGTGTGAATGTTGACGTCACATAGTCATGAACATTAGAATTGTACCCTCCTTTGCAGATAACCTATGAACCGTCATATAACAATTATATTAGAGTGAAAAAAAAGATAAATTTATGAGAGTGGGTCAAAACAGTTTTTTCCCCCAGCTAGATTTCATTTCTGACCCATACTGGCCGACATTCCATAAGAATTTTTTTTCCCCCGTAGTGACTCGAACCAGCGTAAGACCCGTAGTTCTGCGCCAAGATTTCTTGCCTTAACCCGGCTACGGCGCGAGAGTCTTGGTATCAATGAAAGACAAAAATGATTTTTGTGAGTTATCCGTAAGAGATAAACATATGCTGTCGCGGACCTTTTTGTAGAGATTTTTGAGATATTAAATTCTGTGTACATTAATTTTGTGTATGTCTTATGGTTTAGGCAGCGTAAGTCATTTAAGCGTCCAAAGAGCTGTTTTTTTCACGTTTACACTACAAAGGGCGATTTTTAAGGGCGTAGGAGTTGAGTATCATAACTCTGTTATAGCCTATGTTCATCCCGGGAATCTCTTGAACATTTTGCAAAAAAACCCATCATAATCGGATAAACGGTATGGCCGCGCATAAAGTACGTACAAACAAATATACAAACAAACAAACATTAATTTTTATATATAAGATAAAATTACACGAAATGTGAATGTGATGAATTGAATCAGGTTTATTAAATTCAAACCTAGAATTACCTTTAGAGTGAGGAAATCCAATGAGAAATCTGGGCATGTGGGGTTTCAACCTTAGAATACGAGTCTCAAACGAAGCCGTTTGAGCGAATTTGCTCGTTAAAATACTAATAATTTACTAATTTGAACCGCTAACCTCCCGTAGCGTATAACGTGGTCAGTTAACATAATAAAGCGAGGCCATAGATGTAACGTAGATGTCTTGACGCAGCAGAATGTTGCTAGGAGTAACGTAGATGTCTTGACGCAGCAGAATGTTGTTAGGAGTAGAATAGAATAGAATATGGAATTTATTGCCTTTTTTTTCAGAATAAAGAAAATACATATGCATTTACATTGCGCACAGGCCTGCTTGGCCGTACGTGCATTATTTTTCCATGAATAAAAAATAAAACTAATAATATAAACAAATACCTACAAATACACCTGTATCAAAAAACAATATTAGGCTACATATAAGTAAAATCTATGTATACACTACATCACAATAATACATATCTACATTCATCCACATTCCGTACATTAATATTAAAAAAAATGCTAGAAAACAAATTAGAAAAAAAAACACACACACACACACATACACCCACACACCCCCACACATATACACACCGCACGCTCATACCCCCCTCCCCCGTCCCTGCAGACATTAAGTGCACTATCAGACTATTCAACTTATCAGACCTACTTATTATATAACATGATTAAAGATCGAAAACAAAGACCATATTGAGATTCTTCTTATTGTTAATACATATATTTGAACCGAAAGTACCTTTTTGCGGTTCAGTTATTCATCTTTGTGCTCCTCCAGAATATTTATGAAGCCTGCCAATGTCCCTTGTTCCGTGTGGCTACCCCTTCCCTTTCACCCTTTCCTCCGCGCATCTTTATAGCGCACATCCCCTCTACCCGCGAACCTTTATATGCTTGGTAATCTCAATGAACCTTATCATTCGATCGGCCTAGCAAGTGGCGTTATGTTGTATAGAAGTGAATTCAGTATCCGAATCCAACTTAAGTGCACCATGCATCGGCGAAGTTAACATGGTGATTTATAAGATAAACAAGTGGATTGTGACCGAGGAATGGTCGGATTTGAGTTAGTCCAATCAAGCATGGAAAAAGGAATTCCAATGGAGTTTGGACATGTATGAGTGTGACAGTTTGTATGGTATGTTATTTATTCAGCTTTTACTTTGTTATTATCTATGTCTGATCGATTGATCGAAGATCAATCTTTTGTTATTCATTTATTACTTTGTTTTTACAATCAACACTTGTTTTTTTCATTAAAAGCTTAACTTTTATGTTACGCCCCTCTTGTTATTTAAGACTATCATTCTTCTCTATCCTGTAACGAAGTTATTTCATCCTATGCAATTTATAATCAGTATTTATATTTATATGCACGTTCAACTGGAAAAAAAAGATGAATTGTTAGCCGCCTTCTATGGGCCCGAGGCAGGATGTTTTCTCATTAATAACTTCTTTAGATATCAGGAACACGTTACTAAGTACAGCATAGTCATAACCCAACGATCCCGGAAGGTAGCAGTAGCGGTGAAGGTGGTTCATTCTCTCTACGCGACATATTCTTAATCTACTATTTTGTTATATCTCAATTTTCTTACTGTACCCAAAAATTTGCATGTTTTTGATTCACTCTCGATCCGTCCTAAAAGATCCCAACACGCCACTCTCCCTCGATCCGACCTGAGAAATCTCTCCGGCAGCATCTGTAATCTAAGTTATTCTGTCTCTCTACAGAATGCTATAATATGCTGCCAGTTTTCATGGTCATCGCATAGTGGGCATAGTTTAATGCCTTCCTCATTTGTTAAATTATGGGCCATCCATCCCCCCAAATGAAACCATGCAATAGCACTTTTATCATCCCCATCCAAAGAGTCAATATATTTCTCCCTTCCCCCCGAAATTTCAGTTCCGTCTGCAGGGTGAGCGATATTTTCTGGCTACACTCTGCTTCTATATACTGTCTGTCTATATCGATTAGTCTCTTCTTAACTGTCCTCCAAACATTTTTATTACTCCTCTCCCATACCCAACCCATCCCTATGCCCTTCAATCCCCTTTCTACACCGATTACCCAATCTCCCGAAACACACTGCCTTTTCTGTTCATTGTAACACTCTGCTCTAACCGAGTCCTGATTCCCGTTTATTATGTCCAACCAATACTTAATAGCCATAATTTTGCCCCTTATTGTGTCCGAAAATGTACCGAATTCCTTCAGTATGCCACAATTTGAAGTCCCCGTTGCTAATCTCATCGCTTTCTTAAGAAACATAGGTTGAATTTTATCTAGTGTCCCGTTCGTTCCCAACCCCATAATTCTGAGCCATACAGCATGGTCGCTCTCACAGTCGAAGAATAAACCTGTTCTAGTGTACGCATCGGTATGTTTCGCAATTTTGACATATTATTAAGCATTTCGCTTGTCCGGCACCTAGCTCTCATTGTTGCATTTTCGATGTGTCTCGTCCATTTTCCATTCATTGTCAAAGTCATCCCCAAGTAGACAAAGTTTTTAACATTTTATAAATTCTCACCACGGTATGTCCACCCTCTCCCTCCCGCCGTATACCGATCCGTTTTTAAAAGTCATGGCTTTCGTTTGCTAACGTTAACAGTAAGTCCCCAAGTCGTACAGTATGTCGATAGTAAATCTAAACCCTTCTGCATGTCATCTATTTTTGTGGAAAAGAGGCATAAGTCATCTGCATACATTAGAACAGGAATACTTCGCTCACCCACCGTTGGAGCATCGATCCCCTCTACTTCCAGCATCAAAGCTACATCGTCTATAAATAAGTTAAATAACAGTGGTGACAATACGCACCCCTGTTTTACACCCTTAACTGCCTTTATATTTTTCTGAAACTTGGTCCCTCCCATATGTAACACAGAACTCCACTTTTTTATAAATTCCCATTAGCACCCTAATCATAGCTCCCGATACTCCTAGTTGCCATAATTTCTCCCATAGGGCATTGCGTTCAACAGAGTCAAATGCTTTTTTCAGATCTATAAAAGTACAGTGTAACCTGCCTTGTTTGACACTCAAACATCTGTTAATTGCAGTTCTCAGGACAAATAGGTTGTCCGCCGTCCTGAAGCCTTCCCTGAACCCGGCTTGGTATCGTGAAATTTTATTATTTTCATTTATCCAATTTTTTAGCCTGTTATATAGCACTGTGCAATAAATTTTTCCAAACACCGGCAGAAGAGAGACACCGCGGTAATTGTCCGGATTGTTAACTCCACCCTTACCCTTGTAAATAGGATGCAGTATTGATGTGGACCATTCATCTGGATAGCTTCCTTTTTCATAAATTTTGTTAAAAATACCTACTATGTATCCTATCCATTTATCAATTTTCAAGGCTTCTTTATAGAACTCGGCTGGTATACCGTCTAGACCAGGAGCTTTTCCATTTTTCATGGATCGAATCGCATCCCTCACTTCTAGTTTTATCTCCGAGTCTAGCATTGGTACGTCTTGACCAACTAATAATAGCCGCGTTCCCTCCCAATTCCCCCCTCCTGTAACACACCCTTTCGAAATGAAGTACCCAAGTTTCTGGCGAAATTGATTACTTTTTTACGATATTTAATTTCCCTAATTACTTTCCAAATTTTGGTAACATCCCGTTCCTTCATAGCCTGATTGATTCTCTCCAAGATTTTTCCCTCCCAATTCTCCCTGGTTCTAGCCGTTATCTCTTTATATCGTCTCCTCATCTCTATGTACACCCGCCGATTTGAAGTCGCCACCCTCCTTTCTGAACCTCACTAAAGCCCTCTCCGCTCGTCTTTTTCCTTCCTACATGCATTATCGTACCAGCCTTCATATCGTTTTTGCCCTGATTTTCCCCTAATCTGCATATTTTCCCCCCTTCCCACATTAGTAATCTTAATTTTTTCACCTCTTCCTCCACATCGCCTAATACCTCCGGTGTCGAAGACTCTAGTTTGTTAAGCAGATCCTGTGTCTTATCCTTTCTCCAACAGAACCACCTAACAGTTCTAATGTCTCCCCTCCTTCCCGTATTCAAGCTCCCCACTTCCTTTCCCTCTTCTTCAAATTCTAATTGGATTTCGATAGGTGAGTGATGCGATTCGATTCTGTCCGCTACTTTAAATGCTGCAATCCTAGAAATAAGATTCTGTGAGCAGAGCATATATCCACGACACTTCCTCCATTACCGTTTAATGAACGTAAGTTCCCCTTCAATATCTTCCCCGTATTTTCCGTTTAGCATTTCTAGGTTATGAATGTCGCAAAACGTCAGAAGTTCTCTCCCATACGTATTAAAAACCCTATCCTTACTCGCCCGAAATCCCTTTCTTAAATCTTCCTCTCCTTCTTCCGTCCCTGAAGTTATATTTTCTCTCCCAGTTCACCATTAAAGTCCCCCATTATAAGAGTATCTGTATCCGGGAATTTATGTCCGAGTTCTATCATTGTATCTCCCAGGTCATCAAAAAGGTAGATATAGCGTGTCGAGACCCAGCCGGGTGACGATATACCGAGAGGATACATAACAAAGATCTCCGATTTTTACATGAATACACGTGACACCCTGTATTTCAACATGAACATTTTCAACATGTCTAAACGTATTATTTTCAACATTGTAATATCCCTCCCGGATATCTTTATATCTCTTCCCCTTTTTGTTTACTACCCCTCCCCCTATTATACAATTAAATCCACCAAATTCAATATGGTCTTTGTCCCCCATCCAAGTTTCTATAAATGAAATAAACTAATACTTTTAACAAAATCAATAAATCTGTCGGAAGACATTCGTTTTTTCAAACCTTCAATATTCCACAACAGCAATTCTGAGAGGGGGGTTTGTCCTCTATGTTCTAACGGTTTTCTTTACCTGCTCTTGGCGGCCCTTCTGCATTGTGTTTGCAAGCTTTTCCGACTCATACTTCTTAATTGTCGCGCCGATCTTCCCTCCCTCATACTGCTGTCTTCTGTCGTCTTCTCTGCAGGGTTGTCAGTTCTCTCGCATTCTTCTCGTTCCCGTGTTGTATTTTGGGACTCGAACTCTGCCTCTCCGATGTCGTTCCACGCGACTCACCTCGTTCCCTTGTTGTTTTATTGCGATTTGAACTTGCCTTTCAGAGGTCGTCTCCCGTTGCGTTGTCCCTGCCGCTTCCTTCGTGGGACACAGACATCTCCTCCAGTTCTCGACGAGTCCTCACCCGTCCATTTATTACCAGTTTATCGAAACGGATGAAAGCCTGAGCTCCCTGCTTCCTTGCGTCCACTAGATGTCGTTTCAGGAATGCTCGCTCCTCTCTCACTCTTCCGGCTGTGGTCTTCACTCACTGCCACTCCAGTGCCCCGTAGATATCTTGCCCCCCTTATGATTTCTCGTTATCCCTATAGTGAGCTAACTTGCACACTATAGGCCTGGGGTACCGTCCACGACCCACTCTATGAGCGCGTTCCGATGTCCCGTTCTAGCAGAACTATTCCCATTTGCCTTAGGACATGCCTTGTTATAATTGCCGTAGTGTCCCTGGAGTAACGTAGAGTGTCTTGACGCAGCAGAATGTTGTTAGGAGTAACGTAGATGTCTTGACGCAGCAGAATGTTGTTAGGAGTAACGTAGATGTCTTGACGCAGCAGAATGTTGTTAGGAGAAACGTAGATGTCTTGACGCAGCAGAATGTTGTTAGGAGTAACGTAGATGTCTTGACGCAGCAGAATGTTGTTAGGAGTAACGTAGATGTCTTGACGCAGCAGAATGTTGTTAGGAGTAACGTAGATGTCTTGACGCAGCAGAATGTTGTTAGGAGTAACGTAGATGTCTTGACGCAGCAGAATGTTGTTAGGAGTAACATAGATGTCTTGACGCAGCAGAATATTGTTTAATCCTTGATTGGGGTACGGTTTCTGGATGAGTTTTTTCCTGGTTTTGCCATACATAAGATAAATGTCAAGAAACTTTAAGATTCAGATGGTTCATAAAATCATGGGTCTTCAGAACACCCTATCGTATTCTCCTTGTTTAATCTGAACATATTATGAGTGAAACATTATTGTTTCGGAGATTGCAAGAGTTGATCTAGGAATGCATTGTGTGGACAAAAAAGTATGCAGGCCTGTGTGATTCAGAGTTAAAAATTTCCTGCCGATAGTCGTGTCACTTTAAGTGTGGGAAGACTTGGGAGAGATAAATGAACCTGCCGAGTTTAAAATACGGCAGATAAAGAGCGAGAGAAAGAGACCGAGAGTGAAAGATGTATATATATATATATTATATGAAAAGAAAAATGAATGCTTGAGTCGGGATTTGAACCCGAGTCTCTAAATTCTGTAAGAATTCTCTTTAATTTTTTTTATCTGTTAGGTTAGCCACTAGATGTTAGTCGGAACAAATTTCCGCTACCTCTTGTGTGAATTTGAGAATACTACATATATAAGAAAAATGTATGTTTGAATTGGAATACTTACGTAGCTCAGGTCGTTAGAGCGCTAAACGTACAGAGTTTAGAGACTCGGGTTCAAATCCCGACTCAAGCATTCATTTTTCTTTTCATATCATATTTGCCTTCATTGCCAAATGTCAAAAATATAGTTTTAGCATATATATATATATATATATATATAATTAATGGACATATGTTTCGGCTACGTTTATGAATAAATTATTAAAATTAATATATTACGCTAAATATGTACATTCTTCTTCTTTTCAAGTTCAAGTCCCTTGATTCTGTGTCAACGAAATGTATGTATCGTAGAGAATTCTTGAATATGTAAAATATATCCTTGATAAGATATCAGGCGTAGCAGCTCATACTCTGGAATCATAATTACCTCATGCACATTTTCTCCCGTATTTTCTTCATTTTCGTGCTTCCCTTTTTACCTTCGTATAGAAATTATTGATTTTCTATGTAAAAGTAAACCCTTTACTCGTGTCCAATATAATGTCAGATCAAATGAGATGAGATGAAGCCGCTATTATTGAATACATGTGTTATACAAGATTGTCGGCTGACCAGACTTGTCGCACTATCGCAGGAGCAGATGAAATTAAATAAAACGGATAAAATAAGTAAGGAGAAGTGTGGAATGAAGATTTTTGGCCGAGGAAAAGGGGAGAAAGCTCTCTGTATTTTATCTATGATACGTTTATTTAAATAATAGCTAAAGCACGTTATTTATTTATTTATTACACGCCCTATTGATTATTTATTTTTCTATTGTATAATTCCAAGTATAATTACTTATATAATTATACAATTATAACTTATAATTATGGTATTATAAAATAATATTGTATATTTAGTGTCCAAGTAAGTTTTCACTTCACCTTACTTAATTTTCTTCACCGTCTGAAATACATTCTGCCACTACAGACTCAAACAGATACTAGTGCAGACACTCGTCATGCCACATTTTGACTACTTTGATAATATTACTAGCTGACTTGAATGCTGAACTGTCAAACAAGCTACAACGTGTTCATAACTCTTGCGTTAGATACATTAGTAATATCAGAATATATGACCATATTTTTGCATCTGTTGAATCACTGTAATGCCTCCGGTCAAGCGACAGAAAAATTATGCGTTCTCCTACTCTATAGTGTTCCAAATTGTGCATATCATAACCCTAGATATCTATCAACTCGCTTTCATTTTTAATCCTCTAATCGTAGCATCAACACTGTATGTCAGTTTTACGAAATAGAACATCTAATTATTCCTCACCTTTCACTGTCTTATTTCTTGTTATTGGAATTCGTTACCGGTAGAAATAACGAGCTGCTGGACAGTAACCACTTTCAAGCAAAAATGAAAATAATTTCTGAAAGCTCCAGAGTAGTGTCACTTTTATTCATAATATCACGTCTTCTTGGAAAAATTAACAAATTTGTTACCTATAATTACATGTATTTATAACCATTTAAAACAATAGTATGTAAGTACATATTTACGTTTTAGTATTGGTTTGCGTTTTAATATAGTGTATAAATACATTTTTTTTAAATCCTAGCTTCCTGGAATGACTGGAAGATAAGGCCTTATGTCCTAACTCTGCTACTTAAATAAAATATTTATTATTATTATTATTATTATTATTATTATTATTATTATTATTATTATTATTATTTACTCACTGGCACTATCGAACCCGTAGGTTAATGGCCGCGCGGACATAAGCTCTCCATATATCCTGAGCTAATGCTTTCCAATCATTCCCTGTATAATCTACTTCCCTTAAATCATAGTTAATGTTATTCTCCCACCTCATTATTGGTCTACCAACTGGGCGTTTTCCCTCTGGCTTTCCTACAAGAAGCTTCCATGCAAGTCTTTCATTCCCCATACGTGCAACATGTCCTGCCCATCGCAGTCTACGAGACTTAACTGTTCTTATTAATCTGGCTTCCTATAAATACCATGTAGTTCATTGTTGTTATTATTATTATTATTATTGTTATTATTGTTATTATTATTATTAACATCATAATTTCTCAAATCATTGCTATATTTTCCTTATACCGGTAAGATTGAAGTAAATTTTGTTTAAAATAGTATTGAATGTATTAAAATTATTGTGTATTGAAATACAATTTGTCCACCCTGTGGTCTCGGCGCAGTGACGCTGCCTCGTACGCTGCGGTACCGAATCCGATCCCTGATCGAGGTAATGGTTTTTTTCCCGAGTTTTCCTTACCTGTAAGACAGCCTTTATTGGATAAGGTCACGAATTACAGACCGAAATGGATTGATCATATGGATGGTATGAGTAAGGAGAGATATCCATTGTTAGCAAGAAATTATCAAGCAAGAGGAAGACGTGATGTTGGAAGACCTAGAAGACGTTGGGCTGATGCATTATGAAGTCGGAACGGGCAATTACCTAATCCCTGGAGTGATGATGATGATGATGATGATGGTAAGACATGTTAGGAATGCTAAGGCCCAAAAATTCCCGAATATCTTCTAGCCATCATAATCATAATTGTCATTGTCATATTCGCCATGTTTGTTATGAATGTGTGAGTGAATGGTGTATTGCGAATTAAATGTTCTTGTTGTCTCACACACCGTAGCGTAGATGGTTAAGGCAAAACGCTACAAACCGTAAGGTCGAGGGTTCGGCTCCCGGTGGGATTAGGATTTTTAAACTGGCCCAAACCTACTGGTGGGACCATGGACCTGGGTCGAGTCAGCCTCTAATGGAAATGAGTACCAGACGCTTGTTCTGGGGTAAAGTGGGCCTTCACGCAGGGCTGACAACCCGGCTGACATCAAGCACCTTTTGTCTAGAAAAAGTGGGAGCCTTAACCTGCTACTACCCCAATGGTCTCCTACGGCCTGTAGTGAGATTACTTTACTTTATTTTTGATATCTCAAAGGGGACCCTGGGCTGAATGAGGTCATCCATGTCCTTGTGTGATCCACTGTAAGACCAGGGTGACGTGAGGCACGTAAGAGTAACTATAAGGCGAGAGATTAAACTACGTGCAGAAAAACAATAAGAAATAAAATTGAGGCTGAAATAAATAAAAGAATAATGATGGGCAATAAAATTATATTTAAAGTTCTTTATATACAAAGAAAACAAAGCTTAAACATTAAGAAACTGTAGTAAGGTCAATTGTTAATAATTTATGGAGCCGAACTATGGTGAATCAAAGCAGCCAACGAATTACATTTCTTTGAATTTTTTAATGATAAAATTGCATATATTTTTGGTCCAGTGTTTATTGAAGTCAAAGATATTTAATTAGAAAATGTATTAAGTATCTGGACATTAGCATATTAAAGGATGTATTAAAGCGATGCTTATTGAGAAAATGAGTAATTAAAGAAAGTATAAAATTATCTTGAATGCCAACATTGAAGGTGGAGGAAAGGAGACGATCTACAAAGCGTTGGCTTGATGATGTGAGGTTGATATGAGGTATTTGGATGTGAGAAACTGGGAAGATTCAAGGTCTCTTTTCTTTAATAATAATAGCTTTATTTTACCTGGCAGAGTTAAGGCCTTAAGGCCTTTGTCTACCTTCTTTGGGCTGTGGATCCTTATGATGTATATATATATATATATATATATATATATATATTAGGGTAGGCCGAAAAAAAAACTCATTTTTTATTTAGAAGTTCTAATAGCGCGGAAAAGTTGCGAATTATATAGAGAAAAGAAAGTAAAAAAAATATATATATATCAAAACCGGTTGACATCTTCCGGTCGCGTAAAGGCTCCAAAGTTTGATAAAATATGAAAAAACTTCATTTTTGAGATTATTTCTTTAATATTTTAATTACATGTTTTCGTAATGTAATAGTGTGTAACGTCTTCAAATAGAGCCTAAAAACGTTGTGTTTTAATTCGGTTTAGAACAGTTGATATCTTCCGGTCGCGCAGAAGCTCCAAAATTTGCCAGAATAATGAACAAGTTATATTTTTAAACATTTTTGGTATTTGATAAATAACTTCCAGAGTATTGATTGTCAGATCCTACAGATAGACATAAACGTGCTTTAGCAAAGATCAGCAATACCTACTTGATATTAAAAACATAATTACAAAAATAATTTTCTTTCATATTTTGCCAGAAACAAAAGTACATGCAACCAGCAAAAGTAGTAGGGACATAGTAGTAGGACTTATGATGATCAGAATTATATCAGAAAGCTGATTTCTATTAGCCAATTACATGACAGAATACTTTGTGTTGTTATGGTAACCATTCACTCTGACTTCATAGGCGTGCATTCATGTATAGAAAATAGGCTAACGAGATACGATGTACTTTTACGCGTTCATTAAATTTGTTATCCCATCCTAAATATAGGCTTACTCTGAAGACAAAGCATTAATACATGAATTCTAACTGTAACGTCCTGATCAAATCATTTCAAATCTGATCATTCATTTTTTTTCTTCCTTGACGCTTAATGTGCATATGGTTTTTGTATTATTATTATTATTATTATTATTATTATTATTATTATTATTATTATTATTATTATTATTATTATTTACATTTCCGGGATGAACAGCTGCATACATTATATGTATACGAAAATTGCTGGCTATAGTCTTCTAGGTAATAAATAAATATACATTGTAAAAAAATAATTGTTCATTAACCTTAACGATATAGACAATACGCCTTCAGAATCTTTTTAGCTTTGCGGCCCTGTGATCTAGCCATTGCCTGTTTTTGTTAGAAGTTTCTAGACCAAGCTAATTTAGTACGCTTATTTCCCCACGTGTGTTTAGTATCCCGAACCAATAAGACATCACGTAGGCAACTAAGGCAGTACTTAGATGATGACGATTGGTTCATTTTTCTTAGATGCCTTTTTTTAGGCTTAAGGTTCTTGTAGTAGTTCGAAATTTTTCAGGATCGGATCCACGGCTTAAAGTTCCTCTCGGAGGACTTTGCTCCTTGATTTTTTTCCATCATAAAAAATCCATCGACTCCGTTCGGGTTTGAACCCGCAACCCTCGGGACTAGAGGCAAGGAACATAACCACACAGCCGATAAATAAATGTTGTACATTTGAATAACTCCGCTGCAACGTAGAACGGTTAATTACATTAATATTTTTATGTGTCAGCCTTGCTTCCTGTATATATTTGTGTGTGTGTATTCGAAACACTAATGAACAACCATACGAAATAAATGGTGAGAAACGAAACACAATAATAATAATAATAATAATAATAATAATAAATAGATAAGATAGATCATCGGTTGATTAATGTCTTTGACATCATCCGATTCCTAATAGCCAATTTTGTCGGTCCATCCAATCTCCTGGTTGTAGATGTTTCTCCTTCATGTAAGATGCTAAGAGGGAGGAGAGCCTCTAATTGCTTTAAATTCTAAGACTTAAGACTATCCAGTCTCTCTGGACTGAACACTTGTGTTTTCCGACTCCGATGGTATTAGAGTATTCGAGGCCTAGGGGATCATTTCATCTTATCTTTTCTGTCAAATTCTTCCTTATTAAGGGCAGATCAGGCTCTTACCTGTAGTGAAAGCAACTGATCTAAGGATGGACACCTGAAAAAATCCCTGGTCCTGCAGGTTGGGGTTGATCCGGCATTCCAGCTCTCTCACATCAGAAACAAAAATACAATGTTAAAAAAAGCTAATAGAGAAAAGCCGGCCAGATTCATCATCATCATCCGGTATCATGGCAGCTGCCGCCGTCTTCCGGAAACCAAACGCCATTCCTCTCTATCCATCCATTGATCTTCCTCCATTCCTCTGATATTCATAGCTGCTTGTACCCCTTCTATCCAAGTTTTATTCGGTCTTCCTCTCTCCTCCTTTCCATTGGGATCCATTCCATAACAATTTTTGGCAATCTTTGCTCTGGCATTCGTTTGACATGAACATACCACTGCAATCTTTTCTTTTTCTATGATGTCTATGATGTCCGGCTCCTCTTGTACACCCATAATTTCCCTTATTTCTTTATTTCGTATTCTATCCATTCTAGATTTTCCAGCTGATCTTCTTAAACATCCAGCCGGCCAGATTAATAATAATAATCTGTTTTATTTATTCTGACAGAGTTAAAGCCATAAGATCTTCTTTACTTTTTTGCCGAAAATAATATTCTTCAATAGAAGAGTTAAAAAAATAGATTAGGATTTTAAGGAATCACTAATATGGTAACTAAAAAATATGATCTCTTTTTCGAAATAATGTTTCTAAATTTATAATATTTAAATTAATTTATGCAAGTCTCTTATTTGTACAAACCACAAACAAATTATACAAAATATAAAATCGTATCAGTTTTGGAAGCTTTATACATATTTATTTATTCAAAATGCAGGATAGAAAAAATTACCGAGAACCTTTCTGTACATATCAGACATATCAGTGCCGGTGGACAAATACTCGATATTTATTTAATGTGTTACAGTGGTCGTAAATATGCCGCCACTGTATGTCCGTTGTTTTCTGTTTTAGTCAATTATTCTCCCCATGCCATGCGGTGCTAAAGCAAGACTTGGACATGGCCGACCAGTCTGGCTTGTGATTTATAATACAATTTATCGAGCTTAAGTTGGTCATTTCTCTGGAGGTGATGTCCCTTTGGGGATGAAGTGACAATTTAAATGCCTCAAGCAATATTCTTTGGTTTCTCTAAGTAGACTCTCTCGGATTCCAAACTGATAGTCTATTGCTTCGCCCTGTTCCAAGCAGAAGTCCTATATACACTTTTATCGTTTTATTATATTTTTTTATTTCAAAATTATTACAGCCAAAGTCTAAAGTCATATCGTACCTAGAATATTTGGTTATATCCAGTAGGGTTAGTATGTGTGTGTGCGTGTGTGCTATCGTGCGTATATATGCAGGGTCCAAATGAATTATACCGCATACATTTAACTACGCACAGAGAGGTATTATATAAACTTTTGAGATAATGAACTAATGGTCTACGAATAAAAAATGTCCAAGTTATGATTCAATTTGTAAAATGGTTGGCACGCCACTGATTATTTCAATTAAAATGGAAATAATATGATACAGAGACTGTAACTTGCAACAAGCATTTCGCCTTTAGCTCAGTGGTTATAGTAGTCTAATACCGAAGCAAACGTAAGATTTATGCATCACGTTCGAAACTCCCTACAGTATGTGTACAATTTGTTTTGTTCTTACTTTATTAAGTACGTACTGTAAATCAGTTACGTACGTAGATTTACCTCTGGTTTAATTGTTTATTCATTTTTTACAGAGTACGGTAATGGAATGTCGGCGCAGTATACGAGTTACAAAACTATGTATGTACGTATTGTACAGACAATTGTTTGAAAGGTTGTAATATTAATACGATTACTGCAGAGTGCAATAGGTTTCGCAAATAAAATGTGTAATTGTATTGTACAGTACTTATGCACTTAGGTAAATGATAGTGCAGTGATTAATAACATGTAGAGGTATAGTGACATGGCATACATAATGTTATTGCGAAATAAAAACAATGCATTTGAGTAAACCAGAAAAAAAGTAAAGCACCTGCAGACTCATTAAAGAGGAAACTACCCATTTTGATGATTTTTCCCTCAGTTATCTAATAGTTAGTTCAGACAGAGTTGTTTAAAATATATAAACTAAATACGTATTAAGTTAAATGTACTCATAACACTAGCCAACAGTGAAAATGTAACTGGAATGAAGTAAATGTTTCGTAAGTATTTATCGACCACACTGATAACGAAAACAACAATGAAAAGCTCGAATTAGCTCTCATTTCCAAGTTAAAGGGGGTGCATTAAATACTTTTAAATTATGATTTTGTTTAGGTTAATTTCTGGCAAGCAGCAACATCACTATTTATCCTAGGATCATGCTTCAAACCTCATTCTCTTCAGAAAAGTACAGTCTTTAACGGTACCATTCAAATGCCCCTATTATGTACTCGAGGCGGGAAAAATTGAGAGAAATTAGGTTTTTTTTTCTGAAAATCCCTTATTTATAAGATCGGATTCCCTGCACCCAACTGTATTAACGCACAAATCTCGAAATCAACCGAAACACACTAACAGGTGCACGCAAGTAGTGTGCAAAATTTCAATCTTCTATGTGCAAACGTAAGGTCAAAGCGATGACTTCATTACCCCGTATGTCTCGACGCAGAAGAGCGTATTACTATACGTAACGTGTTTTACAATGTATCCACGCTTGAGTAAAAGATAAAGTAAAAAGCTTTACTAGAAAATTGTAAAGCCAATACTTACATCACTCTCTTTTGGGACTAATGGCAGTTATGGACATTAACTATAAAAATTTTGAGTGGAGGTTGTTCATCCACTATTGCAAAATAAGTCTCAAATGAGTCCTACTGTATAATGACAACATGTTACAATCCATTCCGATTGAGTATGCACCTTACATGAAACAAACATATGTTAACATGAAACAGTTGTTAATGCGATTGAACTATGCCAAGTTTAAATGACAGATTTCAGAGGATCTGAAAATCATAGGCGTACTACTTGGGCTACAACAGGGCTATACCAAGTTCTGTTGCTTCCAGTGCCTCTGGATAGCCGCGCCATAGTACTCCATTATAAAAAGAAAGATTGGCCTAGTAATAAATTAATCACTTGAACCAGACCTAACAATATTATGCTAGAAGCACTTGTTGAGTCCAAGAAAGTAATTCTCCCTGATCTTCATGTAAACTTGGGCCTAGTGAAAAACTTCATTACGGCCATAGACAAACTGGGGTAGCATTTATCTATTTGTGCCAAACATTTCCAGGGCTTAGTGAGACGAAAAAAAGAGGATTTTTTTGTAGATCTCCAGATACGGAAAAAGTACAAAGATGAGCATTTCAACACCATCCTGACAGGTAATGAAAAGTTAGCTTGGGATGCCTTTGTTCAAGTGTCAACAAACTTTCTAGGGAATAAGAGGGCAGGAAACTATAAGGATCTTGTGGCAAATCTTCTGCACTGCTACGGTAACATGTCCTTAAAGTTACATTTCTTAGATTCCCACTTGGACTTTTTTTCCAGACAACTGTGGTGCTGTAATCAACGAGCACGGGGAACACTTCCACCAGCAAATTTCAAACATGAAAATGAGATGATACCAGGGAAAGTGGAGTGCATCAATGTTAGCCGATTGCTGCTGGACACTAATTATGAAATCACCAGCAGAAAATTACAAAATAGATAACAACAAGGTATATACATGCATAAGTTCATATGGGCAATAACGTTAGTTACCATAACTTCAAAACTAGAACTAATTTTGCATTTTCATTAACATTTTGGTTATCAGCACACCCGAAAACATAAAGATTAGCTGTTTCCATGCCAGTTACTGAAAAAAGTAAAATTTTGTTGGCTAGTGTAATTAACACAAAAATTTTTAAGTGTCAACAAAATTATATATATATATATATATATATATATATATATATTAGTTACTTTTTATCTCTCTTCTCCTTAATGTATAATCCGTTTTGTATGTTTTCTTATTTACATGTTAGATGTAAAGTTCGCTTTTTTATGCTACAAAACGAAACATGTGAGTGTTTCCCTGTCACTGGATTAAGCAATATGAAGTACGATGCCGCGTCAATAGAGTGAGAATTAATTTATAAATATAGAATGAGTAGTGATTAGGGTTATATTAATATATTTATGCCTGAGGGGAAAAAGTTGCAGCTCTGGTGATTTTAATCTGCATATGTATGATGTAAACATTAAACTTATGTGTTTGAACTAGTGCTGAATATTACCAGTAATTTACTGCAATTGCTGCGCGCACACCAAATTAAAACAAATGCACAGTTTCCCTCTAACGTTGTAAATACTGTACTTGCTCTCACTTAAAAGGAACACCGCGCTTACTGGCAAACAGATAAATACAAGCTTGTTATGTCGAGCGTATTAATTATGCACATTAAGCGATTGGCAAATGATGATGATGATGATGATAATAATAATAATAATAATAATAATAATAATAATAATAATAATAGTAATAATAATAATAACGTAACGACTGCAACAACTACAGAGGAATAAGCATTTTAACTGCAGGCTATAAAATATACTCAAGAATCTTAACATTAAGGTTAAAACAGATAGCAGAGGTAATGTTAACAGAAGAACAAAGTGGATTCAGACCAGGGCGTTCATGTATGGATAATATATTTACGATAAAAGAATTTAAAAACAAAAGAAGAGAATTTAACAAGGAAACACACATGGCTTTTATTGATTTTGTCAAGGCATTTGATAAAGTAGACAGAGGAAAACTTTAGACAATTTTAAAAGAAAAAGGAATTCCGAGACACTTAATAGCAGCTATAAAGAGTTTGTACTGGAACACAAATTGTGTTATAAAAACTAGAAATGAAGTAAGTAAAAATAAAATTCATACTAATCAAGGAGTTAAACAACGATGCAGTATCTCTCCAGTTTTGTTTAGCCTATACATCAATGATATAATAAAAAATGGAACGAAGAAACAAATAAAGGAATAAAATTAGATAAAACACACTACTTGAAAACATTATTATATGCTGATGACCAGGTAATAATAGCAAATACGGAAGACGAGCTTCGAAGGAATATTTTAAAATTACATAATATATGCGAACAATATAATCTCAAAATATCCATAGAAAAAACTAAGGTAATGGCATTCCAAGGGAAAAATCAAATCAGATCCAAAATAGTAATAGGAAACAAAATCATAGAACAGGTGAACCATCTCAATTATCTAGGATGTGACATTTCATTTAATTATGATAATGATATAACTAATAAAATAGCAAAATTCCAGGGAATATGTGGTACGATAAAACGATCACTAAATAATAAAACAACAAGAGAGACCCAATTGAAATTTTATAAAACATTGGCAGTACCGGTACTGCTCTATGGATCAGAAGCCTGGATACATAAAAAAACATCTAAGTAGAATAACGGCGGCAGAAATGAAATTTTTGAGATCTGTTAAAGGGTGCACTAAGGAAGACAGAATCAAGAACACAGAAATAAGACAGGAACTTGAAATATTTGCAATAACTGATAAAATAGATACATACAGACAAAATGGAAGCAACGCATAGACAGAATGAATGAAGATAGATATCCAAAACAAATAACAAAATACAAACCTAAAGGCACCCGAGATGTGGGCAGACCTAGAAAGAGATTGGCTGAAGTCGGAACGGGTCAACAGACCTAATCCATGAATGCAGATGATGATGATGATAACCTCTATCCTCCGGTTATTTACAACTGCTACCGTCTTCCCGCGCCAAACTTCCAAAGCCTACGATCTTGTGCGTCTCCTCTAGCTTGCATTGTTATCCTCATGTTTTCCTTCCATGTTAACTTTCGTCTCCCTCTTTTTTTCTTTCTGGTCGGTTGCCATTGGTATAGTTGTTTCGGCCCATCGCTCACATTCCATTCTTAAAATATGCCCAAACCATTTTAATTCCTTATCCTCAATTCTTTCAATTATGCTTTCATTTGCTTCCATTATGTTTCTAATTTCCTTCTTTGTGATATATTCTAATTTTGAATTTCTGGCACTTCTGCGTAAATAATCCATTTCTAGAGATATTACTATATTCTTGTGGTACTTAATGATTGTCCATACTTCACTTCCATATATTGCAACATATTCCACCAATGTTTTACCAATATACATTTTTGGTGTCTTTCCAAATATGCTTGTCGACCATATAGAATTCAGTTGTCTTCGACTGATAGTACTCTAGGGTTACGATGAAGACCCTCAACGGCAGAGTCAGTGCAGGAGTCCTTCGACTCGGCGGATCTGGCGGAGGAGTCAATCATCTTGAAGTGAAGACGTATCTTCAAAGGTTATGGAAGGAAAACTCAGATAGAAAATTTCCCGGTCCTCTAGTTGGGGATTTATGCTGTGGGCTAGCTCCCCACACATTAGAAAAATCATACGTTTTAAACTATATACTGTTTGTTTTATGCTAAAAGACCAAACAAATCAAAGCCGGATAGAAAACAATTATGGACGACAAAAGCAACGAAAACGGACATTGAATATAGGCACGTGGAATGTACGAGGAATAAGAAATAAAGTTAATGAAGTAGCAGATGAATTATTTCAGAACAATAATAATAATAATAATAATAATAATAATAATAATAATAATAATAATAATAATTGTTTTACTAGTAATATTCCACACAACAGTGGTTCTCCTTCAACCCAAAGTGATTTGTCGCCAAAGATCTCCCTCTGTCTAATGCATCTTCTACTCAGTGACCCCTTGCATCCATACGTCTTCTTATTCCATCAATCCAACGTTATCTCGGTCTATCCCTTCCCTTCCTTTCTTTAGTCACCCATTTAAGAATCTTATTTGATATTCTGTTTTCTGTACCACCTCTCAGACTTTTTCCCCTAATATTTTGGTTCGACCTGCTTGGTTTTATTCCTTTTTGAAATACGAATCGATAATCTCCTGAATCCACTTCTGCTGCTAACAATGTATTAGTTTGATGTCTGCTGACTGTCCATGTTTCGAATCCATATAATAAAATTCTTAGTAACAAAACCTGAAATATTAGTTTCTTGATTCAGTGTTATTTATTTATATTACAGGTTGCTGAGTTCAGGAAACCAATGGTTGTTCTACAATAGCAATAGCAATAGCAAATAATAATAATAATAATAATAATAATAATATATAATAATAATAATAATAATAATAATAAAATAACAATAATAATAACAATAACAATAATAATAACAATAACAATAATAATAATAACAATAATAATAACAATAATAATAATAACAATAATAATAACAATACATGCATAGATACATGCATACATGCACACATGCATACATACATACACGCTTATATATTGGTGCAGAAAACTTTGAAACTGTGGAGAAAGATGTGTATTTGTACCTCACATAGGGCCTATGGCTGGAAAAAAAATTCAAAACTTAATAATAATACGAGTATAATATTAGCGACGATCACGATATGCGAATATGTCCAATGTGCGGGAAATTTGAAGATGAGATACATATATTACGAAAATGTAATGATTTAGAATATTGGAGACGTCAGTTATTACCGGAAAAGATTTCTAAATTCAAATCGGGAAAGATTGGCATGCTACGAGTTATTGGTAAATCCAGAAAATTGGATAAACCTCGGTAAATTTCTGGACAAAACGCGGAAAATAAGGACAACACTCATTCATGAATAAATATATGTTATCAAAATGCAATACCATTAATTCTTAACAATTATATATAAATTAATTAGTGTATAATGCTATTGTGTTATTATTTAATTGTAATATGATTGTGTTTTCTTTATGTAATTGTAATGTTGTTGATTTTTTGTTGTTTATTTTCTTTACACTAGTACCAATTATTACTTTATTGTAACGGACTGTCAACAGCACGTACGGTTTACTGCCCGTGCAACCCATAATTGTAAATAATATTGTAAATATCTTACTTTTGTCTAATAAAGTCCTACTACTACTACTACTACTATAATAATATTTAAAAGAAAACAGGCAAATGGGTTTAAGCATTTGTTTAAAACATACCAAATATAACATATTTTATTTATGTTATTTTTGTTGGGAAATCAAATTGACGTCTATATTCAAATTTTGCCTCTGATGTTAGCGTTGAGTGTCATATTTGGAAAATCGTGGTTTCAGATTCTGGGGCAAAAAATTATTATTTTTTCCATTTACCAAAGGCAAATGATTGTTTTGGAATTTCATTACAAGAATCCTTTAACAAGATCGTCATTTTATAATGTCATTAAAAATTAAATCGCAGAACTATTAGGACTTGCAAGAAAAAAAAACTAATATGAATAAGCCTAACAAAACCGCCTGTTTTCTCTGGGATATCCTTTCACTAGTGTATTTTTAAAAGTATGTACTATGTTTTTCTTCCCTTCTTTTATTGCGTATTAAATTAATTATAGAAGAAAACAAGGATTAATTAGAACTCGCTCTATGACGTGTTTTTACTCAGGATTCTCTATCCCTCTACACAAATGTATCAAACTATATACTGAACACGTATTTATTTATTTAGCCTGGTTGAGTTAAGGCCATGCAGAAATGACAATAAAAATAGTTATTAAATAATTATTATTTGGCCAAACTGAACAGTAATAATAGTAAGCTCCATTAATACAATGAAGTTAATGGTAATAAAAATAAAAATTAATAATAAAATATAACAAAAGGAAGACAATATCTACTATACATAAAAATTCAAGGAGAATAATAAATATAATGAATTAATCTATCGCTTATAAATAATATATCAGCTTGAAATATTGGCAAACGTTAATACGATTTTCATTAAGTAGAGGAAAATAAATTATTAATTGTTAAAATAATACTATTAGTGAGGTATTTCTGTAGTTAATAGAAACGCATGTTCTTTATTTTTGAAAGTTGTTATAGTGGTTACATAGAGTGGTTGAGAATCCCAGGTTCTAGCAAGTGCAACTGTAAAATATTATGAGCAATAACTAGTGCGATGAGGAGGGATGTGCTAATTCATGTTTATCAGAGAATCTAACGGAGGGGTGTGATAAATAATTAGGTGATGAGTGTGTAGTATTTTACAGAGAATATACAGGGAATGGACGTGTTCGATGAGAAAATTGGTATTAGTTGTTCATATCCGTATTTAATGTGTTATTTATATTGTATTCATTCATTCATTCATAGTGATCTGCCCAAGAGCAGGTATTTCACTGGAAACTCAGCATTTTCACTCTTTCCTTAACTCAGTTTTCCTTTTGTATCCGCATACAAACCATTTATTTTAATATTGTCTATCACCTAATGTATTTTTCTGCCTCTAACTTTCTTTCCGTTGACCATTCATTCCTTCTAGAACATCCGTCAGTAGGCAGTTTCTTCTTAGCCAGTGGCCAATCCAATTTCTTTTCCTCTTCTTTAAGAGTTACAACATTGTTCTTCATTCACCCACTCTGTCTAGCACATCTTTATTTTTTACTTTGTCTGACCATTTTTTATAAGTTCCATTCTTCTCTATATCCACATTTCAAAAGCTTCCAGCCGCTTTTCGTCATCATAATGTCCAAGTCTCTGCACCAAACGATGCTACACTCCGCACAAAGCACTAGCCTCTTCCGTAATTATTTTGCCAAAGGTCCGCAGAAAATGATTGTATATATAATGATTCAATACTTCCATGTTTTCTGAATGAGTAATTAATCTAAAATAACAAATTAACAAAATATAAGTCACAGAAATTTTAATATTAATTTTAAAAATTGTTCTGCGCGATCATTATTATTCGTAACTGTACCAAAACACAAATCCAACATCCCTCAACAACCTGTAAAAGCTTATTAGTACAGTTCTGTTCCATCCCCTAAAAGTGGATGCATTGGAATCCGGAATAAGTGTCAGATGATCTCGTATTAGGATATTTGTTCTAATGTACCGACGGATAGATTTGGATCACATTTATTTTAACGAATTTTGAAGAAATGAAGCTATTGAGGTTGAGGCTATTCAGATATTTTTACAACTCTTCACCCATCATACTCGCTGGACACCCAGAATTATCAAGACAAATATACATATATGTCTGTTGACACTATAGAAGTAGTAATTATTGTTTTATTGGAGCCATTCTCATCATATGGCAGTCAATTAAGAAAACTAAGCTCGAGATCGTTAACCTGAAGCGAAAATTTAAAAATCGCTCTAGCGGCTGTAATTTTCGATTTTTTCAACGAAAGGGGCATTTTGTCCCATTGAAATAAAATGAGAAAGATTACTTCTAGTACATCAACGAAATCCGATCATTGCGAGTTGAAAGCCATAATTTAAAAATTATTCTAGCGGCCGCCATGCTAACTTTATCGCAACGAAATTGCATAAATACGATTTAATTAAGGAAAGAAATATATATACTCTCAGTCTTACTAATAAAAATCTCTTATACAGGCTTTTATCAGTTGTTTAGTTATACAATGTATAAGCCTGATGTAGATCATGTATAATTTCCTTACTAATAAACGTTGTGCCGGAGCTATATAACAATCCAACCGTTATACACAATACGTCACATATTCGTCATCACTATGACGTCAGAACAATATTAGCGCAGTTTGTAACAGAAATAAAACATCATCAACTAGTGATTAATTGTGTAAGAAATGAGTATGGATAAGAATTAATAGAGATTCCCTAATTGGGCAGGTATGGAAAAAATAAATGTGTTTTAATTTATTTACATTTTCCTTTACGCAATGTCAAATATATCGAAGAATTAGTTTCACAGATAATGTGCTGCCATCTAACGTCAAGAATTTCGAACAATTCTTGGAAAATAATACAAATTTTTTCCCATTACTTATGAATTATATGCAGTGTTTTTAAGATGTGTTTAGAAAACATTCAAAATAGTAGAAAATGTTACCGACAACAGAACAATGCTTTAGGCGAAAAAATAATCATTGCAGTTAGACCGGGAATCGAACCTAGGACCCCATGGACTGCAGTCAGGAGCTCTAACCACAAGACTATCAAGCTTACATGCGGTTTGCTGCGATAATAGTACCTCTATAATTAAATACATTTTTTATATCGGTATTATGTATTATGTTTTAATGATGCAAGAGAGTTTTGATAAAATAATATTATGAAGCATTTAAACTACATTCAAGTTAAATCTTGTCTACAGCAATTATTGTAGAACATATTCTTTTGTGAATCAATGTTCAGTTTAAAATATTATTAGGCCTAATCAAGAATGGGTGTAACAAAAGGCATTTTATGATGCCTTTATTTTCCTACCCAGAGCTTTATTAATATTATTTATGTCCTGTGCATCCATCAAACAGTCGTTAAAGTGTTGCATTTTGCGTTAAATTTAAGGAAACTTTCATCAATATCATAAGAAAACAATCAGTTGATCTTGAAGTCCGACATTTTGTCTAGTTATACAATCCTTAAACAAGGCTGGAGGCATGTGTAACGATTCCCATGTAAAGCTGTACACCTCGTATACACTGAACAGCTAATACAGTGTTTATTAGTAAGAATTTTCAACTGAGATGTGTATAAACCTTGTATAAAAGTTATATATGGATTATTAGTAAGAGGGTGTATATTTAACCAATTATTACGTAACCGTATCTTATCTGTGACGTGTAATACAATTTACGTCAATTATCTTATCCTTAACAGAACAGATTGAGGTGAATGGTGTAAACAGGATGGACGAGTCTACTAAGTTTGTGTGGGGGTGTGCAGTTCAGTTTTCATTTAGCGGTGGTTGGTTACAGGTCATGGAAGTGAGGCGTTATACTATCGTAATAGTAGAATAAAAAATAAAAAAATAATTTGAAAAAACTAAAGCAACACGCTTTATTAGAAAACCGAACTAAAAAATAAAACATAATTTTAATTTCCAACACGCTTGGGATAAATTAAAGTGTTCAAAAATCATCTCCAACACATCTAGAACAAAACTAGAGTTATCTGCAAAAAAAAATTACTATCAAAAGCGTGGGGTGCTTTTTATAGTTTTCCGTTTTCTTCTTAGAGACCTTACTTTTACCATTATCTGTTTATTATCAAATATATTAATTGATATAGAGCACCCCACGCTTTTGATGGTAAAATGATTTTTTTTGTAGATAACTGTAATTTTAATCTAGATATGTTGGAGATTTTTTTTGTTGACCACTTTAATGTTATCCCAAGCGTGTTGGAAATTAAAATTATTCTTTTATTTTTTTAGTTCGATTTTCTAATAAAGCGTGTTGTTTTATTGTTTTCAAACTATTATTTATTTATTATATTTAGTTTTAATATTTTACAGAATAAGATAAAAATGTAAATATCTTTAAACTCGATACTATTGTAGTATGAGCTAAAAGTAATACTCTACCAAAAAAAATTCCCCGAGCCGGATTTGAACCAGCGACCTATGGATTACTGAAATTATATACCACTACAGTCCACCGCTCTACCAATTGAGCTCTTACAACGATTGAGTAAGAAGTTGATAAGTCCGCAACCTATTATAGCGGTTTTTATTATTTTTGATTTTCTGCTGATTCTGGCCAGGAGTTATTAGAAACATTTATGAAATTATTGTATTGTCATTGGTCCTTTACAGCATACAAAATTTCAAGTCGATCCAATGATTTTAAGTGGGTGAAAATCGTGTTGAAAAATTCCGTTATATAATTACACAAACAGTTTTTTTTTTCTTCTGATAATTGTGGCCAGGATTTTAGAAAAAAAACATGAAATTATTGTATTGCCATTGGTCTTTTACAAGTATACAAAGTTTCAAGTCGATCCAATGATTTTAAGTGGGTGAAAATCGCGTTGAAAGATTCCGTTACATAGATATATACAGGTAAAGCTAATATAAAGCGTGTAAAAACATAAAACGCCACCTACTCAAAGTAAACTAAAAGCCAACCTCGTGAAATAGTTGCATATATACGAGTATACAAGTTCATGTCAAAAAAGTGAGTACAGAAACCCCCATTTAAAGTGAAATCTCTCCAAGAAAGAATAGCGAAGACTACTCGTAGTATACGCAAGATAAAAAATGAATTAGAAGACATCGAATCAGGAAAATATACAACGGTTTGTACAGAAAGATGGACCCAGGAAGTAAAAAAAAAAGAAAAAGAAAAAGACCTTCGGACAGGTTTAATGAAGAAGTCGTTCGCCGTAAAGTGTTTTCACTTGAAAGAAAATATTTGCAGAAAATTAAGTTAAATTACAATCGTCGATAAATTTTGACTATAGTATAACTATTTTACGTAAGATACTCAAGACATTTGGATCCGAATGGAGAGAAAAGCAGGAACAATAGAAAATGTTTGATTGAACAGAACAAAATCCTTGCCTACAGGATTGCATTAATACATTAATACATTGCAGACAAACAATACAAAAACAGAATTGTCCTGTCCCCAACACTATGGGACTAAAAGCATAGAATATCTTTGGGCCACCATCCGGTTACTGACCTTACATCAACAAGTGTTAATCACAGATTTGGACGATCATTTAGCCCGTATAGAAATGACATGTGATCAGCCTGTCAAGTCCCCCAGCCGCTGCTTATTGTCGCTCGGGACATTGACCTATCATCTACATGAATGAAACATACGTTCATTCCTCTCATTGAGCACCGAACGCTTATAGTGATGATACTCTTCAAGGTATTTTTACTCCTGTTTCCAAAGGAAATAAAATAATCATTCATGCTGATGGCGAGTAGGTTTTCGAATAGAATGGATACGTAAGATTTAAATCAGGTCAGAATTCCGGTGATTACCGTGAAGCTATTAATTATAAGAATTATGAAAAATGGTTTAAAGAGGAACTGTTACCTAACCTACTCCCAAACTCAATCCTCATAATTGATAACGCTCATTGTCATAAGTAATGTCACGAGTGAATTTATCTAGAGGATTTGGAAATCAAGAGTGACATTTGTTTGGGCAATTTAACGAATAAAATTAAGCTTTTTACTCAAAAATCATTATTTAAATATAGTTACCGGTATTTTAAAATATTTATATATTTAATGTAAACGGCGATGTCTGAAAACAAATCAGAAATGTGAGGTTATGTTTATCTACTGCAACTTAATCATATTATTTATTGCCAATTACAATCGCAATATTGTAAGATTTCACCCTATTGAAGAAATATTGAAACACATCAAACTCTATATTATAATCAACATTATAGGCTATTAATTTATATTTTTAGTAAATAACTCAGTAAAACCAAGGAATTTGTTCATTATTTGCTATATTCAATGTATTTGTTGGGAGGTCAGTCACTGAAAAATAATGATGTGACCTGTTCAGAATTAAAAAGGAAGAACTTGCTTTATCATAAAAGCAGGAGCCGATAAAGAGAAATCGATAAAGAGTGAGGTGAAACACGATTGTCATTGGTTGTAAAACAAAATCCATTAAATAGTGATTGGTCATGACTTCCATTTCGGGCATGAATTAAATAGTCACAGTAATCAAGTGTAATAAAGCTCCAAATTCTAATTCCACTGTAAACGTCATGAGTCCTGGCTACTTAAGACAGGCATTGATTTTAAGGATGGCTTGCTGAAACCATTTAACTATATCAAACCTACACACCGACTTTTTAAAATATATGCACATCTAGAAGAGCATTCCCATAGTATACTTCTAATACTGCCTTGCCGCCCCGAACTGAACTTAGTAGATGTCATATTGGCAACAGTCTTGGTAGCCAAAAAATAAAGTCACTTTTAAAATCAATGACATAATTCAACTGGCAGACGAGATAGTTTAATCTCTTACGCGACTTGAGTGGAAGAAAATGTATGATTACGAAAAATAAAAGAACATTTCAGAAGAGAAGGTTCACTGGATGAGAGGATGTTACACTTACTGGAGTAACGACAATTCAAATACGACCGATACTGACAATTGGATTTTCCGCTTTTAAAGATGATGAGGGGGAGAATTCATATTGCTTCTTTATGTACAGATTTAAACAGTGATGGGGAATCAGAGTACCCATTTAAGGATTATGTATTTATTTTATTTGTTGGCAGAAAGTAAAACTGTCGATGAATATACTTAAATATATTTTAGTGTTGAAAACTATTTAACACAAGACAGAAGCAGATACTCCATATGTATGATAAATAAATAATGATACATCCATCCATAGTAATTCTGCCCGAAGGCAGGTCCTTCACTGTAATCATAACATTTTCATGCTAAGCTTGCAGCTTTACTAGGGAATTGTAGATGTGGTAGCTTCCAGTTGCTTTCCACACCGGTGAAGGATGATGATAATGATAAGGATGATGATGATGGCCATATGATTTCGGGGATCGTTTGGGCCTAAATGGTTTCCTGACATTTGTCTTACAGGTGAGGAAAAACCCCGATAAAAACCTCACCCAGAAAAACTGCCCCGACCGGGGATCGAACCCGGGACCGCTGCGTGACAAGGCATCACGCTACCTCTAGACCACAGCGATGGACTAAATAATGATATATATATATATATAATAGCCTGGTGAAGCACATGTTCTTGATGTCTTACTGTCTGTTGTGGCCGGCCTGTGAACTCCCACCAATTTCCTATACCTTCTCCTCATGCGCCAGTCAATGTTCGTTCACTTCTACGCGTTCGAACTGTACGTTGTTGTTGCTTATCCCAAAGTTCTTCTAAACCAAGTTCATGATGTTATTGTTTTGAAGTAATTTTATTACATCTGCAGGTTGATTCCAGGGTCCGTTGCCGAGCTGTTGATGGATTGGAGTTATTGTTGTGGTGATACCTCTTTTGCATTAGACTTTGGACAGGTTGGGAATGTTTTCTTGTCATCTATTACTTTAAGATACATAAGGTGTCCTGATTTAAGTGTTGTTTTATCTGTCTGCTACTTTCGTTGCAGTGTCGTTCTGATAGAATCTTCAGAGTTCTTTGCTTTATACAATTTGTGTTGTGGTGGCAATTTCCATATTGTGTTTGTCTTTGTTTTAAATTTTGAAGATATATGTG
Source organism: Diploptera punctata (assembly GCA_030220185.1). Lineage (NCBI taxonomy): Eukaryota > Metazoa > Arthropoda > Insecta > Blattodea > Blaberidae > Diploptera > Diploptera punctata. The sequence continues at coordinate 2,446,545 of JASPKZ010001618.1, read as the reverse complement.
AATGTTAATTTTTCTGTTTCTGATATTGTATCATTGCTTCATTCTTTTGCTAAATTGTCTGATATTTTAATTCCATGGATATCCATATGTTAGAGAATCCACTGGAAGTGTATTTCAATTTTTTGAGAACGTTCTCCGCCAAAGACAGTCCCTAACATGTTTGAAAAAGGATGAGTGGAGGAAGAACACCTCATAAAAATCGAGAGCTCAGCTGATCGGGGTTTCAGTACTCGGCAGTGGATCCCATACCCAGAGTAAAGTGCCTGTCTAGTAAAGCGCGGCTACGAATGAAGAGTACTGAGAAAAAAAAAAAGTATTTTTGCCTTGAAACGTTTAAAACATACAATTGTACAACTACATACTTCCTTACCGGAATGCCAAATTTTGGATGTAAATAACCCCAATTACTAAACTGTATCTTTTATTGTTTCACAGTCTTTTCATGGAAAATTCAATGACACATCAAACTTCATTTCGACAAAAAAGTGACTTGCCTGGTTCTTTTCCTGTACCCTTCAAATGACATCTATGCTCCTAGTTGGGGCGGCCATCTACCTCAGACACAGTCATGTGTCCACGGATCGGATGGTCAACGGCAGATACACACAACCCAACCAACAGGAGGAGTTAGTTACGTAATGCAGTTAGACATTACCGTTTTATTTTCACCAGCGACGTGACTCAGAATATTAGAGTCTGACTGACATACAAAATGAAACACATGTCAAAAATGCTTGAAACAATTCCACTAGTACAAAAATTAAACGCGGTCATCTTATGAATCCTAAATAGGACATGCAACAAGAAGCATACGTACACTAAATTTACATGACTTTTTTTATCAAGCTATCATCAGAGAGAAGAACAAAGCAATAGGCTACATAATATTGTAGAAATGAAGGTATATTGGTGGTCTGACAGGCGGGGAAGGAGTGTGGGGGGAGAGATGGAGGCGGGAAACGAGCTGAATGCAAAATTAACACGTACCGCACACAACAATGCAACGAACAATCATTAGCACGGTGCCGCAAGGACCGCTCCAACTTCACCATGTAAATTAATGCAGAGGCAACTTCAGTACAGTAGATATTCACTCAAAATAGACACTCTTCACTCTGCTCAAATTCATTCAAAATAGATACTCTATCATATGTATTCACTCAAAATAGACATATGCTACTTATTCACTCAAATTACACGTCCCCTTTAAATTGTCCTTATTAATTTCTTTACTTTTCAATGAAAGTAAAATCATAAAAAAAACTTTCTTTTTAGCTTTTAATATTTATTTGGTGTTTTTTCTGGAATTCTTACCCAATTTATATTCCTACTTTATCCTCATTAATCATGCATAATAAATGATAATCTATCTATCTTCGGGTTTTTACAGCTGCTGCCGTCTTCCCGTGCCAAACCTCCAAAGCCTACGGTCTTGGGCATCTTCGATGCTTAGCCCTCTAGCTTGCATTACTGTCTTCATGTTTTCCTTCCATGTTAACCTTGGTCTTCCTCTTTTCTTCTTTCTGTTCGGATGCCATTCATATAGTTGCTTTGGCCATCGCTCATCTTCCATTCTTAAAACATGTCCTAACCACTTTAATTCCTTCTCCTCAATTCTTTCAATTATGCTTTCTTCTGCTTCCATTATGTTTCTAATTTCCTTATTTGTGACACGTTCTAATTTAGACTTTCTGGCACTTCTTCGTAAATAATCCATTTCTAGAGCTATTAGTCTATTCTTGTAGTGCTTATTGATTGTCCATACCTCACTTCCGTACATTGCAACAGATTCCACCAATGTTTTACCAATATACTTTTTGTGTCTTTCCAAATATGCTTATCCCACCATATGGAATTTAATGATGATATTATTTTGCTACTCAATTCAATTCTATGTTTTATGTTCTCTTTACCTATCCCTTCGATGTTATCCATAATCATTCCCAAATATTTAGTTTGTTTCACTTGCTTTATTTGGATTCCTTCTTCCAATATTAAATTTTCTCTTTCATTGCTATTTATTGCCAGATATTCTGTTTTTTGTAAATTTACTGTGAGACCCCATGACTCATATGTGTTTTTCAACCTTTTTATCATGAATTCCATATCAAATTTGTCTTGCGCTAAAACCAGTTGATCATCGGCAAATTGTAATGTCAGCAAAAATCTGTTGCCTATTGGGATCCCCATACCTTTCCAGCTTTGTTTCCATTTCGTTAATATAAATTCTACATAAATATTAAATAAAATTGGTGATAGACTGCACCCTTGTTTCAATCCCTTTGAGGTTTTTATAGGATGATAATAGTAATAATAATTATAGTAATAGTAGTAATAATAATAAAAATTAGTCTTATTGGAACTATATAAATATCACAAGGAGTAGACTGCGACTAGGCAAACAGTTTTCAGATAAATCAAGTGAAGAAAGAAATGAAAACATATATTCGCAATGCATTAAAGCAATGAGATCACTCTCCTTCTTCTATTCAATTTTGTACTTGAGAATGTAATAAAATATGTAGAGTATAAAGACGGCGTACAACTCAATTGCTAATCAGCTGCTGATTAAACCATGCAGATTATATAGTATTAGGCGACAGTGAAAAAGAGCTAAAAACCAGCACAAACATTCTATCAAACAACACTATAGTCGGTTCCAGATATCAACGGAGCAGCGAAAAAGCGTGCTTCACAAGCGGATAAACCTGGCATGTGCATTGACACGCAATTACGGTTTCTGAACATATTTGTTTAACAATATTGAAATGCAATACTGACAATAATAATGAAATTAATAATAATAATAATAATAATAATAATAATAATAATAATAACAATAGTAATAGAATACAACTAATAATAATACTAATACCACTACTACTACTACTACTACTACTACTACTACTACTAATAATAATAATAATAATAATAATAAATAGGCCTAATACTAATAATCTAATATCGGTATATAAAAATGAATGTTTGTTTGTTTGTTCGTACTTTATGCGCGGCCATACCGTTGATCCGATTGTGATGGGGCATTTTGCAAAATGTTCAGGAGATTCCTGGGATGAACATAGGTTATAAGAGAGTTGTGACACTCAACTCCTAAACCCTTAAAAATCGCCCTTTGTAGTGGAAAACGTGAAAAAAAGCTCTTTCGACGCTTAAATGGCTTACGCTACCTAAACCATACCAAATTCACAAAATTAATGTACACAGAATTGAATATCTCAAAAAGCTCTACAAAAAAGTCCAGGGCAGTATATGTTTATCTCTTACGGATAACTCACAATAACCATTTCTGTCTTCCATTAATGCCAAGAAGATCGAGACAAGTACGTGCAAACATAGCAGCACATTGCGGGGTATAATTTTACGGTTAACTAACAATAACGACTTTTGTCTTTTAGCTCATTTATGGCAAGAAGATCGAGATAAGTAAATTCCCGGGCAACGCTGGGTAATCAGTACGGGGAATTTCAAAATAATTACGATATACATTTATAATTATTTTTCATTTTTCTTATTCAACTAATCATAAGAAGTACATTGATTTTTGTCTTTCAGCTCATTTATGTCAAGAAGATCGGGTTGAGTAGATTGCCGAACAACGCCGGGTAAACAGCACGGGGTATCTAAAACTAATTACGATATACATTTTTCCATTTTCCTTATTTTACTAAACACAAAACACATTAATTTTGGTATTTCAACTCATTTATGTCAAGAAGATCGGGATAAGTAGATTCCCGGGCAAAGCCGGGTAATTTAGAACGGGTATCTAAAAACAATAATATAATGTGCGTTTAAAAACTATAAAATAGTTACCTTGTAGATCTGTCTCCTCAACTTAAGTTGTTTTAAAACTGTGTAGGCCTTTCGGGACTAGTCCCATCATCAGCAGAATGTATTAGGTCCGTACTTGTTGAAGCACTGACTTGGTTGTGAGAAGTTTGCGCAGAGGATTGTGTGGACTGGGTGTGTATTCATTGAGAATCAGGTTGTTGTCGATTTCTCTTAGGATTACGATTTTCTCCAGTATATTTTCCTCGTTGAAATGTTTTCTCTATGTAGTATTGTGAGGGTGTTTTCGATGTTATGCATATGGTGTCCAGACTGAATTACATGTTTTGCGTAACTTCATTTTCCTCCATTATAAATGAAATCTCTGAAATATTCCTTGAATCTAATGTTGAAGCTTCTGTTAGTTTTCCCAATGTAGAATTTATTGCAGTGTTAATTTGTAGATGCCTTTATTGTTGAATTCATCTATTTTTTCAATGTTTTTGTTTATTAAATTGTTTAATTTATTATCAGTTCTGTAGGATATATTTATATTCGTATCGAGCTCTTTTAGTGTGTTGGCCAATTTTAATGTTTCTTTGCCAGTGTATGTGAGAGTTATCCATTTCTTGTTATTTTCATTGGATTCTTTTCAAGTTTGGTTATGTTGGTAATGTTATTTTTTTATTTTTTGTTTATTGAGGATTTTATTAATTATTTGTTTGTTGTAGCCGTTAATTTTTGCCATGTGTTTAATATAATTTAATTCCTCATTATAATTTTCTTTATTTAAAGGGAGTTTTGACATCCTATTTATTAGACTCTTGAATGTACTTATTTTATGTTGAAAAGGATGTCTGGATTTATTGTTTATAGCTAGTGTGTTGCTTGTCGGTTTTCGATAAATGCCAATTTCTATTTTTTTGTTGGTTTTGTTAGTGTTAGGTCCAAATAGTTTATACTGTTGTTGATTTCTTTTTCTTCAGTAAATATGATATTGCTGTGCATGTTATTTAATTCTTCTGAAATTTCTTTTGTCTTTTCTATTTTCATTGTCGTAAATAATTAATACGTCGTCTACATATTTTGTTAATAATTTTATGTTGAATTTAGTAATTAGTTCTTTGAGTTTGTATTTTCTAATTCTTGTAAGAATATTTCTGCTAGGATCCCCGAAGTCGGGCTTCCCATGGGGATTCCGTCTTCTTGGATGAAGAGTTCGTTGTTGCATTGGAGGTAATTCTGTTGTGTTATTGTTTTTATGATATTACTTAGTTGGATTATGTAGTTATTTTCAAGTTTCTTGTCCATTAATTTTTGTTTTTATCTATTAATTAAATAAAATAAAACGTAGTTTATTTGATTTTCATATTTATTTAATTAATAAACATGGATTTTCATCAAGTAAACACCAACTCAATTGATTATTTTGTTTTATTGTATATTTTGTGTCCACCGCTGTGGTCTCGAGGTAGCGTGCTGCCTTGTCACGCAGCGGGCCCGGGTTCTATCCCCGGTCGGGGCAGTTTTTCCGGGTGAGGTTTTTATCGGGATTTTTCCTCACCTGTAAGACAAATGTCAGGAAAACTTAAAGGCCCAAACAGTCCCCGCGATCATATGGCCATCATCCTTATCATCATCATATCATCATCCTTCACCGGTGTGGAAAGCAACGGGAAGCTACCACACCTACAATTCCCTAGTAAAGCTGCAAGCATAACATGAAAATGCTATGATTGCAGTGAAGGACTTGCCTTCGGGCAGAATTACTATGGATGGATATCTATTGTTTCATTTATTGGGGTGCTGTGAGTTTTTTTATACAAATGAGGTCATTTTTGTGTTTTTGTTGATTTCTAGGTTATGTATTTTTTCTGCTAAGTCGTATGACTTTTTAGTTGTGAATCGATTATCTAATTTGATGTCTTCTTTTATTTTTTGGGTAATGAATTTAGAAATTTTGTAGTTGGGTGCATTTAACAATTGGTCGCATTGGAACATTATTTGTATGTATTTTTGGAAGAGCTTTCATTTTAGGTGGTGACGGATTACTATTTATCCACTTCTTGTATATGAATGTTTTTTGGTTTTTGTTATTTGTTTCAAAGACTAAAGGACTTGATTTTATTATTTTTTTAATGGTCTATTGTATTTTCTGGTTGGGTCCTTTTCGATTCTTTTTAGGTTACTTTCTTGCATGAATTGTTTGGTTTTGTTTATATATTCTTCCATTTCCATGATAACAATTGTATTGCCTTTGTCTGCTTTCGTGTGCATTATATTGTTATTTTTAAGTTTACATTTTATGTTAGATATGTTTTTAAGTATTTGTTTTTCGGTATTGTCTATTTTTGGTGAAATATCTTTAATGACTTTAGCTGCTTGGTATCTACTATAGTTTTTATCATCTGTGTTTAGTTTGTATTTTGCAATTTCGCTTTCAATTAGGCCTATTAGATTTTGTTTGATTCTGTTTACATTGTTTGTGGGATAATTGCATTTTACTAGTATCGTATCTAAAAATATAAATCTATAATTATTTTTTCCTTTTACTAATTCAGCTAAATATAAAAGCACATAGTGAAATTTGTTAGTTACCGCAAGCGCAGTGAAGTTTTTCTAAGCAAGAAAAAGTTGAAAGGGAGTGGGGTCACTGTTCGCAAGGACCTAACGAAGTGTCGCTGTCGCCTGCTACAAGACAGTATACAGAAATACGGTATTCAAAATGTATGGACAATGGACGGTGCCGTCATAGCCAAAGTAAATGGCGAAAAACGCAAAATTAGATCTTCTACGGATATCAACTAGATAGGACCTCAGTGTAAAATATGTTTACTTTGTCTTTTCTTTGCTAACAATTATATTGTTAATTTATTTCTAATTTAGGTAAGTTATTAGTTTGTTATTTTTTATTTAGGACAACTTACTTGTTTTATTTTCATTTTTTTTTAAGTTCTTTGTTAGCTAAATTATTTTAATTTTATTCGAGTTATTACAGTACATAGTTTATTTTTACTTTCTGCTATTGGCAACATTGAGCTGACAAATGATTAATTGCTTGCAACCCCTGACTCACTCACCTTCTCCAATCACCCTCTTATTGTGCAGACAGCTTTTAACACAGGTAGCAACATTCCTCAATCACTACCATCCCTCCAACAACAACTACCAGTCTACTTAAGAATGCATTTTCTATTGATAAACCATCACTTAAAATCGCTCACGTAAATTCACAAAGCATTCTGTCCCACTTTGATGAGTTTGAAACCATATTTTCATCTCTTGGACTGAGCGCCATTTTAATTTCGGAAACCTGGCTCACCCCTTCCATACCTTCGTCCCTTGTTCACCTAGACGGATATACAGTGCTCAGAAATGACAGAATAGATAAAAGAGGTGGAGGAGTTTGTGCCTTTATATCAAATAAGCTTAATCCAAGAATTGTCCACAAGTCCCCTTCTGTATATTCCGCTCGCCCCGAGTTCTTATTCGTAGAAATTCAAGCCAGTCTAAAAAAATGTCTCTTATGCATTGTATACAAACCTCCAAAAATAGGGCACCTTTCGGATCTAGAAAACGCTCTGAACGATTCATTGCCTCATTATGAACACGTTATTGTCGCAGGCGATTTTAATACAAATCTTCTTCAGACTGACTCACCAGCCATACAACTTAAAAATATGTTCCAAAGCTTAAATATGACCATTGTTCCTCTCTCTGCCACACATCATACTGCTACTACCGACACTCTACTGGACTTAATAGTGACTACACATCCACAGAAAGTACTGTCATATGGACAAATTCCTGCTCCCGGCATATCTGCTCATGACATTGTATTCGCAGAATACTCAATCCAATGTCCTAAAAGACGCTCTAAATTGATTACGTACAGAAATTTACAAAACATAGACGATACAAAACTAAAATCAGACGCTTTAGAACTACCTTGGTACACAATATGGAATCTTAGATCAGTTGATGAAAAGTAGACACATTTAATACACTGATACTACAACTATATGACAGACATGCACCAGTAAAAACCCGACGATTTTCCCGCCCCCCTGCTCCCTGGATGAATGACTCAATACGTGAACTTATGTCAAAACGAGACAAAGCATACCGAACATACAGACGACATAAAAATGACGAGAACTGGCAACTGTACAAACAACTAAGAAACACAACTACACAAACTATACGCAATGCCAAACTACGACACGCCCACAGTAAAATCGGACCTGAAATAAGTGCACGGGACACTTGGCGAAATCTCCGTACAATGGGACTTAGACATTTGAATCCCTCAACTGACTCTATAGACATTTCTGTAGATGACTTAAACGAACATTTTACCTCAACACCCCATGACACCTCCAGACAAGACTAAAATAGACATTCTTAAAGACTTATCCCCATCCCCCCATATAGGAACAGATACATTTTACTTTTACGACATTTCGCCTATAGACGTTAAAAAAAGCACTCAAGCGGATTAAATCAAATGCACAAGGAACAGATAACATCAGCATTTTAATGCTAAAATAAAATCATTGACATTATAGTACCCACAGTGACTCATATTTTTAATGCTTCCCTTATAACTTCTATCTTCCCTACTGTATGGAAACAGTCTAGAGTTCGGCCTATACCAAAAATAAGTACACCTACTAACTGTAATGACTTCCGACCGATTAGCATCCTTCCGACATTATCTAAAGCCCTGGAACATATTGTACATAAGCAAATGACTGAATATCTCCAAGAAAATCACCTCCTTGATCCTTATCAATCCGGCTTTAGATCTTGTCATAGCACAGCCACAGCTTTGCTAAAAATTACTGAAGATATTCGTGAAGCCGTGGACAGACGTCAATTGACTCCTTTAACCTTACTTGACTTCAGCAAAGCTTTTGACACAGTAGACCACGACTTACTTATGATAAAGCTCAAGCATCTACACTTGTCTGACAGCGCTGTATCCTGGTTCGACTCATACCTGCACGGTCAACAATACGTTTTATTAAACTCTAGATCTTCGTCTTGGCGCAACGTGCTGGCTGGAGTCCCCCAGGGCAGTGTTCTCGGACCTCTTCTTTTCTCAATCTACATAAATGACTTGCCAACTGTATTAAAGCACTGCCGTTATCACCTCTACGCTGATGATCTCCAAATTTACCTACATTCACCTCCTCATTCTCTCTGTAACAGCTTGACGAAAATGAATGACGATCTCATATCCATCTTTAACTGGTCTTCAAGTATCGGTCTAAATCTAAATCCTAACAAGTCACAAGTAATTCTAATGGGACAACAAAGACTGCTTACAACCTTTGACATATCTACACTTCCAAACATTACAATAAATAATATAATTATCCCTTATTCTTCTTCAGTAATAGATCTTGGACTACATCTAGACGCAAATTTAACCTGGCAAACACAAGTGAAACACATATGTAAAAAGACTTTCTCCATCTTACATTATCTTAGACGTTTAAAGAATTTTCACCCAGTTTCGTTAAACCAAATCCTTGTGCAGAATCTTGTGTTACCACACTTCAATTATTGTGACATTATATATAATGATCTAAACTATGACTTATCGCAGAGACTGCAGCGTGTTCATAATGCTTGCGTTCGATTCATTTTCAATATCCGCCGTTATGACCATATTTCCGAACACTTTAATGACCTCTCTTGGCTCCGTCTTACTGACAGACGTAAATTGCACTCTATTTCACTACTTTTCAAGCTTCTGAATTCCTACATCCCTACTTACCTGGCGTCCAGATTTGAGAAGTTATCCTCTTACCACAATATTGACACTAGGCCACAAGATAGTAGTCTGCTAACAATTCCTCTTCATAGCACTTCCTCCTATTCTACTTCCTTCACAGTAGCCTCTGCCCGCTCCTGGAATCTCCTTCCTCGAGATATCAGGGGTTGCCGCACACTTGGTACCTTTAAGTCACGCTTATACAGTTACCTGTTGTCTAATAATTAATTTTTCTCTATTTATTTAATTTTATACTATGTCATTAATCTTTTCCTCGTTTTTTATATTATTGTACATATTATATATTTAATTCGTTAAATTTTGAGTAAATCAAAATACATTATAAATATTAATTGTATTGTATTCATAACTTGTAATCGTTTATATATATATATATATATATATATATATATATATATATTGTAATTTAGATTTAAGACTATTTTTTGTTTGTATTTTTTTAACCTAGTTGAGTGGTAGACAAGGCCTTAAGGCCTTAACTCTGTCAGGTAAAATAAAGCTATTATTATTATTATTATTATTATTATTATTAACTTTTATTTATTTAGGCGTAGCAGCGCATGCCGGGTATAAGCTAGTAATAATAATAATAATAATAATAATAATAATAATAATAATAATAATAATAATAATAATAAGAAGAAGAAGAAGGCGGCTCCGTGTGGCAAGCGGTTAGACGCTCGCCTCTCACCGCTGGGTCCCGAGATCGAGCCTCGGTCACTCCATGTGAGTTTCGTGGTGGACGAAACTGAGCTTGGGCTGGTTTTTAAGGGGGTTTCTCCCGTTTTCCCCTGTGCGGGCACGGAGTTGTGATTCGCGGAAAGGCGTAGACAGACTGGTAAACGTTCATTTTTTTACTTTTTCTCCGTACGTCGTCCGTCATGCGGTACGGACACTGTTCGGATATGTGTGTCCCGGCCTCTGTGAGAGTATGAAGATTTATCAACGTGCGAAGAGTTTTAAAGAAGACTATAAACTAAGAATAACCATGTGTAAAGTGGAAAATTGTGAAATAATAAGGGACGAAAGACTGGTGATGAAGACATATTTTAAAGATAAAAACTTAAAATATGTACCTTTTTGGCAGTGCCGTCGTCCTCAACTGCGTTAAAATATTGTATTTAAAATTATCTGGAGGCGTTTCGGAAGTTAACTTCCATCATCAGCAGGATGCGTATCTGCTACAGGTTGTTGTTGTTGGTTAAGACGTTATAGACTCGATGTGTCTTTAGTAGCAACTGACTTGTTTTTGACGATCTCATATAACGGGTTGTACGACTGAGGTGCGTTCTCATTAAGAAGTAGGGAGTTGTTTATTTTTTTTATAATTTCGAGATCTTCCAATATATTGATTTTTGCTGGAATGTTTTCTTTGTGGACTATCGTTAGAGTGTTTTCTATTGTGTCCATTTTGTGACCTGTATTATTGATGTGTTTTGCATAACTTGATTTACCACCCGCGTACATGAAATCTTTCAGGTGTTCCTTATAGGCTATATTGTATTGAATTTGCTACATGTCATTCCTATATACAATTTATTACAATCTTTACATGTTAGTTTATAGACTCCTATGTTATTAAATTTGTTGTGTTCTTCTATGCCATTGTATATTATGTTTAATTTGTTTTCAGTTTGATAGGCTATGTTTATGTTTTTATTTATTTTTTTCAAGGTTCTAGCTAGTTTTGTGGTTTCATTTCCTGTGTATGTTAAAGTAACCTATGTCTTATTATTAAAATATTCTCTTTCAAGTTTTGTTATATTGTTTGTCATTTTTTCTTTTATTGAATAATTTTATTATTGAGACCGTTGCTTTTTGCCATATTCTTAATATATTGTAATTCTTTGTTATAATTTGTTTTGTTTAAGGGTGAATTTAACATTCTGTTGATTAATCTATTAAATGTGCTGATTTTATGTTGGTATGAGTGTCTAGATTTATTATTGATTGTGAGCATATTATTTGTAGATTTGCGGAAAATACTAATTTCAAGTTTTTTCTTTTCTATGTTTTTCGTCATGGTAAGGTCTAGATAATTCATTTTGTTATTATGTTCTATCTCCTCCGTGAATTCTACGTATTGTGCATATTGTTCAGTTCTAATAATATTTCCTTTTCTTTTCTAGACTCACTTTCATAAATAATCATGACGTCATCCACATATCTTGTAATTAGCTTTATATTGAAATCATTTATTAATTTTTCATAATGTTTATTTTCCAACCTTGTACAAATAGTTCAGCCATTATACCTCATGTGAGAGATCCCATTGGGATTTCATGTTCTTGTTGATATATTTGGTTATTAAACTGGAAATAATTGTGTTTCATTATAGTATTTGTGACCGCGTATAGTTGATGCATATATTGTGTTTAAACATAGTTTAGGTATGGAAGATGAAAAAGAAAATCTTATGGAGCGGAAATTAATAAACACAGATTCACAAGATACATGGTATCGATTATATTATTAAAAGACTCAAGAGGAATAGATCTCCGGGCACGATCGCATTATTGATACCTGGTGGAAGAAAACACTGGTATAGGATATATAGATTGATCTGGGGTAAAGATATGAAACCAGAGCAGTGGCATACACCGACCATATGTCCAATGCAAAAGAAAGTTGATAGATTGATATATGGAAATTATAAAGGAATATCCCTACTAATGTTACGTACAACGTATTTACGAGCATAAGTGCAAAGTATTTGGAAAAATACTCTGGGAGACTATCGTGTGGCTTTAGGAAAACACGATCCAGCACAGACCATCTCTTGCAAATGAGGCAGATATTGGAGAAAACGTATGAATGTAATATATTACAACAATTTTTATAAACTTTAAGCAAGCTTATGACAGTTATAAACCGAAATTAATTAGTCTAATGGAGGAATTTGGCACCCCTACGAAATTGATAATTAAAATTAAAATAACACCACACAAAACTAGTAATCAGATTCAAATTAGTGGAAAATATATAGGAGAGATTTGAAACTAAGAACTGATTGGGACAAGAGGATGGTCTGTCAAATGTATTATTTAACTTGGCCCTGGAAAAGTTAAAATCTAGCATACCGATTAATCCAGAGGGAAGCATCATCAACAGATACCTATAATATCAAACATGTAGTACTGATACCTCGGTCCTTATCAATATTAAAGGAAGACAAGAACAAATGAAAATGTAACAAAGAAATTAGGTCTAGAAGTAAATGTTAATAAAATAGTTTTTATTTCGATGCATTTTTGACTTAATTATTGTATTTTCAAAAAGTGTGTAATACTTGAAAGACCCTTTATAAATATAAAGGGAGAGTACATATGTTCTTAAACTTGTTTATGTATTATACTGTCTACGGGGTCTTCAGAAACTTGTTGAACTGTTTTTCAGTTTGAAAGACCTTGACAAAGAGGGAAGGAATTACATTAATCGGTAGCCAAAACTAGTAACAATAAGGAATAATTGATGCTACATAGCTAAAATTAAATCGTTTATTGAACGTGTGTTTTAGTTATGGTGATGAATGGAATCGAGTTGAAAGGTACACTACGCCGCACTGTTAATTGTAGGTTGGATACCGTCGTCTTACAGCCGGTTACTCTCTCTCGGTCTTCCCTCATACACATTATGGTGTCTGTTAATACGTGATGGAATGTATTAGGAGGTTGGGGTTGAAAACACGCAGGCATTTCCAAAAAAGAAAAATGACAAAAAAAAAGGCCATTGACCAAAATATTATTGTGAATATTGTTAGACAATGTAGTCCTCATGGTGTGTACACGAGACAGTTTTGCAGTCAGTTATAAGTTCACAAGGGAACTGTCATTCATACCGTGCCGGAACCTACCTTGAAATTTCTTCCAGAGAAGCTTTGTGGTGTACAAAGTCAGTGTTCAAAAATGTCTACCGTTTTTAACTGCAATATATTAAAATCTAGCGCCAAACCTCTCATTTAAACTGTATGGAAATAATACAAATCGTCAATTGGCATATTGGATAACCCTCACTATCTGCCCTCCGCACAGCGTCCCGCATCACTTCACTCCGCTCTTACTTATGCAGGGAGATGTTCTACACCGTCTAGTGGGTTGCCTTTGCTCGATTTCTTGCTTCTTTTCTGTGTCTTGTGGTTGAAAACGGCTGTTATTTATATAATTATTTTTGACAAGACCTTGGTAAATGACAACGCTCTGAGAGAAATTTCAAGGTAAGTTTCGACATGCAGTTCTCTTGTTAAGTATATATTCAGATTTGAATTGCCTCTTTAGTAATAACTGCTGTGTCGATATTTTAAGACAGAAGTACCAATTCACCTCTTGTTTTCCCAAGTGCAGCAACGACCCGTCTGTTTAGAGTGCGTGATTTATAAATTGATGATGGAAATTAGAAAGGTTGATATGCAGTATGATACTAGGGCAGTTCGATAAGAATGACAACACTGTTAGAATCAGTGGTCCTATTGGTGACCATTGTAATCTTGTAGTATGTTGTTGAGTAGTCTTTATTGTATAAATCTGCAATATTGAAAAGTCTCGAAATAGCAATATTTCGTCAATACAGTCACTTTTTTCACATTTTGTATGTAATACCGCCCTAAAAACATGTTCAGTAGAATTAGTTTAGAAGGTGGAATGTACTCGAACATCTACCAAACATGAGCTCTTCTAACTATGACCAGGCATTCGATTTCAATCAAGAGTTGATATCCAGAAAGCTCTAGATCGATCACATTGCGAGAGATATCCAGAAATGGTGCTGCAGATGGAGGACGCGTCTTCCAAGGATTTGGCAACATACAGTTGACTTGACAGGAGACTATAAATTAATTTCGTAATGTCAAAATTAACTTGATAAATTTGATGCGATGTTACAGCAGTGTTGCTATTACTTATCGAATAACCTATAACTCTATTAGATTACGTACTACTTAATAAAAGAGACTAAATATATCCCTAAACTTGTTTATGTATTATACTGTCTAAAGAAGTGTTCAGAAGCAGAGGGAAGGGAATTACGGTGTGACAGAACTCTATGACTCCAAATATAAGGTTCGGATTAATAAATAAATCATATTGACAATTATGTCACTTATAAGGAAATTACAAACATGATGGAAGCAGAAGAAAGCATAATTGAAATAATTGAGGAGAAGGAATTAAAGTGGTTAGGACATGTTTTAAGAATGGAAGATGAGCGAAGGCCGAAGCAACTATATGAATGGCATCCGTACAGAAAGAAGAAAAGAGGGAGACCAAAGTTAACATGGAAGGAAAACATTGAAGACTAATGCAATCTAGAGGGCTAAGCATTTGTTGTTGCCTAGACTATTCGTTAAATTCAATATGGCGGCCACGTCTTGTAGCTAGGTATGCAGTTAATAATCATAGAAAAAATATTGAAATAATTGTTAGAAAAAATGTAAAAATCACTGTTAAATGATGGGAAATAATTTGAAAAATGAAACCCTCGGATTAAAATTTGACAGGAGTTTATGAAGGAGTGAAAAAAGTCGCTTCACAGGTTGTAAAATTTTGCTGAATGTGTTATGAGACAAGTTGGGATGGCAGTGATGTGTTCGTCACTGCCTTTGCGTAAACGTACTTCCTAAATATTTGTATTCTTCCACGCATCTGATTTCAGTTAAGTAACAATGTATAAATTACACTACAATGACATTCAATCAAACTATGGTAACTACGAGTTAAACTTTCTAAGCGATTCAAAGATGTGTATTTTACGTGATGTTTATCGTTATTTGTTTGGAGGTGGTAATGTTAACCAGCCTCCATACAATATGAGTGGGGAGTTAACCGGCGCACTTAGAGCGAACTCACAAGTAATATACCCGATGCCGTACCAAGTAAGAAGACTGAGAAATGTGCGGCATCGGGTCTATACCCTAAACGACGTGTACCGTCTTGATTTGGAAGGAAGATACGGCATTAACCCGCGGCTCATAGGAGGTGGAGACGCCTTCTCAATAGTAGACTTCATTTACTTCTTTCTTAATAACACGTAAGTACAGTTACACATACAATATTATTAATTCTAGCATACCATATCAATTTGGAAACTCCATTTAATACACTGTCCTTCTTGACAGTCAGAACTAAACCTAAATGAAGATTAATCTTCTGATGGCCGAGGGATCCGTTCTCCCGAATTCCTCGCCAAACGCTGGCTTCGACTCTCGAAGAAGACTGAATGTAGATTTGGTTTCGCATCGACGGACAGCGCCAGTCGCGCCGAACAGATGCGCTGAAAGGTGCGTTCAGGAAGGAAATCAAGGGGAAGGAGACATAGATTACAAGATAACATAGTAATTATCACGGCAACATATTTATAGAGGATTGGAAATCAAACACTTAAATGGTATGGCCATGTACAAAGAATGGAAAATGAAAGATGGTCAAAAAATATATACCAATAGTGACCCCCTGGAAAAACTAAACGTGGTAGACCAAGATGGAAATGGAAAACCTACGTCAGAACTATAATGGATGATAGGAATTTGGAAGAGGGAGATTGAAATGTTAGAGATAAATGGAAACTGAAGACGGCAAACCTATAAGTGGGGGAAAGCCGAAGAAGAAGATCACGGCAACAACGATAATTGAAGAGGTGGATTACAAGTCCAACTAAATCAAAAACTTATTTTTTCTCAGGAGAGCAATAAAACTGAAATAATTATATTGGTGCTGATCGTCTGAGTAAATTTTAACATTTAAAATCGACGTTACGTAGTTGGATTTACTTATATTCTGTTATTAGACTTGAGTATCATGTATAGGAGAATACACTAAGCAGGATAACTAAAAATCACAAGAAATTGACTTAGTTGGTTTTACAATCCACCTCTTCAATTTACGCTTGCGCAGTACGATATCTCTCCCTCTTCTCCTGGCCAAAACTAAAAAAAAACTCATAACCGTTCCCAAAACATCACTGTCATATATCAACACAAGAAGACACTGAAGTCACTGGATACTGTTTAAAACAAAACTGTTAGTACTCTCTTCTTCACCGAGATATTTATTACAGGTTCCATAATCCTGTACACTTATTTCTTCTTAGATATGCGATGATTCAATGTAACGATGGGCCGTTAGCCTCCCATGTTGGGAATAAGTGGTGAGAAATCCACTGGACCGGCTGGAGTGTTACTCATGGACTGTCGGAACACAGCCCCGCGACAGTCGCTCCATTAAAACATATATATTGTGCAGGGATTTAAGAGCAGCGTACTTGGGTAGGCCTCCCCCACACACCCCAGGTTGCCTTCAGGGAATGAAACATCTGTGTCATAGAGAAGAAGGTACTGAACACAAAGGAAAGGAATAGCAGCGACACGAAAACCTAATATCTCATCAATATGACTGAAAAAAGTATCGGTATCAGGTAATAACTAATTTCTATACACATTGTTTACGAAATACGTAACTTTTTCGAGCGTCACAACTGCCTGTTCGGAACGGAGAGTGTGTATGTTCGACTCTAATCCATAGTAGACCTGTTTACGTGACGTGTGGTGGTATCAGAATGCCAAAACAAAAACTGTGCATTGATGAGTCCATTCTTACACAAAGCGGACTGCACTAGAAGTCTGTCCCGAGTAGCGCGTGCCAACGTGCAGATTGTAAACACAGCGGTCTAAGTACGAATCAGCCTAGCCTGTAACCCATGCCTTTTTTTTGAGTCCTACTCATCACGTTATATGTATCATGCTATTATCAATCATTCCATGACTATTACAGTTGTTTCATTAATCCTTAGATTACCAAATGTATATATATATATATATATATATATATACTTTCTCATTTTACATAGTTGATATGCAAGAATCTAGGAGTACATTCCTACTTGAAAATCCTCAGCTCATGATTAATAAACAGTGGTTCTGAGTACCCAGTTGGAATACTAAAACCACAGGAAACTGCATCACTAACGTTTATCAATTTTTCTACTTGCAGATGAGTATTTAACGGCATGAATGGGTATAATTGTTGTATGCGCACAGTGCACAAAGTGCTTTGAGCTGCAGCTTGTTTTTGTACTATGTAGTTTACTAAAACATAGAACAATATCAGACAGGACTGTACAGATAGATAAATTAACGTGCATTGTGCGCTATACACGAGTACTATCCAGGAAGAGACTTGACTGGTGAAAAAAAAATCTACTACCGGTTGAGCAGAACAAGAAGGTTATCTGAAAACGCTTTTGGCATTTTGACCCAGGGATTTCCTATCTTCATCAGATAATATAACAAGGCTCGTATTTTTGGCATGTATCTTGGACAACTGAAGACTGTAATGTGCTTCAACAAACCGAAATAATTGATTCAACACAAGATATTCCACGTAATCTGCAGATATTATCACACCGTCCAGGAAGATCTACACAGGAAGCATTTGTTGTGAGAGCAGTTCACACCTGAGGGTAGCGTGGACTGGCAAGAACATACGGCCCTCTTGATTTGATCAATTGAATCATTCTAAGTTTAAAGTTAATTAATTGACAAATTTGAATGTATCTATGATCAATATATTTAAGTATGCATTTCTGTATGTTCAATTGCAGTTTTTATAACTACAAAATTACATTTTATTTATTTGAATACAGTTCAAAACTAACAAAGGTCGTAGGCTTTGGAGGTTTGGCACGGGAAGACGCCAGCAGCTGTAAAAACCCGAAGATAGAGATAGATATTGACAATTAAGAGCAATGCAAAATTTTATAAATATGCAATGTGTTTCAAACAAATATTTCATACTTCTAGGGATTGAAGAGGGGACTTCGTACATAGAGTTTTGAAAAGGAACCCATGTCCGGAAACGTACCAATTCGATGTAAAATAAGTTTGAAGATCGAAACACAATGGGCTGATATCTTGTGTCTTGTGTTTCAGAATAAGTATTACAGACATCTGTCGAGTCGGAGCAAATCTTCTTGCACAAATTCTGGTGGCAGCAGAAATTATTGAGCACACACCAGTTTTTTGGGGCGTCTGTATGAAAATATGCGTCGCATATACACTTTGAGCAACGAACAACAAGGTCCGACGTGGAACCACAATTATAGTACTATCCCTTGAAGTCTGTGATACTGACACACAAAGACACGCGATATCAGCTCATTGTGTTTCGATCTTCAAACCTATTTTACATCGAAATAGTACGTTTCCGGGCTGGGTTCCTTATCAAAAGTTTATCATAGGTAATGCCACGAGTGATTTCCAATTTATCTAGAGAATTTGGAAATCAAGAGTGGCATTTGTTAGGACTATTTAACGAATAAAATTAAGCTGTTTACTCACAAATCATTACTTAACTATAGTTATTTTAAAATATTTATATATCTAATGTAAACGGCGATGTTTGAAAACAAATGAGAAGCGATAGGTACGCTTCATCTGCTTATTTTGTTTATCACTGCAACCAGATCATATTATTTATTGCCAAAGAAACGCAATATTGTAAGAATGCTCTCTAGCGGAGAAAAAATGAAACACATCAAACTGTATATTAATTCATTTCTGATGTCGTATGATGTAAATATGACAATTATATTTTTCTGGATTGTTACCTGGGAAAAAATACATTTAAGAAAGTGCAAACAGTGGTTTCTTTTTTTGGTGGTATAATAAATTGCTACAAATATTTTTATATTAACTACCGCATGCGGCATGTGTTGACATTCATGCACTATATATGCAATCTGGTAGCCGTATTTCTCACAGGCTCAGTCACTGCAAAATAATGGTCAGACCTGTTCAGAATATTAAAAAGGAGGAGCTTTTTTTTATATGGTAATTATAACACTAACAAATATTTCGTGAAACACGATTCTGATTGGTTGTAAAAACAGAAATCATTGAAACGTAATTGGCCATTGAGTCCCATTTGGGGGACGAGTTAAATAGTCTACAAAATCCCTTCTACAGCCTGGAATAGTCTGTAACACTTATTCTGGAATATCCTGTAGAAAACAAATTAAATAATCTTATTTGGGGAAATTTGTAGCATCAGATCCCACAGAAAGATAACAACCCTTTACGTGGAGGTGCCATTAATATTGTAACAGACAATTAGATTAAAATTCTTATGCTAGTTTTCTTTCGAAACTACACACACACACACACACAGGCACGCACGCACGCACACACACACATATATATATATATATATATATATAGTGAGGGGAAATTTCAAACTTCACAATAATTTTCCCCGTGAGGACCTTAAATATAGGAGGTTCTTAATAAAACTAACGCCTCTTAAATGCACGCGATAGAAAATTTAACCAATGAAGGATAAGGTTGGGATATATTATCTTATAAGGAAGTCAAAAGTACTGACGTTAGAGACTAAATATACGAGGACAGACAAAAACACAACTAATGCAGTCTGTCCGTAAATTCATAATGCAGTTTTAAGAAGTCACAAAAAAGAAACTACACTGTATAAAAATGTGAAACCTTCACCAAATTAAAAAAAAAAATCCAAGTTTGAATATTGTTTAGCGCAGATCAATGTGGTTTCTATTTGTTGCTCTACACACATCAAGACGATATTCTAGTTCATCCCACACACGTGTAAGAACATCAGGTGTAATGGAGTCTATACATTCTCTTCTTCTTCCTTTTAAATTTTCAATGTCGTTGACATGAACACTGTACACTCGTTGCTTCACATAACCCCTAAAGAAAGAGTCTAATGTAATTATTTCCGGGGATCGAGTGACCATTTTTTAAAACCGCCCCTCCCTATCCATCTCCTGGATAATGTTGTATTCAGATACTCGCGAACAATGTTGGCGTAGTGTGGAGGAGTGCCGTCTTGTTGGAATATGACACCTTAGTCTTGAGGGGTGGGTAGCCGAAACAAGGAAAGGTGAGGAATAGTTGATATTGAATGTAGAGGCACAGCTAGGGTTAAATCGTTTATCAAGTTGAAAGATATTCATCGCACTGTTAATTAGAGGTTGGGGACCGTTACTTACTTGTCGTCTTATAACCTAAGGTTACCTTTCGCATTGTTATGACACCCGGTTTGATTGGCTGATTGAATATCATGAGATGGATATTCTTAAGAATATTTTATATTCTAAATTAATTGTCCCTGGAAACCATATGACCATCATATAATAATCGTGAGAAAGTATGAATATTTTAAATATTTGTGTTGTCTTGAAGGTGTCCATCGCATTGTGATGATCAATAATCTGGGCAGAATCTCCACGTCCTTCTGTATTCAAATAATGTTACTTAGTTAAAATACTCTCCTGAGAGGTCGTGTATCAATCAGAACCGTGTGGCGTGGGGCGGGAAAAAGTACTTATAAGGTAAAATATTAAAGTGAGAAAAAAATTAATATATTTCGGTCAACAGATAATTGTAAATTCATTCTATAATAAATTGATCTAATCATTAAATTATAATTTATATATATATATATATATATATATATATATATATACTAGCGGTTGTGGGCAGACATTGTCCTACCCGAACGTTCAATGGCCGGACGATAAAAATATAAGTTACTTTTTTACCATCAAGTTCACTAATTAAAACGTATTAAATATTTTCGGAAGAAAACATCTCTCTGCCATCTGTTAAGCGTGCATAATGACGTCACATTTTTGTCGCGCGGAATATGTCGATAATGCACATGACTGCACATCTGATATAAAAAATTGCTATAACACTATCGCAGCGCCACATACCGAGTCCAGTTGTGAATCTATACCCTTCAGGGACCCACTCAAACACACAAAAAATGTCATCAAAATCGGTCCAGTTGTTTAGGTAGTTTTTAATTTCCGATTTCAAGTAAACCTCCACTTCTAATTTTCGGATTTCGCTCATTTTTGGACAATGCCTACCTTGGTTTATTTTAATAGGATACCCTAGGTTTCATTGTGAAACACCGAAAATTGTGACAGCTGGAGTGATTTTTCAATTTTCAGTTCAGGTGAACTCCTGCGCCTAATGGTTTTTTGAGGGTCCAATTGAGCATTTGCGAATCTAATCTATCAAGGCACCCGATCAAACACACACAAAAAAATGTATCTAAGTATGCCCATATATAACTTATATATATGTGAAAATTGTATGTTTGTCTTGGAATTCTTGGGTAGCTCAGTTGGTTAGAGCGCTAAAGGTACAGACTTTAGAGACTCGAGTTCAAATCCCGACTCAAGCATTCTTTTTTCTTTTCATATCATATATATATATATATATATATATATATATGAACAGAAAAATGAATGCTTGAGTCGGAATTTGAACTCGAGTCTCTACACTCTGTACGTTTAGCGCTCTAATGAACTGAGCTACTCAATTATTCCAACAGAAACATACATTTTTCTTATATATGTAGTATTCTCAATTCACACAAGAGGTATATATATAGTGAGGAAAATACATTAACAGTGCCTGATGCTGCCTAAATACTTACATCTTCACGTGGAGATTCAGCGCTCCCTTTCCAAACTAATTTTGTTGCATATTTCTCTATAGCGAGTGAAAAGTGGTTAGCTTAATTTCTTTAGTACTATATTCGGTCTGCTCAGCGACCTGAAACACCTATTGCGCTATCCCAGGATGTTATGGTTGAATGAAATAAAGTCTACGCTATGGTGTTATGTGAGTTGTTGTATGTCTTCCATGTCCGGTTCTTGTCCCATAACCAATATCGCCATTTTTGAATTGGGTTCGTGGAAGCGAGGAGGGTCTATACCTTCCCCTTGGCTCCTTCTGTCCTTGTTAATACCCAGTCTCGCGGTCATGAACCATCATCCTGGTAGGTTTTTAACTACATTTTCCCAATCACTTGTTTCCAATACCTGTGCGCGCCAACAAACTATTTCTCCAAACATGAAAGGGCGACATGAAATGAATGAATGAATGCGATATAAAATGAAGTGAAGGGGAAATAAGGGAAATGGAAAGTGTTGGTGGGATGAAATTCGGGAAACGGGAGAACCCCGAGAAAGTCCCTAAACATCCCAATATGAGCCACGAACAATAAATACCTCACTGGAACCGTCAAGCAAGGAGATCCCGTTTAGAATGATTTATAGATGCTCTCTTTGACTTCCCAGCAGTTCTCTGATATTGTAATAGAATAAGAATAATACATGTTGAGTATTATTGATATTAGAGAATTCCGAAGAAATGAAAGCTATTGAGGTTCTTATGAGAATATTTTCTTCTTAATTTTTCAGATCTTCATCAACCCCATCAAATAGATACCGAGAATGACTATGACGAAATATCAATTATACCTGCGTCCCAAATAAGACTGGCCTTGGCAGACAACAGTGCGCTGCTGTATTTATGACTCACTCACTGCATAGCCACGTGTAGTCACTTAGAGGAGTTTGCTAGTCGAGTGAAGACGTGTTTGCTTGTGTGGCTTGTTGCACCGTTAAAATGACAAAAAAAATTACGCTTGAACAAAGAGTGTTTTTGTACGACACTTACGTCAAAACACAGTCCTGTAAAGAGGCATGTTGTCTGCCTGGCCCAGTCTTATGTGGGACGTAATGTAAAGTCGAGTTCGTTAACTAGCAAAATCGACCATTTGGTGTAGGAGTTCATCAAAAAACGAAAATTTAAACATCGCTTTAGCGATCGGAGATTTTGATATTTCACAACGAAACTCTTTGTTTGGTATTAAAATAAATCGATGAAGGTATTCTCCAATAATCATCGAAAATCAACCATTAACAATGGGGTTTACCTGAAAAATTCACTCTAGCTAACGCCATGTTTGGTTCGTCGCGATTTATACCACACAGTTTAATTAATCCCTAAATTGGCAATCCATCCTATAAGATACATTAGTTGAATTTATTTCATATTTTGAGTAATGGAGAAACGAATGTTATTTAAATTATTACACAACATTATAAACTAAGTAAATGTCGCAAGCGGTTACACCCTTGTCGCCCACAGACCCCCCCCTCTCTCTCTCTCTCTCTCTCTCTCTCTCTCTATATATATATATATATATATATATATATATATGAACTTGATCTCATCTCATCCCTCGACCCGACCCTGAGTTGAACACGAGTTGAGGATATTTATTTATTTATAAAATAAATACGAGTAGGTAATAATTTATTTGTATGCATTGTTTATTATCACTCCAGTGCGACACATTTAAATAAGCTGGCACCGCTGTGGTCTCGAGGTAGCGAGCTGGCTTGTCACGCAGTGGGTCTGGGTTCGATTTCCGTTTGGGACAGGCTCCTGGGTGAGGTATTTTTCAGGGTATTTCCTCACTTATAAGAGAAATATCAGGAATCTTAGGTCCTAACGGTCCCCGAAAATCATCCGGCCATCATCATCATCCTTATTATCATCACAATCCTTCACCAGTGTGGAAACCAATGCAAAGCTACCACACCTACAATTCCCTAGTAAAGCTTCAAAGCATAGCATGAAAACGGTACGACTGCATGAAAGTCATGCCCTCGGGCAGAATTGCTGTGAATGGATGTCATAAGGAACTTAATTTCTCCAATTTAACAAAAGAAATGGGCCTATATATTCAGTAAACCAGTAAAATGGGAACATGAATTTGACTTACTGAGAAATTCGCTACGTACACACTTCCTGCGTGATGAAATTTTTAATAACAAGTGTATGTAAGTGCCAATTATTTGCGTTAGGCATTGAACTATCTATTACATTTCCAGACTTTGTACAGCCTTTAAAAAAATTGATGGTGCACAGATAGTTTTCAAATCTCAGAACGAAGCCACTGCGCATGATCAGAGATCAGCTATTTGGTTCACAGGTATACAAGTATTTGAGAAACTAAATCCGTTCTATTTCGTTGTGTGTCGTGCAATGGAAAACAATTTCGTGTAAGTAGTGCGATAAATACCGAAAATAAAACAAAGCAAGAGAAATGACACACAAGAAAAAAAATGAAATAAGGACGAGAGAGAGAGAGAGAGAGAGAGGGAGAGGGAGAGAGATAGAGAGAGAGAGGGGGGGAGAGAGAGAGGGAGAGAGAGAGAGCAGGATCGAACACGCGACCTCATGCACGGGAAACAGTAGTTCCTCCACTAGACCACAACCATCTCTTCTAGAAATTGTCTATATGAAGCGATACAGTACTTCAGAACTTACTTGTATAATGAAATTAGATATTAACTTAATTTAAATTAATCAGACGCATTTTGTATTAGTAATGGAAATAAATAATTTTATTATGTCATGTGTTTTGTAAACAAAGTAATGAGACTTTACAATCATTTTTCATTTTCCATATATATATATATATATATATATATATATGAGCTGTTTCTTTTATTTTTTTTTACTTCCACATATTTCATTCCATAGTAATTCTGCCCGAGGGCAGGACTTTAGCTGCAATCGTAGCATTTTCATGCTATGCTTTGCAGCTTTACTAGGGAACGGTAGGTGTGGTAGCTTCCCGTTTCTTTCCACACCGGTGAAGAAAGATGATGAAAATGATAAGGATGATGATGATGGGCGGATGATTTTCGGAGACCGTTGGGCCCTAAGCTTCCTGACATTTATCGTACAGACGAGGAAAAACTCCAAAAAAAATCTCACACAGGAGCCTGCTCCGACCGGGAGTATTTCCATATATATATATATGGTATGATAAGAAAAATAAATGCCTGGACGGGATTCGAACCCGGATCTCTATAACATATATATATATATACACACACACATTTATTTATATAATGAAGCCTGGTAACATGTAGGCATTATGAAAATTAACGACGTTATTAAATGATAATAAATAAATAAGTATATACCTGACCAGAATCGAATGTGGGCCCGCGTCGTCGGAAGAAAGGGCATCTTACCGACTGCACCACTGAAGCGCACGATAGAAATGCTGCATGAAGAGAGACTTATGCCGTCCGCTTTATGCTCAAACGAGTCAGAACATGTAACAACGTACTGGTGTGAATCGCTCTTCAAAACAAAAGACTTTCTTACTACAGTTCACGAGGTCCCAGGTTTGATTCCCGGTCGACCATAGCGATCTTTATTTAAACGGAAATGTTTCTAGGTTAAGCCATGGTCTGAAATGTATATTATGTTTAGATTAAGGACTCTCCTGGCACTTCATTACCATTTATCACTCATCATATCATCGGGGTAACGCAACTCCAACCTTACCTAAGAAATGTATAACTATTCCTTTTTAATATTTTTCACTGAGAGTAATTAATAATCATAATTATAAAAAACTTAATGGCAAGAACATATTAATATAAATAGTGTATTGACAACTATGCTTTTTGCAGACGATCATGTAACAATGACAGCGTCAGAAAATGCTTTACAACAATTCCTTTATACTTTAAATAATATCTCTCTGAATACAATTTAACAATATCTACATCTAAAACAAAAATATTAGCTCTGAAAGGAAAATGTGCAATAAGAACAAAAATAATGATAACGTAATTATAGACCACGTTCAGAATTTTACTTATTTGGGATGTCATTTAGGCAATGGCAGAAATTTAGATAAATACACTAAAATGCAACGATTCAATTATTTATGTTGCACAATTAAACGCACATTATTGAATAAGATTAGAAAATAAACTATTTTGAAGTTTTACAAAGTATTGCAGTTCCATCTCTTATCTATGGATGTGAAACCTGGACATTAACAAAGGCAGATAGTAAACAAATAGAGGCTGCTGAAATGAAGATGTTGAGAGAAATAGCAGGATACCAAAGGACCGATAAAAAAAACGAAGATATACGAACAGAACTTAATATATTTAATATCTGTGAAAGAATAAAATATTATCAAAATGCTTATCTTCAGCACGTATTACGAATGATTGAACAGCGAATACCAAGAAGAATGTATAATTATAAACCAAAAGGCAGAAGAATGTTGGGAAGACCATTGAAGAGATGGAAGGACCAATTCGACCTATAATGAGATCGGAACAGGCCATTGGGCTTAATCCTTGTTATTGATGATGATAAAATTACCTTTAGACTGAGATAACGTTTATTTCTTTGTAATTATGACAATTCCACCAATGTCAGAGGAGAAAATCAGAAAAGACATAAAAGCAATCTGGTGGCAATGGACAAAAAAAACCAATTGTCAAATTAGATTGGTTGCTCATGAACGGCGCTAAATATATTCCCAACACATCTAGAATACTCTGTAGTAAACAACTAAATTGTTACTTGGATGAGAAAGAGGACTAGATTTTGATCAGGGGCTTTAATTTAGGTCTGAGTTTCTTCTACGGATTCAAAATGTTCAGACTGTCTGATTACTTGTGCCTTTTAATCGCCCATTTTAAAAATACAATCCGGGTTATAATATAATATGTCCGGGTTTGGATCCGCGATTCTGGGTCCTGAAGCAAACCCTAAACATAATAAAATAAGTTGAGTCCGTTGTCATCTCATCTCATATTCGTTTATTCCTTTTAGGACTAGTTTCAAAACATCTCTGTTTCATCTTCATCTTGCCCAGACTCTTTACAACTTATTTATTAAGAACAACCTCATTATGTTACTTCCTACTGTGATTTCACTCTAAATATAAATTTAACTTCTTCATTGAATTATAAAATCATTTAAGAAACATATACGGTACTTAGTCTTATAACAATAATGATTTATTACATTTCGTATGGATTTTGAGTTATATTCAGAGGTTTTCACACAGTTAAAAATCCCCAAATCTGAAGAGGTTCCCGTGTAAACGTTATTACTTTTTCTCATCTAACATTAGATCATTTTTAAAACTAAAGCATATTCTTGTTTATCCTTACAACAATTGAATAAAAAATTAACTAAGTAATTGAAGATAATAATCATTCCCTATCTCAAAAACACCTCTACTGTTAGGTAGTCTCTTTAGAAAAGTCGGTTTTTAATGTAGGCCTAGTGGTGTGTGTCTATTGGAATTTTAAGATTGCGATTCATTTGGAGTTGTGCAATTGATGCCAACTCTTATTCTTAACAAATGGAACGAGTTCATGAAATTTTGAGAGTCGCGGGTTGAAACCCGACCGGACCCCATACTGCACGAACAATCTTGACAAAAATTCAAGACTTGGGAGGAACCGAAGTGCTGTGCGGGTTGAGCGAATAGACTACTATTACTGAACCACGCTCTGCGCAACCATTTTGTGCGGGTTACAACCTCACTACTCGCTACCCTACGTGCCGCTCTGGATCGTCTTTTGTTTCTGTTGCTCCTACTAGCATAGATCTGATTACCTCCAAGGTTATTAATCACAAAGCTACTTGCCCCGGGCCCGTAGGAGGCAAGGATTGATTCATCTTTCTTACCTAAGCGTTTTAGCATAACTCAATAATAGTTCTCAAAACAACAGAGTGACTTAAAATGAGTGTTTTCACTATAATTATCAATCAGGAATGCTAGACAGAAAAATAAAGGGAGCTGGAATGATCTTCTAACTGAGTGAGTTTCCGTATAGGAATATAAACAGCTACATGCACATAAATCACTTTGAACATTAAGTATACAAATGATATTTAATGTAAACAAGAAGTCTGAAGTAAAAACATAACCAAGATAAACATTTGATCATTCAAAAAGAAAAAGAAAATGAATAAATAAATAATACTCTTACATGACAAAGAATCACATCATACCACATACGACATTCATGCTAGAGTCCAAGCCAGGGCGGCTTCTTCCCCGGTCTTCAGGACCAACATAAACTCCGCCACTCGCGGCTTCAGACGACTTTGTCCACTTAAAAGTCCGATCCCATCCCGGAATGGATAGATGAATGAAAGAATGAATGATAACGTTCTCGCTGTGCATAACGTATTTGAAGGTTCCGAGGTAGAGGGGAGATGCGCCGTAGGAACAGCGCACCAGGAGAGGTAAAGAGGGAGAGTGGGGGTAGATGCATAGAGAAAGGAATATTGGCATAGCTCATGAATCTCACAGTCTAGGGAGGATAACGACGCTGCAGTAATGAGCCGAAAAACGCACTTTCGGTTCAGTGCTACCATACACAGTATATAACCCTTTTCTTACGCCTTCAGATTACCGTTCGTTTCTATCCATGGTCCTTTTTTTTGTGAAATTTCGTAAAAATTTAAAACATTGAATCTGTGAAATTTCGTCTTCGCATCAAATACAAGATACTGGTACCGAAAATAAAACTTCGCTGAATGATGGCTGATGGCCATAGAATCTACTTCCAATAATACTTCAACTTCTTGTGTTCGCGGGGCCGTGAACCAATGGGCTGGATAATGCCAATGAGTTAGTTAGTTTGCAGTATCCAACCCATTGATTCAAGGCCTTGGGGAGGGGCTACAACCCTCCCTTAGGCCCTATTCTGCCCTAGGTTTACACAGTCTCGGAGTCATGACGCAGTACATGATTGTACCTACATTATGGAGATCACTACAATCACATATTTTAAATATCTGTGATTATTTAAACCACTATTTTTACACGGAAATAAGCTCTCCATACATCCTATCATGTACAATACTTTCTAATAATTTCCAGTATAATTAAACTCCGTGGTTATTGTTAATCTCCTGCTTCATTCTTGTCTTCCCGTCGATTTTCATAAGAGTTTCCATGGCCCCCTTTCATAACCGGTTTGTGTCGTATCTCCTGAATCTAGCAATTTATGGGAATTAAAGTTTTTATTACAATCTGTTTCCTATAAAGACCATGTAGCTCAATTTATGTGTTGTCTTCTCCATTTACCTGTCTGTTCGTCTCTCTTAAATATTTGAAATATTTTCTCCTTCCTTAAATTAATAATCTATATTTATTTTCTATATAGGGCTAATGTAACTTGTTGAATGATGCAAATACTTAACAACATGCACCGTGAGAAAAATTCTAACTTCCAACCATACACCATGCGCATGCGCCAACAAACGCGAAGCGGTTTACACTATGGAACAACGGAATGCAGAAAACATATACAAGATATTTAATGAACCAAACCTAACGCAATTTAAGTACTCTATCATGTGAAAGACCAATCTAAAGGCTAACATAATGCAATTTAAGCACTCTAATCTGTGAAAGAATGCTAGGCCCAAAAATTAATATTAAGTTCTGAAATTCTGAAGTATGTGTGTACAGTTAATTAGTATACTGTAACACGTATTTGTTGTTGCCTAGACTATTCGTTAAAATCAATATGGATGCCGTTTCATTAAACTCTAGATCTTCGTCTTGGCGCAACGTGCCGGCTGGAGTCCCCCAGGGCAGTGTTCTCGGACCTCTTCTTTTCTCAATCTACATAAATGACTTGCCAACTGTAATAAAGCACTGCCGTTATCACCTCTACGCTGATGATCTCCAAATTTACCTACATTCACCTCCTCATTCTCTCTATAACAGCTTGACAAAAAATGAATGACGATCTCATATCCATCTTTAACTGGTCTTCAAGTATCGGTCTAAATCTAAATCCTAACAAGTCACAAGTAATTCTAATGGGACAACAAAGACTGCTTACAACCTTTGACATATCTACACTACCAAACATTACTATAAATAATATAATTATCCCTTATTCTTCTTCAGTAATAGATCTTGGACTACATCTAGACGCAAATTTAACCTGGCAAACACAAGTGAAACACATATGTAAAAAGACTTTCTCCATCTTACATTATCTTAGACGTTTAAAGAATTTTCTCCCAGTTTCGTTAAAACAAATCCTTGTGCAGAATCTTGTGTTACCACACTTCGATTATTGTGACATTATATATAATGATCTAAACTATGACTTGTCGCAGAGACTGCAGCGTGTTCATAATGCTTGCGTTCGATTCATTTTCAATATCCGCCGTTATGACCATATTTCCGAACACTTTAATAACCTCTCTTGGCTCCGTCTTACTGACAGACGTAAATTGCACTTTCTTTCACTACTTTTCAAGCTTCTGAATTCCTACATCCCTACTTACCTGGCGTCTAGATTTGAGAAGTTATCCTCTTACCACAATATTGACACTAGATCACAAGATAGCAGTCTGCTAACAATTCCTCTTCATAGCACTTCCTCCTATTCTACTTCCTTCACAGTAGCCCTCTGCCCGCTCCTGGAATCTCCTTCCTCAAGATATCAGGGGTTGCCGCACACTTGGTACCTTTAAGTCACGCTATACAGTTACCTGTTGTCTAATAATTAATTTTTCTCTATTTATTTAATTTTATACTATGTCATTAATCTTTTCCTCGTTTTTTATATATATTATACATATTATATATTTAATTCGTTAAATTTAGAGTAAATCAAAATACATTATAAATATTAATTGTATTGTATTCATAACTTGTAATCGTTTATATTTATAGATATATATTGTAATTTAGATTTAAGACTATTTTTTGTTTGTATTTTTTTTTAAACCTGGTTGAGTGGTAGACAAGGCCTTAAGGCCTTAACTCTGCCAGGTAAAATAAAGCTATTATTATTATTATTATTATTATTATTATTATTATTATGTCTTGTAGCTAGGTATGCAGTAATAATCATCAAAAAAAAATTTGAAATAATTGTTAGAAAAAATGTAAAAATCACTGTTAAATGATGGGAAATAATTTGAAAAATGAAACACTCGGATTAAAATTTGGCAGGAGTTTATGAAGGAATGAAAAAAGTCGCTTCACAGGTTGTAAAATGTTGCTGAATGTTTTATGAGACAAGTTGGAATGACAGTGATGTGTTCGTCACTGCCTTCGCGTAAACGTACTTCCTAAATATTTGTATTCTTCCACGCATCTGATTTTCAGTTAAATAACAAAGCTAAGTAACAATGTATAAATTACACTACAATGACATTCAATCAAACTATGGTAACTACGAGTTAAACTTTCTAAGCGATTCAAAGATGTGTATTTTACGTGATGTTTATCGTTATTTATTTGGAGGTGGTAATGTTAACCAGCCTCCATACAATATGAGTGGGGAGCTAACCGGCGCACTTAGAGCGAACTCACAAGTAATATACCCGATGCCGTATCAAGTAAGAAGACTGAGAAATGTGCGGCATCGGGTCTATACCCTAAACGACGTGTACCGTCTTGATTTGGAAAGAAGATACGGCATTAACCCGCGGCTGATAGGAGGTGGAGACACCTTCTCAATAGTAGACTTCATTTACTTCTTTCTTAATAACACGTAAGTACAGTTACACATACAATATTATTAATTCTAGCATACCATATCAATTTGGTAACTCCATTTAATACACTGTCCTTCTTGACAGTCAGAACTAAACGTAAATGAAGATTATTCTTCTGATGGCCGAGGGATCCGTTCTCCCGAATCCCTCGCCAAACGCAGTCTTCGAACTCTCGAAGAAGACTGATTGTAGATTTGGTTTCGCATCGAGGGACAGCGCCAGTCGCGCCGAACAGATGCGCAGAAAGGTGCGTTCAGGAGGGAAATCAAGGTGAAGGGGACATAGATTACAAGATAACATAGCAATTATCACGGCAACATATGTATAGATGATTGAAAATCAAACGCTTAAATGGTATGGCCATGTACCCCCTTAGACAAAAAAAAGTAGTCATTTCTTGATTCTATCAACCGATCGGGGAACTTCGTGAGCACTCGCAAAAGCCTTATTCACATTAACACGTTTTCAGTAATTGTACTGTGGTGTTTGCTAGTTAACGTAGTGCACACTCAAGTAACATAAAAGAGAGGGCTTGCCTTTTTGTGTTTCCGTGGTCGAGAGCTTTAACATAGAACATCTGCGTTCGTAACCTCACGGGTTCGATTCCCATTCTACTTTTTTTTTTACTGAATGTTAGGATAGCATTTCGCCTGTAATATAGTTTCATATTTAATTTTATATTTGAGTTTTATGACTTTAATGCACACACAAAACCAATACTTCAGAAATCTGGAAAAACTTGAATAGAATGGGAATTGTGAGAAAAGACACACAGGTAGACAAATTACCTGTTTCCCTGGACACACTCAATAATCACTTCACAGGTATAACTACTACTCCAAAGGATAAAGAACAAACAATAAATGAATTATCACTGACAAATCAACCCGACAGAGAACATTTCCACTTCTCATATGTTACAGACTACGACGTAAAGAAAGCCATAATGCGAATAAAAACCAAAGCAGAAGGAACTGACCGTATAAATATTACTTTACTGAATAAAATAATCGAAGCTATACTACCTACTATAACTCATATTTTTAACTCCTCACTACAAACTTCTACATATCCCTCATTGTGGAAACAAGCCCTCGTACGTCCACTGCCTAAAGTTAAAACGCCCTCAACCCCGAACGACTTTCGACCCATTAGCATTTTACCTACTCTTTCAAAAGCTCTGGAACGATTAGTCCATAAACAACTGACTGAATACCTAAATGATTACAACCTTCTAGATCAATTTCAGTCAGGCTTCAGGACAGGACACAATACAAATACTGCTCTACTAAATATTTGCGAAGACATACGCGAAGCTGCTGATAATCGAAAACTTACCATTCTTACATTACTGGACTTTAGTAAAGCATTCGACACGGTAGACTTGGACTTATTGTTGCATAAACTTAAAAACCTCTTACTCTCTGATAGTGCCACGAAATGGTTCAATTCCTACCTTCATGAGCGCCAGCAATCTGTTATAGGAAATCATACATTATGTTCTTCTTGGTCCTTCCGTAAGGCTGGGGTTCCACAGGGTTCGGTACTTGGACCTTTGCTTTTTTCAATCTACATAAATGACATATCTAACTCCCTAAAGCATTGCAAACATAATTTATTTGCAGACGACATGCAAATCTACATCCACACAGACAAATATTCACTAAATGACGCTGTTGCCAAAATTAACGAGGATCTTGACTCACTAATGACTTGGACAGTTAAATATGGACTGCAATTAAATCCTAAAAAGTCACAATCAATCATTATGGGTCATCAGAGACTATTATCTACAATTAACCTAAACACAGTTTCGCATGTGTCACTAAACGGAGTTCAAATCCCTTATAGTGAGACATTAAAAATTCTAGGAGTATTTATTGACAAAAACTTAAATTGGAATACACAAATAAACCATACATGCAAAACAGTCTTCTCAATAATACATTCATTAAATCGTGTACGAAATTGTTTGCCATTCGCCCTTAGGAAAATGTTAGTAGAACACTTGCAATGCCCCATTTTGATTATTGTGACACTCTTTTTACAGACTTAAATATTATTTCCACTCAAAGACTTCAACGTGTTCATAATTCTTGCGCACGTTTTATTTATGGTATTCGCAAATTTGACCATGTTACACCGTCCCTGGAACAATTATCGTGGTTTCGTCTAAGAGATCGTAGAACTGTCCATTCCCTATCCCTTCTCTATAAAATACTTCACACATCATCGCCTAATTATTTATCACGCCGCTTCATCAGACTATCCGACACACATAATCTTGACACTCGATCCCATCAGCACATTGTCCTTTATATCCCGCCTCATCACACTGTATATTATTCATTATCTTTTACGGTGTCACTTACCAAAACATGGAATTCCCTTCCACCCTATGTCAGAGACTGTCAAACTATAACATCCTTCAAAAACAAACTAAAGAATTATTTAATAACAAACTAACTTATACACCTCACTGATAGTATACTTTTAGCAATATAATATATTTAATTATTAATGTAAATAATATTAAGAATAACAAATATTTTTAATTTGTTTTGTTTTAAATATTGTATAATCGTAAAATTAGTTTTCTATATCTCACTATTTTCCTGTTTTTTATATACACTAGACAGGGACAATTTAATATGTCTTGCTTGTATACATTTTATTATTAGTTTTAGTCTTAATTTTAACTAATATTAACTGGTTGTATTATAGATCGTAATATGTATATTAGATATTATCTTTTGATCAAATTTTTACTTAGTGTTTAATATTAGAGTTAATTAAGATTGTTATATTCTTATGTAATATATGTTTGTCCTGGTGAGTGGAAGAGAAGGCCACATGGCCTTAACTCCACCAGCTAAATAAATCTTAAAATCTTAAAAAAAAACACATAAATGAAATCCTTCTAATAATTAAATGAAGGAAGAATATATATCTTCTAAAATAAAACTTTAACAAAATCAAAATCAATATCGGGTGTATGAATTCTCAGCATCTATTGCCGCCCTCAATCTGCGGGACATTCATGCAATCAAATTTCTACAGGCACGTGGACGATCGGCTTAGAGCATCCCAGGCGTCTTGAATTTGTCCCCATAAGCCATCTTTCGTTTTTCGTGCATCTGCAGGCCAATTAGAGTTCATATCTATTTTCATCTTAGCCCATACATTTTCGATTGGATTCAACCTGGTGAACAGCGAAATTTGATTTGCCTTCTCCTTTAACAATGAAATCAAATTTCGCTAAACATATTTCAGAAAGCGGCCACAGTT
Organism: Diploptera punctata; assembly: GCA_030220185.1. Lineage (NCBI taxonomy): Eukaryota > Metazoa > Arthropoda > Insecta > Blattodea > Blaberidae > Diploptera > Diploptera punctata. The sequence continues at coordinate 2,411,458 of JASPKZ010001618.1, read as the reverse complement.
TCAACAATATTGATAATACAATGTAAATTATACAGAGAGAAAACAACAGACACAAAATTAACATTTTACAAGAAATCGAAATTATCAAGAAGGCTAAGTTTACAAACATTCTCAACGAAAATGTGCCAAATAAGTAAAACCCTCTATTAGACATACAGTTAATTCAATACTACTACAACAACTCCAGAAGATGAAGCATGCATCGAAAGGTCTAGAGTGAAATCAACGAAAATTTTAGATAGTTGAGGAAGACGGTAGTATACAAGGTAAAAATAAATAGTAGTTTAAACAAACTAAAACAACACGCTTTATTAGAAAACCAAACTAAAAAATGAAAAATAATTTTTTTTCCAAAACGCTTGGGATAAAATTAAAGTAGTCAACAAAAAAATAATCTCCAACACATCTAGAATAAAAATAGAGTTATCTACAAAAACAATAATTTTAATCTCAAAAGCGTGGGGTGCTTTATATCAATTAATACTTATATTTGATAATAAACAGATATTGGTAAAAGTAAAGTCTCTAAGAAGAAAACGTAAAAACCATGAGAAGCACCCAACGCTTTTGATGGTAAAATTATTTTTTTTCTAGATAACTCTAGTTTTATTCTACATGTGTTTGAGATGATTTTTTTTTGTTAAACACTTTAATTTTTTTCCCCAAGCGTGTTGGAATTTAATTTTTTTTTCGGTTTTCTAATAAAGCGTGTTGTTTTAGTTTTAAACTATTATTTATTTTTTTAATTTTTAGTTTAATTCATTGTCATAAACCGGAATCCCATAAAATTTAATTGCTTAATACTTTTCTTGAAAAAAGCCTCCGGCTCGGATTTGAACCAGCGACCTATTGATTGCTGAAATTATATACCACTACAGTCCATCGCTCTACTAACTGAGCTCTTACAGCGATTGACTATAATGTCGATAAGTCCGGAACCTAGTACACAGGTTTTTATTTTTTTTCCGATGATTCTGGCCAGGATTTTAGAAAACTAAGTATGCAATTGTTGTATTGTCATGGGTCCTTTACAAGTATACAAAGTTTCAAGTTGATCCAATGTTTTTAAGTGGATGAAAATCGTGTCCAAAGATTCCGATACATAGATACAGGTCAAGCTAATACAAAGCGTGTAAAAATATATAATTTAACATTGTTATAACCTCAACGGTATAAAAAAATTACGAACTTAAAAAGTATAGATTAATTTAAATGTCCAAATAAAATGTATTTAATTCGTAAAACGTTTTAATACAAATATCACGAAAAAAACTGCGTAATTGAAGACACGACCCCATTGATCTTAATTAACAGAAACAGTGACCGCGTGCTTTACCGCTGAACTATCTGGACACGTAGAAGTGGCTTCAGTTCATGCCACATAACACAGTAGCTCAGGGACTGCACAATTATGGCTAGTTTCCTAGTTTGAACCCAGCGCTGTGCCGAGTATGACTTAGAAGAAATATGCGTTCAAGAGATGACTCATTTTTTTTTGTCGAAGGGTGTACAAAGAATGGAAAATGAAAGATGGCCAAAAAATATATACCAATGGTCACCCCCTGGACGAAATAAACGTGGCAGACCAAGATAGAAATTGAAAACCTACGTCAGAACTATAATAGATGATAGGAATTTGGAAGAGGGAGATTGGAATGATAGAGATAAATGGAAACTGAAGACGGCAAACCTATAAGCGGGGGAAAGCCGAAGAAGAAAAAGATCACGACAACAACGATAAATGAAGAGGTGGATTACAAGTCCAACTAAATCAAAAACTTATTTTTTCTCAGGAGAGCAATAAAACTGAAATAATTATATTGGTGCTGATCGTCTGAGTAAATTTTAACATTTAAAATCGACGTTACGTAGTTGGATTTACTTATATTCTGTTATTAGACTTGAGTATCATGTATACGAGAATACACTAAGCAGCATAACTAAAAATCACAAGAAATTGACTTAGTTGGTTTTGCAATCCACCTCTTCAATTTACGCTTGCGCAGTACAATATCTCTCCCTCTTCTCCCGGCCAAAAATAAAAAAAAACTCATAACCGTTCCCAAAACATCACTGTCATATATCATCACAAGAAGACACTGAAGTCACTGGATACTGTTTAAAACAAAACTGTTAGTACTCTCTTCTTCACCGAGATATTTATGACAGGTTCCATAATCCTATACACTTATTTCTTCTTAGATATGCGATGATTCAATGTAACGATGGGTTGTTAGCCTCTCGCTATGGGGAGAAGTGGTGAGAAATCCTCTGGACCGGCTGGAGTGTTACTCATGGACTGTCGGAGCCCCGCGACAGTCGCTCCATTAAAACATATATATTGTGCAGCGATTTAAGAGCAGCGTACTTGGGTAGACCTCCCCCACACACCCCAGGTTGCCTTCAGGAAATTAAACATCTGTGTCATAGAGAAGAAGGTACTGGACACAAAGGAAAGGAATAGCAGCGACACGAAAACCAAATATCTCATCAATATGACTGAAAAAAGTATCGATATCAGGTAATAACTAATTTCTATACACATTGTTTACGAAATACGTATCTTTTTCGAGCGTCGCAACTGCCTGTTCGGAACGAAGAGTGTGTATGTTCGACTCTCCTCCGTAGTAGACCTGTTTACGTGACGTGTGGTGGTATCAGAATGCCAAAACAAAAATTGTGCAATGATGAGTCCATTCTTACACAAAGCGGGCAGTACTAGAAATCTGTCCCGAGTAGCGCGTGCCAACGTGCAGATTGTAAACACAGCGGTCTAAGTACGAATCAGTCTAGCCTGTAACCCATGCCTTTTTTTGAGTCCTACTCATCACGTTATATGTATCAAGCTATTATCAATCATTCCATGACTATTACAGTTGTTTCATTAATCCTTAGATTACCAAATGTGTGTATATATATATACTTTCTCATTTTACATAGTTGATATGCAAGAATCTAGGAGTACATTCCTTCTTGAAAATCCTCAGCTCATGATTAATAAACACTGGTTCTGAGTACCCAGTTGGAATACTAAAACCACAGGAAACTGCATCACTAACGTTTATCAATTTTTCTACTTGCAGATGAGTACTTAACGGCATGAATGGGTATAATTGTTGTATGCGCACAGTGCACAAAGTGCTTTGAGCTGCAGCTTGTTTTTGTACTATGTAGTTACTAAAACATAGAACAATATCAGAGAGGACTGTACAGACAGATAAATTAATGTGCATTGTGCGCTGTACACGAGTACTATCCAGGAAGAGACTTGACTGGTGAAAAAAAAAATCTACTACCGGTTGAGCAGGACAAGAAGGTTATCTGAAAACGCTTTTGGCATTTTGACTCAGGGATTTCCTATCTTCATGAGACCGCTTCAAGGAACACCTGATAATATAACAAGGCCCGTTCTTGCGGCATGTATCTTGGACAACTGAAAGCTGTAATGTGCTTCAACAAACCGAAATAATTTATTCAACACAAGATATTCCACGTAATCTGCAGATATTATCTCACCGCCGAGGAAGAGCTTCACAGAGCAGTTCACACCTGAGGGTAGCGTGGACTGGCAAGAACATACGGCTCTCTTGATTTGATCAATTGAATTATTGTAACTTTAAAGTTAATTAATTGGCAAATTTGAATGTATCTATGATCAATATATTTAAGTATGCATTCCTGTATGTTCAATTGAAGTTTTTATAACTACAAAATTACATTGTATTTATTTGAATACAGTTCAAAACTAACAAAGTACTTACCCTCAGCCTGCACGTTTGTCAAAATTGTTTTCCATACACGTTCTCTATATTCAGCATTTCGGTATTATTCGTTCGACTGGTCGCACAGCATTGGAATCTTACTGACTCCTTCAGTTAATTTTTGTGCGTCCGAAGTCGAGAGCTACTCATCCGCACCGTGTCCGCGTAAAAACAAAACTAAAGTCTGTTCCACATGTCTACAGTGTAGAAGTAAAGAGTGGCTGTAACGGTGAAAAAGCGCGCTTCACAAGCGGTTAAACATTACAAGTACGCAATAATGGTTTCTTATCATATATGTTTAAAAACAATGAAACGCTATACTGACAATAATGAATTTAATAATAATATTATTAGTAATAATAATAATAATAATAATAATAATAATAATAATAATAATAATAATAATAATAATAATAATAATAATAATAATAATAATAATAATAATAATGTATAATAATAATAATAAAATGGCGGCTCCGTGGCGCAAGCAGGTAGACGCTCGCCTTTCACCGCGGTCCCGTGATCGAGTCTTGGTCACTCCATGTTGGTATCGTGGTGGACAAAACGGAGCTTGGGAAGTTTTTTCTCGGGGTGTCTCCCGTTTTGCCCTGCCACAATTTTCATTGCATCATTTCATTCATTCGCTCCTGTTATGATGAGTCAGGAGTGTTGGGCCGCACCCTTATCGTTCACAACCCTCTATACATATAGGGGCTTCATCTCATCTCATCCCTTGACCCGACCCTGAGTTGGACACGAGTTGAGGTTTTTTTATTTTACTACTACTACTACTACTACTACTACTAACGGGCTTCCAATGTAAACCCGGACCTGCCTCACGGGGTTTCACCCGTCAGGCAGCGCTCTCTCCTCGTCCGCATTTCACTCTGCCAGCCGCTCGCCCTTGAACTAGTCAGTTTACTATCGTTCGACAAGATGAGACGTCAGCTGACACTAGAGTAGCGCATTTATGTGTGTAAATGTTATTATAAATACGAATCAGCTCGTCGCGTTCGCGAGGAATTTATTCGGAACTTCAACTGGACAATTACCTCCTTCCAGATCGACAATCCACGATCTTGTGACTAAATTTGAGACCACTGGTTCAGTACAAAATAAGAAACACTTGCTCCCCAGATCTAACTGTGTGGTTTTTATTTGTGAGGTAGCCTGAAAGACAAAAGTGTACAAAACAAATCGGCACACATTGGAATATCTGAAGAACAACATAAGAAATGAAATCAGAAACTTGACAGTGCCCGAACTACAGCGTGTCAATCTAAATGTGTTTACTCTGTATAATGCCTGTTTAACTGCGGGAGGACAACATTTCCAGCATTTTCTATAAGGGTAAGAAACAGTTGAAGGACGGGTGGCAGGCAGGGTGAATTGCAGGAGGAAGAGACAGCACTGCGTGCCGGGTGAAACTCCATAAGGCCGGTCCGGTTTTATATTGGAAGCCCGTTACTACTTATAAATAAAAATAATAATAACAGTACTGATGATGATAATAATAATAATAATAATAATAATAATAATAATAATAATAATAATATGAAACGTACCTTTATTTTGTAATTCTACGTATATTTATTCGCTTTCTTGACTGGAGACATTCCGGAAGGACCTGGCATAGAATTATCGGACATCTTTACAGAAAGGGATACTGCACTTATTAAAAACAATTTGCACACGCCTGGTAAATGTAGTACATTCACTATCGTAGGCTCAATACGTAGCACTTATTTAATTTTATAGAACAAAACGCTTCATCTACACTTGAGTACTAACCAATGCTCAGGGGGAAAAAAAGAAAACAAGAACTTGTATTGTAATATCGTGTATAATGCTGACATGGGATTCCCCGCCAGACACGTGCAACACAACCAATGACGCGCCAGAATTTTAAATGAAGGTCGAGCGAAGGGAAGGGCTACTTTATTGCTTTGCATTGTAGACATCTGACATTTGGTATATCAAGGGAATTGTCAACGATTATCTGCCAATTTTAATTGCCAGGAACTAAAATCCAGCACCAAATATCCCATTAAAACTACAGGGAAATAATTCAGGTATACTGCATACCTACCGTCCGCGTCGTTTGCCGTCTCACTCCAGTCTGCTCTTACTCGAGCAGGGACGTTCGTCTGTTCCATAATGTGTGTTGGTATTGATGGATTCTGATTTCGATTTCTGTGCCTTGCAGTTAAAAGCGGCAGATTATTTTTTGACATGGCCTTTGTAAATCACAACGCTTCTCTGGGAGAAATTTGAAAGGTAGGTTTCGACATGTTGACAGTTCCCTTGTAAGAAACTGGAGCTGGGAGTCGATATCAGTAAAACTAACTTAGCTATATTATATAATATGACCAGACGTATAAAATTAGGGTGTCCCTAATATTTTCAATTTAAAAGGGGACATTTACAAAAAAATTAAACGAAAAACATGGGACATAAAAAAAAGGTGGAACATTAACAAAATTAAAAAAAAACGGTTATTTTCTTTTTACCACGACACTGTTGCCAATACAAATTTATAAGAATCAACCATTCAGAAATAAAAAAAAAACACTAAAGTCATTGTTTATTGCGTTTAGAAGTATTTATTTATCGCTGCAAGGGGTTTAAAATGTACAACTAAATCTCTTTCATCCAAGTTAAATTGTATTTGTCCACCGCCAAAGTGCCAGAATCAGCAGGAAATCTGGGACATTGGCCGCACTGACCACGGATTGACAATTTGAAAAATGTTCCATAGTTACCAATATATTAGAGTAAAAAAAAAATATAGACCAAACAGTGCATCGTGGTCATACAACTGGAGCTTTCTAACGTTCATATTTATAATTACATAGTAAAGAACAGAACGAAAGTCATCATTCATAAATACATTTACATTTATTGTATTCCTTTAATCTATGGACAAAGCATCATCCCAAAAGCGGGACATTTGAGCGTCCCAAGAAAACTTTTGGGACAGCGGGACATTAAAAACAGGCCTGTCCCGGGAAAAACGGGACGAATGGACGCCCCAGTATAAATACATTATTAAACGGAAATTGACTCTTAACCAGAAACGAAGGAAATATTTAAGAAGCGTCGGAATTAAAATACGTAGGATCAATAATTACAAACAGGAATGAGGTATACAAAGAAGTTAAACCTGGGTTCAAATCAGGAAAAGTATCAGATTATACATCAGAGGGACTTTTGTCTTCACAACTTCTTTAAAAAATGTTTAACCAAAGTATATTATACTGCGATTCTTACAATTATATTATTTGGGTGCGATATGTGACCTCTTACTTTAAGGGAGGAGAAACGATTACGAGTGTTTGAGAATAAAGTGGTCAGCAAGATTTTTGGATCAAAGACAGATGTCTACATGATCATAATGGTAAACCTAAGGACAGTCGGGTCTCGTAGATAGCGATCAGCAGGAATGTAACGAATGAAAGAGAGGCTTGGAAATCCTGAAGAAAAGGGTCCAGTACGCAGTTCAAAAATGATGTGGCAGAAAAACATTAAATTTGATTTCTGGGAGATTAATTATACGGGGAATGATTGAAACATGTTAGCTCAGGATAGGGATGTACTGAAAGTCAATGTCCGCGCAGGCATGAATTTTCGCGTATGATATTGACAATTAATAATAATAATAATTATTATTACTATTATTATTATTATTATTTTTATTATTATTATTATTATTATTATTATTATTATTATTATTATTATTATTATAAATTTACTCGCTGCAACTCTAAAATCCGCGGATCATACGTATGGCCGCACGGATATAAGTTCTCCATACATCCTTACCCTGAGCTAATATTTTCATGTATCAACTTTTCTTATTAACCATTTTGTATAAACACATAGGTAAATTGAGTCCTGATCAATTTCCAATCCTTATGAAGTAAGTAAATTGGGTTCTAGGAATAGTTGGCATTTTAATATCCTTACCTCCATCTTTTGTACAGAAGAACACAAGATTACGGCTTTATAAGGTTCTCGCAAGACCAGTATTAAAATATGGTAGAAAAGCAGGGACAATACGAAGAAGAGATGAAAGCCGAATAACAGCAAATGCGATGCGATTTATGCGCCGTGCAGCAGGCTAAACAAAATGGGACTATAAAAGAAATGAGGAAATTATGGAAGAGTTGGATGTAGAACCCATTCTTCACCATAAACAAAACTACCAGAACAACTGGAAAATCCATCTTCAACGAATGCCGTCCCATAGAATTCCAAAAGTACTGCCCCCAAGGCAAAAGATCGCTGGACGTCCAAAAAAGCGCTGGATGGAAAATTCCTCTTTGAGATCGTAACAGGGCACACGGCCTAATACTTGCTTGGATGTTGATGATGATGACGACCTCTATTGGTTATTAATGTTGCACGGTACTATTTATTTTTTTATAAATAGAAATGCGTTATATATATATTAAAGTATTGTACATTGAATTAACAAATTACCGGTATCCATAAATTCCACTTGAAACACTACTACGAATGTGTGTGTGAATCCTTCCTCTCTCGTCTCTGTTCCTATTGATATCAGCCGCTACCACTAATTTTTAACTTAGTAGACGTATTGAAAGGTTTTTAATCCGAAATTTAAATTTGATGTAGAAGTTCAGCAAAACAGGCTATAAAAAGGGGGGGACAGTTAATTGATGAAAAGAACTGTTGAGAATGGGACAAATTAGTACATTCGAATTTGTAAAATCGGTGAGTTGTAAATTTTTACCATCAGGCCAAAAATAATTTTACACCTAGTTTTTAACATAATACATTTTTTAGGGAAGATCCGGCCAACACCCACGGGGTGTTCCTTGGATAATGGCAATAGGCTTGGACGCAATTTACCAACCATTTTTGACCAGGGACACAATTTCTACTACATTTTTCGACCTGTAACCCAATTTACCGTGTTTCTTAAGATTGGAACCCTGTTTACAAGCGCCGTTTATTGTTTGTTGCTTTTCTCTCTGGTACTTTCTTTCTGCCCATAGGGATGTTTACTAATCTATGCGCAAGACTTACTGAATACAACATAGGCCTATAGGCATGTCATTATTGAATACGCTGAAATATCAACCGAATACTATTCCGTGATAAGATACTTCCTCTGCGTCTCCAAATATTTCTATAATTGCATCGCAATACGAGTTCTTTCACATGATGTCTTAGATTTATAATATAATTAGTTAATATCATGACATTTTCTTCTTTTGTAAAAAGACAAAACAACTTCCATTGTCTGTGTTCTTTTAACACGTACCGGAGCCTGGTTTACATATAATATCAGTTCCATGGAAATTGGAACAAATAGTGCAGTTACACATCTGCTAACTAATGTCGAACAAAAAGAAATATTATGTAAAATTTGGCATATCTTTGTAACTTACCTTAATGTAAATTTTATAAATGATCGAAACTTAAGTTGCAGTTACAATATAACGTCGTTTATACGGCCTTCGGATCTACGATTTATTCCAAGTGTTTTTTGACATATTCTGTAAATGAATTTCATTCGAATCATGAAGTGTGATAGTTTTTCTCTCATGATTGTTTTCATTTTTAAACTGTTACGTTAGACAAGTTTATATACTGAGAAATATGATAGACGAAACAACTTCTGTGGAACTATTGCTACTGGTAGCGAAACGCCTCCGCGATCATGGTGCATACAAACCATGTACTAAATTGACACAAGATAAACTCCCTCATTATTTCAATGGACAGTAGAAACGGCAGAACTAACACTGTTTAAATGTTTGAACTAAACTGTTTGCGAAAATGAAAGCTACTTATTAACTTGCTTTTGCCTGTGTAAATTGCATTATTGTATGTATTACATTCTGTTTCTATATTTTAAGTAGTAGCCTATATTATGTTTGTGTTAAAAAAAGTAATATTATTGCAAATTATTTAATAAGTGTCAATATATCATCATTATTTACCTCAATATTAAAACTCAATTGTAGGTCTAATAGCATTATTTATATTTCATTGTTTTCTTCTTCTTCATCACGGTTTAGGATTATTTACTAGCCAGTTCCGGCTCCAAATTGCTGCTGTTTTCATCTTTTCTTTGGTCTTCCCAAACTTCTTCTTCCTCGTGGTGAATAGCTGTATGATACTTTTGGTATTTTATTCACAGTCACCCTTGCCAAGTGTTCTTTCCAATTTGTTTTGTATTTCACTATTGTTGTGATTAATTCCTCTACTTTTAGTTGTTGTCTTATTTCTGTGTTATGTTTTTTGTCTGTTCTTTGATATCCTGCTATTGGTCTGAGGAATTTCATTTCAGCAGCTTGTATTCTGGCAGATCGTTGTGTTGTCACTGTCCATGTTTCGTATCCATAAGTAACAATAGGCACTGTCATTGTCCTGTATAATTTCATTGTAGAGTCTTTTCTGGCTTCATTTTACAAAGTTCTTTTTAGTATATTTCATTGTACAGTACAAATACTTTGGTTTTTATTATTCCTTCGCCCTCGCCTCTCGAACTTGAGTTTTCATCTCGTTCACTTCATGTAGGGTTCATGGTGGACAAATCTTTGGTGCGGGAGTATTTTTCTCGGGGTATCTCCCGTTTTCTCTGACAAAATTTAATTCTACCACTTCTTACTTAAATCACTCATTCAATTCCATTTCATTGCATGGACAGACGGCATCCTTATAGTGACAAGTGTACAGGGCGCCTCCCATCATTACATTATCCTGTCATCGGGTGGGAATTGCCCTTTCGCCAAAACTCATTGAAGGATTATGTGGCTAAACTACGTTACATTTGTTTCAAGGCCGCCCTTTCACATTTGTACCGTATGTTTTCAAGAGTGTAAGCGGTCACAAGCTGAGAAAGTTTGCTAGCGACACGTATGATAGACCTGTTTATCATTAATAACAATAGGAATTCAAGTCATCCCTCGATCTGGCATAACGCTGGACACGACTACAGGGTTTACTATGTTATATCCTATAAAAATTCTTTATCAATTTAATATTAATCTTATAATCTTAGAGTGACCTCAACGGAGTATCATAAAGTATTTTAAAAACCTTGATATGAATCTATCCTATATTGTTTTGTATTTTATTCTCCTTTGAATTATGAAGTTTTCTGCACTAGAGTACATTTTCTATTCTGAAAGTTGCTTCTATCTTAGTATTTATAATGTGTCTTTTCTAGTCTTGTAAGTATTAAATTCAGTTATTGAACTGTACGTAAACACGAGTATTTGCTCATTCGGATGCCAGTACTGTGTAGCTACACGAATTTTATAATCTTGCGAATTATCCGGATTTTCATTAATTTGGATGACGTGTCGTCTCGGCTAGTCCGGATTGTTTTTAGATGTTTCAATTTTGCTAATAGTTGAGTCTAGAATTGAGAATAAAAGTCAGTGTTACATAAATTATCATATTATTTGTGACAATGTGATAATTCAACTTTTATAAGATTCATGATATGTTCCATTGAGGTATTATTCAAAATTAATAATAGTTTTAAAAAAACTAAAACAACCCGCTTTATTAGAAAACCGAACTAAAATAATGAAAAATAATTTTAATTTCCAACACGCTTGGTATAAATAATTTTACCACCAAAAGCGTGGGGTGCTCTTTATCAATTAATATATTTGATAATAAACAGATATTGGTAAAAGTAAAGTCTCTAAGGAGAAAATGTAAAAATCATAAAAGCACCCCACGCTTTTGATGATAAAATAATTTATCCCAAGCGTGTTGGAAATTAAAATTATTTTTCATTTTTTTAGTTCGGTTTCTAATAAAGCATGTTGTTTTAATTTTTTAAAACTATTATTTATTTTTTTATTTTTTAGTTTTAATATTTTACAGAATAAGATAAAAATCTAAATATCTTTAAATTCGATACTATTGTAGTATGAGTTAAAAGTGATACTCTTCTAAAAGAAACCTCCCAGCCGGATTTGAACCAGCGACCTATGGATTACTGAAATTATGTACCACTAGAGTCCAGCTCTTACAACGATTGACTAAAATGTCAAGTCCGCAACCTATTATACCAGTTTTAATTTTTTTGATTTTCTGATGATTCTTGCCAGGATTTTAGAAACAAAATATGAAATTATTGTATTATCACGGGTCCTTTACAAGTATACAAAGTTTCAAGTCGATCCAATGTTTCTGAGTGGGTGAAAATCGTGTTCAAAGATTTCGTTACATACGAGGGCGGATCGGAAAGTAACGCACAATAATTTTTTCTGCCTTGGTATTGCAGCTAGAATGTTGAAATTTCACAGAGATATAGTTTGAAGTTTTCACTACAGGTGGTATTTTTTTCTCAGGTGCACCTCTTGCGAGAGAAGTTTGAACTATGCAACAAAGATGGCGCGCATGCTACAGTCGTCCACCTGTGAGGAACAGAGAAGTGTTGTTCGATTTTTGTGGGCCAAAGGGCATAAACCCAGTGAAATTCACAGGGGCATGCGTGGCGTGTATGGGGATGATTGTATGGACCGTAGCAATGTCTCCAGGTGGTGCACATTCTTCCAAGAGGGACGCGTGAACCTTAGTGATTCGCCACGCTCCGGCCGGCCGACAACAGCAGCAATCCCGCAGAATGTCAGAGGCATTGAGGCGGCAATTCTGAACGACCGGCGTGTGCAACTGCTAGCCTTATCGCAGAAGTTCAACATTTCCTATGGTGCGGTGTACGATATTGTTCATGAAAATTTGAAATTCCGTAAAGTTAGTGCTCGCTGGGTGCCTAAGAACCTGACAGACGACCACAAGGGCCAGCGAATGATGGCAAGCTTGGACCACTTAACGCGGTACACCGCACAAGGACATGACTTTCTGGAAGGAATCGTCACAGGTGATGAGTCGTGAACGTACCACTACACACGCCCGAAACAAAGCAGGCATCAATGGAGTGGAAACATGCTGGTTCCCCAGTAAAGAAAAAATTCAAAGTGACTCAATCTGCCAGGAAAGTGCTTGTGACAGTGTTCTGGGATATGCATGGTGTTTTATTGGTGGACTTTGCTGAACACGGGACAACTGTGAATGCTGCGGCCTACATTAAAACTTTGGTGAAGTTGCGTCGTGCCATTCGTGACAAACGTCACAACATTAACGTTAAACTTCTTCATGACAATACTCGCCCCCATGTTGCTGCTGTCATTCGTCAGAAAATCGCCGAATTTGGTTGGGAGGTGCTCCAGCATCCATCATGCAGTCCGGATCTTGCACCATCGGACTTTCATCTGTTTGGTCCCATGAAGAAATTCCTGGCCGGCAAACGCTTTGAGACAGATGTGGAAGTGAAATCAGCAGTGCGCAGATGGCTACACTCCAACCAAACGGACTTCTACGAACAGGGCATATTGAAACTGGTAACACGATGGGAAAAATGTGTTGAGAAAGTTGGTGACTATGTCGAAAAGTAGGTAAAAGATGTAAGTTCATTTGTGATTTTTTTCCTTTTTTTTACTATTAAACTTTAAAAAAAATTATTGTGCGTTACTTTCCGATCCGCCCTCGTAGATAAAAATACACTTTTTTTTATTATCTGACGATTCTGGCCAGGATTTTAGAAACAAATATGAAAATATTGCATTGTCACGGGTCCTTTACAGGTATAACAACGTTTCAAGTCGATCCAATGTTTCTAAGTGGGTGAAAATCGTGTTCAAAAATTCCGTTAAATAGATACAAAGACACTTTTTTTACACGCTTTATATTACCTTGACCTGTATCTATCTATATATCTATCTATCTATGTAACTGAATCTTTCAACGCGTTTTTTCACCACTTAAAATAATTGGATTGACTTGAAATTTTGTATACTTGTAAAGGATCCGTGACAATACAATAATTATTTTCTAAAATGCTGGCCAGAATCATCAGAAAATCAAAAAAAAGTGTCTTTGTATTTATGTAACGGAATCTGAACACGATTTTCGCCCACTTAGAGACATTGGATCGACTTGAAACTTTGTATACTTGTAAAGAACCCGTGACAATACAATAATTTCATATTTATTTTCTAAAATTCTGGCCAGAATCATCAGAAAATAAAAAAAAAGTGTCTTTGTATTTATGTAACGGAATCTGAATACGATTTTCGCCCACTTAGACATTGGATCGACTTGAAACTTTGTATACTTGTAAAGAACCCGTGACAATACAATAATTTCATATTTATTTTCTAAAATTCTGGCCAGAATCATCAGAAAATAAAAAAAAATGTCTTTGTATTTATGTAACGGAATCTTTGAACACGATTTTCACCCACTTAGAGACATTGGATCGACTTGACACTTTGTATACTTGTAAAGGACCCGTGACTCTACAATGATTTCATATTTTATTTCTAAATTCCTGGCCAGAATCATCAGAAAATAAAAAAAAATAAAACTGGTATAATAGGTTACGGACTTGTCGACTCTCAGTCAATCGTTGTAAGAGCTCAGTTGGTAGAGCGATGAACTAGTGGTATACAATTTCAGTAATTTATAGGTCGCTGGTTCGAATCCGGCTGGGGAGGATTTTTTTTTTAGATGAGTAATACTTTTAGCTCATACTACAATAGTATGGAATTTAAAGATATTTACATTCTTATCTTATTCTGTAAAATATTAAAACTAAAAAATAAAAAAATAAATAATAGTTTTAAAAAACTAAAACAGCACGCTTTATTAGAAAACCGAACTCAAAAATGAAAAATAATTTTAATTTCCAACACGCTTGGGATAAATTTAAAGTGGTCAACAAAAAAATCATCTCCAACACATATATAGAATAAAACTAGAATTATCAACAAAAATAAACTAATTTTACCTTCAAAAGCGTGGGGTGCTTTTTATGATTTTTACGTATTCTTCTTAGAGACTTTACTTTTACCAATATCTGTGTATTATCAAATATATTAATTGATATAGAACACACCACGCTTTTGATGGTAAAATTATTTTCTTTTTGTTGATAATTCTAGTTTTAATTGATATGTGTTAGAGATGATTTTTTTTGTTGACCACTTTAAATTTATCCCAAGCGTGTTGGAAATTAAAATTATTTTTCATTTTTGAGTTCGGTTTTCTAATAAAGCGTGGTGTTTTTAGTTTTTTAAAACTATTATTTATTTATTTTCTGATGATTCTGGCCAGGATTTTAGAAAATAGGTATGACATTATTGTATTGTCACGGGTCCTTTACACGTATACTAAGTTTCAAGTCGATTTAATGAACAGCAAAGAAGTATATAAAATTGACATGTAAGGACTGCAACAAATTTTATATAAGAAGAACAAACAGAAGTTTTAACATCAGATTTAAAGAACATTTTCTAGACTTTATTCACGCAGGAAGAAAATCAAGCTATGCAAAACACGTTATCCATGAAGGACATCACATGTTAAATATTGAAAACACCCTAACAGTAATGCACAGAGGAAATTATCCAGCGAAGATAAACATACTCGAGGAGATGGAAATTTTGAAAGCAGTTCACAAGAACGACCATCTGATAAACGAAAACGAACCCAGTACATGTAACCCCCTCTACCAGATCTTCAGTGAAACACCAGTTTTGAATCCTGCCGATGATGGGACTAGTCCCGAAAGGACTACAGTTAAATAACTAATAAAGTTGAGGAGACGGACCTTTCAGGTGAATATTCCATAATTTTATACTTTAATGTGATAATTACAATAACAGTGCAGGTACCATGTGGGTTTTTAACCGCACAGGTATTGTGAGTGGATTTAAACCTGTTTGTAACATGTAACGTGTTGTGGTTTCAAACAGAGCAACTCATATTGGAGCGTTCTCACCTCTTGGGTTGAATCAACACAGATGTTAGTCCAAACTCAATATTTTGAGATGGGGAACTCACTGGTGCGAGAAGCTCACTTCAAGCTCCGCTTCATCTTGAACGTTCGAGGAATTAATTTGTGTGCGGACTATATTTTTTAAATGAATGTGAAGGAATGTAGCTGTGTAAACATTAAAAAAAATACTTACCTTTATCGATCCTGCTTACTAGACAGTGAAATTATTGTGAGAAATTACAAAAACGCTCTAGAGGCCACAATTTGTTTTGGGAACCAAACTCGGTATATAACAATCGATAAAAAAAGCAAGATCGAGTTCGTTGCCGTTGTCTCAAAAATGAAAAACAAAGCTCCAACAATAATAATAATAATAATAATAATAATAATAATAATAATAATAATAATAATAATAATAATAACGGAATTGATGAAGAATGGAGGCAATCTATTATTGAAGGAAATATATAGTGACATAAGTGATATATTATGGAAAGATGAGTGAATTCCTAGGGATTGGTATTCTGGGCTCGCCCCCCTATTTATAATAAAGGAGAATATTATTGTTTCAAAATTATATGTAGTGCGATCAGTATAGTATTGGACATCAGACGCGGTGATTTCAATATACACTGTTGACGCACTCGCGGCCGGGAACGGACAGCGTATGATCGCGGTGATACAACCAAACATATTTTCGGAATAACTATTTTACAAATTGTCGTACTTGCCAACTTTATTGAAGCGGGTGCTGGAACTAAACACCTTCGTTGTCTTATACATTTTTGACACCTCTTTATAAAATTTGTTGTACTGATTATAGACTATTTAACGTGACGGAATTTTTACACCCGGGAATCGTGTTTCAAAGAGTCTTAGTTCTTGGCTGGCAGACTCAGTTGACAAATATTGATCATAAATAAATACACGTTGTTTAGTAGAAAAATTATTAGCCATTATACAGTTTACACTTTACACTTATGCACACGTAATTTAGTTTACACTTATACACGCCTGTTTTATAAGATATAAATTTTAAAATTGAAATAACTTATACACATGTCATTCAGTTTACATTATACACACGTCATTCAGTTCACAAGGAAAAGCGACCGAGCACCTTCTCTACTCTCACTGTGACAGTGAATGCGTGGATTGTTCTCGTATACTGCTGAGTCAGCGCACATTTCAAGTCCCGTGCCAGCACGTGTAAGCCTTCATAATCGCACAACACAAACCCCGCGTCTGCTGTCCAATACTATACTGATCTCACTGTAGAAACAATGCTATAAACTTCACATATAACAAACATTACTTTTATTTGAATAAATAACTAAGCAAATATGAAAATAATATATTGAGAATATCAATCTGGTTTTGAGGACAATATTCTTTTACACATACTGCCTCATAAGTAATGCCTTTTTTAAACAAATTTTTATTTGGAATATTTTCTGACAAGAAATTAAACTAATCTTCAAAGTAGATAACCTACCATCAGATTCTATGGTCTTAGCCATCTTTCAGTGAAATTTATTATCCCACGACGGTGCCAGTCTCTGTTTTTATGCGAAGAATTCAGTGAGTCCACTTCCACAAATTCAATGTTTTCAATTTTTTTTCGAAATTTCTTGCAATAAATGTGTCATGGATCGACGCAGATGGTAATCTCAAAGCGCAAGATCAGGGTTATATGCTGGGTGTGTTAACACTTCGATTCCTTCCAATTTCTGAAATTTTGTCATGGTTGTTCATGCAGTATGGGATGCGGTCGGATTTGAATCTGCGATCCTCAACATTTTATAAATTCGTTCCAGTTGTTGAGAATAAAGATCCGCAACGACTGCACGATCGTTTGTAACAGACTCACAGTGAATCACACATTCAAAATTAAATCAGACACACAACATTACATTAAAATCCGATTTTACTTATTTTATGAGAAAATCTAATACAATCTCACACTGCATAAACCTGAACGAAGTAGAAGAATGATGATATGGCTTATATAGACCTGATGAGAGCACTACAGATCCATTATATTTTTTTATGTAATACAAAGAGTTTGGAGAAATTTTTTAACATACTGCTGATACAATAACACTTTTCATGAGTTTTAAAAAGCATTTGATTATAAAGTAAAGTGATCCCACAACAGACCCGTAGGCCCTTGGGGTAGTAGGAGGTTAAGGCTCCCACTTTTACTAGACAATCGGCACTTTATGTCAGCCGGGTTGTCAGCCCTGCGTGACGGCCGCCTTTACCCAGAGAACAAGCTTCTGGTATTCATTTCAGTTAGAGGCTGAGTCGACCCCAGGGCCATAGTGCCGCCAGTGGGTTTGGGTCAGTTTAAAAATTCTGACCCCAACGGGATTTGAACCCTCGACCCTCCGGCTTGTAGCTCAGTGCCTTAACCACTACGCTATGGCGTGCCCCCCAAGCATTTGATTATACGAGTATAAATTAAAATAAAATGTAAATATTTTGGAATAACTTGGCATTCCTTGGAAATTTAGACGGTTCATTAAAAATACACTGGATAAGATACAAATGAAAGTAATAGTCGGAAATCAAACCGCAGAAACAATTTTAATAACAAACAAGTAAGTCAAGCAGATAGCTTATCTATTACTACTCTGATTCAAATATTAACAATATCCTCTGTATTTTTATTACATTATCAACGATATCCTATTTACTATTATGCTCGGATTGCAATTTGAAACTTTTTAATGTATTTACAAAATATATTTCATCAATTTCAATAAATAATTATCTGTATCACTTTGTCCTTGAGGCAATCCTCTAATGAGGAAAGTTGTATATAATAATTTTATTAAAGTATTAACGATATCCTATTATTACTTTTATTAAAATATCATTTATAGATTATCTTTTACAATTTTTTAAAATATTAATGACAGCCTATATACTGTTGTTTTTGTTATAATATTAACGATAAAATATTTACTATTACTTTTATTAAAATATTAATGACAGCCATCTACTACTGTTTTTATTGAGATATTGATATCACATATTCTTATATTTTTATTAAAATATCAACGATAACATATCTACCACTGATTTCATAAAAATATTAACAGTAACCTATCTACTACTGTTTTTATTAAAATATAAACGATAACTTATCTATCACTGTTTTTATTATAGATATTTAATATCATATTTAACAACAGATTTAAAGAACATTTTCGAGACTTTATTCACACAGAAGAAAAATCAAGCTATTAAAATCACGTTATCCATGAAGGACATCGCATGTTAAATATTGAAAACACCCTAACAGTAAAGCACAGAGAAAATAATCCAGCGAAGATAAACGTACTCGAAGAGATGGAAATCATGAAAGCAGCTCACAATAACGACCATCTGATAAACGAAAACGAACCCAATACATGTAACCCCCTCAACCAGATCTTCAGTGAAACACCAGTTTTGAATCCTGCCGATGATGGGACAAGTCCCGAAAGCGCTACAGTTAAATAACTAATTAAGTTGAGGAGACGGACCTTTCAGGTGAATATTCCATAATTTTATATTTTAATTTTGAATAATACCTCCACGGAACACATCATGAATCTTATAAAAGTTGAGTATATATGATAATGCTGATAGATTATAGTATTGGCAATTTGTAAATTTTACTTAAGTCTTGTAAAGCCAGGTGATGACACAGTTCTTGAGATTATTCGTAGTTGGTTATTGCAAATCTCCTCGTTGGCTGTTTCATTTTTCAAATGTCACCTTTGCACTTCTGAGATTTCTCATTTGTGAATTAAGTGTACTCTCATTTGTTCCTCTTGATTGAAAGAGCATGTCATGGTGTGTGTTAATTTAATCTTTAACATTTGCTCTAAAGTTTGGGACTCGTATGGTCCCGGGTTTTTTCCATCAATCGTCAAAGCGAATGCTTGGTTGGAATTTCATTGCCAGGACTAATTTCTCAGAATTTCATAATATTAAAATATATATAGATAATTAAATAAATAAACGCTATAAGGCAAAAATATTAAAGGGGTCTAAGCATTTTGTTTTATTGTTGGTAAGAGCAACTTACACAGTGCTGGTAAGAGCAACTTACACAGTGCTGGTAAGAGCAACTTACACAGTGTTGGTAAGAGCAACTTACACAGTGCTGGTAAGAGCAACTTACACAGTGCTGGTAAGAGCAACTTACACAGTGCTGGTAAGAGCAACTTACACAGTGCTGGTAAGAGCAACTTACACAGTGCTGGTAAGAGCAACTTACACAGTGCTGGTAAGAGCAACTTACACAGTGCTGGTAAGAGCAACTTACACAGTGCTGGTAAGAGCAACTTACACAGTGCTGGTAAGAGCAACTTACACAGTGCTGGTAAGAGCAACTTACACAGTGCTGGTAAGAGCAACTTACACAGTGCTGGTAAGAGCAACTTACACAGTGCTGGTAAGAGCAACTTACACAGTGCTGGTAAGAGCAACTTACACAGTGCTGGTAAGAGCAACTTACACAGTGCTGGTAAGAGCAACTTACACAGTGCTGGTAAGAGCAACTTACACAGTGCTGGTAAGAGCAACTTACACAGTGTTGGTAAGAGCAACTTACACAGTGCTGGTAAGAGCAACTTACACAGTGCTGGTAAGAGCAACTTACACAGTGCTGGTAAGAGCAACTTACACAGTGCTGGTAAGAGCAACTTACACAGTGCTGGTAAGAGCAACTTACACAGTGCTGGTAAGAGCAACTTACACAGTGCTGGTAAGAGCAACTTACACAGTGCTGGTAAGAGCAACTTACACAGTGCTGGTAAGAGCAACTTACACAGTGTTGGTAAGAGCAACTTACACAGTGCTGGTAAGAGCAACTTACACAGTGTTGGTAAGAGCAACTTACACAGTGCTGGTAAGAGCAACTTACACAGTGTTGGTAAGAGCAACTTACACAGTGCTGGTAAGAGCAACTTACACAGTGCTGGTAAGAGCAACTTACACAGTGCTGGTAAGAGCAACTTACACAGTGCTGGTAAGAGCAACTTACACAGTGCTGGTAAGAGCAACTTACACAGTGCTGGTAAGAGCAACTTACACAGTGCTGGTAAGAGCAACTTACACAGTGTTGGTAAGAGCAACTTACACAGTGCTGGTAAGAGCAACTACACAGTGTTGGTAAGAGCAACTTACACAGTGCTGGTAAGAGCAACTTACACAGTGCTGGTAAGAGCAACTTACACAGTGCTGGTAAGAGCAACTTACACAGTGTTGGTAAGAGCAACTTACACAGTGCTGGTAAGAGCAACTTACACAGTGCTGGTAAGAGCAACTTACACAGTGCTGGTAAGAGCAACTTACACAGTGCTGGTAAGAGCAACTTACACAGTGCTGGTAAGAGCAACTTACACAGTGTTGGTAAGAGCAACTTACACAGTGTTGGTAAGAGCAACTTACACAGTGCTGGTAAGAGCAACTTACACAGTGTTGGTAAGAGCAACTTACACAGTGCTGGTAAGAGCAACTTACACAGTGCTGGTAAGAGCAACTTACACAGTGTTGGTAAGAGCAACTTACACAGTGCTGGTAAGAGCAACTTACACAGTGTTGGTAAGAGCAACTTACACAGTGCTGGTAAGAGCAACTTACACAGTGCTGGTAAGAGCAACTTACACAGTGCTGGTAAGAGCAACTTACACAGTGCTGGTAAGAGCAACTTACACAGTGCTGGTAAGAGCAACTTACACAGTGTTGGTAAGAGCAACTTACACAGTGCTGGTAAGAGCAACTTACACAGTGCTGGTAAGAGCAACTTACACAGTGCTGGTAAGAGCAACTTACACAGTGCTGGTAAGAGCAACTTACACAGTGCTGGTAAGAGCAACTTACACAGTGCTGGTAAGAGCAACTTACACAGTGTTGGTAAGAGCAACTTACACAGTGCTGGTAAGAGCAACTTACACAGTGCTGGTAAGAGCAACTTACACAGTGTTGGTAAGAGCAACTTACACAGTGTTGGTAAGAGCAACTTACACAGTGCTGGTAAGAGCAACTTACACAGTGTTGGTAAGAGCAACTTACACAGTGCTGGTAAGAGCAACTTACACAGTGCTGGTAAGAGCAACTTACACAGTGTTGGTAAGAGCAACTTACACAGTGCTGGTAAGAGCAACTTACACAGTGTTGGTAAGAGCAACTTACACAGTGCTGGTAAGAGCAACTTACACAGTGCTGGTAAGAGCAACTTACACAGTGCTGGTAAGAGCAACTTACTCAGTGCTGGTAAGAGCAACTTACACAGTGCTGGTAAGAGCAACTTACACAGTGTTGGTAAGAGCAACTTACACAGTGCTGGTAAGAGCAACTTACACAGTGCTGGTAAGAGCAACTTACACAGTGCTGGTAAGAGCAACTTACACAGTGCTGGTAAGAGCAACTTACACAGTGCTGGTAAGAGCAACTTACACAGTGCTGGTAAGAGCAACTTACACAGTGCTGGTAAGAGCAACTTACAGTGCTGGTAAGAGCAACTTACACAGTGCTGGTAAGAGCAACTTACACAGTGCTGGTAAGAGCAACTTACACAGTGCTGGTAAGAGCAACTTACACAGTGCTGGTAAGAGCAACTTACACAGTGCTGGTAAGAGCAACTTACACAGTGCTGGTAAGAGCAACTTACACAGTGCTGGTAAGAGCAACTTACACAGTGCTGGTAAGAGCAACTTACACAGTGTTGGTAAGAGCAACTTACACAGTGCTGGTAAGAGCAACTTACACAGTGTTGGTAAGAGCAACTTACACAGTGCTGGTAAGAGCAACTTACACAGTGTTGGTAAGAGCAACTTACACAGTGCTGGTAAGAGCAACTTACACAGTGTTGGTAAGAGCAACTTACACAGTGCTGGTAAGAGCAACTTACACAGTGTTGGTAAGAGCAACTTACACAGTGTTGGTAAGAGCAACTTACACAGTGTTGGTAAGAGCAACTTACACAGTGTTGGTAAAAGCAACTTACACAGTTGGTAAGAGCAACTTACACAGTGTTGGTAAGAGCAACTTACACAGTGTTGGTAAGAGCAACTTACACAGTGTTGGTAAGAGCAACTTACACAGTGTTGGTAAGAGCAACTTACACAGTGTTGGTAAGAGCAACTTACACAGTGTTGGTAAGAGCAACTTACACAGTGTTGGTAAGAGCAACTTACACAGTGCTGGTAAGAGCAACTTACACAGTGTTGGTAAGAGCAACTTACACAGTGTTGGTAAGAGCAACTTACACAGTGTTGGTAAGAGCAACTTACACAGTGTTGGTAAGAGCAACTTACACAGTGTTGGTAAGAGCAACTTACACAGTGTTGGTAAGAGCAACTTACACAGTGTTGGTAAGAGCAACTTACACAGTGTTGGTAAGAGCAACTTACACAGTGCTGGTAAGAGCAACTTACACAGTGTTGGTAAGAGCAACTTACACAGTGCTGGTAAGAGCAACTTACACAGTGTTGGTAAGAGCAACTTACACAGTGTTGGTAAGAGCAACTTACACAGTGTTGGTAAGAGCAACTTACACAGTGCTGGTAAGAGCAACTTACACAGTGTTGGTAAGAGCAACTTACACAGTGTTGGTAAGAGCAACTTACACAGTGTTGGTAAGAGCAACTTACACAGTGTTGGTAAGAGCAACTTACACAGTGTTGGTAAGAGCAACTTAACACAGTGCTGGTAAGAGCAACTTACACAGTGCTGGTAAGAGCAACTTACACAGTGTTGGTAAGAGCAACTTACACAGTGTTGGTAAGAGCAACTTACACAGTGTTGGTAAGAGCAACTTACACAGTGCTGGTAAGAGCAACTTACACAGTGTTGGTAAGAGCAACTTACACAGTGTTGGTAAGAGCAACTTACACAGTGTTGGTAAGAGCAACTTACACAGTGCTGGTAAGAGCAACTTACACAGTGTTGGTAAGAGCAACTTACACAGTGTTGGTAAGAGCAACTTACACAGTGTTGGTAAGAGCAACTTACACAGTGTTGGTAAGAGCAACTTACACAGTGTTGGTAAGAGCAACTTACACAGTGTTGGTAAGAGCAACTTACACAGTGTTGGTAGAGCAACTTACACAGTGTTGGTAAGAGCAACTTACACAGTGCTGGTAAGAGCAACTTACACAGTGTTGGTAAGAGCAACTTACACAGTGCTGGTAAGAGCAACTTACACAGTGTTGGTAAGAGCAACTTACACAGTGCTGGTAAGAGCAACTTACACAGTGCTGGTAAGAGCAACTTACACAGTGTTGGTAAGAGCAAACTTACACAGTGTTGGTAAGAGCAACTTACACAGTGCTGGTAAGAGCAACTTACACAGTGCTGGTAAGAGCAACTTACACAGTGTTGGTAAGAGCAACTTACACAGTGCTGGTAAGAGCAACTTACACAGTGTTGGTAAGAGCAACTTACACAGTGCTGGTAAGAGCAACTTACACAGTGCTGGTAAGAGCAACTTACACAGTGCTGGTAAGAGCAACTTACACAGTGTGGTAAGAGCAACTTACACAGTGCTGGTAAGAGCAACTTACACAGTGCTGGTAAGAGCAACTTACACAGTGTTGGTAAGAGCAACTTACACAGTGCTGGTAAGAGCAACTTACACAGTGCTGGTAAGAGCAACTTACACAGTGCTGGTAAGAGCAACTTACACAGTGCTGGTAAGAGCAACTTACACAGTGCTGGTAAGAGCAACTTACACAGTGCTGGTAAGAGCAACTTACACAGTGCTGGTAAGAGCAACTTACACAGTGCTGGTAAGAGCAACTTACACAGTGCTGGTAAGAGCAACTTACACAGTGCTGGTAAGAGCAACTTACACAGTGTTGGTAAGAGCAACTTACACAGTGCTGGTAAGAGCAACTTACACAGTGCTGGTAAGAGCAACTTACACAGTGCTGGTAAGAGCAACTTACACAGTGTTGGTAAGAGCAACTTACACAGTGCTGGTAAGAGCAACTTACACAGTGTTGGTAAGAGCAACTTACACAGTGTTGGTAAGAGCAACTTACACAGTGCTGGTAAGAGCAACTTACACAGTGCTGGTAAGAGCAACTTACACAGTGTTGTGGTAAGAGCAACTTACACAGTGTTGGTAAGAGCAACTTACACAGTGCTGGTAAGAGCAACTTACACAGTGTTGGTAAGAGCAACTTACACAGTGTTGTAAGAGCAACTTACACAGTGCTGGTAAGAGCAACTTACACAGTGCTGGTAAGAGCAACTTACACAGTGTTGGTAAGAGCAACTTACACAGTGCTGGTAAGAGCAACTTACACAGTGCTGGTAAGAGCAACTTACACAGTGCTGGTAAGAGCAACTTACACAGTGCTGGTAAGAGCAACTTACACAGTGCTGGTAAGAGCAACTTACACAGTGCTGGTAAGAGCAACTTACACAGTGTTGGTAAGAGCAACTTACACAGTGTTGGTAAGAGCAACTTACACAGTGTTGGTAAGAGCAACTTACACAGTGTTGGTAAGAGCAACTTACACAGTGTTGGTAAGAGCAACTTACACAGTGTTGGTAAGAGCAACTTACACAGTGTTGGTAAGAGCAACTTACACAGTGTTGGTAAGAGCAACTTACACAGTGTTGGTAAGAGCAACTTACACAGTGTTGGTAAGAGCAACTTACACAGTGCTGGTAAGAGCAACTTACACAGTGCTGGTAAGAGCAACTTACACAGTGCTGGTTAGAGCAACTTACACAGTGCTGGTAAGAGCAACTTACACAGTGTTGGTAAGAGCACTTGCACAGTGTTGGTAAGAGCAACTTACACAGTGTTGGTAAGAGCAACTTACACAGTGCTGGTAAGAGCAACTTACACAGTGTTGGTAAGAGCAACTTACACAGTGCTGGTAAGAGCAACATACACAGTGCTGGTAAGAGCAACTTACACAGTGTTGGTAAGAGCAACTTACACAGTGTTGGTAAGAGCAACTTACACAGTGCTGGTAAGAGCAACTTACACAGTGTTGGTAAGAGCAACTTACACAGTGCTGGTAAGAGCAACTTACACAGTGTTGGTAAGAGCAACTTACACAGTGCTGGTAAGAGCAACTTACACAGTGTGGTAAGAGCAACTTACACAGTGTTGGTAAGAGCAACTTACACAGTGTTGGTAAGAGCAACTTACACAGTGCTGGTAAGAGCAACTTACACAGTGTTGGTAAGAGCAACTTACACAGTGCTGGTAAGAGCAACTTACACAGTGTTGGTAAGAGCAACTTACACAGTGTTGGTAAGAGCAACTTACACAGTGTTGGTAAGAGCAACTTACACAGTGCTGGTAAGAGCAACTTACACAGTGCTGGTAAGAGCAACTTACACAGTGTTGGTAAGAGCAACTTACACAGTGCTGGTAAGAGCAACTTACACAGTGTTGGTAAGAGCAACTTACACAGTGTTGGTAAGAGCAACTTACACAGTGTTGGTAAGAGCAACTTACACAGTGCTGGTAAGAGCAACTTACACAGTGTTGGTAAGAGCAACTTACACAGTGCTGGTAAGAGCAACTTACACAGTGTTGGTAAGAGCAACTTACACAGTGCTGGTAAGAGCAACTTACACAGTGTTGGTAAGAGCAACTTACACAGTGCTGGTAAGAGCAACTTACACAGTGCTGGTAAGAGCAACTTACACAGTGCTGGTAAGAGCAACTTACACAGTGCTGGTAAGAGCAACTTACACAGTGCTGGTAAGAGCAACTTACACAGTGTTGGTAAGAGCAACTTACACAGTGCTGGTAAGAGCAACTTACACAGTGCTGGTAAGAGCAACTTACACAGTGTTGGTAAGAGCAACTTACACAGTGTTGGTAAGAGCAACTTACACAAGTGTTGGTAAGAGCAACTTACACAGTGTTGGTAAGAGCAACTTACACAGTGTTGGTAAGAGCAACTTACACAGTGTTGGTAAGAGCAACTTACACAGTGTTGGTAAGAGCAACTTACACAGTGCTGGTAAGAGCAACTTACACAGTGTTGGTAAGAGCAACTTACACAGTGCTGGTAAGAGCAACTTACACAGTGCTGGTAAGAGCAACTTACACAGTGTTGGTAAGAGCAACTTACACAGTGCTGGTAAGAGCAACTTACACAGTGCTGGTAAGAGCAACATACACAGTGTTGGTAAGAGCAACTTACACAGTGTTGGTAAGAGCAACTTACACAGTGTTGGTAAGAGCAACTTACACAGTGTTGGTAAGAGCAACTTACACAGTGCTGGTAAGAGCAACTTACACAGTGTTGGTAAGAGCAACTTACACAGTGCTGGTAAGAGCAACTTACACAGTGCTGGTAAGAGCAACTTACACAGTGCTGGTAAGAGCAACTTACACAGTGCTGGTAAGAGCAACTTACACAGTGCTGGTAAGAGCAACTTACACAGTGCTGGTAAGAGCAACTTACACAGTGTTGGTAAGAGCAACTTACACAGTGCTGGTAAGAGCAACTTACACAGTGCTGGTAAGAGCAACTTACACAGTGCTGGTAAGAGCAACTTACACAGTGCTGGTAAGAGCAACTTACACAGTGCTGGTAAGAGCAACTTACACAGTGCTGGTAAGAGCAACTTACACAGTGTTGGTAAGAGCAACTTACACAGTGTTGGTAAGAGCAACTTACACAGTGCTGGTAAGAGCAACTTACACAGTGCTGGTAAGAGCAACTTACACAGTGTTGGTAAGAGCAACTTACACAGTGTTGGTAAGAGCAACTTACACAGTGCTGGTAAGAGCAACTTACACAGTGCTGGTAAGAGCAACTTACACAGTGTTGGTAAGAGCAACTTACACAGTGCTGGTAAGAGCAACTTACACAGTGCTGGTAAGAGCAACTTACACAGTGCTGGTAAGAGCAACTTACACAGTGCTGGTAAGAGCAACTTACACAGTGCTGGTAAGAGCAACTTACACAGTGCTGGTAAGAGCAACTTACACAGTGCTGGTAAGAGCAACTTACACAGTGTTGGTAAGAGCAACTTACACAGTGCTGGTAAGAGCAACTTACACAGTGTTGGTAAGAGCAACTTACACAGTGCTGGTAAGAGCAACTTACACAGTGTTGGTAAGAGCAACTTACACAGTGCTGGTAAGAGCAACTTACACAGTGCTGGTAAGAGCAACTTACACAGTGCTGGTAAGAGCAACTTACACAGTGCTGGTAAGAGCAACTTACACAGTGTTGGTAAGAGCAACTTACACAGTGTTGGTAAGAGCAACTTACACAGTGTTGGTAAGAGCAACTTACACAGTGTTGGTAAGAGCAACTTACACAGTGTTGGTAAGAGCAACTTACACAGTGTTGGTAAGAGCAACTTACACAGTGTTGGTAAGAGCAACTTACACAGTGCTGGTAAGAGCAACTTACACAGTGTTGGTAAGAGCAACTTACACAGTGCTGGTAAGAGCAACTTACACAGTGCTGGTAAGAGCAACTTACACAGTGCTGGTAAGAGCAACTTACACAGTGCTGGTAAGAGCAACTTACACAGTGTTGGTAAGAGCAACTTACACAGTGCTGGTAAGAGCAACTTACACAGTGCTGGTAAGAGCAACTTACACAGTGCTGGTAAGAGCAACTTACACAGTGCTGGTAAGAGCAACTTACACAGTGCTGGTAAGAGCAACTTACACAGTGCTGGTAAGAGCAACTTACACAGTGTTGGTAAGAGCAACTTACACAGTGCTGGTAAGAGCAACTTACACAGTGCTGGTAAGAGCAACTTACACAGTGCTGGTAAGAGCAACTTACACAGTGTTGGTAAGAGCAACTTACACAGTGTTGGTAAGAGCAACTTACACAGTGCTGGTAAGAGCAACTTACACAGTGTTGGTAAGAGCAACTTACACAGTGCTGGTAAGAGCAACTTACACAGTGTTGGTAAGAGCAACTTACACAGTGCTGGTAAGAGCAACTTACACAGTGCTGGTAAGAGCAACTTACACAGTGTTGGTAAGAGCAACTTACACAGTGCTGGTAAGAGCAACTTACACAGTGTTGGTAAGAGCAACTTACACAGTGTTGGTAAGAGCAACTTACACAGTGTTGGTAAGAGCAACTTACACAGTGCTGGTAAGAGCAACTTACACAGTGTTGGTAAGAGCAACTTACACAGTGCTGGTAAGAGCAACTTACACAGTGCTGGTAAGAGCAACTTACACAGTGCTGGTAAGAGCAACTTACACAGTGCTGGTAAGAGCAACTTACACAGTGTTGGTAAGAGCAACTTACACAGTGCTGGTAAGAGCAACTTACACAGTGTTGGTAAGAGCAACTTACACAGTGCTGGTAAGAGCAACTTACACAGTGTTGGTAAGAGCAACTTACACAGTGCTGGTAAGAGCAACTTACACAGTGCTGGTAAGAGCAACTTACACAGTGCTGGTAAGAGCAACTTACACAGTGCTGGTAAGAGCAACTTACACAGTGTTGGTAAGAGCAACTTACACAGTGCTGGTAAGAGCAACTTACACAGTGCTGGTAAGAGCAACTTACACAGTGCTGGTAAGAGCAACTTACACAGTGTTGGTAAGAGCAACTTACACAGTGTTGGTAAGAGCAACTTACACAGTGCTGGTAAGAGCAACTTACACAGTGTTGGTAAGAGCAACTTACACAGTGCTGGTAAGAGCAACTTACACAGTGTTGGTAAGAGCAACTTACACAGTGTTGGTAAGAGCAACTTACACAGTGCTGGTAAGAGCAACTTACACAGTGCTGGTAAGAGCAACTTACACAGTGCTGGTAAGAGCAACTTACACAGTGCTGGTAAGAGCAACTTACACAGTGTTGGTAAGAGCAACTTACACAGTGCTGGTAAGAGCAACTTACACAGTGTTGGTAAGAGCAACTTACACAGTGCTGGTAAGAGCAACTTACACAGTGCTGGTAAGAGCAACTTACACAGTGCTGGTAAGAGCAACTTACACAGTGTTGGTAAGAGCAACTTACACAGTGTTGGTAAGAGCAACTTACACAGTGTTGGTAAGAGCAACTTACACAGTGTTGGTAAGAGCAACTTACACAGTGCTGGTAAGAGCAACTTACACAGTGCTGGTAAGAGCAACTTACACAGTGCTGGTAAGAGCAACTTACACAGTGCTGGTAAGAGCAACTTACACAGTGCTCTTTTCTCAGTATTCTCCTACTGAATATCCCACGGTGTAAGTCCTTTGTTCTTGTGTTAGTTGTAAACATTTGCTACAGGTGGTTTTTATGCAAAACTACATGTAGTTCTTTGTCGCTGGCTGCTTCTTCAACTAGTTTATCTGCAAGTTCGTTTGTCTTCAATTCCATTGTGTGCTTAACCCACCAAAAATAAATTATCCAGTTTTGATTTGAGTGTAGAGATTTAAGAGAAGAAGATGCTTTAGACAGGAAGCTCGTACGACAAATCACTTTGGGTTGAAGGAGAAACACTGTTTTGTGCAACATTCCTCAAAAAAATTCTTCTTATGTGCCCAAACCATATCTGAAGGTAATTTATTTAATAATAACTTCAATTTTCTCGCATTATGTTGTGTCTAACTTTGTCCAATCATTAATATTTCACTGACCCTTCAAAAATCATTTCCATTAACAAGTGTTTTAATTGTAAGTTTTTAATTAATTTTCTATGTTTACCATTCAATATTTTTTATTTATTTATATGGTGTTCCATCATTCACCACTGTTGCTATTGCCCTAACTTTATTATTCATGTTCTTAATATATTTGCCTTCCCTATCCTCTTTATCTTTTATCTTAAAAAATAATAATAACAATTAAAATATTTTTATAAACAGGTTTACAATGTAATAAAACATCTTCCTGTGCCCAAAGCTTTTTTTAATTTTTATCTTCTTTCTCCTTTCTCTATCTTCCCATCCCAATTCTTCCAGACTTATCTCCCTCAAACCTCTTTTTATATCATCCATCCATTTAAATCTAGGTCTTCTCCTTCCTTTCCCAGGTGGAATCCATCCCAGGCGGAATAATAATAATAATAATAATAATAATAATAATAATAATAATAATAATAATAATAATATAATAATAATAATAATAATGGATTAGGCAATTGCCCGTTCTGGCTTCATAATGCATCAGCCCAACGTCTTCTAGGTCTTCCAACAACACGTCTTCCTCTTGCTTGATAATTTCTTGCTAACAACTCATTCCATCCATATGATCAATCCATTCCTGTCTGTAATTCGTGACCTTATCCAATAAAGACTGTACTTTCAATTCTTCTCTTATATATTCATTTCTTATTCTACCAAGTCTTGTACATCCTTTAACTTGTCTTAGGAACCTCATCTCCGCCGTCTGTATTCTATCCTTCTGTTTTTTCATTGGATCCCAAGTTTCACATCCATACAATATTGTGGGAACCGCCATAACATTATACATTTTTATCTTTGTTTCTTTTCTAATTTTATTTTTGAATGTCCTCTGTATTGTTCCACACACAGTCTGAAATTTATTTATTTTGGAGTCAATATCTCTTTCCACATTGTAGCCAACATCACAGCCCAAATATTTGAAACTAGACACCTGTTCTATACTTTGATTTTCTAAAATAATTTTGGATCTCACTGGATCTCTTCCCCTAAAAGCCATGGTCTTCGTTTTCCTTACAGAAATCTTTAGATCATATAATGTACATATTTCATTTAATGGATGCATAGATTTCTGTAAGTCGTCTTCATTGTTCTGTATTATGATTACATCGTCAGCAAATAGAAGATTATTTATGCACACTATATTATCTATTCTTATTCCTGGATTCACTAAAACTTTCCATTTATTTAAAATATCGTATATATATATATATATATATATATTAAACAAAGTGGGTGATAAACTACATCCTTGTCGTAATCCAGTATTTGTTTTGATTGTATCTGTTCTTTTGAATCCGGTATCTATAATTATATTTGTGTCTTCATATAATTTCTTTATTGTTTCAACAAGGCACAGCGGGTATCCTTTCATTCGTAATATTTCCCATAATTTTTGTCTGTTTACTCGATCGAAGGCCTTGTCCAAATCTATAAATCCTATGTGAGTTTTTAAGTTATGTTCTCTTCTCTTTTCTATGAGTTGTTTCAGTGTAAAGACATTGTCTATACATGACCTTCCCTTTCTGAATCCACTTTGATTTTCATTTATTATTACTTCTGTTATGTTTCTCAATCTATTATTTATTATTTTCGTATATATATTGTAGCCAGTATTCATTAAGCTAATCCCTCTGTAATTCTCGCAATTTCTCCGGTCTCCTCTTTTAAATATATTCTTCACAATTGCTGTTTTCCAAGTGGTTGGAATCCCATAGGTCTGCCAACATATATTAATTAAATTAAGTATTCATAGTTTACAGAATATTCCACTATATTTGACTAACTCCGTATTTATGTTATCTAACCCTGTTGCTTTCCTATTCTTAGTGGTTTTCAGAGCTATTTCTAATTCATTTATGTCTATTACATCAATATTTTCCACTTTTATTTCTTCCTCGTTGTTCTCTTTTCCTTCAATTTCCTCCTTTTTCCAAAGTTTTTCATAATGTTGTATCCATTCTTGTTCTGGGATTATATTCAATCTGGCAGAATCTTTCTCAGTTTGATTTAGATGTTTCACTAATTTATAACCTATTTCTTGTCTTCCATACATATCATGTTCTACTGAGCTTATAAATTTATCCCATGACTCCTGATGGGCTTTTCTTATAATGCTTTTAGCAATTCTCCTTTTCATTTTATATTCTTCGTAAGATTCTTCTGTTTTCAGTCGTAAATATGTATGATATGCTTTTTGTTTTTCATTCACTGCATTTTGTATATTCGCATTCCAAGTTCTCAAGCCCTTCCTATTTCTTATTCTATTTTTCTTTCCTAATATCTCATTTGCTGTTTTATGTATTACATTTGATATATTTTCCCATTCAATATTTATATCTTCTGACGTCGCTATCTCTGATATATATTTATTCATTCTCCTTTCGTAATGTTGTCTAATACTTTGATCTTGTAATAAATATTCTTTATATACTTCTTCTTGGTTTCTTTTGTTCTTTATGTTATTTTTCCGCCATTTAGCTATTATGTTTATTTTACTTATCACGAGATATTGATCAGAGTATATATCGCTGCCTCTATGTACTCTCACATCTGTTACTAAGGCTCCAAGCTTGTTGTTTACAATTAAATAGCCAATTATTGATCTTGAGTTATATCCACTTCTTGTATATTTATGTATGTCCTTTTTTCGGAAATAGGTATTCATTATTTGTAATTGATTATAGGTTGAAAACTGTCTCAAATCCTGTTCATTATCATTTATTGTTATTTATACATTATATCCTATTACATTAGGTATATGGACATTGCCTACTCTGGTATTTAAGTCTCCACTAATTATTAGATGAATATTTTGTATATTTATCAACTAATGTTTGTAATGTTTTATAATTTTTTTTTGTTTCTTCTTTCTTACCTTCCTCTGGGGCATACACAGCAATTATCATCATATATCCTCTTCAATTTTAAATCTGGCTATCAGGATTCTTTCATTTATAAACTCATAGCTATTCAATTTGTTCTTCCATTTTTCATCTATTAAAATTGCTACTCCACATTGCGCTCTTGTTGTATGTTCAAGTCCGCTATACAACATAGTATAGTGTTTTAAGTCCTTTGTTCCTTTTAGTTTCTTTTTTGTTTCTGTTATTGTTGCTATATTTCTTTATTTTTCTTTATTTCTATTTCTAATTCTTCTTCTTTTGTATTCAATCCCCTTACGTTCCAATTTCCTAATTTCAAAATGTCCTTTATTCCAAATCGTATCCTTTTATCTTGCTTGGGTCCGTTCCTTTTAAGACAATCCGGCTGATTTCCATGACGCTTCTCAGTAAGATGAATGTCTCTTGGAAGCGTTACGAACGCGCTTCGCAGGACAAGGATGGTGGAAGGGCTACTTCCTCTGAACCTTCAAACATGCTCCTCTGGGTATCCACCCCCCAAGAGAGGGCTGCTTCTTCCGCTCTTCAAGCCCTACAAGTTTAGCTGTGCTATTCCTTTTCGCCCTGTTGACCTTTGAAGACTTGACGAAGATGTGGCCGCCCAATATGGATACAGACGCCATTCCCTCGTTGTGAGCTATACTTAGTTCCCCTCGCCTCTTACCCACCAGCAAGATTAACCTAAGTCAATCTTCCCCAGTAGGGTCGTCTTGGTTCATCGGGTACTAAGCCCCCCCACCACGTCAAGTTGATAGCTCTTGGGGGGGTAATAATAATATTAATAATAATAATATAATAATAATAATAATAATAATAATAATACAACTGACAGGTATTGGAATTCTACGAAAACAGAAGTAAAGTTCCAGTGGATACTATGAAGTGGATTGACGAAGTCAAAAAGGACTTAAATTGGCATGAATTACTAAAGAAGATCCCAAACAGATATATATTTAGAATTAAGGTGAATAAGTGGCAAGTTGACCAAGAGGACAAACCGAAGAAAAAAACTGGAACAACTTGGACAGAAGCAGCCATACTTGTTGATTTCTCAGAAAATTATACCTACAAAGAACAAAATGAGATCCAGGCAGTTCATTGGAAAAATTGGCATAGGACCTACCTCAATATTAACTGCTGTTGCCTAGTTTAGATGGAAGGTGACATAAGTTCAGAAGAAATACTTGGTTCTAGTGTAAGGTTATGTTATAGATGTTTGCTATAGAAAAGTTCTTTTTTTAACTATAGTGAATTGTTCCAAAATTTGAGGTGATAAAAATTTTCAGTTGCACCAGCAGGTAAAAGAAATAAGCCTATACATTTAGCAATGTGACACTGCTTACTCGCATAATTGGATTTTGATATAAAATTGAATTTACTTGAATCGTACCATGGAAAGGGGGCTATAAATGCGATTGGCGGCCAAGTAAAACGGATGGCACAGATGTATGAAAAATCGGGAAAGATGATACAAAATGCAGAATTATGTAATGTGAGCTGTAAACCCATCCAAATAACTGGAGTCACAAAATTATATAGAAGAAGGAAAGAATTTTTTAGAAAAACAATTTGAATATCTTGCATCTATCAAAGACTCATTGCGTATACAACGTGAAAGCGTTGGACCCGTATGTTATAGAGTATGCACAACTGTCAACAATCAGCGCAACAAATTCATAAGTTCGTGTGTAAAAAAAACTGAATGGCGTGACAGGCATAGAAAGTCTTGGCTGCTAATCTCACATCCAAATAGGCCTATATCAATCACAGAGGTGGACAATCACCTAACCAGCATATAGCGTGACATGTGGTCAGCATGTCGGATACTCTAGCCGTTATGCTAGTTTTCTCGACCGCAACCGCTAAATATTGTAGCTGCCCAAATTGTTCATGATTCTGGGCGGGCACCAATCCCATTATGGCTGAAATTCCACGAGAAAATTTCTTCTCTCATGGGGCTCGAATCGGTGCTCTCTATTGAGACATCTTGATTCAAACCATTCATTTACAGCGTGGGACTTCATGCGTGACAGGAAACATTATTTTTATTTCTGGGTCAAGTCAGGTCAAGTTACGGCGAAGACTAGAGAGAGAAATGTTTGAATAAGCGAACTCATATACATCAATGTTATGATGTGAGTCATCAGAACTCGGGTTAATTGGAGTTATGTTTTTATGGTTGTTTAAAAGTAGAATTCAATATGTC
The DNA here is from genome assembly GCA_030220185.1 of Diploptera punctata. Taxonomy (NCBI): domain Eukaryota; kingdom Metazoa; phylum Arthropoda; class Insecta; order Blattodea; family Blaberidae; genus Diploptera; species Diploptera punctata. The sequence goes on along the minus strand of JASPKZ010001618.1, from coordinate 2,376,117 downwards.
AGCAATTGTTTACTATATTAATGCGATTTACGATAACTTGTTTTGAAGGTACATGCACTCTGATAAATAACTAACTTATTAAGAATGTGTATACATGTTCTGGGGGGATTAATTTTTTCATTTCAGTGGTTCAATCTAGGATTAAAAAATATTAAATCTTACATCAGGTAAACTGTAATAAACTCCACTCCAAGCGCGACAGGCCCAGAAGGCCCTTGGTCTACCAACGGGCTGCTGACCTCACGTCCACATCACAGAGGTAGACGATCATAAGCCAGTGTAGTGATGATATGTGGTCAGCATGTCGGGTCACCCAGCCGTTATAATTGGTCTTATCAACTTGAAGACGTTATTTATTGTAGCTACCCAAATGCTTCACGATGCTGGATGGGCACCTGTCCCATACTGGCCGAAATTCCATGACAAAATGTCTTCCTCCATTGGGACTCGAACCAGCGCAAATCCCATAGTTCTGCGCCACTTGCCTTAACCACTCGGCTATGGCGCCCGACTAAATTGTATTCAGTTTATACATATATATATATATATATATTTATTTATTTATTTATTTATTTGTGATGGATTTAGTTATCTAATTTTGTTTAATAATAGAGTCAATATCATTGTGAATTGTGGTTGATAATATTTTCAAGAAATTAATCGTGTTTTTATTAAATAAATGACTATTATTTTGAATTCTGGTAACTAAGGTAAACAAGCCTTAGTTACCCATAAAAATTATTACAAATATCTTGTCGAGTATAGACGTGTTTTGTAGAGCTCTGAGTTTTTTCTTTCGGTAAACCTAGGCAGAAGATAGCAACTAGTGAAGAAGGTCCAGACAGCGAAATAATAATAGCTGCAAAGAACATGTTTGAAGAGCTAAAGTCATCTTTGCAGCGGGAAGTCAGTGACCTTAAGAAATCTGTCGAATTCATGTACGACAAATTTGATAGTCTACAATCACAGTTGAAACATGCGAGAAAAGAACTCAAAGAGACAGAGGAAGAATTAAAACTTTTGAGAGGAGAAAATGAGATCTAAAAAGATAATTGGATGATCTACAGCAGTACATGCGCAGGGACAACATTATGTTGTATGGAGTTCCTGAATCAGAGGAGTCGGTGTACGATGATATAAATTCTATATCAAACACAATAGTCGTTGTAGAATTAACCAAAGACATCAGTATTGCTCATCACTAGAGCGAGGAATTATATGAAGAAAATTATACGAAAATATGAAATCGTAAAGACAAAATATGAAAAATATGAAAATTATGACGCAAAAATATTATGAAACTACTATTTTCCAAACTTGTTACATATATTTATATACATAGGCCCACTATAACTTATAAGCCTAAGTGTACATAGCATCACATAAATGAGACAAACAGAACTTATTTATAGCTCAAGAAATCAAGATGTTCACTGTACTTCAATTTTAAGTAGCTTTTTCGTTAATTTTATCTAAATATCATATTCATGATCTGAAACAATTTTAATGGATCACGCCATAATATAGTTGTATAAGGAAACGTGGTACAAACAGGAAAGTCGTGGGATCGAGTCCTGATATGGTCAAGATTTTTTAGCTGGACCAGACCTTCTGGTGGCTTTGTGAACCTGGGGTCGACTCAGATATTATTGAAAGTGAGTACTAGATGCATGTTCTGGGCACAAATGCGGCCATCAGGCAGATCCAACAATCCGGCGGACATCTCATGCCTATTGTCTAGAAAGATGGGAGCTTCAACATGCCACTATCCCAACGGCCTCCTAAGATTGTAGTGGAATCACTTTACCTTTATAAATCAAAACTGAGAGTTTATATATAATATAATTAATTAATGTATTGAATGATATTTAATTATGAAATCTAAACATAGGCCTATACAAGAACAAAAACATTGTAACCAAAACAAACAGGTTTCCATGAAATCTAGCACTAACAAAAGTTTAGAGCAGATATAGTTTGGATTATTGCTATTTTAGCATTGCATAAAAAAACTCCTGGCACGACAGGCCTACAAGGTCCTTAGCCTACTAGCCGGCTGCTGGCCTCACAACCATATGTGTCAATCACAGAGGTAGATGATCATCCAGCCAGTGTAGGGGTGACATGTGGTCAGCATGTCGAGTCCCGCAGCCATTACAGCTGATTTTCTCTATCTGGAGCCGCTACTTATTGTAGCTACGCAAATGCCTCTTGATGCTAGGTGGGCACCGGTCCCATACTGGCCGAAATACCATGAGAACATTTCTTCCCCCATGGAGACTCGAACCAGTGCAAGTCCCGTAACTCTGCGCCAAGGCTTGTTACCTTAGCCACTCGGCTACGGCATGTTAAATTCCTGTAGATACAAATGTAACAATAACATTAAATTGGATGATTTAGAATAAAAGTAAACCATTCCAATATGTCATATTTGGAGATACAAGATGTTAAATGTTATTAGTCCATAATTGATTCTAGGGATTGTTTCAGAACTCTCTTTGCAATCACAATTAGGCTACATCTAATATTGAACTACAAACATGGTGAAATATAGTTAAAAATTATTTTAACATCTTTTTTTTGTCTTTTTCATTAAATGGGTCTAACATAGTGTCCATAGTCTTGGTGTAATTGTGCTCTTTGAACAATCCAATTGTCAATTCTGTTTGTAATCCACGGTTAGAAGTTTTTTCTATATTTTCTAATAGTACATTATAAGGCCTGTCTATAAGAATTGTTTTGCACGATTGAAAATTATGCTCAACATCACAGGATTTTATGGCAAACATACTTGTATCATGCCATATTTGATAGTTTGACGTCCTTACCTAGACCTACATGAACTTTACTAATTTCACAAAGCACTGCTTCAAGTTTTAGCAGCAGCATTCTTTCCTACATTTAAATGCTGTAATCTGTTCACAAAGTATGGACAGCTCTCCAGGTAGCAACAACGAGCTGACAGCTATTATACCCGACTATAGAATATTCCAACATTGTTCTTCTACTTATTCATCTGGGCTCATGTTCTTGTCTGGGGATCGAGTTTAGGACAAAAACCTCCATCCTACACGTCACTCTGTGACTCCTCATCCAATTATTTGCTTTTATAAAATCTATCTATCTTGTTCAGAAGGAATACTGAAGAATTTTCTCCTGTCTACCACATTACACTGTAAAAAATTACATAAATACATTCGTTTCAAGAAATATTTTAATGAATTCCTAGAACTTTTATTAGAAAAAATACCGGAATTTCAAAGTTGAAAAATATGAATGAGTATGAAATTTTCACTAAAATATGAACATTTTGCTAAAATATTATGAAATATGAAGTTCTTTGTTGGTCTTGTTTGATTCTACACATCATAAAATGTAAAGATACATAATCTCAGCGCTCTCTGACAAATAATTTAAAACATGAAATTTCATAAAATTCCTCGCTCTACTCATCACCTTCCATCAAAAACTGGAAAAGCGCGTGCTATTGTAGTCAGGTTTTTCAAAAGGAAATCCAGAGACGAATGGTTAACAAAGTTTCGTCATGAGGCAAAAAAAAGACAATGATGGTCCAAGTATTAGCGGCTTCAAAAATCAAGACGGCATGGAAGGAGGGACGTATCAATGTCGGAGACCAACTAACAATGGCGACAAGACAACTACTCAACATGACAAGGGATGCGGCCAAGCAGAAGGGTTACCAATTTGTGTGGACACGTGATGGAAACATTTTTGTAAGACAAAATTAACTCAGCCAGGTGAGTAGGATTAACTGTCCACAGGACAAATAATTTGTAAAAATTTCGTGTATAGTTTTGTAGTCACGAAATTCGATTGGCTTGACAATGGCTTGTAATACATTGTTAGATGAAATTGATCTCCACACTTTCAATAATAATCCAAAAACAACCATATTTAATTACATCACTGAATGCAATGAGTATATTAATACCATTTTATCAGACTTCAAACTACTTCATATGAACATTCGTAGTATAAATAAATATTTTTCGGAATTCTGTGTTCTTACTCGAAAACTTTTCATATTCTTTTGATACCATAACGCTCACAGGAACATGGCTTGATCACGATTCCGGTTTTGATATCAATGGCTATAAAATTGTTAAGAATAATAAGTATAATAAATGTGACGGCGTAATTGTTTATATAAAAAATGGTATTCAAGTCTCTTTGAATGATGTTGATATATCTCACTGAAATTCTATACATCTAAATTTACTATTAATTAATATCCCAGTTGTTCTAAGTGCAATATATAGATCCCCAAATCTTTGTAAATTCAGCTTCGTAGAACAATATGAAAGGTTCTTGTTTTCCTATAAAAAAGTCAATAACCACATTATTGTAGGCGAAATTAACATTAAAATTTTTGAAAACAAGTTAGATAATTGTGGAAACATATACATGGATGTAGTGAACGAATATGGATTAAAAATACCTCAATTCTACCACTAGGCCATCATCCAAAACTGACTAAGGTTTGGATCATATATTTTTAAAGACAATTAATAATATAAATTTTAAACCGGGGGTATATAGTAGTGCTATAACAGATCGTTATATGGTTTTTGCTTTATTTACGAGCACACATAAAACTTCAAACAAAAAACATTTTGAGCCCTCTCAGAATTACGAACAAATTATTAATTATAAATATCTAATAACCCAACTTAAACATGAATTGGGAGCCGATTTTGAACTGCACAGATGCGGAATTAAGTTTCAGTATGTTTTGTAAAACCATAAGTAATTACATCTCCAAATCTTCTACTACTGTCTCATCTATTTCCAGCAAATACAAAAAAAAAAAAAAATTAAACCTTGGATTACAACTGGCATTGTTAAATCAATAAGAACTAGATATAAAATTGCGAGGTAAATAAAACGTGAACCCTTGAATACTGAATTATTTAACAATTATAAATTATATAGAAATATGTTAACACGTGTGATAAGATCTTTGAAAATTAAATATTATTCAGAGAATTTTACAATAACAAAAATGACCCTAAAAAGATTTTGTCAGACAGCCAATGAGACCACTGATACATTTTCAAGTAAAAGTCTTCAATCAATGAAATCATAAATCAGAATGGTCAAAAAATACAGAATAAAAATGATATTGCTAATGAATTTAATGAGCATTTTAATAAGATAGGACGCAACATTTCTGCTAACATAAATAAGAAAATATTTAATTCTTCTCACTACAATTTGGAAAATAAGGTTATCACGTCCTCAAAGTTTTTATTCCCTGTGAGCGAAAACGAAATTACCAACATTATAAAATAATTTGTGGAAAGCAACGGGAAGCTACCACACCTATAATTCCCTAGTAAAGCTGCAAAGCTTAGCATGAAAATACTATGATTGCAGTGAAAGACCTGCCCTCGGGCAGAATTACTATGGATGGATGGATAAAATAATTTAAAAATAATGTATCTCCAGGAATAGACGGAATAACAAATCCATCCAACCATAGTAATTCTGCCCGAGGGCAAGTCCTTCACTGCAATCTTATCATTTTCATGCTACGCTTGCAGCTTTACCAGAGAATTGTAGGAGTTGCTTTCCACACCGGTGAAGGATGATGATGATACGAATTATGATGGTGATGATGGCCATATGATTTCGGGGACTGTTTGGGCCTTAAAGTTTTCCTGACATTTGTCGTACAGTTGAGGAAAAACCCCGATAAAAATCTCACCCGGAAAAATTGCCCCGACCGGGGATCGAACCCGGGCCCGCTGTGTGACAAGTCAGCACGCTACCTCGAGACCACAACGGTTGACGAATAACAAATAATGCCCTTAAACTTATTGTCGAAACTGTAGCAAAACCACTTATCTACGTATTTAATGTGTGTATTTCTCAAGGAATCTTTCTATCAGCTCCAAAACGTGCCGTGATTGTTCCAATACACGAAGCCGGAGACAAAAATAATCTTAGCAACTATAGGCCCATAACACTTTTACCAAGTTTTTAAAAAAATCTTTGAAAAATGTATAAAGACACGATTAATGAATTTCTTGCAAAAAAAACTGTTTGTTAAACAGAAATCAATTTGGTTTCAGATATAATATAAGTACAGGGGATGCAATTATGACTGTCACCTCAAATATAATTCATAACTTAGATTCAGAAACTAAATGCCTAGGAATTTTCTTAGATCTCCAAAAAGCCTTTGATACAGTAAATCACAGCATTCTGCTGAATAAATTAGATAAAATTAGCATTAAAGGAACCGCCTTAGAACTATTTAATTCGTATTTAAGTAGTAGAACCCAAACAACAAAACTCGACGAAAAATACAGTAATATACGTAATATTGATAAGGTGTCCCTCAAGGAACTGTTTTAGGACCAAGTTTATTCCCAATTTATAATAATGATTTACTAAAAATTAACTTAGAAACATTTTCTGGTTCTATATATTCATATGCTGACGACACGGTTGTCTTATTTTCCGGCTCTACATGGACCGAAACCATACATAGTGCTAATAAAGGAATCAATGTAATTAAAGAATGGCTAGACACAAATTTACTTTCTTTGAATATCTCAAAAGCTATTAATTCCTTTTTCATTAACATCACGCCGTATATATGAATTTCATTAAAACCCCAGTCTCAATATTACAATATACAATTGTAATAGCGCATATTGCACATGTCCATCCTTGAGAATATCAACACAAGTGAAATATCTAGGTATTAAAAATAGATCAATATTAAGATATGATAAACATGCTTCCTTGCTGTGTAACAAACTACGTAAAACTATTCACAAATTTATCACCCTTCGATCATATTTACCAATGTATGTATTGCGAACTGTTACTTAGCTCTGGTTCAATCGATACTCCAGTACGAAATATTAGGTTGGGGTAGAAGCGAAATATTAGGTTGGGGTAGAAGCGCAAATTCTATCCTTTCTCCCTTAACATTACTACAAAAACGAATCATAAAAATCCGCTTGCAGAAACCTTTAGATTACCCTACAAAATTTAATTTATGTAGAATTCAACGTGGCAAATATTAAACAAATATTCAAGCATACATTGCTTACTTATTTTCATAAAAATAAATAACGAATTTAAAGAGCGCAATCGAAGTTTTTACAGCACCAGACAGAATACCAAAATTTTGTACAACTGCTGGATCTAAACATAGTAGATATCTAGGACCCAAATTATATAATGAATTAATTAGATCCAATCCAGATCTAAGCAAACTAAACACAGCTAGTTTAAAAAAATATTCACTTTTAATTAATCAATTAATTAACTGAATAAAATTAATCATTTGAATATTTTAAAATAATAAATATGAAGCATCTATTTTTTTATAATATTATAAATCAATATATTACTAGTTACTTTCTTCTGTATTATTTGTTTTATTCCATCACATTATATGGTTTATAATATTTTATGTACATCATTCTCCTCTGAACTAATTTTTATGTTAGAATAATTCTTATTCCCAATAAATTGTTATTTTTTTATTTGTATGTGTCACAATTTGTGTAAAAATGAACTGCACCCGAGCATTAGCAATTGCTCTTTCGGGTGTCAATACTGTATATAACATTTATTTGTTAATAAAATTTTGTTATTATTATTATTATTATTATTATTTATAATTGTAGACTTTCACGGCCGGCGTCTTGATCCATATTTGGTTCGTCTTCCGGGCTTATAGGCCGTGGTCTGGTTGTCTTCTTACTCGACGTTTCATCTACTGCTGCGGTAGACATCATCAGGAGATACTGCGTGCTTTCTGTGAACTCCTCAACAGTCGGCTGCAGACTGGTGGTAGGTCGTTGGAAACTGTCTCTCTGTTTATAGCTAAACCCCGGGTGGAGGGGAGGTTTTCTGCGCGCACCGAGTTGTGCGCTGTATTGCCGTGTGCCGAAGTCATAGGCTTCGTTGTCGTGTTAAGCAGTGCTGGGATCCAAATTTTGTTTATCTTCAAGGTTTCTTCTTTTTTGTTGAAGGAATTTTTATGTTTGTATATTTCTATGGCTTCTCTGTATAGTCTGGTGTAGTAATGTGATGTTTGTGATAATACCTGGGTATCTTCAAATCTTATAATATGTTGTTGGTTGTTCATACAGTGTTCCGCTACGGCCGATTTTTCATTTTGTTTTAACCTGCAGTGTCTCATGTGTTCTTGTAATCGTGTGTTGATCATTCTCTTTGTTGTACCGATGTACACCTCTCCACAACTGCACGGGATACGATATATACCGGCATGACTCAAAGGATCTCTAGTGTCTTTGGCTGGGCGCAGTATATTGCTGATTTTTTGTGTTGGTTTGTAGGTTGTTGCTATGTTGTATTTCTTTAATAATCGTCCAATTTTCTCTGTTGTTGTTTTGATATAAGGTAGGTAAACCTTACCATTTGTCTCTTCCTTGTTTTCGTTTTCGGGCCTATATTTCTTTGGATTTATGGCTCGACGAAAATTTGTTTTACTGTATCCATTGGTAAGAAAAGCTGCATGGAGATGATTGATTTCTTCTTGCAGATACTGTGGTTCCGAAATCCTTTTGGCTGGTTGAACGAGCCAAAAGGATTTCGGAACCACAGTATCTGCAAGAAGAAATCAATCATCTCCATGCAGCTTTTCTTACCAATGGATACAGTAAAACAGATTTTCGTCGAGCCATAAATCCAAAGAAATATAGGCCCGAAAACGAAAACAAGGAAGAGACAAATGGTAAGGTTTACCTACCTTATATCAAAACAACAACAGAGAAAATTGGACGATTATTAAAGAAATACAACATAGCAACAACCTACAAACCAACACAAAAAATCAGCAATATACTGCGCCCAGCCAAAGACACTAGAGATCCTTTGAGTCATGCCGGTATATATCGTATCCCGTGCAGTTGTGGAGAGGTGTACATCGGTACAACAAAGAGAATGATCAACACACGATTACAAGAACACATGAGACACTGCAGGTTAAAACAAAATGAAAAATCGGCCGTAGCGGAACACTGTATGAACAACCAACAACATATTATAAGATTTGAAGATACCCAGGTATTATCACAAACATCACATTACTACACCAGACTATACAGAGAAGCCATAGAAATATACAAACATAAAAATTCCTTCAACAAAAAAGAAGAAAACCTTGAAGATAAACAAAATTGGATCCCAGCACTGCTTAACACGACAACGAAGCCTATGACTTCGGCACACGGCAATACAGCGCACAACTCGGTGCGCGCAGAAAACCTCCCCTCCACCCGGGGTTTAGCTATAAACAGAGAGACAGTTTCCAACGACCTACCACCAGTCTGCAGCCGACTGTTGAGGAGTTCACAGAAAGCACGCAGTATCTCCTGATGATGTCTACCGCAGCAGTAGATGAAACGTCGAGTAAGAAGACAACCAGACCACGGCCTATAAGCCCGGAAGACGAACCAAATATGGATTATTATTATTATATTATTATTTTCCAATATTGTTATTTTAACACAGTTCCAATAATGGATCATATAATATTATAATGATATTGTGAAAAGAATGTTTGTACTAGAATAGTGTAGTGGTCTTGCACGCTCGTAAAGAATACGAGAGGTCCACGGTTCGATTCCTGGTTCAGACATTAATTTTTCTTTTCACAATATCATTAAAATATTATACTCCCAGTGCTTACTCTTAGAATTATGGCTAGACTTTTATGTTTGTTAGCCATCTCGGCGAATGCGTGACTAGCGCGCACAGCTACCTCGACTGGGATCTTAGGTTCGAATCCTGACGGTTGCGGTAGGTTATTGGTGGTGGGCCACATCAGGGTTATTTTTTCTCAGTGTTATCCCGTTTCCAAAAAGTCATCCCACCAACACTCTCCACTCCTATTTCTTCACCCACCATGTCATTTCATCTCCATTAATTAATTTCATGTCATCTTTCACCTCATCTCATGTTAGGTAAAAAATAGCTGGTGTAGCAAATGACAGGTGTTTAAAATATGTCGTTCTGGAGAGTGCACTCGTACTTTTCCCATTACTCCGAGCCTGTGTGAGAACATGGGATAGAATAGAGTCAAGAGAGGGTCATTGCCCTCCTTGAGGCATTTGGGCCCAGCCCAAGTAAATGGCGGTATGAGTGATGTGTGGGAATTCTTGATGTGTGTTGAACCGAAACACCATAACAGTAAAATTAATCTAAAATAGGTTTGCCGTGATAGGATGTTCAAAATCCTGAGTCCATCTTTACTTTCCTAATCTAATATTTATGTTTGTTTATTTCCGTGGCTCATACAGCATGAAAATATAACGAATTTTATAAATTAATGTTAAACGTTCCATAAAAGTAGGTAGTATATGACATATTGGTGTTAGTCAGTTTTTTTACAAAAATGAGTAAAGTACGCGGTTGTAAAGATGAAACTGCAAACTGTATATCAGTTACATTAACAATTGATACCATCAAGAAGGACAATAAATATCTCCATGATTATCAATATTAAGCTAACTCGATTCTTTGTAAACTAACTAAACACTGTTTTTTCTCAAAATGAACAAAAAGACTTACACCATTATGACATACCCCTTCATATGAAAAATGTTTTTCAAACTAATTATGTTTATCGTTTGTCAATATTTTGGACTTTAGTAAAAAATGTTGCATTGTAGATCACATTTTTCAATCTATATATATATATATATATGTGTGTGTGTGTGTTGCGTGTGTGTGTGTGTCCACCGCTCTGGTCTTGAGGTAGCGTGCTGCCTTGTCATGCAGCGGGGGCCCGGGTTCGATCCCAGGTCGGGGCAGTTTTTCTAGGTGAGCTTTTATCGGGGTTTTTCCTCGCCCGTAAGACAAATGTCAGGAAAAACTTTAAGGCCCAAACGGTTCCCGAAATCATATGGCCATCATTATCATGATGAATCTTATCATCATCTTATCTTCATCTCTATGGAAAGCAACGGGAAGCTACCACACCTACAATTCCCTAGTAAAGCTGCAAGCATAGCATGAAAATGCTATGATTTCAGTGAAGGACCTGCCATCGGGCAGAATTACTATGGATATATATATATATATATATATATATATATATACAGTAAAACTTGCTCAAAGTGGAATCGCATGGGACCAATTTTTTCCCCACATTGGACAAAATTCCGTATTATAAAAAGAACTAAAACTTATTAATAATCTTAGATTATAGAACACCATATATGTCTTTTTACATACCTTGGATTAAATTGTAGTTCCGCTGCCGTTGAAAAGTGAAGTATAGTATGTATGAGCGACTTCGACGGTAACGCGTGAAAAAAAACTCCCATTTCGTCAGCGTTAAAAATGTTTCTTAGGCGCTTATCCTGAAATTCAAGTATGCAGTTTCGGTTTTCGCTCACTAACTACACTTTCGTCCACATTCTTTGATTCCCCGAAAATGTCATTCCACACTATATTGTGTCGCTTTTAAAGCTGTCCAGCCAACCTGAAGATTCCTTGAAATCGTTATTCCCTAAGGGATTTAACAAGAGCTAGAGCTTGACTTTGGAGCATCGGTCCGGAAATATTTGGAGATTTATCTTCAATCACTTTCACGTTTTCGCTTAATGAGAATGATACGTACGTTTCAGCCATCTTTATTCCGTAAATTCAGAACGCTAACTGTGAAAGATCAGTCTCAGAACAACTAATTTAAGATTTTATAGCGCAATTGTTATTTGCAAGACAGGTATCTGTGTTTCGCATAACGGGTGTGCAATGAGGCCGAATCTATACAGTAAAAGCTCCTTATTCGCGGGTCACATGTTCCGCAAATACAGAAACCGCGAATATGGAATGGTATTTGTATGGGCATATAGGGGATACGTTCCAAGGTTACAGAACAAAATAAACATTATCAAAATAAAATAAGTTAATGAGAGATTTTGAACAATTCCTATTAATTATTACTGTCAGATTTAGGCAAGGACTTAAAGAACATAGTAATTTGTTCCTGTTTTGCCACGTTTAAAAGGTCTTTCAATTAAGATTGATATTCAGCTGTGAATTCTGCGATATAATTCCTTACTTTGTCTTCGGATTTCTTGATTCATTAACATTGAAACAGCGTGATACAGACGCAAACGACTCGCCAACGCGTATAAACGGTCAAGCAATTTTATTTTTACTTTAAGCGGCAACACTTTTTTTTTCTCTTCGGTAATAATTATTTTTCTTTCGTTTACTCAACATTATAAACTGGGAACAAAGCACAAGATACACGTGTTATTGCAACGAACAAGTTGAAACAATAATATACCGATCGTGGCGATGGAGGCGTTTATCAAAGTATATATCGGCAGCTTTTAACAATGAACTTTAGGGTCAGTGACAATTAAGTTTGTTTTATTTTGATATTTAATTTGTCCATTTGGTTTGAATCACTATTTTGAAAGTCGTCTAGGCACCTGCCTTCAGTAAAAAAAAAAAAAACTGCTCATGGATAATAAATGTATATACCTTTCCGCTTGTCGAGGGTTCAAGTCCCGTTGGGGTCAGGATTTTTAAACTGACCCAAACCCTCTGGCGGCACTATGGCCCTGGGGTCGACTCAGCCTCTAACGGAAATGAGTACCAGACGCTTGTTCTGGGGTAAAGGCGGCCGTCACGCAGAGCTGACAACCCGGCTGACATCAAGTGCCGATTGTCTAGAAAAAGTGGGAGCCTTAACCTCCTACTACTACCCCAAAGGCCTCCTGAGGCCTGTTGTGGGATCACTTTACCTTTACCTTTACCTTTCCGCTTTATAATTTTTTTCATGAATTGTGTTGAAATGTTCCTTCCGTTTCCGCGTTGGACAGATTACGTTCTATAAAAAAATACACGTAAGATTATTATTATTTTGCCGGGACCAATACTTTTGCTCACATTGGACAGATTTCCGCATTATTCACGTTCCGGATTAAACAGGTTTTACTGTATGTATGTATATGTACATAATAACCATCTCCGAATTAGTGTAACTGTTACATTGTAATATGTGATTTATAATATAAATAACCAGTGATGGGAAACAGTTACTTGATAATTATTAATTCAGGATGCATAGCAATTAAAATAATGCGATGTGTACCTGTGATTAAGCGAGTTGGAATTGATCCCTCCTGAATAATAACTAGGGGATGATTCATGAGACATATTTCAACCCTGACGCGACATGTATATGCATTTGGTTTGGTTTGGTGACGTTCCTGATATGGAAATTATGTATTTGAATCCACCCTCACACCCCTCCATTAGTGCTGGTACTGAATATTCCAAGAGAGATTAGATCCTGGCCTCATCTTATGCGCGCTTCTACACTCTCTGTATACACCAGATTGGTACCCTTTCACATATCAATTTAAAAATAACATTTTAAAAAAGTGCCAGTTTGCGTTAAGAGAACCTACAGATTTAAAATGCTACAATATATGAAACTAGAGTCGGAAGTAAGTAGGCTATCGATAAAAGTAAGTAGACATATGGTCAAACGTAGAAAGTGGAAAATAAGAACAACACTCATTCATGAATAAATAAATATGTTAACAAATTGCAATACCATTAATTCTTAATAATCGACATAATTAAGTTAATGTATAATGTAATTGTATTGTTATCTAATTGTAATATTATTGTGTTTTCTTTTTTGTCTTAAGTATATTATTACCAAACATCAACTTATTGTAACGGACTGTGGAGAGCACGTACGGCTTACTGCCTGTGCGACCCATATTTGCAAATAACATTGTATGTATCTTACTTTTAGTCTAATAAAGTCCTTATGTATATATACATTATTAAAAGGGACACTTAACAAATTACGGACATTTTGAAGCAACGGCATAATTGTAAAACCAAACTAACTCGCTGGCACTATCAAACCTGTCTGTTCATGACCGCGCGGACATAAGCATTCCATACAACCCGACACTGAGCCAATCATTCCTATGTAAATCTTATCGGTCACATAATTGTTATTGTATTTCACCTGGACCTACCTACTGGGTGCTTCCCCTCTGGATTGTCTATAAGAAGTTTCCATATCCCTCTTTTATTCCTGCCACATGTCCTGCCCAACGAAAACTACCAGACTTAAGTGTTCTTCTTACATCTGAATTGTGTCAGTGAGTTTATTTAGTTAGTGCAATATAAACATTTCATTTTCTGCCGCCAAAAATGCTAAAATTATTCTTAAATAAAAACAATTAATTAAATCTTCTGCAGACTTCATATAAAAGCCCCCTAAAACCTAATAGACTTATTTTTTTTATATTGGACCATAATTAATGTTTTCACATTATATTTTTCTTTCAAAACTTCTAAGAACTTTAGAATAAACAATATTTACAGTGAAAATATTATTCATGGCTTGTGTCACTACCTTCGTATACGTTGGTACTAATTCCGAAACATCCCCTTCTCATCTATAGGCTGTTTTAAACAATTAAAATTAACCGTACTAACATTCACATTTATCTATTTCAATTTTATACTAAATTTATGTTTTCATTTATATGGTATGTTTCAAATTAATGTTGTATTGTCTCGGAGGAGGCTTTGACATTAAGCTGATCACTCATTCGGGGAGGGTCTCCATGTCCTTGTGTGATTGAAAAAGTACGTGTGTGATCCACAGTTTAAAATTGCTCTCTCTCTCGACAGGTCGAGTCACTGTAAGGTCCTATTGGCGTGTGTAATATAAGACGTGTATTTAAGGTTGGAGCTTAAATAATAAGTTTTAATTTATGTTTTAATTTCAATGAACGACATCTATTCAAAAATGAAACAGGAAATTGATAATACAAACGTATTTATTTATGCAGATGAGTTGGAAAACTATGAAATAGAATTGTTCGAAGCAACCTGTTTTAATTTCTGCTCTGATGTGTTCAGAATACTAAAAATGAGGAGCTTTCTTTATCACATAAGCAGGAACTGGTAAAGATAAATCGATAAAGATCGAGGCGAAACACAACTGCTATTGATTGTAAAACTGAATTCATCGAAACCTGATTGGTCATTGACTCCCATTTGGGGCATGATTTAAATAGACAAATAATTAAGGAAGCTTGACTTAAGAGTGCCAAGTTTGCGGTAAACCTTGGTATTTCAAGGCAGATAATTCTAGGAGTGGGCTGTAGTTACTGTGAAATAAGTAGAATAAAAAAACGAGATCTGGTGTAGAAGTATTCTTAGCAAATTGTCATCTTATGACTTAGTATCAAAATTGTGGTGAGAAGATAACTGCTAGAATCAGATCGCCAGATAACTAGGTGTGCAAAAAGTATGTTTTAATAAGAAAAGAGTAAACGAACACACACTTCACAACTTTAATGCAAAAAGCAGAATAAAGGGAAGATTTTTACATTAGATATAAAATTATCATGAAGAAATTTATTCATTGGAGCATTGGCTTTAGAGAAATTTTATTTTCCCAATTAAAAATTATATTTCTTATTTTAAAAATGGAATTTAGCATTTTATAGCAATGACAAAGAATTTAGCATTTTGAGAGTTTTATAAAAGTGGTCAAGAATATTTAAAAATCTGTCAGATCAGATATTATTAAAATATTGAATGTTCGTCTTGAAAAGTAACACTTTTTTGCACATGTATTAGGCCTAATACTTTATACATACTTCTCCAATATGTATATTTCTTCCCAAGTCAATCTCCTATTACAAAACTTGGACATTAGAATATTTGAAACGTAAAACTACTCACATTTATAACTTTACGCTTGTATTGTAGTTTTATCGCTTTCAATCTTGGTACCTAACTTTCCGCAACAAACGCACTTCACTATTTACTATGAATTACTTCCTCTGTGCGAGTGACTGCTGACACATGAAATCTCACTATTTTCCTACCTCTGGAACCTAAACTGCAGTTAACCGTATCTATTGGGTACTATTTGTCAGATACTTACGTTTATCGAATTTTATATAGAATTCAGTGTTTTATCGTGAATTCAATATGTATGGTACATAGTTTAAAAAATCCCTCTCTCGACAGATCGCGTTACTGTAAGGCCCGGATGTTGTGTGGCACGTATACGTATCTATAAGGAGGTGAGAGGTTAAAGTGCGGTAACGGAATGGAATGGAAAAATCATGAAGTCAGTTACATAAGTGATTTGGAATCGTAGAATTACGAGTCTTGATGTCATTTGGACACATTTTGAATTTATCACCATTGCTAGAATCTGTTATCTGTATTTTTCATTGCTCCATCTTAAGTAACGAATATTAGCGCTATTTATACTAATCCTAGAACTAATCTCAATTATTCACTATTATTTATTTCATTCTATTTAATATAGTGGTTGTATATCTATTAACAGGGCGGAGATACTTTAAAGAAGAATTTGAAATCATTCAACACCTTACTTGAATATTAAGAAACTCTGGGCTATAAATCTGTCACATGGTATATATTAATGTCAACTAACGAAAAAAAAAACACTCATATAAGTTAGAGTGTTTACGTCATAAACTCTATATGACTTGAAGTGTCATAAAATTATGAAGAATCTCAGTGATTTGACGATGAAAATGTGGGCCAAACATGTAGAAATGTATATAGATAACTTGTCCAATTCCAGTGGCAACGACCTATCTCACTTAGAATATCTAAACATGCACTCGTTATGTGTGGGCAAAATGCCAACGCATTCAAATTTAGAGAAGGCTTCAAGATTGTTTTCATTCGGTTCATATTCTTATGACTTCGAGAGGTCGATGCACTTGTCGCCGTGGCAAACTTTCCTAACCAAAACAAATGAAGATAAATGTCACTAGCGAATATTTGTTAACAATGACAGTGACAGTGTATTGCCAACTTCGCATTTCACGTTAACAATAATCATTGCTGGCATTTTAAGGCATTTTCAAAATTTCAACATGTGTTAGAATTTATTTTTAAAGTTCCATCAGTCAGACTTACTCATTGTCACTTTTCAATACGGAGGTTCTTAACCCTTCTCGCACAAACAAATATCACACCATTTTAAACCTTAATTCCTGTTATGGGTGAAAATTCACTCAAGAAAGGACATCACTCACAGATAGGGTATCATAAAAATATTAATATTACTACTTCTGCGGCTTAATGAACTATAGGGTAGTTTTTCATCTCCTTTCGCCATTGTGCAGTAGGAAAAAGCGGCTATCAGTCTTCGTAAATCTCAGTAAGAACAGTTTAGAGGTGAATTAACTATCACCACAATCAGATGTTACAACGAACGTAGTCGAAAAATGATGCATCTGTGGATCCATCTTAAAGTCGTATACATAAGTAAGGACTAGGATTTGTTATGTAATGCTAACATGCAATAATGTGTGACATGTATTACTTAATAATTTGGGATGTACAGAGATAAGGTAAGTATTAAAAAAATGATTTTTTAGTGTGTAAACATTAAACACATTACAACTTAATGGAATATAAATTTTATATTGAACGATCATGCACTGTTTACGAAATAAGGAAAAGGGTCTGAAAAATGCATTTGACAAGATGGTAGGAAGGTTGAAGTCATGCTTCTAATATTTCATTCATAAACAGAGATGAATATGTAAGTTTCAAAAGAGATCTCTCTGTGTGGAAATCTATACATAAATCTTCAGTGTCTTCTCGTATTTATCTTCGTTTACGGTGTGGAACGAATTTAATTCTTTTTAGACCCTTTCTCAACAGTTTTTGTGTAGCTTGGAAAATCCGTTTGAGTGTACAATCAGGTACGGGACAATCCATATCAAATCGGATAGCAAAAAATCTTGCAATTTATTTTTTTAATTTTATGTATCCCTAAATATAGTGAATGCATTTATAAACGTATTAATACAGAAATTTATTGTTTATCATTTATAGGTTCGTAGTTATGACGATCTAAAATTATCGTAAATATGATAAACTAAAACGTTTACTAACTAATATTTCTGAAACAGTAAACAGCAAAAATTTATTTCAAACATATTTATATAGGTGATATCATGTAGTTTAAGGGTGTTATTTTTATAATTAGGATATTTTTATTTTCGGTGTCAATTTTCTGTTTTATGGTGGTTTACTACTGCAGTACATATCAAAAAATGAAAACGGAAAAAATACAGGATACTATTCACGTAATAACGGTTAATTTCCAGCAATTACCCTTTTGGAGAGTTGAATAGTTCAGACAATATAAATGTTTTTTCATTCTATTTTCGTAAAAAAACTCGCGGGTCCAAGGCGCAGCAGATTCATTTCACGACCAAGGTCGCGCGCGTACTTTATTGAAAGAGCTTCATCAGTGACTTTTTCAACTGCCATTAAATCGAATACGGTAGATTATTATATGTTCTGCTTAATGGAACAGTACCGTAAATTTATAAAAGTGGCGATATTTTAATTCTTACGCAGTAGATATTTATTTATCAAATTTTATTGCTGAAGTGAGAAGTAAAGAGCTCTGTTACGTACGTTTACTGTGAATTATTAAACAAATTATTTATAACTAACTCACTCACTGGCTCTGTGGAACCTGTAGGTTTATGGCAGCGCGGACATAAGCTCTCCCTACATCCCATCACGAGCTAACGTTTTCCAATTATCCCCTGTATAATCTACTTCCCTCAAATCATGCATAATGTTATTCTCCCACCTCATTCTTAGTCTTCCAACTGGGCGTTTTCCCTCCGGTTTTCCTACCAGAAATTTCCAAGCACCTCTTTCATCCTCCATACGTGCCATATTTCCTGCCCACCGCAGCCTACGAGACTTAACTGTTTTTATTATATCTGGCTTTCTATACAGATCATGTAGCTCACTATTATGTAGTTTTCTCCATTCACCTGTCTGTTCATCTCTTTTTGATCCAAACAGTTTCCTAAGAACTTTATTCTCAAATACTCGTAATCTTCTGTCCTTTTTCAAAACAAATTATTTATTTTGTTACAAATGTTTCATTACAATTTAAATGTAATATTATATAATAACTATTTCGTCATTAATTGAATAAACTGGTATAATTTTTTATTATGTTATAATTACTAATTTCAGTCTTAAAATAACTTTTATTCAGTGTATTGTATTGTACCCTGATAACGTTGACGAAATAGTATTGTTATAAGATATCACTACCAAATAAAACCGAATGTTTTAATACTCGTACCACTTCCTACCAAACGATAATAATGCAATGTCAGCAAGTCTTCCTTAAACATCTGTTTTACATCAACAATTCTCAAGTTCAGATTACATACTAGACAGTTGATTTATAATACATCAGTGTGTTTGTTTAATGCATCTCGTCATTTTAAGTGTCACAGTGAAATTAAAAATAATATCTTATTGTTTTTAACTAACAAGTTTGCAGATCTACAAAGACTGAATGGTGAGTTAGAAGTTAAATATAATTTTAATTATGCATTTATTAGTATACAATATTTATTAACAGTATTATGTGTTAATATATAATTTTATAATTTCTTAAATGTTTCTGGAATGAGAGAATAATCGTAGAGATATACATTTTGTGTTATAAAAGGAGAATAATGGGAAGTTTAGACATTAAATTAAATACTATAATAATTTAGCTTATAATAAAAGCTAATATTATCGTGCAATTTAATATCATCTTAGATATGTCATGAGTAGGGGATGCAAGATCAAGTCTTACCAAGCCAATAAAATACTGTATATTTATACCTCTTAAATATTATTTGTAACAGCATGAAAATTGTTATAAATTATTATCGATAGCTTAACATTACTTGCAATATTCAACATCAGACATTGGTGTAGGGTACAAGTACAAAATATTACAACACATTACGAAACTACTCTCTAGAAAATATTTTTAATAGGCCTACCAGCTTGAATTCGTAGGTGCTTAGTAATTTAAATTAAATTATACATTAGCCAAAATCAGCACAAAAGTAACCGCCTACTGAATATATCAATAAAGATTGTTAAATTTAATGATGTTTATTATGTAGCAATTTATTTCAAGCGCGAGGTTCTCCTACGTACCATAAATCTACGACACGGGACTCACGAATTTCATTCCTTCTGGAGAAAGCTACATTCAGAATTGTTACGCTTTTAAAATGCCATTGATTCCTATCGAGTTTGAACCCGCGAACCTCGGAATCGGAGGCGTGCAGAGTAACCACTTGTCCACGATGATGATGATGATGATGTAATAATTGTAATAATGCTAATAAAAATAATGTAATGATGATAATAACAATAAAAATATTTGTAGGTGCGCAAAGGGCTATTACCAAGTAGCTCCGTCATTGTTTGTAGGAGCGAGCGATCTCCACTCACGCGAAAGGTATTGCGGGCAGTCTACACATAGGGGATTTTAGGAAAAATAATTATTTTTGGTAGTTTCCTTTCAAGACTCCACTTTAATACTAATTACAAAAAAATTAACTGGTGTTCAGGTAATAATGTGGCACTTTTTGATTTTATAAAATTTTTGGTGAGGAAGGTCAATTGCATATTAATTGCATTTACGCCCTTCAGAAAAACGTAAATATTAAGATACTAATTTTCAAGCGATAGAGCATAAAATCATCTATAATGTGACTGTCTTTTCAAGTTGAGGGAATAGCCATACTTCGAGAAATGTATTTTATAAAAGAGACTATTTAAAACAATACGATAAATTGACAGCTCTATTACTCTTTAATTACACCAAATGAAGACTTGAAATTCGGTTCAGTTATTCAGTATAACATAAAGTTTCACTGTAAAAAAATGGTAAACTTTTAAAGATGTGAGTTCAATTTTCACAATTTTTTTGCTGATTTCGTATGTAATGTCCCGTACCCGTGTGTTGTTCGACATCTGTACCAATACCGTCCTAGGTTCCAGTTGTACTGTAAATAAAGCAGTTGCATGACTCCATTTTCATTGGTGTGTAAAAATGTGGTTATTGAACATTCGAAATAAAGAAAATAAAAATATATACAAATTATCTAGCTCAGGTCTATATACGTTCTATGGATGAATAATTGCAATTTAATAACAGTTGTGTTATTCTTTCGCATGCGCAAATCAGAATACAATGAAATTTCAATTATTTCAACATGACCGCTTCTGTAAAGAAAATCTTTGAAAAGTGGAGAGAAACAATTATTTTTTAATGTTTCCAAACAGTTTAGTGAAAACATATTTCACATTAGTTAATCAGGATGTGATAAAAATAACAGCAGAATTTATAGGTTATGTCAGCATAGAGCATAAATTCTGCTCGTAATGAAATTGTAATTAGAGGATATCTATCGACACGTAGGAAATAGCGTGAACGTCTTATTTGATAGGCCCGCATATATTTTTTGTCAAAGTTTTTTTTCGTCATAAATACATAGGAAATGCAGGAAGATTCTAATTATTGGTATCATCTTATCTTATATATCCAGTCCTATTTTCCGTAAAATACCATGTTGTCTATGAACAATGTTTTTATCGTTGACAGTTCCGTACACAATTCAGTTATAATATGGCGGATAAAATGAGTACTACAATTTCCTCCAATAAACGGAGTCTGCGGAATAATACCTTATGCAAGCTTGTTTACAATACAACTAGAATCTAGCTCGGAATTATTATAGACTGTTTTAAATTATGTTCCACCTATGAGCAATTATTTTTTTTAATTAAGAGACAGAATACATAGTTTGGTATAAAAAGATACAAATTTCTAATTATGATCATATATGTAAAAATTGGTTAATTTTCTTATATGATAGCTAAGGTCCTCATTCGTGGTCATTTATTATTTTAGCTATGTATAAGAAAAGGAAGAAAATATGAAATTACCTACAAATAACAATCTTTGTTCATAAGTGAGTGACTAGTTTCTTGGGCTATCCTAAATTACAGATGGATTCAATAACAAGAATAATCTGATTGTACTATTATCGAGATTGCGGCCACATACACTGTCATTCCCTCAGGAGACATATGCTCAAATGCAGAGGTCATATATTTTAATGACTTTGTATTATCTCACT
Organism: Diploptera punctata; assembly: GCA_030220185.1. Classification (NCBI taxonomy): domain Eukaryota; kingdom Metazoa; phylum Arthropoda; class Insecta; order Blattodea; family Blaberidae; genus Diploptera; species Diploptera punctata. Next base: position 2,354,077 of record JASPKZ010001618.1, on the reverse strand, counting down.
GACACTATCGAACCCGGAGGTTCAAGACCGCACCAAATAAATTCTCAGTTACATCGCTTATCCTGAGGTAATATTTTCTCTTCCTAACTTGTAAAATTCGCTTCCCCGAACCATGGTCATTATTATTCTTCCACTTTATTCCTGCTTCATTTTTAAATACTTTTCTCTGTTTTTCCTTCAAAAAGTTTATGTTCTTGTTTCATTCCCCATTCATGTTACATGTCCTCCACTCGCAGGCTACGAGACTTATCTGTTATTTTTTTTTCTCATAAAATCACGTAGCTCTCTGTTTTCTAACTTTCTCCATTCATTGCTCTGTTCATTTCTCTTAGGTGCAAAAAAATTCCTTAGCAGTTTATTCTAAAGTACTCGTATATTTTATCAATGTTTTAATGAAAAAAAAAAAACATCTTATAATAGCGTTTGTACCTCTCATAAGCAATAACCATTCTCTGATTTTCATTCTGACGAGATCATGATAGGAATTGCAGGCTTTACTCGTAACTGAGCTAACATCGATGATGCTACTACTAACGTTTATTTAGGCCTTCATGAAGAGTGTAGATAACCGGGTAAGTCATTCTCCATGGAAAATAGTATCCTTTAGAAGGGTGAAACAGTAAAATATTCAGTTTAGCCATGGGTTAATTTACCTCCAAAATTTTGAATCGATGTAAGGAAGTATATATATTGTATCAAAGAACAAATGACTTACTCGTTTTTTTTCCCCTTGTACCCTTCATATGGTATAGGCCTATTGGTTTCGCGTTTAACCGTCAGTAGCACTTCAAGTGTTCTTTAAAACATATACCTTTGCTGCAATGTTCTGCTCTTAACAGTAAGTTTTTTTGTGTGGCAAGAGGATATTCTTCATTCTCGGAGCTGTAAATTTTATTTACACAATTAAGTGTATAAAACCTGAACGGATTGTTTTATTTGTTTGAGCATTCTGGATTAATGGTCTCTTTTCATTACTTTTCCGGACATGAAGACATATTATCTTAATACAGAAGAGCACGATTATTGATAGTCAAAGATTAACCATCATCAACAATATCCTATTTCACACACGAAATTAGGCCATTGTTAACATGTTTTTGTTCCAGCTAGACAGGGCCCAGAAGACGTTTCTGTGGACATCCAGATCTCCTCGTCCCTAAGGATGATAATGGAATATTCCTTGAAGTGTCCTAATTGCTGGCATTCGAGATACCTGTTAGAACCATTTATCTGTGTATGCGCAACCAGTGGTTGCATATTGAATTCTTATATTATCTCGGCCTTTTCTTATGGTCTGGAAGTGTATATCATGCAATTATTACATTTCAGCAGCTCTTATTCTACTTTTTTTACCCCGAAATTCGCTTCCATAGAGGAAAGTAGGTAGTGCAATAATTTTATTTGAAATCTTATTATACCAATTTGGTATTAGGGTTCAATCTAGGAGTCCTAATATTTGCAGACATTTGTAATTTTCTTAGACATTTCTTTTCTTATAACAAATATTACATGCGGAAAAATGTGCGGAATAGTGCAAGTACTTGGGAGTTATACTTAGCAAAGAAGGCAGTAACGATGAGGAAATTATAAGTTGAATAAACATAGACATTAAAAATATATTTAAATTCTATTTCATGAAAAAAAACTTATAATAAAGTACAATATGCATATTTTCCAAAGTGTTGTAGTAGTCCTGGATTGGTGGTCCAAAACCATACTGTTCCAAGTTCTGTTTTATAATCATAATTATGAGGTGAATGGCTTATGTACTATGCTCATGGGCGTTGTGAATGAAACAGGAATTTGATATTTCATCTTTAATGCTATTTGCAATTCAAATACTAAATTGATGTTTCATTCTCATGAGGTCAATGGGAATGGGAACTAGGGCATTCACCTCATAACAATAATTGTAAAAAATGTATTTGAACAAAATTATGATTGTAGACCACTGATAAGAGATCTGAAGTAAGAAGTGTGAAATAGAGATTAAGGAAGAAACTTCTGGCAGCCAAAATTGATTTTATAAGATGTACATGAACAAGGTTAAAATACCGAGCATACTCATAAGGGAAGTTATGGGAGCTTACAGAGACATCATTAATGGAATATAGAATGGACAATAATTATTAAATTTGTATGGGTACACATTTAGGATGGACAACACAAGATGGCCAAAGAGAATATTAAAATGGATAGTATCAGGGACAAAGAGATTGGGACGACACAAATACAGTTGGAAGAATGATATTCAGGAAACCATGGAAGGAAGGGGGTTCGAAGAAAAGAGCTGCTTGGACAGAAAAAAATGGGAATTAGGAACAGAGAGACAGCGCCAATTTTAGTAATCTGTATAACAATAATAATAATAATAATAATAATAATAATAATAATAATAATAATAATAAATATTATATTAATAATAATAAATATTATATCCCATATATAATATTTATTATTATTATTATTATTATTATTATTATTATTATTATTATTATTATTATCATCATCTCAGGCCTACAACTCAATGGTATTAATAAGCTGTTAGTTTATGCTCATGGTATAGTAGGCCTACTATTGGCCGATAGCGAGGAGATACTAAAGGCCAACACGCACACACTACTGAGTAACACTAAGAAATTGGGACTGGAAGTAAATATCAATAGAACTAACTATATGGTCACACATAGAAATTCATTATATAATCGAAATGGACAGCTAATGACAAATGAGGGGAATTTTGAGAAGTGGCTGAATTCATATACCTAGGAACAATATTCACATATAGGAATGAGATGAACGAATAAATTATGGAAATGTGTGCTATTATGCATTACAGAGACTCTTCACGTCCCAACTCCTTTCAAAAAACGTTAAACTGAAAATATATAAAACTATTAGCTATTCTACCAGTTATATTATATGGATGCGAAACATGGACTCTTACTTTAAGGGAGGAAAGAAGATTACGAGTATTTGAGAATAAAGTTCTTATTACAATTTTTTGACCAAAGAGAGATGAAGAGACAGGTGAATGGAGAATACTAAATAGCAGTGAACTACATGGTCTTTATAGGAAGCCAGATATAATAACAACAGTTAAGTCTTGTAGACTGCGATGGGCTGGACATGCTACAAGAATTGGGAATGAAAGATGTGTATGGAAGCTTCTTGTAGGAAAACCAGAGGGAAAACGTCCAGTTGGTATACCAAGAATGAGGTGGGAGAATAACATTAACTATGATTTGAGGGAACTAGATTATACAGGGAATGATCGGAAATCATTAGCTCAGGATAGGAATATATGGAGAGAGAACCTATGAGTTCGATAGTGCCAGTGAATTAGTTAAATATTGGGCCTATCCCAAATATAGAAAATAATTTATTTTTTCTAAAATCATGTTTCGGACTATAATTTTGTTTGTAATATGGTTTACACATTTAAATGCCTTTTGTTTTTACTTGAATAATAACTTTTACATGTAATAATAATATTTATTTTAATATGGAGCGTATGAAGCAGCTACATTTAAAGTAATAAAGATATTCCTTCTTTACCCAGTTGGCTTTCATGTTTTGTTTATATATGTCCTTAGCTATAAGCAAATGCAATGTTAATTTTATGCATTTGGTGCTTATATTAAAAATAGTGGAAACATTCTGATTGACATTAATCCATGTTATTGAATAAAATGTATGCAAGATAATAACATAAAAATATCCTTGGAATAATATCCTGAGAATATGGAGGAAATAGCGTGCGAAGATGGTAAGTGACTGATCCTACGTTTCACATTATTCAAGCCACTTATTGAAATAAAACAGTAATCAATTTTCCTGAATCGTATATTTGTCATACATTTTATTACACATTTATGAGTAGTCTCAAACAACACTTGTTTATACTGTACACCGTGATTCAAAATTGACTTTACAACTTTACAAGCTTATAGAAATTGATTTAGAAGACCTACAGAATTGGTTTTAATGTCATATGATAGCACAACTCATCAAGTTTTCACCGACATAGTTTTATAGTACCTAGTTCTCTCATCGCGTGCGCTAACGTAGTTCATATCAAAATGGCTGCTTTCATAGGTGCCGAGCGTGCTCGTTGTGTGTTTTTGTTCGAAGAAACTAAATCTGCGACAATTGTTCAGCGTAGATTTCGTACCCAGTATGATAAGGATCCTCCTAGCAGGCCAACAATTTATTCTTGGCACCAAACATTTGTTAGGACTGGCTGTTCTGTTAGTCATTCCAAGCATACTGGCCGTCCACGTACGGCTGAAGCTGTGGTTGAACAAGTGAGGGATAGCTTTGCTCGGAGCCCTAGGAAATCAACGCGGCGTGCGTCACGTGAGACTGGCATTTCATAACCGACCATTTGGCGCATACTACGGAGACGTTTGCACTTGAAACCATACCGCGATTTTCGATGGTGCAACACATTACTGATAATGATAAGATGGTTCGACGTGATTTCTGTGCAGAAATGCTTGGTCGGATTGAGGAAGATGAAACGTATTTGAACCACGTAATCCTCAGCGACGAGTCTACATTCCACGTCAGTGGAAAAGTAAATACCCATAACTGCAGGATCTGGGGCTCTGAACCTCCATATCTCCATTTGCAACACGTACGTGACAGCCCGAAAGTGAATGTGTTTTGTGCCCTAAGTAAAACTAAAGTGTACGGCCCCTTCTTTTTCCAAGAAAAAACTATCAACGGTACGATTTATCTGGATATGCTACAAGAGTTTCTTATACCACAGATAGATGCAGACGACCAAGAAGGACACATTCAATTTCAACAGGATGGTGCACCTCCACATTACCTCATCGACGTCCGTGATTTTCTGAACATGAGGTTTCCTGGTCGGTGGATTGGTCTTGGGGGACTAACAACATGGCCACCTCGGTCTCCTGATTTAACGCCACTGGACGTTTTCTTATGGGGGTTCCTTAAAGATAAAGTGTACGTTCCACCCCTACCTGCCAATCTTGCTGAGCTCCGAAACCGAATCACCGCCGCAGCTGCGTTACTGAAGCCGGATATGCTGCAACATGTGTGGGAGGAGATTGATTTCAGGTTGGATGTTTGCTGCATGACCAACGGAAGCCATTGAACCACGTTGACTGAATAGGTGAAAACTTGATGAGTTGTGCTATCATATGACATTTAAACCAATTCTGTAGGTCTTCTAAATACATTTCTATAAGCTTGTAAAGTTGTAAAGTCAATTTTGAATCACGGTGTACTTTGTTCAGTATTACTATTTCTGAATTTTGTAATTTTTTCTTATAACTAACATCAGATTTTTAAAAAAATTCTGATTATATTTTACCATTCTTCTCTCTTCGTATGTACATTTGACACTCACTCTTTTTCTCTTTCTGTTTAGCTCACTTTCATACATGTAGGACTATAGGCTACAGATAGAAATTTACGTTCTAACACTAGGCTACAAACAATCCTGTCAACAAATGTGTAAAAATCACTGATGGAAATTAAAGACTGGCAATATACAGTCTAGTGACGAAGCAGGAAGTTGCTGCCAACGCCATCTGATGAAACGTAACTTTCCAATATCTTTCCAATCCGTTCCTGTTTAGTTCCCACTCTTATCCAAGCCTATGCATTGCTGTTTAGTTCCCACTCTTATCCAAGCCTATGCTTTGCTGTTTAGTTCCCACTCTTATCCAAGCCTATGCATTGCTGTTTAGTTCCCACTCTTATCCAAGCCTATGCATTCCTGTTTAGTTCCCACTCTTATCCAAGCATATGCATTCCTGTTTAGTTCCCACTCTTATCCAAGCCAATGCATTGCTGTTTAGTTCCCACTCTTATCCAAGCCAATGCATTGCTGTTTAGTTCCCACTCTTATCCAAGCCTATGCATTGCTGTTTAGTTCCCACTCTTATCCAAGCCAATGCATTGCTGTTTAGTTCCCACTCTTATCCAAGCCAATGCATTGCTGTCCCACTCTTATCCAAGCCAATGCATTGCTGTTTAGTTCCCACTCTTATCCAAGCCTATGCATTGCTGTTTAGTTCCCACTCTTATCCAAGCCAATGCATTGCTGTTTAGTTCCCACTCTTATCCAAGCCTATGCATTGCTGTTTAGTTCCCACTCTTATCCAAGCCTATGCATTGCTGTTTAGTTCCCACTCTTATCCAAGCCAATGCATTTAATTAATTTTAATGAATTAGCAAGAAACGTATAACAGAGAAGTATAAACAATTTAAATATAAATAAGACATTCACCGATACATTTAAAACAATATGAAATTAATAATTTAGGTACTGTCATTCAGAATTTTAGCAGTAAATGCGAAGTGAAAATTCTCACAATATTTGGCGTATCTATGATATATATATATATAATCTGTTATCGCATGATAGTGTTCTGATAATCTAATTATTACATGTTTTTCCTCTCTACATTACAATGAAATCTGCGCCCCAAAATAAACTCGAGAATTCACAACTTCACACAGTACAATTCTTCTACTTCTTCTTTTTGCTTTAAGAGTGCAGATGTTTCATTCGTTCATTCTTAAGTAATTGTCTCCTTCCATCCGGTATTTGGTCGTCCTCTTTCTTTCCTTCCGTTTAGAATTCATTTCCTTATTATCTTCGTTTAAAGTAATATTGTATTATCCATGCGGCAAATGCGTTCAAATCCTTTTACTGTTCCGATTAATTAAACTACTTCACATTTTTAAAACATTTCTCTTCTTGGTTTTTCTCAGATTGTTTTGTTCGTATTTTTCCTAATAAGGTTGATCTCAGAAGTTTAATTTATTTGTTTTGTTTTCTATATTATAGTTGTGGGTTCAGCACTGTCTTACGACACATTTATAAACATTAGAGGATGTAATTATGATGCGCAAATAAACTTGATATTGGTGTGAAACTGATACAATTATATAATTCCAACTCAACACATGTTCAAATGGAAAATAGATCCACAATATGGCGATAAGATCAAACTTCTGTCAACGCTTCCTGCTTCACTATATCTAATGATTCGAGGTATTTGTGCCTGTGGTAGAAACATAAGTGAAATAATAATATCATTTTTCTCCAGAAAACATGTGGAATAAGGTTAAAAACGATTGTCATATTTGTTAGGAGTATATTGGAGTGAACCTGCTCTGGGGGAACACAGCAGTTTTATTGTGTTCCGACAAGTGTCACAACTTGTGTCGGTGATCTTGGAAACGTACCAAATATCCAGATATGAAGTTGTAAATTGGAACAAAGCTCCGATTCGCTCCGTGATAAGCCAATTTCCGGGTTGATTTGTCTCTCATTTCCGCCGGAAACTTCAACTGATTAATATAATTTTGAATCTTTTCCCCAGGGAGGTCTATGTTTCATTTCATAAATCTGTTTTCGACTTTAAATAATGTCATACTAAACTCTATGATTTGTTCTCAGTTCAACCCATAAAACATGTCCATCCTTTCATTTATAAGCTGTGCATGTGCATTATTGCTTGTTATTCATTTATTAACATACGATTCAATAAAACAATTTAAGTTACTTCTATTGCAAACGAAATAAAACTTTCTCGTTTGTCTAATCAGTCCGCCGTCTAGATCACGTGGTAGCATGTCTGCTTTCTAGCTAGCGGGTCCGGTTTAGATACCTGGTGGAATTAGAATACGATTTTCAACCTCTCGGCTTGGAGGTATATTTGTCAATGATTTATAATGATGTTGAGATGACATGTGATACTGTTATATATATGACATACGTACTGTTAATTTTGATTCCCATTCCCCTACATGACTTATTCATTTTCATTAATACATCTTCTAAATATATCTTGAACAATGTTGGTGACATCCCGCATCCTTGTCTTAATCCTTTTGTTATATCAAATTCTGAGGATGCTCTATTTCCAACCTTAATATTTGCTTTACAATCATACATTCTTCTAATAAAATTTATTAAAGATTTTGGTATTCCAAACTTCTCCATTGCCAACCAAGCTTGTTCATGGGTACAGAGTCATATGTCTTTTCCAGGTCTATAAATGCCATATGAACTTCTTTTCCTTTAGCCAACATATTTTCTATAATCTGCCTAATCACAAATACATTATCAAGGCACGATTTACCTGCTGTGAAACCTGTTTGTTCTTCTGACATTTTATTTTGTATTAGTTCCTCGAATCTAATTTTAATAATTGTACTATTTAAAACAATACGATAAATTGACAGCTGTATTACTCTTTAATTTACGCGAAGCGAAGACTTGAAATTCGGTTTAGATATTCAGTATATCATGAAGTTTCACAGCAAAGAAATTGTAAACTTTTAAAAATGTGAGTTCAATTTTCATATTTTTTTGCCGATTTCGTATGGAATGTCCCGGACATTAAACCTGGTGGTCCCCCTTGGTGCGTTTTGGCAGCTGTAGACTGAATGCCGGCACCGGGTTTCACCTTCGTTCTCTTTTTTATCATTCCTCATGAAGCAAGCTTACACTACGCAAACAGGTAAACATCCTACTCTCCTCCTTTACAATACAATGCAAGTACACATAACATAGGTAAAATGGTCTGTCTAAGCTATGAATAAACACACACAGACCACATTTACGCCATATATCCGCCTAACGATGAACTCGAACCACGAAAAGTTTGGTGAATGACAGTGGAACTCTTACGCACTGTAATAAAAATTATAACATTTTGATTCTTTGTGTTCTTACCTTACGCCCTGATTGAATTAAAATAATCGAGTGTCTGATGTTCTTACAATCAAGTATTCAAATTTCCTTATCTATAATAGGCTTATCAATTACTCTAGTTTGATTGATGATTTTTATTACGCTATTCTTAACTTTGAACTGTTTCTGGAATGACGGTTTGTTGTACCAAGCATATGATAACCAGTGAAAAAAAAATGAATGTTACTTTTTTTCACAAATTCTGTAAACTTCTATGATAATACATTAAACAATAACATGAGAAGAATATAACTGAAAATATATTGCAAGTCATCCCTAACAACAAACGATCAGATATTTCCCGACTGCTCTAGTGATGTTATTCTTAAGGTGCGATTCCACCAGAGTTCTGAACTATGCGGCACGGTACTGCACAGTGTGCGGCACAAATGTCTATGAATAAACACACACAGACCACATTTACGCCATATATCCGCCTAACGATGAACTCGAACCACGAAAAGTTTGGTGAATGACAGTGGAACTCTTACGCACTGTAATAAAAATTATAACATTTTGATTCTTTGTGTTCTTACCTTACGCCCTGATTGAATTAAAATAATCGAGTGTCTGATGTTCTTACAATCAAGTATTCAAATTTCCTTATCTATAATAGGCTTATCAATTACTCTAGTTTGATTGATGATTTTTATTACGCTATTCTTAACTTTGAACTGTTTCTGGAATGACGGTTTGTTGTACCAAGCATATGATAACCAGTGAAAAAAAAATGAATGTTACTTTTTTTCACAAATTCTGTAAACTTCTATGATAATACATTAAACAATAACATGAGAAGAATATAACTGAAAATATATTGCAAGTCATCCCTAACAACAAACGATCAGATATTTCCCGACTGCTCTAGTGATGTTATTCTTAAGGTGCGATTCCACCAGAGTTCTGAACTATGCGGCACGGTACTGCACAGTGTGCGGCACAAATGTTTATTGCGGTGGACTCATTCAAGTAAATAATGACAAAAAGTGCGCCAACATTCTATAAATGTTCGCGCAAAGCTGCGTACTTTTGTACTCGCACTCCTGCAAGCAGTGGACTCGGCTCGACGCGTACGCACATGTTGTTCGTGAACTCAGTCTTGCTTCCGCTACCAGAGCGAAAACATTAAATATGGATTGGACGAATTATAAAATTTATTGAAGATATTGAAACGTATAAACGTATCCTCTACTATGGTATTCCAGTCACATTCACTACAAAGTTAAAAAAAAAACACGATGCAACTAAAGAGTTGGCTCAAAATTTTTAATTGTGACTCAACCGAAGTAATGAGAAAATGGAAGATTATTTTAGTTCAATACCGAAGAGAGAAGAAGATAATCGCCGATTCAAAAACTTCAGGTTCTGGGATTTCAAACGTATATAAGCCAAAATGGTTTGGTTATACATATTTGAACATCTTTCATTGGAGGGATGAACCGAACGCCTGTATTAACTCACAAGATGAAATAACTGAACAGGTACGTAAATAAATAAATATTGTACAAGACAAACTACTTTATTTAACAAAATATTTATTTATTTCATTTATTTAACAAAAATACATGCATGTACATTCGCACAAAACATACTCGTTCAACATTTGTAGCATAACCTTAAAAACCCGTAGCAGCCCTGCGTTCATACAACCCCTCATGTGCTGCTATCTCAATCGGTGTACAACAAAGTCCAGACACAACAGTACGTTTCATATTTTTATTTTTAAATCGTGTTTTGTCTTATGCTTTTTATGCCAGTGTTTCTTGCCATGGCACCATTACGATGTCAGTTTGAAATAATATGCAAATTCTTATCCGATATCTATCGCATCATCAAATGGTCTTCTTCCGACATGTCTTAACGGTAGTAAGTTTGCCATGGGTGCATCACGCCGCTAACTTCCATCGATAGTGTCATGCGTCATTTGATTCTTATTATCAAAACTACCAGCCGAAATATAAAGTTGTGAAGACGACTTTTGTGTCGTTAAACATTATGCAAGTAAGAACAAGTCAATGTTATCAATTACGCCTTTTCTGAAGCTAACGGAATTGGTTGCCTGAGTACGCGAAATATAGCGGACAAAATCCCAAAAACATTTCCTACTACACGTCTTGCCCTGCTCAAACGATAATTAAATATTCTCTCTTTTGGTCTTCTGGAATGTTGATAGGGATATGGTTTCATTAAATTCATATCTAATGCAAAAGCATCATCTGCCACGATGACATGTGGAATTGATTTGTTCCTTCCGGGTAACGCATAAAGTTGAGGCAAATTTAATTTGCCTTGTTGAAGATTTGCATATAGGATGGTATTTTTCAAGACACCACCATCTGATATTCTTCCTTTGCACCCGATATCTACATATGTAAATTTATAATTTGCATCGACCAGTGCTAAAAGTGCAATGCTGAAATCACCTTTGTAATTGAAAAAGTCACTTCCTGTATTATTTAGGGCTTGAATAACAACATGTTTGCCATCCAGAGCCTCCATGCAATGGGGGAAATTCCAAATATGATCAAATTAACTCCCAACCATCTTCCATTCTTCTAAAGTGTTAGGCATCTGAAAAAGAGAATTTTATTTTAGCTGACAAGATATCCAGGAACACACAGAAAATGAATATGAAAAATCCCCTCAAGAAAGGCCATGGAAAAATGTAAGGCTCCGAAGCATTCACTAAAGCGTCGTGCTGTTGATAACGACTCAAGAATCGCCCATACTTTGTCTATTATGGATAATGTAAACAAGCAGATGGGGAAAAAAAAAACAAGATGACATCTATGCTGCATCCGTCGCAATGAAATTAAAGATGAGCTGACCGAGATTTTAGTGCAAAGGGAGATTGATAATTAATTATATGACGCCATTATTGACACTGGACAATATACTATGACTCCAACGCCGTCACCGTAATTCAGATTTTCAGAGTCAAGGAAGGCAGAACACTGAGTTGACTTGTTCCTGCACACTTTGTGTGCAGCACTGTGCGCACAAAAAAGTTATGCACATCTATACCGGTGGAAACAGAGGTCAAGACATTAAAAGCTTAGCAAGTGCACTGCTGGAGTTTAGCACAAAATGTTTGTAAGCAAATGTGCTGCACACTATTTTGGTGGAATCGCACCCTTACAACACAATGAAAAAACAAAAAAAAATATTAACTCATAGTCAGTGTATTTCGTCACATTAATAAAGAGGTTAATGCGTTATATCTCTGTGCATTTGCAACCGAATCAGCAGAAGTAAAGTATGAATTGTATTGAATAGTATTTTTAGATGAAGTTTTATGTTATAATACGAGAAGAGTACTAAATGTGTACTTTCAGAGAAATTATATACAATTTGTATTTACTTATTGTCTGAAAAGTACTAAATTATGTATTTATGCATACAATGTTAAAAACTGTTACATACCATTTTTTAAAAATGTATTTTTATGTGAAATAAAATCTAGAATAAACACATGATCGACATGGATTGGTGTATTAAACTTTTTTTAGGGATACACATGTCATCAAATAAGAATATTTGTTTACTACAAATATAGGTCCTATATATCTGAAATAATTTTGGTTATTTATAGAGCCTTTCATGATATATGGTTATCGCAAATTTCAGTTACATGAAGGATGCTATTTACGGACAGACTATATTTTGTAATATAAAAATGTATGGAGCAAACCTACAGTTCACTGATAGAGTTCTTATTCCTGTTTAAAATGAGAGTGGACAATCATGGGGGACATGTCCAAAATGGGCATTAAAATTTGGGTAAAAATTAATGTTACTAAGATTAAGCTGTGTAACTGAATATCCTATTGTTTTGAAAATAAATTTACGATTTCAAATCATAGTTATTAAGGGAAGTAAGCAAAAGGTTAAGAGAATGCCGGCACTGGAATTTTAACCCGAATTTTCTCGAATTCATTTCTAATATACTAACATGGAGTAACATCACTTGCTGACGCAAATAGGATAATAAAGCTATGTATATTTCCTTCCTAAAACCGAGATACAACCGATGATAAATTTAAGGGGATTTACATTTAACCCTTAATGAAAACGATATATCTGATTTTAATTATCCGACATGAGTACAATTTGTTCTGTTAAGTAAAGATACATTTAGCTTTAGAACTATGTAGATATCTTAAACAATTAATTTACGTTATGGTACATTTTTCTCAAGACCTACTCGAGGTAGTGCTATAAAATTCAGAACATTTTATTCTCAGTCTATGATGAAGGTATATAGCAGGGTTGGTAAAATAGTCCTTCAAAAATCACTTTTTCATCAACCAATAAATCAATCTCCTGTGTCTCCGTTTGAGGAGCATAGGGCATTCATAAATGATTTATATCGGCCCTTTTTTTTTTGCCAAATTATTTACTTCATTCCATGTTTTACCTTCTTTAGAAATTTCTTAAATAACTTATCTTCAATGTGCTTCTTGATCTTCCTCTCCCTATACTACCATGGGGATTCCAATCCAAAGCCTTTCTTTCCACTGACTTATCTTATTTTTTTAGTGTGTAGCCTATCCAATTCCACTTTCTGTTTGTCTTATTTCTTATTTCTAATGTTATTTCTTTTTTGTTCATTATTTTTCATAATTTTAAATTTAAAATGATAACTGGCCATTTTATTCTCATAACTATTATTCTTAAACATCCATTGACAAATGTTTGCAATTCTTTTTGAATTTCACATTTCACTACCATGTAACAATACTCATTTCACATTACTATTGAAAACAATTAATTATAATGTATTGATATGACGTTAGATTCCCACATTCGATATAATACAACTAAAGTAACAACAGCTTCATTTATTCTATTCTTCAGGGGTTCCACAATCCTTACCAGTTATACTACCGGCACCAAGTTATTTGAATTCATTAACATTGTCAATATTTTTATTATCTACTATAATTTTGTTTGTTTTCTTAGTGTTTAGTCTCATTTATTTAGTTTTATTTATAATAATTTTTCATCAATCTAATATATAAAAATGAATGTTGTTTGTTGGTTTGTTTGTTTGTTTGCTCGTACTTTATGCGCGGCCATACCGTTGATCCGATTGTGATGGGGTTTTTGCAAAATATTCAGGAGATTCCCGGGATGAACATAGGCTATAAGAGAGTTGCGATACTCAACTCCTACACCCTTAAAAATCGCCCTTTGTAGTGGAAAGCGTGAAAAAAAGTAGCTTTATGGACGCTTAAATGGCTTACGCTGCCTAAACCATAACAAATTCCACAAATTTAATGTCCATAGAATTGAATATCTCAAAAAGCTCTACAAAAAAGTCCGCGACAGCATATGTTTATCTCTTACGGATAACTCACAATTACCATTTTTGTCTTTCATTGATGCCAAGAAGATCGAGACAAGTACGTAGATTCCTGTGCAAGAATAGCAGCACATGGCGGTTATTCTTTTACGGATAACTCACAATAACGAATTTTTGTCTTTTAGCTCATTTATGCCCAGAAGATCGAGATAAGTAGATTCCCGGGCAACGCCGGGTAAACAGCACGGGGTATCTAAAAATAATTACGATATACATTATGCCTTCTACTTATTGAACTGAACATAAAACACATTAATTTTCGTATTTCAGCTCATTTGTTTCAAGAAGATCGGGATAAGTAGATTCCCGGGCATCGCCGGTTAATCAGCACGGGATATCTAAAAAAATATAAATTTATAATTATTTGTCCTCTTACTTGTTCAACTAAACATAAAAACGCATTAATTTTCATTTACTTAGGCGTAACAACGCACGCCTGGTATTAGCTAGTAGTTTATATAATAAATATTATTTTTGGAAGTTAATATTAAATCATATCTTATATGAAATATTTCACACGTGTAAAAGAATACTACCAGAATGATTCGTGTATTTAAAATGTCTCTTCCTTATTTATTAGAGAAGATGAGCAAACTGTATCTCAATATTCGTATGCGATGACCAAACTTCAAATATTTAATATTGATTTAGGCTGTGTTGTTTAAGACATCCGAGTATGTTTTAATCCTAAATGTATCCTTAATCTACATACTTCTCAAATATTATCAGTTAATAACAGATATATATTGTTTACCCCTCTTCACAACTGATTCCCATTAGATAACTAACTCTATATTACTTGTTATTTAATAGGCCTACAATATTTAATTTACTATTATATCCATATAATATCATTCATTTACTACTACATTTTGACTTCTGCGTTATTTGTTGTTATTATATTTAATTTTTATTAATATATATATATATATATATATATATATATATATATATATATATATATACAATTTTGGCGCGTTCAGTTCTCGTGGTTTAATTCCATTTATATTTCTTCGTTTATATAGTTTAATTAAAACATTACATTTTCATTGAATAAATATTGAATTATTTTAATTATAAACTTATTTAAGGATTTAATAATCACCTTAGTATCTTCAATACTAAGTTGTGGCAACGAAGCTTGGATCATTAAACACTCAAAGATGAACCACGGTTGATATCTTCAGAAATGAATTTATACGAAAAAATGCTGGCTTTAGTCTTCTCGATCGTAAAAAGATACTGACATTGCAGAAGAAAGAAGCATGAAACCCATTGTTCAGTACATGCAGCATTATAGACAAAGCTGGCTTCAACATGTGAAGAGAATGGAACGTACCAGAATATCCCTGTAGATGTTTCACTACGTATCCTTATGAAGGTACCTATTTGCAGATCTCAAGAGAGATGGTTGGAGACCGACCGAATCATGGCACTAGGCCTATTAGTTGACAGAATTATTATTATTACTATTACTATTATTATTATTATTATTATTATTATTATTATTATTATTATTATTATTATTATTATTATTTATTAAGGATTTTTTGTACATTAAAGTAGTTATTATCATCATCATCATCGTCTTCTTCTTCTTCTTCACTTCCTGGTTTAGGCATTAGTTGCCTGTTCCGTCTTCACTAATAGATCTAGGACCATATCTTCCGAGGACGTCCGACATCTCTTCTTCTTCTTGGAAAATAATGTAACATTTTATTTGATAATCTACTTTATTCCATTCATTTTATATATTCTTTCCACTGAAACTTATTGTTAAATGTATTCTTTACGGAGTAGATCTGCAGTTCTTCACGGATATCCTCGTTTCTTATCTGGCCCATTGTAGAGCATTCTTTTACTCTTCTTAAAAATTTCATCTTGGCTGCTTGGATTTTACTTTCTTGTTTGGTAGAGATAATCCAAGATTCACTCCCATACAAAAGGATAGGGACAGCCATTGTTTTATAAAATTTTAATTTTGTTTGTTTATGGGCTTTATTATTCAATGTTCTATTTATTGTGTCATAAATAGCTCGAAACTGATGACTTTATGTTCAATATCTTTATCATATCCATAGCTGATATCACATCCTAAATATTTAGAGTGGGATACTTGTTCAATAATTTCGTCTCTAATTATTATTTTTATACTCAGAGTATTTCTTCCACAAAATGCCATTACTTTTGTTTTATTTACTGAAATTGTAAAATTATAATCGCTACATATTGCATTTAGTTTGTAAGCAGCCAATTGTAACAGATCTTCATCATGGTGTAGTAAGACTAAAGCATCGGCAAAAATTATTATTAATACTTGTGTTATTGTTCAATCTAAGGTCTTTGTCTGTTATCCTTCAGCCCAAATGTATTTTCGTCCGCCACAGATTTATATCCTCAACATATTCTTCTTTTAGGTCTTTGCTGATAATGTTTCTTCTTACTTCACCCATCCACTCTCCTGGGGTTTCTCCTCCTCCTCCTGCCTGCCTTCAGTATTCCAATCCAGCATCATTCTTGGATTCTATTACTCTCCATCCTCTTCAGTTGCTCATACCATTCTAATCTTCGTTCTTCATCACTTCTGTAATATTATGTTTAACATTAATTATTTCTCTAATATTTTGGTTCCGAATTTTCTCCTTTCGTAATCTTCTTGCTGCCCTTCGTCAAAAACGCATATCTGTTGTCAATCATTTTATTATTATTATTATTATTATTATTATTATTATTATTATTGCCAGTTGCATTTATTAATAAAACAATTTCGTGAGAATTATAATACTCATAAAGCTATTAAATTTATTGTAAGAACTATTATTTTGAAAATAATATGCGAATTATAAGTTTTGAAATTTTCCCTCAAACCTTTTAATGTTGTTTTAACACAGTTTTGACACAATAAAATATAATCTGTTTAAAGTAGTGGATTGTAGAGTTTGTATTCTATTTGAACAGCGAGGTTTAAATCCCCTGCTAATTGACACATGGCCAGTGTTTGTTGTATTTTTTTTACCTCACTCCATGTAATCTGTTTGTTTTCAAAACCGATTTTGATTTATTTCGATTATTAAAATCATGGCAGCCAACATTCCAGTTTATGTTTGAGCATCAATTCGAATTAGGCTTAATTGACATCATTATCAAATCATGAACTTTTCCAATAAAAACTTCATATGTTTGCAATAAGTTTTAAAATTTCATTCTGACATTTTTGGTAAAAACCTTTATTCGTTGTAGAAATCCCTAGAAATGAGCAACCTGAATTGGTGACGTTGAATATTTTTTTAAAGTCACAGCAGGATATTAGATTAATATTATCGTGTGGAAATTGAGTCCGAACTGCATCAAACGAGGGAACGTTCTTACAGAATGATTGGTAAGAGTGCAAGAGGTATTGCATTAAAAAGTCATCCTTGTTTAGCATTTCACCAATGTGATGGTAAAATAATTATAAAATGTATTACAAAAGTCACTGAGTTATGAGCCTGTAAATGTGTTATGAATTCTATCGAATTTGTTTGACTGCTTCTATCGATAATACAGAGATAGGGCAGTAATTATTATAAAAATACCGGTTTTTAGAAATAAGTAGAAATTCTACAAGAAGCCAAAAACAAAAATATACTGAATGAGAATAAACATATAGCAACCATCTCTAAGGAATAATCATAACACGAAACAGTAACCAACAAAAAGCTAAAGATGGATGAAAATCAAAAGACATATGAAAATATAAAATATAATTCTATTAAGGAGACTAATTTATCAAATACAATTTTATAATTTATTTAATTACATGTTAACTATAATTAAACTAATGAAATTTTACAAAATATAATTGGAAATGAAAATATATTAAATTAATAAAAATAAAGCTAGAATTTCATTTACAATTCTTTTCGCTGTCACGACAGGCCTAGAAGGCCGGCCTCACATCCACATGTGTTACTCATAAAGGTGAACAATCATCCGCCTAGTGTACGGGTAACGTGTGATCAGCATGTAGAGTCCCACAGCCGCTGTAGCTGATTTTCCCAACCTGGAACTGCTACCCAAATTCATTATGTTGCTTAGTGTGTACCGTTCCCAAATTGGCCGAAAGGCTTAACATGTGCTTTCATCACGATGGAGCTCATCCCCATTTCTGCCAGAATGTGCTAAATCATTTGCATGAAGTATATCCTGGCAGCTGGAAATAGGAAGGGGTACTTTATTTGTATTGCGGCCACCTCGCTCTCCAGATCTCTGTCCACTTGATTATTTTTTGTGAACACCTGAAAACACTGGTGTATGCGACCCCTGTTGATACAGATGAACTGTTAGTTGCACGCATAATCGCAGCATGTGATGTGATCCGCGAGACACCTGGTACCTTGAACGAGGTACGATACGAAAATCCATTAGTCGCCGATGTTGTCTGAGTTGTGAGAATGGAGGTGGCCAATTTGAGCAATTTCTCTAATGAGTCTGCAGGTGCTTTCATTTTTTCTCTGGTTTACTCAAATGTATTGTTTCTTATTTCCCAACAACATTATGTATGCTATGTGTACATTCACTGTAGCTCTTCATGTTATTACTTTTGTGATCACTGCACTATCATTTATCTAAGTACATAAGTACTGTACAGTAAAATTGCACATGTTATTTGCAAAACCAGTATGTCTTCTTCTTCATCACCGTTTAGGCTTATTTACTAGCCTATTTCGGCTCCAAATTGCTGCTGTTTCCACTTTTCTTTTGTCTTCCCAAAATTCTTCTTCCTCGTGGTGAATAGTTGTATGCTGCTTTTGGTATACAATACCAGAAGAATGGAAAATTGGATAAATAATCTCAATATTTAAAAAAAAGGCGTTAAAATAAAGCCAGAAAAGTATAGAGGCATAAGCTTACTATGTGCAGCATACAAAATATATGCAAAACTGATCAA
Organism: Diploptera punctata; assembly: GCA_030220185.1. Classification (NCBI taxonomy): domain Eukaryota; kingdom Metazoa; phylum Arthropoda; class Insecta; order Blattodea; family Blaberidae; genus Diploptera; species Diploptera punctata. The sequence goes on along the minus strand of JASPKZ010001618.1, from coordinate 2,335,036 downwards.
CCAAAGATTATCACTATAGTAGATCCAATAATATCAGAAGAGCAGACATATTTTAGGAAAGGAAGAAGCTGCACAGACAACGTATTCACTTTAAAAACAAATAATAGAAAAGCGAAGAGAATTCAACTTAGAGACGTACATCCTCTTTATAGAATATAAAGAAGGGCATTGATAAAGTGTCTAGACCAAAATTGTGGAAAATATTAAGTGAAAAAGGAATTAAGAAAATGTATGAGAAAACAAAAATAAAAATAAATAAAAGGGAACCAATACATATAACAGGAGGAGTTAGATAAGGTTGTCCACTATCAACCACTCTTTTTAACATTTATTTTGACGACATGATAAGATCATGGAAGCAAATGACGACTGGGGGAATTAACTTAGGAAATATAGTAATAAAAACGGTAGCCTTTGCAGATGACCAGATTTTAATAGCAAAAACAGAGGACGAACTACAAGGAATACTATATAAACTAAATGAAATACCAAAAAAATACAACATGGAAATATCATCAGAAAAATAAAAAACAGTGCCCTTCAAGGGCGCTCATCCAGTTCGGACAAAGATAATATTAGAAGATAAACCAATAGAACAAGTGGTAAAATATAATTTCCTAGGTTGCGGAAAATCATACACAGCGGAAACAGATATAAATAACAAACTAAATAAGTTTAATTATATAACAGGAACACTAAAAAGAACTTTGAAAAATAAGCAAAACCAGTATGTGCATTATGATTAGAACCTTTCAAACAATTCTCTTAGCAAAAGGTAAGTAGACAGTTTTGTAACTCATGTACTGCGCCGACATTCCAGTATCGTATTCTGTAAAAAATGAATAAATAATTGAACCAGAAGCAAATCTACGAATGTAACTGATTTACAACATACATAATAAAGGAAAAACAAGTGTACACACACTGTACGGAGTTTCGAACGTGATGCATCAATCTTACATTTGCATTGGTAGTAAGAAGCTATAACCACTCAGCTAAAGGTGCATACACGTTGCTCCTTACAGTTTCTGCATCATATTATTTAATTTTGAAATAATCAGTGGCGTGCCAACCATTTTACAAATTGAATGATAACTTGGACATTTTTATTCGTAGACTATTAGTTCATTATCTGAAATTGTTTATATAATACCCCTCTATACGTAGTTGGGGGCACGCCGTAGCGTAGTGGTTAAGGAAGTGCGCTACAAACCGGAAGGTCGAGGGCTCAAGTCCCGATGGGGTCAGGATTTTTAAACTGACCCAAACCTTCTGGTGGTACCATGACCCTGGGGTCGACTCAGCTTCTAACTTAAATGAGTACCAGATGCTTGTTCTGGGGGTAAAAGCGGCCGTCACGCAGGGCTGACAACCCGGCTGACGTCAAGTGCCGATTGTCTAGAAAAAGTGGGAGCCTTAACATCCTACTACCCCAAGGGCCTCCCGAGGCCTGTAGCGGGAACACTTTACTTTACTTTACTTTTTACTATACGTAGTTAAATTTGTGCGGTATAATTCTTTTACACCCTGTATATATATATATATATATATATATATATATATTATTTAGCAGGATTCACAACATCGTCCTTCACCCAAGTAATCTACTGTCATCCTCTTCCACACCTCTCTTGTCATTCCAATCACCATATATATATATATATATATATATATATATATATATACAGAGTGTCCCAAAATTAGACCGACAAACTTTGGGAGCTGATAGATAGCATTATTTTAAACACTTTTTGTTAAGGAAGGTTTTTTTTGCTGCGGTGCTTCGTTTAAGCGCTCGACAAAGTTAATGGCATTACTGCCTCCCACCCAGTTGGTTTAGATACGTAAATTACATTTGTGTACAGCATGTATCATTTAAAGGAAACACACGAAAGAAACAAAACAAAGACGCTTCAATTCGGTTAGCATTTAAAACCGGATATTTATCCCCATATAATAATAATGTGTTTTTTTATTTAATATTTATATATAATTATATTTTTTTCAAGTAGGAATGGAAATATGATTGGTTTAGAGAATTAAATTTTTTATAAGTATAAAAAAATGAAACTGGTCAATATAAACTGTTAATACAGTTAGATATATTTCAAAATGATTTAATATATGTAAAACTATTTTAAATATTTGAATTTATATTTTTTATAAACAAATAAATGGGATTGGACGAATTGGATGGGAGTCAGCCAGTAGTACTCCGTTTTCAGTTGGACCAATCAGAACTTCCGGACTAGAACATAAATGAAATGGGATTTTCCCCAGAACAACAAGATGGCTACAATACTTGAAAGAAGTCAGATATGTAAATCTACAGGTCATCAAGAAATAAGAGAATCATAGTTCATTTCTTGATATTAGTGTCAAAGTTATGGAAAATAATGTTGTAGGTAGAAATGTAATTAATATGGAGTATAAATAATCCATAAAGTGAAAATAAAGTGTTAGTGAAAAATTGACCGTTGGAAATATATGATGTAATAATCTTCAATAAGTGAAATTTATTAATTTAAGCCCGAATCTTTTAAATTATTGATTATTTACAAGATTCATCTAAACAGAAGTGAAAACGTTAATAAAAAATTAATTTAATTGTTAACAAATTATCGTTATTTGTTTATGTAAGAAACTTTCTCTCATTCCCCTGACGGGAGTCATCAGTGCTGTGGCAAATAACGGTGGTCTAAATTATTACAATCATATATCTACATCACATCCAACAACACACATTTAATGTTTACTTCCTGAGCTCATTGTTGTGTTTCCTTGACATTGTGCATTAGTTTGCTGGAATGGCTGCTGCATACTAGTTTATTTACAACATGGAAAGGTACACGTGGAATGAGATGATGGACATGCTACTGGTTTATGGAAAAGCTGGTTCGGGTCGTGCGGCTGTAAGGCTTTACCAAGAACAGTTTCGAAACCGAAGAGTTCCTCATCACACTGCATTTGCCAGCATTGAACGTAGACTACGTGAAAGAGGCTCCTTGGATAGACGGGCAGAAGGTCAAGGACGACCACATTATGTACGGACCCCTGAGAATGATGAAGATGTGTTATGGTGCATTGAGAAAAATCCTGCAGCTAGTAATCGCGCCAACGCTCGATAATTGCACCTAAGTCGTAGAGCACTGTGGGAAGAATCCTGCAGGAAATTTTGTTGCACCCTTTTCATCTCGAAAAGGTCAACGCATTGAGGCCTCAAGACTATCCTCTGCGACAGCAATGTTGTCAGTGGTATCTGGACAAAATTGAAAAAGATGTACTGTTTGCATCCCATGTCATGTTCACAGATGAAACATGTTTCACACGTGAGCAGTTATTTAACAGTCGGAATTCTCATGTTTGGGCCTTCGAAAATCGCCAGAGGTCACATCAACTGAGAGTTGGTGTTAATGTGTGGGCCGGTATTGTGGATAACTTCTTATTAGGAACATACATTTTGCCCGCACAACTCAATGCTTACAATTACTTAGTATTTCTACAACAAGTTTTGCCTGATATAATGGAAACAGTTCCCCTTCATATCAGACAGGACATATGGTTTCAACATGATGGGGCACCAGCTCCACTTTGGTGCTGAAGTACGTCGTCATCTTACGGCTACATATGGCAATCACTGGATACCCAGAGGTGGACCCATTGCCTGGCCGGCACGCTCCTCTGACCTTACTCCACTTGACTTATTTTTGTGGGGGCACATGAAGACTGTTGTGTATGAAACACCTGTTGAATCTGAAGAGGACATTGGGGCACGAATAACCTGCGCAGCTGGCGAAATCAGAGAAATGGCCGATGTCTTTGTGGGTGGGAGGCAGTAATGACATTAACTCGTTCAGCGCTTAAACGAAGCACCGCAACCAAAAACCTTCCTTAACAAAAAGTGTTCGAAATAACGTTATCTATCAGCTCCCAAACTTTGTCGGTCTAATTTTGGGATGTGTGTATATATATATGTTATAATTAAACCTTTTTGACATTGAGCTATGCAATATAGGCTATATATATAGGCCCTACCTTAACTCGTTCAGCGCTTAACCGAAGCACCGCAACCAAAAACCTTCCTTAACAAAAAGTGTTTGAAATAACGTTATGTATCAGATCCCAAAGTTTGTCGGTCTAATTTTGGGAGTATGTATATATATATATATATGTGTGTGTGTGTGTGTTATAATTAAACCTTTTTGACATTGAGTAATGCAATATATATATATATATATATATATATATGTGTTTGTATTTGTATTTTTTGTCCGAATGAAATAAAGAAAATATATGATAACTGAAAGATTAGTTGAGGTTAAAATAAGCTAAGAAGCGCCATATTTACAATACGTAACGTTTAAATATACTTATGAATTATGTTACCATAGATCAGCTAACTTACGGACATGCGCTATGAAACTAACCCAAATCAGTCTTAAACTTAAGAAGCTTATATTTTACTATTTTGTGTGACATATGGTAGTCTTTAGTGTTGTTAGTGTATGAATTGCTACGAACAAAAATCAGATGAAGTAAGTATATAGAGTTAAGTGAATAAACATGTTGGAGATACGTTGGTAACACTGGCTGTAAGTAAAGGTAACCGAGAAGTATCGATATGTTTAGTAACGTGTTCCCATGGACTGTTATTTACGCTAGAATAATATTTTAAATTATATTTAAAATGTAAAGTATGAGTATTCCATAAAGTCGTGAATCGTTCCATTCAGTAGGTCAGTATTTGGCAGGATGTACTGTTTGACAATTGTGTTGAATTCGGTGTTGTGATTTAAGCATTAACACAACTGTAAGCAGTTTTTATCTCCAACCGAAAGCGTAAGCTTCAATATAATGTAGGCTATGTAGAATTTTCATCGAAATCGGATTACGTATAAACTTTGTATAATTTTCAAATTGGTCATGAATTCACATAATAACAGATCACTATATCGACCTCGATGGTCTAGGGGTTATGCCCCTTGCTTCTGGTCCTCAAGGTCGCAGACTGAACCTCGGCTGTGGTCGGTGGATTTTTCAGGATAGAAATATCTGAGAGGAATCCTAATCTCTGGATCTCGAGTTCGAAGATTTTCGGGTTTATAAAATATCCTGGCCTAAATTAGAGCCTCTGAGAGACGCATCACTGTAAGTGGGTATTTATTTCAAGTTTATATATGTTATTATTATTATTTATATATGACAAATATACATGACTATTGCTGCTTTTCAGAGAAGTACATTTTTAACTGAGAACATGCACTATATTTACTAGGTACCAGAAATAAAATTTTTATAAATTGGGAAGTTTCAGTGTGTTGTGTTACCAACTTCTTCACGGTTCGCTTGGGAGGTAATTAGATTAGACTTAAGTAATTTCAGCTATTTTTCGATTAAACAACAGTAACCACAGATACCGGTATGCACAAATTGTGCAGTTCTAAAAAAAAATCATTAACCTGTAGTAGGTATATAATTTATCCAAGCAGAGTGTTGACTAAGTCTGGCAGCAGAGTTATGTGCGAGAGACAAGTTTAAATAAAACATAAATACTTATTAATCTCGTCGTAATATGTGATCCTTCTCTAAGCCATTCTTCTATGAAGAATATAAATTCCGTTAATTATATATATTGGCATATATTTAAATATTTATCTAAGTGAAGAATATATTATTAGATTAGATGTAGGACATATGGTTTCGGGTTTCAAGACACTAACACGGCAACCTTATTTTAAATTCAGTGGATTGCTGTACTTTTACTTTATGAAATGAATTATGCCTATATGCAATTTACTCTACGGTGATATGTAGTTTGTTATGGTGTTCCTGATTCTACATGACTCAAATCGCCATTTAGTTGGGCTCGACCCAGTATCTCGAAGAGGGGCTACAATCTCACTTTGGACTATTCTGCCCTAAGTTGACATACAGGCTCGGAATCTTGAGGAAGTATATGAGTGTGCACCATTAGATCACCAAACTACATACTTTAAACAACTGTGGATCGCTAAGCAATGCTATTTATTTTTAACTAACATGAAATGAGATCAAAGGTGATATAAAATAAATGAATGAAGATGGAATGGCATGATGAGAAGGGAAGAGAAATTAGTGGGATGAAATTCGGCAAATGGAAGAACCCCGGGAAAGCTCTATAAATCCCTGTGTAATCCATCACCAAATCTAAATTGATTGATATTACAATATCTTTATGATTAAAATCTTACCCGCAAAAAAGAAAAAAAAAAAGCTATATTCAACACTTTGTATATGTACAGCCTTTGAAAGAATTTATAGCACACAGATAATTTTTAAGTCCCAGAACAAAGCAATTGCGCATGACCAGTGGTGAGATACTTGGTTTACAAGTACAGAACTATTTGAGAAACTAAAATCCATTGTATATCGTTGTTTGTCGTGCAAGGGAAAATAATTTCGCGAAAATAAGTAGTCTGGTAAATGCTGTAAATAAAACAAAAGCAAAACAAATAAATGAAAACCAGCAAAATTAATTGAAATAAGTACGAGAGAGAGAGAGAGAGAGAGAGAGAGAGAGAGAGAGAGAGAGAGAGAGAGAGAGAGAGACAGACAGACAGACAGAGAGACAGACAGACAGACAGAGGCATGACAGCGGGATCGAACAACGCCATCTCATGCATGACAAACAAACCTCTCCACTAGATCACAACCGCCCCTGCTAGAAACAGTCTGTATGAAGCTGTTCCATACTCCAGGACTTTCTTGTGTATGAAATTATATATAAACTTGACTTAGTTTATAATAATCGAGCGCATTTTGCATTAGTTGTGGAAATAAGTAATCTTCTAATGTGTTGTGTTTTGTAAACGAAGTAATGAGACGTTAGTATCATTATTTATCTTCTTCTCGTATATATGCCCCGGTTAAGATTTATAATCTTTGTATGAATTAATAACACTCAACATATATTCGCTCATCGTTCAATTAATGTGTTTTCCTATATATATATAAACGTATTTATGTAACGAAGCCTAGTAGGCATTATGAAAACTAACGGCGTTATTAAAAAAAAATCTTCTGACCAGGATCGAACCTGGGCCCGCGTCGTCGTTAAAAGAGCATCTTACCGACTGCTCTATTGAAGCGAACGGTACGAATACTGAAGAAAGACTTGCGCCGATTTGAATTCAAAGGAGAAGCACACGTAACATCTTACTGGTGTGAATCGCTCTTCAAAAATTTTAACTTTCCAACATCAAGAGTTGCACCATCAAGTTTTTCAAAGTCTGTACATATAAAAATTAATCTATGATGTTAATTACAACTTGCATATCTTATTTTTTTAAATAGTTTTTTATTTTATTATTTGTTAATATTTATATTAGACTTGCTTAACATTGTGCGTTGTTTACACTTTAATAATATCTTTAAATCATATTTAGTTGAATGAAACTTTGTATTACTGTATTTCATTATTCGCTGGTCGAGTGGATGATAAGGCATTATTATCTTAACTCTGCCAACTTAAATAAAGCATTATTATTATCATTATTATTATTATTGTTATTATTATTGTTATTATTATTGTTATTGTTATTGTTATTGTTATTATTATTATTATTATTATTATTATTATTATTATTATTATTATTATTATTATTATTATTATTATTATTATTATTATTATTATATTAATAATACTCCTCCGGAACCGCCAGGATCTCATCTCACAAGGGAACTGTCAATCATTCCATATCGAAACCTATTTCTGCCAGAGAATTGTAATTCATTATCTATCGCTTTTAACTGGAAGACACAAAAATCGAAGCCAGAATCCAGCAATGGCAATCCACTGTACGAGACAGATGGACATCCCTGTTTGAGTAGATAGAGGGGAGTGTGGCGGGACGCGGCGCGGTACAGGTTGTCAGGGTTATCCAATTCTCCAAGTCAGGAGTATATTAGATTATATATTTGGCCCTGGATTTTAGAGCCTTGCAGTTAAAAAAAGGCGGTAATTTTTGGACACAGCTCGGTATATCACAAGGCTTCTCTGGGACAAATTTCAAAGAAGGTTTGAAACGCAATGGTTGAAAATTATTTAGTGTGATCACAGTTGATGCAGCCGCACCTGCTATTCACTCGTCCACTGAGACGGCAAGAACATACTGTTACTTAGGCTTTTATTTTTAAATTATTCCATAATAGTTTTCTATATAATATTGATACAAAAATGTATGAATAATTTAGTAATTCTATCACTCATGTTCATCAAAATAAAGGTTAAAAAGTAGGCTAATTTGTTCTTATATTTACATGTTTGTACTTAGAAAGCATTCTTTATATATAAGGTGTTTCAGAATAATTCTTACAGACTTCTAGGGATTGTAGAGGGGACTTAGTAGATACAGTTTTGTTAAGGAATGTCCAGAAACGTACCATTTAGATGTAAAATAAGTTTAAAAATCTAAACACAATGGGTTATTATCGCGTGTCTTGTGTTTCAGATAAGTATTACAGACTTCTAACGTGTGTACTACACCTGTTGAGTCGGAGGAAGATCTTCTTGCACAAATTCTGGCGGCAGCAGAAATTATTGAGCACACACCAGGTCTTGTGGGGCGTGTATATGAAAACATGCGTCACAGGTACACGTTGTGCAATGAACAGTGGAACCATATATGTAGTACAACCCCTGGAAGTCTGTAATACTTATTCTAAAACACATGGCACCCGAAATTAGTCCATTGCGTTTCGATCTTCAAACCTATTTAACATCGAAATGGTACGTTTCCGAACATGGGTTCCTTATCAAAACTTTATCTACCAAGTCCCCTCTACAACCCCAAGAACTCCGTAATACTTATTCTGAAACTATATATATATATATATATATATATATATATATATGTGTGTGTGTGTGTGTGTTATAATTAAATGTTTGACATTAAGCAATGCAAGCTTAATATGGCATAAGAAAAATAAATGCCAGGACGGGACCCGAACTCGGACCTCTGGCTTGGTACCCCAGCGTGCTATCCATTACACCATCGGGCAAATCCAATACAAACATTTATTCGGGTTCGGGTCCCGTCCAGGCATTTACTTTTATCATGTTATATATATACAGTATAATAATAATAATAATAATAATAATAATAATAATAATAATAATAATAGCTTTATTTTACCTGGCAGAGTTAAGGCCTTAAGGCCTTGTCTACCACTCAACCAGGTTTAAAAAAAATACAAAAGAAAAGTCTTAAATCTAAATTACAATATGTATATATAAACGATTACAAGTTATGAATACAATACAATTATATTTATAATGTATTTTGATTTACTCTAAATTAACGAATTAAATATATAATATGTACAAAATATATAAAAAACGAGGAAAAGATTAATGACATAGTATAAAATTAAATAAATAGAGAAAAATTAATTATTAGACAACAGGTAACTGTATAAGCGTGACTTAAAGGTGCCAAGTGTGCGGCAACCCCTGATATCTTGAGGAGGAGATTCCAGGAGCGGGCGGAGGCTACTGTGAAGGAAGTAGAATAGGAGGAAGTGCTATGAAGAGGAATTGTTAGCAGACTGCTATCTTGTGACCTAGTGTCAATATTGTGGTAGGAGGATAACTTCTCAAATCTGGACGCCAGGTAAGTAGGAATGTAGGAATTCAGAAGCTTGAAAAGTAGCGAAAGAGAGTGCAATTTACGTCTGTCAGTAAGACGGAGCCAAGAGAGGTTATTAAAGTGTTCGGAAATATGGTCATAACGGCGGATATTGAAAATGAATCAAATGCAAGCATTATGAACACGCTGCAGTCTCTGCGACAAGGCATAGTTTAGATCATTATATATAATGTCACAATAATCGAAGTGTGGTAACACAAGATTCTGCACTAGGATTTGTTTTAACGAAACTGGGAGAAAATTCTTTAAACGTCTAAGATAATGTAAGATGGAGAAAGTCTTTTTACATATGTGTTTCACTTGTGTTTGCCAGGTTAAATTTGCGTCTAGATGTAGTCCAAGATCTATTACTGAAGAAGAATAAGGGATAATTATATTATTTATAGTAATGTTTGGAAGTGTAGATATGTCAAAGGTTGTAAGCAGTCTTTGTTGTCCCATTAGAATTACTTGTGACTTGTTAGGATTTAGATTTAGACCGATACTTGAAGACCAGTTAAAGATGGATATGAGATCGTCATTCATTTTCATCAAGCTGTTATAGAGAGAATGAGGAGGTGAATGTAGGTAAATTTGGAGATCATCAGCATAGAGGTGATAACGGCAGTGCTTTAGTACAGTTGGCAATCATTTATGTAGATTGAGAAAAGAAGAGGTCCGAGAACACTGCCCTGGGGGACTCCAGCCGGCACGTTACGCCAAGTCGAAGATCTAGAGTTAATGAAACGTATTGTTGACGACCGTGCAGGTATGAGTCGAACCAGGATACAGCGCTGTCAGACAAATGTAGGTGCTTGAGCTTTATCATAAGTAAGTCGTGGTCTACTGTGTCAAAAGCTTTGCTGAAGTCAAGTAAGGTTAAAGGAGTCAATTGACGTCTGTCCACGGCTTCACGAATATCTTCGGTAATTTTAGCAAAGCTGTGGTTGTGCTGTGACCAGATCTAAAGCCGGATTGATAAGGATCAAGGAGGTGATTTTCTTGGAGATAATCAGTCATTTGCTTATGTACAATATATTCCAGGGCTTTAGATAATGTCGGAAGGATGCTAATCGGTCGGAAGTCATTACAGTTAATAGGTGTACTTATTTTTGGTATAGGCCGAACTCTTGACTGTTTCCATACAATAGGGAAGATAGAAGTTATAAGGGAAGCATTGAAAATATGAGTCACTGTGGGTAGAATAATGTCAATGATTTTATTTAGCATTAAATGCTGATGTTATCTGTTCCTTGCGCATTGGATTTAATCCGCTTGAGTGCTTTTTTAACGTCTATAGGCGAAATGTCGTAAAAGTAAAATTTATCTCTTCCTATATGTGGGGATGGGGATAAGTCTTTAAGAATGTCTATTTTAGTCTTGTTGTCTGGAGGTGTCTTGGGTATTGAGGTAAAATGTTCATTTAAGAGTCACTACAGAAATGTCTATAGAGTCAGTTGAGGGATTCAACTGTCTAAGTCCCATTGCACGGAGCTTTCGCCAAGTGTCCCGTGCACTTATTTCAGGTCCGATTATACTGTGGGCGTGTCGTAGTTTGGCATTTCGTATAGTTTGTGTAGTTGTGTTTCTAAGTTCTTTGTACAGTTGCCAGTTCTCGTCATTTTTATGTCGTCTGTATGTTCGGTATGCTTTGTCTCGTTTTGACATAAGTTCACGTATTGAATCATTCATCCAGGGAGCAGGGGAGCGGGAAAATCGTCGGGTTTTTACTGGTGCATGTCTGTCGTATAGTTGTAGTATCAGTGTATTAAATGTGTCTACTTTTTCATCAACTGATCTAAGATTCCATATTGAATACCAAGGTAGTTCTAAAGCGTCTGATTTTAGTTTAGTATGTCAATTTGTTATTCATACACTTAGATTTTATTATTGAAATAGCACAATTTTAATTCTCGGAATATTGCAATTATATTTTGCCATTAACTAAACATTTTCAGGTACACTTCTTTACATAATATATACAAATCAACACATTCTATAAACATTTAACGTATAATATATTAAAAAACTTTAAAAGTTGTAAATTTTATAGTCACTTTTATATTCATAAAGTCAGAATGGGGGAAAAATAAAAAAAAAATGAAGAAAAAAATGAACTGTCCTTAATAAATTGTAGGGTAACCTTTAGCTTTAATAACAGCTTGACATCTAACAAGCCTATCACATATCTGAGGACTGATTTTGCACCTTCTTCAATTCTTCCTTGGAAGAAGGATTTCTGATGTGGACCCTAGGTTTCAAAAACGCCCATAAATGTTCTATAGGGTTTAAGTCACCAGATTGAGGAGGGGTTTTCAATTGCTTTGGTACGTTCCGTATCAACCAAGTCTTATTTAAGTCCCCCGTATGTTTGGGGTCGTTATCTTGTTGGAACATGTACGTAGGGAGCATATCGAATTTTGTTGCACTTTGTTTAACATTCTTACGAAGAATGTCGTTATACACAAATTTGTCCATAACATTGTCAATGTCTAGTTTCAAATATTTGGGCTGTAATGTTGGCTACAATGAGGAAAAAGATATTGACTCCAAAATAAATACATTTCAGGCGGTGTGTGGAACAATTCTGAGAACATTCAAAAATAAAATTAGAAAAGAAACCAAGATAAAAATGTATAATGTTATGGCGGTCCCCACAATATTATATGGATGTGAAACTTGGGCTCCAACGAAAAAACATAAGGATAGAATACAGACGGCGGAGATGAGGTTCCTAAGACAAGTAAAAGGATGTACAAGACTTGATAGAATAAGAAATGAGAAGAATTGAAAGTACAGCCTTTATTGGATAAGGTCACGAATTACAGACAGAAATGGATAGACTATGGATGGAATGAGTAAGGAGAGATATCCATTGTTAGCAAGAAATTGTCAAGCAAGAGGAAGACGTTGGGCTGATGCATTATGAAGACGGAACGGGCTATTGCCTAATCGCAGGAGTTATGATGATGATGACGATGATGACATTGTCAATGAATTGTATATTGCCAACCCCTTTTGCCGATATACACCCCCACAACATTATAGACCCACTTCCATGTAGGTGTTTTATTGGTCACATCATTATCCGCATTGGCTTTTCTCCAGACTCTATGAACGCCATCTGAACCGAACACGTTGATTTTAGTCTCATCAGACCAGAGAACATTATTCCAAAAATGCCTGCCCCTTATTTACATGTTCTTTTGAAAACTGTAGTCTTACAACACGGTTCTTCTTACTTACATATGGCCTTTTTCTAGTCATTCTTCCATGATAGCCATTTCTGCGTAACACCTTTCGAACTGTCTCAGTACATGCCTTTTTACCAGTAGAAACTTCTAGGATAGACCGCAATTTTGGAGCACTAATTCTGGGGTTGAATTTCACTTGTCTCTCAATAGTTCTCTCCTCCTATTCACTTAACTTATTTTGTTTAGGTTTTCTCGGAACATTCTCTACTGAACCTTTATACTTGAATTTATTTAGTATATACTGTACTGTTGCATGACATTTGCCTATCGGTCGCTCTACTTTTACTCAAAGAATATCCCTTAAGTGCAAGATACACAATTGTATCCTTGAGATCAGAACTGAGGTCTTTACATTTACCCATTTTGGAGGCAACTAACTGCCAGTGTACACAACCAGCACAGTAGGCAGATGTAAACAAATGCACAACTTAGAGTATTCATGTTGCATTAATGTTTAAGCAAGTTAGACAAGCAAATACACTGCAGTGTTTTCTTTAGTGTATGAATAGCAAATTGGCTTGTATTTGGGTGTAATAAAGATTATTTATTTTGATAATATTATGTTTATTTTATAATTAAGTTTTGAACTACATATTTAGATGTAACTTTGTGTTTCCTTCAAACCACAATAAATGTTTTTCCTTTACTTTTAAAAACTCTCTGAAAATTGGATTTTTATTAATAAAAATGCCTATGTATAAATACCAAATTGACATAGTGTATTTGAAAATGCTTATGATGGACATGAAAGTGACGTAGAAGATGAAGGAGTAGATGATGTTAAAGAAGAATAAGATGATGATGATGTAGAAGATTCAGATGTTGGGAAGAAGGTGTTGATGATAAAAATGAAGAAAGAGATTATTATTGAATGGCCTGAAGTACATTAGTTGTATGACTCATTGCTATAACGAGACGATGAAAGAATAGCAACATTAAGATGAATTAACGGGATGTAGGCCTAGAGTGTGGGTGAGGTGCTGTCAGAAACACGCCAGAAATAACAAACACAGCCATAACTCTGATGAAATGACCAGCAGCTCCTGTGAATTATTCTTAACTTTCTACTGTATCTGTATCCACAAACTGATCTGTGGAAGACCGTCACCCAGGAACTGCGTAAACTAAGCGAATTTTTCAGCAAAAATATTGTCATTTATGGTCTGATTTAGTTGGTTTACGGACTATATAGTTATTTTGGTAAATAAATTGTATGTATCCAGTTCTGTTGCGAGAAAGCAGACATGGGATTCGCTAGATGATTTTTGTAATTTCGGCTGATATTTTGGTCGGATTTCGCTGATTTTTTAAAACGCCTCTCTCGTTTTATTTCAATGGCATATAACGAGTTTCGTCGAAAGAAATCTAAAATTGCGGCCGCTAGAGCGAGTTTTAAATTTTCGTTTTATATTAAACATCACTCCTAGAGATCCGATCTTGCTGGTTAACGAATCAGACCTTACTTTTTTTTAAATATTGCTATAAATTGCGTCCCAAAAACAAAGATTGCGGAGACTAAAATATTAACAGATACATAGATGATCACTTCTGATGTCTAGCAAGTGAGATCCATGAAGATTTGTAAACATTTTCTAAAATAAAATATACAGTCAATATACCCAATTCACCAATTATTAATTAAAAGAGTCAACATGTTTTAACAGCGAAGCTAAATATTGACAATAATTTCCAGTGTAATTAAACTCCGTGGTTAATGTCAATCTCCTGCTTCATTCTTGTCTTCCCGTCGATTTTCATAAGAGTTTCCATGGCCCCCTTTCATAACCGGTTTGTGTCATATCTCCTGAATCTAGCAATTTATGAGAATTAATCTTTTTATTACATTCCGTTTCCTATAAAATCCATGTAGCTCAATATTATGTTGTCTTCTCCATTCGCCTGTCTGTTCGTCTCTCTTTGGTTAAAAAATATAAGAACTTTACTCTTAAATATTTGAAATATTTTCTCGTTCCTTAAATTAAGAATCCATATTTATCTTCTATAAAGGGCTAATGTAACTTGTTGAATGTATACAAATACTTTACAACATGCACCGCGAAAAAAATGTCTTACTTCAAACCATAAACCAGGCACATGTGCCACCAAACGCGAAGTGATTTACACTATGGAATAACGGAATGCAGCCAACATCTACAAGATATTTAATGAACCAAACCTAACGCAATTTATGTACTCTATAATGTAAAAGACCAATCTAAAGGCTAACATAATGCAATTTAAGCACTCTAACCCGTGGAAGAATGCTAGGAACAAAAAAAAAATAATATTAAGTTCTGAAATTCTGAAGTATGTGTGTACAGTTAATTAGTACACTGTAACACGTATTTGTTGTTGCCTAGACTATTCGTTAAAATCAATATGGCTGCCACGTCTTATGCAGTTAATAATCATAGAAAAAATATTGAAATAATTGTTAGAAAAATGCAAAAATCACTGTTAAATGATGGGAAATATTTGAAAAATGAAACCCTCGGATTAAAATATGACAGGAGTTCATGAAGGAATGAAAAATGTCGCTTCACAGGTTGTAAAATTTTACTGAATGTTTTATGAGACAAGTTGGGATGGCAGTGATGTGTTCGTCACTGCCTTTGCGTAAACGTACTTCCTAAAAATTTTGTATTCTTCCACGCATCTGATTTCAGTTAAATAACAAAGCTAAGTAACAATGTATAAATTACACTACAATGACATTCAATCAAACTATGGTAACTACGAGTTAAATTTTCTAAGCGATTCAAAGATGTGTATTTTACGTGATGTTTATCGTTATTTGTTTGGAGGTGGTAATGTTAACCAGCCTCCATACAATATGAATGGGGAGTTAACCGGCGCAGTTAGAGCGAACTCGCAGGTAATATACCCGATGCCGTACCAAGTAAGAAGACTGAGAAATGTGCGGCATCGGGTCTATACCCTAAACGACGTGTACCGTCTTGATTTGGAAAGAAGATACGGCATTAACCCCCGGCTCATAGGAGGTGGAGACGCCTTCTCAATAGTATACTTAATTTACTTCTTTCTTAATAACACGTAAGTACAGTTACACATACAATATTATTAATTCTAGCATACCATATCAATTTGGAAACTCCATTTAATACACTGTCCTTCTTGACAGTCAGAACTAAACGTAAATGAAGATTATTCTTCTGATGGCCGAGGGATCTTTTCTCCCGATTCCCTCGCCAAACGCAGGCTTCGAACTGTCGAAGAGGACTGAATGTAGATTTGGTTTCGGATCGACGGACAACGCCTGTCGCTCACAAAGGTGCGTTCAGAAGGGAAATCAAGGGGAAGGAGACACAGATTACAAGACAACATAGCAATTATCACGGCAACAACGATATTTAAAGTGGTGGATTACAAGTCCAACTAAATCAAAATCTTATTTTTTCTCAGTAGAGCAATAAAACTGAAATAATTATATTGGTGCTGATGGTCTGAGTATTTTTAACATTTAAAATCGACGTTACTTGGTTGTATTTACTTATATTCTGTTATTAGACTTGAGTATCATGTATAGGAGAATACACTAAGCAGCATTACTAAAAATCACAAGAAATTGAAATTGAATTAGTTGGTTTTGCAATCCACCTCTTCAATTTACGCTTGCGCAGTAAAATATATCTCCCTCTTGTCCAGGCCAAAAAGAAAGAAAGAAGAACCCATAACTGTTCACAAAACATCACTGTCATATCATCACAAGAAAACACTGTATATTGTATAAACCAAAACCATTAATACTCTCTTCTTTACTGAGTCATATATTACAGGCTCCACAAACTTGTATACTTATTTCTTCTTAGATATTCCATGATTCAATGTAACGATGTGCTGTTCGTCTCCCATGTTGGGGAGAGGGTGAGAAATCCACGGGCCTGGCTGGCGTATTACTCATGGACTGTCGGAAAACAGCCCCCCGTCAGTCGCTCCATTAAAACATACATTATGTGCAGCGATTTAAGAGCAGCGTACTTGGGTAGGCCTCTTCTCACATCTCCCAGGTTGCCTTCAGCAAATGAAACATCCGTGTTATAGAGAAGAAGGTACTGAAAACAATAAAATATTCTGAAACACAAAGGAAAGGAAGAGCATCTACACGACAACCAAATATCTCATCAATATGACTGAAAAAAGTATCGATATCAGGTAATAACTAATTTCTATACACCCTGTTTACAAAATACGTATCTTTGTCGAGCGTCACCACTGGCTGTTCCGAACGGAGAGTGTGTGTATGTGTTGGACTCTCCTCCGTAATAGACCTGTTTACGTGACGTAAGGTTGTATCAGATTGCCAAAACAAAAATTGTGGAAAGATGAGTCCATTCTTACACAAAGCGGACAGTACTAGACGTCTGCCCCGAGTAGCGCGTGCCATCGAGCAGTTTGTAAACAAAGTAAGATGCAGTCTAGCCTGTAACCCATGCCTTTTTTGAGCCCTACTCATCAAGTTACATGTATCAAGCTATTATCAATCGTTCCATGATTATTACAATTATTTCATTAATTGTTTGATTACCAATATATATATATATATATATATATATATGTTTAACATTGAACAATGCAACGGGATCTCAGAGATCCGGGCATTTATTTTTCTTATCATACCATATATATATATATATATATATATATATATATACTTTCTCATTTGAAATAGTATTTACGCAAAAGTCTAGGAATACATTAACCCTTAAAAATCCTCAGCTCTGATTACCCAGTTGGTATGCTAGATACCACAGGAAACTGTATCACTAACTATGCCATTTTTTCTACTTGCAGATGATTATTTAACTTCATAGATGCGTATGATTTTATATGAGCTCAATGCAGCGCACAGTACGCAGGAAGAAGTTTACTCAGTGTTCTGCGTTCTTCCAGTTAACAATAGGACGCCCGGCGTTTCGGTTGGCATAACACGCCCAGAGGTTTGTCCATATTCGTCTGGCTTTGATGCCATGAACTGTGTAAATAGACATCTGACTTTACTGCGAAATAATTGCTCGTCGATTGTGATATTGGGTCCAGGTTTGTAACAGAGTTTGCAATTCTCTACAAATGCATTCCACACTTCAGAAATCAAGGCAAATTTGTCAGTTTGTAACCGTGCAGAGAGAGTAGATTTGATATCAAATCTTAGAAATCTCATGATTTTACAAAATGTGTTTCGACTCATGGTGGTTTTATAAAATGATAATCCCCAAGAATCTGACTATAAACTACGAGTATCAGCATTCTTACAACCATTGACACCTCTAGCATACACAATGGCCAGGAAGGCTTCCAATTGATCAATTGTCACAGACCAGTTCCCGTTTCCAGTTACTCTTTGTGCCTCAGGGATAGTGCATTTCTGAATGTGATGTAGAATACATTTGGTTGTAAATCAATGCCAAGCGCTAGCCACGATGTCATCACTCACATTCCTCGTCGCATGTGGAGTTGTTCCTCTCGTTTCCCTCAGAACATTTAGAAGAGCAAGACGGCCAACTTGGTGTTGGTTGTATCTCATCACGAGCTATGTGATGAACGTCACGTTCTGGACTAGGAGTAGAAGCCCTCAAGTGACAAGACTCGTCTGTATTTCCTCGTAGCTCTATTTCCTGTGGATGGGTAATTTTATCATAATAGTGTCGACTCAGTGCATGTGTGTTCACAAGTTTCATATGACTCTCCAACTACCAACTAAAATAACAGTAACTAAAACAATATCAATAGAATAATAAAAAATTAAATGCTGCCATTATTATTATTATTATTATTATTATTATTATTATTAATATTATTATTATTATTATTATTGTCATTTTAGAGCGATTCCATGAAAATGTCATGCCGAGGTGAACATTTTGAAATTGACGCAGGAATAATTTTTTGACGTAATATATATCTTTTAGGATCAAATTTTCTGATTCTATAAGATAATGTTCCAAAAGTGTATTATTTTAATCTAATATTAGTAAAAGAACTAGTTTTTTTCTGAACCTGTAAAAACACGCAAAATTTTAGCAATTTTTTGTTTAATGATTTGGTCGTATTAATTCGTTTTATTTAACAACCTCTTTTGTTAAACCATACTTTGGTACTCCCTAGTCGTAAAGGTAATAATATTACATTATTAATTGCATTCTAATGTTCTATATACTTTTAATGTGTCCTATAAATGTTAACTGCAAGGTATGGTCAGTCAGTCAGTCACGGAAAACGATTAAAAATTACTGTACACAGCATAATAATTCCATCCATCCATAGTAAATCTGCCCGAAGGCAGGTCCTTCTCTGCAATCATAGCATTTTCATGCTATGCTTGCAGCTTTACTGGGGAATTGTGTAGGTGTGGTAGCTTCCCGTTGCTTTCCACACCGGTGAAGGATAATGATAATGGTAAGGATGATAATGATAAGGATGATGGCCATATGATTTGATGAAATAAAATTTCCTCTTGCATTCTACGTTATCGGCACACAACTAACAAAAACGTATTGAAGACTTTTCTTGTAAAGTCATTATTTTTCCCGCTAGCGTCCCGTGACTGACTGACTGACTTTTTTTCCTATTATATATATATGCTAATACGCATGCTGCATTCCGCTGAGGATTAACATAAGAATGGTTTAGGGAATCTGGTAGACTGTTCGGCTCAGCTGTTGCATAAAATAATTTTCTGACCCCTTTTCTGTGTCAATTTGAGCTAAAAGACAGTTAGCGGAAGCATTTAAATATATTCAGGAAAAAGATTGCAGTAAACGAAGCAACCATACTTCTGGTTTTTTCAGAAAATTATACCTACAAAGAACAAAATGAGATCCAGGCAGTTGATTGGAACAATTAGCACATCGCAATATTCACTGCTGTTGCCTAGTTCAGATGGAAGGTGACAGAGAAGTTCAGAAGAAATACTTGTTCTAGTGTCAGGTTATGTGACACATAGCAAATATGCTATAGATATTTGCTATAGAAAAGTGTTCCTTTTGAACTATAGTGATTTCTTCCAAAACTTGAGGTGATAAAAATTTTCAGTTGGAGCCACAGGTAATAGAAAGAGGCCTATATATTTAACAATGTGTTACTGCTTACTTACATATTTGGATTTTTACATAAAATGAAACTTCTTCGAATCGTACCATGGAAAGGGGGCTATAGATGCGATTGGCGGCCAAGTAAAAAGGATGGTACGGATGTATGGAAAATCGGGAAAAAATATACAGAATGGTACAGACTTATGTAATGTGAGCTGTAAACCCAACTGTTACGGCCCATCTCCCGTTAAGTGGTAACAAGTTGTTTTAATAAGCCGATTATACTAAATGAGATGGGCTTAACATTAAATCAAGGTCAGGATTTACCTAACTTTAGAAAAGATAGCAGAAACTATGGAATTAAAGCAGACATAAATAAAATAAAGCTAAAAACGAAGATATATATATTTAACAAATTTAAAATAATATTAGAGATTTATAACAGAAAGACAAGTTGAAATATTCTGAAACATACAAGACCTAAAAATGAGCCTGAACAAAAATATATTAGCTAAGACTATATTAAGCCTCTTAGGCTGGATACTTAATGCTTGAGTTTAGTTGGCCTATCTAAAACTAATGACAATACTACTCTATGAATAAATATAAACAATTACGAAGGCTTACGTTCGTCCATGATAGGTGATCTCGGAGTCGAGGACGCTCGCTGCAACCAGCCACATGGGGGTCAGTGCCATCTCTCCAACCCCCGACGAGTCTTCTCTAGGGGTTGAAACCCCGAGTTTAAGTATATTTCTAAGTGAGTCGCTTTCACCTGACGTGGAAGCATTAAGAATAACTTATCGTGCCGATACGTGATTGGTACATGTCAACCAGATATGCATTTATATTAAATAAACTGTTTAAAAGTCCTAATAATAATAATAACCAAGTATTTACAGGGAAATCATTAATTTTTGATAAAGCATATAAACTTTGGGTTATAATATATCCTTCCTCGTAAGAAGGTACTATAACGTTTTCCGAGAAATCTTTTTTGTGACCTTCGAAAATCGTGTCTTAGCTATAATATTATTGCATTGGCTCTTACAACAAGAAAATATATGTGGGCCTATTAATATTTTTCTACTTCCTGTCGGTGTGGTCCTCCATTACGTGTGCCGTTCCCCAACAAGGCAAGTCCTGTTGATTGACGAGGTCTGGATACTTCACCTGGTGTTGATTTTTGTCCGGATCGCCGCTGTTACTGCAATCCCGAGTTGGTGCTAGAGGGGAGTTCTGGTTTTGTGAAACGTTGCTCTGGCCAGATGATGTAGCGGCGGCCTATCTCGGCGAGGTCTCTGCTTGCACTCTCACTCTGCAAGTCTCCTGGTGAAGGCTGAAATGCTATCATTAGAATTAGTATTTCGGTAATGCTGGATGACAATACAATTAGTCGTATGTCACAAAATTATCGCCGGGTGCCTATCTTAGGCAACCGAGACCCATTGGTGTCTATTGTGCACGTTTCCTCTAGGTGTTGGGATCTTTGGAAAAGATTAGAGCCATCTCTCTGTCTTGTTATGCCGTATCCGGGTGAGAATGAAGCTTGTTGTTAATTATGAATCCGGCACAGCTCATGGGCTTCTCGTTAAGTACAGGGCATTTCCACCTGAGAGGGACCGTATTGTACATGGCGGTGGATCCGCAGGACAGGTTTTTCGGCATTCACGACGGCTCTTCTCTGCCTCCTTGTTTGACTTAACATACAACAGTATTGACGGTTTATTGAGATAGCCCTAAACTCAGCATTCCCTCTCCACTTGGATGTACCAATCATTGGGTTCGGACTTTAATCTTTATTTCATCATTTTCCCCGCGCACTACATTTATGGCCCTTTTCCATGAACCTAGGTATTCTACAAGGGAACTAACACTTAATTATTTGTGTGTGGTTATGTGAGCTTAAACAAAACCCAAAAATAGGGGCCGAGGAGAACAGACTGGTGGCCATGCGTTACTTCACTATCTTAACCACTAGGGGTCGTCTATCAATTTTTTTAATTGTTATCAATCTATCCGTGTTGGGTTGCATTGAATCTAAGATAAGAATTTCGTCCTTGTAGTAGAATTGGTAGGCTAATTCTCATGGGTTTTCTTTTAATCTTCTTTCTTACTACGGTTCTTCTCATATATAAAAAAAATATTTTCCTCCTTTCCCACTATTATTGACGACGAAATCTATGTTTCTACTCACCCTCGGGCCTATGTTCGAGAGTTCCTAGGCCGGCTCACATTCTCTAACTGTGGGTAATAATTTAATACTCTCAGATACTATAGTCCTAGGAAGATTCATCTCGTTTATGTTTCATAAATCCACTTTTGAGAACGACCTTTAGGATTTTTAATGAGTTTCTAGATCTGGATCCAAATTAAGTATATGAGCATTAGTCACGGGACGCGCCATGAACATTACTTCATATCACCGTGGTACGTTTATAATACATTCAGAGCTGAGTACATCTGACTTTCACTTACGGTAAACTCAACATTACTACTTAATGTAAATTCTCGCTAATATTAGGTCGTTTACAAACAAATTTTGAAATAACATTTCGTTATAGTGAATGACGGTTATATTTGCTATTTGGTCTGAATTTTAGTTTCTACCTTTAGAAATGTCACGTTATCTAATAACTGACATATCATTTTGTTTCGGCGTATCTTGTCGATTTACATATGTTTACTATATATTAGTTTGAGTCTGGGTCCTCGGATTATTTGAGTACCCGAACTTTGGCTCTATTGGTTTATTATATTTAGATTTGAGATTTATTTAGATTTATTTATTTAGCCTGGTGGAGTTAAGACCATGTGGCCTTCTCTTCCACTCACCAGGGCAAACATATATTGCATCAGAATATAACAATCACAATGAACTCTAATATTAAATACTAAATAAAAATTTGATCAAAAAGATAATATCTATTATATTATGATCTATAATGCAACTAGTTAATGTTAGTTAAAATTAAGACTACAACTAATAATAAAATGTATACAATCAAGACATATTAAATTGTCCCTGTCTAATGTATATATAAAACAAAGAAAAATAATGAGATATTGAAAACTAATTTTACGTTTGTACAATATTTAAAACAAAACAAAAGAAAATATTTGTTAATCTTAATATTATTTTCATAGATAATTAAATTTATTAATCGTTAAAAGAATACTATCAGTGAGGTGTATAAGTTAGTTTATTATTAAATAATTGTTTTATTTGTTTTTGAAGGATGTTATAGTTTGACATTCTCTGACATAGGGCAGAAGGGAATTCTATGTTTTGGTAAGCGAGACCGTAAAAGATAATGAATAATATACAGTATGAGGAGGAGGGATATAAAGGACAATGTGCTGATAGGATCGAGTGTCAAGATTATGTGTGTCGGATAGTCTGATGAAGCGGCGTGATAAATAATTAGGCGATGATGTGTGAAGGATTTTATAGAGAAGGGATAGTGAATAAGGGAAATTAAAATTATTGTATATATCGGCA
The DNA here is from genome assembly GCA_030220185.1 of Diploptera punctata. Classification (NCBI taxonomy): domain Eukaryota; kingdom Metazoa; phylum Arthropoda; class Insecta; order Blattodea; family Blaberidae; genus Diploptera; species Diploptera punctata. The sequence goes on along the minus strand of JASPKZ010001618.1, from coordinate 2,311,566 downwards.
TGCCTTTGGATTTAGATGTTTATCTATTTCCCGCTTAATTATGATGTACTTTACCGGCTTGTGGATACAAATTAATGAATTATTAAATTCCCTTGAACCTGATGAATCGCATCGTTGTGGACTTAGTCTGTTCACCCATTCTTATGGATATTTTAATTTTATCATTGTTCTCAATTCCCCAATACCGATTAACATCCTGTTTCGCATCTCCATTGTCCTCCCTTATAGGCGCGTTCTCTCTCTCGCTCTCTCTCTCTCTCGCTCTCTCTCTCTCTCTCTCTTTGTCTTTCTCTCCCCAATCTTTCTATCTGTCCTAAGTGTCCATGTCCCTCTTTCGTGTCACCGAGCCTAACCAATCTATGAGACTTAACAGTCTATTGCGAATTTACAACTTTCTTAGTTACAATAAAATCAATATGAGAAGATAATTACCGGAATACCTTTACACCGTTGCTACATCAGGAGTCCTATTTTCCAGAAAACATACGCTCGTCTTATATCTATAGAAAATAAATCCTTTTTCACTGATCACATATCGTTATTAAAAGTTTTAGCACCATTCAATTTAACTTCTACACGTGTAAATCAGCAAGTCCCGGAGTTTCTATCTGCCAATTTAATTTTAATTGCAAGATTGGAGCTTTAATTTACTGATTCTGAGTTCGATCTCCGTTTTGATATTTGGCTATCTTTGTTCTTAAGAGCGAGAACATGGAATCTCACGTTAGACTGACCTACATAATATTCTTATATATCTAACAGTTACAATGCCTCAAGGGTTCCAAGCGTTTTCCATATTCTCGAATGCAAGGAAGGTAGGTTATCGCGCTCGTCTGTCTGTCTGTCTGTCTGTCTCTCCCTCTCTCTCCCCCTCTCTCTCCCTCTCTCTCCCCCTCTCCCTCTCCCTCTCCCCCTCTCCCCCTCCATCTCCTCCTCCCCCTCTCCCTCTCCCCTCTCCTCTCTCCCCCTCCCACTCTCCTCCCCCTCTCTCCCTCTCTCTCTACTCTCCCCTCTCACTCCCCCTCTCTCACTCTCTCTCTCCCATCTACTCCCCCTCTCTCTCTCTCTCCCCCTCTCTCTCTCCTCCCCCTCTCTCTCTCTCTCTTCCCCTCTCTCCCTCTCTCCACCTCTCTCCCTCTCTCCACCTCTCTCCCTCTCTCTCTCACTCTCACACCCTCTCCTCCCTCTCCTCCCTCCCCTTCCTCTCTCTCTCCCCCTCCCTCCCTCCGATCCCCCTCCTCCTCCTCTCCCCTCTCTTCCCCCTCTCTCCCCCCTCCCTCCTCCTCTCCCCTCTCTTCCCCCCTCTCTCCCCCCTCTCTCTCGTCCCCTATCTCCCTCTCTCCCCCCTCTCTCTCTCCCCCTCTCTCTCCCATCTTCTCTTGCATATCTCCCCCTCTCTCCCCCACTCTCTCCCTCCCCCCTCTCTCCCTCCCCTCCGCTCTCCCCCTCCCTCCCTCCCCGCCCCCTCTCTCCCCTATCTCCCCCCGTCTCTCTTCCCCTCTCTCTTCCCCCCCCTCTCTCTCGTTTGTGAAATAAAGAACCCCTAAATTGAGGAATATTCCTAGGAGAATGTAGTGCATTTGCATCTTTAAAACAAAAAAAATATGCTTTCCATTTCTCAGTTCGGTCAATTTGATCCGATTGTGCGTTCCAGTGCTAATATGTACGGGCAGGAAAAGTAGTGCTTTCTGCTGCAACTTGTTAGTTTACAATGTAGTTTGCTTAAAATGAAACAAAGAAGGAAACCGCGCTGTTTGATGAGGCTCTTCCTACAACAAAGCAATGAAGAGACGAGTAGATTTGTAGAAGAAATATAAATAGATCCGTTAAGTGGATTTAAAAACTTTACTCGAATAATGTGCGATGATTTAGAGAGTCTGGTCAATGTAATTAGTCCTTTTATTGCTAAGCAAAACACAAACTACAGGAAATGTGTCTTCGCTTCAATAAGGCTGGCAATATCTTGCTACAGGAGATTCTTTTGTAAGTTTAATGTATTTAATTAAAGTTTCAAAATAACTTATTGCTCCTGAGGTCTGTAATGCGTTGATAGGCGTGCTGAAAGAAAATAATAAATGGAAACAAATAAATAAAAACACATTCAATTTCAATTACTTTTATTGCTTTCATATTATGTCAAATTAGTGTTTTGGAATTTTGGGTGTCAACCTGGCATGAAATACTTGAATAATCATTAACGCAGACCCCGAAACATGAAGCTGATCCTTGACTCTGAGAATCTGAATACCGTGACATTGGAATCATAATATATTTCCCAGTGTCAATAATGACGTCATTTAATGAATTATCAATCCCCCTTTGCACTAAAATCTTAGTCCGCTCATCTTTAATTTTTCTTAATTTCATTGCGACGGATGCAGCATAGATGTCGTCATTTTGTTTTTTTTTTGTCTTTTTTCCATATGCTTGTTTACATTATTCATAATAGACAAAGCATGGGCGATTCTTGGGTCTTCATCTACAGCACGACTCTCCAGTGAGTACTTCGGAGCCTTAAATTTTTCCACTGGCCTTTTTTGAGGGTAATCTTGATCTTCATTTTATGTCTGTTCCTCGATATCTTGTGTTAGCTGAAATAATTTTTTTTTCATATGCCTAACACTTTTGAAGAATGGATGAAGATTGTGTGTGAATTTGATCATCTTTGGAGTTTCCCTCATTGCATTGGGGCTCTGGGTGGCATACATGTTGTTATTCCAGTCCCAAATAATACAGAAAGGGACTTTTTTCAATTAAAAAAGTGTTTCAGCATAGTATATTTAGCACTGGTAGATGCAAATTATAAATTTACATATGCAGATATCGGGAACAAATGAAGAACATTGGATTGTGATTTCTTGAAAAATACTAGCTTATATCCAAATCTTCAACAAGATAAATTAAATTTGCCTCAACCTTATGTGTTACCCTTAAGGAACAAACCAATTCCATATGTCATCGTTGTAGATGATGTTTTTGCATTAGATATGAATTTAATGAAACCATATCCCTATCAACATGCAGAGGATGAAAAGAAAGAATATTTAATTGTCGTTTGAGCAGAGCGAGACGTGTAGTAGGAAATGTTTTCGGGATTTTGTCCGCTGTATTTCGCGTACTCAGGAAACCAACTCCGTTATCTCCAGAAAAGTCGCAATTGATAACATTGACTTGTTGTTACTTGCATACTTTTTTAACGACACAAAAATCGTCTTCACAATTGTATACTCCGCTTTGTAGTTTTGATACTGAGAATTAAATGACACATAGCACTATCGATGGTAGTTGGCGGCTAAATACACCCATGACAAACTTACTACCGTTACAACATGTCTGAAGAAGGCTATCTGACAATGAGAGACGTATAAGAGAAGAATTTGCATATTATTTCCAAACTGACATTGGAATGGTGTCATGGCAAGAAACACTGGCGTAAAAAGCATATGAAACATACTGTTGTGTTTGAACTTTGTTATACACCGATTAAGATAGCAGCACATGAGGGGTTGTATGAACACAGGGCTGCTACGGTTTTCTAAGGTTATGTTAAGAATTTTGAACGAGTATGTTTATGTGAATGCGCGTTCATATGTTTTGTTAAATGAAGTGCTTTGTTAAATAAATTAAAGAAATATATGTTTTGTTAAATAAAGTTAATTGACTTGTACAAGATTTGTTTACTTACGCTCCTGTTCAGTTATTTCATCTTGTGAGGTAATGCTGGTGTTCGGTTCATCCCTCAATATTGAAAGAAGTTCAAATGTGTATAACCAAACCATTTTGGCTTATATGCGTCAGAAATCCCAGAACCTCAAGATTTTGAATCGGTGATATTCTTCTTTTTCTTCGGTATTGAGCTAAAATAATCTTCCATTTTCTCATTACTTCGATCGAGTCACAATTAAAAATTTGAGCCAAAACTTTAGTTGCATCGTGTTTTTTTTTTCTATTTTTGTAGTCAGTGTGACTGGAATCCCATACTTGAGGATAAGTTTCAATACCTTAAATAAATTTTATAATTTTATCATTCGTCAAATCCAATTTTAATGTAAGCGTAAAAAGAAATGTTTTCGTTCTGGTAGCGGAAGCAAGACCGAGCTCACGAACAACATATGCGTGCGCATCGAGCCGAGTCCACTGCTTACAGGAGTGCGAGTACAAAATTAGGCAGCTGCACGCAAAAATTTCTAGAATGTTCGCGCAGTTTTTGTTATATTTTACTTTAATGAGTCGACCGCAATAAACATTTGTGCCGTACACTGCTCAGTACAGTGCCGCACTATTCAGAACACTGGTGGAATTGCCCCTTTAGCCTGGAGAGTGACTCCTAGATATTTGAAACTATTGACTGTGGACAGTGCTCGGGTATTCGGCGGGTATTCCCGCAAGCCTGTTACCTCTCCTGAAGATCATATGAACAGTTTTGTTCTCATTCAATTTCAGGTCGTTCTCATTTGCCCCTTTTTAGGGTTGAAATTGGCTTGCAGTGTCCCGCAGCACGGGGGTATCAGGACCATATCGTCCGCATACAAGTAGACCTCAGAAAATTGAAAGAAGCCGAACTACGAGCTACTACACCTAATGACCCGGCTAGCAGTATACGGCTTCCATCACAGGCTGTACAAAACGAACCCATTTCATAACCAGGGACCAGAATACAAGTGCGAGCGATGCGGCATTGTCATGCGAGAGATACCATGTGTTAAGTGCAAAAACGTAGGACAATATCTGACAGGATTCTGTACAGACAGATAATTATTGTACATTGTGCGCTAAACATTACTAGTATCCAGGAAGAGCGTTGACTGATAAAATAGAATTTTCATCTACTTGTTGAGCAGGGCAAGAAGGTTATCTAAAAAAGCATTTGACATTTTGACCCAGGGATTTTCTATCTTCATGAGACCGCTTCAAAGAACACCTGATAATATAACAAGGCCCGTACTTACAGCATATATCTTGCACAACTGAAGACTGTAATGTGCCTCAATAAACCGAAATAACTGATTCAACGCAAGATAATCCACGTAATCTGCAGATATTATCTCGCCGTCGAGGAAGAGCTACACACGAAGCTTTTGTTGTGAGAGAGCAGTTCACACCAGATGGTAGCGTGGACTGGCAAGAACATACAGCTCTTTGATTTGATCAATTGAATCATTGTAACACTAAAGTTAATTAATTGGAACATTTGAATGTATCTATGATCAATATGTTTAAGTATGCATTTCTGTATGTTCAATTAAGGTTTTTATAACTACAAAATTGCATTTGAATTAGTTTAAAACTGAAAAAGTAATTCCCTCAGCCTGCACGTGTGTCGAACCTATTTTCCATACACGTTCTTTATATTCAGCATTTCGGTATTTTTCATTCGACTGGTCGTATAGCTTTTGGAATCTTACTGATTTCTTCTGTTAATTTTTCTGCGTCTAAAGTCGAGAGCAACTCATCCGCACCGTGTCCGCGTAAAAACAAAACTATAATCGGTTCCAGTTGTTTACGGAGCAGATGTGAAGAGTGCTGTAACGACGAAAAAGCGCGCTTCACAAGAGGATAAACATTACATGTACATTGATACGCAATTATGGTTTCTTAACACATTTGCTTAGCAACAATGAAATGCAATATTGACAATGATAATGAATGTAACAATACTAATACTAATACTAATACTAATAATAATAATAATCATCATCATCATCTTCATTCATGGATTAGGTCTGTTGACCCGTTCCGACTTCAGCCCATCTCTTTCTAGGTCTGCCCACATCTCGGGTGCCTTTAGGTTTGTATTTTGTTATTTGTTTTGGATATCTATCTTCATTCATTCTGTCTATGTGTTGCTTCCACTTTTGTCTATATGTATCCATTTTATCAGTTATTGCAAATATTTCAAGTTCCTGTCTTATTTCTGTGTTCTTGATTCTGTCTTCCTTAGTGCACCCTTTAACAGATCTCAAAAATTTCATTTCTGCCGCCGCGTTATCCTACTTAGGTCTTGTTTTTTATGTATCCAGGCTTCTGAACCATAGAGCAGTACCGGTACTGCCAACATTTTATAAAATTTCAGTTGGGTCTCTCTTGTTGTTTGTTATTTAGTGTTCGTTTTATCGTACCACATATTCCCTGGAATTTTGCTATTTTATTATTTATATCATTATCATAATTAAATGAAATGTCACATCCTAGATAATTGAGATGGTTCACCTGTTCTATGATTTTGTTTCCTATTACTATTTTCGATCTGATTTGATTTTTCCCTTGGAATGCCATTACCTTAGTTTTTTCTATGGATATTTTGAGATTATATTGTTCACATATATTATGTAGTTTAAAAAGATTCCTCTGAAGTTCGTCTTCTGTATTTGCTATTATTACCTGGTCATCAGCGTATAATAATGTTTTCAAGTAGTGTGTTTTATCTAATTTTATTCCTTTATTTGTTTCTTCGTTCCATTTTTTTATTATATCATTGATGTATAGGTTAAATAAAACTGGAGAGATACTGCATCCTTGTTTAACTCCTTGATTAGTATGAATTTTATTTTTACTTACTTCATTTCTAGTTTTTATAAGAAAATTTGTGTTCCAGTACAAACTCTTTATAGCAATTATGGTTTCTTAACACATTTGCTTAGCAACAATGAAATGCAATACTGACAATGATAATGAATGTAACAATACTAATACTAATACTAATACTAATAATAATAATAATAATAATAATAATAATAATAATAATAATAATAATAATAAAATGACGGCTCCTTGGCGCAAGCAGTTAGATGCTCGCCTCTCGCCGCTGGGTCCCAGAATCGAATCTCAGTCAGTCCATGAGGTTCTCGTGGTGGAAGAAACTGAGCTTGAGCAGGTTTTCACGGAGTTTCTTGGATTTTCCCCTGTGCGGGCACGGAGGTTGAGGCGGGGAAATGTATGGACTGACTGTTAAACGTTCATTTGTTTACTTTTTTCTCCGTATATCGTCCGTCATGCGGTACAGACACTGTGCGGATAAGTGTGTCCCGGCCTCTGTGACTATGAAGTTTTATCAAAGTGCGAAGAGTTTTAAAGAACACTATAAGCTAGGAATAACCATGTGTAAAGTGGAAAATGGCGAAATAATAAGAGACGAAAGGCTGGTAATGAAGACATATTTTAAAGAACTTTTAAATATATATAGTTTAGATATTGAAGATGAAAAAGTGAAATTTCATGGAGCGGAAATTAATAAACACAGATCCGTAAGATACATGCTATATTATATTATTAAAAGACTCAAGTGGAATAGATCTCCTGGCATGATCGCATTATTGATACCTGGTGGAAGAAAACACTGGTATAGGATATATAGATTGATCATGGATAAAGATATGAAACCAGAGCCGTGGCAAACACCGACCATAGGTCAAATACAAAAGAAAGTTGATTGATTGATATATTGAAATTATAAAGGAATATCCTTACTAATGTTACGTACAATGTATTTACGAGCATAATTGCAAAGTATTTGGAAAAATACTCTGGGAGTCCATGAGCGTGGCTATAGAAAAACACGATCCACCACAGACCATCTCTTGCAAATGAGGCAGATAATGGAGAAAACGTATGAATGTAATGTAATACATCAGTTTTTATAAACTTTAAGCAAGCTTATAACAGTTATAAACCGAAATTAATTAGTGTAAGGAGGAATTTGGCACCCCTACGAAATTGATAATTAAAATTAAAATAACACCACACAAAACTAGTAATCAGATACAAATTAGTGAAAAAATATAGGAGAGATTTGAAACTAAGAACTGATTGGGACAAGACGATGGTTTGTCAAATGTATTACTTAACTTGACCCTGGATAAGTTAAGAAGCATACCGCTTAATCCTGAGGGAATCGTCATCAATAGATACCTATAATATCTAGCATTTAGTAATGATAAAGGGATTATAAATATATTCTTAAACTTGTTTATATATTATACTGTCTACGGAGTCTTCAGAAACATTTTCAGTAGGGAAGACCTGATAAAGAAGGAAGGAATTCCAAGAATCGGTAGCCAAAAAAGTGGGGATAAGGGATATCGGATGTTGCATAGCCAGAATTAAATCGATTATCGATCGTGTGTTTTAGTTATGCTGATGAATGGAATCGAGTTGAAAGGTAACACTTCGCGCACTGTTAATTGTAGGATGGGGACCGTCGACTTACAGCCGGTTACTTTCTCTCTCTCGGTCTTCCCTCATACAAATTACGGTCACAGATAATACGTGATGGAATGTATCAGGAGGATGGGGTTGAAAACATGCACGCATGTCCAAAAAATGACAAAAAAGACCATTGACCAAAATATTATTGTGAATATTGTCAAACAAAGTGAGTCCTCATGAACTGTACACGAGACAAGTTCACAAGGGAACTGTCAATCACATTATCATCTGTTTATATCCATGGCCCATTTGTTGTGTGAAATTTCGTTAAAATTGAAAACATTGAAGCTGTGAAAGTTAGTCTTCGCATCAAATACTACATACTGGTACCGAAAATAAAACTTCTTTGAAAGACAGCGCTGAAGACCATTGAATATACTTCCAACAATAGTTCAATTTTCTATGTTCGTGGGGCCGTGAACCAATGGACTGGATAATGCCAGTGAGTTAGTTAGTTTGCACTATCCAGCCCATGGGTTCAAGGCCTCGAGGTGGGGCTACAACCCTTCCTTAAGCCCTTTTCTGCCCTAGATTTTCACAGTCTCGGAGTCATGACACAGTACATGATAGTACCAACATTATGGAGATCACCACAATCACATATATTAAACACCTGTGATTATTTAAACCACTATTTTTACACGGAAATAAGCTCTCCATACATTCCTATCATGTACAATGCTTACTAATAATATTTTCCAGTGTAATTAATCTCCTGCTTCATTCTTGTCTTCCCGTCGATTTTCATAAGAGTTTCCATGGCCCCCTTTCATAACCGGTTTGTGTCATATCTCCTGAATCTAGCAATTAATGAGAATTAATCCTTTTATTACATTCCGTTTCCTATAAAGACCATGTAGCTCAATATTAAGTTGTCTTCTCCATTCACCTGTCTGTTCGTCTCTCTTTGGTTAAAAAAATATAAGAACTTTACTCTTAAATATTTGAAATATTTTCTCGTTCCTTAAATTAAGAATCCATATTTATCTTCTATAAAGGGCTACTGTAACTTGTTGAATGTATGCAAATACTTTTACAACATGCACCGCGAAAAAAATGTCTTACTTCAAACCATACACAATGCGCATGCGCCACCAAACGCGAAGTGATTTACACTATGCAATAACGCAAAGCAGCCAACATATACAAGATATTGAACGAACCAAACCTAACGCAATTTAAGTAGTCTATCATGTGAAATACCAATCTAAAGGCTAACATAATGCAATTTAAGCACTCTAACCCGTGGAGGAATGCTAGGCCCAAAAATTAATATTGAGTTCTGAAATTCTGAAGTATGTGTGTACAGTTAATTAGTACACTGTAACACGTATTTGTTGTTGCCTAGACTATTCGTTAAAATCAATATGGATGCCACGTCTTGTAGCTAAGTATGCAGTTAATAATCACAGAAAAATAATGAAATAATTGTTAGAAAAAATGTAAAAATCACTGTTAAATGATGGAAAATAATTTGAAAAATGAAGCCCTCGGATTAAAATTTGACAGCAGTTTATGAAGGAATGAAAAAAGTCGCTTCACAGGTTGTAAAATTTTGCTGAACGTTTTATGAGACAAGTTGGGATGACAGTGATGTGTTCGTCACTGCCTTCGCGTAAACGTACTTCCTAAATATTTGTATTCTTCCACGCATCTGATTTCAGTTAAATAACAAAGCTAAGTAACAATGTATAAATTACACTACAATGACATTCAATCAAACTATGGTAACTACGAGTTAAACTTTCTAAGCGATTCAAAGATGTGTATTTACGTGATGTTTATCGTTATTTGTTTGGAGGTGGTAATGTTAACCAGCCTCCATACAATATGAATGGGGAGTTAACCGGCGCAGTTGGAGCGAACTCACAAGTAATATACCCGATGCCGTACCAAGTAAGAAGACTGAGAAATGTGCGGCATCGGGTCTATACCCTAAACGACGTGTACCGTCTTGATTTGGAAAGAAGATACTTCATTAACCCGCGGCTGATAGGAGGTGGAGACGCCTTCTCAATAGTAGACTTCATTTACTTCTTTCTTAATAACACGTAAGTACAGTTACACATACAATATTATTAATTCTAGCATACCATATCAATTTGGAAACTCCATTAAATACACTGTCCTTCTTGACAGTCAGAACTAAACGTAAATGAAGATTATTTTTCTGATGGCCGGGGGATCCGTTCTCCCGAATTCGTCGCCTAACGCAGGCTTCGAACTCTCGAAGAAGACTGATTGTAGATTTGGTTTCGGATCGACGGACAGCGCCTGTCGCGCAGAAAGGTGCGTTCAGGAGGGAAATCAAGGGGAAGGAGACACAGATTACAAGACAACATATGACAAAAAGTTAGCTAACTTTCTAGAAATTTTCGCGTGCAACTGCCTAATTTTGTACTCGCACTCCTGTAAGCAGTGGACTCGGCTCGATGCGCACGCATATGTTGTTCGTGAGCTCGGTCTTGCTTCCGCTACCAGAACGAAAACATTTCTTTTTACGCTTACATTAAAATTGGATTTGACGAATGATAAAATTATAAAATTTATTTAAGGTATTGAAACTTATCCTCAAGTATGGGATTCCAGTCACACTGACTACAAAAATAGAAAAAAAACACGATGCAACTAAAGTTTCGGCTCAAATTTTTAATTGTGACTCGATCGAAGTAATGAGAAAATGGAAGATTATTTTAGCTCAATACCGAAGAAAAAAGTAGAATATCGCCGATTCAAAATCTTCAGGTTCTGGGATTTCAGACGTATATAAGCCAAAATGGTTTGGTTATACACATTTGAACTTCTTTCAATTGAGGGATGAACCGAATACCAGCGTTACCTCACAGGATGAAATAACTGAACAGTAGCGTAAATAAACAAATCTTGTACAAGCCAATTAACTTTATTTAACAAAACATATATTTCTTTAATTTATTTAACAAAGCACTTCATTTAACAAAACATATGAACGTGCATTCACATAAACATACTCGTTCAAAATTCTTAACATAACCTTAGAAAACCGTAGCAGTCCTGTGTTCATACAACCCCTCATGTGCTGCTATCTTAATCGGTGTATAACAAAGTTCAAACACAACAGTATGTTTCATATGCTTTTTACGCCAGTGTTTCTTGCCATGACACCATTCCGATGTCAGTTTGGAAATAATATGCAAATTCTTCTCTTATACGTCTCTCATTGTCAGATAGCCTTCTTCAGACATGTTGTAACGGTAGTAAGTTTGTCATGGGTGTATTTAGCCGCCAACTACCATCGATAGTGCTATGTGTCATTTAATTCTCAGTATCAAAACTACAAAGCGGAGTATACAATTGTGAAGACGATTTTTGTGTCGTTAAAAAAGTATGCAAGTAACAACAAGTCAATGTTATCAATTGCGACTTTTCTGGAGATAACGGAGTTGGTTTCCTGAGTACGCGAAATACAGCGGACAAAATCCCGAAAACATTTCCTACTACACGTCTCGCTCTGCTCAAACGACAATTAAATATTCTTTCTTTTCATCCTCTGCATGTTGATAGGGATATGGTTTCATTAAATTCATATCTAATGCAAAAACATCATCTGCCACGATGACATATGGAATTGGTTTGTTCCTTAAGGGTAACGCATAAAGTTGAGGCATATTTAATTTATCTTGTTGAAGATTTGGATATAAGCTAGTATTTTTCAAGAAACTATAATCCAATGTTCTTCATTTGTTCCCGATATCTGCATATGTAAATTTATAATTTGCATCTACCAGTGCTAAATGTACTATGCTGAAACACTTTTGTAATTAAAAAAAGTCCCTTTCTGTATTATTTGGGACTGGAATAACAACATGTATGCCATCCAGAGCCCCAATGCAATGAGGGAAACTCCAAAGATGATCAAATTCACTCACAATCTTCGTCCATTCTTCAAAAGTGTTAGGCATATGAAAAAAGAAATTTTATTTTATTTCAGGTAACACACATAAAATGAAGATCAAGATTACCCTCAAAAAAAGGCCAGTGGAAAAATTTAAGGCTCCGAAGTACTCACTGGAGAGTCGTGCTGTAGATGAAGACCCAAGAATCGCCCATGCTTTGTCTATTATGGATAATGTAAACAAGCATATGGAAAAAAGACAAAAAAAAAAACAAAATGACGACATCTATGCTGCATCCGTCGCAATGAAATTAAGAAAAATTAAAGATGAGCGGACCAAGATTTTAGTGCAAAGGGGGATTGATAATTCATTAAATGACGTCATTATTGACACTGGGAAATATATTATGATTCCAATGTCACGGTATTCAGATTCTCAGAGTCAAGGATCAGCTTCATGTTTCGGGGTCTGCGTTAATGATTATTCAAGTATTTCATGCCAGGTTGACACCCAAAATTCCAAAACACTAATTTGACATAATATGAAAGCAATAAAAGTAATTGAAATTGAATGTGTTTTTTATTTATTTGTGTCCATTTATTATTTTCTTTCAGCACGCCTATCAACGCATTACAGACCTCAGGAGCAATAAGTTATTTTGAAACTTTAATTAAATACATTAAACTTACAAAAGAATCTCCTGTAGCAAGATATTGCCAGCCTTATTGAAGCAAAGACACATTTCCTGTAGTTTGTGTTTTGCTTAGCAATAAAAGGACTAATTACATTGGCCAGACTCTCTAAATCATCGCACCTTATTCGAGTAAAGTTTTTAAATCCACTTAACGGATCTATTTATATTTCTTCTACAAATCTACTCGTCTCTTCATTGCTTTGTTGTAGGAAGAGCCTCACCAAACAGCGCGGTTTCCTTCTTTGTTTCATTTTAAGCAAACTACATTGTAAACTAACAAGTTGCAGCAGAAAGCACTACTTTTCCTGCCCGTACATATTAGCACTGGAACGCACAATCGGATCAAATTGACCCAACTGAGAAATTAAAAGCATATCTTTTGTATTAAAAATGCAAATGCACTACATTCTCCTTGGACTTTTCCTCAATTTAGGGGTTCTTTACTTTCACAAAAAATAAATATTATTTTCCTATAATTTTTAAATATATTAAACAATTTACTCCTAACGCCCAAATCAAGTCATTTGGACCCATATGTATCTAAGAATTTAAAATTATGCTGTTGGTATTTTTCAATGTTAATTACTATTTATTTTTCTGTTTACTCATTCAACAAAGTCATTGGATGCAAAACTTTGTCAACAAAGAAACAAAATTATTTGTTTTCAATTATTGACAACTGTGAACATTTTTTTTCTTTCTATTCATTTATTCAGTAGCAGTTTTTCTTAGCTGCATGTTATTTCACAAAATGTCTCGTAGAAACTTGCGTGAAGATGAACTATTGCCTGAACTACAAAGGAATATGGAAAATGAATCCGATGGAGGACATATATTTTCAGATGATTCGGATTAGGATTTTGTACCTCTACCGAATGAATCGTCTGATGAATCTGCAGAGGAAACGGAAATGGACGCAAATTATCATTGTGCACTAGGTAAATTTTATGTTATACTCGTAATTTGCATGTATATTTTGTGATAAATGTGTGACAACATAATAACATGTCATATTATGTGTCAATTATAGAGTAATTTCATATGTGACTGACTGAGATTTACAATTATCTTTTTCTGCAAAATGCTTGCATAAATATTACAATCGGTTGAAATTAGAGTTGTTATACACGTGATATGATAGAGGAAAAGTGTCTGATTAAGATTGTACGTAAATATTCAACTTCTGAAGAAAAACAATGTAATTTATTATCTATCAAAGTATGTGTGACTGTCATAAATGTCAACTCATCATGCAGCTTAACACGTTCATGTACATCATTCTCTGAAATGTGATTCATAATTCAATTTTCCAAAATACCGTTTGGAGGACACATTTCAAGTTATATTTTAAATAAAATCACAATTAATACCGACGGCATGACCTCATATGTGATGTGTGACTGACTAACATTACTTTGTGACTGACTGACATATCTGAATTTTATTTAGAATTTCAAATTGCAAATTTTACATGTGGACGTGAAGCCAGCAGCCGGTTGGTAGATCAAGGGCCTTCTAGGCCTATCGCGCTTGGAGTGGAGTTTATTACAGTTTATTTGATGTAAGGTTTAATATTTTTTATTCCTAGATTGAACCACTGAATAAAATGTTAAGCCTTGCAGAATGTATACACATTCTCAATAAGTTACTTATTTATCAGAGTCAATGTACTTTGAAAACAAATGATCATAAATCGCATTAGTAATCTGTAGTTAGTAAACAATTGCTGACGCAATGAATTCTACTTTTAAACAATCATAAAAACATAGCTCTAATTAGCTCGAGTTTTGATGACTCACATCGTAACATAGATGTATAAGATCCCTTATATATACATTTCACTAACTTAACCAATTACTAAAAATAATGTTTTCTGTCACGCATGAAATCTCACGCTGTAATTGAATGGTTTGAGTCAAGATGTCTCAATAGAGAGCACTGATTCGAGTCCCCATGAGAGAAGAAATGTTCTCATGGAATTTCGGCCTCAATGGGCTTGGTGCCCACGCAGAATCATGAAGAATTTTGCCAGCTACAATATTTAGCGTTGCGGTCGAGAAAACCAGTCATAACGAATGGAGTATATGCTGACCACATGTCACCATATATGTTGGTTAGATGATTGTCTACCTCTGTGATATACTTGGATGTCAGATTAGCAGACAAGGGCTTTCTAGGCCTGTCACGCCGTCCAATTTTTTATAACATACGAAATGAATTTGTTGCGCTGATTGTTTGACAGTTCTGCATACTCTTTAACATACGGGCCCAACGTTTTCATGCTGTACATGCAATGAGTATGTGATAGATGCATGATATTCAAATTGTTTTCTAAAAAAACTCTTTGCTTCTTCTCTATAATTTTAAAAGTTATTTGGTTCGTTTTGCAGCTCACATTACAAAATTCTGCACCATTTTGTGTATTCTTTCCCGATTTTCCCTACATCCGTATCATCCTTTTTACTTGGCCGCCAATCGAATCAATAGCCCCCTTTCAATGGCACGATTCAAATAAGTTCCATTTTATGTAAAAATCCAAATATGCAAATAAGCAGTAACACATTGCTAAATTTATAGGCCTATTTCTATTACCTGCTCCTCCAAATGAAAATTTTTATAACCTCAAGTTTTGGAAGAAATCACTATAGTTCAAAAGGAACACTTTTCTATAGCAAATATCTATAGCATATTTGCTATGTGTCACATAACCTGACACTAGAACAATGTATTTCTTCTGAACTTCTCTATCACCTTCTATCTAAACTAGGCAACAGCAGTTAATATTGAGATATGCTAATTTTTCCAATCAACTGCCTAGATCTCGTTTTGTTCTTTGTAGATATAATTTTCTGAGAAATCGACAAGTATGGTTGCTTCGTTTACTGCAACATTTTTCCTTAATATATTTGAATGCTTCCCGTAACTGTCTTTTAGCTCAAATTGACACAGAAAAAGGCTCAGTAATTAATTTATGGAACAGCTGAGCCGAACAGTCTACCAGATTTTCTAAACCATGTTTATGTTAATCCTCAGTGGATTGCAGCAATCATCTAATTACACCATGCGTATTAGTATATATATCATAGGAAAAAACATCAGTCAGTCACGGGAAAAATAATGACTTTACAAGAAAATGTCTTCAATACGTTTTTGTTAGTTGTGTGCCGATAACGTAGAATGCAAGAGGACATTTTATTTAATCAATTATTAAGTTGTGTACAGTAATTTTTATACGTTTCCCGTGACTGACTGACCATAGCTTGCAGTTAACAATTATAGGGCACATTTAAAGTACATAGAACATTAGAATGAAATTAATAATGTAATATTATTACATTTACGACTAGGGAGTACCAAACTATGGTATAACAAAAGGGTTTGTAAAATGAAACGAATTAATACGACCAAATCATTAAACAACAAATTGCTAAAATTTTGCGTGTTTTTTCAGGTTCCGAAAATTACTAGTTCTTCCACTAATATTAGATTAAAATAATACACTTTTGGAACATTATCTTATAGAATCATAAAATTTGATCCTAAAAGATATATATTACGTCAAAAAATTATTCCTGCGTCAATTTCAAAATATTCACCTCGGCATGACATTTTCATGGAATCGCTCTATAATGATGATGATGATAATAATAATAGCATTTAATTTTTTATTATTTATTGATATTGTTTTAGTTACTGTTATTTTAGTTGGTAGTTGGAGAGTCATATGAAACTTGTGAACACACATGCACTGAGACGACACTATTATGATAAAATTACCCATCCACAGGAAATAGAGCTACGAGAAATACAGACGAGTCTTGTCACTTGAGGGCTTCTACTCCTAGTCCAGAACGTGACGTTCATCACATAGCTCGTGATGAGATACAACCAACACCAAGTTGGCCGTCTTGCTCTTCTAAATGTTCTGAGGGAAACGAGAGGAACAACTCCACATGCGACGAGGAATGAGAGTGATGACATCGTGGCTAGTGCTTGGCATTGATTTACAACCAAACGTATTCTACATCACATTCAGAAATGCACTATCCCTGAGGCACAAAGAATAACTGGAAACGGGAACTGTTCTGTGACAATCGATCAATTGGAAGCCTTCCTGGCCATTCTGTATGCTAGAGGTGTCAATGGTTGTTAGAATGCTGATACTCGTAGTTTATAGTCAAATTCTTGGCGATATCATTTTATAAAACCACCATGAGTCGAAACACATTTTGTAAAATCATGAGATTTCTAAGATTTGATATCAAATCTACTCTCTCTGCACGGTTACAAACTGACAAATTTGCCTTGATTTCTGAAGTGTGGAATGCATTTGTAGAGAATTGCAAACTCTGTTACAAACCTGGACCCAATATCACAATCGATGAGCAATTATTTCGCAGTAAAGTCAGATGTCTATTTACACAGTTCATGGCATCAAATCCAGACAAATATGGACAAACCTCTGGGCGTTTTATGCCAACCGAAACGCCGGGCGTCCTATTGTTAACTGGAAGAACGCAGAACACTGAGTAAACTTCTTCCTGCGTACTGTGCGCTGCACTGAGCTCATATAAAATCATACGCATCTATGAAGTTAAATAATCATCTGCAAGTAGAAAAAATGGCATAGTTAGTGATACAGTTTCCTGTGGTATTTAGCATACTAACTGGGTAATCAGAGCCAGTGTTTATTAATCATGAGCTGAGGATTTTTAAAGGTTAATGTATTCCTAGACTTTTGCACAAATACTATTTTAAATGAGAAAGTATATATATATATGGTAATCAAAGAATTAATGAAACAATTGTAATAATCATGGAATGATTGATAATAGCTTGATACATGTAACTTGATGAGTAGGGCTCAAAAAAGGCATGGGTTACGGGCTAGACTGCATCTTACTTAGACAGCTGTGTTTACAAACGGCTCGATGGCACGCGCTACTCGGGGCAGACGTCTAGTACTGTTCGCTTTGTGTAAGAATGGGCACATCTTTCCACAGTTTTTGTTTTGGCATTCTGATACCACCACACGTCACGTAAACAGGTCTATTACGGAGGAGAGTCCAACATACACGCACTCTGTGTTCGGAACAGCCAGTGGTGACGCTCGACAAAGATACGTATTTTGTAAACAGTGTGTATAGAAATTAGTTATTACCCTGATATCGATACTTTTTTCAGTCATATTGATGAGATATTTGATTGTCGTGTCGATGCTCTTCCTTTCCTTTGTGTTTCAGAATATTTTATTGTGTTCAGTACCTTCTTCTCTACAACACGGATGTTTCATTTGCTGAAGGCAACCTGGGATATGTGAGAAGAGGCCTACACAAGTACGCTGCTCTTAAATCGCTGTACACAATGTATGTTTTAATGGAGAGACTGATGCGGGGCTGTTTTCTGACAGTCCATGAGTAACACTCCAGCCAGTCCCGTGGATTTCTCACCCCTTCCCCCCAACCTGAGAGACGAACAGCACATCGTTACATTGAATCATGGAATATCTAAGAACAAAGAAGTGTACAAGTTTGTGGAGCCTGTAATATATGACTCAGTAAAGAAGAGAGTATTAATGGTTTTGGTTTATACAGTATCCAGTGTCTTCTGGTGATGATATGACAGTGACGTTTTGGGAACAGTTATGAGTTCTATTTTCTTTCTTTTTGGCCGGGACAAGAGGGAGAGATATTGTACTGCGCAAGCGTAAATTGAAGATGTGGATTGCAAAACCAACTAAGCCAATTTCTTGTGATTTTTAGTTATGCTGCTTAGTGTATTCTCCTATACATGATACTCAAGTCTAATAAGAGAATATAAGTAAATCCAACTAAGTAACGTCGATTTTAAATGTTAAAATTTACTCAGGCGGTCAGCACCAATATAATGATTTCAGTTTTATTGCTCTCCTGAGAAAAAATAAGTTTTTGATTTAGTTGGAGTTGTAATCTATCTCTTCAATTATCGTTGTTGCTGTGATAATTGCTATGTTATCTTGTAATCTGTCTCTCCTTCCCTTTGATTTCCCTCCTGAACGCACCTTTCTGCGCAACTGTTCGGCGCGACAGGCGCTGTCCGTCGATGCGAAACCAAATCTACATTCAGTCTTCTTCGAGAGTTCGAAGCTTGCGTTTGGCGAGGAATTCGGTAGAACGGATCCCTCGGCCATCAGAAGATTAATATTCATTTAGGTTTAGTTCTGACTTTCAAGAAGGACGGTGTATTTAATGGAGTTTAAAAATTGATATGGTATGCTATAATTAATAATATTGTATTATTTATATTTGAAACTGTACTTACGTATTGTTAAAAAAGAAGTAAATGAAATCCACTATGGAGAAGGCGTCTCCTCCTCCTATGAGCCGCGGGTTAATTCCAAAACTTCTTTCTAAATCAAGAATGTAAACGTCATTTAGGGTATATACCCGATGCCGAACATTTCTAAGTCTTCTTACTTGGTTCGGCATCGGGTATATGGCTTGTGGATTAGCTCGAACTGCGCCGATTAACTCTCCATTTATATTATATGGAGGTTGATGAACGTTTTCTTCTCCAAAAAAATAACGATAAACATCACGTAAAATGCACATGTTTGAATCGCTTAGAAAATTTCACTCGTAGTTGCCATAGTTTGATTGAATGTCAATGTTGTGTAATTTATACATTGTTACTTAGCTTTGTTATTTAACTGAAATCAGATGCGTGGAAGAATACAAATATTTAGGAAGTACGTTTACACGAAGGCAGTGACGAACACATCACTGTCATCACAACTTGTCTCATAAAACATTCAGCAAAATTTTACAACCTGTGAAGCGACTTTTTTCATTCCTTCATAAACTCCTGTCAAATTTTAATCCGAGGGTTTCATTTTTCAAATTATTTTCCATAATTTTAACAGTGATTTTTACATTTTTTCTAACAATTATTTCAATATTTTTTCTATGATTATTAACTACATACCTAGCTAGAAGACGTGGCGACCATATTGATTTTAACGAATTGTCTAGGCAACAACAAATACGTGTTACAGTGTACTAATTAACTGTACACACATACTTCAGAATTTCAGAACTTAATATTAATTCTTGGGCCTAGCATTCTTCCACAGGTTAGAGTGCTTAAATTGCATTATGTTAGCCTTTAGATTGATCTTTCACAGGATAGAGTACTTAAATTGCGTTAGGTTTGGTTCGTTAAATATCTTATATAATTATGTTGGTTGCATTGCGTTATTCCATAGTGTAAACCACTTCGCGTTTGGTGGCGCATGCGCATGGTGTATGGTTTGAAGTTAAACATTTTTTTCGCGGTGCATGTTGTAAAGTATTTGTATACATTCAACAAGTTACATTAGCCCTTTATAGAAGATAAATATGGATTCTTAATTTAAGGAACGAGAAAATATTTCAAATATTTAAGAGTAAAGTTCTTATATTTTTTTAACCAAAGAGAGACGAACAGACAGGTGAATGGAGAAGACAACTTAATATGGAGCTACATGGTCTTTATAGGAAACGGAATGTAATAAAAGGATAAATTCTCATAAATTGCTAGATTCAGGAGATATGACACAAACCGGTTATGAAAGGGGGGCATGGAAACTCTTATGAAAATCGACGGGAAGACAAGAATGAAGCAGGAGATTAATTATACTGGAAAATATTATTAGAAAGCATTGTACATGATAGGAATGTATGGAGAGCTTATTTCCGTGTAAAAATAGTGGTTTAAATAATCACAGGTGTTTAATATATGTGATTGTGGTGATCTCCATAATGTTGGTACTATCATGTACTGTGTCATGACTCCGAGACTGTGAAAATCTAGGGCAGAAAAGGGCTTAAGGAAGGGTTGTAGCCCCACCTCGAGGCCTTGAACCCATGGGCTGGATAGTGCAAACTAACTAACTCACTGGCATTATCCAGTCCATTGGTTCACGGCCCCACGAACATAGAAAATTGAACTATTGTTGGAAGTATATTCAATGGTCTTCAGCGCTGTCTTTCAAAGAAGTTTTATTTTCGGTACCAGTATGTAGTATTTGATGCGAAGACTAACTTTCACAGCTTCAATGTTTTCAATTTTAACGAAATTTCACACAACAAATGGGCCATGGATATAAACAGATGATAATGTGATTGACAGTTCCCTTGTGAACTTGTCTCGTGTGCAGTTCATGAGGACTCACTTTGTTTGACAATATTCACAATAATATTTTGGTCAATGGTCTTTTTTGTCATTTTTTGGACATGCGTGCGTGTTTTCAACCCCATCCTCCTGATACATTCCATCACGTATTATCTGTGACCGTAATTTGTATGAGGGAAGACCGAGAGAGAGAAAGTAACCGGCTGTAAGTCGACGGTCCCCATCCTACAATTAACAGTGCGCGAAGTGTACCTTTCAACTCGATTCCATTCATCAGCATAACTAAAACACACGGTCGATAATCGATTTAATTCTGGCTATGCAACATCAGATATCCCTTATCCCCACTTTTTTGGCTACCGATTCTTGGAATTCCTTCCTTCTTTATCAGGTCTTCCCTACTGAAAATGTTTCTGAAGACTCCGTAGACAGTATAATATATAAACAAGTTTAAGAATATATTTACAATCCCTTTATCATTACTAAATGCTAGATATTGTAGGTATCTATTGATGACGATTCCCTCAGGATTAAGCGGTATGCTTCTTAACTTATCCAGGGTCAAGTTAAGTAATACATTTGACAAACCATCCTCTTGTCCCCATCAGTTCTTAGTTTCAAATCTCTCCTATATTTTTTCACTAATTTGTATCTGATTACTAGTTTTGTGTGGTGTTATTTTTAATTTTAATTATCAATTAGGTAGGGGTGCCAAATGCCTGTGTTATGTTTTTTGTATGTTCTTTGATATCCTGCTATTGGTCTGAGGAATTTCATTTCAGCAGCTTGTATTCTGGCAGATCGTTGTGTTGTCACTGTCCGTGTTTCGTATGCATAAGTAACAATAGGCACTGCCATTGTCCTGTATAATTTCATTATAGAGTCTTTCCTAAGTTCATTTTACAAAGTTCTTTTTTAGTATATTTCATTGCACAATATAAATATTTTGGTTTTTATTATTCCTTCGCCCTCGCCTCTCGAACTTGAGTTTTCATTTCGTTCACTTCATGTTGGGTTCGTGGTGGACAAATCTTTGGCGCGGGAGTGTTTTTCTCGGGGTATTTCCCGTTTTCTCTGGCGAAATTTCATTCTACCACTTCTTACTTAAATCACTCATTCAATTCCATTTCATTTCATGGACAGACGGGCCAACTGGCATCCTTATAGTGACAAGTGTAAATTTCGTAAATATTTAAAATATTGAATCGGTGTAAGTTGTTTTTCGCATCAAATACAAGATACCGGTACCGAAAATAAAACTTCGCTGAAAGATGGCTGATGACCATAGAATCTACTTCCAATAATACTTCAACTTCTTGTGTTCGCGGGGCCGTGAACCAATGGGCTGGATAATGCCAATGAGTTAGTTAGTTTGCAGTATCCAGCCCATTGATTCAAGGCCTCTAGGTGGGGCTAAAACCCTTCCTTAGGCCATGTTCTGCCCTAGGTTTACACAGTCTCGGAGTCATGACGCAGTACATGATTGTACTTACATTATAGAGATCACCACAATCACATATTTTAAACACCTGTGATTATTTAAACCACTATTTTTACACGGAAATAAGCTCTCCATACATTCCTATCATGTACAATACTTTCTAATAATTTCCAGTATAATTAAACTAGGTGGTTATTTTTAACCACCTGCTTCATTCTTATCTTCCTGTCGATTTTCATAAGAGTTTCCATGGCCCCCTTTCATAACCGGTTTGTGTCGTATCTCCTGAATCTAGCAATTTATGAGAATTAAAGTTTTTATTACAATCTGTTTCCTATAAAGACTATGTAGCTCAATATTGTCTTCTCCATTTACCTGTCTGTTCGTCTCTCTTAAATATTTGAAATATTTTCTCGTTCCTTAAACTAATAATCCATATTTATCTTCTATATAGGGGTATCCCTTACAGTGAGACAGTAACAATTCTAGGAGTATTTATTGACAACAACTTAAATAGGAATACACAAATAAATCATACATGCAAAACAGTCTTCTCAATAATACATTCATTAAATCGCGTAAGAAATTGTCTGCCGTTCGCTCTTAGGAAAATGTTAGTAGAAACACTTGCAATGCCCCATTTTGATTATTGTGACACTCTTTTTACAGACTTAAATATTATTTACACTCAAAGACTTCAACGTGTTCATAATTCTTGCGCACGTTTTATTTGTGGTATTCGCAAATTTGACCATGTTACACCGTCCCTGGAACAATTATCGTGGCTTCGTCTAAGAGATCGTAGAACTGTCCAATTCCTATCCCTTCTCTATAAAATCCTTCACACATCATCGCCTAATTATTTATCACGCCGCTTCATCAGACTATCCGACACACATAATCTTGACACTCGATCCCATCAGCACATTGTCCTTTATATCCCTCCTCATCACACTGTATATTATTCATTATCTTTTACGGTCTCACTTACCAAAACATGGAATTCCCTTCCGACCTATGTCAGAGATTGTCAAACTATAACATCGTTCAGAAAGAAATTAAAGAATTATTTAATAATAAACTAACTTATACACCTCACTGATAGTATTCTTTTAACAATTAATACATTTAATTATCTATGAAAATAATATTAAGATTAACAAATATTTTGTTTTGTTTTGTTTTGTTTTAAATATTGTACAAATATAAAATTAGTTTTCTATATCTCATTATTTTTCTTTGTTTTTTTTTATAAACATTAGACAGGGACAATTTAATATGTCTTGCTTGCATACACTTTATTATTAGTTTTAGTCTTAATTTTAACTAACATTAACTAGTTGCATTATAGATCGTAATATAATAGATATTATCTTATTGATCAAACGTTTATTTAGTATTTAATATTAGAGTTCATTGTGATTGTTATATTCTGATGTAATATATGTTTGCACTTGTGAATGGAAGAGAAGGACACATAGCCCTAACTCCACCAGGCTAAATAAATAAATCTAAAATCTAATGTGATTTGTTGAATGTATGCAAATACTTTTACAACATGCACCTCGAGAAAAATTCTAACTTCCAAGCATACACCATGCTCTTGCGCCAACAAACGCGAAGAGGTTTACACTATGGAACAACGGAATGCAGAAAACATATACAAGATATTTAACGAACCAAATCTAACGCAATTTAAGTAGTCTATCCTGTGAAAGACCAATCTAAAGGCTAACATAATGCAATTTAAGCACTCTAACCCGTGCAAGAATGCTAGGCCCAAAAATTAATATTGAGTTTTGAAATTCTGAAGTATGTGTGTACAGTTAATTAGTACACTGTAACACGTATTTGTTGTTGCCTAGACTATTCGTTAAAATCAATATGGATGCCGCGTCTTGTAGCTAGGTATGCAGTTAATAATCACAGAAAAATAATGAAATAATTGTTAGAAAAAATGTAAAAATCACTGTTAAATGATGGGAAGTAATTTCAAAATTAAACACTCGGATTAAAATTTGACAGGAGTTTATGAAGGAATGAAAAAAGTCGCTTCAAAGGTTGTAAACTTTTGCTGAATGTTTTATGAGACAAGTTGGGATGAGAGTGATGTGTTCGTCACTGCCTTCGCGTAAACGTACTTCCTAAATATTTGTATTCTTCCACGCATCTGATTTCAGTTAAATAACAAAACTAAGTAACAATGTATAAATTACACTACAATGACATTCAATAAAACTATGGTAACTACGAGTTAAACTTTCTAAGCGATTCAAATATGTGTATTTTACGTGATGTTTATCGTTATTTGTTTGGAGGTGGTAATGTTAACCAGCCTCCATACAATATGAAATGGGTCGGTTAACCCGCGCACTTATAGCGAACTCACAAGTAATATACCCCGATGCCGCACCAAGTAAGAAGACTGAGAAATGTGCGGCATCGGGTCTATACCCTAAAACGAACGTGTACCGTCTTGATTTGGAAGGAAGATGACGGCCTTAACCTGCGGCTCATAGAGTTGGAGACGCGTTCTCAATAGTAAGACCTTCATTTACTCGTGCTTATTCTAAGAATACGTAAGATACAGTTACACATACACGAGTATTACTGCTAGCATACCATATCAATTTGGAAACTCCATTTAATACACTGTCCTTCTTGACAGTCAGAACTAAACGTAAATGAAGATTAGTCTTCTGATGACCGAGGGATCCGTTCTACCGAATTCCTCGACAAACGCAAGCTTCGAACTCTCGAAGAAGACTGAATGTAGATTTGGTTTCGCATCGACGGGCAGCGCCAGGCGCGCCGAACAGATGCGCAGAAAGGTGCGTTCAGGAAGGAAATCAAGGGGAAGGAGACATAGATTACAAGATAACGTAGCAATTATTACGGCAACATATTTATAGAAGATTGAAAATCAAACGCTTAAATGGTATGGCCATGTACAAAGAATGGCAAATGAAGGATGGCAAAAAAATATATACCAATGGTCACCCCCTGGAAGAAATAAACGTGGCAGACCAAGATGGAAATGAAAAACCTACGTCAGAACTATAATGGATGATAGGAATTTGGAAGAGGGAGATTGGAATGATAGAGATAAATGGAAACTGAAGACGGCAAACCTATAAGTGGGGGAAAGCCGAAGAAGAAGAAGATCACGGCAACAAGGATAATTGAAGAGGTGGATTACAAGACCAACTAAATCAAAAACTTATTTTTTCTCAGGAGAGCAATAAAACTGAAATAATTATATTGGTGCTGATCGTCTGAGTAAATTTTAACATTTAAAATCGACGTTACTTAGTTGGATTTACTTATATTCTATTATTAGACTTGAGTATCATGTATAGGAGAATACACTAAGCAGCATAACTAAAAATCACAAGAAATTGACTTAGTTGGTTTTGCAATCCACCTCTTCAATTTACGCTTGCGCAGTACGATATCTCTCCCTCTTCTCCTGGCCAAAAATAAAAAAATCATAACCGTTCCCAAAACATCACTGTCATATATCATCACAAGAAGACACTGAAGTCACTGGATACTGTTTAAAACAAAACTGTTAGTACTCTCTTCTTTACTGAGATATTTATTACAGGTTCCATAATCCTGTACACTTATTTCTTCTTAGATATGCGATGATTCAATGTAACGATGGGTTGTTAGCCTCTCGCTATGGGGAGAAGTGGTGAGAAATCCACTGGACCGGCTGGAGTGTTACTCATGGACTGTCGGAACACAGCCCCGCGACAGTCGCTCCATTAAAACATATATATTGTGCAGCGATTTAAGAGCAGCGTACTTGGTTAGGCCTCCCCCACACACCCCAGGTAGCCTTCAGGGAATGAAACATCTGTGTCAGAGAAGAAGGTACTGAACATAAAGGAAAGGAATAGCAGCGACACGAAAACCAAATATCTCATCAATATGACTGAAAAAAGTATCGATATCAGGTAATAACTAATTTCTATACACATTGTTTACGAAATACGTATCTTTTTCGAGCGTCACAACTGCCTGTTCGGAACGGAGAGTGTGTATGTTCGACTCTCCTCCGTAGTAGACCTGTTTACGTGACGTGTGGTGATATCAGAATGACAAAACAAAAATTATGCAATGATGAGTCCATTCTTACACAAAGCGGGCAGTACTAGAAGTCTGTCCCGAGTAGCGCGTGCCAACGTGCAGATTGTAAAAACAGCGGTCTAAGTACGAATCAGTCTAGCCTGTAACCCATGCCTTTTTTTGAGTCCTACTCATCACGTTATATGTATCAAGCTATTATCAATCATTGCATGACTATTACAGATGGTTCATTAATCCTTAGATTACCAAATGTAACTTTCTCATTTTACATAGTTGATATGCAAGAATCTAGGAGTACATTCCTTCTTGAAAATCCTCAGCTCATGATTAATAAACAGTGGTTCTGAGTACCCAGTTGGAATACTAAAACCACAGGAAACTGCATCACTAACGTTTATCAATTTTTCTACTTGCAGATGAGTATTAACGGCATGAATGGGTATAATTGTTGTATGCGCACAGTGCACAAAGTGCTTTGAGCTGCAGCTTGTTTTTGTACTATGTAGTTTACTAAAACATAGAACAATATCAGACGGGACTGTACACACAGATAAATTAATGTGCATTGTGCGCTGTACATGAGTAATATCCAGGAAGAGACTTGACTGGTGAAAAAAAAATCTACTACCGGTTGATCAGGACAAGAAGGTTATCTGAAAACGCTTTTGGCATTTTGACTCAGGGATTTCCTATCTTCATGAGACCGCTTCAAGGAACACCTGATAATATAACAAGGCCCGTACTTGCGGCATGTATCTTGACCAACTGAAGGCTGTAATGTGCTTCAACAAACCGAAATAATTTATTCAACACAAGATATTCCACGTAATCTACAGATATTATCTCACCGTCGAGAAAGACTACACAGAGGAGTTCACACCTGAGTGTAGCGTGGACCGGCAAGAACATACGGCCCTCTTGATTTGATCAATTGTATCATTGTAACTTTAATGATAATTAATTGGCAAATTTGAATGTATCTATGATCAATATATTTAAGTATGCATTCCTGTATGTTCAATTGAAGTTTTTATAACTACAAAATTACATTTTATTTATTTGAATACAGTTCAAAACTAACAAAGTACTTACCCTCAGCCTGCACGTTTGTCGAAATTGTTTTCCATACACGTTCTCTATATTCAGCATTTCGGTATTATTCGTTCGACTAGTCGCACAGCATTGGAATCTTACTGACTCCTTCAGTTAATTTTTGTGCGTCCGAAGTCAAGAACTACTCATCCGCACCGTGTCCGAAACAAAACAAGTCTGTTCCACATGTCTACGGAGCAGAAGTAAAGAGTGGCTGTGCGCGCTTCACATGCAGATAAACATTACAAGTACTTTGACACGCAATTATGGTTTCTTATCATATATGTTTAACAACAATTAAACGCTATACTGACAATAATGAATTAATAATAATATTATTAGTATTAATAATAATAATAATAATAATAATAAAATGGCGGCTCCGTGGCGCCAGCAGGTAGACGCTCGCCTTTCACCGCTGGTTTCCAGATCGAGTCTCGGTCACTCCATGTTGGTATAGTGGTGGACGAAACGGAGCTTGGGAAGGTTTTTCTCGGGGTGTTTCCCGTTTTGCCCTGCCACAATTTTCATTGCACCATTTCATTCATCCGCTCCTGTTATGATGAGTCAGGAGTGTTGGGCCGCACCCTTATCGTTCACAAACCTCTATATATATAGGGGCTTCATCTCATCTCATCCCTTGACCCGACCCTGAGTTGGACACAAGTTGAGGATGTTTTATTTAATACTACTACTACTACAACTACTACTACTACTACTACTACTAATACTAATAATAACAACAGTACTTATAATAATAATAATTTAATAATAATAATAATAATAAAATATGAAACGTACCTTTATTTTGAAATTCTACGTATATTTATTCGCTTTCTTGACTGGAGACATTCCGGAAGGACCTGGCATAGAATTATCGGACATCTTTACAGAAAGGGATACTGCACTTATTAAAAAAATTGCACACGCCTGGTAAATGTAGCACATTCACAATCGCAGGCTCAATACGTAGCACTTATTTAATTTTATAGAACAGAACACTTCATCTACACTTGAGTACTAACCGATGCTGAGGGGGGAAAACAAGAAAAAAAAGAACGTGTATTGTAATATCGTGTATAATGCTGACATGGGATTCCCCGCCAGACACGTGCAACACAACCAATTACTTAAATGAAGGTCGAGCGATGGGAAGGTCTGAATTATTGGTTTGCTTTGTAGACATCTGGTATTTAGTATAACAAGGGAATTGTCAACGATTGCATGCGGAAACCTACCCTGAGAGGGTAGTGATGTACCAAGGCCGTGTCCAAACGATTATCTGCCGATTTTAATTGCCAGGAACTAAAATCATCATCATCATCATCACTCCAGGGATTAGGCAATTGCCCGTTCCGACTTCATAATGCATCAGCCCAACGTATTCTAGGTCTTCCAACATCACGTCTTCCTCTTGCTTGATAATTTCTTGCTAACAATGGATATCTCTCCTTACTCATTCCATCCATGTGGTCAATCCATTTCTGTCTGTAATTCGTGACTTTATCCAATAAAGGCTGTACTTTCAATTCTTCTCTTATATCCTCATTTCTTATTCTATCAAGTCTTGTACATCCTTTTACTAAAATCCAGCACCAAATCTCCCACTAAAAATTCAGGGAAATACTTCAAATATATTGCATACCTACCGTCCGCGTCGTTTCCCGTCTCACTCCAGTCCGCTCTTACTCGGGCAGGGACGTTCATCTGTTCCATAATGTGTGTTGGTATTGATGGATTCTGATTTCGATTTCTGTGCCTTGCAGTTAAAAGCGGCAGATTAATTTTTGACATGGCCTTTGTACATCACAACGCTTCTCTGGGAGAAATTCCAAAGGTAGGTTTTGTCATGTTGACAGTTCCCTCGTAAGAAACTGGAGCTGGGAGTCAATATCAGTAAAACTAACTTAACTTACTTACTTACTTACTCACTGGCACTATCGAACCCATAGGTTCATGTCCGCGCGGACATACGCTCTCCATACATCCCTATCCTGAACTAATGCTATCCAATCATTCCCTGTATAATCTACTTCCCTCTAATCATAGTTAATATTATTCTCCCACCTAATTCTTGGTCTACCAACTGGGCTTTTTCCCTCTGGCTATCCTACAAGAATCTTCCATGCAGGTCTTTCATTCCGATCGCAGTCTATGAGACTTAAGTGTTCTTATTATGTCTGGCTTTCTATATTAAGACCATGTAGTTCATTGTTATATATAGTCTTCTCCATTCACCTGTCTGTTCATCTCTCTTTGGTCCAAAAATTTTCCTAAGTACTTTATTCTCTAATACTTGTAATCTCCTTTCCTCCCTTAAAGTAAGAGTCCATGTTTCGCACCCATATAATATAGCTGGTAGAATAATAGTTTTATATATTTTCAGTTTAACGTTTTTTGAAAAGAGTTGGGATATCAAGAGTCTCTGCAATGCACAATAGCACGCATTTGCAGAATTGAGCCTATATTTAATTTGTTTCTGCATCTCATTCCTATTTGTGATTATTGTTCCTAGGTATTTGAATTCTACCACTTCCTCAAAATTTCTCTTATTTGTCATTAGCTGTCCATTTCCATTATATAATGAATTTCTACGTGTGACGATATATTTAGTTTTATTGATATTTACTTCCAGTCCTGATTTCTTAGTGTTACTCAATAGTTTGTGCGTGTTTTCCCTTAGTATCTCCTCGCTATCGGCCAATAATACTACATCAGCATAAACTAACAGCTTATTAATACCCTTGGGTTGTAAGCTTTCCTCATTCTCTAAAGATTTAATGGCATGCTTTAGTACAAAATTAAATAGTAGAGGAGATAGTGCATCTCCTTGTTTCAACCCATTCTGGATTTCGAAAGTGTCCGAAAACTGTTTGCCTACACGCACCCTACTCTTTGTGCCATTTAGACATTCGTATAAGTCTAACTAACTTTTTAGCAATTCCGAAATCCAGCAGGATACTATATAACTTCTCCCTGTTAATTGAATCATATGCTTTTTTGAAGTCTACATATAGTTGATGTACAGTACCATTATATTCCCATTTATTTTCTAAAATTTGTCTTATACTAAACATCTGATATGTTGTAGACCTGTTTCTTCTAAATGCACATTGATGATCTCGTAGAATGTCATCAATATAGGGAGTAAGTCTGCTTACTAATATATTTGTTAGAATTTTGTATGAAGTTGAAAGTAATGAGATGTCCCTGAGGTTGTTGCAATCAGTTTTATCTCATTTCTTATAAACCTTTCCATTCATCTGGAAGAACTTCTTTTTGCCAAATCATACTACGCAACCAGCGTATCTTTTCCATCAATTTTTCTCCCCCTGATTTTATCAGTTCTGCTGGGACCTCATCCGAACCTGATGCTTTATATATCTTCAATTTTTCTATCGCCATTTCAACCTCTGATGCAGTTGGTTCTGTGATTAGCATTTCTGCTGTCTGTAAATTATCCTCCACAATGTCCTGTTCTATATGTACATTTAATAGCTAATTAAAGTAACTTTTCCACCTATTTAATATACTCCTGGAATCTGCAATCATATCCCCATTTTCATTCCGAATTATGTTTGTTCTAGCCTGAAACCCTTTCTTCTCTATCCTAATTCCCTGATATAATTCTCTAATGTTCCTATTTTTTGCATTCATTTCAAGATCATTAATCTTCTCTCAAATATTACCTCATTTCTCAAATATTACCTCATTTTACTCTTTAGTTACTTGGTGGTTTCCCGTCTAATACTTACCAATTGCTCTAAATTTACCTTATTTGGCTCGTGTAACCATTTCATTTTTGCTAGCTTTCTTTTCTTTACAATGTCGGCACATTCCTCATCAAACCATTTCTTGGTTTGCCTCTTTTTTAAACAACCAATGCTTTCTGATGCTGACAATTTAATTGTATCTCTTATAGCCTCCCATTCTTTATTTATATCAGTTTCCTTTACTATACTATATAATATGACCAGACGTATAAAATTAGTGTGTCCCTAATATTTTCAATGTAAAAGGGGACATTTACAAAAACATTGAAGGAAAAAATGGGACATTAACAAAATAAAAAAAACAGTTATTTTCTTTTTACCACGACACTGTTGTCAATACAAATTTATAAGAATCAACCATTCAGAAATAAAAGAAAACCACTAAAGTCATTGTCTATTACGTTTAAAAATATTTATTTATCACTGAAAAGGGTTTAAAATCTACAACTAAATCTCTTTCATCCAAGTTAAATTGTATTTGTCCACCGCCAAAGTGCCAGAATCAGTAGGAAATCTGCGTCATTGGCCGCACTGACCCCGGATTGACAATTTGAAAAATGTTCCATAGTTACCAATATATGAGAGTAAAAAAAAAATTATAGACCAAACAGTGCATCGTGGTCATACAACTGGAGCTTTCTAACGTTCATATTTATAATTACATAGTAAAGAACAGAACGAAAGTCATCATTCATAAATACATTTACATTTATTGTATTCCTTTAATCTATGGACAAAGCATCATCCCAAATGCGGGACATTTGAGCGCCCCAAGAAAACTTTTGGGACAGCGGAACATTAAAAAAACAGGACTGTCCCGGGAAAAACGGGATGTATGGACGCCCCAGTATAAATACATTATTAAACGGAAATTGACTCTTAACCAGAAACGAAGGAAATATTTAAGAAGCGTCGGAATTAAAATACGTGGGATCAATAATTACAAACAGGAATGAGGTATACAAAGAAGTTAAACCTGGGTTCAAATCAGGAAAAGTATCAGATTATACATCAGAGGGACTTTTGTCATCACAACTTCTTTAAAAAATGTTTAACCAAAGTATATTATACTGCGATTCTTACAGTTATATTATTTGGGTGCGATATGTGACCTCTTACTTTAAGGGAGGAGAAACGATTACGAGTGTTTGAGAATAAAGTGGTCAGCAAGATTTTTGGACCAAAGACAGATGTCTGCATGATCATAATGGTAAACCTAAGGACAGTCGAGTCTCGTAGATGGCGATCAGCAGGAATGTAACGAATGAAAGAGAGGCCTGGAAATCCTGAAGAAAGGAGTCCAGTACGCAGTTCAAAAATGATGTGGCAGAATAACATTAAATTTGATTTGTGGGAGATTAATTATACGGGGAATGATTGAAACATGTTAGCTCAGGATAGGGATGTACTGAAAATCTATGTCCGCGCAGGCATGAATCTTCGCGTATGATATTGACAGTTAATAATAATAATAATAATAATAATAATAATAATAATAATAATAATAACTGTATATTTTATGATTTTTCACCTAGAAGTTCATTAGTGTATTCAATTTTCTAAAATGTTTTCATGAATATTGTATTTTTTACTGTCGTGTTCTTCTCTTGACTATTTATTTTTAGATCTATGCTTTTGGTATCGTTTGGTGCACCATTACATAATAACTTAATTCATTAATACTAACTTCATGAGAGACGAACACATGGAGAAAATTACACAACAGTGAGCTATGCGATCTTTATTGGAACTCAGATGTTATAAGAACGGTTCTGTGTATATACGTATACCCCAACTTGGGACAAGGGTGCTCTCTTGCGTGAGTTGCCAACCTAGTTAATTTCATTACGTTTATTTCCTTAAAAATGTCAGGAAGTCAGAAATTGTTACTTGATCGTCTCAAATGGAGAAGTAAGGGTGGAAGGGGATTTTATCAATATTTCTATTTAACCCTATGGGATTATTTGATCCTGTTTGGACACCTAAATGTATTATTAGGTTGAGAAGGGACGATTTTGTTTGATTCAGAGGCTCTAATTTAGGGTTGAAGTTCTTTTTACGAGCTCGAAAATATTCAGACATGGAATGCACGGTTCAAAGCCCCTCCCGAGGAGTTGTGCTTTGGATTTTTCCATCTTAAAAAAACATCGCCCCAACCCGAGGTGAATCCGCGGCCCTCGGGGCGGAGGGAAGAAACGTAACTCCTAAATCACCGAGGCCGATCGAAGAAAGGTATAAAAAACGCACAAATTATTATTATTATTATTATTATTATTATTATTATTATTATTATTATTATTATTATTATTATTATTATTATTATTATTATTCGTATTTATGGACGTTGAAACAGAAGGATATACAGAGACTTAGATCTGCTGAAATGAGATATCTTCGGAGGACTGCAGGATACACACTACTAGATCACAAAAAAAAATGAAGACATCTTAGAAGAATTACACATGAAATCTTTAGAAAACAAAATTTCTGATTATAAGTCAAGGTGGATACAACATGTTCATCGAATGGAAGATCACAGAATACCCAAACTAATGTTAAGATATCAACTTGCAGGAAGAAGAAGACCAGGACGTCCACTCAAAATACTTCTGGATGGTGTTTCTCTTGAGGCCGAAACAGGTCAACAAATGGCCTAAATTTGTGAATGTACTATGATTATTATTATTATTATTATTATTATTATTATTATTATTATTATTATTATTATTATTATTATGGACGTATGTGAATAAAAACCTGAATATATATATATGTGTGTGTGTGTGTGTGTGTGTGCGCGCGTGTGAGCGCGCGCACGGGCACGGGCACATATGCCCGCTGGTGTTATTCGTCCGAAGAAACTAAAAAGAGCGCCAAATTAAAAATACATAATATTGGAAGGTAGATATGAATTATGGGTACAAAACGTATGGGAATAACCCACATCAGCCTAATTCACCACAAGTTAGAATGTTCAATTAAACTACCTAAACATATTCATAATGTTATCACATGTCCCTACTTGAAGAGAGTGCTTAATTAAAATAATAAATAATGATAAAATTAAATAGGTAATGAAGTATGAAGATATAACAAGGTATTGTTAATTTTGTTCAGTGTATGTTATTGTTTATTCCAAGAATCGTACAGGTCATTTGCGCTAGAATATCTTCGCATTTTATTATTTCACACAACATCGCGCGGCAACCCGGTTGGGAACCGCAAGATGTCAGCATCATGTGTATGATTTCTTTTGTCCGAGTGCCACTGGTAGGCCTATTTGTCGTCCAGAAATAGTGATATTTCCCAATCCGATGCGACGCGCCGCTTGCATAGGACATCAACTGCTAATTACATGACGCTTCTGCGACGCAAGCTATTTTACCAAACCCTATCTAAAAATAAAGTTACAGTTATAGAATTTTTTTTTTCCAGCAGAACACACTAAGACTTCTTGGTATCGATATCCCGTCGTGATATGGACTGAAAAGTGTTTGTCGTTAAAACAACTTCAAACAAATATTGCAATTCTATATCTTCAGAAGTGATCTTCCCTTCTGTTTATACTTTGGCCAGAATCAACAAATCTCAAAAAGGATCTATTAAGATGTTAACATTTATAGCTCTGTTTGCTTTGAGACTGTTTACAAGAAAAGATAAATACGTTTTACTAAGGTTAAGATTGAGACTTGGTCTTCACAAAAAAAAATTAAACTGAGAGTTCTTTTCTTTGACATTTTCTGACTTTAACATCTAAGCCAATATGATGATTGATCCCCATTCGCCTCCTGCGGGGACATGGATGCTTCCCTAATGGAAAATTTGCTAATCAGATGGATTTAGTTACGATTATTTTCCTACAGATATCAGAAGCCAACATAGAGTTAGGAAACTACTTTTTTAATTATATTAAACAACAACTGAAAGGAATTTTGTAGAAGTGACGAAATTTAAAATCTAACTAATTACATCAATGGAACATCGAATCTTTAGGTTCATCACCGTGCGGATATAAACTCTCCATACATCTGCATCCTGAGATAATGTTTTCCAATCATCCCCTGTATAATTTGCTTCCCTCAAATCTAGGTTAATGTTATTCTACCACATCATTTTTGGCCTACCTACTATGATCTTTATTAATGGTTTTCCTACAAGGATTTGCCATGGCCCTTTTCTTTCCCAATTCGTTCCACATGTCCTGCAGTCGCAGTCTTCGAGATTTAATTGTTTCCCATTAAGATCATGTAGCTCGCTGTTATGTAATCTTCTCCATTCTGCTGTCGTCTCTCTTTGTTCGAAAAATTTTCCTAAGAATTTTATTCTCAAATATTTCAAATACTTCTCCTCCCTTAAAGTAAGAGTTCATGTTTCGCATCCATATAATATAACTGGGTGAATAACAGTTTTTATTTATTTTTTCGGTTTAATGTTTTTTCAGAGAATTTGGAACGAAAACAGACCCTATAATGCATAATGAAATTCAATTCTAGAATTGAGCCTATTTTAAATGTATTTGTGCGCCTCATTCTTGTTTGCAACTATTGTTCCCAAAACTGTTATTCTCCCAGTTATATGGATGCGAAACTTCGACTATTACTCTATTGGAGAGGAAAAAAGATTACGAGTACTTAATAAAAGTTCTTAGGGAAATTTTTAGACCACCGAAAGGTGAACGGAGAAGCGAATGGAGAAGAGTACTTAATAGTAAGCTACATGATCGTCATAGGAAACCAAATATAATAATAAGAACAGTTAGGTTTCGTAGACTATGATGAGCAGGACACGTGGCACGAATTGGGAATGAAAGAGGGGAATGAAAACTTGTTGTACGAAAATCAGAGAGAAGACGCTCAATTGGTAGACCAAGAATGAGGTGGGATGTATGGAGAGGTTAAGTCCACGTGGCTGTGAACCTACAGGTGTGATAGTGCCAGTGAGTTAGTATATAAATTAGTTAGGTACTTGAATTCAGCCACTTCTTCAAAATTTCCCTCATTTGTCATTAACTTCCCATTCCCATTATATAATATATTTTTATGTGCGATCAAATCTTTAGATTTATTTATGTTTCACGTAATAATACTAAATCATCAACATAAACTAACAGCTTATCAATACCATAGATTTGTAGGCCTCCTTCATTCTGTAAAGATTGTATGACATGCTCTGTTACAAAATTGAAAAGTGGAGAATCTTTATCGTTAAACACGTTGTGAATTTCAAAATTATCTGAAAACTGTTTGCCTACACGCAGCCTACTCTTTATGTCATTTAGGTATATTTGAGTAAGTCTAACTATATTGTTAGTAATATAAATATAGCTAGTTTATTTATTGTTATGTATTCTTGGAGTTATAATAAGAACTGTTGTTCATGATCTTGCACTTGAAACTTATGAGTTTTGGGTCTTGTGAAGTTGAAGGGTTAATACACATGCTAATGGAAACTTTCCAACACGCGACTGGCGCCAGAAACATTATTGTCAACACACAAACATCCCACATCAATTTTCCATATACACAAAGTATGGATTGGCAGCCTACAAAGTTTCAAATTTCATCAATAACAAGCGATGTTTCATATTTCAGGATATGAGAAATTGCATCCAAAATTTCACGTAGTCAGATATTATTCGAATCATTAAAATTAAATTTATATTTAGAATTTTAAAAATTGACATACTGTGTCAGGAAAGAGGACAACCAAATATCCTGTGACAGTTGTAAAGTTTTCATAACTGTGAGATATTTCGGGTTTGGGTGTTGGACATACTCTAATCATTGGATTTTTGTTTCTCCATTTAAAATCTGCACCCCCGCTGGAAATAGCCTTGAAAATGTTCTCAGATGATACAATGTGACATTGGGAACTTGCATATTTTGACCTACTTAGAGCGCGCAGGGCAGTTGTTTGTTATTACAGAGTGAGTGATTATTAAGAAGTAGAAACAGTCCGTCACGCAGGAACTACTATGTTCCCATATTGCTGGTTTACGGTGTATACATATAGCCTATATTTTTGTCAATTAAATACTACTGTATGTATACAGTTATGACTGCGATAGGCAGGACATGTGGCACGAATGGGGAATGAAATATGTGCATGGAATCTTCTTGCAGGAAAACCAGAGGGAAAACGCCCAGTTGGTAGATCTAGAATGAGGGGGAGAATAACAATAACTATGATTTGAGGGAAGCAGATTATACAGGGAATGATTGGAAACATTAGCTCGGGATAGGGATGTATGGAGAACTTATGTCCGCGAGGCCATGAACCTACGGGTTCGATAATTAGTTATGTATACAGTTATGTTGCGATAAAACAAACATGGCGACCGCTAGAGCCATTTTTAAATTTCGGCTTTCAGATAAATCTCCTACTTGTAATCATCGGATTTCGCTTATTTATTTTTTAGAATAAAATTTAAAAAAAAAACATCAAATTGGTACTTAAAGTTTCAGTCGACTGAACTATATAAATGCTTAAATGTTCTGGAGGCCTTTCGAAAACGTATATTCCATCTTGTGTTTCTGGAATGTAAGAGCTTTCTCGTTTCATTTCAATGATATGCATTGAGTATCGTTGCGAAAAACAGAAAATTACAGCACACAGACCGATTTTTTAATTTTCTGTTCAATTAAGTCCCACACCTAATGATTCGATTTTGGTAGGCAACGAACTCGACTTTATTTTTTAAAATGTATTGTTATAGGTTGGCCTCTGGCCTCTGATTCCGACTTTTCGACATGATCCCACATGCCATTATCATTCCTTATAAATATGACTAAGAAAGTTTTCTTGCTTTTTCCGCGTCATGAAATCAAGGTTGGTCTCTGGTCACTAATTCCCACATCAATGATAATGCGCATGTATGATAATGGCATATGAATGATGAATGTCGAAAAATCGGTATCAGTGGCCAGAGGCCAACCTTGAATTCGTGACGCGGAAAACCCTAGAAAACTTTCTTCATCACATTTATATCCGCAAAAATCTACAATATAAGAACAACCTCATTACCTCCATTACAAAGGAATTCGTTAAAATGAACATGATATATTGTTATGTATTACTTGATTAAGGTGTTTTAATATTATGGTATAAAATTCAGGTCGTTCCCGATGGAATAGTGGTTTCCATGCCTCCGGCTGCAAGATTCAGGGGTTCAAACCCAACCGGCTGAGGGCATAAAAATCCTGAGTATACCGCGAGTACCGTGATGTGGATATATAGGCATATCATCTAAAGGAACCTGAAGCCTGAAAGTCTCCGAGAAAAAAATTCTCTCCCCTTTTGCGCCCATCTTTAGATTGCGACGCTAATGACCGTAACCGTTAAAGAGCGTCGTTAAATAAAATAACACAACATATAAAATTCTCTAAGATGGACGTTACAATTAAACATGCCAGCATACAATATATCAATAATTCTAAATATACTAATTTGTAAATGCAAAACTTATTATAGTAGGCTATTTTATTTATTGACTTCTTCAAATTTAAGGTTGTCAATATAGATCGAGTTTAATAGAAACAAGAAATAAATAAATATAGCATTAAAAATGTAACGAAGTCCTGGAAATATAAAACAGCATTAAATACATGAGATTAGAAAATACATAAAACGTAATTTAATTTAAAATTAAAATATATTTACTTACTTACTCACTGGCACTAGGTTCATGGCCGCGCGGACATAAGCTCTCCATACATCCCTATCCTGAACTAATGCTTTCCAATCATTACCTGTATAATCTACTTCCCTCAAATCATAGTTAATGTTATTCTCCCACCTCATTCTTGGTCTACCAACTGGGCGTTTTCCCTCTGTCTTTCCTACAAGAAGCTTCCATGCAAATCTTTCATTCCCCATACGTGCAACATGTCCTGCCCATCGCAGTCTACGAAACTTAACTGTTCTTATTTTATCTGGCTTCCTATAAAGACCATGTAGTTCATAGTTATTTAGTCTTCTCCATTCACCTGTTTGTTCATCTCTCGTTGGTCCAAAAATGTTCCTATGTACTTTATTCTCAAATACTTGAGTCCGTGTTTCAAATTATGAAATATTCACCTGAAAGGTCCGTCTCCTCAACTTAATTAGTTATTTTTAACTGTAGCGCTTTCGGGATTGTCCCATCATCGGTAGGATTCAAAACTGGTGTTTCACTGAAGATCTGGTGAGGGGGTTACACATGCTGGGTTCGTTTTCGTTTACCAGATGGTCTTTGTTGTGAACTGCTTTCAAGATTTACATCTCCTCGAGTACGTTTTTTCTTCGCTGGATTATTTTCTCTGTGCATTACTGTCAGGGTATTTTCAATATCTAACATGTGATGTCCTTCATGGATAACGTGATTTTAATTTTGAATAATACCTCAACGGAACATATCATGAATCTTAAAAAAAGTAATTTAATTTATCTTGATGAAATGACGTATGTGTATACACACACACACACACACACACACACACACACACACACACACGCACGCGCGAATATATATAGAAAAACCTAGTGGTTGAAGGACGATCGGTGGACCCGGACTAAGATTGTTTGGTGATGTCCAGGCTGATTTTACAAAGACAGATATAAAAGTTGGAGACTGCAGACTTTGGATCGAAATGATTAAGTGGCTGTCATGAGGCTAGACTTAAAGAGCCGTAATGCCAGTTATATATATATATATATATATATATATATATATTGTATAGAAGACTAAAATATTAAAACAAGTACCTACCTGAGATCTGAATCTCCTTCAATAAAATGAAATTACACAACTATAAAAAAAAATTACTTGAGCCGTGCTTTCAATCCAAGATGTTAACCATTGTCTACAGACGGCTTGTTTAGAAATGTTAATTTCCGTACTTAGATTTCATTAAAGACATTGAAGACATTTCTGAACATGTTCCATCATGAGTATTTTAACTGTTTAAACATTTTCACTGGTGATGATGGAACATTGTCGGATAGCCTTAATTATTTTAATGAAATTTTACTTTATTGCGGACGACTGAGATATCAGGTACTTCTACGTATTGTTATTTTAACCTTATGTATGCCAATGGATACAGGTGTTTTAAAAGCGATGGTCCTAACCATACAGATGAGAAATAAAAATGATGAGAAGAACAAAACAACTAAATATCATTATTTTCCAAAAAAATGGCAATTAAACTTTATTTATTTTATTAATTTCATAATTCTGATATCCATTTTCTTGTCAATAATTAGTCATATTGTGTAGTTTTACGCATTTTAAAGTCAAAGATAGCAATTTTAAACTTAAAGTATATTTCAGGACCTATAACTACATATATTTGAGCCTAAAAATCCGAGGTCTATCATAATTGATCTTGAAGACTTGAAGAGATTCATCTGTGGCTCACTCACCTCAGTATATCAAACACTGTTCTACCTCTCACTGAATGTTGAGCACTTCACCCTAAAGATGTCACACTTAGCAAGTGCCGATTTCCTACTTTTGCATTTATGTAATTGTTAAGCAGAAGTAAATTCTCAGAGAAGTGAAAATGGCGCTTATTCTGTTGTGCAGATGATGTAATTGCTAGTGACAATAGTAAAGCACTTAACAGCACAAGTTACCTTTTGCCTCAACACATTTTATTTTGAAGTTGTAATTACACTACGGTTGGCAGACCTGTGAGACTTCTATCATGTCTTGTTGCCGCCATGTACCAGAGGTCGACATCAGAACAATGAATGCTTCATTTAACCCTTTGCTTCAGCCCCTTCTCTCCCCCTCTCTGACTTTGCTTCCACGACTTTCTGCAAGTTCCAACCCGTCCTACCCCATACCACTCTCTTACAACCTTTATTCAGACTTTGTCGCGGAACAATTTCCGCTTAATTCTCATTATTTTGAGTTAGTATTGCACCCGCTAACCACCCCCTTGACGACATTTCCTTTCATGTCATCTCGAATCGAAGCTCAATTACATTTTCTGAAGCAAGTTTCCTTTTCCGCGGTGCCTTCATATGATGTCTTTTATCCCCACATTTCTTTTGTAAGGTCCGGATGCTTCATACTGTGGAGACGTTAGATAGGCCAATTGGCTCATGTCGTATCGATGATTTTCGGGCTTCCTGAGAAAATAATTACCTTACAAGAACTTGCGTCTTTCAAGTCGACTGATTGGGATATAAATTTGTTGTAAATAGAGAGAGTCCATTATCCTCTACATATAGTTGATGTTGCTATTCTTGTTACATTAAAAATGCAAATTAATACAAGTGGTTTCAAAACCTACTTGCAAAAAGAGCTAAAGAAGATAGAACAATGGACGGGAGAAGAACAAGAGGAAGACCAGCCAAGAGATGGATAGACCGTGAATGTACATCCAATAAGTCTTCCTCCGAGGATTGATTTTGGAAATAAACAGGATGAAAATCCTAAAAGTTATGTTTAAGAAGAAGAACAAGTTTCAATGTAAGGAGTTAATTTAATATACTAAATATTTTACACTGTTATGAATACATAGTCTTTTATATAGATTTTTAATTGTTTTATAGATTATTTTAATTATTCAAGCAAAGTATGTTGAAATAGAGTTTAGACATGGTATAGTTCAGAGCAAAGTTTTGTTTAGCTAACTGTAAACATCCCTACATTTAGTTTATTGGAATGTTAGTGAGTACAGTTAGGGTAACTAGAGGTCAAATTGAGTATGTAATACTTGAGAAGTGAGGGTCTCGTGTCGGTTGATGTGTAACAACCAGAGGTGTTGATGGGTGAGTAAGCTACCATTTTTCTTAATATGTGTCAGGGACTTTTTGTAAAGAGAATCAATTACCTTAACTATTTTGATACATGCTTTTCAAGGGATAGTAGAATTCTAAACAATGTAGACTGTTTTAATACTATATTTTCAAAAATGGATATAACATTTTTAAACATGTAGATTAGGGTAGATGTATAACTTCCACAACTCCCACTCTCTCAAACCCCAGAAAGTAATGTAGTTTTTAATATAGGCTTAGATTAGTTATTTAGGGCTAGAATACTTAGGGATTCTAATTATTTATACCTTAGTAATAAAATAGTTTAAAATAAGACTTCTTTTGTTTATTTCAACACATGTATAACTGTACATCCTCATACTAACGCTCGGCTAGATAAACGCTACCAGATTTTCCAAGTCCCGAAGGTCCTTCAAGCCTAAGAAATCCAGTTGGGTTTATAATATACACGTTTAAAAGTCACGATTGTCTGGCTGTATTAAAGTGGGTGGAATATTTCTTGGCAGATTGTTGAAGAAACATTCACTAATACGGGGCTTGGCTTCTCCGCCCTTCGGTGTTTCCTAGTTGAGACCTCGAAACACGTTACAGTACGTTTATTTACTTGCAACCCTTACTCCGTTGTTAACTTACCTAGAGATACAATTTAAAAATAAAAGTGTATTAATTTAATGTACGCATATAATTGTGGATCCCATAAAAACATCTTAATCTTATCATAAATAATAAAGGCATTCTTATTTTTTCATTATTTATTAAGAAGGTTTGATTAACAAAAGGAACTGTACCTGCGTCCATAGCGTAGTGGTTAAGGCACTGAGCTACAAGCCGGAGGGTCGAGGGTTCAAGTCCCGTTGGGGTCAGGATTTTTAAACTGACCCACACCCTCTGGCGGCACTATGACCCTGGGGTCGACTCAGCCTCTAACGGAGATGAGTACCAGACGCTTGTTCTGGGGGTAAAGGCGGCCGTCACGCAGGGCTGACAACCCGGCTGACATAAAGTGCCGATTGTCTAGTAAAAGTGGGAGCCTTTACCTCCTACTACCCCAATGGCCTCCGGACCTGTTGTGGGATCACTTTACTTTACTGTACCTGAGTCGTATCTCCAGCTTTACGCGTTAGCGCTCTACAATTGTGGTGCTTAAAGCACATCTCCATGAGCAAGCACAGTTTGCTCTCTCTAATCTTAATTTCCCCATAACTAATAAATATGAATTCATAAGACATAATCTGATTCATAACTATTAGTTTCTTGCAGTAGAAGGACATCCATCACACCTGGTAAAAAGTTCCACTACTTAGTGTTAATTCTTCTTCATCTTCTTTTTTCTCCATCGTAATTTAACTTCTCATCTTACAAGCCACCCGGGTCTTTTATTGGCATGACCTACGGACATTTTAAATCAGACACATACTTTTTGATCACACAAGGGCATGAATGAGAGATCAGCTCAATCCAGGGCGTCCTCCGACACGACACGAACGTTTAATATGAAACACGTCATTCACTCGCACTTTTATAGTAAACATTTACGAATAACATAATGGTGATTATTATGGTCAGATGATGTTCGCAGATCTTTTGGGCCTTAATATTTCCTGACATTTGTCTTACATGTGAAGAAAAATCCTGAAAATAAATTACTCAGGAAACTTATTCCGACCGTGGATCGAACCCGAGTTCGCTCTTATTTTGGTGTCTTCTTTGTATTTATAATTACTGTTTTGTTGTTATTGTTAGTTTGTACTTTCAGAAGAATAAATCTCTTCTCTTCTTATTTATTTTTTGAGAGAAGTTTAATTCCTACTTTATTTTTAATCTTATACGCAGCGACGCTATCCCTAGACCACAGAAGTGAAA
The DNA here is from genome assembly GCA_030220185.1 of Diploptera punctata. NCBI lineage: Eukaryota > Metazoa > Arthropoda > Insecta > Blattodea > Blaberidae > Diploptera > Diploptera punctata. Next base: position 2,267,607 of record JASPKZ010001618.1, on the reverse strand, counting down.
TGGTGTTACACTTACTCCGCTGTTTAATGATTGTCAAAGCCTTCGTTTGGCTACTTATATAGAGTGTTTAGATTTTAAAGTCATATAGAGAGTGGATGTTATGCGATAAGTTAGGATTATAACACAGTGTAATGAAATTAAAGCCGATATTATTATAGTTATTGTAACTAACTATCTCACCGGCTCTATCGAACCCGTATGTTCGTGTCCGCGGAGATATAAGCCCTCCATACATCCCTATACTGAGCAAATGGTTTTCAATCATCCCCTGTATAATCTCTACTTCCCTCAAATCATGGTTAATGTTATTATCCCACCTCATTCATGGTCTACCAATTGGGCATTTTCCCTCTGGTTTTCCTACAAGAAGCTTCCATGCACGTCTTTCATTCTCCATTCGTGCCACATGTCCTGCCCATCGCAGTCTACGAGACTTGAACTGTTCTTATTATATCTGGCTTCCTATAAAAACCATGTAGTTCACAGTTATGTAGTCTTCTTCATTCACCTGTCTGTTCATCTCTCTACTGATCCAAACATTGTTCCTAAGAACTTTATTTTCAAATACTCGTTGATCTCCTTTCCTCCCTTAAAGTAAGAGTCCATGTTTCGCACCCATATAATAAAACTGGTAGAATAACAGTTTTATGTAGGCATATTTTCAGTTTAACGTTTTTTGAAAAGAGTTGGGATGTCAAGAGTCGCTATAATGCATAATAGCACGCATTTCCAGAATTGAGCCTATGTTTAATTTCTTTGTGCATCTCATTCCTATTTGTGATTATTGTTCTTAGGTATTTGAATTCAGCCACTTCTCTCAAATTTCCCTCATTTGTCATTAGCTGTCCACTTTCATTATACAATGTATTTCTATGTGTGAACATATATTTAGTTTTATTGATATTTACTTCCAGTCCCAATTTCTTAGTGTTAATAGTGCGTGTTGGCCTTTAGTATCTCTTCGCTATCGCCCAATATTACTACATCAACAGAATAAACTAACAGCTTATTAATGCCATTGAGTTGTAGGCCTTTTCCATCCTCTAAAGTTTTAATGGCATGCTCTAGTACAAAATTAAATAGTAGAGGAAATAGTTCATCTCCTTGCTTCAACCTATTGTGGATTTCAAAAGTATCTGAAAACTGTTTGCCTACACGCACCTACCTTTTATGCCATTTAGACGCATTCGTATAAGTCTAACTAACTTTATATATATATATATATATATATAACTTTTCCCTCTTAATTGAATCGTATGCCTTTTTGATGTCTACATATAGTTGATGTACAGTGCCATTATATTCCCATTTCTTCTCCAAATCTGATCTGTCTTTGACCTGTTTCTACTAAATCTATATTGATTATCTCCTAGAATGTCATCAATATAGGGATTAAGTCTGCTTACTAATATATTTGTTAGAATTTTGTACGAAGTTGAAAGTAATGATTGTTGTAATCAGTTTTATCTCGTTTCTTACATATTGGTACGATAATTAATTTTTCCATTCATTTGGAATATCTTTGTTTTTTCCCCAAATCACACTAGGCATCCGACATATCTTGTCCATCAATTTTTCTCCCCCTGATTTTATCAGTTCTGCTGGGATACTTACTTACTCACTGGCACTATCGAACCCGTAGGTTCATGTCCGCGCGGACATAAGCTCTCCATACATCCCTATCCTGAGCTAATGCTTTCCAATCATTCCCTGTATAATCTACTTCCCTCAAATCATAGTTAATGTTATTCTCCCACCTCATTCTTGGTCTACCAACTCGGCGTTTTCCCTCTGGCTTTCCTACAAGAAGCTTACATGCAAGTCTTTCATTCCCCATACGTGCAACATGTCCTGCCCATCGCAGTCTACGAGACTTAATTGTTCTTATTATATCTGGATTCCTGTAAAGACCATGTAGTTCATGTTCTGCTGGGAAACCATATGAATCTGATGCTTTATACATCTTAAATTTTCATGTCAACCTCTAATGCACTAGGTTCTGTGACTAGCATTTCTGCGGTCTATAATTGTTCTCTTCAATATCCTCTTCTGCTTGCACATTTAATGGCTGATTGAAGTAACTTTTCCATATATTTAATATACTCCTGGAATTTGCAATCATATGTCCATTTTCATTCCTAATTATATTTGTTCTCGTCTGAACAAATTTCCTAATTCCCTGATATAATGATCTGATTTCCTATTTTTTTGCATCTCTTTCACATCATTAATCTTCACTCTGAAACATCCCCTCTTTTTAATCTTTAATAACCTGGTGATTTCCCGTCTAATACTACCTTTTTTTGTTTTCTAAATTTTCTTCATTTGGCTTCTGTAACTAATTATTTTTTGCTTGCTTCCTTTTCTCTACAATGTCGGCACTTTCCTCATCAAACAATTTCTTGTTTTGGTTCTTTTTAAGATAACCAACGCTTTTTTATGCTGACAGTTTAATAGTATCTCTTACAGCCTCTCATTATAGTTATTGTATTTTTGATAATGAAATAAGAAGTAAGATAATCTAATGTTAAAATATTTAGTATATAGCTTGGAGGTTATTTCTGAAAGTACCGAGATTCCTCATTTCAGGCTCTGTTCATCCTCCTCCGTTTCATAATTTTTTCATGACGTTACCTGCGCAGCGAGCTATGCGCGTTTGCTTTACCTCGGGAGTGAATCACACAATTTGAAGCGCGGTGTATCGTAACTCTTTGTTGCATGTGTACATAGGTCTTGGAGGGAAATTTGCCTCGTCAGTACCGGTCTTATTAAATATGCTTCGGTGTATTGGCAAAATGGAACTTTGTGTTGTTTGAGTGTACGGACGTGAATAATCGATGTATAGGGAATCGATGTCGTTAAAGATATTAAGATATTGTTTATTTCTTATTATTCTGTGTATGTTATTTATTATGATGGTTGATTGTTGTATGATTTCTTTAAATTCATGTAGTTATAAAATGTTCATTTGTTTAAGGAAAATCTCTGTAACTGAACTTAACGAACTGACGTATCACAATTAAAATAAAACTGTGTTCTTCCTCTTCTCTTATTTTAATGAGATGTTCATCCTCCTGTGTCCACTATAAAGTGCTGAGGATCAGTTGGAGGCTTTATCATTTCATAGTAATCATTTACAAAACAATATGTAAATTAAACTTATGACTCGACTGGCATACCTAATAACTACAGTCACAATTTTTATAACGGCATTGTTTACCTATCTCAGTTACGTCGCGTGAAAAGGGTTGAATGATGTAATTCATCCTTAATAACTTAATCATCACCGCTCCAAGGATTAGACAATTTTCCGTTGCACTTCATTCTTTGAGCACTTGCAGAAGTAATAACAACATACTTCTAGTAGTTGGAGGTATGTTATTATTCGTTCTGCGAGAACTGAAGAATGCACTACGTTATTCAATCCGTTTCACGCAACGCAACTGAAACGGTTCTATGAAATGTGGATTTACTAGTAAAAATAACGCGTGTAACAGGTATCTGACACTCAGAAATAATAACAAAGAGGAAATAGTTTAGCAAATTATCTAGGCTAAATAGTCCCTATAATTAACTAACTCACTGGCCCGGAAGTTCCTGACTGCGCTGACATAAGTTCTCCATACATCCCTCCCCTGAGCTAAAATGTTCCAATCATTCTCTGCATAGTTCACCTTTCTAAAATCTTGGTTAATGTTTATATCTGAGTTCATTATTTGTCTACCTGGGCGTTTTCCTCCGATATTCAAGTTTCCGTTCCACTCTTACATTACTCCATTCCTGGCAAGTCTTATCCATCGCAATCTAAGAGACTTAACTGTTCTTATTAAATCTGATTTTCCATTAAGATAATGTAGCTACTATTATGTATTTTGCTTCATTCGCATGTATTTTCTTATCTGTTTGGTCCATAATGTTTTCTAAGCTCTTTAATATCAATATAATCATAACCTTTTCTCTTAAATTAAGGTAACATGTTTCCTATATAGATCGGCATTTTATAAGGTTTACGAAATTGACCAGCCTCACTCTCTTGTGATCAGAACGTCTAACTACACTTCATGAGGTTCTGGGTTCGGTTTCCACTGAGACCATTAGAATTTTCCCTTAAAAGCAATTATTTCTGTGGTAGTCGATGATCCGAAATTTATGTTAAATCTAGGTTTAAGGACTCTCCTTGTGCTTCGTTATCACTCATCATGTCATCGGGGCAATGTAACTCCACCTTCCAGGCGCCCCGACCTTGGAAGTAGGTAACAGTTTCGCCAAAGTCAGGAGAATATGCCAGAAATGCCATAAGACAATCTGGTTCCATTGGACCAAGAAAACAAATAATTAACGCTAGAAGTTGGGATGACAAGTGCCTCTGTAATGAGTTTATTTAATGTTTAATTTCATTTTGAACCTCGATTCTGTTTGTAATTAATATTTCTACGTGTGTACTCAAATTCTATCACTTCTTCAAAATTCTCGTCATTTATTGTGTCGATTCACATTTAATAATGTGTTCCACATGCTCGTAATGATGTAGGTTAAACAATGCTACACGGATCAGACTTAATTATCATTTCTTGGAATTATAAACGTATTTACATTCACTTGCACATAGCAAAATGGCTATTTAAATATCGGTTGGTCTCCAGCGGGTGGGATCATGTTTCTACATTATGAATTTATTTTCAGTTATGAATTTCGTCACACATGACAAATGCGGGAAGTTTTTAAGAAGTGGCTGAATTGAAATACCTAGAAACAATAATTACAAACAGGGATGAAGTGCAGAAAAAAAACTTAGTATCAATTCTGGAAATACATCCTATTATGCATTATAATGACTCTTGTCATCCCAACGTCTTTCAAAAAAACGTTAAACTGAAAATATATAAAACTGTTATTTTCCCAGTTATATGGTTATGAAACATGGACTATCACTTTAAGGGAGGAGAAAATATTAACAGTATTTGAGAATAAAGTTCTTAGGATAAATTTTTGACTAAAAGGAGACGAACAGACAGGTGAAATAGAAGACTACATAACAATTAACTAGATGATCTTTATGGAAAGCCAGATGTATAAGAACAATTAAGTATCATATATTGCAATGGGCAGAACGTGTGCCATAAAGGGAAATGAAAGAAGGGCTTGGAAACTCCTTGTTGGAAAACCAGAGGGAAAGTGCTCAGTAGGCAGGCCAAAAATGAGGGGGGTGAATAACATTAACCGTGATTTGAGAGACCTAAATTATACAGAGGATGATTGGAAAACAGTAGTTCAGGATAGAGATGTCTGGAGAGCTTATGTCAGCGAGACCATGAACCTGTGGGTTCCATAGTGCGAGTGAGTTAGTTGGTTAGGTTCAATGTGATGAGCAATGTGTGGCTTTCGCTCAGCTTGATTTAGGGCGCGCTGGTTTTACACGTTTCTATTATCCACTTTGTTGCCTTTGTACTTCGCTCAAATTTTTCGCGATACGAATGTTAGGCCTATAAATAATACAGTTTATTTAGAACAGTTTCCTTTTTGAAACAGGGGAAAGACGAGGAATTTATGTCGTGGGAATCGAAAAATAATATTGGAAAAACGAAGAATGCAACAAAGAATGATTACATTTGTTATTGAGAGGTATGTATGAATAAATGTAATATCAAGTCTGTTCTTTATCCAGGTCAAGAGATGCGAAAGTTACGTGAACGATTCTTTGAATGCATTCCAATGGCCCTATATCAGCATGGGAGAAAGTATCATAGTGCGTTCCCTTCCCCTCAATCATAGTTGGTTCCCTCCCAATGTTGCAAGAAAAAGTATTTACGTTCTATTTACTTTATTCATTACTCATTGAATCTGTTTGCAATACAACATTATTATTTTCGTTCTATTTATGTATCCATCCATAGTAATTCTGCCCGAAGGCAGGTCCTTTACTGCAATCATAGCATTTTCATGCTATGCTTGCAGCTTTACTAGGGAATTGTAGGTGTGGTAGCTTCCCGTTGCTTTCCACACCGGTGAAAGATGATGATGATAATGATAATGATGACGGCCATATGATTTCGGGGACCGTTTTGGCCTTAAAGGTTTCCTGACATTTGTCTTACAGACGAGGAAAACCCCCCATAAAAACCTCACCCATAAAAACTGCCCCGACTGGGGATCGAACCCGGGTCCGCTGGGTGACAAGGCAGCACACTATCTCTAAATCACAGTGGTGGACCTATTTATGTATATACATGTTAATTACTAACATTTAAACGCTTGTTTCCATTAACATTTATCAGAACCCTATTAACTAAGAAGTCACAACTATTATGTCGCGTTGCTACTGGCATACGCCACTGCACAGCTTTAGTCTCATCTTGTAAACAATTGAACTGGGAAAATAAGAAATACGCCTGACTTTAATGTGGTAGATGTGGAGTACGTTTGTTCCTCATCGCTGCCCTATGTTAATAGTTTGTTGCTGCCCAAACTCTGGTCTTATAGAAGACGAATATTGTAGTCTCATATACGATACTGTAATAATATTTACAAACTACACGTCGCTTTCTCCGACACATGAATAAACTATGAGGCATTTATTAACAATGTTGTAAGTAAACAAGCGACCAATTTCTTCATGTGCTAGACATTGTTGTTGACCAGCCTACTTAGTCATGTTGTAAGCAATAACGGTAGGTAGGATAGTCTATTTTGTTGATAATCCTAGACATTGGATATTAACCTGCCAGTTTTCATCCATGTTGCTTTTGATCAATCATGTTCGAGTATCATTGAAATAATAATCGAAATTAAATTGTTAGCCGTGTTGTTTTCCATATATTTTCGAAAATATTTCGCAAATATTTTTTATATGTAAGGTACAGAATACAGAAGGTTGATTTACCAACACATTGTTATACAATATGTCCAATTAAATTATATTGTATAAAATATTTAACATATTTCCATTTTATTAATATTTTATATTAAAATTCATTCACAAAGTATTCTATTAAAACACCTCACTAGTTTTCACCTCTGTTGTCGGTTCACTCCAGTCACTACGCCGCCCCGGCTTCACCTCTGTTGTCGGTTCACTCCAGTCACTACGCCGCCCCGGCTTCACCTCTGTTGTCGGTTCACTCCAGTCACTACGCCGCCCCGGCTTCACCTCTGTTGTCGGTTCACTCCAGTCACTACGCCGCCCCGGCTTTGAATTGTGAACAAGATTAAAACCCTTTGGTAATATCCTTACCACATTCTCTTTATTTACTTCGCAATTATTTTATAACAAACAAATGCAGTTACTCAATATAAATTTAATAGTTAAATCTTCTGTATTTACTTAAAAATTATTTTATTACTTTTAAAATGTGTTACAATTCCGGCCAGTCGATTTTCTGGATACTTCATGCGTATGTATTCGTATATCAAATTGAAAGTAATTTACGCGTATGTTTTGAAATTGCGGTAGAAGGTAAATCCTCACTTCCATTATTTATTGTAAGGTAAATAAATGTAAGATGATATTTCGTTATTACAGGTAGTTTTTATAATAAATAATCATGGATGTTGTTTGTTATAAAATTATATGAATAAATTCAAGTTTTACTGCAATAACTTTCAACTCTCTTGCATTCTGTATCTTCCCACGATAACTTATACTCGGATTGAGAAATGATCTAACTATAGTCATACTTTTACATCGAACATCTTTCATTCCTCATTTCGGTTAACAATCTCTGGAATTTACTCCCCAATTCTACCATAGACTACTGCCCCATTCACAAAAGTTTAAAATAAGGTTGTCAAATAATCTTTAGGGAAATATGTAAAATCAAGTATAAGTATTTTTCTGTTGGTCATTTAATCCATAGTCAATCTTTCATTACCAAGTTCATATTGTTTATTAAAGTACCTGTTGTTATAATTTACTCATAATTATGAATAATTATATGTCTCCCGCCTTAGCCGAGCGGTTTAACGCGATATGCCTTGGTGCAGAAGCTACGGGACTTGCTCTGGTTCGATTCCTCTTGATGAAATTTTCTCGAGGAATTTCAGTCAGTAAGGGACCGATGCTGAATTCAGAATCGTGAGAAATTTGGGTAGCTACAATCAGTAGCGGCTCCAGGTGGAAAAAAACTAGCTGTAATGACTGACAGATCCGACATACTGACCACATATCACCGCTATACTGGTTGGATCACCATCTACCTATGTGATTAACACATGTGGATGTGAGGCCAGCAGCCGACAGGTAGGCCAAGAGCCTTCTAGGGCTGTGGCGCCAAAGAGTTGGAGGAGAATATTAATATAATTTGTCTTTGCTGAAATGGAAGAGAAGATACTGTGGTCTCGAAGTCATCGTCATCAGTTAGAATAAATTATTACTACTATTGCTACGGTTGAATATCTTATCTCTTCCTACTCAGTACATTCATGAACACAATTAAACTCTGCGATTATTTATAAACATTCGACATTACTATTATAAGCTGAACAAATTATTATATGTATTAAAGAATTAATAGGCCCTTTTTTAATAAACCTTGGCTCATTAACGTAAATTAACTTACATGAAAAATTGAAATGTCTCGTATCTGTTTGATGTTACTCTTCAGAACATAGATACAACTCATTTCTTTCCTCACTTGAACAGAAATAAAAGAATAATATTTCGGATCATCATTTCAACAAATTGGATCACGTGACAATTATTAATGAAGCAGAACTAGAGAAAGCCTGCAGGCGACGCAAACGATTTAGTTGCAGGCTTTAACAAGAAGATCCAAACAGGAATCTCTGTTCTTCCCTTCATCTTGTGTTTCATCTAAATTTCGATGTCTTTCACTAGGTTCATTAAATCTTCTTTTGTTATTTACATTGCATCATTTTAATCCCTTCCTCTTCTTTTCCCTTGTTGCTTTCTTTTCATCTTCTTTTACTACCATCATGTCTTTTTAATGATCTTTTATAATCTCTTATACCTTTGAGTAAAACGTATTTCTGTGTATCACGAAAAGATCGAAGTAGGTTTTTGTATAAAGGCTGGAGTTTATATTTTAAAGCTTGGTTCATGCGGAGACTGTTTTACAGGACATTTTTGTCTGTACACACTCATGTAACTTCCTCATGACTCCAAATCTGTGTGTAAACTTAGGGCAGAATAGGGACAAAAGGAAGATTGTACCCCATTCTCGGTGTATTGAGTCGAAATAAATGGCGTGTGTGAATGCTTGTTGTGTATCGAACAGGAACACCATAACAGACTACATATCATGGTACAGTAGATTTCATCTCTTTCATTCTACAGGATGATTCACAATAAGTATTACAGACTTCTAGGGGCTGTAGAGGTGACTTAGTAGATAAAGTTTTGATAAGGAACCCATGTCCTGAAACGTACCATTTCGATGTAAAATAGGTTTGAAGATCGGAACACAATGAGCTGATATTGCGTGTCTTGTGTTTCAGAATAAGTATTACAGACTTGTATAGGCTGTAACTACAAGTGTGATTCCATGTGGGGACCCTGTTGTTCGTTGCACAAAGGATACCTGCGACGCATGTTTTAATACACACGCCACACATGACCTGGTATGTGCTAAATAATTTCTGCTGCCGCCAGAATTCGTGCAAACATATCTTCGTCCGACTCGACAGGTGTAGTGCAACCCCTAGAAATCTGTAATACTTATTCTGAAACACTAGACACACGATATCAGCCCATTGTGTTTCGATCTTCAAACTTATTTTATATCAAAATGGTATGTTTCTGGACATGGGTTCCTTATCAAAACTTTATCTACTGAGTCCCCTCTACAATCCTAGAAGTCTGTAATACTTATTGTGAATCACTCTGTATAAAGTATGATGGGCAATACAATGAAGTAAGAAATCAAGTTACTGTGTTAGGTTTTTAAAATCCGAACCCATCTCTGTTAATATAATCCAATGTTATCAATATTTGTCTGCGTATTTGTTATTTTGAACAGAGTATCTGTCATCAGAATTTTATTTTTGATATCCTGATATTACTGAAGTTACAATTATATAATACCTCAGTGTTGTTTATTACATCTCCACTCCATGACTCGATAGGCCTAGAAGGCCTTTGGCCTACCAGCCGGCTGCTGGCCTCAGTTCCACATGTGTTAATCACAAAGTTAGACGATCATCGAGCAACTGTAGGGGTGACATGTGGTCAGCATGTCGGGTCCCCCAGCCGTTACAGCTGGTCTTCTCAAGTTTATTACATCCATTAATTTTAAATATGAGATGAGATGTCAGTGTTCATGGCAGGAAAAGAGAAACGGACTTCAAATAGAATATGTAAAGCAATGTGTGCATTTTTTTTTCCAAAATAAATGGATGGATCATCTTGATAGGATGGAAGAACATCGCTCCTGGTTGATAGTTTTTCAATATCGTCCAAAAGGAAGGAGAGATGTTGGTTGTCTGAGACTTCGATGAAAGCAATTGTATTAATGTGGACGCAAAAGACCGATAGGTTCATACTGCGAGTTGTTGATGTTAATTAGTAATCATATAACTATACTTCTAATTTTACATTTGACTATTTTTTCCTCAAGAAATAACTGATTTACTAACTAACTGGCACTATCGAACCCGTAGATTCATGGCCGCGTGGACAAAGCTCTATCCTGTGCTAATTGTTTCTAGTAATCCTCTGTATAATCTATTTCCCTCAAATCATGGTTAATTGTATTCTCCCAAATCATTCGTGGTCCACCAACTAGACGATTTCCATCTGGTTTTCCTACAGAAGCTTCCATGCACCTCTTTCATTCCCCATCCGTGCCACATATCCTGCTCATCGCAGTCTACGAGGCTTAACTGTTGTTATTATATCTGGCTTCCTATAAAGACCATGTAACTTAGTGTTAGGTACTCTTCCCCATTCACCTGCCGCGTTCATCCCTCTTTGCTCCAATGATTTTCCTAAGAACTTCATTCTCAAATATTCGTAATCTCCTTTCCTCCATTAAAGTAAGAGTCTACGTTCCGCATCCATATAACTGGGAGAATAACAGTTTAATATATTTTCAGTTTAACGTTTTGAAAGGAGTTGGAACGACAAGCCTCCCTATAATGTATCATAACATTCCATTATTTTCCAGAATTTCTTTGTGCGTCTCATTCCTATTTGTAATTATTGTTGCTAGGTATTTGAATTCAACCACTTCTTCAAAACTTCCCTTATTTGCATTAACTGTCCACTTCCATTATATAATGTATTTTGTGTGTGAACACGTATTTATTAGTTTTATTGATGTTTACTTCCAGTTCCAGTATCTTAGTGTTACTCAATAGCATGCATGTTGGCCCTTAGTATATATATATATTTAAAACAATACAAATTGTACCTGTGATGGCAGTTGTCCTAACAATTTAAAAATTGTTTAAATTAATCAGGTAGGCCTTTCGGAACTAGGTGCATTTTCAAAACTGTTCTACAGGCTACCCAATAGAATTTATGAGCCATATTACGTATTTAGGAATCCTAGTCTTGTAGAGAAGAATGAAGCACATTTTGGGACAACTGTATGTCAGTTTAGAGTGAGTGCGATAAATAATCTCATGGAAGATACACCCGTAGACAAAAAAAAAAAGTCATCTCTTGAACGCACATTTCTTCTAAGTCCTACTCGGCACAGCGCTGGGTTCAAACTAGGAAACTAGTCATAATCGTGCAGTCCCTGAGCTCCTGGGTTATGTGGCATGAACTGAAGACACCCCTGCATGTCCTGTTAGGTCAACGGTAAAGCATTCAGTCACTGTTTCTGTTAATGAAGGTCACATTTAAGCGTCCTCAATTATGCAGTTTTTTTTCTCGTGATATTTATATTAAAATGTTTCATGAATTAAATAAAACATTTTATTTTGACATTTGAATTAAATCAATGTTAATGTCGTTATTGTAACAGTTATATTTACCACATTCATGGTTTGTTGTAGATAATTTCAGTGTATTGTATTCAATAGACTGTGATGCGCAGACGTAGGGCCTATGCACAAAAGCAGCAGCCTCTAACAAATTTGTTTATAATGAATCATATTGAGTTTTACCATGGCTAAGCACACACACAAGGACATAGGTACAAGGGGCAATCTGAATGCCCCGCAGATTGAGAGCGGTAATAGATGCTGAGGATTCATACACCCGAAATTGATGTTGTTGTTGTTAAAGTTTCATTTTAGAAGATATTATTTTCTTTCCTCATTTATTTATTAGAAGAAAGTTTTAATTTATGTTTTTGTGTGTTTTGTGTATGCATTAATGCCATAAAACTCAAATATTAAATTTAATATGAAACTATATTACAGAGCGAATTGCTATTCTAACATTCAGTTTTTAAAAAAAAAGTAGAACGGGAATCGAACCCGTGAGGTTACGAACGCAAATAATGTCTGTTAAACCTCTCGACCACGGAAACATACTAAGCAAAGCTCTCCCTTTCATGTTGATTGAGTGTGCACTGCGTTAACTAGCAAAAAACCCAGTACAACTACTGAAAACGTGTTGATGTCAATAAGGCGAGCGCTCACGAAGTTCCCGGATCGGTTGATAAAATCTGCGGATGACTCAATTTTTGTCTAAGGGTGTACATACTTTTTCCTGTATCCATATTTTGTCATCATTATCTAAAATATTACATTTGCACAAAAATTAAAAAAAAAAAAATATCACGGAATCAGACAATCTTACATTTTGAATACTTGTATGTGTTTTCTGAGAGTATTTATTAACTAGTAAATACATAATATATAAACTATTGTATGTAACTATACAAATATAACGCACTTAAGTATCTGTGGGCTATATGTATCGTTAAAATAAGATATCCCTCCTTATTTAATAAAATCCCAAATTATTATATTTTATTTTATACTCTGTAAATACATAAAAAACAAATATAAAAATAAATAAACAATGATAGAGCTTGAAATAATAGCATACACTTCCAACATGTGTATGATGTAAGCATTTCACTATCATGAGTCAAATATTTCAATTCAGAACCTTTTGGTCTATATGAATCTAGTATCAGTCCTTATTCAGAGTACCGTAACTATAAAATAATTTAATCAATGTGTTATGTAAGATGTGTGAATTTGTTAATTTGAGTTGTAGGACCATTTATATTCATACTATTCGTTTAACTGATCTCCTCTGAAATTACACTTTTGTCGCTTACGCCACTTCTGTTGTTCTGGATGCTATAACAAAGAGAGCTCAAATCCCTATTTCTTCCTGTTGCCGGCGGCCATGGCTGCCCCTCTAGATAAGCGACGACATAGCTTTCTCCATTCCCCTCTCTGTTTGTGTGTGTATGTGTGTCCGTTAACGATCCATATATATATATATATATATAAAATGGAAATCAAACTTGGCATATATCCATTAATTACGAGTAAAAAGGGAAGTCGAGTTTGTTAACCGGACCATTAGATGTAGGATTTCACCGGAACGGGGCTCTAAAGATCGCAATTTTCATTGTTTCATAATGAAACTCAGTAGGTACTACATTCTGTTAAAATCAACCGGGGAAGGTGTTCTCCAACAATAAGCGAAATTTGACCTTTACAAGTGCGGAGTTTACCTGAAACCCGAAATTAAACATTTTCTAGCAACCGTCTGTTTACTTCGTCGGAATGTATAACATACAATTTAATTAACCCTTGCAAGTAGGCCTGTTAGTTTAATCTATTTACTATTTTAATGAAGTAATGCAATACAATAATGTGCAAATGGGTATTGACTTACGGTTATAACTCTTTTAAGTATACTTGACATCAGACATTTTCTCCAATTTAACAAAATATTTATATATTCCATAATCGAGCAAAACGGGAGCATTAATTCGACTTGCTGAGGAATTCGCTTGATTTAGGCATTTTCTGTGCGATGGACTCTTTTTTTATGGGAAATTGATTTAAATTTACATATATTTTTTATTTGAAATTAAGTTTACCTTCTTTTTTATTTTGCACAAGTGTAAGAACGTGACTTAGCCACTAGAATAAGAATGTTTTTACCTTAGATCTATGTTTTAAATTTTAGAATTAGAAATGTAGCAAATTCTGTTTGATCATTCGTTGATATTGAACTGGTTCTTGGAGTTGGAATTCCTGAGAATGTCGTATGCAAGTTATGTTTGGTCACATACGACTGTGTATGTAGTTTTGCTGCATTCCAGAGCTTTGTCCGCTCGCAAAGACACAGTTGGAATCCACAATTGTCTCTTGTGCAGTTCTCTCTTTTATGAAAAAGTAATAAACTGGATGGGGTAGATATGAGAATAGCTCAATTCTTGTTTAACTCTAAGTTCTGTGAGTTTAAGCTTAAACATAATACAGTGTCTTAATATGTAAAGAATGTACAGGGTGATTCATTAACCGTCTAATTGTTAAAGACAGTATATTTTAGGAATTAAATGTTATAAAGCTAGTAATTTCAAAATAAAATTTTGCATTTTATGGCTATAACGAAGTTGTATTTAGTATTTGTAGTGTTTTGTGGCATTAATCACAACCAGTTAAAAATCTATCACAATCAACATTATTAACATATTCATTACCTAAATCTTTAGAGAATGAGGAAGGCTTACAACTGAATGGTATTAATAAGCTGTTAGTTTATGCTGATGATGTAGTACTACTGGCCGATAGCGAGGAGATACTAAAGGCCAACACACACACACTATTGAGTAACACTAATAAATTAGGACTGGAAGTAAATATCAATAAAACTAAATATATGGTCACACGTAGAAATTCAGTATATAATGGAAATGGACAGCTAATGACAAATGAGGGAAATGTTGAGGAAGTGGCTGAATTCAAATACCTAGGAACAATATTCACAACTAGGAATGAGATGTACAAAGAAATTAAACATAGGCTCAATTCTGGAAATGCATGCTATTATGCATTGCAGAGACTTTTGATGTCCCAACTCCTTTCAAAAAGCATTAAACTGAAAATATATAAAACTATTATTCTACCAGTTATATTATATGGGTGTGAAACAGGGACTCTTACTTTAAGGGAGGAAAGGAGATTACGAGTATTTGAGAATAAAGTTCTTAGGACAATTTTTGGACCAAAGAGAGATGAACAGACAGGTGAATGGAGAAGACTACATAACAATGAACTACATGGTCTTTATAGGAAGCCAGATATAATAAGAACAGTTAAGTCTCATAGACTGCGATGGGCAGGACATGTTGCGCGTATGGGGAATGAAAGACGTGCATGGCTTCTTGTAGGAAAGCCAGAAGGAAAACGCCCAGTTGGTAGACCAAGAATGAGGTGGGGGAACAACCTTAACTATGATTTGAGGGAAGTAGATTATACAGGGAATGATTGGAAAGCATTAACTCAGGATAGGGATGTATGGAGAGCTTATGTCCGCGCGGCCATGAACCTACGGGTTCGATAGTGCCAGTGAGTAAGTAAGTAAGTAAGTATTACCTTACTAACAAGGGAAATTTCAACCACTGCAGGCCGGATCCTACCTTGAAATTTCTCCCAGAGAAGCGTTGTGATGTATCTAATGTCATGTCCAAAAAAATATCTACCACTTTTAACTGCAAGATACTAAATTCCAGCACCCAATGTCGTATTTAAACTACAAGTAATTATTACAACTCCTGACTTGATGGATTGGATAACCTAGACAACTTGCCCCGCGCCACGAACCCTAACACTCTACTCCGTTTGACTCAAGCTTCGCACATTGGATTGGCTTTGCTGGATTCTGGCTTCGATTTCTGTGCCTTGCAGTTAAAAGTGATAGATAATGTTTGACCTAGATATATCAAAACGCTTCTCTCAGAGAAATTTGAAAATAGGTTTCCTGTATGCAATGGTTAGCAGTTTCCTTGTAGTAACATTTTTTGTTGAATTTATGTCAGTACTTGTTTCATCCTTCTTAAACATCGTGCCTTTGTTTACAGCCAATTCTATCGTTAAACAACTTGCACATTAGAATATTTCAATCACTAACGCAAAACTGGAAGGAGCTTCTATAATTTTCCGCTCATTAATTAAATGTAGTTTTATCTCCGCCCATCTTTGTACTCAATTTTCAGCAACGAACACACTCACTATAAACTAATTGCACATCTTCTTCTTCTTCTTCTTTTTCTTCTTCTTCTTCACTTCACGGGCTAGGCAACATGCCTGTTCCGCCTCACAGTTGTTCTGTCCATCTTTTCACTGACCTTCCTACATTTCTTGAACCTCTTGGCTTGTAGTTAAATGCTGCTTTTGGTAATGTTGTTGCACATTTTATCCAGATTTCATAAACCACATTAATATACTCGAATATGAAACATAAAATGATGAATTTTGGCAACTATTAGAAAGTTACTAACTTTTGTTAGTTGTAACTTTTGTAAATATTGTGTTAACATCCAAACTGGTTTATGCAAACATGCGGAGAAGCACATTTTAGTAAGCTTATTAATTTACCTTAAATTTATGGCTTCCAACTTTGTTTCTTATGAGAATTTTTAGAGAATCTGTGAAATTGCTGCAAAATGAGTAATTGTTGAAAGTAATTTTTTAAGTACAATATACAGCATATATAAATTAATAAAAATACATTTTACGAAAAAATACATGATCAAATTTCTATTTTTTTACTGTTACAAAAAAAAACTAAACGAGGCACGCTATTAGAAGACATATGCGGTAAGCCAATCCTGCTTCACTCTTCATGCGCCGTTGTCAGATATCGGTATGTAAGAGGGGAAGAGACAGGCGAAATGTCGTGGTTACAGCGCCAATTGTACAACACCGCTCGATTATATAGGCTAGACGAAATGCACTAGCCACGCATAGCTCCGCCCGATATGTCTTCTAATAGCGTATCACAATAGCGTATAAAGCACTGAGTTCGAACATTGTAATAACTCCATGGCGCCACAGGCCTAGAAAGTCCTTGGCCTACCAGCCGACTGCTGGTCTCACATCCATATGTGTTAATCACGGAGGTTGATGATCACCTAACGAAAATAGGGG
Organism: Diploptera punctata; assembly: GCA_030220185.1. Classification (NCBI taxonomy): domain Eukaryota; kingdom Metazoa; phylum Arthropoda; class Insecta; order Blattodea; family Blaberidae; genus Diploptera; species Diploptera punctata. The sequence continues at coordinate 2,250,576 of JASPKZ010001618.1, read as the reverse complement.
TAACATGTAGTCGGCATGTCGGGTCCCTCAGATATTTTAGCTGGTTTCCTCAACCTGGAGCCGCTTCTTATTGTTGCTACCCAAATTTAATAATAATAATAATAATAATAATAATAATAATAATAATAATAATAATAATACTTTATTTATTCTGGCAGAGTTAAGGCCATAAGGCCCTCTCTTCCACTCAACCAGCACAAATACAAATAAATATTCGACAATTATAGATATACACTGTACTAATTATAAACAGTTAAAGATACAATAAATGTAGCAATGTAAATGTCATGTACAAACAACATTTCATAGGGTAATAACAATAATGATACGATAATAATAATAATAGTAATAATAATAATAATAATAATAATAATAATAATAATAATAATAATAATAATATAAATATGATACATTATACGGGAAACACCAATTAATATATATATCTTACACTGGATAATTATTACGATTCTAGGTGGATACCGGTCCAATACTGGCCAACATGCCATGAGAAAATATTTTCCCTATGAGGATACGAACTAGCACAAATCCTGTAGCTCTGCTTTACATCCTCGGCCATGGCGCGGGAGAAATATATAAAATCATATATTCATTCATTTTGAGAATTTTCCTCATCATTGAGGGTTTTCTCCAACCAATATTAATAATTAACATGAGTTTTAAAAATACATAAATGACTACGGACTATCAGTATACACCTTCACAAATTTCCCTTAATTAAAGTTCTCCATAGTTCTCTGTCCTCTGTGTCATCATCCGTTAAACCAAATTTCCTCATTGAATTCTAAATGTTATTTGTTGCAGGTTGTTCTTGATCTTCCTTTTCTGCCTCTTCTTTCAATTTTCCATGTATAGATGGCCTTTGATAGTCTTCCATCCTGCATTCTTTTTACGACATTAGTCTTCTGTGTTCAATCTCATCTATTACACTTCTTTCTGCATTCATCCATTTTCTAATTTCTGTATTTCTAATTCTTTCCAGTCGATATTTTCCGGCAGCACTTCTCCAAAAATCTATTTGAACTGCAGTTATTCTATTAACATATTGTTGTGTCATTGTCCTAACTTTCGATCCATATAACATTATACTTTCTAGTATGGACTTATAAATAGTTGTTTTGTTCTGTTAAAATTATAAATATAAAATCATGAATTCTTTATTAATTAAGACGTAGAATATACAGAGAGTATTGCGTTATTCTAAAAACAAGTATTTTTTACACAAGTAATTTTACTGTTTCTGGCGAGTGTTACTCGAATGACAACGGGATGTCGAACATATGAACTAGATTCATTAAATGCGCCAATGAAGTCACGGGTTTCATAACCCTTAGAGTTAGTTAATACTATAACACAAGTTCTAGATTTTATCAACATTTACTTGACAATATCTGAATTATTAAATTTGTTTGACTATTTTGTGAATACATTTTTAATGTAGGGTAATATATTCTTAAAACGAGTTTATAAAATATTAATAAATTTGTTTAGTTCGCCATTTTAATTTCGACATTAAACCTTTACATTTGTCCAACTAAACGTTTGTAAAAAAATTAGACAATCACAAACATTTATACCGAATTTCTTTAAGTTATAATAATGTTTCACCCTTGCTGTTCTGAATTATTTTTTTAATACACTTAGTTGTGAAAGTGTCATGGCGGATTGTGAATAAGAGTGAAACTGGTTGCTCGTGTTTTTGCACAATTTTCAGCAGGTGTTAGTTTGTTTTTATAAACGTAATATCGATATTGCGAATTTATTTTGTTTGTAGCTTAATTTTACGCATAATGGCTCCACGTAAAACAAGAAATTGTGAAGAAAGCAAAGAAGAAATAACTAAGCGTGTGGTCCAAGAATGTTTGCGGGATCCAGCCATGTTGCAGCTGTTGAAGGACTCCGTGCGTGAGGCTATTGTATCGGAGCTAAAGGTAACTATAGACCGTAATACGGAAGTTATTAGGCAGTTGGAACTCTCGCTTCAGGAGAGGGACAACAAAATATTAAAACTGGAACAACAGTTAAGTGAGAAAACCGACTCGCTAGAGCAATACCAACGTCGACAGTGTCTACGTATTTTCGGTATACCTGAACAGGATGGTGAAGATACGGACAATATAGCAATCGACGTGGCCTCCAAAATTGGAGTTAAATTAGAAACCTGTGATATCGACAGGAGTCACAGGGTTGGGAAAAAGTCGGATCGACCACGGCCTGTTATTGTTAAGTTCATCAGTTATAGAAAGAGAAGGGAGGTCTTCCAAAATAAAAAAACAATTGAAAGGCAGTGGGATCACAGTAAGAGAAGATCTCACCCAAATTAGATATAAATTGTTAAAGGACTGCATCACAAAATTTGGCGTCACAAATGTGTGGACAATTGATGGCGCAATACATGTGAAAAATGGAGATACCAAACGCATCATCACCCGGGCCTCTGATAGTAAATCTACCTAGTGCAAACACGCCCAGTGATACCATATCCCCAATTTAGCACTTTTATATAAATTATTAAAATTATATTTAGAAATTTCACATTAATTATTAGTATTATATTTAGAAATTTTACTTTATTTATTAATTTAATATTTGAATAAGATATTAGTGACTTGTTCTTTTCTTATAATTCTAGTTAAAATATTTTTAAAATTTTCCATCCAAATAATGCTATTCATTTGGCGGTCTCTGACAGGTTAGAGGACACTACCCTTCTCAAACCCCTTCCAAACAACAATAATGCAAGACAGGTTCTAGAAACAGCATTCTCCCCCTTCCCGTCTTCCCTACATGTGGTTCACTTGAATGCACAAAGCTTAACTGCACATACAGAAGAAATTAGTATGATTTTTTCTTCCAATATTCATGCTATTCTCGTATCAGAAACATGGCTCACTCCCTCCATTAATTCTAGTTTAATTGACATGGATGGTTATACTTTTCTTAGACATGATCGTGTACATAGTCGAGGGGGCGGTGTTGGTGTCTTCGTCAGGACAGACCTTTGCCCTAAGTCTGTATACTTTTCTAATAACGAGACATCTCCTGAAATTATGTTTATAGAAATATACGCAAGCTTCAAAAAATGCCTTCTTTGTGTAGTGTACCAACCCCCTAAAATGAAAAAAAATAGCAGAAATAGAATCCGCTCTACAAAACGCACGTATACAATATGAACACGTTATCGTCATGGGTGACTTTAATATAAATATACTAGACACTGACAACAGACATACACAACAGCTTATGTCCGCGTTCCACGTTTGTGATATGACTATCCTTCCCTTACAGCCTACACATCACACCAATCATTCTGAGACTTTACTTGACTTAATTGCTACTAATAATCCAGACAGAGTACTAACCCACGGGCAACTGTCAGCTCCCGGAATATCAGCACATGATATTATATTCTTAGCATATTCACTGCAGTGCCCTAAACTAGCTCGTAAGACTATCACATATAGAGACCTAAAACATATAAACAATGCAGCTCTACTTGAAGACGCTATAAAATTACCCTGGCATACTATATGGACGTTGCATTCTGTTGACGAAAAAGTTGAGGCATTAAATAACCTTATATTACAACTATATGACAGACACGCTCCACTGAAAACTAAACTAGTGAAACGACACCCTGCTTCCTGGATGTCTGCTAACATTCGTGACTTGATGACTGAAAGAGACGCAGCATATCGGAAATATAGAGTCGACAAAACTGATATAAATCTTAATCACTATAAACGGTTACGAAACAAGACTACACAAACTATCAGAAACGCCAAACTTAGACATCTATACAGCCTTACTGAACCTAATAACAATAACCCAGATATTTGGAAAAATCTGAATAAAATGGGTGTAGGAAGGAAAGACACACAGGTAGAAAAACTACCTGTTTCTCTGAACACACTTAATAACCATTTTACAAGCACATTCTTTACTCCTAAAGACAAAACACATACAACAAGTGAACAACTATTGACAATTCCACCAGACAGAGAACATTTCCATTTTTCATATCTTACAGAAAATGACATAAAGAACATAAAGAAAGCTCTCAAACGAATAAAAACAAAAGCAGAAGGTACTGACCGTATAAATATCACTCTACTTAACAAAATAATCGACGTTATACTACCTACCATAACTCATGTTTTCAACTCCTCACTACAAACCTCTATATATCCCACATTATGGAAGCAAGCAATTGTACGCCCACTCCCGAAAGTAAAAACTCCCTTAACTCCTAACGATTTTCGACCCATTAGTATTTTACCTACCCTTTCAAAAGCTTTGGAACGATTAGTCCACAAACAACTGACTGACTACCTAACTGAACACGACCTTTTAGATCAATACCAATCAGGCTTTAGAACAGGACACAATACAAATACTGCTCTACTAAACATATGTGAAGACATACGCGAAGCATCTGATAATCGAAAACTTACTATTCTTACACTACTTGACTTTAGTAAAGCATTTGACACGGTAGACTTGGACTTATTGTTGCTTAAACTAAAAAACCTCTCACTTTCTGACAGTGTCACGCAATGGTTCAACTCCTACCTTCGTGAGCGCCAGCAATATGTTGTAGGAAATTCTACATTACGCTCTTCTTGGACCTACCGTAAAGCTGGAGTTCCACAGGGCTCGGTGCTCGGCCCATTGCTTTTTTCAATCTATATAAACGACATATCTGACTCCCTAAAACATTGCAAACATCATTTATTTGCGGACGACATGCAGATCTACCTTCACTCAGACAAATATTCTTTAAATGACGCGGTAACCAAAATTAACGAGGACCTTGACTCGCTAACGGCGTGGACAGAGAAATATGGACTTGAATTAAATCCTAGAAAGACACAAGCAATCATTATGGGCCATCAGAGACTATTATCCTCAATTAACACAAATGCAGTATTACATGTGTCACTTAATGGGTTCAGATCCCTTATAGTGAGACAGTAAAAATCTAGGAGTGTTTATGGATAAACATTTAATTTGGAATAAACAAATAAATAACATTTGCAAAACTATCTTCTCAATAATACACTCATTAAATCGTATAAGAAATTGTTTACCGTTTTCTCTAAGAAAAATGCTAGTAGAAACACTCGCAATGCCCCATTTTGATTATTGTGATACTCTTTTTACTGACCTAAATTCTGTTCTTACCCAAAGACTTCAACGTGTTCACAATTCTTGCATACGTTTTATTTGTGGTATACGTAGATTTGATCACGTTACACCATCCCTGGAACAATTGTCATGGCTACGTCTTCAAGATCGTAGAACCATCCATTCCCTATGCCTACTCTATAACATATTACACACATCTTTACCTTATTATTTATCACACCGCTTCACTAAACTCTCTGATACACATAACTTAGATACCCGATCCCTTGAGCACAGTGTCCTTTATATCCCTCCTCATCATACTACCTATTATTCGAAATCTTTTACAGTTTCTCTTGCTAGAACATGGAATTCACTTCCACCCTATGTCAGAGACTGCCAAACTTTACCATCTTTCAGAAACAAATTGAAAATAAAATTACTAACAGAAACAGCTCACTAATATTACTTTTTAAGAATTAATAATGCGTTTTTGCATTATTTAATAAAAATAGACTTAGGATTTGTTAATATATTTACCTAATGCCTTGTATAAAATCGTAGATTAATTCATTGTAGTGTTTTTTTTTTCTCTTCTTTTTATGCATAGTAGATTCGAGCTGTTATTCCTTTTTTATTCATTGTATCATTAATTTAATTTTAATTGTATTTAGTTTCATTCTATTATTAGACATTAATTTCATTATTATTCAATATGACAGATAATGAATTGTTCAATAACTATTATTGTAACTTTTTTTTGTATTATGTAACATGTTTGTCCTGTCTAATATGACTACTATTGTAATTTTTTTGTATTCATGTGTAACATATGTTTGTCCTGTTTTATATGACTATTATTGATTTTTTTTTTGTATTCATATGTAACATATGCTTGTTCTGGTGAGTGGAAGAGAAGGCCACATGGCCTTAACTCCACCAGGCTAAATAAATAAAATAAATAAAATAAATAATAGTTGAAAAAGAAATTGTGAAGATAGTAGGCCCTAATGAATTATTGTTTTCTGATTACCAGATTGTGCACTCATTTGTAAGTCAAACGTCGTTCTTTAAACTGCTTCATGCAGAAAAGATCTCAGTACCATTTTTTATTAAATGAATATTTGTCTTAAAGTGTTCTGCACTCTGTATGCATATTTTCATTGAATATTGGTCATATTTTCATTACAGTCAAACCATCCATAGTAATTATGCCCGAAGGCAGGTCCTTCACTGCAATCATAGCATTTTCATGCTATGCTTGCAGCTTTACTAGGGAATTGTAGGTGTGGTAGCTTCCCGTTGCTTTCCACACCGGTGAAGGATGATGATGATAATAATGATGATGGTGGTGGCCATATGATTTCGGGGATCGTTTGGGCCTTAAAGTTTTCCTGACATTTGTCTTACAGGTGAGGAAAAACCCCGATAAAAACCTCACCGAGAAAAACTGCCCCAACCGGGGATCGAACCCGGGCCCGCTGCGTGACAAGGCAGCACACTACCTCGAGACCACAGCGGTGGACTAGTCAAACTATAGGCCTACTGAAATGTTATGACGAGAACATCCAAATAGAAGTGCAGAAGAGGATAACTCAAAGTCTCACTTTCATAATACCAAAATAATTTTATAATTATTAAAATAATTTAAAACTAAGCACTTGTTGAACCTGATGTTGCAAAAGATGAGAAACTAGTGAAAACAGTTGAGTTAATTTCAGTCGGTGAGATAGATAACCCGTACAGTTTCTTTTTAGACTAGGCCTATACGAAACATGAAAAGTTTATTTTTCCCACTCTTGGTTTATAATCATGTCATATTTTAATTTTATTTCTACTGTTAAGCATAAAATGCTGTGAATAAATAATAAAAAAACTTAATATTACCTACGTATTCTGGTCATAAGTGATAAATATCCATTTCCCATCAAATTTTATCCTCAGTTATTTTGTTAAAATATGTCATTTTGGTACTTGATAACTCGTGTACTCTAACACAAAACCAAAATTAAAACTCTAGAAATAAGTATTGTGCTCAAGTAAAGATCCTCCCTCAAAATTGGAGCTGAAGAGAACTTCTTATTAAAAAATAAATATTACTTTGCGCTCAAAATCCATTACAAACAAAATAAATTTATAGATTATTATAATTCTGTTTCAGGACTGATGAGATGAAAACAACAAAATATACATATTAATATTGGAGAGATGCATTACAAGTTATGTCCTGTATGTGGGATGTACAATTGAATGCCAGTCTCTTGTTTGGGGAGCCTACTCTAAGGTTAGAATTCCTGTGTCTGTGGTTTGCGGTGCGTACAGCAATTTGAAGCCCTTCATCTGAGAATGGGTCGCCATTAACACGATGTAATATGGCTCATCATCATCATGATGTGACCTTGACCGTCTCCTCTAATGCCTGCTTCATGTGTCAATATATATCTCATACATCTGGTGTTTTACCAGTGGTTCATGTACCTCATATTTACATTTAGATAACATAATCAGAGGCATGGGTGACCAATTAAAATATAATAATAATAATAATAATAATAATAATAATAATAATAAGAATAAGAATAAGCATGGAGTACCTTGGTTGACATTATAGTGATCTATAGTGAGCACAACCGGAGTATGCATGCGATGTGACGGCACAAGACAGCAACGCAGAGCCTAGTGCGCAGCTGCGATGCATACGAGAGTGAACAGAATACAGATGTAGTACTTCTGTGTGCAGTACACTTCATTTCCCAACGAACTAAGGTACTTTGCCTCATAATAATAATAATAATAATAATAATAATAATAATAATAATAATAATAATAATAATAATAATAATAATTCTCTGACACAACCCGTAGATTCATGACCGCGAGGATATACGCTCTCCATACATTCCTACCCTGAGCTAATACTTATCCTGTTTAACTTACCTCCTTCAAATCATGGTCTTCAATCTCATTCTTGGTTTGTCTTCTGGGGGAGTTTTCCTCTGGTTTTACTACAAGGAGCTTATATGCTCATCTGTCATTCTCTATTCGTGCCACATGTCCTGCCCATCGTATTCTACAAGATTCTTATTATGTCTGGTTACTCATAAAGATCATGTAGCTCACTGTTATGCGGTCTTCTTCTCCGATCATATGTTCGTCTCTCTTTGGCCCAAAAATGTTCCTAAGAACATTATTCTCATTTTCATTCCCCATTCTTAGGCAACATCGTATTTTACGGGAAATAAGACTTAATATAAGGTAAAATTGTACTAATAATTAGGAACTTTCATTTCTTATTTATTTAAGACAAAAATTATATATAGTCAACCCTATGAGTCGGCCGCGGTGGACTAGTTAGTGGTTTTGCTCCTTGACTCTGGTCCCGAGAGTGTCAAGTTCAAACCCGGCCGCGGTTGATGAATTTTTTAGGATGGAAAAATCGAATAAGCAAGTCCTCCGGGAGGACATTTTCTTCTTAGAGACTTTACTTTTACCAATATCTGTTTATTATCAAATATGTTAATTGATATAGAGCACCCCACGCTTTTGATGGTAAAATTATTTTATTTTTGTTGATAACTCTAGTTTTATTCTATATGTGTTGGACATGATTTTTTTGTTGACCACTTTAATTTTATCCCAAGCGTGTTAGAAATTAAAATTATTTTTCATTTTTTTAGTTCGGTTTTCTAATAAAGCGTGTTGTTTTAGTTTTTTGAAACTATAATTTATTATTGTTTCGTTGATCGATGTAGGTAGAACTATATTCATTATTTATGACAGTTTCTGAACTAGCTTAAGAGCTTTGGGCATTTATGTGTGACGTGTGTGCAGATGTGTGATTGTATCAGAAATATGCCCAAAAAGTTGTTTATAAAATGTAGCTTTTCATGTAAGTTAGAAAAAAAACAGTGATTTTATTATTCCAATTGCTAAACAGTCCGTGTTGTGGATATAATAATAATAATAATAATATAATAATAATAATAATAATAATAATAATAATAATAATACTGCTTTATTTATTCTGCCAGAGTTAAGGCCATAAGGCCTTCTCTTCCACTAAACCAGTACAAATACAAATAAATATTTGACAAATATAGATATATACTATACTAATTATAAACAGTTAAAGGTACATTAAATGCAGCAATGTAAATTTCATGTACAAACAACATTTTATAGGATAATAACAATAATAATACTTTCGATAATAATAATAATAATAATAATAATAATAATATAATAATATAAATATGATAAATTATACGAGAAACACCAATTAATATATATATATATATATATATATGGTATGATAAGAAAAATAAATGCCTGGACGGGATTCGAACCCGGATCTCTGAGTCTGTACCTCGAATCCCGTCCAGGTATTTATTTTTCTTAGCATACCATATTAAGCTTGCATTGCTCAATGTTAAACATTTAATTATAACATATATATATATATATATATATATATATATATATACCTTACACTGGGTAATAATGAAGTCGAGGTTAGAGCAAATATAAAATTATATTTCTTTTAAAAGATGCCAATGTCCTTAACTATTTTAGCGATTGTAATATAATACTTGGAATAATATGACACAGCATTGAGCAAAATTCCCCACCTCATAAAGACGGTACCCCTGGTACAATTGCTTTGAATTTCAGTGTTCTTGCCGAGTCTTCCGGAATATTTTTTTCACATTTGAAATTAATATGTCTACGTCATCATAGGATGACAATTATCATCATTACACACATAGGCCCTATATCAGAATAACTCAGATCGTGTATTTGGGAAGCGAATCTGATGATGATGATTCAGAACGTTGATCCTTTGCGATAACAAATTTATATGTTGCTTATGTTTTTTTTTACAATGTCTCTGAATAAGCATTCGTCCATGCACCTCTTCACAATATACATGTAATTGTCTCCTCATTGCGAAACTCTTCAATCAGCTGCTTAATTTTCGAGCTGTTCGTTTTCGGCATTTCTGTTTCACCTTAATGTCTTCCACAACGAATGTAAGCTGTATATTGTATACTGCCGTAGTGACGTCTGTATTCTGTTGACTTTCGTATGCACCGCAACTGCGCACTGGGCCGCATTGTTGTCATGCGCCGTCACATCGCATGCGGTTTCAATTATCTTGTGCGCACTACAATGCCAGCCAAGGTAATTTCTCTGCTTATGAGCCATTAGCGATTAGATTTAGGTCTTGTACAGTCAGGAAACGGCCTCTTCGAAAGTCTTTCTGGAGAAAGCATTTTCCGGATTGATCAGAGAATCTCGAGGCTTCCACTCGGGAAAAGACTCTACTGGTTGCCCAGAATGTTTCTACGCTGGTATATATAAGAAGATGCAAGGTTCGGACGAGCCAGTGGTATCCAAAGTATAGACAAATATACATATGTGACGTAACTATGAAGACAAGAATATGTGTTAATCGAAGTCATCAGTAAGAGTGAAGAATTTATTTATAAAAAAACTGTTATAAAATAGCTGTTGTGATAGACTCTTATAGCAAATACACTGCTCAAAAAATTAGGGGATATTGTAGAATAACCTATTAAGACTATGTTTTTTGGAGTAGCATTAGATGCAATCACTTTCTATTACTCCAAGATAATGTAAATAAGAGTTTGAAGTTGTTACGTAATCTCGGTACCACACCAGAGGGCAGTGTCTGTACTGTTGATGTGAAAGGGTGGTGTGGGGGTAAATGTTTTGTTGCTGTTTTTAAATCCAGTCCAGTTTTCAGTTAGTGAATGACTTGCCTTAGGGACAGTGATGCCTCGACAACGTGATTTACCTGAACCAATGGCTTGGAGGGCCATAGGAAGGATGGAAGCTGGACAGACACAACAAGAGGTGGCACAAGCCATTGCGGTGTCTCAAAGCGTGATTTCCAGTCTTTGGAATCATTTTCAAAGAACATACTGTTCACAGAAGAGCCGGACAAGGTCGACCAAGGGCAACAACAGCAAGGGATGACCGTTACCTCTTGTTAACAGCCCGTCGCAATAGACAGCAGAATGCAACTCAACTGCGAAATACACTTCAAACAGCAACAGGATGCAGGGTGTCAACTCAAACTGTCCCTAATCGACTGCATGGAAGTGGTCTCTATGCCCGTAGGCCCATGGTGTGTACCAGGTTAACTCCACAACACCGTAGAGATCGCAGAAACTGGGCGGAGGAACATCGTGGGTGGAGGCATGCTGAATGGAGATCAGTTCTTTTTTCCGATGAGTCGCGATTCAACATAGAATGTGATAGTCGGCGTGTATTCTTCTGGAGAGAATAAGGGACACGAAACAATCCAGCTTTTGTACGTGAAAGATCCCCATATGGTGGCGGTGGATTGATGGTGTAGGCAGGAGTCAGTAGTGGTGGACGTACGGACCTCTACGTTATCCAAGGTGGTACTTTGACTGCAGTAAAGTATAGAGATGAGATTCTCCGACCTTTTGTCGTGCCTTATGCTGATGCCATAGGTGATTCTTTTCTTTTTATGGACGATAATGCACGACCCCACAGAGCTGGCTTGGTGGACGACATGCTGGAAGTGGAGGGTATCGAGCGTATGCAATGGCCAGCTTCCTCCCCGGACTTAAATCCGATTGAGCATGTGTGGGATGCATTAGGCAGGTGCATTGCAGGCAGACCAACACCTCCCACAACTGTTCCAGAGCTGCACATTGCTCTTATGGAAGAGTGGCCACGTATCCCCCAAGAACTCATTGCTAACCTCATTGCATCAATGCAATACAGGTGTGAGGCAGAGCTGGCCGTTCGAGGAGACCATACTAAAGAGACATTTTCACCCATGTTAATGTTGCTTTGTTTGTTTGCCATAGTCCTAATCAGGATCTCTTTGACATGTGGTGTGGTACAGAGGTTACGTAATGACTTCAAACTCTTGTTGACATTCTTTTGGAGTAATAGAAAGTGATTGCATCTAATACTGTTCCTAAAAACATAGTCTTAATAGGTTATTCCACAATATCCCCTAATTTTTTTGAGCAGTGTATATATATATACTAGCTGACCCGGCGAACGTCGTATCGCCTTTAAATATTTTTACGTTAATTTTTCCGATGTTTATAATAGTTATCTGCTATTCGGGGCGGAAACAAATCCAACAAATCAAAGATCATAAAAATCGGTCCAGCCGTTCTTGAGTTATAAATAGTGTAACTAATCCGACTTTGTTATATATATAAGTCCCGGCCACGCGTTGCTGTGGCTAAGGTATACTTTAAATCATGTCGTAGTAAACTAAGTGAGAAATCTAAATCAGAAAGTTTTTGTTTTACTCATTTTTTTAGTTCTGGTCCGTTAACTACACCCGGTATAAATATGGGTGATGGTTTATGTGGAAGTGGTTTTGTTGATTGAGATGAATTTATATTGTCTGCATTCTCAGTATCATCCATAAGTGTATCATAAGGATTATATACATTTATAGATGGAATATTTTGAGGAGGCTTGCTGATTTCATTATATTTTCGTTTTTTTTTCTACGAACTTGTTGGCAGTTTGGATTCTTATCATCATCAAGAAGTCTCTGTATAGTAATATCATCTTGTGATATATTATAGTCATCTTGTTTTTCGTTTAATTGAGGCATGAAGATTGTTTCTGTAATATTATGCATATTATTATAACTAACATACTTACTTACAGTTCTGTTATTCCGTTCCTTAGGACCTTCATATGTTTTTAAATTGACATTCTTCTTAAATGTAAGATTTATGTCACATAGGCCTATACCAATTTGCGGAAATTCACTTGATATCTTATCATTCATGGTCTCTAGAACTGATTCGCCATATTGTTCAATGTCCCTTCTCGGCCCAATTAAATTTAAATTAAGTTGCTGTCTTTCAGCCAGATTACTTAAAACTAATACTTACACACGAAATTAATATTGTTATCAATATATTGAAAATAAAATAAACACAAACACACTTAAATTATGAAATAATCAATATTTGTAATTCAATTGAAATTCGCGGTTGCAACAAAAAGCACAGCCACCTGGTTAAATAATAAACCAATTACCTTACACGGCCATCTGTTAGAATCGTATGGAACTCACAGATAATTATAACTCTTTGTTAAATAATAAACAAATAATTTGCAATAAAAATAATGCGACTATAAATTTAGTTATAAACTTCCCTAAGTCTCAAGTTGGATCAAACTGCACACAATGTGCAAAATTTTATTAAAATCGGTTCAGTAGTTTAGGATTCCATCGCGGACAAACAACGTGACACGTAATTTTCATATATTAAGATATATATATATATATATATATATATATATATATAATTATGTATGCGTGTGTGTATGTGTGTGTGTGTGTGTGTGTGAAGTAAAATAGTGAGAAAGCAATAAAGTGAATTTGGAAATTGTGTTTAAAAGTCTGTGAAATGAATTTAAAGTAAATTGACTATTTTACACCAGTACGGCCATCAGTGGCAATATGTATGTATGAATGAATCAATGTATATGTATATGTGTGCGCGTGTCTGCGTCAATGTATATTTAAGTATGCGTGTACGTGCAAGCATAACTTTGGAATTCCTGGAGTAACTGCATCCCATATGGATACTACTACACGATTCTGAAAGTGGCAAGAAACCCCTAATACCTCTAGAGGGATGAAGGGAGTGACGTGTAAAAATAATCATAATGTATATGTTGGTGTTTGAATCTGGTATCGCTTAGATAATTAGTGACATTACTGATTCTGTAAATTCTAATTCAGTTCCCATCGGCATGAGCCAAGAAAAACAAAATGTCTTCGATTTGTGTTTAAACCATATTTTTCGGGTCGTTTGGTAACAAGAAGACGGGATAAATAAATACCCGGGCAATGCTGGGCAATTCATTAAGTATAAATAAATGCGACTACGTTTGGAAATCGTGTAGGCCTAATCTGTTATTTGGCACTTTCTTCCAAGCGTGGTTTCGGATTTAGAAATGCTGAGAACTAAGCATTTAATCAAAATAACAATACGATCTTCACAAGCAACTACACAGGGCAAAATATTTCTCCAATTAATTTTATTAGTAACCATAAAGATATGGTAGCTAATATTTGAGATGTTGAAAAAAATATGAAACTACTCTATTGAAGAGTGGTGTTGTCATTCAGTATATAATAGCTTGTGATGCGAAACGATTTATTATGAAAAACCGTAATGCTGTTGTTTATGTGAATAATGTTCTAGCGCTAATGGATTTTGCAGAGTAGTAAATTACTGTCTTCTCCCATTGTAAAAGTAATTACTCAAACCATCTATAAATACATCCATAGTTATTGGTATACGCTTGACATACGTTCTAATTTCGCAATGCAGCCTCTGCAATAAATGTAGATATATTGCCATCCATGCATAGTGTATGTTGCATCCGTTGTGCAAGCTCTTTAAGGTATTGTCTTTATTAACTACAGCAAATCATGTTTTATTACGTTAGTTCTGTTTGCTTATACTCAATTCACATTACGATAAGGAATGGACTCAATAAATTATACTCATGTCAATTTATACATTTTCGTTCAGAAATACGCTGTTTATTGAAAACGGCAAATAATGTCATGTTATTAATAAATAATATCAATAAAATTTAGGAATACAGAAGTAGAGGTACTAATACATTTTATTGTCTTCTTCTTTTCGTTATATTAGCCCACAACCTGTTCCTTGTAGAAATTAATAATCCCTGCATCTATTTTTCGGGTTCCAAGCTATCCTTTCCCGTTTGCATGTAGATTATCCCTTGTCACACCCACAATTCTGACCGATGTCATGTACAGCCTTTGAAAAAAATGATGGCGCAACTCTTGATGATGGAAAGTTAGTTTTGAAGAACGATTCACACCAGTACGTTGTTACATGTTCTGACTCGTTTGAGTATAAAGCGGACAGCGCACAGTGTATTTGACGATTCTAGGGGGATTTAATTCTTGGCTCGATAATTGTACTATTTTTCAGTCTTAATTTGTTTCCTATGCCAGTTGTAACATTATTTGGATAACGCTCTTAACAATCTCAATTATTCCTACTAATATTTTCAATAAAAAAATAATTTGTATGTATTATTTTATTCCCAATATTTTACAAAATTAATGAACACAAATTATTTTATTTTTCTTACCAAAACATTTAATTTATTATTTTCAATAATATATCATCGATTTAAAATATTATAAAATACAAATATAATGCATTTCTTAAAAAAATTTAATTTATCGCTATTTTACAAATGAAAAAATCACACCTGCGTATTATATTTTATATTATATATTTTTAATATAAATATTTCACATATTATAGAGAACAAATGGTATTTTATTTCAAACACAAAACATATAATTATTATGAATTATTTATCATTATTTTTCAAATTAAAAATTCTCAAATATTGTTTTTTTTACAAAATCCATAATTTATCATTTTACAAATATAAGAAAATACAAATGGTTTTATATTTCTAAGAACATATACATTTATTACGTATTTTTTAATTACATTATTTTAAAAACAGGTATTCTAATTATTAGAAAGTATATTATGATTTCTATATTGTCATTATTCTATAAATTAAAACAAAAAGCAGAATTGCTTTCCCATTTCTTACAGAAAAATGTTATGAATTTTTATTCTCATTATTTTGCATATATAAAGAAAAATGATAGATGGTAATATACGCAAATATGAATCTGCATAATCTGAGTCACTTTTGTCGGAATCAGTTGCCTCTGTATCTACTGTAAAGTAGGTGCAGAGCGCAAAGAGAGAACTTCCTGTGTAATTACACCGTGCTTTCTTTTAGGCTTATGCCCCAAATTGGCCAAGAAAGGGTCAGAAGATATGAAATGTCTGTGGAAATATCGGTGTTTGTGTTGACCCTCGAAGTTTTTCTTGTGAAATGTTCCCGATATCTTCTACTATCTTTGTTTCTTGCTTCTTGTGTGACCAATCGAAAGAATACAAAAGGTAATAATAAGCTTGCCGTGGCATAACATTTTGTGCACACTGCTTGGCATATAAAACCAACTGCATTCGTTCAAATACAAATGTCTAGTTACATCAGCTTACGTTCCAAAAGCATCAGCATTTATGGAAAACCCACAACTCAGTGTTTCTAATATGACATGAAAACGGCAAATTAGCTCAAAATTGACACCTGTTATTTGGGCAGTCTTTTCGGTGTTTCTGGAATATCGACGAGCAGTGTTTCCATTTTTCGTATTCCCTGCTTGTTGTGTTGGAATTTTCCACCAGTAGGCCTGTTTCATTCTTGAATCTGTTCTGAATATACGTTTTCCTATTCTCAACTTTAGTCTTTATATATACATATATTGGTGAGTTGAAAGACTCAGCTATCATCATCGTTCGGGCTCGATCAGCTGATAAACTCTTCGGTTTATCTAAAATCAGCCGTCAACTCTTTTTCATTCTGGTGCCTTGTGTATGCGATGCAAGGGATAATTATTGAACTATTGAAGCAGAGTCTTTTTCTTTCCCTTATCACGCAACTTCATTTCAGCAGCAGTAGATATTTCTTCTAGGCTTGTTGACCGAACGAATTCTCGGAGCTTCCGCCTTTTCGTCTTTTCACAACATTCTTCTAATGATTTTGATGGCCTACCAGAACTAGAAGGCGGTTGATCTGTAGAAGTAGAAGGCAGAGAATGACAATTGGTCACAGGAAAATTAATATTTTCTTGTAGCCAATCTGAATACTTTTCCAGGAATCTGCCACGATGACGATAACATCTGTTCCATCTTACTTCAATTTGCTGACACACTTCTCATGTAGGCCTTTAAATTCTAAATAACAACATCACAGACTATCACATCTAGGCCCAGCCGTCCACCTCTTGGGATACCTCGGTCGTCATGACCATACTCCCAAGTCCTAGTTCTAGTCCTCCCTATCCTATGTTCGCGTCCACGTTCAAGTTCACGGTCCTTAAACCAACACCCCAGGGAGAGAGTGTTGGAGTTTGCAGTTCTGGGAATTGCTGAGCTACATAGTACATCAGGTCGCTCAATCCTGACGACCCCACAGTTGGTCCATGGGCTCCATGAGCCTAGCCGGGAGGACTGCTGTCGCAGATCCACCGACCATTCCCCTGTTCTGCCTCCAGGGACGTGTCCTGTAGCCGTTGTGAGACCGGCTAGGGCTACAAGCCCAACAGTGTGAGACTTTTAGTACATCCAGGTGCTCATCTCCTGGCGACCCCACAGTTTGTCGACGGGCCGTAGGCCGAGCCAGGAACCAGTACAGTAGCTCCCCTCTGGACTGGTCCGAGCCGAGCCCTGGGACGCCTTCTGCAGCTGTTGTGGGCCAGCACGGAGCTCGCAAGCTCCAACAGATGAGCAAATAGTTCGACAAGGCGCTCAACTCTTGCCTACCCCACTAATGGTTCACGAGTCCCTTGGACTTGACCGGGAGGACTCTCTACAGATCCACCGACCTTTCCCCCAGTGCACCAGCTGGGGACGTGTTTGGTTGCTGAAGTGGGTCCAGCCTGAGCTATAGTACGTCAGGTCGCTCAACTCCTGACGACCTCACAGATTGTCCTTGGGTCACTCGGTTCCAGAGTCGGCGCTAAGTCCCAGACCCAAAAGACCGCGCTTCCTCCTTTCCCGAGCTTATTGACCTGGTGGTAATTCCCAGCATTACGCCCGGTATTGTCCCAACCAGCCCGTTCGCAAGACTAAGCCTAGTCGTGCCGCTGCTGTGAGTCAGCCCACTGAGCAATGTAGGCATCCAGGGAACTCATCGCGCATGGTGCCCCCACAAAGGTCCTCGGGATTAACCAAGAGAAGGGAGCTTCTGATCTCCACAATCTCCCACCGCCTCGCCACGACGGCCGCTGCTCCCGTTGTGGGCCGGGACATTTGAGCTTTAGTACAACAGGGCGCTCGTCTCCTGTTGACCCCACTTATGGTCCGCGAGTCCATCGGACTTGGAAGGGAGGACTGACTAGCAGATCCACCGACCTTTTCCCCACTACGCCACCGAGGGGACGCGATTTGCTGCTGAAGTGGGCGCAGCACGAGCTATGTAGTGCATCAGGTCGCTCGAGTCCTGACGACCTCACAAGTGGCCCGCGGGTCCGGTCTGGACCTAGCCGGGAGGAGTGCAAGCAAACCACCGACCGTTCCCCTATCCGCCACCCGGGGACGCGCCCTGTTGCTGTTGTGAGCACAGCTGGGGCCCGATAAACGGACCCCCAGGGTAAAGAGACTATCACATGCTTAATTTATTTAAATACAAATTCATACACTGCATCACAACGTTCCCTTTTATTATTTTCGGACCAAACTTCGAAAATTGCGCGCCGGGAAGTAAGGGGAACCATTGTGAAACAAAGAAGAATAAGCTAAAGAGACGCAGATGAACGCAATTTCTCTCTTCTATTTCCAACAGAAGGGATGTCAATAAATAGGAATATGCAATTAGAAGGTCATATACGTTCATATAAGAGAGTTCTAGTCCAAAATATCTGGATAATAAACTGAAATTGGAACACAGTTAAAAGTCTTCTCTCATATTAACATTCTTGTAAATCTAAACAGATGAAACCTATCTTATGTAACTTACTTACTTACTCACTGGCACTATCGAACCCGTAGGTTCATGGCCGCGCGGACATAAGCTCTCCATACATCCCTATCTTGAGCTAATGCTTTCCAATCATTCCCTGTATAATCTACTTCCCTCAAATCATAGTTAATGTTATTCTCCCATCTCATTCTTGGTCTACCAACTGGGCGTTTTCCCTCTGGCTTTCCTACAAGAAGCTTTCATGCAAGTCTTTCATTCCCCATACGTGCAACATGTCCTGCCCATCGCAGTCTACGAGACTTAACTGTTCTTATTATATCTGGCTTCCTACAAAGACCATGTAGTTCATTCTTATTTAGTCTTCTCCATTCACCTGTCTCTTCATCTCTCTTTGGTCCAAAAATTTTCCTAAGTACTTTATTCTCAAATACTTGTAATCTCCTTTCCTCCCTTAAAGTAAGAGTCCATGTTTCGCACCCATATAATATAACTGGTAGAATGATAGTGTTATATATTTTCAGTTTAACGTTTTTTGAAAGTAGTTGGGACATCGAGAGTCTCTGCAATGCATAATAGCACACATTTCCAGAATTGAGCCTATGTTTAATTTCTTTGTGCATCTCATTCCTATTTGTGATTATTGTTCCTAGGTATTTGAATTCAGCCACTTCCTCAAAATTTCCCTCATTTGTCATTAGCTTTCCATTTCCATTATATAATGAATTTATACGTGTGACCATATATTTAGTTTTATTGATATTTACTTCCAATCCTAATTCCTTAGTGTTACTCAGTAGTGTGTGCGTATTGTCCTTTAGTATCTCCTCGCTATCGGCCAACAATACTACATCATCAGCATAAACTAACAGCTTATTACTACCATTCAGTTGTAAGCCTTCCTCATTCTCTAAAGATTTAATGGCATGCTCTAGTACAAAATTAAATAGTAGAAGAGATAGTGCATCTCCTTGCTTCAACCCATTCTGGATTTCAAAAGTATCCGAAAACTGTTTGCCTACACGCACCCTACTCTTTGTGCCATTTAGACACATTCGTATAAGTCTAACTAACTTTTTAGGAATTCCGAACTCCAGCAGGATACTATATAACTTCTCCCTCGTAATTGAATCATATGATTTTTTTAAGTCTACATATAGTTGATGTACAGTACCATTATATTCCCATTTCTTTTATAAAATCTGTCTTATACTAAAAATCTGATCCGTTGTAGACCTGTTTCTTCTAAATGCACATTGATGATCACCTACAATGTCGTCAATATAGGGAGTACGTAACTTACAGAATCCTAAACTAAACATAAATATCACAATAACACGTAAACCGACTTTATTCTCTACACAAAACAGCTCGATTGATCAACCTACTCAATAAGACAGATTATGCATCTGCGCGTGACTCTTGTGTTTAGACCTTATTTATGAGTCCCTGCGCATACCTAGGAAGTAAGTCTATCTCCATGTAGCATTCGTATCGTTCGCTTCAGTGTAGCAGTCAGTAAGATGCTCTTTTTCCGACGACGCGGGCCCATGTTCGATTTTGGTGAGGTATATTTTTTTATTATTTAATAATGTCGTTAATTTGATAATGCCTACATGCTACCAGGCTTAGTTATATAAATAAATGTGTATATATATGAAAATATTCCTGGTCGGGACAGGCTCCTGGGTGAGATTTTTTTTCGGGATATTTCCTCACCTACAAAATAAGTGTCAGGAAGCGTAGGGCTCAACGGTCCCCGAAAATCATCCGGCCATCATCATCCTTATCATTATCATCATTCTTCACCAGTGTGGAAAGAAACGGGAAGCTACCACACCTACAGTTCTCTAGTAATATATATATATATATATATATATATATATATATATATATATATAATGAATAACGATTGTGACGTCTCATTACTTTCTTTACAAGCAAGGCATAATAAAATTATTTATTTCCATTACTAATACAAAATGCGTCTGATTAATTTAAATTAAGTTAATATCTGATTTCATTATACAAGTAAGTCCTGAAGTACTGCATCGCTTCATAGGAGAGATGGTTGTGGTTTAGTGGAGGGTACTAATATTTTCCGAGCATAAGGTCACTTCTTCATCCTGTCATGCTTATTTTCTCTCTCGTCCTTATTTCAATTAATTTTATTTCTTTCGTTTAATTTATTTTGCTTTGTTTTATTTTCAGTATTTACCGCACTACTTATTTACACGAAATTGTTTTCCATTGCACGACACACAACGAAATAGAACGGATTTAGTTTCTGAAACAGTTGTATACTTGTCAACCAAATAGCTGATCTCTAATCATGCGCACTGACATCGTTCTGAGACTTGAAAATTATCTGTGCGCCATCAATTATTTCAAAGGCTGTACAATCACATCGAATTTTACTGTGGATCGAAAAATAATATGTAAAATTTATCGATTGTTCCAAGCCAGTTATGGCAGGATTGTTGAAAAACTAATAGCATTTTTTTTACTATGCAGGATTTTATTATTGAGACATAGAAATGTGCCACTGTGCATTTCTTTCCTTGCGCTAGAGCTAGATAATCTTTTGTACTGTTGATTGCCGGTTATATGTTGCAGAGAATCAGTTCCGTTGTATTACAATCATAATTTTTAAGGATCCATGTTTTAAGTTTCCGAGATTTGATATTCTTTTTTATTTAAAAACACGTTTTTTAAGCAGTTTTGCGTGTTATATAGAAGAGAGTGATTAGATGAAGAAACTATCATTTCAGTGTGCTATAAAATAACATTTTATTTCAAGTTAAATAAGTCTACATATTAATATGGCAAGTCTATATGTTATACTATAAAGGTAAGGAGCTGGGGAAATCTGATAATAGTGCGAAGATAAGTACAGCAGTAACCTATCTGCCATTAAACAATCCATTCAGCCTAGATAGGAACCTTAGTACATATTTCGGGAGACTTTTTCCCCATCATCAGCTAACTCCGATTGGTCTTAAGATCCCAGTGGTGTGATGCATTTAACTCTCTCTCTCTTTCATTCTCTTTGTCTCTTTGTCTCTCTCTCTCTCTCTATGGAAATGATTTTGTATATTTAGTTATCAAATTATTCTCTGGTGGGATGTCGAAATGAATAATATATATATATATATATATATATATATATATATATGTTACAATTAAATGTTTAACATTGAGCAATGTAAGCTTAATATGGTATGATAAGAAAAATAAATGCCTGGACGGGATTCGAACCCGGATCTCTTATCATATATATATATATATATATATTGCTATAAAAACTTTTCCTAAAATCTCAATTCTCTAGATTAACAATATAACTAACTAATTCACTAACACATTGTCCAACCTGTAGGTTCATGGCAGCGCTGACATCTCTGCATACATCCCTATTATTCTTTATATAATTCATCCACTCAAATCCTGGTTAATGTTGCATGTATATTCCCACTTCATTTTTGGCCAATCTGCAGGGAGTTTTGCTTGTGATGTTGGTTTTCCTACAGAATATCCCTCTTTAATTTCCCATTTGTGTCATATACGTGTACGGGACTTAACAGTTGGTATTACATAGATCATGTAGCTCACCGTTACATAGTTTTCTCCATCCATATCTGTTCGTTACAGAAATTTCCCAAGTACTCGTATGTTTAAACAAATTAAGGATTCATTAACAATAAGTTAAATTAATTTTATTTTTTAAATGCTGTATCCTTCAATGCATCGAAGTGCTGTTTACTGATTTCGATTTGTAAGATTTAATTTTCCTAACTATTCTTTAATTTTTATATCAACATATATAGTTTAGTTTGTCATTTGTGACAGTCGACTCACAATTATCTAAGTTTTGCATTTATTACAGGATATCGATTGCAGAATGAATTCACAATGTGTTTTTTATATATTTAGCCTGGTGGAGTTAAGTCTATGAGGCTTTCTCTTCAGTCATCAGTACAAACATGCATTACATTAAATGAGAATACTGGCAATAATTGTAGTATTAGATACTAAACGAAAATTTGGGAAAACTGATAATAATAAAGTAAGATCTAATAATTATTACATTTAAAATTAATAAATAAATATACACAAAACGAAATAAGTTATACAGTATAAATCCCTATCTAATATACATGATAAAATACAAGGAAAGATAAAATCTAATTGATTAATCGGCTATGTATAAAACTTCAGGTTAAATATTTGTAAACCTTAATGGTATTTTTATAAAATGAAATAAATTATTACTTACTTACTTACTCACTGGCACTATCGAACCCGTAGGTTCATGACCGCGCGGACATAAGCTCTCCATACATCCCTATCCTGAGCTAATGCTTTCCAATCATCTTCTTCTTCTTCTTCTTCTTCACTTCCTGGTTTAGGCAAGAGTTGCCTGTTCCGTCTTCACTAATAGATCTAAGACCATCTCTTCCGAGGACGTCCGACATCTCTTCTTCCTCTTGAAAAATAATGGAAGATTTTATTTGGTAATCTTCTTTCTTCCATTCTTTCTACATGTTCTTTCCACTGTATCTTGTTGCTTTCCAATCATTTCCTGTATAATCTACTTCCCTCAAATCATAGTTAATATTATTCTCCCACCTCATTCTTGGTCTACCAACTGGGCGTTTTCCCTCTGGCTTTCCTACAAGAAGCTTCCATGCAAGTCTTTCATTCCCCATACGTGCAACATGTCCTGCCCATCGCAGTCTACGAGACTTAACTGTTCTTATTATATCTGGCTTCCTATAAAGACCATGTAGTTCATTATTATGTAGTCTTCTCCATTCACCTATCTGTTCATCTCTCTTTGGTCCAAAAATGTTCCTAAGTACTTTATTCTCAAATACTTGTAATCTCCTTTCCTCCCTTAAAGTAAGAGTCCATGTTTCGCACCCATATAATATAACTGGTAGAATAATAGTTTTATACAATTTCAGTTTAACGTTTTTTGAAAGGAGTTGGGACATCAAGAGTCTCTGCAATGCATAATAGCACAATTTTTAAAATAATCTATAAGTGAGATGTTTCCGTGGTTTATTAATTTATTCAATTTGTTTTTAACTATGTTATAGTTTGATGGCAGGGTGGAAGAGAATGCCACATATATCTATAAAGTGCTGATGGGAATGAGTGCCTAGAGGATGTTCAGGAAAAAATCCAATATTTATAGAGGAGGTAGTATTTGACAAAACAAAAAACAAATTTATATGACCATGGCTCCTAAAAGTAGTATCTTATGCATTATGTTCTTATTTTGTATGAGCGGAATAACTTATTAGCCGAGCACTTTCGCAAGGAAGACATTAGGAAACATTGTACGTAGACGTTTGTTACTGTTATATTGTTATAAAACGTGAACCAGTTGACCACTACAGACTACACGATACGAAAATAACTTTAATAATTAAAACATTATAGTAAAACTTCAAAATTAAAAAAAAAAGTGAAATATTTTAAGTATAATTATGACATACTTAAATCATTAACCAACTATAAATTCATAATATTTCAACAATTCCTATTTATAAAATATAGAGCAATACTATCAGCTGAGTAGAAGTTGATTGCTCGTTACTGTTTCATAACAAGTACAAACACGATGTGCTGTAACTGATGTATAATCGCTAGGAACCGAATTTATATGCATTCGCATATGCCTCCCAGGACTTAAAATCTATATAAACTCCATAGCGCGACAGGCCTAGAAGGCTCTTGACCTACCAGCCGAATGCTGGCCTCACATCCACATGTGTTAATCACAGAGGTAGACGATCATCCAATCAATGTAGGGATGATAAGTTGTGAGAATGTCGGGTCCTCCAGCTGTTATAGCTGGTTTTCTCAACCTGGAGCCGCTACTTATTGTAGCTAACCAAATTCCCGATCGTAGGTGGGACCGGTCTCATACTGACCGAAATTCCATGTGGCAATTTCTTCCTCCATTGGAGACACGAACCAGCACAAATCCCGTAACTCTGCGCCAAGGCATCTTCCCTTAACCACTCGGCCACGGCGCGGGACCTTAAATATAAATGCGTATGCATTATCTATACGTATAGTATATATATATATATATATATATATATATTATTAAGCATGATTTTGAGTTGTATGCTCCCCCCCCATTGTTATAAATGCAACATGCTTACTTTATATAGTTTTATGCGACATACCGGTATTTATAGAGCTTTAGAAATATGTTTTCCCGCTTCGATTATAATAATTATTAATTCTAATTAATATTGAAATGGGAAGAAATATTATTCGCCAAAATATCCATTTTTTATAATTAGAATTTTGACAGTATGTCCTCAACCTTTAAGGTCAAAATTATACAGACGCCAGAGGACGCTATTTGGAACATTTTGACATACGGGATCAGTGGTCGGAAATGAATATTTTGGACGCCACGCCATGTTGAAAGTATGCAAGGAACTTTTCTGTAAGCTGCTTTAATTGTCATAAAAACTGCCTTGCACTTTCATTTGTTATTTGTTTTGCTTACAGTGCATGACTGACTGTCAAAGATGGAGCATAACTCGTCACAGGAAGACATGCATTTAGTGTACGGTGCAGCAGAATGTAGAGCCCGGAGAGCCGAGAGAAGTTTCCCAACAGGCGTCATCCAAATTGGAAGACATTTATTGCCGTAGATAGGAGCTCATTCGAGCCACATAGAGCTGGTCAGAGAGCAAAACGTACAACTGTTCGGACACCAGATATCGAGGAGATGGTGTTGGCAGACAAGTCATCAATAAGTATACGTTAACTTAAATGTTTCCAAAACTTCTGTGTGGAAAGGGCCAAAGGAGCAGAAATTGTACCCCTTTCATAGCTTAGGGGTTCAGGCAATGGGGCCCCAACCCAGGGTTCATCTTTGACAGTCAGTCATGCACTGTAAGCAAAACAAATAACAAATGAAAGTGGCAGGCAGTTTGTTATGGCAAGTAAAGCAGCTTACAGAAACGTCCCTCATATACTTTCAAGATGGCGTGGTGTCAAAAATATTAATTTTCCAATCACTGGTTCCTTATTTCAAAATACTACAAATAGAGTCCTCTATCATCTGTATGTCCACCGCTGTGGTCTCGAGGTAGCGTGCTGCCTTGTCACGCAGCGGGCCCGGGTTCGATCCCCGGTCGGGGCAGTTTTTCTGGGTGAGGTTTTTATCGGGGTTTTTCCTCAACTGTAAGACAAATGTTAGGAAAACTTTAAGGCCCAAACGGTCCCCGAAATCATATGGCCATCATCTTCATCATCCTTATCATTATCATCATCACCATCAACCTTCACCGGTATGGAAAGCAACGGGAAGCTACCACACCTACACAATTCCCTAGTAAAGCTGCAAGCATAGCATGAAAATGCTATGATTGCAGTGAAGGACCTGCCTTCGGGCAGAATTACTATGAATGAATCATCTGTATAATTTTGACCCTAAAGTTTGGTGTACCCTATATAGAAAAAAGTTTCATTAAGCTACTAATAGGAGACGACTAAGTGTGGAAAACTATATATATTGTAAATTGGAGCAGAAAGAAGACATTAGATAAGATATTGATAACAATTAACTCTACTTTTACTAAACTTGTATTATGGCAATCGTATCCTTATTTCATTGCATTCTTTTATTAAAACAAGTGATTTATGACGTAAGTTTCCAATAAATATGACTACCATGTAGGCTACATATATTACTTGCATTTAAATAAACATAATAGCATACATATTTCATAAATTACAGAGTAAATAAATCCGGTCCCTAATGATTATACTACCACCAACGCTACTGCTTTAACATGGTTAATATTATTTTCCTACCTCATTCTTAGCCTACAAACTGCGCGCTTTCCCTCTGACTTTCTTACACGAAGTTTCTATTGCCCTGTTTCATTCATGTTCTCCTCATATCAGTCTGTGAGACTTAACTGTTCTTATTATGAACGGTTTCCCACAAATATCATATAGCTCACGTTTCGCTATCCACTTGTCAATTCGTCTCTGAGCAGTCCAAAATTTTTCCTAATTACTTTATTCTCAAATACTTGTATATTTTTTCTCCTCTCTTAAAGTAAGAGAGAAGCTATCCATTCGAAAGAATTATTCTTCAGTTGCATATATTTTTAGAAAATTTGGAACAATAAGAATCCGTTTAATGTATAATAGCATGTTTTCCAGACTTGGCCCTATGTTTAATTTCTTTCTGCAACTCAATCCTGTTTGAAATTAATATTTCCAGATATTTGAATTTTGTCATATCTTCAAAATTTCCCACACATTCTGTTAAGTGTTCATTCCCATTTAATAATGGATCTCTACATGGACCATATAGCCTATGTAGTCTTACTTCCGTCGCGCATACATAACATTATTAGGATATCACGGAGGTAATGTCGGTTCTTAATGTAATTTTGTGTGTTTGGTGGAATTTTGAAGGTGTGATTCACTGGGAATTCGTTCCAAACGGGCCTGCAGTCCATGCAGATCTTTACTCTTAACAACTGGAACGAGTTAATGAAATTTCAAGGGTCATGGATTCAAATCCTATCGAATTCATTCTCAATTTAGGAATGTTTATCATAAGTAATGCCACGAGTGATTTCAAATTTATCTAGAGAATTTGGAAATCAAGAGTGGCATTTGTTAGGACTATTTAACAAATAAAATTAAGCTGTTTACTCACAAATCATTATTTAAATATAGTTATTTTAAAATATGTATTTATTTAATGTAAATGGCGATGTTTGAAAACAAATGAGAATCGATTGTTACGCTTGTTCATCACTGCAATCAGATCATATTATTTATTGCCAAAGGATCGCAAATATTGTAAGAATGCATCCTAATGGAGAACTTTATAACCAACATTATAGGTATTAATTAATTTCTGATGTCCTATGATGTAAATATGTCAGTTATATTTTTCTTCAACGTTATTTCCTGGGAAATAATTCGTTTAAGAAAATGCATACAGTGGCTTCTTTTTTTTGTGGTATAATCAATTACTAAAAATGTTTTCATATTATCTCCCACAAACGCTATCAGCTGACATTCGTGCACTATATATACAATCTGGTAGCCGTATTTCTTGGAGAGTCATTCACTGCAAAATAATGCTATGACCTATTCAATATATTAAAAAGGAGGACCTTTCTTTAATATGATAAACTTGTTTGATAAATTCGAGGTGAACCACGGCTGTGATTGGTTGTAATTAAAAAATCATTGAAATGTGATTGGTCATTGAATCCCATTTGGGGCATGAGTTAAATAGTCATGGTTATTCGTTCAGTATTTAACTAATGATCATGATAAATATCCATGAATTGAGAGGAATCGAACCGATGCCACACCTAGCCTATAGCTTTGTACCATCTGTTTCGATCCATGAAACATTTTTTGTGTGCAGAAATTAAAAAAAAAAACATTGAATCTGTGGAAGTGGCTCTCAATGAAATCTTCGCATCGAAAACCAGGGACTGGCAACGTCGCGGGATAATAAACTTCGCTAAAGATGGCTGAAAACTATGGAATCCGATGGTCTCTACTCTGAAGAGTAGTCTAATTTATTGTCAGAAGACGTTCCAAGTAAAATTTTATTTAAAATATCTACATTACTTGTGAGACAGTATCACGATATACAATGCTCTTTTTTAAAGATGGCCAGTAATTGAAAACCGCACTCCAATTGATTAAAGTATAATTTTATTATGCTGAATTTTTCTGTAGTATTTTTTATAGCTGCGTTTACCATTAGTTCTAATATTGTGTTTGTTTTTTTCAGGTGAGTACCCGAGTTCCTTAATTCATTCAGCTACGGGTGAGTCAGTTTTCACTAAAATGGATAATATAACATTATAAAATTCGCAGAGAAAATTATATGCCTGAAGCGGGATTTGAACCCAATATCTCTGGTTCTGTATATTCGTGCTTTAACGATTTAATCTATTAGGCATCACGATTTAAACATAGATTTTTTCTTATACAAGATCAAATATCTTAAATCGTTAATCACTGGTGTGCAGAACCTGAGATATTGGTTTCAAATCCCGATTTAGGCATATATTTTTCTCTTCAAATTTAATTTGAAGTGATAAATTTAATATTAGATATAACATTTTGTCAGGTTGAATAAAATCATGTGTAGTATGACTTGTGATGAGAAATAAACAAACGAATATATTATTTTCGTGTAAAACGAGTTTGTAGTGATAAAGAGAAAAGTCCTTTTTACACGCTTTATATTAGCTTGACCTGTATCTATCTATCTATCTATCTATCTATCTATCTATCTATCTATCTATCTATCTATCTATGTAACGGAATCTTTCAACGCGATTTTCACCCACTTAAAATTATTGGATCGACTTGAAACTTTGTATACTTGTAGAGGACCTGTGACAATACAATAATTTCATATTTATATTCTAAAATCCTGGCCATAATCATCAGAAAATCAAAAAAAGTGTTTTTGTATCAATGTAACGGAATCTTTCAACGCGATTTTCACCCACTTAGAAACATTGGATCAACTTGAAACTTTGTATACTTGTAGAGGACCCGTGACAATACAATAATTTCATATTTATTTATGAGTAATGTTACCAGTGACTTCCAAATCATTGATAAATTCACGAGTCACTTCGTGACTCGTGAATTTATCTAGACGATTTGGAAATCAAGAGTGACATTTATTATGACTATTTAACGAATAAAATTAAGCTGTTTACTCAAAAATCATTATTTAAATATAGTTACCGGCATTTTAAAATATTTATACATTTAATATAAACGGCGATGTTTGAAAACAAATCAGGAATGTATGGGATGTATGGGTGTGTTTCATTCGTTTATTCACTGCAACTTGATCATATTATTCATTGTCAAATAGAATTGCAATATTGTAAAAATGCACCATAGTGGAGAAAAAATTGAAACACGCCGAACTGTATATTATAACTAACATTATAGAATATAAATTATTTTTTAAATTAACAACTCAATAAAATCATTATTTAAAAATACAATTATTGAACACAAAATTATCAAATGTGTAGTTCGAAGGAATCTGTTCATTATTTTCTATTTCAATGTATTTTTTGGAGAGTCAATCGCTGCAAAATAATGCTCTAACCTGTTCAGAATATTAAAAGGAGGAGCTTTCTTTATCACAAAAGCAGGAGCTGGAAAAAGATAATTCGATAAAGAGCGAGATGAACACGACTGTCATTGGTTGTGAAACAAAATTCATTGAAATGAGATTGGTTAATGACTCCCATTTTGGGCACAAGTTAAGTAGTCAGAATAATTTTAATGACGCTCAAAGTTTTATGTGTATCCTTATTTTTCTTAACCTTATGACGTAACAGATTCCTTTTAATTTTTCTCACATATACAGTTGGATTTAGAAAGATTTTTAGTATGCATGAAGTAATATGCCGTTGTCATACAGCGAATAAACCATTTGTTTATTTATTTATGTTCGGTGGTTATACCAATTTTACACGCTTTATATTAGCTTGACCTGTATCTATCTATCTATCTATCTATCTATCTATCTATCTATCTATCTATCTATCTATCTATCTATCTATCTATCTATCTATCTATCTATCTCTATCTATCTATCTATCTATCTATCTATCTATCTATCTATCTATTATCATCTATCTATCTATCTATCTATCTATCTATCTATCTATCTATGTAACGGAATCTTTCAACGCGATTTTCACCCACTTAAAATCATTGGATCGACTTGAGACTTTGTATACTTGTAGAGGACCCGTGACAATACAATAATTTCATATTTATTTTCTAAAATCCTGGCCATAATCATCAGAAAATCAAAAAAAGTGTTTTGTATCAATGTAACGGAATCTTTCAACGCGATTTTCACCCACTTAGAAACGTTGGATTGACTTGAAACTTTGTATACTTGTAGAGGACACCCGTGACAATACAATAATTTCATATTTATTTTCTAAAATCCTGGCCATAATCATCAGAAAATCAAAAAACGTGTTTTTTTATCAATGTAACGGAATCTTTCAACGCGATTTTCACCCACTTAGAAACATCGGATCGACTTGAAACTTTGTATACGTGTAGAGGACCCGTGACAATACAATAATTGTATATTTTGTTTCTAAAATCCTGGCCAGAATCATCCGAAAATCAAAAAAATGAAAACTGGTATAATAGGTTGCGGACTTGTCGAGTTTTTAGTCAATCATTGTAAGAGCTCAGTTGGTAGAGCAGTGAACTCTTTAGTGGTACATAATTTCAGTAATCCATATGTCGCTGGTTTAAATCCGGCTGGGAGGGTTTTTTTTGTAGAAGAGTATTACTTTTAGCTCATACTACAATAGTATCGAATTTAAAGATATTTACATTTTTATCTTATTCTGTAAAATATTAAAACTAAAAAATAAAAAATAAATAATAGTTTTAAAAAACTAAAAGAACACGCTTTATTAGAAGACTAAAAAATGAAAAATAATTTTAATTTCCAATATGCTTGGTATAGGCCCTAAAATAAAGTGGTCAACAAACAAATCATCTCCAATACATATAGAATAAAATTAGAGTTATCAACAAAAAGAAAATAATTTTACCATCAAAAGCGTGGGGTGATTTTTATGATTTTTACAGTTTCTTCTTAGAGAGCTTACTTTTACCAATATCTGTTTATTATCAAATATATTAATTGATATAGAGCACCCCACGCTTTTGATGGTAAAATTATTTTCTTTTTGTTGATAACTCTAATTTTATCCTATAATGTATTGGAGATGGTTTTTTTGTTGACCACTTTATTTTATACCAAGCGTATTGGAAATTAAAATTATTTTTCATTTTTTAGTTTTCTAATAAAGCGTGTTCTTTTAGTTTTTTAAAACTATTATTTATTTCATCAAGAGCCCAACGAAATAATAAAAGATCACAATGCAATATGCACTATTTTACCAAGTAGTAATAATACAAATCTACGATCATAAGGAAAATATAAGAAGTTGAGATAAGCCAATGAGCAGTAAATGAATAATTTTAAATTTTCAAATTTCAAATCACAAAACATTATATAATAAGACCTCCAGCCTCTCGATGAATTCTTTGTCATCTAGGTGACATGATTAAATTTATCATGAGAATATATTAGTCATGTTTATCGCTGCTTAGAAATGTTTGATTACGTCATCTAAGGAGAACAAACAGTCTGTTGTTTCGCATTTTTGCGATACGTAAGATGACTGTGGCGAATAATAGCACTCGGTGTTTGTGGAGTGTGACTACCATGTTCGTTCCTGGTTCTAGTGTTCGCGGGTTCAGACATGGCAGGGATCGGTGGAATTTTAAGGGCGTAAAAATCCTGAGTATGGGTTCCTTCGGAAGGGAGCTAAAGCTGTGGGTCTTATGTTGTAGCTTTACTGCACGGAAAAGAACCACAATCCTGAAAAATAAACCACTGAGCAAAATTTGTCGGTCCCTTTATGTCCAGATTTGAATCGGCAAGCTAAAGATCTTGACTGTGAAGTGCCCTGATAATAACATAATAATAACTGAGCTATAGTATATTGTGCGCTATTCATCTACTTACTGACATAAGTGACGGATTGTCGGACAAACTGCAGCGTGTCCATAATATGTGTATCAGATTCATATTTAATGTTCGAAAATACGATCACATTTCTCCATTATTCCACGAATTGTCATGGCTACATCTAAAAGAGAGAAGAAAATCGCACTGTCTAATTCTCCTATTTAAGATCCTACATACCTCGATTCCTAATTATTTATCATCCCGTTTCCAGTATCTATCCTCAAACCATAATTTAAACACAAGGTCACAACATAGTCTCTTACTTAATATACCGCAACATAGGACATCACATCACTCCATGTCATATACCATCTCCACTTCTCGCAACTGGAATTCCCTACCACAAGAAATAAGGGGCTGCCGGACATTGGCATCTTTTAAAAGAAATCTAAATTTATATTTGCTCTAAACTCGACTTCATTATTATCCAGTGTAAGATATATATATATATATATATATATATATTAATTGGTGTTTCCCGTATGATGTATCATATTTATATTATTATTATTATTATTATTATTATTATTATTATTATTATTATTATTATTATTATCGTATCATTATTGTTATTACCCTATAAAATGTTGTTTGTACATGACATTTACATTCCTACATTTATTGTATCTTTAACTGTTTATAATTAGTATAGTGTATATCTATATTTGTCGAATATTTATTTGTATTTGTGCTGGTTGAGTGGAAGAGAGGGCCTTATGGCCTTAACTCTGCCAGAATAAATAAAGTATTATTATTATTATTATTATTAATATTCTCTTGAAATGTGTTTTAACGGTAGCATGAGTGAATTTTGAATGAAAATTGACCAAAACACACACATTTTGTGTTTTATCTCTCATAACATTCTCCTAAGCTTCCTGTTCAAGAAAATATATAACTTATCGCTATTTCGCCATTATTAAAGCCCTGGCGGCCATTTTTAAACTCCTCAGAACTAGTGGCAAAAATGATACCAATATATCAAAGATTGGCATCAGATGTATTATTATTGGACAGAGGCACAAAAGGAAAAATCCAAAATGGTAATGAGAGTCTCTACCATACAGTTTGGCACAAATATCGAAAGGAAATATTTGTTTCATCACAGAAATTAGTACTGTGTGTTGTGAAAGTAGTCAGAAGCATGAAGAACTTTGCAGCCTTTTTTCTCAAAGTGTATTTTTTAAGCGCGTGCCCATTTAAAAAAAGTTCTTTGCACTGCAATGTTTGCCTTATTCAACTGCAATTTTGCGCACTTGTCTGTAAGAATACAAAGAACCAAAATTGCATTGGATTTTAATCATACTCAAAATGCTCATGAGTTATGATTTTTTATATTATCATATTTATCTCGATTTCCGCCAACATGAAAAATCAGTTAAAAAACATTTTTTCTCAAAAGTATTCACAGCACAGAAAAATCCAATGCAAATTTAGAAGCAATGAGCATAACGAATATCCTAATAAAATGTTGGAACAAAATATTGAAAATTGTTCTGCAAGGAACTTTTATAATTAATTAAAATAAAAAAGTAACTTGCGAACTATTATAACAAATCAATTGAAATTTCTCATAAATGTTATACATACAGGTAGACATCTGTGGTAAAAATTTAAAAGAAATATCTCTAATAGTTTCGGAGATTAAAAATTCACTCATGGCTACCCTTAACGGTGGACGCTGGTGAATTAAAAACTTGACATTATGCACATTGTGCGTTCTCCATTATTGTTGTTATTATTATTATTATTATTATTATTATTATTATTATTATTATTATTATTATTATTATTATTAATATTAATAAAATATATCAATAAATTCTGTTAAAACATTAGTCACGATATAAAATTATAAATATGAAATTATTAAAATGAATAACTGTAAGGTTTGGTCTCCTCAAATGTTAAAAATTTTTCAAATAATCTTTGGTCAATCATTTTCTCCTGAAGATGGAACCGGTCCCGAAAGGCCTGCGGTATTTTAATGACATATTTTAACAACTTGAGGAGACTGAAACTTACCAGGTACTCATTTTAGCGAATTCGGATGGAATGAAGCTATTGAGATTGTTCTCATGGGAATATACAAAATATATATTAACAGATCTTCTCACGAAGACACCGAAAATGACCATGACTAAGCGATCTAGTGGCCGCAATTTTTGTTTCTACGAAAACAAACTTGACTTATAGCAATTAACGAAAAAAAGTATGATCGATTTCGTTAACTAGCAAAATCAGGCCATATGTAGGAGTTCACCTCAAAATTTAAAAATCGCTCTAACGGTCGAATTTTTCTATTTTTCACACTGAAACTCAGTACATTAAACCGAGGAAAGTATTATCTAAACATCAGCAAAATCCGACCATTAAAAGTGGGATTAACCTGAAACTCGTAATTAAAAAAATACTTTAGCAACAGCCACATTTGCTTCTTCGCAATGTACATTATATAATACAAATTAATTCACCCTTAAATTGGCAATGTATCATATAACATACATTACTTTAATTAATTTAATATTCTAATAAAGCAACAGATAAATGAATCGGTTGAGAATTGGTGTTGTCAAATCGTACAACAATATGCAAATATGTAATAACTTGTTGTTATGCATGATTTATTTTTTACTACAGTCCGACACTTTTAAATAAGCTGACATCAGAAATCAGCAAAATAGGACCATATATTGGACTTGCTGAGCATTTCGCTTAGTTTGAACAGTTCCTGCGTGACGGATGTTTTATAATTTTATATTGTAACTTATTTCATATCTAGTAGATATCATATTAAACATAAGGAACACTGTTGCCAATATATACAAATGACCGGTTTCTAATCATAAACTTGACAATATTTAATATATCTCAGTGTAAGTTACCATTCAGGCCTATACCGATGTGAACTTCTTACTTCAATAAAATAAAGGATTTGAGAGTGACTGTCAAGTGGTATAACATACTCGATGCACAAGTAAAGAGTATAAAGAAATAAAATCGATAGAATTCCTTCCCCAATAAGATGGAATTTGGAAAGCGACGCAGTTTGAAGCTACGATTGTTAAGGGGTTGGGGAAAGGAAACGTTATGGCCGCTCGGGAGGGAACAGCCGAAACTAAGTACCTATTATAGCGGCCGTTCCGAGAATCACAGAACTCCCGTTTCCCATAATCTTCAAGTTTGTCTCTAAGTTTGAAGCTTTTCATTCAGTTACCATTGTATCTGTATTGTAATCTATGTGTACTTAAACAATAACATCTGCCGTCAACTGCCAAACATTATCATCCTAATATATTTGATACTTTCTTCTCTTCTCTTTCCAGCGACATGTAAAACGTCGTCGATACAAAGCTCAGATGGTTGCTTTAAATAAACCTTTTAATATCATAAATATTGAACGAGATAACAATAAAAGTTAGAAGTATACATATATCATGGTTTTAAATGTAAAACTTAGGTTATTTATTCAGACTGGGAAGGCAGACTGCCCTGAGCACCGCGACCTGAAACATCTATTGCGCTACCCCAGTATAATGGAGATGAGTGGAATGACAGTCTACTGTACGGTATTATGTAACTTCTAGGTGCGACATCTTCTAATCCCCTGATCCATACCACCAGTTTGGCGCGTTGCTACAAGGGGGCACTACAACCATCCGGTCGGTTGTGAGAGGGCAAAAATTTCCTGCACTATAAATAAAGATTTGTTTCTAATGACATTGTTACAACTGACATTGTTTCCTTCTTCTTCTTGTAAGCCCATGCTTCACTTAACACAGATTTAGGCGCTCTCCCCCTACAGAGAAGAATTTGAACCATACTAATTTAGTTACACTTGTTTTCGTGTAGATGTCATTTGAGTGGTCCGTGGTCAGCGTTCCATCTAGGAAACCAAGGTAGTACTAGGACGGGAAAATTCGGTAAAATTTGCTTAGAGGCCTTTTCATTCAGGCTTAAGGATCTTTTACGAGCCTGAAAATCTTCAGACTCCGGACCCACGGCTTAAAGTCCCTCCCGGAGGACTTGTTTCTTGGATTTTTCCATCCTAAAAAATCCATCGTCCCCGGCCGGGTTTGAACGACCCTCGGGACCAGAGGCAAGGAGCATAACCACTAGTCCACCGCGGCATGTTTCCCTGTTCCCAAATTACATATATTTCTATTTAAGCAGCCCTCTTTGAATCAGATCTCTCCTATGGCTTTTCTGAACATCACTCTTCCAGCTCTATTTTGGCCGTCCCAATATATCTTCCCATGAAGGTACCCATTATAAGATCTTCTTTGCCATCTTGTGTTGTCTATCCTAACAGTGAGTGCATGGCACATTAAGGTCGCCTATGTATTTCATTAATAATATGTGTATCTCTACCTATATCTCCTCTTATTTTGACTTTTGGTAGCCTATTTTATCTAATCCTTTTGTGTAACATCTTCTTAAAAAATCCATTTCAGTAACCAGAATTTTTCCCCTAATATTTTTTTTTGCACTCTAAATTTCAGCTTTCCTGCAATTTCATTAAAAGTCTGTTGTGGAATCGCGATACACCATTCATGAGTAATAAAACAATGTATAGAACTTATTTCAAAATTATTATTAACGTATGGTGCCAAATACGGACAGTACAAAAGACGGATTAACTATTTAGTATTCCAGGAACAGATATGCAGTTTTATGAAGCATGTTTGGTAAAACCGGTAGAGATAGAATACGGAATAGTAAAGTGAAATACATTTTTGAAGTTGGATAAAATACAAGATGAAATGGAAGATAGTAGAATAAGATGGGGTGGTTACATGAAAATAATTAAAACTGGAAGGATACCAAAAGAAGCACTAGAATTTAGAATAGGAGGGAGGAGACCAAAAAGGTCGGCGTAAATATACAACAAATTATAAAGTATGACGAGAAAATTTGAGTTAAATGAATGGAAATGATGGAAGAGGAGACATGGAATGATCGACATAGAGACTTTTGTCTAAAACTCGATCCCCAGAACGCGGACATGAGACTAAAGTGATGAAGATAAGAAGAAAACTTCATCTCCTCTTTGGACAATACTTCTGTAACTCTGGACCTTCATACTTTTCCACATGTTTTTTTAAAGGTTACAGGAAATTCTAAATAATTAAAAAAATTAAAAGTATGTGACATGTACTTGAAATTTTAATTAAAATTACAACTGCATAACATGTTGCTTGTACAGTTCATAACATTTATATTGAAGTAACATGAATACTGTTTGCAATTTGTGCCTGCCTTTTTTAGTGCTAGGATTAATATAATATAGATGGGATATTAAGGTCCCTGTATTTGAGGACTAATGTTTTAGTCGATGCATATGAATCATTGTTATTGTAATTGTAATTATAATGCAATAGGGATGAAAGGGAGAAGGACGTTGCATCTTGTATTTTGAAACATAATGGGCAGATGGATTTTGAAACGAGTTTCCTTTATACTGTCATAATAGCCAAACATGAACAAGCCCTTTGTAAGTCTCTTTGAACCACATTGAGTCCATCACCTACTCAATTTGATCCTTTGACAACATTGACACGCGCAAACCGTGGCTAGAGAAACCCAGGTATTGTTTCACATCTGGGAGACATTTTATAATCATATTTTATTCATACAACCAATTTTAATTTACTTTTGCATGAAGATAAAGAAATTCGTGCTTAATCCACTTATTAAATTTCCTGTTATTACTTAAATATTTTCATTAAGTTGAAATAGAATATTAAAAGTTAGATAAGAATAAATAATTTATTCTAGTAGAAATTTGGGTTCAATGTACAGACCTAAAGTGTATGTTGTTCTTTATGAGGATTGTGTTTAGGAATTCGAATTACTGCAGATTCTTCCTTTCCATTACATGCATTGACACAAATAATTACATATGCGTGTTACAGCAGGCTAAAGGTTACAAACTATATCTGCTATCCAGAATTGTATTTATATTAAATCTCATGCTGCCAATATGTTTTCTATTGATTTTTGGAAGGCATTTCCATCTATTAACGTTCAAGTTACAATATCGTAAATAAGATAGTAAGGAAGGTTAGCAACAGTTAGGTTACGTCTCAACTACTCGACGTCGGAATTCTCTACCTCTGGAAATCACGACGATACAGATAATAACGCAGGCAGCGTTTCTGGCATATATGAATCAACATTCCGCTAAGTTGGCAGTTATGTTTTAACCACAATTCACAGCTATCTTTGCACGAACCATTAGATTAGATTAAAAGAACGTGTGGGCTCGGCTTGTTATGCCCCTTACACGGCAATCTTGCGAAGGTTCGTTTATTATAGAACCCATCGTTGTTTATTATGAATGAATGGAAAACGTTGTTATGTAGTCTGTTATGGTGTTCCTGGTTTCGACAAATCAATGACGTACCACCAGTGCCTCTCCGGAACTGGCATTGTATCATCCATAAACTTTATGTCACGTCTTTTACGTTATTTCCATTAGCTCTTCAAATTATTGATGTTTCGTTATTTTTCTCTTTCCTTCTGATGAAAAAAAAAGTATGTATATTAGGGGATCCTTATTTTCGAATTTCCATACACTCGCTATGTTATCCCTTTGGCAGTAAGAAGTAATTTAAAATCCATTTTGTTGAAATTTAGGATGAAGAACTAGTGATTGTCAATTCGAGAGTGTCGTTTAGAAAGAACACTTCACTACTCTGAAGTGTCAAAACGTTACTCACTTTTAGTGAACTGTCAGTTCGGAGTTCACAGTAATGTAATATACGGTTAAAAACTGTAATATAGTTACCTTGTAGGTCCGTCTCCTCAACTTAAATCACCATGAATTTTACTAGTATCAGTTCGGAGTTCACTATTACTACTACTTGAAATTAAAATTTACTTTTTATTTCAAGCTCTGAATGTCTTACTCCAAATCAACTTTCGCTCATTCGTTGATTACTCTACATTTCTCCTCCCATCGACCTTGCATGCACCTACCTCTTTCCTACGTCATCCATATCGATCGTACCGCAGCGAGTGTACTGCCTGGCCGCAGTGAAGTGTCTGAGAGGAACGAAGTCGCTTGCCAGAGTGAACTGCTATAGAGGAACGAACTATCTGGCCAGAGTGAAGTGTCGTAGAAGAACGAACTACCTTGCCAGAGTGAAGTGCCTTAGATGAACGAAGTGGTATCACAGAACGAATGCCTGGCCTGAATGAAGTGTCTTAGAGGAACGAACTACCTTGAAAGAGTAAACTAGCTTTAAAAATTCAGTACTTCAAACCCAACATTCAACACGCTCATTCATCCATTACGACACTCTCCGGCCTCTTGCTTACGTCGTCACTCATACGCAGCATTATTAACGCTACAAATCTAATATAGTCTAATATTACAATCACTTTACCTTTTATTTACTGGAATTCCCAAAGTATTTAATAAAAATCCATTTTATCCAAGTTTTAAAACAACATAATTTACTAGGTTCAATAAGAGACAACAGAGCCAGATTATCGAAGTATTTTTATAATAACACTGAGCAACAAAAACGGAACTTGTTTTTGTTTTAGAAAGAAAAAATATGATTTTGATAGTATTTTTTCTCCTGAATCGGGTTTTCTCCATCACGCAAGGTTTCCGAGAGACAGGAATTTATAATTTCAAATACTTTAATATTTTCTACATTCGTAATTACACAATATTCGAACATTCGGACTCACCTTGAAAGTAAGAAATGACTATTGTCTGCTATATTTCGCCTGTGGAACATCCCTCTTGATGGTCCAACAATAATCGGCCAGCATATTAGGATTCAATTTTCCTCGATATCTCTTTTCCATAGCTCAAACCATTTGAGTCAGCTCATTTCGTTTTATTTTACAATGGACAAATGGACGAAAAAACCTTTATTAAAAAATAATTATGTAAATCCATTAATTAAAATTGAAATAAAAAATGTGGGCGTTGGAGAAATTCCGAATACATATTTGAAAACACGATAAAAAAACTGCATTTAGTACAACTATTGGTACTCATGAGACAAAAATCATGTTGACCAGTGGAATCCATCACCACTCTAAGGATTCATAATGTTTCACTTTAGAGAACAGTATTTGGTGTGCTAATAAGTAATATTGAAAAATAGTTCCTAAATTCCTTAAGGACTATTTTTTATGTAGGACTAAGTATAACTTATTATTTCTTGAGGTATAGTTTTTTCATTAAAGCTTGCCATATCTTGTCTATGCAAATTTTCCATTTTTTCTGGTGCATTTTTCTCCAAACTGGTTGAAGATATCAATTTGAATTTTTTCCACGTTCTACTTTACCCTTTCTTTGTAAGAATAACGTCGCTTTCTATTTCAACATTTATTTATATGACTAAGAATCAAGGTTATGCAATTCTTATAAGTGACCAATTTTTTTATAGAAGCAAATTTTATGTTAAGGAAGTTAATTTAATTATAAGGTCTATCACACTTAGAAACACACTTTATACAAAAAAACTTTCTATTTTTTGTAGCTCTATAAGATAGTAACATGCTGTAAAAAATATTAATTAAATATTAATAGGAGAAAATTGTACCAAGAGTAAAAAAAAATTAAACTGAGAAAAATGAAGTTATACTTACAACTATCTTCTTCTTTCGTCAACACATTTACAAGTGCTCTGCTCTACACTTAAACTTCCTAATCCTCTTTGGTCTTCTTCTTGTTTCCTCTTTTCCTTTGCAGTTTTTTTTAATTTGTTCCACCATTCTGTCTGCTTTCTTGATGCAAATACAATCCTGTTCTTCTAGCTACCCTGGTTCCATTGATACGTGTTTCAAAACAAAAACTCTTACCATGTTCCCCATGTGTAATGTTAACACTGCATATAGTTCACCATGTATCAATGTATCTACACCAACAAACGTGTCCATTGAACACTATTGAATGATTAGTTTATATTCTGTAAGCATATTTTGAAAAGCTCTGGGTTAGCAGGTTCCAATACATTGGCTTTATAACTTTCATCATTGCTAAAGGAGTCCATTATGTTTGTAATTTAGATTTTCTGTACTGAACTTGCACCAGGAGATATGTCCTGATTGGCACAAATCATATTGTGTGTTGCCAGTAGATACCTTATGGAAATATGTGGCCTAAACTGCACCACTCACACGCTCAAAATCATGTAAATTTAATCTTATGTTTATCATCGGGTATCAGTAAGTCCGTTTGCTCCATGTATTGTTTTCCCATCTGTCGTAACCACGTCCTTTTTAATTTCTGCATTTTTAAATCCATGCGTTTCTGAACATGACCTACATCTAACTTTTCTATATCTGCATCTTTCTCATAGGATTTACTCTCTATAACTCAAATGAAGTATGTATTGTCTACATCTCGTAAATATTGTATTTTACCCCTAATTTTCCACAGACCTTGGAAAATATGTGCAGCACCATTTG
The DNA here is from genome assembly GCA_030220185.1 of Diploptera punctata. NCBI lineage: Eukaryota > Metazoa > Arthropoda > Insecta > Blattodea > Blaberidae > Diploptera > Diploptera punctata. Next base: position 2,208,758 of record JASPKZ010001618.1, on the reverse strand, counting down.
TCCCCATTCCTACACTGGGACACTCAAAATGTTTGTTGCAATCAGGATAATCACCAGGTTGTTTACAAGGGTGACACTATTTGGTCAGGATCGCTATGTCTATAACTCTTATGGTATCTATAGATATTGCAGCAACTAAACAGGGTGTTTCTAAATTAGACCAATACACTCTGGGAGCAGATAGTCTACCTTCATTTAAGCATATTTTGTTAAAGAACCTATAGGTTGTGACGCTTCGTTTCAGTGCAAGAGGGGTCTTAGAGGAAGGGATGGTAGGAAGTAGGTATGTGCAAATAATAAGTCGTTCTGTCTCACATAATTATGTGTGTTAATCTAAATACTTTACAGAAAAACAGAAACAAAACGTACTTAATTCTAAAACAACCTCATTCCAGTGTTGCATTGTCAGCATGGATCCAGTTTATTGTCCCATCAGAACAAGTGCTTGAACGCATGTTCATTGAGATCCAGAAAAATAGTGCACTGACGTGCGATACTTTGTCGTACCTTCCAAAGATGCTAGGAGTTTCTTTTATTTCGGCTGATGCGCTGACAATGCGTGCTATACAGTATCTTCTTCAGAGTCAGTATCGGTTTCATAAACAATTGCCTTCATGTAGCCCGCCAAAAGAAATCTAGGCAGGTCAAGTCAGGCTAGCGTGCCGGCTAGGCAGTGGGCCCAAACTACATATCCAACGAGCACCAAATGTAGCTGTCAGAGATGGCCACGACTTCATTCCCAAAGTGAGGTGGTGCCCCGTTATATTGAAACTACATGCTGCAACAAGCTGAGACACATTGAACTATAGAGTATGTACAGCAGTACTGTATGAGATTCACCCACCATCCCGTGTTCCGACTACGGATAACAAAAGATCGTTCCAATGGGTGTAAAGAAACCTGCCTGTAATTGATACCGAATGCTATTGAGCTCCTAAAGTAAACAAACCAAAATATAGTAGTAATGACGATTCCTCTTGGACTGAAAGGAGTGTTTATCCGTTTCCTTCAATCCCTTCCTGTAAGATCTCTCTAGCACTGAAATGAAGCGTATCAGACCATGTGTTCTTTAACAAAATATGCTTCAACGAAGGTTATCTATCTGGTCCCAAACTTTGTCGGCCTGATTTAGAAACACCCTGTATATTAAAAGAGATATGTGATCTTCGTTCTGCCACTTACCATCTACAGCTACTGATATGTCAGTGAAACAATCATTACATCCAATTGTTTCTTTTAGTGCAGTAACCACAGTTGTGCCTACTTTTGTATTGACTCTATTTGTTTTATTAATTTAGAGATTCATAATTGAGCAAAATATGCTGCTGGAATTGTATCCCTATCTATGCACCTCATTACATAAACAAATCTGATATTCACATCATGACTATAGTACATTTTGAAATGTTGAAATTATTTTTCATTTTACACAACTTACTGAAAATAATGCTCAGAGAAGTAACCATGCCAACTCTAGTGTCAATGTTTTCTTTAAGTGACGGTGTATTGCCTTCCTTGCAAAGCTTGTACACTGAAAGTTTTCACAACATACTAATATCTATAATTACATTTCCAGATTCTTGCTTTTTAGAATTGTAACATTCTGGTTCATTTTGATTTTCAATTAAATTTGTAAAACACTTTATTTTAGTTCTCGATGAGCTAAGTGGAGTCAATTTTGCATTAATATTATTGGCTACGTGTTGTGTAGTATAACCAACACTTATGATACTTGTGAAACGTGTACGGTAGTTTCCACAAAATTATGAGTACAAATATATGTACCGAATACTTCAGTTCTAAATAAAAGCAGAAACAACACATAAAGTAACTTTTTCCCTCTGAAAACACCACTTACAACCTACGGCCTACCATTAACAAAAATGGAACATTTCCTTTCAATTACTGAGTTCTTTTAGAAAGAAAAATGTTATTACTTCTTACGAACTCTGCTTCAATTAGAGACATCATTGACAGCACGAGAGGGTGTAGTCATTTAGTGACGCATTTTAAATAGGCTCTATATTTAACATTTGAACATAAAATATTCGAATTCATATTCTATCTTTTAGCAAATTGTTTACCGAACATCAGAGATGCAAAAACAGTAAAAATCTTAATTTTGATATCTGGATCCAATTTTTCCTGGGTTAATTCCCTTAATAGGCCTATGTAACTTCTTGTTTGGCAGAAATTACTGGAATTTTGTTTTGACTCTGCTAATGGGAATCCAGTAAATCCCAAAGATAAAATTCTTATTATTAATCCGAATAGTCTTATAGTTGAAAGAGGAGTATTTTGAGATTAAAATCACATGATAGAAAATGCATTTTGTTTATTTACTGAAACACTAAAATTAAAGCTATCAACTGTTGAAAACATGAGTCACCCTTGGACTAAACACACTATACATGGGAAGATTGGCATTGTAACATAGATTAGCGCGCACTTTATGAAATGTACTTTGTTATCCAAGAGAATATCATAAAGTCTAGTGTTTTAACGAAGGTATGCCGTTGTATATACGATGCTGTTCTTGACACTATAAATAGGAAAGAAGATATTGTATTGAATACTTAGTGAGACTGTCTCATGCTTCTCCTGTAATTATCACATTTCACAACTTGTAGAGTTCCTCATTACCGATATTGTATCAATGCACACGTTCCTATCACAGGGGTGTCACAAAAATCTTAACAAAACAACTATTAATACATCTGTCTCTCTACCTTAGTATAACCTATTTTTACACGCTTTATATTAGCTTGACCTGTATCTATCTATCCATCTATCTATCCATATATCTATCTATCCATCCATCCATCCATCTATCTATCTATCCATCCATCTATCTATCTATCTATCCATCCATCTATCTATGTATCTATCTATCTATATATTTATCTATCTATCTATGTAACTGAATCTTTCAACGCGTTTTTCACTCACTTAAAATAATTGGATCGACTTGAAATGTTTCATACTTGTAAAGGACCCGTGACAATACAATAATTTCATATTTATTTTCTAAAATCCTGGCCAGAATCATCAGAAAATAAAAAAAAAGTGTCTTTGTATTTATGTAACGGAATCTTTGAATACGATTTTCACCCACTTAGAAACATAGGATATACTTGAAACTTTGTATACTTGTAAATGACCCGTGACACTACAATAATTTTATATTTTATTTCTAAATTCCTGGCCAGAATCATCAGAAAATAAAAAAAATTAGAACTGGTATAATAGGTTCGGACTTGTCGATTTCTTAGTCAATCGTTGTAAGAGCTCAGTTGGTACAGCGGTGAACTAGTAATATATAATTTCAGTAATCCATAGGTCGCTGGTTCGAAACCGCCTGGGGAGGATTTTTTTTAGAAGAGTAATACTTTTAGCTCATACTACAATAGTATGGAATTTAAGGATATTTAAATTCTTATTTTATTCTGTAAAATATTAAAACTAAAAAAATAAATAATACTGTTAAAAAACTAGAACAACACGCTTTATTAGAAAACCGAACTCAAAAATGAAAAATAATTTTAATTTCCAACACGCTTGGGATAAATTTAAAGTGGTCAACAAAAAAATCATCTCCAACACATATAGAATAAAACTAGAGTTATCAACAAAAAGAAAATAATTTTACCATCAAAAGCGTGGGGTGCTTTTTATTATTTTTACATGTTCTTCTTAGAGACTTTACTTTTACCAATATCTGTTTACTATCAAATATATTAATTCATATAGAGCACCCCACGCTTTTGATGGTAAAATTATTTTCTTTTTGTTGATAATTCTAGTTTTATACTATATGTGTTGGAGATGATTTTTTTGTTGACCACTTTAAATTTATCCCAAGCGTGTTGGAAATTAAAATTATTTTTCATTTTTGAGTTCGGTTTTTTAATAAAGCGTGTTGTTTTAGTTTTTTAAAACTATTATTTATTTAATACTGACGGGTTGAATTTACAACTGTGTCGCATTTCTTTGCTTTATAGAAATTAACGTAACACAAAATATACTGTAATTAATTCGAGAATAAATGTTATACTTAATATTATGATGGGTGTCACCTGAATAAAAATTTAACGTAGAGACAGAATTGAATTTGTCGGCCTAAATCGGTTACAATTTTACTGTTGACGAAATATACTTACGCCACTGTAATTTTTAAACTGTCCATATTTTAATTTGCCTTTTTAATTGTCGTATCTATATTTACTCCATGTGTCTGTATATGTTTCTTCTTTTTGTATGAAGGATGCAGTCACTCTACAATAGGAGATAGATACATGAATGGGATAAAGAGTACAGTAATATATTATCAAAATGCTGGGATATTGACTGCTTATCAATTCAGGTGTAGATATATGTAGAACTATCATATAATTTGTTTATTATTCGTGAAACAGATATTGGCATGACAGATTTGTGCACTCTGATATTGCCAGTGTATACAAGGTGTATACAGGTTACAGTATTACAGAGTTCTAGGGGTTATAGAGGGGACATAGTAGATATAATTTTTGTAAGGAACCCATGTCCGAAAAATACTATTACAATTTAAAATAAGTTTGAAGATCGAAACACAATGGGCTGTTATCGTGTGTCTTGTGTTCCAGAATAAGTATTGCAGACTTCTAAGGAGTTGTACTACACCTGTCGAGTCAGAGGAAGATCTTCTTGCACGAATTCAGGCGGCAGCAGAAATTATCGAACACACACCACGTCTTGTGGGGCGTGTGTATGAAGACATGTCTCGGAGGTACACATGTTGCAACTAACAACAGGGTCGCCACGTGGAACCACATATTGTAGTACAACCCCTAGAAGTCTGCAATACTTATCCATTGTGTTTTGTTCCTGAAACCTATTTTACATCGCAATGGTATGTTTCAGGACATGGGTTCCTTATCAAAACATTATCTAGTAATACCCTCTACAACCCCTAGAAGTCTGTAACACTTATTCTGAAGCACTCTGTATATTTTTCGAAAACAAAAGTCATTTCCTATACTACTATTATACTATTGCCAATACTAGTTTTTATATTAATATTGTAGACAATACTTAGTAATGGTAGTTTAACTTCTCATTTTATAACTTCTCAATACAAAGTAGGCGGGTTTACGTAATCCCGGATGGAATCGTTGTTTTTTATGGGTGTGAAAATTCTTTAGAAAACGAAACAGAACCATATGTCCCAAGTCAAAAATGAATTAATGCTTCTCTGCGCAAAATTTGTTCACCTTTTTCACTCATATCTGAACTAAGTCTCAATAACATGAGATATTAAAGAACGACGTTAAGTAAAACACCACCAATAATATAATAAATATTAGTAGCAGAAGCACCAAGTTCGTATGCTTTACATTCATGGACTGGTAGTCTGGAAAGAGCAGAGATAAAAAACCGATATCCACCAGTGAATTATAATTTACCGCAAATTTTCATACTATATTACAATATTGTACTTTCTGCATAATGTTTATAATGGTCCTTGAAATTTGACAAATTTTTAATGACCAATATTTATAACTTCAATGTAGCTGATAATTATAGTCACCGCTTTCATTTTCTTTTATGCTCATTCCGTGTGACATTGTTATGGGTACGAGTTAAAATGCCGTGTCTTGTATTAAATGATCAGGTCTTTCGGATGTGAGGTGATCATGATCATTCATCCGTCCAGATGTATGTTAACAGGTGGGAATCTAGGGACATCTAAATGTAGGCCTATTTAACTACAAAGAGAGACCTGAAGGTATAGAGACGTGGAACATTATTATTATTATTATTATTATTATTATTATTACTATTATTATTATTATTATTATTATTCCCATAATTAGGTCCAAGGTATATTGTCATATGCGTTTTCTAGGTCCGAAAAGACTTGGTGTAATGTAGTGAATATTCGAAAGCCATTTTTAAAAAAGTTATTTTACAATGAAAATATGATCAACAGTTTACCGTCCTGCGCTAAACCCCAATTGTTCTTCCATGATAGAAGTGTAAGCATCCCTGGTAGAAACTATTAAAACAACATAATTGAGATGGTTTTGACATATGAAAGTGATTAGAAAACATTACCGAGGAAGAAATATGAATAAAATACGACAGGAAGGAGGAAGAAGAGGAGATTAAAACTAACACAGACACAAGGGATAGTCAGAACCATGGAAGAAATAGGCATGGAGGAAGGATGGATAAGAATTTTAATGGGGTTCCTTATTTTAAGGTTGATGGTGAAGAAGGGATTGTTGGGCACCGTGATTTAGAAGGGATTCCTCTTTAGTTGAGAAACTTGGGGTTGCTCGGTACTCGGTAATGTAGGATGAGGTTCTCTTGATCCGGTATACGCAAGGATTTGGCGGACACGATTATGTTTTGTTATTTGAGAAATGACGACATTGTTGTAGATTTAATTTAACTTTAGTAATTTCTTTCACGTCACACAATATCAGAGAGAATGATAATTGATACGTAATGATCGGCATTTATCACGTGGTTACACGTTTATGCTAATGAGTGTTAAGTAACGAAGGGTTAATTGATAACACCACGCCTCTACTAGTAGATAATATCACTCGTTTCTATAAATTACGATAATTATTAATTCAACTTTATGTATTCCACTTGTGCGAATCATTGTTCTTTTTTACTACAGCTATTTTCTAAGTGTTTTAATTGGTGCCGTTGCCGGCTAGTCAACGAGTATGTGTGCCCGTGTTACCACTTACAAGTAATGACGAAAACAAGTGACTGTACGTATATGTGCCGATGTTGGCACAGCAAGTAAGTGAACTATTTGTGCCTTGGAGCACCACAAGATGAATTCAAGCCATAAGGTAAACTCTGACCCCCTCTCATCATAGTTTGCCACCACATGATAACGCCTTCCTTAAGATACAATACATATACCCATTGGTGCACTTATCTATAATTTTAGAATGGAAGGGCTTGGGGACATGTGATTTGCCGTGACGTCAACAAGTGTATAGGGCCGCCTTCCTATGAGATTAGGTACAGCTGAAACATAAATTCATGAAGCCCCAAATCTGTAAATTCCTTCTAAATCGGCATTAGGCTTCGCGTATAATTTATATTGAGTTCGTTGACCATTCTCGCAAGGGTTTGGTACTATGGCGTCTTCTTTGAGTTCCCGCGTTTGTAAAAACACCTGCTTGCTGAGTTTACGATATTTCCAAGCAATATATCACGTATTGAAATACTAACGTCCAGTCAGGAGGATTAGCCATTATTATGAATTTACTCCACAAAGAAACGCTTGAACTTGCCCGAGAAGAAAATAATTTCAGAGATCTTTAACTTATTGCATATGCGTCTCGAGACTGTCAGTGGACAATGTGAAGGGTTTCTGCTTGGTTACTCATAACTGAACGTTTATTAATTCGTCATATCGATTATTCAGGATCATCTAGTTTATGGATGACTATTTAACTCATGCCCCAAATGTGAGTCAATGACCAATCACATTTCAATGATTTTTTTTATTTAGAAGCAATCGCAGTCGTGTTTGGCTGAAATTTACCAACTAAAGTTTATTATAATAAAGAAAGCACATCCTTTTTAACATTCTGAATAGGTCATAGCATTATTTTGCAGTGACTAACCCTCTAAGAAATACGGCTACCAGATTGTATATATAGTGCATGAATGTCAGCAGAAAGCGCATGCGATAGATAATATAAAAACATTTGTAATAATAAAAAAAAGAAAACACTGTTTGCACTTTCTTAAACGAATTATTTTCCAGGAAATGACGTTGCAGAAAAATATAATTGACATATTTACATCATAGGACATGAGAAACCTATAACGTTGGTTATAAATTTCTCCACTACGGTGCATTCTTGCAATATTGCGATCCTTTGTCAATAAATAATATTATGATCCGGTTGCAGTGATGAACAAAGGAAGGAAATGAAGCGTACCAATCATTTCTCATTTGTTTTGAAACATCGCCGTTTACATTAAACATGTAAATATTTTAAAATAACTATAGTTAAATAATGAATTGTGAGTAAACAGCTTAATTTTATTCGTTAAATAGTCCTAACAAATGCCACTCTTGATTTCCAAATTCTCTAGATAAATTCTCTTCTTACTTCGTGAGTCGTGAATTTATCGGTAATTTGGAAATCACTCGTGGCATTACTTATGATAATTGTATCATTAGATTCTACATGTTTTCTGGTTAAAATGAATATACATAAGATATAGGTTTGATAATTACTTCCATTCCTTAATTGATTGATTATTTATAACTTTTCTTCCTATATCCAAATTTTTTAATTGACTCAGTTGCTCATTGTAAGGGAGGCTGAGTGAAACGAAGTCGTGCAAGGAGCGTAAAGAAAATAGGGGGAAAATTAAGCTTTTTATGGAGTCTTGAATTGGACAGAGGAAATGTATTTTAAAAGCTGAAAATAAATAAAAATTATTATTATTATTATTATTATTATTATTATTATTATTATTATTATTATTATTATTATTATTATTATCATTATTATTATTATTCCAAGTATTAAAGGTCGACCGATTAGTGCCTAGTCGATCTAATGGTTATGTGCCTTGCCTCTAAGGTTAGGGGTTCAAACCCCTTCGGTGTGATGGATTTTTAGGATGGAAATATTCAAGTGGCATATCCTCCAGGTGTCCCCAAGTCTCTAGATTTTCAGGCCCATTAAAGAACCTCAATCTCAAATTCATGTCTCGGAGCAAAACTTAACCGGCCTTCCTAATCCAAGTAATGCTTAGTTACGTCCTAGATGTATAATTTAGGTGATGTGCTGACAATATGCCAGTCTTCGACATATTTAGGGTAATATGCGTAACTAAATTTACTTGATCAAGGAACTCCTGCTAGGGAGCACCCATGTCTCCACAAGGGGCGTGTTGGGGGTATATATTTTATATGTACATGCATACGTAGGCTGCATGCATGCATACATGCATACATACATACATACATACATGCATACATACATACATACATACATACATACATACATGCATACATTTTACAATTTTGTAAATTTATAAACTCTATGAAATTATAGTTAATAAGGTGTTGTATAATAATGCATGTAATACTGCTCTGCAGTGGGGCATGTTGATTGATTTTCAATAAATTAAAAAAAATACATGCATACATGCGTGCACACACGCACACATGCATACATATGCATTAAAGCTGATTTTTTTTTCACTTTAATTCCGGGATGTAATTACAACTTTCCAGAGCAGAAGTGGCCTTCTTGATGGTCTTTTTTACTTAACTCCATTCTTATATATGGTCGTTCCAATAAAATAGGCCTATTCTATCGCTAATCCAAAAAGCCATTACACATATTCTATTAAATAATACCTTGAAACTGGAGTTGGAAGTAAATAAATGGCCACTTTAAGAAATACGCCTATATATTGAGCTATATAATACAAATTAACAGTTAACGAAAATTGAGGGAAAATTGAAAATTGCCCAAGTAACTGAATTGAAATACCTAGGAACAATAATTACAAACAGAAATGAGCACAACAATAATTTAAATACAGGCTCAACTCTGTAAACACATATAATTATGCATTACAGGAGTTTTTTGTGGTACCAACTTGTCTCAAAAAGTTAAACTAAGAATACATAAAGCGATTATTTATTAAGATGTAAAGATCCAAAATATGATTTCTTACTTTAAAGGCGAGAAAATATTATGAATATTTGAAAATAAAGTTATTTTTGGACCAAGGAAAGACGAACATGCAGGTGGATGGAGAAAACTGCATAAAAGTAAGCTGCATGATTTTAGGGGAAATCTGATGTAATAAGAACACTTTAATTTCGTAGAATGCGATGGGGAGGAATTTGGTACTAGTGGGAAATGAAAGAGGGGCATGGGAAGTTCTTGTAAGAAAACCAGCGCGCCCAATAGGTAGGCCAAGAATAGGGATGTATGGAGACCTTATGTCTACACGGCCATAAACCTTCGGATTCCATAATGTCAGTGAGTCAGTTAGACAGTGATCGTTAGTCGGAGGATTCACTGGTTCAATTTTACACACATCCCTAATATCAGCACTACCAATTTTATCTTTCAATGAGTTTCTCACATATACAATTTACGTCTAATAGTAGAACCATTAAAAAAGATAGCCTGAATAACGAATTCTTATTTATTTATTTATTTGGCGAGTTCCACATTGTTTTTCTACATCTTCATGTGTCCAATTTATCAACTTGATTCGCCTCCACATTTGTCTGTCATTCCAATCTTCACTGTTCAATCCATTTTCCTCATGCTTTTTAAAACTTCTACATTTCATGTTATTGTTGAACCGTCTTCTTCTTCTGTCAGGTGTTATTATTGTTGTTTTGTAGCTATTGAAAGTTTGTACCATTATGGTGAAAATCCCGTGACAAATAATCCAGTGTGCTGTTAATTTTTTCTTCCCTAGATGGGGATTATGCTTAGAGGTTGGTATGATGTTTATGGTTGTTACCGCAAGGGGGGTTAGTGAGGGATATGATTACCATGCTAATGTATTTGACTCTGGGCGACACGGTCGGTCGGTTTTGTATCGAACAGAGCACTGCCTACTCTACTAATTGTACGCCATTTTTTTTTCACTACGATAATCGTTGGTTTTGCACAATGTATTGTGATGCTGGAGTTCTGCTGAGACTAATTTTCCAATAATTGGTAACAAAAAACATTTATTTTAATGGCTTCTCGTAATAATATAACTGAAGTCGCAACTCTCTCTAAGCCAATATACCGCGACGTAAAGCCCTCGCTTTAAAGATAGATCAAGTCAATGCAGATAAAATTAATAACTCATTTGCTCTATAGATTATAAGTGTTTATGGCAGCGCGGATACGTGCTTGAACTTATATATCTGCTGAAAGTTTTACATCGGTAAAACTGATGTCAGCGTTTCTTGACATTGTATTTTTACGATGAAAGATCGTCATTTTTTTACCACGGTATAATCTCGCCTATTACTTTTGACCAGTCCGGACAGCAATACTAGGCCTAGCGCCGGTGTAGCTCTCGAGGTCATTTAAACATGTTAATGTAAAGATACCATTGCAAGGCAGTGCTGTTAAAATGCATAATAAAATTCCTTTGATATCTTGTATGTATATTCCCCACACGTCATTTATGCAGACATGGGAGCTCCCTAGCGGGAGTAATCTGACTCAGGTGATTTATTTACTCTTATTTCCCTACGATGTGAGTGACATCTATTACGCATCTAAGGTACTACATGGATGGGGAAGGTCGGTTAAATTTTGTTCTAAAGCACTTAATTAGGCAAGAGGTTATTTTACGAGATTGAAAAATCTTCAGAATCGGAACCCACGTTTAAATACCCTACCTCAGTACTTGTGCCTTGGATCTTCCAACCCTAAAAAATTATCATTTGCAGTGTATTGCTTTAGAACTTTGTTTTTTTTTCGGAAAATGGCTATGGGAGGAAAGTATAATAGTTTATAAATGAGAAAATCAGAAGTATAACCGGATTTGAATCCGCGATCCTTGGGATCAGAGGCTGGGAGTGAATGAAAGATAAACACAATCCAGTGCCTTCTCCGAGACAACATGGGCTTTTAGGACTAAACGCGCCATTCACGCACACATTCATGCTAAATATGAGGAATATGTTAATGCTTATTATGATGATCAAAATATGTTCGGGGACAGTTTAGGACTAACTATTTCTTGACATTTGTCTTGTAGGTGACGAAAACTCGAAAAACCGTCACCCAGAACACTTGTTCCGATCGGAGATTGAACCTGTGCCCGCTGCGTACAAGGTTGCGAAGCTATCGCAAGATCACAGCAACTGGACAGTACTAATTACCAAGAAAAATAAAATTAAATGCAACCGATCGAAATTCAACCCAACATGCCATAGAAAATTAAGGCAATTATAATGTGAATGTGCGTACATTGAATTAGTTTTTTAATTAATTACGATTATGTATATATGAAGCGAAGGTCATTATATTATGTATAAATAGTTGGCGAAACTGATATTCGTTGAACGAGGCAATCACCTTAAAATCGTTAACTAAAATAAACTAGTTCAAAAGCGATACTTTTGTACACAATTACACATACTGTCTCATAAGTAATGTCTTTTTAAACAACATTTTATTTTGAATGTTTTCTGACAAGAAATTAAACTTCTCTTCAAAGTAGAGACCATCAAACGTTATGGTCTTGAGCCACATTTCAGGGAAACTTATTACCCCGGACGGTACCAGTCACTGGTTTTGATACGAATAATTCGTTGAGAGCCATTTCCGCAGCTTCAATGTTTTCAGTCTTCGAAACTTCACGCAAGAACTGGTCATGGATACAATGAGATGCCAATCTGAAGGCTACATGCTAAGTGTGGTAGCAATTCTATTCATCCCAAATTTAATTTTTTTATCATGGTTATTCATATAGTGTGGGATCCGGTCGGGTTTGAACACGTGACTCTCGAAACTTCATAAACTCATTCCAATTGTTTAGAATAAAGATTCGCACGACTGCACGTCCGATTGCAACAAACTCCAAGTGAGTGATAACTTCAAAATTCCACCAAACGCAAACTAAATTTAATTTGGAATATTTTTGGAATATTTTCTGACAGACCAGCGTCATGGGATAGTGATCAGCGTTTCATGAGGTCCCTGGTTCGATTCCCGGTCAAACCATATGACATTTTCCTCTAAGGGAATTATTCCTATGGTTGCCCATGGTCTGGAATTTAGGTTAAGTTTAGGTTAAGAACTCTTCTGGCGCTTCGTTATCATTTATCACCCATCATATCATCAGGGTAACGAAATTCCGCCTTCCAGGTATCTCAATCTAAGAAATGGATTACAATTCCGCCAATACCAGGGGAGAAAACCAGAAATGTCATAAAAGGCAACCTGGTGGCACTAGAAAAAAATATATATACATATTTTTCTGACAACAGGTTTAACTGCTCTTCAGTATAGAGGTCATCAGATTCTAAGTTCTAGAAGCATCATTCGAAAAGGCTTAATATCCCACGACGGTACCAGTTTTCATGCGAAGAATTCGTTGAGACCCATTTTCACAGCTTCAGAGTTTTCGAAATTTGATCCACTGGAGAAGTGGGCCTTCGATCGAAGCAGATGGCAATCTGAAGGCGCAAGATCAGGACTACATGCTGGGTGTGATAGAACTTCGATTCGTCCCAAATTCAACAATGTTTATCATGGTTCTTCATACAGTCGGGTACCGGTTGAGAATAAAGATACGCATCGACTGCTCCTCCAAACATTTGAAACAAACTTCAAGTGAATCACACCTTCAAAATTCCATTAGACCCACAATATTACATTCAAAATCGGCATTATTTATGAGACAGCCTAATATATGTTATAGAAAAAATATCATTTATTAAAGAAGATCTCTCGTAATTATGAATGACATCACTAGAATAACGTAATAGTATATTACAATGCGTGGTTGGGAAATGGTTTTTACAGAAGTGAGGAAATGATTAAAAACTGAGCGATAACGAGGTTTTTAATTTCCGAGATTCTATAACACACTTCACAAACGTCAATTGTACTGTACATTATTTTTCGCACGATGGTGATTTCAAAATAATAAATAATAGTAAAATAATAACACCTTTCTTGGAAATATTTGCATTCATTATAAACAACTGACTAACTTTAACAGACTGGCCAATGTTTATACGGTAAGTGCCAAAAATAATTTAACTGAGACTACAGCAGGCCGTGACACTAATCAGAGATAAAATGGTGGCAAGTACGAATTTATTGTTTTATATTGTTTCAAATAAAGTTCAGGTTATTTAAATGTTTCATATAATGATATATTAACACTACCTTTTGAATATATTTTTGTATATGCATTGTACGCAGTATACATAAAGGGCAGAGGTTTTACTTTACTACTAGGTAGGTAATTTGTAATATTACAGTATAGTTATTTAGTTATTTATAGGTTGGCAACCCCGAAATTTAGGAAATCGAACTTTTGATCATGGTCGCCATTGCTGTAAGTACGACAGAACGCACTATCGCGCAAAAATAGTTTTTACATAGTAGTTTACTGAATTCAACGGGTTCTAAAGCGGTGCGTTTCTGCACAATTACTTTATCTTCAAAAAAAATATTGTTTGTTAAAATTTGAAATTATCTCCTAAATATGAGTGACGTCACAAATAATGACGTAAATAATTATTTGATTGTAGTTCATTAAATTGAACTAGAACCTTTCTACAAAATTACCTGTTTATTGAAAGTTTAAGATCGTTCGTAACTATGAGTGACGTCACAAAGAATGACGTAAATATTTTTTACGTTGTAGTTCACTGAATTCAAATGCGGTACCTTTCTACCCGATTTAATTTTTCTTGGACAAAAATTATCATTTATCAAAACTTGAAAATCGCTGTATGGCCTCACTTGAATACCGCTAACTAAATCATTTTTACAATGTACTTCACTGAATTGGACTAGTTTAAAAGCGATACCTTTCTAATAAAAATTAGCCATACGAATAAATAAACCTCAGGTCTTTTATTTATATACTGCTACAATAATTTGTGCGCTTTCAGTTATTTTTTCGAATTACTGTACCAGAATCCAGAATGTTTTACAATTGCAGTTAGAATAAATGAGAAGTTTGTATTCTGTACTTTTTAAAATTGAAATTGGGTTGCAAAAAGGAAGGAACATAATTCTATATTTTTAATCACGTAACTTGAATACTTTGAGGTTAGCATTTGCGATATTTATAGGATTGGGGCGTGGATATTGGTATCGGCTGAAACCACGGACTGTGGAGGCATTGCAATTCATTACTCTGGCTCAGAATAAATGGGAATGCGATAATAATGTCAGTATTTCATTAGCGACACACAGTGGCGAGCGTCAGTCCGGCTGCGGTGATCTTGTTAATCAAACATGGGCCCGCGTTACCAGTCCGTAGCTTACCACAAAACTTATGTTAATTTATACTTCAAGATTCACTACATTCAATGGGATATTGTAGCGCAAATATGTATATTACAACAGGCGATAGGTTACAAACTATTTGCATTCTTATCTATTATATTCCAATAACTTATCTCATACTCCCAATGGTATGGACACGTTTCGCCGCTATTACCTTATATAGTTAAGTTACGAGATTTATAAAATACAGTAAAACTTGCTCAAAGCGGGATCGCATGGGACCATTTTTTTTCCACATTGGACGAAATTCCGCATTATAAAAAAACTAAAATTTATTAATAATCTTAAATTATAGAGTACCGTATATGTCTTTTCATGTACCTTGGATTAATTGTAGTTCCGCTGCCATTCAAAAGTGAAGTATAGTATGTATGAGCGACTTCGACAGTAACGCGCGAAAAAACAGTCCCATTTCGTCAGCGTTAAAAATGTCTCTTAGTCGCGTATCCTGAAATTCAAATATGCAGTTTCGGTTTTCGCTCACTAACTACACTTCTGTCCACATTTTTTGAATCCCCACAAATTTCATTCCACACTACATTGTTTCGTCTTTTAAAACTGTCCAGCCAACCTGAAGATTCTTTGAAATTGTTATTCCCTTAGAGATTTAACAAGCGCTAGAGCTTGACTTTGGAGCATCGGTCCGGAAATATTTGGAGATTTACCTTCAATCACTTTTCACGTTTTCGCTTAATGAGAATGATACCTACGTTTCAGCCATCTTTATTACGTAAATTCAGAACGCTAGCTGTGAAAGATCGGTCTCAGAACTTTTCTTTTTTTTTTTTTTTTTTTTTTTAAGATTAAGATTTAAGATTTATTTAGCCTGGTGGAGTTAAGGCCATGTGGCCTTCTCTTCCACTCACCAGGACAAACATATATTACATAAGAATATAACAATGTTAATTAACTCTAATATTAAACACTAAGTAAAAATTTGATCAAAAGATAATATCTAATATACATATTACGATCTATAATACAACCAGTTAATATTAGTTAAAATTAAGACTAAAACTAATAATAAAATGTATACAAGCAAGACATATTAAATTGTCCCTGTCTAGTGTATATAAAAAACAGGAAAATAATGAGATATAGAAAACTAATTTTACGATTATACAATATTTAAAACAAAACAAATAAAAATATTTGTTATTCTTAATATTATTTACATAAATAATTAAATATATTAATATTGCTAAAAGAATACTATCAGTGAGGTGTATAAGTCAGTTTGTTATTAAATAATTCTTTAGTTTGTTTTTGAAGGATGTTATAGTTTGACAGTCTCTGACATAGGGTGGAAGGGTATTCCATGTTTTGGTAAGTGACACCGTAAAAGATAATGAATAATATACAGTGTGATGAGGCGGGATATAAAGGACAATGTGCTGATGGGATCGAGTGTCAAGATTATGTGTGTCGGATAGTCTGATGAAGCGGCGTGATAAATAATTAGGCGATGATGTGTGAAGTATTTTATAGAGAAGGGATAGGGAATGGACAGTTCTACGATCTCTTAGACGAAACCACGATAATTGTTCCAGGGACGGTGTAACATGGTCAAATTTGCGAATACCACAAATAAAACGTGCGCAAGAATTATGAACACGTTGAAGTCTTTGAGTGGAAATAATATTTAAGTCTGTAAAAAGAGTGTCACAATAATCAAAATGGGGCATTGCAAGTGTTTCTACTAACATTTTCCTAAGGGCGAATGGCAAACAATTTCGTACACGATTTAATGAATGTATTATTGAGAAGACTGTTTTGCATGTATGGTTTATTTGTGTATTCCAATTTAAGTTTTTGTCCATAAATACTCCTAGAATTTTTACTGTCTCACTATAAGGGATTTGAACTCCGTTTAGTGACACATGCGAAACTGTGTTTAGGTTAATTGTAGATAATAGTCTCTGATGACCCATAATGATTGATTGTGACTTTGTAGGATTTAATTGCAGTCCATATTTAACTGTCCAAGTCATTAGTGAGTCAAGATCCTCGTTAATTTTGGCAACAGCGTCATTTAGTGAATATTTGTCTGTGTGGATGTAGATTTGCATGTCGTCTGCAAATAAATTATGTTTGCAATGCTTTAGGGAGTTAGATATGTCATTTATGTAGATTGAAAAAAGCAAAGGTCCAAGTACCGAACCCTGTGGAACCCCAGCTTTACGGAAGGACCAAGAAGAACATAATGTATGATTTCCTATAACAGATTGCTGGCGCTCATGAAGGTAGGAATTGAACCATTTCGTGGCACTATCAGAGAGTAAGAGGTTTTTAAGTTTATGCAACAATAAGTCCAAGTCTACCGTGTCGAATGCTTTACTAAAGTCCAATAATGTAAGAATGGTAAGTTTTCGATTATCAGCAGCTTCGCGTATGTCTTCGCAAATATTTAGTAGAGCAGTATTTGTATTGTGTCCTGTCCTGAAGCCTGACTGAAATTGATCTAGAAGGTTGTAATCATTTAGGTATTCAGTCAGTTGTTTATGGACTAATCGTTCCAGAGCTTTTGAAAGAGTAGGTAAAATGCTAATGGGTCGAAAGTCGTTCGGGGTTGAGGGCGTTTTAACTTTAGGCAGTAGACGTACGAGGGCTTGTTTCCACAATGAGGGATATGTAGAAGTTTGTAGTGAGGAGTTAAAAATATGAGTTATAGTAGGTAGTATAGCTTCGATTATTTTATTCAGTAAAGTAATATTTATACGGTCAGTTCCTTCTGCTTTGGTTTTTATTCGCATGATGGCTTTCTTTACGTCTTAGTCTGTAACATATGAGAAGTGGAAATGTTCTCTGTCGGGTTGATTTGTCAGTGATAATTCATTTATTGTTTGTTCTTTATCCTTTGGAGTAGTAGTTATACCTGTGAAGTGATTATTGAGTGTGTCCAGGGAAACAGGTAATTTGTCTACCTGTGTGTCTTTTCTCCCAATTCCCATTCTATTCAAGTTTTTCCAGATTTCTGAAGTATTGGTATTTGTTAGGTTGTATAAATGTCTAAGTTTGGCGTTTCTTATAGCTTGATTTGTCTTGTTACGTAACTGTTTATATTGAGTGAGACTTGTGTCTGTTTTGTTGAGTCTATATTTCTTATGTGCTGCGTCTCTATCAGTCATCAAGTTACGAATTGAAAGAGTCATCCAGGGTGCAGGGCGTCGTTTCACGAGTTTAGTTTTTAGTGGGGCATGTCTGTTGTATAATTGTAGTATAAAGTCATTTAGTGTCTCAACTTTTTCATCTACAGAATGCAGCGTCCATATTGAATGCCACGGCATCTGCATAGCTTCTTCAATTAGGGTTGCATTGTCTATATGTTTTAAGTCTCTATACGTAATAGTCTTTCGAGTCGGTTTAGGGCACTGCAGTGAATATGCTAAGAATATAATATCATGTGCTGATAATCCCGGGGCTGGCAGTTGCCCGTGAGTAAGTACTCTGTCTGGATTATTAGTTGCAATTAAGTCAAGTAACGTCTCAGAGTGATGAGTGTGATGTGTAGGTCGTAGGGGTAGGAGTGTCATATCACAAGCCTGGAACGTAGCCATCAGTTGTTGTGTATGTCTGTTATCAGTGTCTAGTATATTTATATTATAGTCGCCCATAACGATAACGTGTTCATATTGTATTCGCGCGTTTTGTAAAGTGGACTCAATTTCAGCGATGGCTTTTATTTTAGGAGGTTGGTATAACTACACAGAGAAGACTTTTTTGAAACTGACAAATATTTCTATGAACATAATTTCGGCAGATGGTTCGTTATTAGATAGATACACAATTTTAGGAGTAAGGTCTGTTCTAACGAAGGCTCCAATACCGCCCCCGCGACTGTAAAACACGATCGTGTCTAAGAAAAGTATAACCATCCATGTCAATTAAAGAAGAGGTAATGGTGAGATTTAGCCACGTTTCGGATATGAGAAGAGCATGAATATTTAAAGAGAAGAAAATAGTTCTGATCTCATCTATATGTGCAGTAATACTCTGAGCATTGAAATGGGCTACCTGCAAGGAATTAGGGTATGTGGACAAAGCTATTTCTAAAGCATTCCTTGAAGTAGTGGGGTCGAGAAGGGGAGTGGGATGGTTATTGTCCTGTAGCCTGTCAAAGACTGTCAAAGAAAAATCATCATTTAAACGAAAAATGGTCGTAAAATATTTCAACAAACTTACAAACTAAACTTGGTATCACGTCACTAAGAATATCTTAATTTTATGTACTATTAATAAAATGTTTAAAGTGATAACTGTCGGTTATTCACTGGCCGTGTTTGCACTAATTATATTTCTGAGGCCCGGAGAATGATGCGTTTGTTATCTCCTTCTTTAACATGTATTGCTCCGTCAATTGTCCACACATTTGTTTACACCATATTTGGTGATGCATTCTTTTAATAGCTTATACCTCATTTGAGTTAAGTCTTCCCTAATTGTAACACCACTCCCTTTCAGCTGTTTTTTGTTCTGGAAAACCTCTCTCCTTTTCCGATAGCTTACGAATTTGACGATAACCGGCCGTGGCCGGTCCGCCTTTCTCCCCACACGATGACTCCTATCTATATCGCATGTTTCCAATTTAATGCCTATTTTAGACGCCACATCGATAGCTATTTTGTCTGTATCCTCAGCGTCCATCTCCGGGATGCCAAAGATGCGTAAGCATTGGCGGCGTTGGTACTGTTCAAGGGAATCAGTTTTTTTCGCACAACAGTTCTAGTTTCATTATTTTAGTATCCCTTTCCTGTAACGACAGCTCCAACTGTTTAATGACCTCAGTGTTCCGATCTATGGTTGTTTTCAACTCACTCACTATAGCCTCACGCACCGAGTCCTTTAGCAGCTGCAACATGGCAGGGTGCCTCAAACATTCCTGCATCACACGCTTTGTCATTTCTTCTTTATTCTCGTCGGAATTCTTTGTTTTGCGTGGCGCCATTATTACAGAATAAATGTACACACAAATAATTTCAAAATATCCTATACTACCTGTAAAACACAAACAATCACCTGCTAAAAACTGTGCAAAAACACGAGCGACCAGTATATTCACTACTCACTGTCCGCCATGACACTCTCACTGTCCGCCATGACTAATTTAAGATTTTACAGCGCAATTGTTATTTGCAAGAAGGTATCTGTGTTTCGCATAACGGATGTGCAATGAGGCCGAATCTATACAGTAAAAGCTCCTTATTCGCGGGGGATATGTTCCGCAAATATGCCGTGAATACAGAAACCGCGAATATGGAATGGTAATTTGTATGGGTATATAGGGGATACGTTCCAAGGTTACAGAATAAAATAAACATTATCAAAATAAAATTAATTAATGAGAGATTTTGAACAATTTCTAATAATTATAGCTGTCAGGTTTAGGAAAGGACTTAAAGAAGTTAGTATTTTTTTTCTGTTTTGCCTCTTTTAAAAGGTCTTTCAATTAAAATTGATATTCAGCTGTGAATTCTGCGATATAATTCTTCGGATTTCTTGATTGATTAATTAACATTGAAACTGCGTGATATAGACGCAAACGACTCGACAACGCCTATAAACAATCAAGCATTTTTATTTTTACTTTAAGCGGCAACACTATTTTTGTTCTCTTCGGTACTAATTATTTTTCTTTCCTTTAATTCGACATTATAAACTGGGAACAATGCACAAGAGACACGTTTTATTCAATCAAAATTATTGCAACGAACAAGTTGAAACAATAATATACCGATCGTGGCGATGGAGGCATTTATCAAAGTACATATCGACATGTGAAATACAAAAGCTTTTAACAATGAACTTTAGAGTCAGTGACAATTAGGTTTGTTTTGTTTTCATACTTATTTGTCCATTTGGTTTCAATCACTATTTGTAAGAGCCGTCTTAGCACCTGCCTTCACAAAAATACTGCTGATGGTTAATAAATATATATACCTTTTCGCTTTATAAAATGTTTCTCATGAATTGTGTAGAAACATCCTTCCGTTTCCACGTTGGACAGATTCCGCTTTATACAAAATAAATACACGTAAAATTACTATTATTTCGCTGGGATCAATAAATTTGTTCACATTGGACAGATTTCCGCATTATTCACGTTCCGTATTAAACAAGTTTTCCTGTACCCGGCGTGCGCTGCTACTCCTAAATAAATGAAAATTAATGTTTAGTTGAATAAGTAAAAGGAAAAGTAATTATACATTTATATATTTTTAGATACCCCGTGCTGATTACCCGGCGTTGCCCGGGAATAATAATAATAATAATAATAATAATAATAATAATAATAATAATAATAATAATACTTTATTTATTCTGGCAGAGTTAAGGCCATAAGGCCCTCTCTTCCACTCAACCAGCACAAATACAAATAAATATTCGACAAATATAGATATATCCCGATCTTCTTGACATAAATGAGCTGAAATACGAAAATTAAGGTGTTTTATCTTTAGTTAATAAGGGCAAGGAAAAATGTATATCATAATTATTTTTAGATACCTCGTGCTGTTTACCCGGAGTTGTCCGGGAATCTATTCATCCCGATCTTCTTGGCATAATTGAGCTGAAAGACAAAAATTAATCCACTTCTTATGATTAGTTGAATACCTGGTAAGTCAGCCGTCCTCAATTGAATTATTAAACTTCAAGTTATTCTAATATGGAGGCCTTTCGAAAACAATGTTTCATCTTCTACATTTTAACTGGAACTGAATTTCAAAAGTGTTGATAGTTGAATAAGTAAAATGAAAAATAATTATAAATGTATATCGTAATTATTTAAAGATTTCCTCGTGCTGATTACCCGGTGTTGCCCGGGAATCTACTTATCTCGATTTTCTTGGCATAAATGAGCTAAAAGACAAAATTCGTTATGAGTTATCCGTAAAAGAGTACCCGCCATGTGCTGCTATGTTTGCACAGGAATCTACGTACTTGTCTCGATCTTCTTGACATCGATGAAAGACAAAAATGGTTATTGTGAGCTAAGAGATAAACATATGCTGCCGCGGACTTTTTAGTATAACTTTTTGAGATATTCAGTTCTGTGCAGCCTACATTAATTGTGTGTATTTGTTATGATTTAAGCAGCGTACGCCATGTAAGCGTCCAAAAAGCTACTTTTTTCACGTTTTTCACTATAAAGGGCGGTTTGTAAGGGTGTAGGAGTTGAATATCACAACTCTCTTATAGCCTATGTTCACCTCGGGAATCTCCTGCACATTTTGCAAAAAACCCATCACAATCGGATCAACGGTATGACCGCGCATAAAGTACGAACAAACAAACAAACAAAATATTTTTATATATTAGATATAATTTTACGACCTTTGTTGTCTCGGCGAAGCGTCGCTGTCTCGTACGTAGTGGGCTCGGGTTCGATCTCCGATCAGAATAGGTTTGTTTTGGGGGTTTTCCTCACCTGTAAGAGAAATTTCAGGAGACGTTACAATCAAAACGGCCTCCGAACATAATCTGGCCATCATAAACAATTCGCCATGTTTAGTACATATGTGTGTGTGTGTTTCATCTTAATGTTGACATTGAGCTGATCATTCATTCTGAGGGACTCCGAATCGAGATCTTGACTGCTAAAATCGTTAATATGCTTTCTGTTGCCTATAGTTAGATTAGGTTGTTTGGTTAGTTTCGTTACGTAAGATTACGAATGTTTCCTTAAATTAAGAATCTTCTACTCCGGTTGAACTCAAGGCGACACTGATGACGTTCGATCCAGCGTACCTGGTAGATTTACTTAGGCCTACGTTGGCAATCGTGTTATAACCAAAGTTCGCAGCTATCTTTACACAATCCATAATGATTAGCCTATATCACTTTTATTGGATTATTTATATCTCCACTTTTTCGTTATTTACTTTACTTTGTTCTGACCAAATAATAATATATATCGGTATAACTTTATATTTTTTAAACTTAGTTTAACCTCTCCTAGTAGGACTTTTACATTCCATTCCAGAGACTATTTTTAGTTACATTTATTTTACTACAACTGCCAGTGAGTGGCACGTAGTTAGCGTACCGATTCGATTAATTTATTACTTGTATGGATGAAGAAGTTTGGTTAAATTTTGGTTATTGGCTATTTTTTCAGGCTTCAGGTTATTTTACGAGCCCGAAAATCACCAGACCTTGGACCCACGGTGTAAAGTCCCTCCCGGAGCACGTGTTTCTTATTTTTTTTTTCATCTAAAAATCCGACGACCTCGGCCGGGTTTGAAAGCGCGATCCTGGAAGTAGAGGCAAAAAATATAACCATTAGACTACGGCGACCGAAACACACTCACTCACTCACACACACACACACACACACACACACACACACACACACACACACACACACACACCACACACACACACACACACAAACAAACACACACTCACACACACACACACACATACACACAGACACACACACACACGTACACGCACAAGCACATACACACATATTTCAGGCCGCTAATTATATTGTTGAACTGTAATTCGTTTTTTTTTTTCGGATCATGGGGTTCTTTTTTTTTTGTTATAGGATATAAATATGTAATACAACAAATTAGTATGTTTATCTTAATGAAAATGTTTTGTCCCAGACTGCATATTGCATCATATTTATTATACTACTATACAGCGAAGTATGACATCCATACGGCATTCCGCGGCAAGAGGGCCCGGCGTCAGTGCGTGTGGTTATTACAGTATTCATATTTTTGACTAGCCTTAAAATCAGGGAAGTTTCCAAGTAGTTCATATGTTAATATAGTATTGAAGTACGATAGTTATATGGTACATATCATCATCAACAACGTTTGTTTTCTGATTCATTTTTTCCATCTTATCAGTTATCAGTCTTTGTCTTGCATGGCTGAATAAACACCTTGAATAACCACCATGACTCTAAAGCTTCTAGACCATTCCTTTCTTCCATCTGCCCTGGGGAGTCCAGTTCCATATCCTTCTTCATCAACGACCTCCCTCCATTCTTTATAGATGATCACAGTAGCCTCTTAGTCTCAATTGAGTTTATGGTAGTTCTTTCGACTTTATGATCCATCCATCCATAGTAATTCTACGCGAGGGCAGGTCTTTCACTGCAATCACAGCATTTTTCATGTTATGCTTTGCAGCTTTACTAGGGAATTATAGGTGTGGTAGATTCTCATTGCTTTCCAACTTTATAATAAAGATCATAATAATAATAATAATAATAATAATAATAATAATTCGTATTTTTAGATGAATGTAAAGTCGCTTATTTCAACTGGCAACATTTAGCAAATAGTTTGGAAATGTTCGCATGGATATTCTCTTTATTGTTTAACGTTTCTCTTTTCTCTATGATTTAGTATGAAGATATTTAACTCTGAATTTTCCTCAAACACCAAAATATTCAATAAATAGCTGCCGGGATTAAACCCAGAATCCCCGGATCAGCCAGGAACGCGTTACTTCGAGATTATCAACTCAGGTGTGATAGATCTATAGGCTCACCATACAAATTTAATTTACAAAATAGGATCAGCATATTAAACGCTGCAAGACAGTACAATATTATCTGGCAACAATCGATTTGCCACGATTAATGTTCATTTCTTCATCTTATGCTCCAATATATTTTCACGAAGTAGATAAAAACAAACATTTTAACGCATTTTATTCTATAGTAATTCTGCCCGAGGGCAGGTCTTTCACTGCAATCGTAGCTTCCACGCTATGCTTTACAGCTTTACTAAGGATGAAGGTCTAAAAATGAAATATGCACAAAGTAGAAGAAAAGTTACTAATTCAGTGTTTATAATAAAAATAAACTTGTTCTAAGTTTTTTATAAATTGTGTAATTGATATATTTCTTTGGATTTTGCGCTGAATAATAATAACATAGATATATAGATCTAACGTTAAAATTATATTTTTGTAGTTGATTTTTGTAAAATTATTTTTATCTTAATGTTTAAATTAAAAGGTAATGATCATAATAAAACAATAAATCTATGGATAAATTATACATTAACACTGCTAAATAAAAAATTGGTGATTTTACAGATAATAATAAATTATATACTTAGTAAAGATATAATTGCAGAATGAACAGAAATGCAATAAACATCCTCAACATCTATGATTCACTCTTGATCCATAAGTCATATAGAATCATTTTGCATTAAAGGAATAGATAAAATGCTTAGCAGGGAAGGACTAGTGTGCATAAGCAATAACGTTTAAAATAACATACAGTGCTCTAATAAGACCAATGCTTTAACGCGCTGGTTCCAGTCCGCAAGGAGGAACACGTTTTCTCCTGGAATTGTGTCCAGTATGGCACCGGTGCCCACCCAGAATCTTGAAGAATTTGGGTAGCTACAATAAGTAGCGACTCCAGGTTGAGAAAACAAGCTATAAACGGCAGGAGGACTCTACAAGCTGACCATATGTCACTCCTATATTGGCTAGATGATCGTCCATCTTTGTAATTAACACATGTGAATGCGAGGCCAGTAACCACCTGGTTTACCTAGGCCTTATAGTCCTGTCGTACCGTGGAGTTCGTACTGTAACATGGCTTTCAAATACAACACAGTAGCCTATCAAAATAAATCTACAGACACTTAAAAGACTACACTCAAACTCAGTCAAATTACGAAATTGCTGTATGCCACCTTTAAGAATAAGAAAAAATAAAGGATAGCAAAATTTTGTAATACATTTAGAAGCTTCGGAAAATATTTTACTAACCGGAAAAATAAACAGAGATTAAAAAAAAATACGCTCCTTTTGGTTTAATTTACAAGAACATTTTTTTTTTTGCAAGGAAGAGGTTGTAGTCACATGCCATAGTAATCGCATCATACCGCATATAGTATTACCAAAAATATATTTTATCCAAATTTGCAAAAAAAAAAAAAATTATAAAAAGAAAGATCGCCTTGAATACCTCAAGCAATTAACTCTAGAAACGATAAACATAATAGCTAAAAAATGCTACGACATGTTGACAGATGATAGAAAGGATGAGTTTCTACATACAGGCAGCGGAGTTTAGATGATGGAAAATGGAACAAATAGAAACTAAAATTGAGAAATCCTGACTACAGCTTAGTATTTAGGCCAGAACTGAGAGCAATAAATAGTGCTTTAAATGCATTGCAAGGAGTGAAGACTGAATCCTACAGGCATCTTGAGAGCTACAGGATGTCCACGGTGCAAAAGGAATAAACTTATTGAAATAAGCCAAATAATTATCTAAAAATAATTTGTAGTACATTTTCAATGGTTTGCCTAACATGTGGATATTTAGGTTAACGAAATAGCAGATAGTTTTGAAAAAGAAGAGAACAAAGATACAACATAATAAGCAGAAGAGTTAACTTTCACAGAAATCTATTCAAAATCCAAAACAAAGAGAAATGAAATATGGAAATTGCCACTATAACACAACTGATATAATGAAACGTACCCTGTAGACTCCGTAAGAACGACATTACAACGAAAAGAACTAACAGCTACAGCAAAATTTAAAAGGAGGACTCCTTATATATCTTAATATAATAAATAGACAACATTATCATCTGCCCAAAGTGATATACACCAACACAAAATATATTGCAATTCATCAACAACTCGTGGATCTCTGGATTCACCCTGCAGGTATCATATAATTACTTCGAAACAATAATTTCATGGGCATGGTTCAGAAGAACCTGGAATAAGAAACAACAACAAAACCACAAATACTTACAAACAAACGAATGAAGAACCCGTTGATATCCAAATAAAAATGGGGAAATGGAAATTAATTGTCCATACTTAGAAAAAAATCGGATGCTATAGAGCAGTGATACTCACTAGAAATTACAAGAGAGCCAAATATAAAAAACCATATCTGTTCGAGAGCCGCACGAAATTTCACAGTTCTCAGTCTTGGTAACACGCAGATTTTTTTTTACATTTATGGACAAAACACAATTACTGATTACTGTCATTTAATTTTTGTTAGTAATTAACTGTTTAATCAACTTTTATAAGATTTATGATGTGTTCCGTTGAGGTTTATTCAAAATTAATATAAAATTATAGAATATTCACCTGAAAGGTCCGTCTCCTCAACTTAATTATCATTTAACTGTAGCGCTTTCGGGACTTGTCCCATCATCGGCAGGATTCAAAACTGGTGTTACACTGAAGATCTGGTAGAGGGGGTTGCATGTATTTGGTTCGTTTTCGTTTATCAGGCTGTCGTTGTGAGCTGCTTTCATGATTTCCATCTCTTCGAGTAAACGATAAACGAAAACGAACCAAATACATGCAACCCCCTCTACCAGATCTTCAGTGAAACACCAGTTTTGAATCCTGCCGATGATGGGACAAGTCCCGAAAGCGCTATAGTTAAATGATAATTAAGTTGAGGAGACGGACCTTTCAGGTGAATATTCTATAATTTTATATTAATTTTTAATTAACTGTTTATTATTTTATTATTATTATTATTATTATTATTATTATTATTATTATTATTATTATTATTATTATTATTATTATTATTATTATTATTACGGAACTGTACATAATTTTAAGGCAACTTACAGTTGTGTAGATTACTGCTGTGAAGTTGATGGTCGAACTCTACTATTCTCCTGCACAATTTTGTCAATACGAGCTGGTTGATTTGCCACACATATCCGCAGCAGGTTTTCCAAGTTCACATTGGTGAGACGAGATCTATGTTTACCCTTGATGAACTTTATCTTACTGAAAGTCATTTCACAAACATACGTTGATCCAAAAAGATACAGAATTTTATATGCACACGACACCAAGTTTTCGAACTGTTTTTCTGGAACTGTATTCCAAAACTCTAAAATTGAATTCGTTTTTCGTTTCTCTTGAAAAATACCTTCCAGTTCTGTATCCTGCTGGAGATTAATAAGTTCATTTTTTAGGTTTCTAATCTCAGGACCAAAAATTGATAACCCAGTTACATCTGTTGCCGTTATTGACCAGGGATTTTGAACTAATCGAAATGGGTTTCGAAACTTTCTAAAATCATTAAATCTCGCGCTGAAATCGTGGTGTAGTACGGTGAGCAATTCTATGAAGGGTTGCAAGTTTATTTCTTCCTCTGAACATTCTTCTATAAGATGTTGGAAACATGGGAAACTAGTGAAATCATTATTACTAAGTTCTTCTGTATACATTTTTAATTTTTCTTCTAAAGAAAAAATTGCACTTGTGAGCTGAGTAATAAGTTTATTTGTACCTTGCATTTTCATTTGGACATCATTCAGTATTCCTGTTATGTCAGCCAGGAAGCCAACTTTTTACCACCATGAAGAAGAGTTTCTAGTTCAGGGCATTCTTTATCTCATTCACTTAAAAAGAGTTTTATTTCATGGCGAAGATTAAAAAATCGTTCCAAAACTCTTCCTTTACTCAGCCACCTAACCTCACTGTGATAAATAACATCATCATACTGTGAATTAAGCTCTTTGAGAAATTCTATGAATTGCTTATGATTTAGTTCACGTGATCTAATGAAATTAACAATGTTAATTACTTTCTTCATCACAAATCTGAAAGTGTAGTCAAATTTAGCAGCAATATTTTCTTGATGTAAAATGCAACGGTATGTTAATAAGTGGTCTCTATTTAAATATTTCTTTAACAGAGAAATGAATCCTGTATGACAACCTACCATTGAGGGACAACTGCCAGTGCACACTGATAGAAGTTTGTTTAGGTCAATTTTGCATTTGTCAAAAAAAAAAAAAGATATAACTGCTTCAAAAAAATCTTCCCCCTGTCTGACTTGTCGTAGATATTACAGTTAAAAATTGTTCCTTTATAATCCCTATCTTATTACGATATTTAACAAATAAAAGCAACTGAGAGGTGGAACTAATATCTGTGGACGAATCCAGAGCAAAGCTGAAATAGTCACATTCACGAATTTCATCGAGAGTACAAAGGAGCATGTCTACAGACATTTCGTTAACTCTCCTAACACAAGTAGAATCGGAAAGTTGTAACTTTTGTGCCACTTTTTATGTTTTGCATTTGGGAATTTAGAAAATAATGTGTCACAAACGACTAGAAAACACTCCTTAAAAATCTCTGCATCGGCAAACGGTTTCATTCTGCGTGCTAAAATTTCAGCTACTTCATATGATGCTTTTGTTATCAATTTATTTTCACTTCCGGTATCCAACATCATTTTCCGTTCAGACACTATTGAAATTTTTATTGTATTTAGTTTTTCTGCTCTCAATTTAGAATCTTTCGGATATTTGCACTCAAAATTTGAATGCACCGTTTTATAATGCCTATTAAGATTAAATCGTTTATAACCTTGAACTACGTCTCGACATAATAAACACATCGCACTGCCTTCATATTTAGCAGGTATAAAGAAAAATTAATGCTCCCAAGTATCTTGAAAAACTCTTCCTTCATCTTCGAGTTTTCTTTTTCCCTTTCCAAAAAACAGCAGTCATTATTAAACACTGAAATTCACTTCACTTCATTTCACTTCAACCGATTAGGTAACACACAGTATCCAGACGCTTGTTCATAGAAACGAAATTGTATAATATTTCATTGTGAAAGATTCGGACGACAATGTAGAAGTTTAAACGGTTTTAAAAACAAACGTACACATATTCAAAACCAATAACACTAGCCAGGACATTGCATTGCATTGTTGAACACGTGCGGTACTGTACTGCTCGGAATGAGACAGGGATATCCAAAGTTTTGTAGAATTTCAATAAAGATAATATTATTTTATACTTAGAATTTAAATGAAATGTAATGAAGGTAAAATTATTCCAAGAGCCTTAATAAATATCTTCAAGAGCCGCATGCCGCCCGCGGGCCGCGTAATGAATACCGCTGCTATAGAGATTCAAGCCGTTTTTTTTACCCTCCAGACCACAGGACAATGGAGACCACGGCTGTCATGAAGGGTCGCTAGTCTTCGACTGGTTATTCACAGTCGAGTCTACAACAAGGAAACACCACCTAGAAGCACTCACCTCTGAAGATGAGGGAGAAACGTCTGGAATAAACACCAGTTATAGACCACGGCCACATAGCCAAAAATCTATTAACATTATGATTACCGGCCGTGAAAGCCTGTTTTCCGCAATAATAATAATAATAATAAAAATAATAATAATAATAATAATAAGTTTTTTTCGTTGTCTAATGATCTGGTTTTTAAGGAATGTTGAGAATACATGTTATTATTCTGGTTTCAGGTTTTTTTTACTATTTATGTGTGTATTTAGACTACCAGTAGCAAAAATTCCAATATTACCAACATAATTTATAAATTTCAGCATATCAGAAGCTAAGAGATAACGTATCACATGGTTGGATGGTTAGTAGTTTACATAAAAACAGTTGACACACACTTATAAATTACTGGCTAGATTGTACTCGCGCTATTCAGATTTTATCTAATCCATTCTGTTATCATCGCTACTGTGAAAAACTTGATTTTGTAATTGCTTTTTCCTGCTTTCTAAATTTATGACAATACGAAATAATGTGTATATGATCGATAAACAAGGGTTGCCGAGGAAGAGGGGATTAGGTTGACCATTTTGTTTCTTTCAAATCTCAGGGGAAATTAAATACAACTGTCATGATTAAGGTAACAACTTGTTATTATGTCCGATGAAAATGTCGCATTTTAACCATTATTACATTATTAACAGGTAATTTCTTTGTTTCCCTTATTTTGTCGCCCTCATGTTTTTATTAAGCATAATGTGATTTTTTCTGTTTTGCTTAACTACCTAGGTTTCTTTTGTTAATATAAATTAACATTTTTAAAAATCATTTCTGATCAACCTTGAGGTAACTATATTAAATAAAATATAAAAATGTAATTGTTAAACTCAGAGTATCTCTATTCAATTTTTTTAATGTTTGTAGGCCTTTCAGCGATCTCTTGATTATCTTGTACAGATGCGTCTCGTAAGTAATCTCTTTTTTTTTTAACAAAAGCTTATTGGAAAGTTTTCTGATAAATTAAAATGCTCTTCAAAATGAGACCATCAGATTTGATGGTGTTGTGCCACCTTTCAGCCAGGTTTATCATCCTGGGACGGTACTAGTTTGATGCGAAGAATTCTTTGAGACCCACTTCCACAGCTTTAAATATTTTCATTGTTTTCGAAATTCCATGCAACGAATGGGTTGATCGAAACAGATGGTAATGTGAAGGAGCAGGCCATATGCTCAGTGTGGTAATAGTTCGATTCAATCCGATTCCTGAATTTTGTCAGTTTTTCATGCAGTATGGGGCTCAGACGGGTTTGAACACACGACTCTCAAAATTGCATGAACTCGTGCCAGTTGTTGAGAATAAAGATCCGTATCGACTGCACGACCATTAGGAACAAACTTCTAGCGAATCATACCTTCAACATTCCACCGGACACACGACGTTATTTTAAGAACCGATATTACTTAAAAGACAACCTTTTGAAATTCATATTAAAGCACCGTTGAGGTTATGTAATAAGATGTTAAATATATTTTTTTTTACCTGGTAAGTCAGTCGTCCTCAAGTAAGATATTCAACTTCTTCAAGTTAAATCCGTTATACAACGTATACAACACCATCAGTTCCAGTTAAAACGCAGAAGACCAAACATTGTTTTCGAAAGGCCTCCATATTAGAATAACTTGAAAAAGTTTAATAACTTAGTTGAGGACGACTGACTTACCAGGTAAAAAATTATATAATTAACATCTTAAGACAACCTTATAATATCAATTAAAGCTAAAGATGAATTAACATACGAAAGACCTATGGAAGATAAATAAAAGTTGGGGAAGACTGAGTGTATAAGGTATTTTTTTCATTGATTTAATATAATTAGTCTCATGTATAAAATGTTATATTTTTTAATTTGTGTTGCTCACACACATGTACACAGACATAATATGTGTATTATAAAGTTAGTCTAAATAATAGAATACCAAGAATGATGCTAGATTGGAATGCTGAAGCCATGAGGAGGAGGGAAAACCCAGGGAACAGTAGATGGATGAAGTGAGAAGAAACATGATCAGCAGACACCTCAAAGAAGAAGATGCTGAGAATAGATATCTGTGCTGGAACAAAATACATTTGGGCTGAAGGATAACTACTGTAATGTAGAGAAAATCCTTAATAAAAAAAACATATATAGTTAGTCTGTACCTACGTCCTCATATGGGGAAAAGGATGCTCCTGGCGGACATTTCTTAATCAATATAATGTACTTACGCTTATTTCTTACAGGTGTCAGCGAGTGACATGTTGTTAGCATGTCGCCTCGAAGAGACATTTGGCAGGCAACTAAAGTATTACTTGGATGGGAAAGGCCAACTAATTTTTACTCAGAAGCATTAATTTAGTCTTGAAGATAATTTATGAGCCCGAAGATCTTCAAACTTGGAACATACGACTGAGAGCCCCTCCCGGAGGAATTTGTTATTTGGATTTATCCATCCCGGCCGGGTTTAAACCCGTGACCTTCGGTACCAGCGGCAATGAATTTAATCCCGGGATTGAAATACCTGTACGTTTTGCTCAGAGGTTATTTTTTTACGTGCCATAAATCTCAGACATGGGATCATGAATTCACTTTGCTTCCCACAGAGAAAATTTACAGCCATAAAAACCCAGCGACTACTGCCGGGTTTGAACCAGCATACATTGGAAGTATGAAACGTCTAGCACACCAACCAGTTGATATTGTTTTTAGTTCCGCTCAGAAAACTCTTCTAGATGCTCGGTTCCGCGCTGCACTATACCAGTGATCTCCGGTAATTTTATTGAAGGAATCTGCCCTCTTCGTTCGGAGACTGTCTGTCCCTTTGGCTATGCTAGGATCCAATATGGTTGAGATATGTACCCGCTGTTTTCGGTAGCCCTGCTATACGCTCCAAATTCCCATTTTAAGTTATTTGCTCTATGGACTATATCGGTGGAACCTGATTAGCCTTGTCCATAATATTATTGTAATAGATATCTAAAAACACGAGAAATTAAGATTGCCTGGCCCGAATGTTTGCCATTTGGGATGCTGATTATTTTCTGTTCCATCGATCCAACTGGCTGGTTGTAAAAAAATACTCAACTTTGTTGAGTATATTGGTTAGGTCCTAGTGTTAATCCGTCACTGATTGCATATTGTAAAAGCTTAATAATGTAACCGCGGTATGTTTAATTTGCATTATATAATGTAAACCTGCACAATGTATTTACAGACTGATTCACATTTTTGTAGCTGTGTAATATTTGGTGTTCATACAGTACATGGGAGAGTTTATGAAACCATTTTATTGATTTTAGCCTTATGGCGTACTCTACGATGTTGGGATTATTAATTAATTAATAATTACTTTGCTATCATTCTAATTATAATTATAATACATAAAATCCAATTACGAGAGATTTTAACAACTCTTGTATGCTGTAAAAAATTAATACACTGCATATTCTAAATTCCACTTCGGGTAATGACAGTGTTACACAATGCATGCATTGGTAGATAGAGTTGCTATAGTTCCTCAACTGAGGTGTTTAGGGAAGAGTCATTCGATATTTACCTCTTATGGTAAAGTGATCCCTTAATAGTTTATAGGGAAGGTTGTGACTTCGGGTCTTGTTCAATTTCTTTACGATATAAATTATATAAGGCTTACATATTGGTTGTGGAACAATGCATCTGAATAATAGATTTAATCTACCAATGAGCAAATTTGTACAGTGAGATCAGTATAGTATCGGACGCAGACGCGGGGTTTGTGCTGTGCGATGACGAAGGCTTACACATGCAGATACGGGACTTAAAATGTGCGCTGACTCAGCAGTATGACTTGAAATGTGCGCTGACTCAGCAGTTTACGAGTATATCCCACGCATTTACGGTCACAGTCAGATAGTGTACCTCGAGTAGATAAGGTGCTCGGTCGCTTTACCGTGTGAACTGAATGGCGTGTGTATAATGTAAACTAAATGACGTGTGCATACGTGTAAACTGTATAATGAGTAATAATGTTTCTACTAAACAAAGTGTATTTATTTATGGTCAATATTTGTTAACTCAGTCTGCCGCCAAGTACGAAGACTTTTTGAAACACGATTCCCGGGTGTAAAAATTCCGTCACGTTCAACAATCCATAATCTGTACAACAAATGTTATAAAGAGGTGTCAAAAATGTATGGACAACGAAGGTGGACAGTTCCAGCACCTGCTACAATAAAGTTGGTAAGTACGACAATTTGTAAAATAGTTACGAAAATGTGTGTGGTTGTATCACCGCGATCCTACGCTGTCAGTTCCCCGCCTCGAGTGCGTTAGAAGTGAAATCCCCGCGTCTGCTGTCCAATGCTTTACTGATCGCACTGTATGTTTTTTCGAACACTCTTAACGTATAACATGTCTATTGCAAAACAATACAATTTTTAATTTAAATGAATGTAGGTAAAACTGAGCTATTTATCTAGAACATTTCCCCGACGATCAACATTACACATAATGCTCTACCGCAAGGAAAGTAATATACAATGGCATGTTGCGAGGTCTCAATTATAAAACGCCGCGGGACTAGAAACTAAGCTATGGTGTTTTTTCAAAATTCCCGCCTTATCTGCCAAGAAATAATCCACTCACTTCAGTATGGATAAGTATTAAAACTACAGAGAAGCAGAGTGGAAGAAATCTGGCAGTAGTGCTAAGTTTACGAATGACATTGGCGTATCTGTCATGAAATAACCCACACACTGTAGTATGTGTAAAATTTACTATTAAAGCTACAGAGATAGAGAAAGAAGAAATCTCGCAATAGTGTCAACATTTACGATTGGTAGTGACGTATCTGCCATGAAATAATCACTTTTTATTGTAGCGAACGCTACCGTCTTTAACCAACTTTCCCGGTTACAGAGTCACCTCATTGAGAAAAAGATCGTTCTTCTTCTACACGTGATTTGGTAATTCATACCCTAGATGGATGAGGGATTGGCATCCCTGCGTGAATCAGAAAACAAGAGGATGTTCGCTTGCCTCTCACACGGCCATGTTGTTGTTGTATACAACATGAAAAGCAGCTCGAGATTCATTATGTACCCCCGTGTACTGCGGTGGTGTCTATGTTGCAAGGGGAATGAGCCAACATCCGTTCTGATTTTGTTGTCGGAAACCATTTCCGCAATTCATTCGGCATCAGCATATGTAATTCATGTTTGTCACGAAAAAAAAATGCTTTTATAGATCCACAAGAGTGGCCATGTTTTTTAAGGGATCAAAGTGGCGGTGATGGTTTCAAATGGATGGGTTTATTTTGTGTTCTAGTCCGATCCCCGCAAAAGCTACGTATTCCTCCACCTCCTTCCATCAACCTTGTTGTATTTGTTTGCTCCATTCAGTTGAAATTGGAATCCCATTTTTATGTCATTCCGAATGCACCCAACACAGTGATCGTGTGACATTTATTTCACTACCTGATATTCACGCAGACAAACACAACTGCAGTAACCAAGCTTAACGGATTTGTTGTAGCGACATAGCATAGTGGTGTCACCGGTGCAAGAATCAAACAGTTTCTACAGTTCAGTTCTGGCTTCTTTAGCCGCTTTTGAGGGGTCTATGGTGTTTGGTCCGGTAAGAGGGGAGGCGAATTGGAGGTACTGCCAGCAACTATCCTCAGTTAAAAAACTGAATAGTTACTACACATTGAGTTTTCTTAATTATTAGTTCTGTGTTAGTGAATATTTTAGTTGTATAGTAACTTTATAGTGTTCATTATAGAATAGCACCGTTTTTATAACAATTTATTTCATTATTATTTTTTTTTATTGCGGATGAGCCCATGTAGGACTACGCAAATTACTTACAGGCGTTTCCTTTGAGCCCAAATTTCTTTCATTCTTTTGTTATGAGCTTGTTTTCTATCATCTGTCCAAGTTGTTCCAGATTTTTTCTTCGGTTTGTCCTCTTGATCAACTTGCCACTTATTCACCTTAATTCTAAATATATTATTATTATTATTATTATTATTATTATTAGTATTATTATTATTATTATTATTATTAAGAAAATGTGTTTTTCTTAGCTACTAGTTCCCTCCACCACTCGGCAATGTTCCCTCCTGCCACGCACCAAGACGGCTACAGTTATCAGAACTGGACTGTAGTTGCTATTCTTCTGCGGTTGGGTCACATGAAGATTGAATCAACGCGCGAATTCTGAAGTAATCTACCTATTACGATTGTTCTCATGAAAATATTGTTTAAACCTTAATAGACAATTTGTTTATCGTTATAAGAATAAAACAATTATTTCATCTCAATCCTTCTAGATCTTACTTACTAGACACGGAAAATGACCATGATGAAATTTTAAATGCATGCATGTATGTAGGACTATATATGTATGTGTGTATATGTTTATGTCTGTGTCTGTAAACCTCCTAGCGGTCTATTTCTTCCAAACCAAACTCTGCATGTGGCAATCAATTAAGGAAAGTAGGTTCCAACTGGTTCAACAGCAAAATCGGATCATTATGAGTGGCCGCCTCAAGTGAAAATTTAAAATTTTAGTGGACGCAATTTTTTATTTTTCGCAACGAAACTCGCTGTATGCCATTGAAATAAAACGATAAATGTATTCGTCTTCTCCATCATAGTTTAGCCTCTCACTTTGTAGATACATTTATATGTAACACGCCACCCAGGCCTTACAATGGTACGACCTGTCGAAGAGCTAGGATCACACACACATACTTTTTCAACCACAGAAGAACATTAAGGGTTTCCTCTAATGAGTGATCAGCTCAATCCAGGGTCTCGTCCGCGACAACACAACTTTTAACATGAAACACGCCATTCACTTACACTACAAATGAGGAAAACCCCCGAAAAAATCACTTAGGAAACCTGTCCCGACTGGGATCGAACGCAGGCTTACTGCTTACGAGTAGCGACGCTATACGCAGACCAAAGCGGTGGTCATAACGATAAAATTATTCTACAACATTCAGGGATATTCGACTTTAGGATTGGAGGCTTCTCTGAAAGTCGTAATTTAAATATCGCTTTAGCGGCCGCCATGTTTTGTTTCTTGCAATATAACAGGACACATACGATCTAATTAACAACAGAAAGATGTATTCCGTAAATCAGTAAAATCTGCCATAACTTAGAATCACTTAGGAATTCTCTTAGTTTCCGCCGTTAAACTTTTACAATCATATTATAAGAATCCATCCATAGTAATTCTGCCCGAAGGCAGGTCTTTCGCTGAAATCATAGCATTTTCATGCTATGCTTTGCAGCTTTACTAGGGAATGGGTAGGTGTGGTAGCTTCCCGTTGCTTTCTACACCGGTGAAGGATGATGATGATGATGATGATGATGATGATGATGAGGATGATGATGGCCATATGATTTCGGGGACCGTTTGGGCCTTAAAGGTTTCCTGACTTTTGTCTTACAGGTGAGGAAAAAACCCGGATAAAAAATTCGCCCAGAAAAACTGCCCCGACCGGGGATCGAACCCGGGCCCGCTGCGTGACAAGGCAGCACGCTACCTCGAGACCACAGCGGTAGACAATTATAAGAATATGGTCATAAAAATAAATTAGGATTTTTTAATGACGTTGAATTGTCTATTTAAAGTGAATGGAATACTTGAAGGCAGATAAGGCGGGTCTTTTGAATAATCACTTTTTTTTTAAAATTTGAACAAGTTTTTACAACCTGTGTTTTACCCTGTGGGTATATCGCAGGATATTTAGTTTACACTTTATATGGTTTTACAATTAATGGTGTGCGGGGGGGGGACGAGAGAACCCTTAAACCATAAACACGCTCTTGCTACCATTTGTCCGGGATCTAGTTTTGTTAATGCTGTATTTATTAATGTGATCGTGATGTTCAATGATGTTATCGGTAAGAAAGCAGCCTGCCTCGGGCCCATGAAAGGCGGCTATTAATTCATCTTTCTTTCCCTGATGAACGTACATACAAATATAGATACTATTTCTTGAATGCGTACAGTGAGTGATTTTGTTACAGGATAGTGAGCAATTACTATACTTGAATAATAACAAGGGGCGTTGTATAAAAGATAAGCTTTTAATATAAACAAGTTTGATTTTAAAATAAATAATAAATTAATAACAAAAGATAGTTGTTGATCAATCAATCAAGCATAGCTTGTAGAAATAACTAAACAAATAACGTACCAGACATAATGCCACACTCACACAAATGTCCAAGCTTTTCAGGAATCACTTCTTCCGTACATTGCTGGACTAACTCAAAATCGACCTCTTCTCGGTCTGAATCAACTTGTCTATACATAGACCACCATATTAATTTCTCAGCTGCATGGTGAGCTAGAATTGGATTCGACTTCTGAATCCACTTTTACGTAACTAAACGCCACTTGCTAGGCTGATCGAATGATGATGTTCGGTAAGAGTACACTGCCTATAAAGGTTCGCAAGTAGAGGGGATATGCGCTGTAGAGATGCGCGGCAGAAAGGATGAAAAGGGAAGGGGTAGCCACACGGAAAAGAGGACATTGGCATAGTTCGCAAATGTTCTGTAGTAGGGAGGAGAACAAAGATATTATACTGAACCGCAAAAAGGCACTTTCGGTTCAATGGATTACAATTAATATGGATTATTTCAGTGTCTGGAATATTTCATTTATGTATTTGATTGTTTGTGGCATTTTAATAACTTTTCTTAGCACTATATTTGGGTTCTTGATGTGCGCTGGTCTGTTCTTTTCTTGTAGCTTGCAGTGAAGTAAAAGATGCATAGCTGTTTGGTCGTCTTCTGAGCACGGGCACTTCGGTGAGGCTGCTTTTCCAATTCTGTGTAGGTATTGTTGGAATTTTCCATGGTTTGTGAGGAATTGTGTAAGTACGAAAGTTGGATTTAGGACGGTTTCTTGCCTGGTATGGATGTTTGGGAAGAAGAGTTTTGTTTGGTGGCCTTTGTATGATGATGTGTACAGCGCGTTCCAGATGTCTGTGTAGTATTGAAGGAGCTTTTGTTTACAAAATGAAATAGGTAGTCTGTCATATACTAGAGTTCTTTGAAACGTTGAGTCTATTTTTGCTAGGAAATCTGCCCTTTCGTTTCCGTAGTGTCCAATGTGGCCTCGGATCCAATAGAAGTATACTTGATTGTTACTCTGTATGTATTGAAGATCTGCCCTGATTTGACTTACAATGGGATTGACTGATTTGCTTTTTACACGCTTTATATTAGCTTGACCTGTATCTATCTATGTAACGGAATCTTTCAACGCGATTTTCACCCACTTAAAATCATCGGATCGACTTGAAACTTTGTATACTTGCAGAGGACCCGTGACAATACAATAATTTCATATTTAGTTTCTAAAATCCTGGCCATAATCATCAGAAAATCAAAAAAAGTGTTTTTGTATAAATGTAACGGAATTTTTCAACGCGATTTTCACCCACTTAGAAACATTGGATCAACTTGAAACTTTGTATACTTGTAGAGGACCCGTGACAATACAATAATTTCATATTTATTTTCTAAAATCCTGGCCATAATCATCAGAAAATCAAAAAACGTGTTTTTGTATCAATGTAACGGAATCTTTCAACGCGATTTTCACCCTCTTAGAAACATTGAATCGACTTGAAACTTTGTATACGTGTAGAGGACCCGTGACAATACAATAATTTCATATTTTGTTTCAAAAATCCTGGCCAGAATCATCCGAAAATCAAAAAAATGAAAACTGGTATAATAGGTTGCGGACTTGTCGAGTTTTTAGCCAATAGTTGTAAGAGCTCAGTTGGTAGAGCAGTGAACTCTTAGTGGTATATAATTTCAGTAATCCATACGTCGCTGGTTCAAATCCGGCTGGGAGGGTTTTTTTATAGAAGAGTATTACTTTTAGCTCATACTACAATAGTATCGAATTTAAAGATATTTACATTTTTATCTTATTCTGTAAAATATTAAAACTAAAAAATAAAAAATAAATAATAGTTTTAAAAAACTAAAAGAACACGCTTTATTAGAAAACTAAGAAATGAAACATAATTTTAATTTCCAATACGCTTGGGATAAAATAAAGTGGTCAACAAAAAAATCATCTCCAACACACATAGAATAAAATTAGAGTTATCAACAAAAAGAAAATAATTTTACCATCAAAAGCGTGGGGTGATTTTTATGAGTTTTACATTTTCTTCTTAGAGAGCTTACTTTTACCAATATCTGTTTATTATCAAATATATTAATTGATATAGAGCACCCAACGCTTTTGATGGTAAAATTATTTTCTTTTTGTTGATAACTCTAATTTTATTCTATATGTGTTGGAGATGATTTTTTTGTTGACCACTTTATTTTATCCGAAGCGTATTGGAAATTAAAATTATTTTTCATTTTTTAGTTTTCTAATAAAGCGTGCTCTTTTAGTTTTTTAAAACTATTATTTATTTTGATTGCTTTAAGTGCTGCTTGTGAGTCAATGTTTATGGCGTATTTAGTTTTAGGTTTTTGTATATTGTTTTATCCATTTTAGTGCCATCTGAATTCCGAGCAGCTCGGCTTGAAAAACTGAGCATTCGGGGTGCAGTTTTGCTGATTTTGAGAAAACTTATTTTCTTCCTGTATAGACTACTAGGCCTGCTCCGACATTTGCTTCTGTTTTTGACTCATCAGTGTAGAGGGTGTAATCTCCATCTCCACCAGAGCCTGTGAGTTCTACTTTGATGTCTAGGGTTTTCAGTCCCTCTTCACTTTTTGGAATTTCTGCTTTCGATAACTCGGGTAAGATTGCTGTAGTCTTCTTGTTATGATTTAGTGCCCAGATGTCATTTCTTAGTCTGAGTTCCAGTTCTATTGGGAGAGCATTTGCTATGACTGTGAGTGCCTCTGTAGAGACCGAACGATATGATTTTGTCATGAATATCAGGATTTGTCTTTGTATTCTAGTTAGTTTGTCAATTTGTGATTTGTAGCGAATTTGTTGGTACCAGACGCTACAGGCATAAGTTATGGTTGGTAGTAGGCAGTATTTGTT
Organism: Diploptera punctata; assembly: GCA_030220185.1. Classification (NCBI taxonomy): domain Eukaryota; kingdom Metazoa; phylum Arthropoda; class Insecta; order Blattodea; family Blaberidae; genus Diploptera; species Diploptera punctata. Next base: position 2,167,606 of record JASPKZ010001618.1, on the reverse strand, counting down.
TATTGTAATTAGGTGGTTGAATGATAGCCCGCAGTGATCTTGAGCAGCGAATTAGTTTCTGCAAAGTGGACTGTGTTTTATGATGTAGGTTCTGAATATGTTGACTCCAAAGTCACTCCCAAATAATTAATTTGTTTGACGACAGGTATATTGCTCTCTTGTATTGTTTGGTGTATTCGATATTTTTGTAGTTGGCGACAAAAGATTGGCATTATACTAGATTTCTGTTTTGCTAATTCCAGTTTGTTTTCTTTACACCATCCTTCAATTCTGGAAAGAGCATTTGAAATAATATTTGGTATATCGTTATGGAGTGACCCCTTGACCAGCATCATTACATCATCTGGATATAGGACTACCTCTAGGTGTTCTTGTAGCTGTGATAAGTTTTCAATCAGATCGTCAGCTATGAGATTCCATAATATTGGTCCGAAAACCGATCCCTGTGGGCAGCCTTTGGAGATGTACGCAGCCTTCTTGCAATTAGATAGTGTTAGGTTTGCGCTACGGTCTTTCAGGAAATCTGTGACTACTTCATAGATGTTGCTGGGGCAATTGTACTTCCTTAGAATCGTAAGTATTTTTGGATGCCAGGCGTTGTCAAAAGCACGCTTAAAGTCGAGGGCTACTAAACAGCATCTTATCTTCTTGGCTTTGTATTCATTAATGGTATCTGTAATCTTCCGTATGGCATCGATTGTGGATGTTCCTGCCTTGAAGCCATATTGCTAACTTTTGGTGTTTCCAGATGTAACGAGATATGTTGAGAGTCTGTCGGCTATTAATTTCTCGTAACATTTTCCAGGCACAGATAAAAGACTGATTCCTCTGTATCCGTTTACACTTGTGAGTTTGCTCTTGTCATTTTTTGGTACCAATAGTTTTCCTCCCAGCAGCGTCCCCTCATTGAGACCTAGCAACACATTTATTTCCTCGCTTCCGGAACGTCAATGTAATATTGATTGACATACATGTGTTTTAGAGATAACTAATTTTACCTTCATAACAGTGAAAGTCCCGAGATAATATAACTTTATTTTCTAATTTAAAAATATTATCTGAGAATGCGTATTGCAATGTTATGCAGTAAGAGTGTTTATATGAACAAAGTATCATTTAAATGTACTACAATATCATTCTTTTCAGACCATTTTTTTCAGGCAATGCGTTGTCTTCTAATTTTCAGAATTTGTAGAAATTCTTGGCCTCTTTGAGTGACGAATGAAAATCAAACACTTCACTGTTCTTACTTTTGAAATTAAATATATTCTTAAAAATTGGTGCAATAGTAGTCCAAAATAAGTTCGCGATTAAAAAAAAAAAGAATTTTGAATCCTACATTACAAAGGACACCAGGTTTCAAAGAGACGCTTTCAAAATATGTAAGTCTGCATCTTAGTTACAGCTATGTATACATTATAAACTGTAGGGCGCAGTAAATGAGCGGTTTAAAGCAACATATCTAGTGTCAGATCTACGGGACTTGCGCTATTTTGAGTCCCCATGGGGGAAAGAATTTTCTCATGAAAGTTTGGTCAATATGGGACGACTGATCACCCATAATCGTGCGGAATTTGTGTATCTACAATAAGATTCAGCTTTAAGTATAGAAAACCAACCATAACGGTTAGAAAACCCGACGTGCTGACCACTGCTATGCTGGCTATATCTCTAATTAACAAATGTGTATTAGAGGGTAGCAGCCAGATGGCAGGCCAAGCCTTTTAAGTTTGTCACGCTGCGCTATTATATGGAGATAAGGAAATGAAAGTCTGATAATAGTTGGTTACATATACCACCTTGTGGTAAAACTTAGTATAAAACGTTTGTTTTTCAGCAACTGCAACATCACTATACCCTATCTCTTTCTTTACCTTAATTTAACCTCTCGCTTTAAAGGTACTTTTACATTCCCCACGCCTCTGGCCCAGGCCCAATACTGTATATGGGACTGGGTATATAGGGTCCCAGTCATTTTCTGATCATTACGTGGTCGGTATATTGGGTTCCCGATCTAGGTAAATTGGGACCTGGGTCCAAGTAGCATTGTCTATTTTTTTACCTGCGTAGGTTATTAATTTTGTACAACACTATTAACCTTTTTTAAGAAAAAATTAATGAAGTGAACGCTAAATTAAGCCACCATTATTTAATTTTATTTACATATTCAAAGATTTTCTGTCTGAAATTTACATTTTATGTAGACGTTCAGCAAAATAGGCTAAAAGTAGAAAATAAAAATAATTTGTAGCTGAAACATTACACTGTGGCAGTGGGACAAATTAGTACGTTCGAATAACGAAAATAGGTAAGTTTTAAAATCTTAGATTAGATTCGATTTTTTTTAGATTAGATTTATTTAGCCTGATGGAGTTAAGGCCATGTGGCCTTCTCTTCCACTCACCAGGACAAACATATATTACATCAGAATATAACAATCTCAATTAACTCTAATATTAAAATACTGAATAAAAATTTGATCAAAAAGATAATATCTATTGTATTACGATCTATAATGCAACCAGTTAATGTTAGTTAAAATTAAGACTAAAACTAATAATAAAGTGTATACAAGCAAGACATATTAAACTGCCCCTGTCTAATGTATATAAAAAACAAAGAAAAAAATTAGATATAGAAAACTAATTTTACCATTATACAATATTTAAAACAAAACATAAGAAAATATTTGTTAATCTTAATACTATTTTCATAAATAATTGAATTTATTAATTGTTAAAAGAATACTATCAGTGAAGTGTTTAAGTTAGTTTGTTAGTAAATAATTCTTTAGTTTGTTTTTGAAGGATGTTATAGTTTGAAAGTCTCTGACATAGGACGGAAGGGAATTCCATGTTTTGGTAAGTGAGACCGTAAAGATAATGGATAATATACAGTGTGATGAGGCTGAAAATAGTTGTAATAATAATTTTTTAACTTTTTTGGGAATCGATCTCCTAACTTCCCTGTATAATACTGATATGGTGAACCCCAATTTACCTTTTACTACCCTCTTCAACCCGAGATCCAATTTACTGCATTTTCTAGAAACGCGACCCAGCAGTTCACCGGCGCAGCCCTAAATCACAACTTAAATGTGATGTTAAAGGACTGTACTGTGATAGAAAGGGTTAAATGATAATCGATATAATGAACGTTACAATAGCTTTATCCATTCCATTAACTTAGTGTAACCTCTCACCGCATATTTACTTTTAACAAGGCACACGCCACCTGGGAGAATAGCTTTATTACATCGTCATTACCATAATATTACATTTTTATGAAGTTTGATATAAAAATTTAATATTTTTTAGGTAGAATAAATCAATGGTGACAATATAATAATTTAAAAACGTTTTTCGTATTTTTTGTTATATGATTTTTTGCATAAGAATCATTGACTTATATTAAATCTTAAAATAATGGCATACAATGTATTTTGTAGGCGATGATCCGAAACGTAGAGACGGGAAGTAAAAATGAAGATAATTACAATAATTACAGTAAACATGTGTCTGCAATGTATCGTATTTTATACTTTTTTAGCGAATTCTAAAGGAATGAAGCTGTTGACATTGAATTTTTTTAAAATATTTTTACAGATCTTCACCGATCCTCGCATCTTTTTCATCGAAACAAAACTTTGCATAGCAATTTTAATAATAACTAGGACTTTATTTAACTAAAAGTAAGATACATACAATGTTATTTACAAATATGAGTCGCACGGACATTAAGCCGTACGTGCTGTTGACAGTCCGTTACAATAAATTGATGTTTGGTATTAATATAACCTAAAAAATCACAATAATATTACAATTAGATAACAATACAACTACATTATACATTAACTTGGTTATGTAGAATTATTAAGAATTAATGGTAATGCAATTTTTTAAATATTTATTTATGCATGAATGAGTGTTGTTCTTATTTTCCGCGTTTTGTCCAGAAATTTAACCACGTTTATCCAATTTTCTGCGCTTACCATTAACTCGTAGCATGCCAATCTTTCACGATTTGAATTTAGAAATCTTTCCGGTAATAACAGACGTCTCTAATATACCAAATCGTTAGCTACATTTTCCTAATATATGTATCTCGTCTTCAAAGCTCCCGCACATTGAAGTAATTTAATAAAGGATTAAGCTCGACTTCGTTAATCGGACCATTGGATGTAGGAGTTCACCTGAAATTAAAATTAAAAATCGCTCTAGCGGTCCCAATTTCCCATGTTTCACAGTTATTACAAGCTAGCGTTTACCTGAAACCCGAAATAAAAAAAATGACTAGCAACTTCCATCTTTTGTCCTGCGGGATGTATACCATACAATTTAATTAACCCTTATATTGGAAATGTATCCTATAAGATACAATAATTTAATTTATTTAAAAAATACGAAATTAATGAAAAAAAAGAATCGGTAGATATTATTTAAATTAGTGACAAATTACACAACAATATAAAATACAATTATGCATGATTTATTTTTACTGCAGGCTGACATTTCTAAATAAGCTGTAATCAGAAATTGAGCACATTTAACAAAATAAATATATAATCAATTGAGTTGGTGTTTACTTGATGAAAATCCATTACTTATTTTATTAAATGATTATATATGTATACCGTAAACCAGAAAAATTGGACCATAAATTCTACTTTCTGAGGAAATTGCTTAGTTTACCCATATCTGCGTGACGGAGTTATTTGTTTTAATTGTGGAACGAGGTTAAGCTTGAACGGTCCAATGGTATTGTTGTTATAAATACAATGCCTTCCAATAGAAACCTTATGCAAAAGTGTAAGAACTTATCAACTTACTTACCTAATAATACAAATACATTATAAAATGGCTAGATAACAAACACCCAAGTATATGATTGGCGAAATGTATGTAATATGCACGATTCTCAATGTGAGAAGAGTTTTGTAGGCAGCCTATAGCAGTTGTTACTCACATGGACACACAGTATGATGCAATCTATAATCAGAGTAGCGTTGTTTGTTGACTGGAGACCCCGGTGTCAAGATGACAAATCGCGAGGGTTGGGGGAACTCACTCCTCTTTATAGGATGTTTGTCTTACAAGCACTGTCATTTCGTTTTCCTATTTCAAAGTACTTCAGTAGAAAAGATAGTAAACTCCAAGGTTACTTTCGTATATCAACATTTTTATGTGTTACCAAGTCTCAACAACTTCTTTGCACATCTCTTAAAGAATATTGTTCTTCTAGAGGTCTTATAACATTGCAAAGTCGAGAGTTTTCTTAGTTCCACGTTATACTACCGACATAGTAAATTCACGTCAAATATTTCCTCTGCGGCATGTCTGAATGGTACCGTAAAGTAGAAGAAAATTTATAGGATAATACTTTTGATTTTATATACAGAGTGAAAATGCATGTTAACGAAAATCTTCCAGAAGTTATCCACGGATGTAGACACGGCGTTTTGATGTAAGGAATCCATGTTATATCTCGATTTTTATGTTAATTAATATATTTTTTACTAGATCCTTTCGTTTATTTACATTGCATTAATTTCATATTTTGAACTAAACGTCCTTTATTAATTATTTGAGTTCTCAAAGAGTAAACAGCGATATTGAATACAAAGCCTGTGTCTTAGATTTGTTTAATTATCCATTTATATTTATTTTTTGTTTTGTTTATGTATTATGTTTTGTTACTGTTATTAGCAAGTAATAGAGTATAAAATCTGGCACAGGAAACTTCCATATTTGTCGTACATTAACGAAGAGCTGCAGTCGCAATTTTTGACTTATTTGTTATATTAAAATGTGTAACAGGTGAAGTATAAAGTGTTATAGTACAAATTTAGCGTTCTGCATTATGTGTTGCTTTATTGTATATTATTACTTTAATAACATAAAATTCTGCAATAACAATATGGGGCACGCCATAGCGTAGTTTATTACAAGCCGAAAGATCGGTGGTTGGAGTCCTGGGTGGGGTCAGGATTTTTAAACGGTCCCACACATTCTGGCAGCGTCGACTTAGCTTCTAACATGAATGAGTACCAGACGCTTGTTCTGGAGTCGAGGCGGCCGTCGACCGGGTTGACAGCCCGGCTGACATCTCATGCTGACTACCTGGAAAGGTGGGAGCATTAACCTTCTACTACCCCAAGTGCCTCTTGAGGTCTGTGTGGGATCACATAGCACGGGGTAGAATCTTTCTCTATATCCGTATCCGTGGTCTATTCTGCTGCTTATCGTCTCTGTCTGTATATAGTTCTCTATCTTGAATATTATCAACAGAACCTATAGTGATTTCTAAAACTCCCTTGTGGGACACACAAGTTATCGCACAGTCTGCAAGCTGGGCCAAAAATACAGACTTAATTCATATTTCTTGTAAAGCACCTCTAGTGTATTATTCAACATAATATGAATAGAGGGCTAATCATTTTTAACTTTACTGACGATATATTTTACGTCTATCATGAGAGGGAAGGGAATCGCTATATAAGCACACAAAACTTAGGTTTAAGTTTAAACTGAAACAGTTAAGTAAGCTATAAAAGAAAATACATATAAGCTGAACTAAATAAAAATGAATATAATTGATTGAGTCCGAAGGATAAATTATACACAAATGAAAATGAATCAAATATAAAGATTATATATAGGCCTATATATATATATCCATCCATAGTATTTCTGCTTGAGGGCAGGTCTTTCACTGCAATCATAGCATTTTCATGCTATGCTTTGTAGCTTTATTAGGGAATTATAGGTGTGGTAGCTTCCTGTTGCTTTCCATATATATATATATATATATATATATATATAAGTTATATATAGGCCCTATATATAATGAAACGAAATAGAAACAGTCGTCAGTATTGATTAACAATAATAATGATACATTCATCCATACCGGACTTCTCAGACACGCCAAACTTAAACAGAGTTCTTCTCAACAGCTTTCTTCTAGAAGTAAACGAACAGTCCTTGGCAAAGTATTGCTTGTTCGATCCCTGCCGAACTTGATGAAAGGAAAGATCGACTCCGACGGTTAACTATCAAAGGCCTCCGGTCGTGGATATCAGTTATCGCGCATCCAAACTAGCGTCGATGACGTAACAGATGAGTAACTAGGAGGGGGCACAATAGGAGAGGATCGAGTACAGAACATATTCACAATCACAGAGTCTACAATAATGCGTCACGGCAGTAAAATTTACGTCATTACGGTACAACTTTACTTTTACAATAAAATATATTAATGATATAATTATTTTATGAACATACACTATACCAATAATTCTAATTGCACAAATAGCATATTTGTATAGGTACTGAGGTAGGGCCGTACCACGCCGCTCGGCGCTATTTCAGTTCCATGCTACTAACAAGCTACTATGGAGCTTGGTCATTGATGGATATGTTTTGGTGAACAGTACCACATTGTGTAATTGTACCACATTGCGCACTATCGGGGTTTCGTGTTTCAATATTTTCTGGAAGATCATCATAACACTTTCCTGTATGATAATATCAATGTAGGGAAATTGGAGGAGTGAATTTATCTAGAGAATTTGGAAATCAGGAGTGGCATTTGTTAGGACTATTTAACGAATAAAATTAAGCTGTTTACTCACAAATCATTATTTAACTATAGTTATTTTAAAATATTTATATAGGCCTATTTAATGTAAACGGCTATGTTTGAAAACAAATGAGAAGCGATAGGTACGCTTCATCTGCTTCTTTTGTTTATCACTGCAACCAGATCATACTATTTATTGCCAAAGGAACGCGATATTGTAAGAATGCTCTCTAGTGGAGAAAAAATAAACACATCAAATTGTATATTAATTCATTTCTGATGTCGTATGATGTAAATATGACAATTATATTTTTCTGGATTATTACCTGGGAAAAAATACACATAAGAAAGTGCAAAAAGTGGTTTCTTTTTTTGGTGGTATAATCAATTGCTACAAATGTTTTTATATTAACTCCTGCAAGCGCTATGTGTTGACATCTATGCACTACATATACAATCTGGTAGCCGTATTCCTTATGGGCTCAGTCACTGCAAAATAATGGTCAGACCTGTTCAGAATATTAAAAAGGAGGAGTTTTCTTTAATATGGTAAATGTAACACTGATAAATATTTTGTGAAACACGACTGTGATTGGTTGTAAAACAGAAATCATAGAAACATGATTGGTCATTGACTCCCATTTGGGGCATGAGTTAAATAGTCATATACAGATCACATCTACATGTAGTGTGATCTTGGTTAATGATGCTGTCCAGAGAATTGGATATAATATAGCAATAGCTATAGGCCTATTTGATTTTTGTTTCAGGTAATTTATGTGCTGTTTAAAAGTTAATTTGAATCCATATGTATACCGAGATATTTCAATGAAGTCTCAAAGCCGATAATTTTAGTTCTAGTGTTAGTTGAAATTGTAGACGTCGAGGATTTTTGGTGAAGTGGATGGCTTTATCAATATTGCATTTGTCTTCTTTAATGATTCAATAAGTGTTCATGTTTTTTTTTTGTACTTCAGCGTTGTTTTAACAATTTTCGCGTCTCCTTACAATTCCTAAGAAATTACCTGTACAGTACCGGTATTATAATGAACCAGCGCCACAGGTCATCCTGTTTAGCACAGCAGTGATGACGTCAAGCACTTAACTCGATTTGTTCTTTAGCGGATATTTGTCCCCGCTCAACTCATGACAAATGACATGTCCTCTTGGCGGTATGTTTGAATTTAATGAGGATACAAACCTGTATTTATTAATTCTTCAGAATGCTTGGTCACGACATCGTCAGATGTTGATTCTCATTAGTCCGATAGGAAGATGACTGTGTCGAGTTACATCCATTACGTTACGTATAAGTTATTAGAAAGACAGGAAAAAATTCACGATGTTCCAAGAGTCATGATTTATGACTGATATTCGTATATCTCGGACGTTTAGGCTCTAAACACGAATATACACCTAATTATACTTTGAAATCGTTTTAAACAGTTCTAGAAGTGTTATTTAAGGCTTTTAAATTGTGCAACATATAATTATAACAGTAAAATAGATGTAAGCCTAATAATTATGAAATTAATACAATTAATTAATTAACTGGAGTAAATCTGTTTATTGACCACAAAATAAAGTTTATAATTGTTATTTTTCCTATGTTCTGTTAAATTCCGAACGATTCTAATATCCTGGTAACTCTTTACTAGATCAATTTTTTAAATGTCATGTACAAAACACAATATATAATAAGTATAAAAAGTTAAGTATACCATCTAAAAAATATAACTTTTTATATAAGTTGTATCTACATAATTAGTTTCTATTTATTTTTTCAAGTCAAAATAAGCATAAAACCTACAATTCGAAGTCTAATTATAAGAGAGCCTGGAATGTGGACATCATATACTGTATTATAGAGGCTGCCTAAGTTGTGAAGTTCATTGAATCTAGGCGATCGTCATCTGATACATGACTGACTTTTTTCGCGTTTTCTTATACAGTATTGAACATTTTACATTTTCTTAGTTAATGTGTGATTTTTTAACATTAACCATGATTTGAGGGAAGTAATTATACAGGGGATGATTGGAAAACATTGGCTCAGGATAGAGATGTATGGAGAATTTATGTCCGCGCGGCCATGAACCTACGGGTTCGATAGTGCCAGTGGTTTAGTTAGTTAGTTAGAGTTAGTTAATGTGTAATATTTTGTAATATTGCGATAATCTTTTGAATAAATTATAGCATTATTATTATTACCTTTATTATCATCATTGCTATTATTTATTTCTTAGGTATGGTAAGAAATATTGGAAAATAATTGGTCGCGAGAATAAAAAATTCCAAAATGTCAGCCATTCTACAAACGCAATTTTTGATATTTTATTATTTATTATCACTATTATTATTATTATTATTATTATTATTATTATTATTATTATTATTAGTATTGTTATTATTATTGTTATACTGTCCTATTGTTATTATTATTTTATTATTGTACTGTTCTATTGTTATTACTACTGTTATTATTGACGGTGATTCTTGTAGTTAATGCTGTATGGATGCGAGATATAGTAAGCCACTATCTTAATATATGAGAGGAGAAAATATGATGAGTATTTGAGAATAAAGTGCTTAGAACATATTTTTGGATCAAGCAGAGACAGGCACAGGATTGAAGAAAATTACCTGAGAAACCATATGGAATAAGAACAGTTAATTCTCATAAACTGCGATGGGAAGTACATGGGGAAAGAAATAGGAGCACGGAAACTTCTCTATTCGAAAGCGCCCAGAAGTTAAACAAAAAAAAAAAAAGTGGGAAGATAACATTAACCGTGATTTGGTGTAGTTGAATTTACAAACTGAGTGAATGGAAAATATTAGCTCAGAATATGCAGAGCATATGTCCGTGTAGTCATCGGGTTCGAAAGTGCCAGTTATTATTATTATTATTATTATTATTATTATTATTATTATTATTATTATTATTATTATTATTATTGTTGTTGTTGTTGTTGGAATGAGTAGAATTGATGTTTATAGAGATATGAATAAATAAAAAAAGACCAGGGGTGGTGCATGCAGTTTATTACTAATCTGTCAAACCGAGGGTGAACGTCTCTCAGCATGTGGCCCCAGTAATGTGCAGCACCCCGTAGCTTGCGGTCTCTAGGCGTTAGGCTTTTGTTATGTACGGTTTACAGGTGATACAGATTTTCACGCACAATAGCATTCCTCTATATCATACTGTGCTTCCATTATCACCTTTTCATTATTACAGTACTCTGGTTTGACTTGTAGCTCTGTCCTTAGTAGGTATTCTTCCGGTTTTATAGCAGGCGCACCTTTCACTAGTGAACCGTTTTGGTTTCATCACACATAATGGAACTCACTGTCAGATCAATTAAGGTTTTGATATATGCGACTAGGCGGCTCCATGGCTCAAGCGATTAGACGTTCGCCTCTCGCCGCTGCCGTGAGGATTTCATGGTGGACGAAACGAAGTATGGGCACGTTTTTCTTGGGATATCTCCGTTTTCCCCTGCCAAAAATCATTCTACTATTTCTCAACAATAATCTCATTCATGTGGTTTCATTTCATTGCATCTGCCTCTGTTATGGTGCGAACTCGCCCGGCATTCTTCATGTAAGGGGCTTCATCGCATCTCATTCCTCGTCCCGGTCACGAGTTGAGAAGTTATATATGTATATATATGGGACTGACACGAGTATAATTGTGGCTTCGAGGGTTGTAGCCTCTCCTTCTAATATTTTCCTGAAAGTCTTGTGGTGGTCTATAAAAGGTTTTCAAGTGACGTAGAAATAATTATGTGCAATAGAAACACAGCACGTGTTCAAAGTAGTCTTGATGAACAGCTTCGCAATTCAAATCTAACATCGGAGGGTCGACAGATTTTCTCAGAGGCCTCCTATTTCAATTTCGGGTTCTTTTACGTGCCTTAAATATACGACACGGCTTTACTTTCCCCCAGAAGGAAACTATATTCGAAATTTTTACACTATGAATAATTCACTATTTCACCAGAATCGACTAAATCATTTATTATTATTATTATTATTATTATTATTATTATTATTATTATTATTATTATTACTGTAGTCCATATACGAGTATATTTGGGGGTATATTCCATAAATTCTAAAGAAAGAATGAAATACGAATTGAGCCTTTCCGCAATAGAATTCACTATATTTTCTTTAAAAACAGATTGTTGATCAGCTAAAATTCCCAACAGTCGATTCTGGATATACATTTCTGATTGAGGGTCTTTCCACTTTTCAGCGGTTGCCCTTTTACCAGCCGGCTGCTGGCCCTTCACATCCACATGTGTCAATCACAGAGGTAGATGATCAACAGCCAGTGTAGGGGTGACATGTGGTTAGCATGTCGAGTCCCCCAGCCGTTATAGCTGGTTCCTCAACCTGGAGCCGCTACTTATAGTAGCTACCCAATTGCCTCACGATGCTGGGTGGGCACCGGTCCCATACTGGCCGAAATACCATGAGAAAATTTCTTCCCCCATGGAGACTCGAACCAGCGCAAGTCCCATAGCTCTGCGCCAAGGCTTCCTACCTTAACCGCTCGGCTACGGCGCGGGACTCTGGATATACATTTTCAGTTCAATAATATACAACTCCATAGCGCGACAGGGCTTAACATTCCTCGAGTCATCTATCCTCATATTCATATGTGTTAGTCACAGGGTTGGACGATAGGCAATGCAGTATAAATGTGACATCTAGTCAGCATATCTGGTTTTCTCAGCCTGGAGTCACTATTTAATGTCTTCTTCTTCTTCGTCACGGTTTAGGCTTATTTACTAGGCTGTTCCGGCTCCAAATTGCTGCTGTTTCCATCTTTTCACTTTGGAGCTTGTAAGTATTTTGAAGTGTCCCCTGAGTTCGCTACTAACGTTCTGCAGGGTTAGTCCTTTGGAGCCTTTGGACTTGCTTCCTTGTGTTTTATCCCCATAAGGAGGGTTACCTCTTCCGCCTTTTGCCGTTGAGGAACTACTTCTTGTAGCTATCCAAATTCCTCACAATACTGGGTGGGCACCGGTTCCATACCGGTCGAAATTCCACGAGAAAATGTCTTCCCCCATTGGGACTAGAACCAACGTAAGTCCCATAATTGTGCACTAAAGCATGATGCCTTAAACCGTTTGGTTACGGGAAGGGACAAGTTTGTTAATGGTAACAAAAATATGGAAACTTTTTTAAGTTGCCTTATTCGAATGAATGTTAAGCATATTTATCATAAGTAATGCCACGAGTGATTTCCAAATTATCGATAAATTCACGACTCACGAAGTGAGGAGTGAATTTATCTAGAGAATTTGGAAATCAAGAGTGGCATTTGTTAGGACTATTTAACGAATAAAATTAAGCTGTTTACTCACAAATCATTATTTAACTATAGTTATTTTAAAATATTTATATATTTAATGTAAACGGCGATGTTTGAAAACAAATGAGAAACGATAGGTACGCTTCTACTGCTTCTTTTGTTTATCACTGCAACCAGATCATACTATTTATTGCCAAAGGAACGCAATATTGTAAGAATGCTCTCTAGTGGAGAAAAATGAAACACATCAATCTGTATATTAATTCATTTTTGATGTCGTATGATGTAAATATGACAATTATATTTTTCTCGATTATTACCTGGGAAAAAATACATTTAAGAAAGTGCAAACAGTGGTTTCTTTTTTTGGTGGTATAATCAATTGCTACAAATGTTGACATGTAAGCACTATTATATATAATCTGGTAGCCGTATTTGTTATAGGCTCAGTCACTGCAAAATAACGGTCAGACCTGTTCAGAATATTAAAAAGGAGGAGCTTTGTTTAATATATGATAATCCTAACACTGATAAATATTTCGTGAAACACGACTCTGATTGGTTGTAAAACAGGAATCATTGAAACGTGATTGGTCATTGACTCCCATTTGGGGCATGAGTTAAATAGTCATAATAACTCAAACAAGTAGCTCTTCGTAGATGTCAAATTCAAATACTTTTTTTAATATGTTTTTATGAATGAGATTCTATTTGGAAATAGTGTTCGTTAAGCTTAGCAGTTGGCCGATGTGCCTCGGTTCACCTGCAGACAAGAGCAAATGAATGATTATAAATGGGGCCAGTGGCAGTGGTGAGGGTTGATGTATTGTGATTTTATCAGGGGACTTGATATCGGGTGGAAGCGGTCTGTGGATCAGATTGTTTGAAATCAAACATCATGCAAATGAGGACACGCATCTAAATCAAAATGGTGGCATTGCATAGTTAAATAATATCTGTACACGATAACGTATCGCATAACGGTAGCATATTCTAGATATTTGTGTAAATCAAAACCGCACAATCTCATATTTATAGTGTGTCCAATAAATCCACTTTTTGGATTTGTTTTCAAAGAGGATATACGTGTATCAAATAAGCGCGGCAGTCAACTCACTCAATGTAAGGACAGTTCGTCTAAACGTTTGCATAAACATGTGAATATTTTTAACTGACGCTAGGTTAATGACATAAAGTTTATTGATTAAATTGTATGATATGTGTAAAGGGAAGTAAGTTCAATTAATTTATCTCTCTAGAGAAAAGTTAAAAACAGTTTAAAGTGTTTCTTTCAGTTTCATAGCAATAACAATAGAATCATTAAATTACCAGATGCAGAAAGGGCATCTAACAGAATCGAAACATTTCAGTAGCCTATATACAAAAATCTTAATATAGGCCTATTGTTTGCAACACAGAGTTTACACATGAAGCATCTCCTCAGCTTTGTGATCATCTTATCGTATGTCTTAAATCTCAAAGGAAAGCGTCTCTGATATGTGACATATGTGGCAGTTTATTGTCGTAAGTAATGTCATGAGCGATTCCCAAATCATCGATAAATTCACGAGTCACGAAGTGACGCGTGAATTTATGTAGAGAATTTTGGAATCAAGAGTGGGATTTGTTAGGACTATTTAACGAATACATGTAAGCTGTTTACTCAAAAATCATTATTTAGATATAGTTACATGTATTTTAAAATATTTATAAACTTAATATAAACGGCGATGTTTGAAAATAAATCAGAAATGTGAGGTTATGTATATTTACCGCAACTTGATCATATTATTTATTGCCAAATAAGATCCAATATTGTAAGAATGTGGAGAAATAATGAAACACATCAAACTGTATATTATAATCAACATAATAGGTTATTCATTTAATTTTTAGTAAACATCTCAGTAAAGCAAGAAATCTGTTCATTACTTGCTATATTCAATGTATTTGTTGGTGGAAAATAATGCTCTGACCTGTTCAGAATATTAAAAAGGAGGAGCTTTCTTTATCACAAAAGCAGGAGCTAATAAAGATAAATCGATAAAGAGCGAAGTAAAACACGACTGTTATTGATTGTAAAACAAAATTCATTCAAACGTGATTGGTCATTTACTACCATTTGGGGCATGAGTTAAATAGTCATTATAAATATATTGTACAATGCCCTTTGCAAAATACGATTTTTAAAATCATATGTATTTTTAGAAATGTATTGAAATAAACTAACAGAAAAAGGTTTGTAATTATTTCACATGATGGAATAAGAAAATGGACAAAACTATATGTGTATAGATATTATTGAGAGTTTATATTTTCATTCATAATTTTCTGTTCTTGACGTATGTTGTTTAGCCACCTGAAAGGTTTCTCATAAAACTCATTGCATCCAGAAGGAATATGTTGTGCTATATTTTGCAGGTCCTTCATTTTCTTTATGTTATTTCGAATGCTACCAGTAATGGATGTCTTCTCGTGAGGTGATTCGGAGGTTCATTGTAGCATTTAAGAGAAAATTAATGTTTGGCTTGTTAATAATATACTTAGACAATTAGAAAGTAATGTTATGTTTCTTCTTACTATCTCGTATGGTAGATGTCGCATGTTGTATGACGACTTTTAAATCTGGTAGCTCAGATGGTCACACACGACACTAAGGTCGTAATTTAGGCCGAAAAGGATATAGGAATAATTTGGACGAATGGAATAATGAAATAAAGGAGGACCACTTCAATAACGAAGAACATATATTTTAAACTCTTTAAATCTTGTAGCTTCTGCCTTGCACTCATATTGTTGAACTTGGATGTGATGAGCCCGTGGTAGAACTTAGATGTGATGAGCACGTGTAATATGCATATGTATGTTAGTACCACAGTTCACTGAACACGAAACTAATAATAATAATAATTAATCGGGTTTGAACCAAACCGACAGGTAATGTGGGCCCTATAAATCGAATTGGGGTCCCGAAGGTGCGTTGACTGTGTATGATTACACTACTTTGATATCAGAGGGTGTCTCCGGCCTCGTCGCGGTGTAGAAGATCTAACCGACACTACGGCTAAACGAAAAGTGAGTAGTCTGACCACGCGGAAAGCATGTAGAAGGGAGGGGAGGACCAAGCCAAGCCAAAGTATCCCGTTATATTTAATGAATGAGGCCAGACTTTTGGACGCCTCACTTGCGTGAAAGACAGAATTATAATATACAATAGTTTCACATATTTGTACAAATAACATTAAAAATATAAATAAGAAGACTCATAATTGCAGTAGATACACCTTTTTATATTGCCAGGGCTACCACTTCTTGAAAGCCAGAATCATCTGAATTCACCTCTTTGATATGGAGACACGTCAATATGTACTTATATTTCCATAAGCTCATAATATTCTTCAACTGTATATATTCTATCGCTCTTGTTTAGGAACCGAAATCCCTGTCACCGGACAGAAATCAATATCTTCGTACTGGGAAGTAGTGAGTTATATGTTTGAACATATCGTTATCAACCATATTATGCAACAACCAAATCAGTGTGATTTTTATTTTGTCCAGGACAATGCCAATACAAATTATTAAATGCTGCACATTTTTCACTTTTGGATTTTATTGAATGTGGCCAACATAAAGTTACAAATTTCATCAGGAGTTCTCTTGGGAATTCCTTTATGGTAAACACACACGGGCGTTCTGTAGATTGTATATACAAAATATGAACATTGACAACTGTCTTAGATGACACACCACTTTAATGGATATGCTAGCCATGTTTTCCAGATAACCAGTACACAGTATTATGGTGTGCTTGGAAATTTCTGGGTCTTTCTGAAGTCTTATTTTCAATGACTTTAATAGCTTAGTATAAAACTTTTGTGCTCTATGTTTGTTAATAAATAATTCAATCATGCTAAAGCGATTTTCTTTTAATTTTGCTGTTTCAATATCTACATGTATAACAAACAAAAATTTTGAACTGGCCTCAAACATAATTAAAGTGCACTGTACTATATAACCTAAATAAGTAATAACTAATTTTACAATCTGGATGCTTTTCAGAAAATAGAGCGTGGATATCGTCTTCCATCAATATAAGGCTGACATGTTTATGCATAATGGACTTTCTTGACGTAAATATGTTGATGAAGTTACTAATTTTCATATAATATTCTACAGGTAATGCATAGAAACTGCTTTCTTTGCCACTCATATCTGGGAGATTTATTTTGAACTAATGTGCGCAATTGTCGGATCCTCTCATTGATAATCTGTTTGTTTACCTACTTCAATTCGTTTTGAATCACGCAAAATATAATATTTAAACTAATTTCTCTTAATTATTACATCATATTTGGATGTACTAGGATCATTTTGAATCTGTTTCTAGGATATACTTCTCTTCGCCTCATGGGATTCTATCAAGCCCAAATAGGCCTATCTTGTTCATCCTTGTTTTCGAAGATACTCGAATGATGTAAGTTTGACATAATCTAGTCTTCTGAGACTTTGTCAAAACATTTCCGTTGACATCTGTAATAGTAGTTAAAGCCAGATAGTGATGACTGTTATATAAACCTAAAATTACACTATATTATTTTGAACCGAAGAAGACGAACAGAATGGCGAAGATTACATAACAGTGCGCTATCCTGATTTTTATGGAAAACAAGATGTAATTCGAACATTTAAGTCACGTAGACTGCAATGTGCAGGACATGTGGCACGAATGGGGAATGAAAGATAGACATTAAAACTATAAGAATACCAGAGGGAAAACGCCCAGTAGGTAGGCTAAGAATGAGGTAGTGGATTAATATTAATCATGATTTGAGGGAGGTAAATTATACCGGGGATGATTGGAAAACGTTGTTCCAGGAAAGGGATGTATGGAGAGCTTATTTTCTAGCGGCCATGAACTTATAGGTTCGATAGTGCCAGTGAGTTAGTTAGTTTAGATAGTTACATAAAAGCAAATATCAAATAACCTATCACAAACATATAATACAATGTCTTTTGTAATCTGTTAAAATATAGGCCTATATATATATATAGTATATATATATATATATATATATATATATATATATAATTTGAGATCTTGTTTTAATTTTCCTAACTTTCATGCTGCTACTTTCATCCCCTTCCTGTTTACTGTCCTTCTACTTTAATTCTCGAATTTTTAGTTTAATATCTTCGATACGTATCTTGATTATTCGCCCTCTTACGACACATCACTTCCTCCTCACTGGATGGCATTTTTGTAAGTTTTACTAATAATAATGTCTTAATCAGAAGCGACGACGAAAAAAAAAAATTGATGCCAATACATGGATTCAGGCCTACCACAACAAAACACCAGGCATACACAATGACAATTATTCTGCGTCTTTCATGAAAGTCAACAATGAGAAAATCAAATTCCGGAGGGAAAATATGTGTCCTTCCAGCACAGTTCATAGAGTTACTCTCCAAATATCCATTGATGCAAAAATAAATAAAATTTTCATGTTTTGTTAGATATTTCCCTTCTGTAATTTGTAGTTCATGCAATATTCACTAATACTAAATAATTAAATATTAGATAAATTAACAGTTATACAGTAGATAAGAAATAAATGGGATTGGAGGATAATATTTACAATTTTTTGAGCGAGGCCATGTTCCTCCGGGTTCGAAAGTGATCCGACTGGGATTCCAATTCCTTTGGATTCTTGCTTCCAAGTTCTTTCTTGTTTTCATAGGATATCCTTAAAGGGGAGTTCGTTGTAAAGGGGGGTGAAAAGTAACTAGTAATATAGGCCTATATATATACAATACAGAGTGGCTGACTTCCTTCTAAAATGTCTATTGTAATAAAAAATAGATCTGATTGTTATAAAACACAGGAATAAAATTCCATAAAGATTGAACTTAAGAATATATCTCATTCATGAAATTTAGAACTCTGCAATTTTCAAACAGAGATATCAACTTTCCATGATACGCAGATATCACTTTTATAGGTACATTTTTGTAATATTATATAATAAATTTGGGGTTTAATATAATTATAATAACTTAAAATGTTCTGTCAATTTATAAAATATTGGGAATTATGTTAAACTATGTGTATTGTAGTATTATGCTTAATATAATTTATATCTTCAAATTTTGACAATTGAGAGGGACGGAATGTAATTTTTACGGGATAGATTTTAATATTTATGAGACAGTATTCAATATTTATCGAATTAAAATTAAGGTGTGGTATTAGGGAGGCGTGAAGTAGAGTTTCTAACTCTCATTATTTCAATTTTGCATTTCATATATTTTATCAATTCCAATTTCTAGTGAATCACAGAACTGGTGCCGTTGCACCAAAATATAGCACGTTCTTATTAAGTTGTCGGCTTTTAATGTAATTCTGTGAACCTGGTGGAATTTTGAAGATGTTATTAACTGAGAGTTTGTTCCAAACGGACGTGCAGTCCATTTTGATCTTTATTTTCAGCAACTGGAACGAGATCATGGCATTTTCAGGTCTTACGTTGAAACCCGACCGGAACCCACAGTGACCCATCATCATGACACAAATTCAGGAATTGGGAGGAATCGTACGAAACCCAGCATCTTGCGCCTTTAGATTAGCATCTGTTTCATTCCAAATCCCGTTTCGATCATTTCTTGCGTGAATTTAGAAAATATTGAAACATTGAAAGCTGTGGAAGTGGGTCTCAACGAATTCTTAGCATCAAAAACCAAAGACTAGTGCCGTCACGGGATAATAAACCTCATGGCTCAAGACTAAATAATCTGAAGGCCTCTACAATATTTATTGTCAGAAAACATCTAATATGTAAAAATGAATGTTTGTTTGTTTGTTGGTTGGTTTGTTTGTTTGTTTGTTTCTACTTTATGCGCGGCCATACCGTTGATCCGACTGTGATGGGACTTTTTGCAAAATGTTCAGGAGATTCCCGGTATGAACATAGGCTATAAGAGAGTTGTGAAACTCAACTCCTATACCGTTAAAATCGCCCTTTGTAGTGGAAAATGTGAAAAAGTACCGTTTTGGACGCTTAAATGGCTTATGCCGCCTGAACCATAACAAATACACAAAATTAATGTACACAGAATTGAATATCTCAAAAGGCTCTATAAGAAAGTCCGCGACATCATATGTTTATCCCTTACGGATAACTCACAATAACCATTTTTGTCTTTCATTGATGCCAAGAAGATCGAGAGAAGTATGTAGATTCCTGTGCAATCATAGCAGCACATGGCGGGTATTCTTTTACGGATAACTCACAATAACGAATTTTGTCTTTTAGCTCATTTATGCCAAGAAGATCGAAATAAGTAGATACCGGGAAATCAGCACGGGGAATCTTAAAATAATTACGATAAACATTTATAATTATTTTTCTTTCTACTTATTCAACTAATCATAATAAGTACATCAATTTTTGTCTTTCAACTCATTTATGCCAAGAAGATCGGGATGAGTAGATTCCCGGACAACGCCGGGTAAACAGCACGGGTATCTAAATACAATTACGATTTAACTTTTTCCTCTCACTTATTCAACCAAACATAAGCACATTAATTTTCATATATTTAGGCTTAGCCGGGTATTAGCTAGTTCCAAATAAAATTTTGTTTAAAAAAGAACAGTGGGCCATATCTGTAAATTGTATATTTAAATTGATCCCGATTAAAGTTAACTGTTCTTACATATCCATTAACACAATTGATTCATACCTAGTAACATAATTCATTAGAACAAATATGTTGAGCTTATACCCATGTTTATCGTATCAGCATACATTTGTATTCTAATTATGTTTATCAAATTGCTATGATATAAGGATTATCTGGAAAAAATATTGGAATTACAATCATTGACGAAATGTAATTGTGAAATTACTGATACAGTTTACCAATATCAAACACTTTTAATTAATTCCATATTCACTGCAATCAGATAATCCTGATTAAATACTAATAGCAATTATTGCGCCTGATTGCACAGCAGAAATTATCCGTAACATCTGCAAGTTACCATAATAATAAAACTGGTAGTTAAATGTAAAAATATGTATTATAATTGTATAAGGTGTCATTAGATAGATTCCCGTCCGCTTCACTCGGGATATGGGTGCTCCCCTAGTGATAAGTTTCTTAACTACGCGAATTTTGTTATGCTTATTTCCTGATAGATATCAGCGAGTGATATGTGGTTAGTACACCGTCTCGGGGAGGCATCTAGTAGGAAATCAAGATATTACTTTTAATGGAAGCAGGTCGTTTAAATTTTGCTCAGATGTTTTTTTATTCAGGCTTGAGATTCTCTTACGAGTCTGAAAATCTTCAGAATCGGAACCCATGGCTTAAGGCCCATCCCGATGGACTTGTCAATTGGATGTTTCCATCCTACAAAACCATTGAGCCCTTGGAACTAGAGGCAAGGAACATAACCACTAGACCACCGCGGCTGAACTTCACCATTTAATTCACGTGCATTATATAATTACGTTAATAAACTTTAAACTACAGGGTGTAATTAAATTCTTGCTACAGACTTTGAGGACGTGTAGTGGAAAACAAGAAGGTTTCGTTTATCGTAGAAACTCATGTCCGGAAACGTTTACCGTTTTCCCGCTACACGCAAAATAACACAACACACGTTGTTCTCTAGAACGCCTGCTGCTTGTCGTCTGGATCCACTTGGCAAAAAGGCTCGATGTGACAACCACCGACGTCAACACACCGTGCCATGTTCTGGTACACAGGATCATCAATTCTTGATCCCGCAGCATCCGCTACAGCCATAACCCGTACCAGTAGGTCTTCCAGTGGTTTATCTGAAACCCGAAATTAAAAAACGCTCTTCCATTTCTGTGCGGTCCAGTACTGTTAAAAAACTTGCATCAGAAATTAAATGTCTCTAATATAACGAAATAAATATATATTTCGTACACCAGCAAAATTGGACCATTATTCGATTTCTGAGGAATCCGCTTATTTTACGTAGTTCTGCGTGACGGACTTTTACATCTATACAGTTTGTATGTGATCACTAATTAAATGGACGTTAACATTTTCCAGTAAATTGTTTTTACTATTTCAGGTTAGGTCCATGATTGAGGGAAGTAGATTATACACACGATGATTGGAAAACATTAGCTCAGGATAGGGATGTAAGGAGAGTTTATATCCGCGCAGCCATGAACCTATGGGTTCGATAGTGCCAGTGAGTTAGTTTAGTTTTAGTTATTTCAGGTCATGTGATACACGTATACTCAAATTACGTTAGATTTTCTCCTTAACTAATGGGTCACAGTGATACAGTTGATGTTAGTAGTATGTGAGATGAGTTATGGCAACATTCTACTAGCAGCCTTCAAGGTGTGTCCAACCAGCGGCCCGCGAGCCGCTTGTGGCCCTCGATCCCATCGCATGCGGCCCGCAGTGATATTTGCTCTATGACATCGCATTCGGCCCGAAATAATATTTGTAAGTTGTAGTCTAATATAATGTATGAAATAAGTAATTCTATTTGGTATAAGATAAACTCGAAAGAGCAAGACTTTTTCTGTTTCCAACACATGTGTTTGCGAAAGTTCATCTTGCTCATCCTCTTACTCAAAGCATGGATAAATCACAGTTATTTGTATTTATGATTCTACCTACCACGCATCGCTTTGAAGTCTTCGTGCATTGTTGGCCGCGCGGTTACTATTTTCAAAGGCGAATATGTGCCAGATGTTTTATTATCGTTACATTTTGTACATTTCAAGTTAGTTTCCAGTTACAGTCGCAATATCAGTGTAGGTGTGAGATTTGAATAATATAATTAATTCTGTGAGTTTTATAAGTGTTAATTATGGCGTATAAATATATAGCGGCAAGAATAGGAAGGTTTCAGACTAGGTAGATCATTTCAAATAAAGTGAACAAATCAGTACTTTTCCACTGAATCAAACAAGAAAGCGGCGTGTTCATTTGCAGTGAAACACGAAACATGCGTCTGTATATGATACATTTGAGGGTCAATTTCGTGAAGACTAGGTATCGGAATTTAAAATTAAACTTTTGGGACAGAAGTTAATTTAATAATGTGTCAAGGAGAATGTTAAAAGTTTCAATCTGTTTTCTTCCACTTTCTCCATTAAAGTAGATGAGGTCCCCGAGGATATGCAAATGGAGTGCGTTGGTTTTCAATGTGTGTCAGACCTAAGAAATAAGTTTAACTATATCCACTTACTGCAATTCGATCGCGACTACTTTTCAGAGAAAAAATATCCGGGCATTAAGACATGCACTTCATTTCTCATCACTTTCCGGTAGCACATACAGTAGATATGCGAACAAGTGTTCTCCAGGATAAAACATGGAACGTGCGGAACGAGAACGCAAATCACCGTCAGTTATCTGGAGAGTTCGCTCCGAGTTGCAGCAGCATCAATCAAACTATATATTGGATGCCTTGTTCGTGAAAAGCAGTGCCACGTGTCACATTGACAGGTAAAAAAAAATTTAATATAATAATTTTATTTAAATTTTAACTAAAATTTATATGAAACATCCAAGGGTTAATAATACTTTATTTATATTGTTCAATTTAGATTTTAGAATTAGATTATACATATATATATATATATATATATATTATATATATATATATATATATATATATATAGATATTATAAATATATTTTTGACATTTGACAATGAAGGCAGATATGATATGAAAAGAAAAATGAATGCTTGAGTCGGGATTTGAACTCGAGTCTTTAAAGTCTGTACCTTTAGCGCTCTAACCAACTGAGCTACCCAAGAATTCCAAGACAAACATACAATTTTCTTATACATGTAGTATTCTCAATTCACACAAGAGGTAGCGGAAAGATCTTCCGACTGCCATCTAGCGGCTAACATAACAGTTAAGAAAATTATTAATTTAATTTAAAAAATAACTTAAATAATATATGATTAATATTTTAATAAAAATAACATATCAAATATTAGCTATTTTATATTTTAATTAATTCATTTATTTTAGATCCTATTTAATACTGTAAAAAATCGGATCATGTGGCCGCAAACTAATTCACCTTAACGACGGTGGCTCTTTTCCAAAAAAGGTTGGACACGCCTGATCTAAAGTAATCCATTAGTTGAATACTAATCTTGTTCGCGGGTGGTGACCGGTAGTTCAAGTGTGCTGTGATTGGTCATAATAATGAGTGATCTGATTGGCCAATATACGTGCTTGGCAGCCTTCTTGACTGAGCTTTCGGCCTGGTCCACCAGTGAAAGTGCTTTTTCAGCATTTTAATTAAATTTCGCGTGCTTTGCGGCATCAAGTTTGGGCAGTGTTATTTTGTGTCAGTGTTAACCTTACTATTGGTGGCAAGTAAGTACAGTGAATATAGTGTAGTGTGCGAACTGAGTCACACCTAGTATGGCATCTATGCCAGATCTGAACGGGTCAATGCACGTAGAGTATGAAGAATTCGGACCTCTCACTCTCTGGAAGGATACTGACCAAAAATTTGAGAAATTCATAGTGCCATGTAAATTTGAACCCAGTGAAGAACTGAATACAATTCTTCGCCATATAGGGGTACATTTGTTAACATTGTTAACTACTTTAATACCTACGGAGACTTTGAGAGGTCCGATTCAGCTAGGGATATTACTTCCCAATGTTTGGATCGACTTAACCACGTTGTCTTTCAACATGAACCGGGGGCTTGCGTTCTTTGCAAATCTTCTAAGTGAGTTGAGAGCTAGTGCTTTAGAGATACAGACGACGTGCTTTCTCTCACAACAACCAACTGGATCCAAATCAATTCAGAAGTAAGTGACGAACCTATAGAAGACGTTACAAAATAACCTACTCAAGAAATCAAAGAAAAAACCCGAGGAAAAGAAGAAAAAAGATCATAGAAACCAAAAACCTAAAACATGTGAGTTTAACTTTAGGTTTCTAGGTCCAAGTCGATACAAGCAATCGGAGGAGGCCCCAGCTGAAGTTCCAACAGTTGCCACTAATAATATATTTTCGGTTGTTTCAGAACCTTCCACTTCAACTGCTGGAGCGTCTTCAACGATAGTGCCATCTCCAATGGATGAAAGTATGGCAATGACTGCAACAGCGAACACACTTTCTTGTGGCCCTGGTCCTACGGGACAAAGACCTCCGCCAATTACTGTAATTGGCCATGGGGATTTGTTCCTTATGAAAAGGAAACTCAGAACACCTCTTAATGAATCGTTCAGAGTAGTTAACACACATGAAGGATTGCGATGTTACGCAACCTCCGTGGAGGATTTTTATAAGCTTAAGGAGTATTTTAGTTCCTTGAAAAGGAATACTATACTTATGAACTGAAAAAAGATCTTCCGTTGAAGGTGGTTTTAAAGAGGCTACCTTCAAGTACTCCAGTTAATGAAATTCGAGAGGGAATCCTTTCATTAGGATATCCTCTCAAATCCATTAAACAAATTGTAAAAGCTGAAAATAATGTAACTATACCTCTACCAATCTGGATACTTGAGCTGGAAAATTCTACTCCAGCTCTTTAAATTTACGACCTGAACATCTCATTTACACTATTGTTGCCATTGAACCTTACAGGCCAAGGTCTGGGCTTAAGCAATGTTTTAGGGGCCAGTCCTTTAACCATACCTACCCCGGATGTAATCGGACTCCATGTTGTGTAGTCTGTGCCGAGGCTAACAATCATAAAGATTTTGCTATTAAAGCCGAAGCACAACGCAATAAAAATTTGCTTAAATGTGCAAATTGCGGGGAGTCTGGTCATCCAGCTTCCTTTCGGGGCTACCCTGCTTTTCAGGCAGCCCAAGAAACTTATATAAAACAACCAAACCTGTACCTGCTCCTATTGAACCTAAATCCCAACCCCGTACCTTCACATATGTGACGGTAAATCCAAATATCTCTTTTCCCGATGCCTTAAAACTGGCACTTCTTTACAAAACCAAAAAGTAAACAGCAATGTTAAAGCTCAGGGCCAGCTAACGAGTACTTTCTCTTTGAGCGATACTGCTGAGGCAATGCTCCGGGACATCCAGCCTTTGTTGGCTGGTTTTTCTAGTTCTCTGGAGCGTTTCCTCTTTATGAATCGCATATTTAATCTATGCCTTGCGTAGATTAAATTTCACTCATGGTCTACCAAGTAAATTGTGCGAGGTTCATTCGCCTAATATAATGGGGCTCGTTCTGTACTGTCTGGCTTTCGGTCTCTCTGCTTGCCAACAGTGCAGTTTCTGACGCCCTACTTTAGTGCGACAATATCCACAATTTATTCTCAACTATTGACACGTTCGGTGAAAACATCTGGCCGCCACATGGCTAAGGATAAAGTTCCACAACCCAATCACGATAGCCATAAAGATATTTAGCTGCCAAGTAAAAGCATTTTAACCCGTCAGCGTGGAGCGACGTGACGTGTACGCAAGTTGAATTCTTCACCCAATGCGGAACGACGTGACATGTACGCTAGTTACACGCACTGCTCTAAACTGTAATTATGTCCTTTGTGTTTACATTAACTATTTACCGTGTATACAAATTTTATGTAGAGACTTCAAAGTTTCTATTAGTGCATATATTAACTGATTACGGCCCTGAGTAACAATTTAAAATAATTTTATATTTGCATTTATTCTTGCGGCCTCTGACATTTTTCTTAAATTTATAACTTGATAAAGGATTTCTTATAAAACTAAATTCGCCTTTTTTTGTAGATTAGCTTGTCTATCAAATTGAATCTATTTTCAAATCTCTTCATTTTTAATAATAATGTCGCAAAATTCAGTATAAATAAAGACCAACAAAGTTATTTCCGATTTACGCTACAGTACAGGACCACAACAGTAAATTTCAGATATATATATATTTCAAATGACGATATCCTTACATTATGGAAAGGTAGTTAGTCTACAATTCAGTCAGTATCTAAAGGAAAGTGGTCCACTACAGACCTTAGAAGGTTCTTGGGATATTAGGAGGTTAAGGCTCCCACTTTTCTAAAGTATCGGTACTTGATGTAAGCCGAGTACTTATTTCTGTCTGACGGCCCATAACAAGCATCTGGTACTCATTTCAGTTAGAGGCTGAGTCAACCCCGGGTTCACAGTGCCGCCTGAAGGTTTGATTCAGTTTAAAAATCCTGATCCACCGGGACTCAAACCCTCGATCTTCCGGCTTGTAGCATGTTAATCTTTTAAGTTCACACCTCCGGTGAAACTATTATAGTCATATTTCATCAACTGGTTTCAGTTTGGAAACCAGAAGAAAGGCACTGAAATTTAGGGTTGATGAAGGTCTTTTAGTACAACAGGTCTGATGTGTAGAAAGACCATTTTTTGAAGGCACACGACCTAAAATAATGTTTTAAAAGTGTTAGAAAGATACATTTGGAGAAGGCTGCCCCCCCCTACAAGAAAGAAGGTCAGCGCATAGAAGCAATGTGTTTGTAATAAACATGAACAAAGTAAACACAAGGGGAAAAAAATACACTTATTGTTGCCCGAGTGTCAAACAGCTGGTTTACATTTTGAAGATTTATCACACCAATTTTTGAAGTTCATTTTTTTAAGACCCTTCTCTTTGTGTAAATATTTCGTTTTGTTGTTAGGTAAAGCCGGTTCTCTGAATTCTTCAAAGAATCCCTAGTGCAATACACTGTGTCACTTATGTGAGAAATTTACAAAAAGGACCTATTTCAACTGTGGCACAACAACCATAAATGTCTGCAAAAAATGCAGAGATGTTATGTGAGAACCGTAACAAAATTTAATTAATTAAATATTATATTAAGGGTTCACCATAAAGGAATTGCAAAAACATTTAAATTACTGAAGATATATCAATTTAAATGCGTTATTGGAATACTGGCACTGAACGGCTGAGTTTAAATACCGGTGAACTTCCTCCCACATCAGAGTATTCCCGGCCATTTAAATCCATCCGCTCTGAAGGGTTAAGCTACAGAACATCACGCTGGACGGTGCCAAGTCATCGGCAACAAGAGGAAGAAGACGTGAGGCGATATCATGAAAAAAAAAACAGTCCAGCAAAGAATTTCCCTCTCTTTAGTTAGGTTCATCATTTAAACATAAACAGTAATAACTGCATGCGTAAGAACTTAGAAGAAAGAGAGAGCAAATAGGAAGCAGAAAGTCTGGCAAGGGTACGAACGTTTCAGATTGGCAGAAACGCATCTTCCATTAAATAATTCATTTACTTTAGTAAAAGACAAAGTGAATAATATGACAGTATTTAAACTTGAAAACTTTGGTCTGGCCTTACTATTTTATTTCTATTTAAACTGGGAGGGAACATTGCCTTAGCTCTGCAACCTGAAAGTTTTATTGCGTTTCCCAACGTTATTAATTGAAAGTTATAACCGAAATTAACCGGATATTATAATCTCGGTGAATTTATAAGAATTATTTATATTTAGAAAGGGCCTAGATGAAGTAAATCAACGGGTTATTATAAAAGAGTTGTGTTTAGAATCAAATTAAAGGAAATTATCTCAAGTAAATTAATTCCATAATTAATTTTGATTATTATGAGATTTTATTAAATTATTCATATCATGTATAAATGTATTAGATAAATAAATTGTAGTATTAAGAAATTTCCTCAAGTGGTCAGAACACCTTGATTACACTGGGGAACAAAAAAATATTTTTTTCTTGGTGCCTGAAATTTTTCACCTGATTCTGGGTATTTCGGCACTGCTGATTCCAAAAATGTCATCCATTTTGTTGCAGCAGCTCTAGTTTGCAAGATATTGATGATACTGCTCTTATGTACCACCATTGTAAATCGATTGTTTGCATAATACTAATTGATTTAATCCAAGTTATATTCATGTTGTTGTTGCCGTTTGCATATGTAATTTTACTAATTTGACAATTGTTTATCCTTTTTCTAAACTGACATGGCTTCAACACGAAGAAAATGTGTGAATAATCCTGATGTGTTTTGTTTCATCTGTGGGGAGTACACATTCACTCAACAAAGAAAACCTATAACTGACTTTGTAAGAAGAGCTTATTTGGCCTATTTCAAAGTACAACTGGGAGATCAAGATAAGCCTTGGGCACCTCACATTGTATGTAAAACGTGCACAGAGCATCTACGACAATGGACAATGGGAAACGGAAATGCTTGAAATTTGGGGAACCAATGATCTGGCGAGAACAAATTAACCATAGTGATGACTGCTATTTTTGTTCAGTCAATGTAAAGGGCATCAATAGCAAAAACCGGAATAGATGGGTATATCCCAATCTACGCTCCGCAAGACGCCCTGTTCCACATTCAGAGGAGATACCTGTTCCAATTTTTACCAGTCTTCCAGAGTCACCAGAAGAAGAGGATGATTCAACTGAAAGCTATTCTGAGGGAAATGACAGCGATTTCCCAGGACCTTCATCAGTTTCATCCGGTTTTAGTCAAGCGGAACTGAACGACCTCATAAGGGATCTAAGTCTTCCAAAGAAGTCATCTGAGTTGTTAGCTTCCAGGCTGGCAGAGAAACAATGTCTGTTACCGGGAACAAAGGTCACAGTCTATCGCAAAAGAGAAACAGACTTCCTGCCATTCTTCACAGTAGAAAATCAATTTGTTTTTTGTATGAATGTTGAAGGACTGTTAATGAAGCTGGGTGTAAGAAAATACACACCAAGTGAATGGCGGTTATTTATAGATAGCTCCAAACGCAGCCTAAAATGTGTTCTTTTGCATAATGGGAACATATACAGGTCAATCCAATTGGTCACTCAGTTTCTATGCGTGAAAATCAACATACAATAGCTACAGTGCTAGAGAAGATCTCTTACCGTGATCACCAATGGGTAATGTGTGTCGATCTCAAGATGGTGAATTTTCTTCTAGGACAACAAGGTGGGTACACCAAATACCCATGCTTTATATGTTTATGGGACTCTAGAGCCAAAGATCAACATTGGGTGAGAAGGCATTGGCCTCTTAGAGAAAGCATGACCGTTGGAGAAAAAAACATCGTTGCAGAACCTTTGGTTGACAGAAACAACATCATCTTGCCACCACTGCATATTAAACTTGGTTTAATGAAACAGTTCATCAAGGCGTTGAATAGAGATGGAACATGTTTTGGCTACATATGTACAAAATTTCCTGCACTGAGTAAGGAAAAAATAAAAGCAGGTATATTGGATGGACCACAAATCCGCCAACTTATTAATGACCATCAATTTCAAGACTCAATGAATGATACTGAAGCAGCCGCATGGTCTTCGTTCTGTATGGTAGTGAAGAATTTCCTTGGAAACTATAAGTCTCCTAATAGTGATGAACTAGTGGAGAATATGCTCACTGCTTTTTGTGCACTAGGTTGTAACATGAGCATCAAATTACACTACCTACACAGTCATTTGGATCGATTTCCAGACAATCTTGGAGATGTAAGTGAGGAACAGGGTGAGCGTTTTCACCAGGAATTAAGTACAATGGAAGAAAGGTATCGTGGACGGTGGGATATACATATGATGGCGGACTACTGTTGGAGCATCCACCGAGAATGTCCAAGATCATTGCATCGGAGGAAATCACAGAAACGGGGATTCTGCGACCTGATGGAGGAAAATTAATGATTCTAACGAGACTAATGTGTAAATAAATTATGGTAGTTATATAGATACAGTTGTTTCATGAAAAAGAAAGTATTTGTTCTTTTGTATTTAATTGTATGCGAGTAATATAGTTGTATATGTGGACCAGTATTTTTGAACTGGTATATAATTTGAATAAACTCTATCTCAAAAACTAGAGCTGATAGGACGAAACTGAAATCATCTTTGGAATCAGTGACCCAAATATACCCATAAATAGGTGAAAACATTAAGGCACCAAAATCACTGTTCCCCAGTGTTATTATTCATGCAAAATGAATTGGATTTCAAGTGGTCAGAGATAAGTTGGAAGGAAGAAAAGGAGATTAGTCTAAAGCAATTATTAAGAGATCAGATAAGGAGAGAGACACATTTACGAGAATAAAGGGCACAGGTTAGTTCAAGTTGGGAATAAGAAATTGTTTCTGGAATTATTAACATCAATTTGAAATTTAGATAAGAAATTTCTGCTAGTGGCGAGACTTTAGAAAGTTCTCGAAGAAAGGTGTGTCTTCCCAAACCATTCAACCCACAATATTTCAATTGATTAATAAGAAATGATTACTGAGATTATATATATATATATATATATATATATATATGACGTACAAGAAATTCACATCTCACCAAAGAAATTCCTGTGGTGGAGAATTTTTTTTTCGAGGTCACGGGATGTATTATCAACCAGCGATAATTCTACTTCTTCTCTACAAGATGGCAACACTATAGTGGAAGATAAGTCTTAAAATATTTCCTTCCAAGCGCTCCCTTTCCTCTCGCTAAACCCAACGCACACCCTTCTAAGCACGTGGAGAAAAAATGTTGACAGAGTTGCAGTCTTTTCTAGTATACAAACAAATATTGACATACACTGAGGAAATATACTTAAAAGAGAAAAACTGATAACCTCGCAAAATGTCAGTGCCAGTCACCAATTAGGGTTTGTCGGCATGTCGACTTTGTTCAATGATCTCTCCATTAGGGATGGATTGGGTAAATATATTTATGACAGCTTGGAAGAAAATATTTTAAGAGTTATTTTTAATCGCGAGTCCCAGCCTAACTAAAATCTTTACCATCTAGAATCGGTAAAAAATTAGAACCTTTTCATGAAGTGAAATATTGTCGAACTTAGTTATTTTTATATAGATTTAGTGAACAACTCAGCATCGATAACTAAACACTAGCCGACTATTAACAATATTAGTTGAATAACAGGACTCAGTCAGTGTTAAATTGAATAAACGGGGGGAAACTAGTGTTTACGACATACTTTATTACACTACTATTGTAATAATTTTAATTCACTCGCGTCTTTAAAATAAAGTTATCTAAAATTCATAAACGTATTTTCTGTCTGTTATTGTATCCTACCAGGGACCGTCCACAAGAAACCATAAGAACATCCTCATGCCTAATCCCATTAAACCAAATTACTGAGCTAACGGAATAATAAACTCAGGCACCAAAATCTTCGTCCCAATAATAATTCCAAATTGGCACTTCTTTTGTTCTCCTACGATGTTATATAGTTTGTTATGGGTTTTCCTCCTGTTCCGACACATCAAGTACCGCACTCATGACTCATACCGTATTTTTTGTTGAGTTCATGGCCGCTTGGAGGTAGTACAACCCTCTCATTGACCTCTATTCTGTCCCCTTACGTTGTTACTGGGGCTCGGAGTCATGAGGAAGCACATTGGTTCTCCCATTATATCCCCAGATCCACATTTTTCAGCATCTTGGGTCGCCTAACCTAACATGAGATGAACTGAAGGGTGATATGAAATGAATAAATGAAAAATAAAATGACATGAAGAGAGGAGTTGGGATGAATTTCGGGAACGGGAATATCCCGCGAAAACCCCGTAAATTCCTGATATGCCCCACAAACAATACTCCTTTTGAACCGCCGGGCCGGGATTCCAATCGTGGGAGTCGCGCGCGTTATTTACGCGTCAGCCGAAACGGTTTTTGGCAGTCCTAACTCCAATAGACTTCCCTTCACACCATTTACATTTATCTGTGCCATGCTACATGGGGCCAACCTGACATCTCTCTCACTCACTGCCACTCTCGCCCTCTCACTCAATCATCTCCTCCCTTTCCCTCTATATAACATACATATTTGAATTATAAAGCATAAATGGACACTTAACATGACTATAGCTTGGCAGGGAACAAAATGCATTTCTAATATATTCTTGCCTTGGTTGTACATCTCACTATCCAGACTGGTATTCTCCCCTCTCCCTCTTTTTCAAGCGATCAGTTTCAGCACCCATGTTGCCTGAACTGCAGCTGATGTTACCATCCAAAAAGTGCTACATAATAACCAATAACATCCATGTTTATGTAATTTAACTTTTCCCAAGGCTTTCAGGTAGGGGGCATTACGTCATGGGGACTGCAATTTGTTCGCTGCCAAGCTATAGTATTTCTTAAACAATTAACCCTTAAATCGGCAATCTGTCCTATAAGAAGCATTAATTTATTCCATATTTTAAATAAAACAATACAAAACGAACGAGTATAAGTTACATACGTGTTGTCGAATTAAACAAATACAGTAATAACATGTGTCCAGTGCTGTGGTTTCGAAGTAAAATCTTTGCTAATTAGGCAGCGGGCACGGGTTCGAGCCCTGGTCGAGCCAGGTTTCCGAGGTATAGTTCTTTTCGTTTTTTTTCCCTTCAGTTTTAACAACAAATGTCGCGAAATTTATAAAGACCCAACTGGTCCGTGAATCTCATCTTGTCATCATAATCACCATCAATAACATATTCGCCTTCTTTAGTATGAATGGCCACTGAATGATTGTAACATATCTTAGATGTTCGCCATTTTCCCTTGAAGTGGCCCTGTCATTGATATGATCACTCATATTCCAGTGCTCCCCTCCCATTTCCTTTTTTCTGAAAGACAGTATGTGTTGTCATCAAGTGTTTAAATCCTCTCCCTTACAAGATCGTGTTTCTGTAAAGCCCGGGTTGCCTGGGAGTATCTAAAAGTTAACCTAACCATAAGTGAGAGGTTCAATTAAGCTAACTATAGAGTACACTTGTATGATTTTGTTTTCACTGCGGTCTGACACATTTAATAACTGACACGCTAAATTATCACTTTCATGCTTATCACCAACTCACATCACACCTCTGTCATGGAAATATAAACATATTAATCACCATTCTATTTTTCGAAATTAACAGGGCTAAAAGGCATTGGCCATTCGAACCCGTGTGTGAATTATATAATATTTATACTCATTCTGAAGGTGACGACGTGTGCCGCCCCCCACCACCGCCGCATTCCAGTTCATAATACCCCGGTTGTTAGTCTCTTTCACCACGTTAGGGGTAAACACTCATTTCTTACATAAAACTAATGAAAATAAGTTAGCAGAGTAAGGGTAAACTAGGAAACACTATCACTTTTTTATAATATGGGGAAAACATACTTTTTGTGTTTCATTTTACCATCTCTCTTTTTCCTAGACTATATCTCAATTTTTTTTTAGCTATTACAACATAAAACACCTCCCCCAAGGCGTTGCCAGCATGTCAACTTTCCACATTCTCCGACTGTATCAAATATAATTTTGACAGTGGTAAAGCCAAAACGCAAGCAATTTGATATCGAAGAGTTTGTGGTATAACAAAACCTTTTGTACTTGGTGGGAATAGGTCAGGTTTTCTGTGATGTAATAATAGAGCTTAGTGCTATTCGTACGGCAGTTGTTGCTGATTGGTGTGTAGAAGAAGTACACCCCGGCCACAGTATACATGTAACTAATATCCGTTTACAACACGTTGACATCGAATAATTGGCATTAGAAGTTGAAGTATTATTTGCCAGACCGCAGTTACACAATGCCATGTAAGTCTGTAAATTTACATTGAGCTTCACTTCCTCATCAGTCCTGTTTTTGCAGTGTATCCACTGATCCATCCGAATTCACGCAAGAAAATACCTGCAATTTTTTTTTTTTTTTTCCAAGTAAGGCGTATCATTCTAAGAAAAACTATAAGGAACCCGGTATTTCACATTTATTTGTTCCCACTGGCTCCTGTGAATTTAACAAGCACTGTAAAGGAATCAGGAATTCAGAATAAAATTTAATTTATGTCCAAACTAAAATGTTTAGCGTTTAACACCCATTACAAACCCACCCACCAGTGAAAAACACTAATGGCCCAACTGAAACGAATTCCTGAATATCTGCAATATTCATAATTTCGGATGTAACAAAAAAACAAGACAACTGAAAACGCAAAGTACAAAAAACATTTAAAAATCGTTTCCACTTGACTAGAATATTTAGTTTATATGCTAAATGGAGTTGGCTTTTAATTTTACTTTCAGTAATTTTATATTCAATTAATCGTTCAGGTAGAAGTTTGTCAGGTCCACGTAGAAGAACGTGGCACAGCGAAAGAACAGGGCACAATGCGATGTAACCTTTTGAAACCCATCAAGTGAGTTGCACGTTGAGGGCAAGAGAAAGAATTTTAGGGGGGGGGGGTGGAATGGGGTTAAAACGAGAAACGGGCGGCTCCCAATTAAGCGATAACCAGCGAATCAGACCAAACAGATATTTTTTGCTGTAAATAAAGGTCCTGTATCCTAGTTGTAGCTTTTCAAACATAGCAATATGTTATGTTGTAGTGTGCCATTTACTTAATTTAAAATAGAACCACCATTCATTCTGCATGCCATCCTTTTCCATTTCTAGTTTGATATTTGTATCATTACTTATTTTTTCTTTGTTAATTTATTTTCTTTTCTCATTTTACGGAGTTTTTATTTTATCTTTAATTACTTCTCTTCGTTCTGCTGTTTGTGTTCAGTTAATCATTTTTAGCGGATACCGAACCGAATTGTAACTATTGAAAAAAAATATGACAAATAAATGAAGTTCTTTTATCTTCATCTATTATACTTACTAAGCACCAAGAATGACCGTGAGAAAACAATTTTAAGTATGCCTATGTTTTTTTGTGCGCGTGTGTGTTTTGTTGTGCATATGCATGTTTGTGTGTTTTATTTGTGCTGTGTTTGTGTTTGGAATTGTGGGTTTTTGTGTACGTTTGGTGTTTTTGTGTTGTCTTTTGCGCGTTTGTGTCGTTTTGCGTGTGTGCTTTTTTTTGTATGTGTGTCCATGCTGTAGCAATAATTTTTTTAACCCAACAGGGGCATATGACAATTAAAATAAGTAAGATCGATTTTGTTAAACCGGTAAATTCAGACCATTAGGGATGTGAGTTAGCAAGTAGCGAAATTTTAAAATTTGCCCTATCTGCTCCATTTTTTCGATTTTTTTAACGAAACTCTGTATATATGGTATTGAAATAAAATAATAGGAACATTCCTCTAAAATCGGCAGAATCCGGCTGTTGGAGTTTGTATTCTCTGCCTCAGTATTGAACTTGACAAATTATATTTGAAGAGAAAAATTATACGCTCAGACCGGGACTTGAACCCGGGACACCTTGGTTCTCCTAGACCACGTGGCCTACCAACTGAGCTACCCTGATCAAGTACCCGATCTAAACGCAAATTCTTTCTCTATATACATTATAATTCCCATCCACCAAATGCTGTGAAGCCATGCTTCTATCTTGCAAATGGCGGCTTCCTTTATTAAGAAGACATATTTGGGAATTATACATTACAGCCAGTACGGCTTTTTCCAAGTTTCTTAATAAAGGAGCCGCCATTTGGCAGATAGAAGCATGGCTTCACAGCATTTGGTGGATGGGAATTACTATGTTATATAGAGAAAGATTTTGCGTTTTTTAACGGTACTATGCTCAGGTAGCTCATTTTGGTCAGAGCACTTGGTCTATAGAACCAAGGGTCGCCGGGTTCAAGTCCCGGTCTGAGGCTATAATTTTTCTCTTCAAATAGGATTTTATCCATCATTGAGATTGTACGAAATCAATAATAAAAACTTGGAAAAAGCCGTACTGGCTGTAATGTATAATTCCCCAATATGTTCTTCTTAATAAAGGAGGCCGAAGCATTTGCAAGATAGAAGCAATGGCTTCACAGCATTTGGTGGATGGGAATTATAATGTCTATAGAGAAAGATTTTCGTTTAGATCGGTACTTGCTATCAGGTATCTCAGTTGGTCGAGCACTTGGTCTAGAGAACCAAGTGGCCCGGGTTCTAGTCCCGGTTCTGAGCATATAATTTTTCTCTTCAAATATGGATTTACTCCATCCTTGAGATTGTATCGAAATCAATAATACAAACTTGACCAATTATATTTGTTATGTTAATTCGGTTAGTTTACGCATGTCCTACTACTGACAGAACTTTGATCTATTTAGTAACTTTTTGGCCCTTTTCTTCTTATAATTTTCCTTACTTATTGCTCTTATTAGTCATTCCCTTAGTAATCTTTAAGTTGTTTCCATAAATATTTTACTTTTTCGCATGTTTTATCTTGTGTCTCTATTTCTGTTTTTGTTGAACTTTTTTATTTATTTACTTATTTTTCCAGTTTATTTATGTTTAACTGTGCTCTCCTCTCTCTCTCTCTCTCTCTCTCTCTCTCTCTCATCTCATTACATAATTGTCTTTTCTTAAGAACTATAATTTTGAGGTAGAAACTTCTATTTTTATTTCTACAGTGGATGAAATTGGTATAAAGCCACTTGTTAAAAGGGTTAACACAAGTTTATTTACTCTTTCTTTGGCATTTTTCTATATTAACTTAGGAGGTGATTGAGTATAAAACACACACAAATAATGTCAAAATTAATTATCCATTTCCGTCCAAAAAAGTACATGAAAACTGAAATCATTCTCACATATGGGTGGAAATTAGTATAAAGGCACTTTGTGTATTTTAAATTTTAAAAATTGCCCTAGCTGCTCCAATTTTCGATTTTTTTTAACGAAACTCTGTATATGGTATTGAAATAAAATAATAGGAACATTCCTCTAAAATCGAGAGAATCCCGGCTGTTGGCAGTTTGTATTATCTGCCTCAGTATTGAACTTGACAAATTATATTTGTTATGTAATTTCGGTTAGTTTTACGCAGGTCGCTACGTGACAGACTTTGGCTATATTTAGTTAAAAAATTTTTTTTTGCCCTTTTCTTTCTTCTTTAAATTTCCTTATTTTATTGCTCTTATTATTCATTCCTTTAGTAATCTTTAGTTGTTCCATAAATAATTTTACTTTCGCATGTTTTTTATCTTGTGTCTCTATTTCTGTTTTTGGTTGAAACTTTTTTATTTATTACTTATTTTCCAGTTTATTTATGTTTTCTGTTCCTCTCTTCTTCATCCCTCTCTCTCTTCTCTCACTCCTCTCTCCATCCTCCATCTTCTCTCTCTCTCATCTCTCTCCCTCTCAATCGTCCTCATCTCGTTCTCTCGTCCTGCCTCTCTCTCACCCTGCCTCACTCTCTCTTCCTCCTCTCTCTCACTCTCTCTCTCTCTCTCTCTCTCTCTCTCTCATCTTTACATAATTGTCTTTTCTTAAGAACTATAATTTTGAGGTAGAAAATCTATTTTTATTTCTACAGTGGAGGAAATTGGTATAAAGCCACTTGTTAAAAGGGTTAACACAAGTTTATTTACTCTTTCTTTGGCATTTTTCTATATTAACTTAGGAGGTGATTGAGTATAAAACACACACAAATAATGTCAAAATTAATTATCCATTTCCGTCCAAAAAAGTACATGAAAACTGAAATCATTCTCACATATGGGTGGAAATTAGTATAAAGGCACTTTGTGTATTTCACAGATTAAACCAAAAAGACTGAGCGCAAAATTTACAACAAAGTTCTAAAATTTAGTTGAACCTCCATTGTTGTTAATTACTTGGAAGATTCTCTTTGGCATTGACTTGATGAGGGTGTTTATTTCTTCCACTGAGATTGAAGCCCACTCTTCCTGAATAATGTTTTGCTGCTCAGTCACTGTCCCAAACTGCCGTCCATTGCGATACACACGCCTTGCCAGGATCCCCCATAAGTTCTCAATCGGGTTTAAATCAGGACTTCTGACCGGCCACGTCAAAAGTGGTATTTCTTTCTTCCTGAACCACTCCTTTGATCTGGCAGTCACGTGAATGGAAGCATTATCTGGCTGAAAAATTAGATCTTCGCCAAATTCCTCATACATTCCTATCAATTAGGACTCCAGAAGCTCCTCAGTGTAGGACTCAGAATTCATTTTGGTGCGTATCCATGCTATTTTTGATCTTCCTTTAAAGCAGAATGCTGCCCAAATCATTACGCCTCCACCACCGAAGTTTCTACTCATTCTAACTTGCTCTTCAGTACGGAGGTCGTTCCAGTAATACTGAAGGCAATTAGGCCCGTCCAGATTAAACTTCTTCTCATCATTGAACATTACTTTATTCCATTCTGAGGTCCAGGACATGTATTCTTCAGTAAAAGTCATTCTAGCTTTGTTATGTGCATTGTTCAGAGGTAGTTTACTAAGACTTTTTTTTTTAATTTTAGGTTCTTGTCCTCTGACAGAATTTGTCTTACTCGTCTGGCTGTTACTGGTAACTTCAAATCAGCCTGGATTTGAGAAGAAAACATACTCTTACCTTTTGCTTTACGTAAAATGAGACGTTTAGTGCGCTCAGACAATTTTCTTGTCCGTCCATATTTCCTGTTTTTCCATATTGTGAGCCCAGTTTGACAAAATTATCAATGACACATCTTGAAGCCCCAATTTCGTAGGTATTTAGCCCATCTCCTTGAAGGCACTAACTCTTGATTTCTCTTCATTTGATAGAGGCTTTCCACGTGGCATTGTACGTACTGCTGACTTGTAACTGATGAACGATGCTCACAGACACGTCGTCTCCATGTAATTGCAGTGTTTTATTTACATTTATGTCTCTGTAAGAGCCAGAAGTTTACCTGGCTTTATACCGATTTCCACCCCTAGGACAGCGTTTTCTTAGATTTTACGTATTATTTACATATATAATAAATACAAAATGAGGAGACCTGTATGAAATTATGTCCAAGATAATTACATGTAATCTATGACACACATACGGTATTTGCATAAATATTTCAGGTTGTTTTACTACTAAAAGTTAGTGGCTTTATACCAATTTCTTCCACTGTACTGAACACGGTGACAGCAACAGCTAAAGAAACAATTTAATAAAATAGAACTGTACTGTATACATTGCATTTGTACTAACAGGTATAAGCCTACGTTAAATATGGAAGCACTGTGGGTTGAGGATAATTCTTTTTACTTTAAATGATGCGCGTTTCGAATCTTTATAGTTTAAAATTGTTTTTTTGTGATTGTAAAACTCATTACATAAAAACAAGAAGAATCATATCGTTCTTGGTAGAACCGACATAGAGCTTCCGTAAAGTCTTGCTTCGAATCCTGATCGAAGTAGATGAAATTCTGTGGCCGAGGAAAATGCTATGACGCTGCTATTTTTAGACTGGAAGATTAAATCCGTTGACAAAAAAAAAATGTTAACAACTTTTAGAATTTCGTCGTGTAAGAATTCATCGTATTTTCCTCATATAGTGATTACGTAGATAAAAAAATGCGAAGTTGACCCTTTAAAACGGACCCTATTTTAACTCAGTATGAACACTCGATTCAAGAATGACCATAGAATCATATCTTCATTAGACAAATCACAGAAACATGTTACCCAAGTTATCAAATACTTCATTATTATCATTAGATTCTTCGATATAAGCATCTGCCTATAAATAACGAACTAACTAACTGGTGCTATTGTACCATGGCCATGCGGACACATGCTCTCCATACATCCCTATCCTATCTACCAGTAATTCCCCGTATAATTCATCTCTCACAAATCATGCTTTATATTAGGCCTACTTTCCCACCTCCATTTGACTTATATACTGGACGCTTTCTCCCTGAATTTCTTACAAGAATATTATTCATGTTGTTTTAATTCCCCATTTGTGCCACATATCGCAATGTATGAGACCTAACTCTTCTTATACTGGTGATTTCCACTAAATTAAATTTAGCTGTTATTTGTTTTATCTATTAAACTCTCTATTCGTCTCTCTTTGCTTCACAATGTCTTCTAAGTGTCTTATTCGAATATGCTCGTAACATTCTTCTCTTTTGCTAAAACAACATTTTTGGTCTAGTGTAACAACATATTAAAATCCAAATAATTACTTAGGTATGTAAATGACAAGCGCGTTAAATGAACTGATTCTGAAATGTTTGCTTTTGTTTTTCCTATTATATTATTACAATGCTGATATGGTGTTTTCGTGTGATGTGTGACATTTATTTTTGTTTATTCTGAAATTAAGATTCTCTAGTTTGAAATATACGTTTATTGTTGTAGTAAGATAATTATTGTAATTGCATATTAATGCTAATTTTAAAATTAAAATAATATGAGCCGAGTTGTAATAACAATAATACATAATCAATTTCACTTGCAGCGCTAAAAAAGTTCCCAATGCTTGTTTCATAATGCGACCTGCCAGGTTAACAGCTTGTAGATAGGCTTAAATATGAACTTTATAGTCTACAAGCTGTGTAAATTTTGTCGTATCATCAGTGATCCTCCAGATATACAAACTTTGAAGTAATTAGTTTATGCTATCTAATTAACCTTTGGTAAATAATGATTGACATCTACCTGGTGTGCTACTCTAATACGGACTGAAGTAATGTTTGTTGTTATAAATAATGTGTTCTCGTGTATTTTATGTTCATAGCTACTGTATGTCATAACAACTTTGTTATTGAATTCATGCTTTAGAGGATAGAATTAATAATACGCCTGAAGGACGTGGTTTGAATCGCATTTCTGACATATTTTCAATGAATCTAACACACTAACGGGTCACAGACGGCATTGACTTGGTAGCAAGAACTGCAAGTAAGTTTAAGTAGATACTATAGGGTTTCCAGTATAAAACCGGACACTCTGCGGCTGGCAGAGTGAAATGGAGGAGAGAGCGCAGCCTGACGGGTGAAACCCCGTGAGGCGTGTCCGGTTTTATATTGGAAGCCCTGTATCAGACATAGAGAGAGTTAGCGCTGAAGCTGGTATAAAAATGACCCCAAGAAAAGACAATTAATTACCAACAATACGGATGTAGGCCCTATAGCTACACCGATTAAATAAAAACCTTAAACGCGTTTGCAGACATTATATTCCCCCCACCACCAGCAGCCGCCGGAATAGGACAAGTCAATGTCACTCTCCTCTCCCTTTACACTACGTCACTCACTCACTCCCTTTTCAGATCGCTGTCTAAACTCACATCCAGGGAATGCAAACAGTGGGAGACGTACGGTAAAATAGTGATTGATTAATTACAGTGATGGCGGGGGACACTCTTATTGCCAAGTACTCCGAGCAATGCCCAGACCAAAGTTTTTATTTAATCGGTCTAGCTATACCAATGGACGTCAGCGTTAGAACGTGTATCAGATAATATACGAGTATATACCTGAGTCAGAATTAATGTTCCACAAGAACATCGAGATGGAAATCAAAAGAAAAATCGGTCAGGCGTAGAAACAATTCTAGGGTCTGAAAAGCATATCCTGATCGGTGCATCTCAGAACTACATCAAGTTAATGTACACAGAATTGAATTTCTCAAAAAATGTACAAAAAATCCCGCGACAGTATATGTCTCTATATTTTACGGATAACTCACAATAACCATTTTTGTTTTTCAACTCATTGGTGCCAAAAA
The DNA here is from genome assembly GCA_030220185.1 of Diploptera punctata. Classification (NCBI taxonomy): domain Eukaryota; kingdom Metazoa; phylum Arthropoda; class Insecta; order Blattodea; family Blaberidae; genus Diploptera; species Diploptera punctata. The sequence goes on along the minus strand of JASPKZ010001618.1, from coordinate 2,125,289 downwards.
AATATTTGGTTGAGTAGATTCCCGTGCAACGCCGGATTCTCTATCACAAGAGCAGGGGGACATCGCTCGCAATGCGTTAACGCTACAGCGGCCCCAATTTTTATTTAATCGAAATCAAAATTGGCATGTTATATTAATTAAAAACGTCGAGAAAAGTATATTCCCGAGCAACACCGGATAATCAGCTAGTCACTCAAAAATATGATACGTTAAAAACTGAAATCGCAGGTTTCAGCGTATCGAAAATTTTAAAATTGTTGTTCTAACTTATAGTAAAATATATATATATATATATTTCTTTTTAATTTCATTGTATAATTTATTTATATCCATTGGCTGGTATACTGTTAACAATATTTTACAAAAAAAGAACCTCAAACACAAAGAAAATTAGAAGTATGTGGAAATAATAGGCCTATATGGGGGTATTTAAACAAGGAAATTCAAATTCGTATCTCGCTTTCAATATCGGCCGCTTTCAGTCGAAGTAAGAAATGGTGTTGTCAATGACGCGAGGGAGTTTTCTGCTATTTTGAATTTATGAAGACTTGTGATATTGTGACGACTTTTGATGTCCCAACTCCTTTCAAAAAACGTTAAGCTGAAAATATATAAAACTATTATTCTACCAGTTATATTATATGGGTGCGAAACATGGACTCTTACTTTAAGGGAGGAAAGGAGATTACGAGTATTTGAGAATAAAGTTCTTAGGAAAATTTTTGGACCAAAGAGAGATGAACAGACAGGTGAATGGAGAAGACTACATAACAATGAACTACATGGTCTTTATAGGAAGCCAGATATAATAAGAACAGTTAAGTCCCGTAGACTGCGATGGGCAGAACATGTTGCGCGTATGGGGAATGAAAGACGTGCATGGAAACTTCTTGTAGGAAAGCCAAAAGGAAAACGCCCAGTTGGTAGACCAAGAATGAGGTGGGAGAACAACATTAACTATGATTTGAGGGAAGTAGATTATACAGGAAATGATTGGAAAGCATTAGCTCAGGATAGGGATGTATGGAGAGCTTATGTCCGCGCGGCCATGAACCTACGGGTTCGATAGTGCCAGTGAGTATGTGATATTGTGACATTCATTTTGCACAGAATTGTGATAACCGGGAAAGCGGTATAGAATTCCTTCAGGGACAGACGTACCGGTAAGTGTTTCGCTGGTTCTGTGATTTTTTGTTTGTGAATTCGGTAACATGATTATTCACATTTCGTTTATGTATCGTTTTACATTGGTTTAAGAAATAAGTTACTGTCTTTTCGGCGTATTGTGTTGCTTTTCTTGGTTAAGATATCTGCCTGTTCGTTTGAATAGATCAATAATTAAGAAATCTTAGTTTTAATGTTTGAACAATCTTTGTTTTTCTCCCTGCATACTAAAACTTGAGCCGTTGATTTAACTGGGAGATTTCATATTTTCCAATGTTTGTCACTGTTGGTTGAAAGGTTAAAAATACATTGCACCAGATGGCATGTTTATCTCTATTAACGAATTCCGAAGGAATTAAGTTATTGAGTAAGTTCTCATGAAAATAAAATTTTAAACAATATTTCAGATCTCCACTGAATTTATCTAATAGACACAAAATGACTATTACTAAAATTATTGTACGGGTATATTCTGTTAACATTCTTTCGACGGCAAATTAAAAAAAAACCTAAGGATTGAGCTTCGTTAACCAGCAAAATCGTGTCACTTCATATGAACATTTGAAAATCTCTCTTGCGCTCACAATTTTCAAGTTTTCGCAACTCCATCCCTATAACACGAGGCAAGCAATTATTAAAAGAATACTATGAAACAATCTGGAATTTAATTTATACCAAATCAAATGACGCCTTCCATACCAAAATGTTCATCCCCAACATACCTTATAGACTCTCTCTATCTCTATGGCTAACTAACTACACAACCACACAATTTCTCACCAACCATGGACTATTTAAATCCTACCTACACAAAATGAACAAAACTGCTTCAACTGCCCAGAAAAATCACTGCAGACGGCCCACCATCTGATGACTGAATGCAACATATTCTCCAGAGATCGACCAGCTATACTACAAATTGCTACTCTCTCCGCCAAATATTCTGAAGTTCCACTTTAACACAGTCAACGTTGCAGAATTTCTTACGAGGATCTTCCGTCAACTACAAGAACAACTAGAACAATAATAATTGAACAATTGTAAAACTGTAAATATACCGTGATATACCATTGGTGAAAGCATATATGTAAATAAAAAAAATAAAAAAAACGAAACACAGTATATGCTATTCACAAATAACGAAGAAACTTATTGAAGAAAATAAAGAAGCTTATTTGAACTATTTACATAATGAAAGTACGGAAAACAGAATTGAAAATAAAAATAAATGTGCCATTGTTAAGAGAGAAACTTGGAGGCTACATAGGCAAAGTTGGGATAAATATATTTCTGATATGGAAAACGATCTTCATGGTAGACAAAATTATGTTTATAAAATCTTAAGAGAGATAAATAAAGATGAAAAGGATAAACTTAATTTTAATCCAATTCATGAAAAAAATTGGCTACAATACTATAAAGAATTATGAAGCCATAATGACAAAGAAGAAAGTAACATATTAATAATGGAAAGTGATTTAAGTGTTGATTCCATAACAATAGAAGAATTTACTGAAACAATAAAGAGCTTCAAAAACAAAAAAAATCACCTGGAATTGATAGAATCAATATCGAACTTATTAAATGCGGATCTCAAGCTCTTATACATAGGATATTAAACTTCATAAATATCTGTCGGCAATATGGCTGTGTACCTGAAGATTGGAGTGAGCTATTGTTATCCCTATATATAAAAAAGGTGACAGACATAACCCAAATAACTATAGAGGTATAAGCCTTTTGGGAACATACAGAAAAATCTATGCTAAAATATTATCTAGAAGAATCGGAAAGATAAGTAATGAAATTATTTCAAATGAACAACATGGGTTCAGAAAAAGCCGCTCTACAATTGACTGTATCTTTTCACTCCAACAGTTGATAGAAAAAAGAAGAAAATTTAATCTTGAGACACACATACTGTTTATCGACTATGAGAAGGCTTTTGATAGAATTGTGCGCTCTAAATTATGGGATATACTAAATAATAAAGGATATCCACCTCATCTAATTAAAGCTATAAAAAGTTTATACGAAAATACAAAAATTTGTATAGATAAAGGAAATAGTCCTGGAAAAACTTGCATAGAAATCAATATGGACTTCGACAAGGTTGCCCTCTTTCGCCAATACTTTTCAATATATATTTAGATGATATCTTTAGTACATGGACAACTTCTTTAGATGAAAATTTTATGATAAACGGTACGATAATGAACTGTATTTTATTCGCAGATGACCAGATCATTGTAGCTTCCTCAGAAAATCAACTACAAAGATCAGTTTATAAATTATGGAAACTAATAAACGATTATAATTTGAATATATCAACAGAGAAAACAAAGTCAATGGCATTTATTGGAACTCAGCATAAAAGGACAAAAATTGTAATTGGAGCAAACATAATTGAACAAGTAGCTTGTTTCAATTATCTGGGATGCATGACATCGTACCAGCAAAATTTGGGCATGGAGAAGAAATTAGGGAAATTTCGACAGATATGTGGTTCAATAAGAAGATATTTGAGAAATAAGACCACAAAGGAAACTCAATTAAAATTTTACAAAACAGTAGCCGTTCCAACATTAACATACGGGTCTGAGACTTGGCCTTTAACGATCTCTGATAAAAATAAAATTATTGAGACAATAGAAATGAGATTTCTTAGATCAGTTGCAGGTGTATCTCTAAGAGATCAAAGGAGAAGTCAAGATATCAGAGATGAACTACAAATCTATAATATAAACGAGAAAATACACACAAATAAATGTAATTGGTTTGAACATATACAAAGAATGCCAAATAATCGTTTATCAAAACAGCTGCTTCATTATAGGCCTCTAGGCCGAAGAAATGTAGGAAGACCAAAACGTCGTTGGAAGGACGACCTGCGCCTGCGGCATGTAGTGCGCCGGGGAGCGGAACGGGCTAACAGGCCCATACCTTGAAGATGATAACGATGATGATGAGAAATAACGAGGCAGGTATTCTCCAGAAATCAGCGAAATCTGAATATTAGAAATGAGAGTTTACCTGAGACCGGAATTTAAAATATCGTTCTGGCAGCCGCCATGTTCGCTTTGTCGGAATATCTGTAAACCATAAAATTTAATTAAGCCTTATATTGGCAATGTATTCTGTAAGATACGTTGGTTTAATTAATTTAATATTCTTAATAAAGCAATGTAAAAGTTAATCAGTTTAAATTATTTATAAATATTGTCAAATTATCCTGCAATATGCAATATTTAATAATTTACCGTTATGCTTGGTTTATTTTCACTGCATCCGACACATTTACATAACTGGCATAAGAAATTAAATTATTTTTTTTAGGTTTAACATAAGAAATATATAATCCGTTAACTTGCAAAATCGGACCATAAATTCTTTTTCGGAGGAATTTACTTATTTTACGCAGTAGTTGTTTGATGGACATTTTTTGTTATTACACGCTTTATATTAGCTTGACCTGTATCTATTTATCTATCTATCTATCTATCTATCTATCTATCTATCTATCTATCTATCTATATCTATCTATCTATCTATCTATCTATCTATCTATCTATCTATCTATCTATCTATCTATCTATCTATCTATCTATCTATCTATCTATCTATCTATCTATTATCTATCTATCTATCTATCTATCTATCTATCTATCTATCTATCTATCTATCTATCTATCTATCTATCTATCTATCTATCTATCTATCTATCTATCTATCTATCTATCTATCTATCTATCTATGTAACTGAATCTTTCAACGCGATTTTCACCCACTTAAAATAATTGGATCGACTTGAAATTTTGTATACTTGTAAAAGACCCGTGGCAATACAATAATTTCATATTTCTTTTCTAAAATCCTGGCCAGAATCATCAGAAAATCAAAAAACGTGTCTTTGTATTTATGTAACGGAATCTTTGAACACGATTTTCACCCACTTAGAAACATTGGATCGACTTGAAACTTTGTATACTTGTAAAGAACCCATGACACTACAATAATTTCATATTTTGTTTCTAAAATCCTGGCCAGAATCATCAGAAAATCAAAAATATGGAAACTGGTGTAATAGGTTGCGGACTTGTCGACTTTTTAGTCGATCGTTGTAAGAGCTCAGTTGGTAGAGCGGTGAATTAGTGGTAGGTATATAGTTTCAGTAATACGTAGGTCGCAGGTTCGAATCCGGCTAGCGAGAATTTTTTTTAGAAGAGTAATACTTTTAGCTCATACTACAATAGTATCGAATTTAAAGATATTTACATTTTTATCTTATTCTGTAAAATATTAAAACTAAAAAATAAAAAATAAATAATAGTTTTAAAAAACTAAAAGAACACTCTTTAAAACCGAATTAAAAAATGAAAAATAATTTTAATTTCCAACACGCTTGGGATAAATAATTTTACCATCAAAAGCGTGGGGTGCTTTATATCAATTAATATATTTGATAATAAACAGATATTGGTAAAAGTAAAGTCTCTAAAAAGAAAATGTAAAAATCATAAAAAGCACCCCACGCTTTTCATGGTAAAATTATTTATCCCAAGCGTGTTGGAAATTAAAATTATTTTTCATTTTTTAATTCGGTTTTAAAGCGTGTTCTTTTAGTTTTTTAAAACTATTATTTATTTTCTGATATTATTGTTTTCTTTACAGTGATATTATATAAAACTGTAATACTTCGCTGCAATTACTATGTTCTGGCTTCGTTGAACTTGTATTAGAATATCAGAGAGAAAAGAATTTGCACTTAAACATGCCCTCACTATGAAGTTAAATTAATTATCTTGGTAAGAAAGAGAAGCTTGCAGTTCAATATCCAATCTCCTCTTTTTAAAGTTAAAACTTCATCTCCTATAAAATATTATAACTTAAACATTAAAGAGCTTGTAAAGCAGCAAATATCAGTTTAACTTAATTTCATACTTAGCTGCATTTCCAAGGGAAGGCCTAAGCTTCTTCATGATTAAGCTGCATTTCATGGCATGTATTAAGTCAAAAGACATTTTTATTGACCTGATTAATACAAAAAGGCAGCGATTCGAAGCATGCAGGCCGTAAAGCTGTTCTTGAAGTCTCCAATTGTTTTGATCTCTCTAAAATTCAGAAAGACTCCAGACTTGATTTCTTAGTTGTAATGATTTTTGAAAAACTTCTATGCAGTTCTAAAATATGCTTCAGGGGATCTGGGAAGATGATTCTCGGGATTTTAATAGTTGATTTCTGGAGCCCCAAATTCACATATTTGTTTTCATAGTTTGTACGGTAAGTCGTTTCGTATATTTTTACTTATGTATTTAATTAGCTATATGTTTTTGCATTATAAAGTCCCCCCTCTCCTTCTCTCTGTCTCTCTCTCTCTCTCTCTCTCTCTCTCTCTCTATCTATCTATCTATCTATCTATCTATCTATCTATCTATCTATCTCTCAAAAAGCATGATGCATCTGATATTAGTCAGAAAGTTCTAAAACAGTGTAATAGACTTGAGTGAATCGTTGAAGATATTTTCTAACCCAATTAATTAGTTAATTTCGAAGTTCTTTCGGAAAGCTATAGGTTAGTTTTTTTTCCCCATTGACCTTTTCAGCCATTAAGTGGAGAAATTATAAGAGAATCTATCTATACTAAATGGCGCTTACAGGGCTAGAAGGTACTTGGCCTATCAGGTAGACACGTTCTCACGTTCACATGTGTAATTTGCATAAACGACTATCATAAAATAAGGATGATATGTAGACAGCAGTCGAGTTCTTCAACAGTTAATAATCAGTTTTTTCAACCTACATCCTGTACTTATTGTAGCTGCCAAAATTAACAAGCTACTGAATGGGCACTGGTCCTATATTGACCTAAATTCCCTGAAAAAATTTCTTTATCCAAGTGGATTAGAAACAGCGCATTATCCGTTACTCTGCGCCACGGGAAGTGGAAACGTTTTATTTTATTTTTGTGTTTAATGGATTTTTTAGAGCAAAGTAATAAGTGATATGCTTGGGGAACCAAATTTCAGATTTCTTTATATGATTTTGAAATTTAGTTTTAAAAAAGCTTCATGATACGACGGGTGGTAGAATTTCCTTGGCTTCGGCTAGTTTTGATATTGTTTTTTGTTTATATGATTTATCAAGTAAATAAAATGGTTAAATACATCTTTACTCGGGTCGGGAAATTTTCGTAGGTGAGAGTTTTTCCGGGTTTTTCCTCATCTATAAGACAAATGTCAGGAAACTTCAAGTCCCAAATAGTCCCCGAACAACATCTGGTCATCATATCATAATACACTGCTCAAAACAATTAGAGGAACACTTGTAATAAATTGAATAAGTAATTGTTTTTTAAAGCTGTGATGCTGAAAGTTGGACAATATGTAAATTGAATTATTAATTTTATCATTGGATACAAATTTTAAAGATCCATGGCCTAAATACAGAGAAATTACCTCAAATAACAAATATAGAGAATTTTTTTTATTTTGGAAGGCACTGGCCACTTCTAATTGGTAAGCTTCCTGATGTTGCTATAGTGACGAATGTTGATTATTGCCTTGTTTATTGAAGTCTCTGACAAAATGAGGCATTTAAATGAGTTTGAAGTGTATCATGCTCTACATCTTTTACGACAAGGTCAATCTCTGCGACAAGTGGCTAGAGAGCTTGGGGTTTCTCCTTCCGTGGTGTCCAGGTTACGCAACAGGCACAGAGAGACAGGTCAGTATTGTAGAAGACGTGGCCAGGGCCGTAAATTTAAAACAAGCCCCCAGGATGACAGATACGTTGTTCTTTCTGCTCTTCGACAGCGTACAAAAACTGCAAAAGACCTGCAGAATGACCTTCATATGGCTTCCGGAATCCGGGTTTCAGACCAAACCATAAGGAATAGATTAAGGAAAGAGAATATTCGTCCAAAAAGGCCCGTTAAAAAACCACGCTTAACAAATGGGCATAAGGCAGCAAGACGTACGTATGCTGAAAACCATGGTGATTGGAACCTGAACCAGTGGGAGTCTGTGCTCTTCTCGGACGAATCCAGGTATCGTCTTACACGTTGTGATGGTCGATTGAGGGTGTGGGGACGGCCAGGAGAAAGATTTTCTGCAGAGGCTGTACAGGAAATTGATAGATTCGGAGGAGGTTCCATAATGGTGTGGGCCGGAGTTATGTACAACAATCGTACGGACCTTGTACTTGTTCCCCAGCGACTGAATGCTGTCCGGTATATCGAGCACGTTCTGGAAGAGCATGTAGTACCTGCTGCCATTGGAGTAGGCCCTGGATTTCTGTTTATGCAGGATAATGCCAGGGCACATTCTGCGGCTGTCACCAGGGATTTCCTGAGGAGGAATGAAATTGAGGTAATGGAGTGGCCAGCGGTCAGCCCAGACCTCAACCCTATTGAACACTTGTGGGATCTTCTAGACAGGAAGGTCAGGAACCGACATCAAGCTCCACAAACTCTGCAGCAACTTGGAGATGCTCTGAAGGAGGAATGGGAGAATATCCCGCAAGAGGAAATCCAGAATCTTATTGGGAGCATGCCACGAAGGTGCCAAAGTGTCATCGAATGTCGTGGAGGCCATACACGATACTAACTCTATATAACGAGTGTTTAACTTTGAAAAATAAGCACAAGATTCAATTGCTTACATAGCGGAATTATTTGAAAAGTTAATTGTCAGCGTTATTCATTTGTTTTTACTGACATGAGCAATAAATAAATAAATAAATAACCACAAATAATGTACTTTATTAATTTCATGTTTGTACCTTTATCCAATGAAAAAATATTTGCATATTTCATAGTGTTCCTCTAATTGTTTTGAGCAGTGTATATATATATATATATATATATATATATATATAGTATGAAAAACTCTATGTTGCAACAACCCTAGAAGACTTTTCCAAGTCTCACATCCATATATGTTATTTACAGAGATGGGCGATGAATGAATGGCGTGATTTCTCATTAATGTTCCTTTTGTTTCAGAGGTTGCCTTGGCATTGAGGTGATCACACATTCGGAGAAGCCGTCCATGTTTATGTGGTAAAAAAATGTACGTTTGTGATCCAGAGTTAAAATTATCTACCGTGGCTCGAGTGGTATGGGGCACGTAAATGTTTCTACAAACGGAGAGGTTATACTAAGGAAAAGAAAAAAAAAACAAAAGATATTTCTTGAAAATTTAAGACCTCGATAAGTGTAAAATTAACAGTTCTGTGTGACATTGTTTTAGGGAAGACACTCTTTTATACTTAAACTCAGTCGAGTGATAAATGATGTCATATAAGCTACATACTTAACAGTCGAAGAATCGACTGTATATGTCAACCACGGCCATGTAGCCCGGAATCTCTTAATATTATGATTATCGGACGTAAGGGCCTGCCGTTCAACTAGTATCGCATCTACTTTCTGAGTAAGTTGGTCAAGCTTATACGAATAATAGTCGGTACTGCATTCATTTTAACACTTCATAACTGACGTTTATATATATATATATATATATATATCTGTGTGTGTGTGCCTTTGTATGTATTTTCCCCCTACAGAACTCTTCACTGAAATAGTTATAGCCTATTAGTTATGCATGTAGCGCTAAGTTAAATAGGTATTATAATTTAGAGATCGTTAAAACATGCGTTGATTCTCTTTTCCCATTTTCCATTTCCATGCAAGCAGTTCATTTCTTCCAAATGCCTTATTTTCCGGCTTCCAAATTCCTTATTTTCCGGCTTCCAGAATATATTTCCAACTATGCTTAGGTCGTCCCAATCTCTTTCTTCCTGGTGAAATTGAAAGAACTTCTTTAGCCATCTTGTGCTGTCCATCTGAAATTTGTGTCCATACCACATGAACTATCACTTCTGAATAAAATTAATGGAATGATGTTTCTATCTCTTCCCACAACTAATTAACTGACTGAAACTATCGAACCCGGAGGTCCGTAGCCGCGCTCCCCATACACCCTATCCCGAGCTAATGTTTTCCATTCGTCCCCTCTATAATTTAATCATGGTTAAAGCTATTCTCCCACCTCATTCTTGGCGACCTACTGGCGCTTAATCTCTGGTTTTCTTGCAAGAGTTTCCATGTCCCTCTTCCTTTTCTTATTCATTCAATGTAACGTCATCATCACAGTCTACGAGAGTAACTTTTCTTATTACATCTGGTTTCCATACATATCATGTTACTCATATTAAGTAGTCTTCTCTGTCTTTGTTTGTCAAAAAAATTGTTCTTAGCAACATTATTCTGAAATAAAACTCTCCCTTAAAGTAAGAGTCCTTGTTTGGCATCTATAAATATACTGGCTTGGAAAAAAGGAACCACTCTTTTTATTTGTAAGTTTGATGTTTTATATAATCTTGTTTTTCTACAACATCTTCATAAAATTCCATCTAGGCTGCCCGAAGATTCTTTCTTAATCTCTGTTTTTACACTCCATACCACAGTTCCATGTACTGAAATACTTTGGAGAATACTACCATTTATGAATGTTTGTGTTTTTCTGCATTTTTTACCCATACGTAAATAAGTATAATTACTGAAATAGGCCAGTGAATGTAACATTAAATTGTGGTGTGCACTGTATTGAAAGTTTGTGGCGAAAATACTCTTGTTCTGAAGTTGTATTCATCTCTGTGCAAGTTTGAATGCAAATATGTAAGCCTGGGGCTATGCATCTCAAGAGAGACTCCCTCTATCTCTGAATATTAAGCAATCAAATTATCGATACTCATCGATACAACAAAATTCACAATACCTGGATTCAGTACAATCCATATTTCCTGCAGCAGTCCCTAGAGAAAACTGTCGAGAGAGTACAGTCACTGCCATGAAGAAGTAAACTCGAATATAAATATTTTCAATAGAGCAGTTCTTTCTATCTTCAGAATTTTCACAAGGAGACCAAGCGAACATTGCATACAGACTAGGGAGTTTATTTTTTAATCACGTTTTTGTGAGAATGGGATCAACTTACCTCAAATTAATGTTGAGTTATTTTTGGTCCGGAAAACACAATATAAATTCCAACACTAGATTATTAAAAGAATTAGAAAATAGGAAATAACTCACCATTTGGGGAAAAAAATCTATATTCTGAAGAACAAAAATAGAGTAATAAGTTTTGAAATTCATGCTGAACGTGACCTAGTTTGGAGGTTCTTCGTCCAACTTGAGGTATGATGTTCCCTCCCATTCTCACAAAAACTTGATTATAAAGAACCTCAAAATGTTACTTCCTAAAATAAACCATTAGTTTCTCTTTTATTTACATACAAGAGGTCTATTTTAGCGAATTCCAAACGAGTGAAGGTATTGAGGTTCTTCTTATTTAAAAAAAAATACAGATATTCATCGATCGTATCTAATAGGCACCGAAATTGACCACGACCAAAATATATACATGACCACATATATAGGCTTACATATGTATGTGTGTCCATTAATGCTCTTGTGGCCGTTATTTTTGTTTAGTGGAAACTAAACTTGGTATATAGCAAACACTTAAAAGGAAGGTCTAGTTCATTAACCAGGAAAATCAGACTATTAGGCGTAGGAGTTCACCTGAAACGTAAATAAAAAAATCGCTCTAGCGTTCAAAATTTTTGATGTTTCACAACGTAATTCAATACCTTAAAATAAACCGATTGTGATTTTCTGCAAACATCAGCGAAATCCTGCCATTAGAAGTGGGTTTTTTTCCAAAAACTCTAAATTAAAAAAAATGTACTCTAGCGACCGCCATGTTTCGTTCGTCGCGATGTAATACCATACATTTTAACTAACCCTTAAATAGGCAATATATGCTGTAAGATACATTAGTTTAATTTATTAAAAACTTTTAATAAAATAATGGAAAATGAATCGGTAGATATTATTTAAATAGTATATGTCAAATTATACAATAACATGTAAACAGGTAATAACTAATACTTAGGGCCTATGCATGGATTATTTTCAATGCTGTCTGACACTTTTAAATCTGTATCAGAAATTGAGTTTTTACAATGTAACAAAAGATTATACATACATAGGCCTATATATTTTTTTCCGTAAACCAGCAAAATAAGACCATAAATATGACTTGCTGGAGAATTCACTTACAACATATCTTGCGTGACGAACTTGATTATTTATATTTTCATAATTTCATAGTCAGAAGAAAACAATTAGGTCTCATATATTTTTTATGAGTATTTAACTCATGCCACAAATGCTAGTCAATGACCAATCACGTTCCAATGAATCTTGTTTTACATCCAATGACAGTCGTGTTTTCACCTCGCTCTTTATCGATTTCTCTCATTATCAGCTCCTGCTTTTGTGATAAAGAAAAATCCTCCTTTTTTAATGTTCTGAATAGGTCAAAGCATTATTTTTCTCCATCAAATACATTGAATATAGCAAATAATGAAAAGATTTCTTGATTTTACTGAGTTGTTTACTAAAAAAATAAGTGAATAACCCGTAATGTTGATTATGATATATAGTTTGATGTGTTTCATTATTTCTCCACGTGGGTGCACTCTTACAATATTGCGATCTTATTTGGCAATAAATAATATGATCAAGCAGCAGTGAATGAACATAACATCACATTTCTGATTTGTTTTCAAACATCGCCGTTTACATTAAATATATAAATGTTTTAAAATAACTATAGTTAAACAATGATTTGTGAGTAAACAGCTTAATTTTATTCGTTAAATAGTCCTAACAAATACCAGTCTTGATTTCCAAATTCTCTAGATAAATTGGAAATCACTCGTGGCATTACTTATGAAAAATATTTCGGTTAATTCAGCGCAAATGACTACTTATCGTATTAAAAACACACACACACACACACACCACACACACACACACACACACATACAGAACGGATGAATTATTGTTGTACAATGTGATTAACAAGCTGAGGAATATAGATATATTAGATAAACTTCCTGTTTGAAGATGTGAGATATTCGATGATGGTGGCTGACCAGATCTGTTGCTCCATCATGAAGGCAGATAATAATAATAATAATAATAATAATAATAATAATAATAATAATAATTATATAATTATTTTATTTAAAATGGCAGAGTAAAGCTCATAAGTCGTTATCTTCCACTCAACCAGCACAAATAGATATAAAAGAACAGATTTATAATAAAATAATAGTATACACAATATATAATTAATAGTATATTTAAAAACGACATTAAAAATGTAATGTAGAATATTCATAGAGATACATAATTTTTTAGGATAAACAACAACAATAATAATAATAATAATAATAATAATAATAATAATAATAATAATGTTTCGGGTATCGCCTAAGTTACTACGGCTAGAGTTTCCTGAGTATTGGTTTCAAATAATAACTTTTAGTCCCTCTTTATTTGTTTCACACTAATATATTTTTTAAATGTTAAATTACTACTCTTCGTTGAGTGTTTGGCTTTAAGACTTGCATTAATAGTTATCCTGTTCATACGTGTAGGGACAATGAGTTCAACGCACCTCTGGCTTCCAGTTCACTACACGAGTCGACTTCCAGACCACTATTGACTAACGACCGACTCGCATCCATTTATACAGGGCTTCCAATATAAAACCGGACACGCCTCACGGGGTTTCACCCGTCAGGCTGCGCTCTCTCCTCGTCCGCATTTCACTCTGCCAGCCGCAGAGTGTCCGGTTTTATACTGGAAAACCTATATAAGCGAGGCTCGATCTATCTGAAAACACATCCTAATTCTTTCTCTCGGTTAAAAAGTCAGATGATTCTTCTAGAAAGCGATGTGACAAACACACAGCGGGAATTTGCGACTCATGAATCCCATATCTTATAAGGCAACTCTGCTGCTGCAACCTACGAAAATTCATATTTGCCAAAGAGGACGTCTTATTGCTCCCTTCTCAGGGCTCATCTTCCTGGAATTCCCCTCTATACCGACAGTCGATCCAAATGAATCCCTCTAGGACGACGTTGGATTCGGTAGATCTCGTAGTTGATCCACTGCACCACTCGGTATGGACCGTCCTAGTAACCCTGCAACATCGTCCAGGTCAGGCGGTATATGTGTGTAGTGTGATTATCAACGCTCTAACAGCTGCAATTTTATTTTTTCGGAACGAAACTTGGCATATAGCAATCAATTAATAAAACAAAATCTACTTCCTTAACCAGTAACATCGAACAGTTAGGAGCGGTAGTTCACCTGAAGTGAAAATTTCTTTAGTGACCACCTAGTTTGTTTTCTTCGATGATACTCTTCTTCTTCTTCCTTCCAAGTATTAGGCCAAGGCCTGTTACGATCCTATAGAAAAATTTCCCTCCAGCGTTTCATAGGACGGCCCAGTGATCTTCGTCCTCTTGATATATAATTATAAACAGCTTTGGGGATCCGATTTGAACTCATTCTTTCTAGATGGTGTTTCCAGTTTAGTTGGTACTGTTTAATATATTCCAAAATTGGCGTAGTCTTCAATTCTTTTAAGATATCGGTATTCATTTTCCGATCCCATTTGGTGTAACCCGCTGTTCTGCGCATGAATCTCATTTCACAAGCCATTATTCTGCTTTCATGTTGTCTTTTTAGTGTTTCGATGATACTATACGTTTTAATGAACAAAAGAGAGATACAATCTGTAAACCAGCAAAATTTGACTTACTGAAGATTTTTTTTAGTTTAGCAGTTACTCTGTGACGTAGGCCTACTTTTCTTTAGTCCAATGTGGTATTTCAGACGTCTATAGTCATGAACGTATTAAAGCCTCGATAATCGCGTTAACAGTTATAATTAAAGAAGTTTCCGTCCGATTGACGGTCAGTCGGTTTCAATTAGCGCTTTCTTTTGAGATGAACTTTTAATATTAACACAAACAACATTATTAACCGATAAAAAAGAAAACCGCCCGTTAATGCGATCATTGAGGCTGTAATAATACGAGACACCAAAAGGTTCAAATCACACAGGTACTGGGATATTGAAATAAAATTAGAATTTCCGGAATTTTTTTATTCGTATAGGCTTAACTGAATAACCGTAAATTTAGAATTGAAATGCATGTCTTGAATATTGTTTAAACCATGAGGTATCTGAACTTAATACCTATACTATCTACTAAAGTGAAAACAGTAAAGCCATATGCCATTTATCATAGATTTCAATAGAGTGAATGGTTTCTTAGGAACTGTGATGTGCGTAATTGTGCGCGGTTCAAGCCTATTCTATTTAAGTTGCCTTAGGCACTATTTTACTTTGTATCATGAAACTATATTTTACAGAAGTTTTCAATGTAGAAGACTTTTTAATTTTATGAACACTTTATTTTCTAAAAAAAATACATTAACAATAATAATAAATACCTTAGAGGTAGTAGAAAAAAAATGTCTTATGCATTTCAGTCACATATGTACGGTTTCAACCGAGAAAAATATTCTCGTGAAGATATTGTTTTACAATGATGGAAGCTGTATATACAATACTATATAACTGTCTTATATATTTCTGGTCAGAAATCCATGTTTTCAAATCAGAATATTATAGTACAGAAATGTATTTCTAAAATAATTTATGATGGTGGAGAGTAATGACCTCATTTTCACATGTAGGCCTACTTGGATGAAGTGTAATGGCACAACTTTTCCTTCTGTATTTTTTTATCCCATCGTCTGTTTAGCACAAATTAAAATAAAAGAAAGGAACAGAATGAATGTGTTTATTAATAGGCCCCTATTAGGAAGGAAGAATTTACAATACTGCAAGGGTTGTATTAGGCCTAAATATTATTGAACCTTTTTTAAGTTATTTCATTTCACGTCCTCTAGGTGCTGTATAAAACCTAGAGTAACATTCTCATGAAATCTGTACACATACATTACTTACAGCCTGATTATATAAATAACTCTTCCATATTATAAAAAACTTCCGTCTGTAGTCCATGCTCCAATTTTATATATTTCGAATTGTTCTGGCTTTTTGTGTTATAACATAGTATAGTATAAAGGAAATCCGCCTAAGACAAACTTGTTCTAATATTATTAAAATTAAACTGAATACGGAAACAATTAGCATATTAAAGTTTTCATTATCAATAATATAAATGTCTTCTTTGAGCCCCATTTTTGCCCGCCCTCAATTTTATTGCTGTCCCAAAAAATTACACGTTTTATCTTCACGCTATAGCTTGGCAGCGAAGAAAATGCAGTTGTGCTGCACGTGCCCGTGTATTCTTTGACGTAATGCTTCCTTTCTAGGCACGTTGTACTGATAATTGCCCATGATCACATGATTTAGTTGTAAGGTTTGGAAGGCGTTCAATTACATAACCATCGTTATTATATAGCAGTGTTTTACTGGTGACACTGAATTGACGTTGATTGCTTAAAAAAGTGGAGAAGAGGGCAACACCTGTCTATGTAGTGCGAGACATCAGTCAAGGCGAGGGCACATAAACCTACTGAAAACTATGACAAACTCACAAGGACCCTAAACTCAAAATAAATCAACATATTGCTCATTACTTAAGACAAACATTCAAAGACCATTTATGACCGAGAAACTTAAGCTTCAATTTTTTAAACACACACAATAAACTCTAAGAGAGAGAACACTCTCTCATTAGAGACACCAAATCCACTCACACTCAAGGCAAACACCATAAGAGATGGGTATGGCACCATAAACGGGTCGTCCCGTCGGTAGTACACATACCAACCTGTAAAACCTTGGAATGTATTAACATTGGATTTTGTTCGCTGCAGAGCTATGAAATTATTTACATAAAATTGATTGGGGAATCCACTTTCGTCGCGTAAACTAGAGTTTGAAATAACCGTATATTGTCTAGACGTACTGAAAGTAAGTTGGACAAGCTTGGTGGGGAGGCGTTGTACGCATCGTAAAGAACTGGAAGATTGAGGCAGATGCGAGAACATAAAGTGCACGTGCTTCCATATGAACAACATATATAAACATCTTCTGCCAGAGTTATGCAGGGATATATTTTTTTATTTCCATATGGAAGAAAACTTACTTCGTTATTTACTCACGCCCAAGTATTTGCGTGTTTTTCACTTTATGTAAGCGAAAAATGTACACTACCGTATTAAAAAAAAAAACTCACATTGGAAAGCCTTGTATACTATGTGATGTAAATGAAACTACCAACATTTGTTTATATTGTAATACAGCCTACCATATATTAATTTTATTGTGCTCATTATTCCATGAGAGTATTAATATTATCTAAATTTATTTAATTTAAACCCCTGATATTTTAAGGAGAGCCATTTGTCAGCTTACTTTCCAATATAATTCAACATCAGAATTATATTGGCGGCTTTTCAAACCAGTACACTGATAAGTTGAATAGTTTGATAGTGTAATTGATGCCTGGAGGGACGGGGGGAGGGGGTATGAGCGTGCGGTGTGTATTTGTGTGGGGGTGTGTGGGTGTATGTGTGTGTTCTCTTTTTAAATTTGTTTTCTAGCATTTTTTTTAATATTAATGTACGGAATATGGATGAATGTAGATATGTATTATTGTGATGTAATGTAGACATAGATTATACTTATATGTAGCCTGTTATTGTTTTTGTTACAGGTGTATTTGTAGGTATTTGTTTATATTATGATTAGTTTTATTTTTTATTCATGGAAAAATAATGCACGTACGGCCAAGCAGGCCCGAGCGCAATGTAAATGCATATGTATTTTCTTCATTCTGAAAAAAGGCAACAAATTCCATTATCTCTACTACAACTACTACTAATTTGATATGGTCCCATTTCATGAAACTGTCACTACACAAAACACAACTTGATGCTGAATAGCTAGAAAGCTGTTTCCGTGGTGCACGTAACGTGGTCTGGGCAGGTTTTTATCGGTGTTTTCTCTCTCTCTCTCTCTCTCTCTCTCTCTCTCTCTCTCTCCTCTCTCCTCGCTCATCTCTCTCTCGCTCTCTCTCTCTCTCTCTCTCTCTCTCTCTCTCTCTCTCTCTCTCTCTCTCTCTCTCTCGTTTTCCCCTGCCACAAATTTAATTCCACCATTACTCCACACTCATCTTATAAACAGGAAAAAGGTAAATGGAAATAAAAATATAGAAATAGAAAATGAATTAGAAAAATGTAGATATAATCTACATTTACTACAAGATGAGAGTATTAAAAATCTATATGCCCACCGAAAAATTAAAATTTGATGAAGATTGGAACTCTGTCGTTATTTATGAACATTTGAAAAACTATATATATGAAGCAGCAAGAGAAGCACTTGGTCTGGAAAATGATAAACACCATAAAAACCATTGGGTGAATAAGGAAATACTTGATATCATAACAAAAAAGAAAAATGCATATCAAACATATTTAAGTTCCAAGAAAGATAAAGATTATCAAAGTTATAACATACTTAAAAGAAAGGTTAAAGCAGAAGTCAGGACACATAAAAAGAAATGTGGAATAGGGTATGTGGAGAAATCGAGCATACAGTAGGCTATACAAAGTCAGCCCAAGCACGGAGGCAATTAAAAACATGCGAAATGATAATATGACAAAGAGTTTTAATTTAGTACCAATGAAAACTTTTCAGGAATATTTTAAAATGCTTTTAACAGAAACTAGGAGATAATTTATAGACTATGCTACACTGGATAATGTAAAGGGTGACTTAATGGAACCTATAACAGAAGAGGAGGTAAGAAACGTATTGAGAACAGCAAAAAATGGAAAAGCGGCAGTCCAGGAGGAATAACCATGGAACGAATTAAATATGGTGGTTCAGGAATTATAAGAATTTTAACTAGACTTTTTAACCAAGTGATAGAAGGAGATCCTATTCCGGATGAGCGGAAGTTATCGTATATTAGTGCAATATACAAAAAATAAAGGGAATAAAAGAGATCCAGCAAACTATAGAGGGACCAGTGTTATGGTAGCAATTAGCAGAATGTTAAGTACGATTATTAAAATTAGATTGGAGGAACTAATACAAAATAAAATATCGGAAGAACAAACAGGGTTTACAGCAGGTAAATCGTGCCTTGATAATATATTTGTGATTAGGCAGATTACAGAAAGATGTTGGCTAAAGAAAAATAAGTTCATATGGCATTTATAGATCTGGAAAAGGCATATGACTCTGTACCCATCAAAAAGCTTTGGGTGGCAATGGAGAAGTTTGGAATACCTAAATCTCTTATACGTTTTATTAAAAGAATGTATGATTGTAGAGCAAGTATTAAGGTTGGAAGTAGAGTATTCTCAGAATTTGATATAACAAAAGGATTAAGACAAGGATGCGGGTTGTCACCAACATTGTTCAAGATATACTTAGGAGATGTATTAATGAAATGGAATAAGTCATGTAGGGGAATGGGAATCAACATTAATGGACAGGTTACTACACAATTTATTATTCGCTGATGACAAGATTATAATAGGACAATATAAAGAAGATATAGAATATATGATTAGAAAGTTGGTAGATGCATTTGAGATAAGTGGACTGAAGATAAATTATATCAAAACAGAATATATAGTAATCGGAGGAAATTCAGAAGACCTACAAATAAATAATATGATAATTAAACGTGTTGGAGAATTTAAATATCTTGGACTATAATACATACATCTGGTACTTGTGAAGAAGATATTATTAACAGAGTAAATTGTGCAAGGAAGGCGATTAGATTCCTGAATGGTCTTTTATGGAATAGAAATTTGACCAGAAAAACAATAAAAGAGATTATACAGACAATAATAGGAAGTATACTTACATATGGATCAGAAAGCTGAACAATAAATGAAAGGATGCAGAAAAGAATCTTGGCGACAGAAATGGATGGATTACGGAGAAGTATGAGAATAACCAGACTACAACATATTCGAAATACATATATCAGACAAGAAATGGATGCACAAGAAACTGTTATCGAAAGGATAACAACGAGAGCTTTACAGTGGTATGGACATGTACAACGGATGTCGGAAGACCAGTGGCCTAAACATGTGTTGGATTGGATGGTACCAGGCAGAAGGAGGAGGGGGAGAAGTAGAAGAGCATGGTATGAGGGAATATATGATGCCATGATGAAGAGGGGTATGGAAGATGGACAATGGGAAGATAGGAATCTCTGGAAAGCAGGAATCAAGGGCAAACTAATGTAAAGTGGAAAGCCTGTATTAAGTGTTAAGTAAGTAAGTAATTTCATTTCATCTGCCCCTGTGATGGTTTATCAGGAGTTATTGGCTGGCTTCCCTATATTACACAGGACTCCAATGAATGGTACTTCATCGCATCTCATCCTTGACTCGGACACGAGTTGAGGAGGAGGAGGAGGAGGAGAAGAAAGATAAATATTAGATCGATAATTGAAATCCTGTACTGTGGGTTATGGTTAAGGAAGAGCAAGAGATGGTAGTACCAAAAAAAAAAAAAAAAAAAAAAAGGAATTATGTATGAAGAGGAAAATATATGCCTAGACTGGGGTTTGAACCCAGAACCTTTAGCTTTATACGGTAATGCTCTACCGTCTGAGCTATCCTAAGTCGCTCCAATATAAAAGCGAAATTTCCTTTTACACATTTTTAATTCACAACAGCGCCAAACGCTAGGAACTATTGCTCGATACACGCGAATGGCGGCTTCTTATTTAAGAAGACTTTAAATGGGAATTCTAACAGCCAGTAGAGCTGCTTTCCATGTTTTATTGTACTTCTCACATGGAGGACAAATTATATTTGAAGAGAAATATGAATTAGTTATAAGTCCAGCACAACTTGCAAGTTCCAGTGTTATTATTTTAGAAATCAATATGACAACTCTTTACTGTACAGTATTCCATATTAGTACTCACCAGTTCACATTTGCTTATTCAATTTGTTAAGTTAAAATATATATACTTGTTTGAATGCTGTAAATGTTGAAGAGACTTTTTGAATAAATTTAACTGAAAATTAACCATGTAATGGAGAGGTAGTGGTAGTGTAACAATGGCACATAGCCACGCCCCCTAATAACACAGTTAATGAAACCTGCAACCTGGTTAAAATGGTTTTAAATAATTTGTGAAAATTCAACATGACCCATTAGTTCACAGGGCGGAATAATTAATGAGGCGCAGCATTATAACCAAACTCACCACCTGAATAATTACGTTCATGCCCCGCATTTACATTTTATCGTTACTAAACAATTATTTATGCATTTTAATTGTTTCCATCTCTCGTATTATCACTTTGTTCTCTCAATTGTTGCTTGCCTATTATTTAACTAATGATGTATGAGAATATTTTTTACTGGAAAATAATAATTAAATGGACAAAAAAAAAATGCAACATTGAAACTGTTCAAATTCATAATTATGTATGAAGTTGATTCATTATAAAGTTTCACCCAAAAATTAATTTTAAGGCATGATTTTAACATATAATAATAATAATAATAATAATAATAATAATAATCGGAACAGGCAACTCTTGCCTAAACCAGGAAGTGAATAATAATAATAATAATAATAATAATAATAATAATAATATAATAAAAGTAATAATAATCCCTCTCTCTCTTTATCTTAGTTAAACCTCTCCTTTATAGTTACTTTTACATGCCTTAAAGGGATGCCTCCTGTTGCGAAATGATTTGTAACATTGCATATAAAACTTTTTGACCATACAAAGACATGGATGGCCTCCCAGGATGTGTGAAAGCTCAATGCCAGGACCACCTCTGAGACAACACGTACATTTAAGACAAGGCACACTCTTCACTGATTCATACTAAACAGGTGAATATGATATGGATGGTTATGATGTCCAGATGATATTCGAGGACCACATGGGACTTAAAGTTCTCAGACATTTTGTCCCATAAATTAAGAAAACCCCTGAAAAAATATATCCCAGTAAACTTGTCCCGACCAGGGATCGAACCCGGGCCCGATTGTTACGAGAAAACGATGTTACCCAAAGACAACAGCGGTGGAGATAATAATAGAAACAATAATAATAATAATAATAACAATAATAATAATAATAATAATAATAAGTATTATTACTATTAACTAACTAACTCACTGGCATGTTAATGGCCGCCCGGACATTAGCTCTCCATACATTCCTATCCTGAGCTAAAGTTTTCCAATCATTCCCTGTACAATCTACTTCCCTCAAATCATTGTTAGGGCCTAATGTTATTCTCTCATCTCATACTCGGTCTACCAACTGGGCGTTTCCCCTCTGGTGTTCCTACAAGAAGCTTTCATGCACATATTTCATTCCCCATTTGTGCCATATGTCCTGCCATCGCAGTCTACGAGACTTGACTGTTCTTCTTACATCTGGCTTGCTATAAAGTACATGTAGTTCTCTGTTATGTAAGTCTTCTCCATTCACCTGTCTGTTAATTTCTCTTTCGTCCAAAAATTTTCCTAAGAATTTTCTTCTCAAATACTCGTAATCTCCTTTCCTCCCTTAAAGTAAGAGTCCATGTTTCGCAACCATATAATGTAAAGGATAGATTAACAGTTTTATATATTTTCAGTTTAACTTTTTTTTAAAGGAGTTGGAACGACAAGAGTCCCTGTAATGCATAATTGAGCATCCATATCCAGAATTGAGCCTAAGTTTAATTTCTTTGTGCATTATTATTAATTCGGCATACAATGGAATGCAATAAATATTGTCAAACATAAAAAATTAAAATAAAATAATATCACTAAAATACAACAGTAATTACAAATAAGGATAATTCATTTACAGTGTAATATGGAGTGTCAAGTAAAAAGTTATATCCCACATGTTTAATTTTAGAAAAGTTACTTAATGAAGGAGGCGCGCCGTAGCGTAGTGGTTAAGGTATTGCGCTACAAGCCAGAAGGTCGAGGGTTCAAGTCCCGGTGGGGTCAGAATTTTTAAACTGACCCAAACCTTCTGGCGGCACTATGGCCCTGGGGTCGACTCGGCCTCTAACGGAAATGAGTACCAGACGCTTGTTCTGGGGGTAAAGGCGGCCGTCACACAGGGCTGACAACCCGGCTGACATCAAGTGCCGATTGTCCAGAAAAAGTGGGAGCCTTAACCTCCTATTACCCGAAGGGCCTCCTGAGGCCTGTAGTGGGATTACTACTTATTGAAGAATATAACGCGATTTAATAATAATAATAATAATGTTTTATTTATTCTGACAGAGTTAAGGCCATAAGGCCTTCTCTTCCACTCAACCAGCACAAATACAAATAAATATTTGACAAAATATAGATATACACTATACTAATTATAAACAGTTAAAGATACATTAAATGTAGCAATGTAAAATTTCATGTACAAACAACATTTTATTACGATAATAACAATAATAATACTTACGATAATAATAATAATAATAATAATAATAATAATATAATACTTATAATAATATAATAATGATAAAAATAATATAATAATGATGATAATAATTATAATAATAATAATAGTATGAATATGATAAATTATACGAGAAACACCAATTAATATATATACCTTACACTGGGTAATGATGAAGCCGAGGTTAGAGCAAATATAAATTTATATTTCGTTTAAAAGTTGCCATTGTCCGGCAGCCCCTTATTTCTTGTGGTAGGGAATTCCAATTGCGAGAAGTGAAGATAGTATATGACATGGAGTGATGTGATGTCCTATGTTGCGGTATATTAAGTAAGAGACTATGTTGTGATCTTGTGTTTAAGTTATGGTTTGAGGATAGATACTGGAAACGAGATGATAAATAATTGGGAATGGAGGTATGTAGATCTTAAATAAGAGAATTAGACAATACGATTTTCTTCTCTCTTTTAGATGTAGCCATGACAATTCGTGGAATAATGGAGAAATGTGATCGTATTTTCGAACATTAAATATGAATCTGATACACATATTATGGACACGCTGCAGTTTGTCCGACAATCCGTCACTTATGTCAGTTAGTAGAACGTCACAGTAGTCAAAATGCGGCATCACTAAGGTTTGAATTAAAATTCTTTTAAGAGCTGCAGGAAGAAAATTTTTGAGACGCTTTAGGGAATGCATTATGGAGAAGATCTTTTTAGATGTTTGTTTTACTTGGACATGCCAATTTAAATTTGAATCTAAGTAAAGTCCCAAGTTTTTAACGACGTCGGTATAAGGAATTGGTTCGTTATCTAATATGACAGCCGGCATATTGCCATTGTTTATGGAGTGTAATAGTCTTGGATATCCGATAATTATTGCTTGCGTTTTGTTTACATTTAGTTTTAGCCCATATTGTCTGGACCATAAAGATATATGTCTGAGGTCAATGTTTACTTTGTCAATATATTCCTTAATTTCGTCAGGCTTAAAGTGTGTGTAAATCTGTAAGTCGTCGGCGTAAATGAATTGTTGTTTAGTGTATGAAGTACAAAATTATATTAAAAATTAGTTAGCTTAGTGTAAATTAATTAAAAATAAATAAAAAATAGATTATAGACAAAAAAAGAGAAAAAAAGATGAACACAGTAAATGAAATATAACGTAGCATTCGATGGGGGCTTAAATAATGTCACCAACTGTAGTGATTCGTCGTTTGGTGTCGCCTTGCTTCACGTGTATCACACCATCTAATGTCCACACATTCTTCATTTCATATATTTGTATGCACATCTGAAGCAGGTCTCTTAGTCAGGTCTTCCCTGATAGTAATGCCAGATCCCTTTAATTGTTTTTTTTATTTCTAAATAATTCACTTCGTTTTCTGTAGTTTATAAATTTAACAATTACTGGTCGCACTTTGTTCTGACCTGTTGGGACTTTACCTATACGGCGACTTCTGTCTATGTCAGCCAGAGAGAGGTCAACGCCAATTTTTTTTGCAACTTCAATTGCTATAATATCAGTGTCCTCTCCCCTCTCTTCTGGCACACCAAAAATTCGCAAACACTGACGACGCTGGTATTGTTCGAGTTCATCACTTCTAATAATTAATTTTTGTTCTAGTTCCTCAATTTTTTATCGCGTTCCTGGAGAGAGGCCTCGAGCCTCTGAATTACCTGTGTTTTTCTCCAGGGACTTTTCAATTCTTCCACTACCGCATCCTTCAAGAGGGCGACTAGCGGCTGCAACATGGCCGGCTCCCTCCGTGACTCCTCTAACACACGCTTTACACATTTTTCTACATTCTGGTCACACGGCTTCATTTTCTATGGACCCATTACGCACGATAAATGCAGAATATCTTAAAATAACTGTTAGTAGATAATACTCCTCACTACTTCAAAAAACACCTTCTAAGAACTTAAAAACCCACAAGCTCCAATGCAAGCTACTCCACACTATCCACCATGACACTTTCAAAATCGAATTGCTTGGTACCATAGTTTTGTTTTTCGTTAGACTGACCCGAGCCTCTTAATCTTCTATATTATAATTATGTTTTACACCATACTAGAAGAGTTTGAAATCTCTTGGAAGTTTATTTCTCTAGTAATGATGATATCAGACAGGACAACAGCCAAGATAATAGTATGAAAACAGATTAAAAAGCAATTTGCAATTAATTCAGGACTTAGACAAGGTGACATATTGTCTACCACTCTCTTCAATTTAGCATTGCATGCAATAATTTGCAAAATAGAAGTTACTGGAACAATGACATGAAAATCTGAACACGTATATGGGTTTGCTGATGACATTATGTTAATAGGACACCATTTCTCTAACTTAAAGGAAATGTTCAGGACTTTAGATGAAGAAAGTAAACAGATTGGTTTGAGAATAAACGAAGAAAAAACTAAATGCATGAGAGTGGATAAACATGGTAACGGGATGTGAGTAAATTTTGAAATTGGGAATTATAGGCTAACTTTGATGCGTCAAAGAGTTTATACCTTAGTTCGTCCATCAATAACGAAAATTAAAATAACAATGTATGAAAATATAACTTATTTCTCGTTCACACAACTTGTACACTTCAAGTACATTATCTAAAATAACAAAGTTATAGCTATATAAAACTCTCATTCGTCTAGAAGTCACTTACGGGAAGGAAACGTGGTCAATGAAACTAGAAGACGAAAATAGCTTGTATATTTTTCTTTACCTGGCGCATGGGAATCGTATTAGTATAAGTGAAAAATCTATGTTTAAATCGAGATACCTAATAGCTTAAATCGTTGAAGCACTGGTGTACAGAACCAGAGATATTAGGTTCAAATCCCGATTTAGGCATATATTTTTCTCCTCAAATTTAATTTACACACTCTACTAGACTCGCAGTTGATCTGGAGTTAGCACGGCTCCAAGGCCACCGACAAAGACAAACACAGGGCAGCACAAGACAAGGAGAATCTCCCGTATTCAAGATTTAAAATCCCATCTCTACTAAAAATCGAACCCGAGGTCGCCGGAATATAAGGCAGGGATCTATCGATCACTCTTTCGACCTATAGTGTAATTAATTAAAAAAAAAATTCAATTAATAATACTTAAATATCGTAAGACAATATATGGAAATTCAAAATAATTCCTCAGGATTGGCATTTGTGTTTGGCTGTGAATATACGAACATAAATTTAAAAAAAAAGTGAAAAACGTAGAAGTTTTTTTTCATAGCAAATATTTAAATATGTGCAAATATTTAAAAGTAAATAATTTCCATAGTGAAATATTCTTATAAGAAGAAGAATTTGGATTTAAGACAGGTACAAGTACAGAAGACGCTATTTTCACTTGGGAACAAATTTTGGGGAAAAGATGGGAATTTAATCTGCCCACATTTTTTCATATTTATAGACCTTGAGAAAGCTTATGATAACATAAATCGTAATTTATTATGGAAAATACTAGGAGATGAGTGAGCTCCTTAGCATTAATTCAAGCTTCCAAAGCCTTTATCTCAATTTATTCAAAGATAAAAGTTAAAATTTCAAGTCGTAAAATTTGAGAACCTTTAACAACTAATAAAAGAGTGAGTCAAGGATGTGGATTATCATCTGTCGTATTTAACCCACACACACACACACACACACACACACACACACACACACACACACACACACACACACACACACACACACACACACAGAATATATATATATATATATATATATATATATATATATACACAGTGTAATCTATTTATTTATAATCAGATTTTCAATATTTACACATCTTTCTGTGCCTAAAGTTTCATTTTCCTTCTTCACTCGTCTCTATCCATCCACTCCATTTCCTCCAGCCCTCTTGTTCTCATTCCAGTACTTATTTCTTGCATCTACGAGTTTCGAGGTCTTCCTTTCCTTCTTCTTCCAGGTGGATACCATTCCAATGTTTTTCTGAGTAACCTTTCTTCTTACATTCTTCGTACATGCCCATACTAATTTAATTGCTAGTATCTTATAAATCTACTATTGAATATCTATTTATTTTTTTTTTCCGTATGGCAGTATTTCTTATTTTTCTAATTTTGAACATCTTGTTGCTCTACTTAAGAAATCCATTTCCATAAGTTTTTGTTCGAAGTTTTTGTTGAATTTCCAAACTTCAGCTCCATATATATATATATATATATATATATATATATACATCCATACAAGATTTGAAAGAACTAATTCCACATGGAATCAAAATTTAAAGGCACAGCACGCTACAAATGTTATTGTATGCAGATGATTTCGTAATTTTTGCACATTAAAAGATAATTTACAATTGGAAATTTTCAATTGGAAAATATAACCAAAAATTAAAATATGAAAATCTCTTTTAGCAAGGCAAATTTATGGAATTGTTCGGGAAAAAAAAAAGTGTGTTGAAATAGAATTTTATGAAAACTTTTATTGAACGAGCATTCGATGTTAATCACTTTGGAGACTTACTTATGAAAAAAATATATACAATTGAAATTATAGGGATATAATAAGATAAATAGAATAATTAAACAAACGTTTGGGAAAGAAATATCCATAGAAACTAAATTGCGATAACACCATATTAAAAAAATTCCTTCCTGAAATGTAGCAATGAAAATTGAATTTTTAGTTCTAGACATACAGCCAAATTAGAAGTAGCATAGATGACATTTCTTTGCTCCTCTTTTGGGTCTAAGTCAATTGGATAAACATATAAATGTTGCCGTTGATGAAAGGCCGAAGGATCAACAATACTAGAAAATATCCAAACATATCAAAATAGTTGTTTAAAACACATCCACAGAATTAATTCAAATCTCTTGTCAAGAAAGGTATTCCAGTATCAACATAAAGAACACAGATATAGAGGAAGATCTAAACAGCGCTGGAGATATTAAGAACATCTTGAGATATAGGAGCAGGCTCAACTTGGGTCTAAACCAAACTTATATATGATGATGAAATATCGTACATTGTACAATTTAATGTCATGTGGTATAGCTAAGTATTTTCTATTCTGCCTAGCGCTGCGATCTTCAGAAGACCTTTGCACTTTCCTATCGTTAAAGGAATGAATGGAACGAATTCTACGATATGGAAGTGTGGTAGTTTTTTATACGTTAATGCAGGAAATGAGATTACGAGTATTTGAGAATAAAGTTAAATGGATATAATTTTGGAAGCAAATGATATAAAGAGACAGAGGAATGGAGAAGACTTACATAATAGTGAATTACCATGGTCGTTTAACGGAATCCAGATATAATAAGAACAGTTAAGTCTCTTAGACTGGAACTGCGTGCAACTTTGGTGCGATTGGGGAATGAAAGGCCGTGCATGGAAATCTTTTTATAGGAAAAACAAAAGGAAATCGCCCAGTTGGTAGACCAAGAATGAAGCGGGAGAATAACATTAACCATGATTTTGAGGGAGGTGCATTGTGCAGGGAATGATTGGAAAACGTTGGCTCAGGATGGGGATGTATGGGGAGCTTACGTCCGCGCGGCCATAAACCTATTAGTTCTATGGTGCCAGTGAGTTAGTTAGTTATGGGCCTTCCTTCTGGTCCTGCACTTGACTCAGGAAGTATATTGTGTGCACTCCATTAGATTCCCATAACCACATATTTCCAACATCATATTATTAAACTATTTTTGCATATGAGTATTCTTAATGTTTATTTTTATCTCACAATTGAGGTTATGTAATAAAATGTTATAAATTATAATATACACCCATAGTAATTCTGTCCGATGGTAGGTCTTTCACTGCAATCATAGTATTTCTATGCTATGCTTTGCAGCTTTACTAGGGAATTACAGGTGTGGTAGCTTCCTGTTTCTTTCCACTCCGGTGAATGATAATGATAAGGATGATGATGATGGTCGAATGATTTTCGGGGACCGTTGGGCCCTAAGCTTCCTGACATTTGTCTTACAGGTGAGGGAAAACCCCGAAAACATCTCACCCAGGAGCTTGTCCCGACCGGGAATGTAACCCGGACCCACTGCGTGACAAGGCAGAACGCTCCCTCGAGATTACAGCGATAGGCCATAATAATACAATACATTTTATTCTCTCAATTAGAATTGATTTTTAATAAAAAAAAACCTTGTTAATTTATTAATCATGAAGGCCTTTCAAAAACTTGTTTCATCCTCGGCATGCTAATTGGTATTGATATCGGCGAATAATTTGTACAATGGATTCAAGTCTGTGGGTGTGTTCTCACTTATAATGTATATATTCCTTGCCTCTTTTAAACTTTCCATGTTTTCTAAGATGCTAATCTTGTTGTTATTCTCTTTGTGTAGGATTGTCATGACATCCTCGATTTTGTTAAATTGATTATCTGTATGTAGTATATGTTTTTCAAAACTTGATTTTTCTTCGTTATTAATAAAATTATTAAAATGTCCATTATATCTTGTGTTAAAATTTCTCGTTGTTTTCCCAGACACAAATCGGAGTGGAGAGTATTGGTGGGATAAAATTCGGCAAACAGAATACCCAGAGAAATATCCGAAAATTTTCGCTGTGGCCCACACTATACGTATTCTTCTGGAACCGCCAGAATTCGAACCTGTGATCCCAGTCGGCGCAGTCTTACGCGCTAGCCACAGTTTCACGGATACGACATATACAGAAATAAAAACTGAGTATTTTTATTAAAATAGTTCGCAGTGTTAAAATATCTGTGTTCTATATTTACATGAAAATTTGAAATAATTATGTACAATAATACTCGCATTTCTGCTTGTTGCTTCCGTTATCTCAATTTCCCGAAGTTTCCATTAACTAACTCACTAATACTATCGAACCCGGAGATTCATGTCCGCGCGGACATAAGTTCTCCGTACATCCCTATCCTGAATTAATGTTTTTCAATCATTCCCTGTATAATTTACTTCCCTCAAATCATGTTTAATATTATACTCTCACTTCATTCTTGACCTGCCTACTGGATGCTTCTTTCTTGCTTTACTACAAGAAGTTTCCATGACCCTCTTTTAATTTCTCATCAGGTCACATTTCCTTCTCCTCGCAGGCTTTACTGTTCTTAATCTTAATCTTAAATTGTTATATGACAATATAACTCATTGTATGTCATTGGTGAATTGATTCAGGCCTTTAAAGGTATTTTAGAAATGAGAAATCTCGTGGAAAAATATCTTGTTTTGAATTAAATAGGCCTACTTTATTATGTTATTAATATGTTGTTGGTTGGACTGCCTCACTATGATGGTGGTCCAGTGGCTCGTTTTGTTTCCCCGCAGCTGTTATATATAATTAAATACAAAGATGCCGACTACCGCCATATAATAATTCCGCATGTCAAGTACTGTCGCGCGGCACCCGCTTTTATATAAACGGATAACTATCATAGTGAGGCGATAATAACTATTCTTTGCAATACAGTATTTATTCTCCCATTATATTTTGATGTTTATTTTTGTATAAGAAATTAAGATGTTGCCTCAATGGTGACTTTCAGACACAACTGATGTTATTTTTCCATCTGTCGCTATTTTATTTCGGGGTCAAGTATTTTTGAAGGGATGAGTAACTATCGGTTCATTAACAACAGCGGTTGATTTATCTTCTCTTTCTCTCATTTTATGATGTTAAAGTATACAATATTACGATCTTAAATATAAATAAATAGATGATCTATTTCAATTGTTATATAAACTTACACACTTCAATCTCGTATAACAGTCAGAGAGGACAGGATTAATGTAATCAGCTGTTATTTCATATCAACCTAACCAACAAAATATTATTATGCAGCAAGAGTTTGGCAAAAGATCGTCTCATGTCAGGTAAGAAATAATGTAGTTTAGCAAACCACTGGTGTTTTAAAATATATAGTTCTGGTGACCTAACGAGAGCACACTTATTTACTTCTCTGTAACTTCGAGCCTGTGTGTCAACTTAGGACAGAATAGGGCCAATGGGAGGATTGTAGGTTCTCCTGCAGGCCCAGCCAAAATAAAATGGCGCCGACTCAGGAATACCGTAACAGACTACATATCACCGTATAGTAGATTTCATCTCGTTAATTTTATAAAGTTGTTAGGATGTTAAAATCCGAACCCATCTTTAGTAATGTAATCTAGTCTTGCCAAAAGATGCTCCTCACAATGTAGAATCGTTTTAAATGATTGACAGAAAACAGCATAAGTAAACTGAGTTTGTTTTTCCAACAAGCTCTTCGATTAAAATTGCAACTCATGTGTATCGACCAATAACCTGATAGAGACTTAATTAATACAACCTTCTAACACCTTGTTTCTTTCAAGTATTGAATTGTACAGATAACACAACTACATGTAGTTACGCGAACTGTAATGAATATACTGGTGATTATTTTTAACAATAATAATGATGTAATATGTACCTGTACATGGAATGTTTTAGAATCACCCTATAAATTAAACGTTGTCACAGAGGGTTATGTAATTTAATCCTGTACATGTCCGATATGATATCTGAACATGCCAGAACAATGTATGTACTTACCCCTCACTGTTATAATGACTTGTAATCGGCCTCTGCATATCTCGCTCTGTCTGGAAGCACTACCCCACCTAGACTAAATCGTGTATTTTACATGTAAAAAGAATCGGGGCCAGTTGAACTCTGGATTTTTTAACCCAGAAGCATTTTCATCCTAGGAAGGATCGTCCTATTGAAACTACCCAAAATTATTAATCCAAAAGAATGTTAATCCAAGGAAAAAGGCCAAAATATGTAAACTTGATTTTATTTTTCTTTTTAAATTTATATTCTTTATTATGTAGTTCATTCGGAAATGCTAGCTCAGTATTCTGGAGGAGGTAAAAACGAATGGAATGTAGTTTTACCATGAAAATAGTTTGTAAATTTGGTAATTAGTGGAATTAATAATTAAACTTAAAAAGTTGATTAACATATTATAATCCTAATCTTGAAATATTCCATCTATAGAATTATTAATTTCGTTTTAGGTTCGCATCATGACATTAAATGAAAAATTCCACAGTACAAATTTTGTAAACTGTGGAACCTTGTAATGCAGTACTGAGTGACCTGTGTAGTTTTGTGCATATTACATGTCATAGAACCAGCTAGATTTCAGTTGCCACCAAAAATTTGTCTCAGGTTGGATGGTGGGAAATTGGCGCGTTGGAAACGAGCGCGAAGAGAAAACAAGCAAGTTCTTGCACACATTGAAAAAAATTGTGAGAAGTTTTTTTTTGTTTTTGGCTAAATCTTTGCTCTACAAGACGAAATACTTATGTAGGTGCATGCATGTAAATGTTTTATTCCTGTTTATTATGTAATGTGTATATGGGTGTGTAAATACTGTAGACAAGTATTTGTTTATTCATTCATATATTGTTCTTCAATCGCGAATCAGTAATATACTCGTACAGGAAAACAAGGCCCTTTAGGAATGTCGTTGTTAATATATGCATATCCTTTTTTTGAAAAAAAAGTCAATAAATTTCTACTACTATTCATGTTAGATGTATCAAATTATATACTATTTCTGGGACCGGTACAAATGCCTAATCCCTAAATTAGAAGAAGAAGAAATGTTTTTGTTAAATGGAAGTTATGTGGGTATCCTCAGTCGACAAAAATAAATGCATATCTTACAGTTTGGTTAATTTCTTTCATATCGCCCATAACACTTGCATTTTTTCATTTACTTAAAAAATCAGTTTCACTTGTAATTTATGACAAGATTAATATTAAAATCTATAGAAAATGCTACCATGACTTTGGAAATATTGTTGATTGAATATTCTTAGAATGGGATTAAGAATGCAACATGGTGGGTGAATTATTAATGGGCGAATATTCTTGGATGACTTTTTCGGGGAAATTTGTCTGGATGAATTGTCCTTTGTGTGAAAAAATCTTGAATTAAATGTATGTACATACACTCTTAGTTTTATTAGAAGTTTGTTTTTACAAAGAATATTGTTTATAGAAATAACATCTACAGTAGGTAGATACACTCAGAGATATTAAAAACTTTTGGATTTGGCGTCACTGTAGACTTGTTAACATGAACAAAAGGAGGGACCATTTTTGCAAGAATGATTTGGACTTATCATGTAGTATCTGTGTTTAATGCAAGCTATGAAATAAGTAACGAAAAACATTGTAGGCCCAATAGGAATATCGTCGTCACACAGGGAATAGTCAATTTTTTTTATTAATTTACGTTTATGATATGATGGTCGGTACTTATCCCGTGTTTTCGCTAAGAGTTCAATGTAAATACAAGCCAGCAATAAGATAATTAAGTGCTACCAGGAAGTATAAAGGTAAACAGCAGTGCTGACTCTCTACAAATAACCGGTTTGTATTTATATTCTCCTGACGTTCTAATGCCCCCAAGTGTACATATGTAGTATGTTACTTAATGACTCTCTTTGACATCTCAATTGATTCATCTATAAGTCAAATGGGATAAGTTCACGAATTTTAAATGATTTATCTCCTTCGGCCTCTAGATGCCTCAAATTATTTGTTTTACTATTAAAAGATTGACAAAGGGTCAACAAATTTTACTAAGACGTCAAGGTTAGGGTGTCCATAGTACTAATAGTAATTAGAGAAGTGTCTTGGAGTTACTCTCAGATGGTCTTATAATAAAGTATTCAAAACTTTAAGGAGGGGTGATGGGTGAAAAATTTACCATTTGAGATCAACATTGACATTTTTGTTTTTTATACTAAAAATATTGCCTGTACTCTAATGTAAATGTTGGCAAAGTTTTAGAGGCCTATGACGCTTCTATGTGCCCTAAAGTGCTGATTAGGCCTGTATATTAATATTGCATTTAAACTTCATGCAAATCTTTAAACTTGTCTTTCCACACTTTTATTTTCACTGCACTTTTGTACATTCAAAATTGAATGGAATTCACAAATTTTGTCCTAGAAGGTTCAAATTTTTACTGCATGTCCTAAACACAATGAGTAACAAAGTAGTGCATGGGTTTCATGACTGAAGTAGTATTTTAAGAAATAAAAAATAAAATGTATCCAATTATTTTTTTTTTTGTAATTCCACGCATGAGGTACAACATTTTTTTTCTCCCTTTGTATTCACATTATAAGAATTCTAATGCATGATGTTTTTCTAAATATTTAGGAGTCTTGTAAAAAAATCAGACATTTTACTAAAAGATTGTAATATATGCAATTTTTTTTGAATATCCATCCATAGTAATTCTGCCCGAAGGCAGGTCCTTCACTGCAATCATAGCATTTTCATGCTATGCTTTGTAGCTTTACTAGGGAATTTAAGGTGTGGTAGCATCCCATTATTTTCCACACCAGTGAAGGATGATGATAAGGATGATGATGATGATGGACATGTGATTTCGGGGACCGTTTAGACCTTAAAGTTTTCCTGACATTTGTCTTACAGGTGAGGAAAACCCCCGATAAAAAATCTCACCGAGACAAACTGCCCCGACCGGAGATCAAACCCGGGCCCGCTGCGTGGCAAGGCAGCACGGTACCTCGAGACCACAGAGGTGGACTTTTTTTAAATATATTTAATAACTTATAAAATAAATGTCTCACAAGAATCAAACTTAAACACATCATTATTTATCATGCAGTGAATGTTTGTACAAAAAATCAAGTCTCTAGCTCAAACAATGTAGAAAATAGAAATTTCACCCATCACCCCCCTTAAAGTAGGTAGGTACACTCAGGAACATTTAAACGTTAAGGGAAGGAAAATTGGATATTAATATGAATATTGAGTTCCATAAGACGTAAGGATGGAGAATGATACACAGTGAGGAACTCCTTAATTTCAATTTGTTGAGGATATGGAAGTGGAGGGAGTATTATTGAATGCAGCATTGAATCTATGGATTTAGTTAAAGCCATTTAGCTAGTTTTTTTAATTGAATTAACTCTGTTTTTGTGAATCTTACAATAATGTTCTAGTCCACGGCTGTGGTCTCCAGGTAGCGTGCTGCCTTGTCACGCAGCGGGCTCTGGTTCGATCCCTGGTCGGGACAAGTTTCCTGGGTGAGGTTTCTTTTGGGGTTTTCCTCGCCTGTAAGACAATTGTCAGGAAACCTTAAGGCCAAAACGGTCCCCGAACAGCATCTGGCCATCATTATCATCAATATCATATTCGCCTAATTAGCTTAAGTTTAGTTTAAGGCCTCTCCTGGCGCATCATTATCATCATCGTCACCTATCATATCATCGGGGCAGCGTAACCCCGCCTTCCAGGCGTCCCCATCTCAGAAGTGGGTTACAAGTATGCCAAGCCAGGAGTGAACACCAGAAATGTAGAAATGACAACCTGGGGCATTTAAAAAAAAAGTTCTACTTTCGGGTCTTTTTATAAAACACTGGCAGCGATTGTATTGTGATTCGTTTGAAGGTAGTGTCAACTTATAAAAACATCTATCAAGGATTAGACCTTCTGGTTTGTTCCGCCTCATATGAGCTGATCTCTCCATCTTCGGCCTTCCAAGATCTGTCCTTCTATTTGATATTTAGGCAAACCGTTTTTGAGGTTGTCTTTGACTTAGCTCCATGACATGTACCCGTATTAACTATCTCAATAAACATTTATGGTTTCAGTGTTGGCTATGATGTTCAATTCCTCTTGGAAATTAATATTCCATTTATGGTCAAAAATAGTGTGACCCCTTAGGGGTTGTAGCAGTCTCTATTCTTCCGAGTTGACTTGATGTTTCTGATCTAGACCTACATAACTACATAGAGACTGCCATTATTTCATATAATTTAAAAATTGTTTCTGGTCTCACTTTTCTTAATAGTGTTAATTTTATTGTATATGAAAGGTATTGAAATTTGGGAAATTTTATGTCAACATCAGTTCATATTTGGTTTAATTTTGCAAGCGTGGCCTACATGCATCTAGCGAGAAAAGCCGGCAAATGCCATTATCAATTCAGTTTATTAAGTGTTAATTATAACAAATCAACATTTGTATAATGTAATTAATTCTGACTAAATATAATTAAATCGATGCAATGTGTTGACACTATTTGTAACACAATTAGAGAAGTGTTAAACATTCTTAACTAGTTTTAGAGCGAATAGTTTATACCATTGTTATTTGAATGATCACTAAACAAAATTATTACCCTGCGAGTTGGGTCTGACGATATCGTTTGAGACTCCTATTCGGCAGGTCCCGAGTTGAAACCTCGTTACCGACTAACCCTGGGTTTTACAGGTTTTCCTCAGTCGTCGAAGCAATGGTTGGGCTAGAATTTCATTACCAGGACTCATTTCAACATAATATTTTAGCTATAGCTAGTGTCTCACTAAAATTAAAATACGTTAATTTCTTCATAAAACACATGACAAACGTAATAGAAACACACAGATAAAAGGCAGACATGCAAAGGGCCGAGTAAAATAATCGAATTTCTCTCAAAGTCAAATTTACGGTCCCTTTTTTCTAGTTTACGAAAAATAAGTTTTCCTTTTGTAATTGATCACATGCATCCAGGTTCGCTCAGAGGAAATTGAATTTCGGCCGCTAGAGTAATTAAAAAAGTTCTAAGTAAAACTTCACTACTAATGGCATGATTCTGCTGAATATGTCTTTCGTTTAATAATTGAATTCTATGTACCAAATTTCGTCGCGAAAAAACAAAATAGAGTCACTTTAGAACATTGAAAACATTTCCATTGAAATATCATCTTTCATGTTAACGGCCATTTCTAATGGTCTTAATTTACTGATTAATGAATTCAACCTTAATGCCTTTATTCAAATTCCATAAGCTGTATTTAAAATTGCGTCCGATAGAGCGGTTTTTATATTTAGATTTTCAGGTAAACCCTTGCTGTTTTAGTTTACTGATTTTCAGGTGATACCTTTCCAATTTTATTTAAATGCCACTTACTTGTGTGCGATGTTTAAATGTAGCCTTCCGGTTAACTTCCTTCTTATTTATTATTTTATTTTGCTGATTAACGAACTCGAACTTAATATTCTTAATAGATCATTATTGTATACCGAAGTTGCGTAAAGGATTACAGTTAATTGATTTGAGAATTAATCAATTAAGGATCAAATAATTTGATGTCAATGAATAAGGTGGATGGTGATGGTAAGTAGGGCTTTATATCTGTGATTAAGGTAAATAGTATTGGTAAATCAGATGGTTGATATGTAGGATCCGGAGATCGATGTTGATGAAGTTCTAAGAACAATATACAAGTCCGTTGAGTAGAAGATAAAAATAAAATAGAAGTATATTACTCAAGAAATGTAAGCAGCGTCTCGTACAAAAATATAACATAATTTTTTCTTCCACGGAGTTAGGACACTTTCAGGGGATCCAATTTTAGACTTAATCCAAAAGTCTCTCATATATATATATATATATATATATATATATATATATATATATATATAAGCAACCAACCCTCTTACTATTGGGGCGTTTTCCTGCTCAGGTCCTATCCATATAAGGCATCTCTGTGTCTTCATGGTCATGTTGAGTTCTAATTCCGCCTTTCTGAGTGTCCGTTCTTATCCACCATATTTATTAAGGCGATTCTTATCCAATTACTTCAATCTGATTGAGTTTATTAATAATTTGAAGTTCGAGAGATTTTTTCTGACGTAGGCCTAATAATCTTAATATGTGTTGAATAAAAATGTATTATTATATTTACACTACACGAAGTTTGGTTACTAAAACAAGAAAAATGCTGTTGTTAGAGCGTTAGTACACACACACACACACACACACACACATATATATATATATATATATATATATATATATATATATATATATATACAGAAAGCTGATGATTCTGTTTGACAAGTTTGCGATGATGTGTTCCTCTTACATCCGTGTGTAGTTAAATAGTTTATGTCGAAGACAATTAAAATAGACGTTACACTCTCAACACCATCTGTTTTTCAATAATAAAACTAAAACCTTGCATTTTCCCCATTATTATCCCATCCATAAAATTAACATTCCTCTCCATTTTCCTGTTTACACTTTTATTTTATTATTCATATTTATTCATGATATAATATATGTACGGCCATATCATATATAAGGATTTCTAACGAATTCCAAAGGAAAAGTAGCAATTAATGTTGAACGTGAGAAAAAGTATGTTTTCCAATCCTTCATCTGTCCTACTCACTAGATACCTAATTAAAACAAGCAAATAAATAAATGTATATATATATATATATATATATATATATATTAGTTGCTACGTTTCCTTTGGAATTTATTAAAATCCATATATATGATATGGCCTTACAGACATTAAATCATTAATAAATGTGAATAACAAAATAAAAGTGTAAACAGGAAAATAGGGAAAATATGTTAATTTTATGGATGGGATAATAATGGAGCAAATGCAAGGATTTAGGTTTATTGTTGAAAAACAGATGGTGTTGAGAGTGTATCGTCTATTTTAACTGTCTTCGACATAAACTATTTAACTACACACGGATGTAAGAGGAACACGTCATCGCAAACTTGTCAAACACAATCATCCACTTTCTCCTTTCAATAATGAAAATGCTATTAAACACTACAGGGACCTTTATTCTTAAGCGCTCGGGACAAATTTCATTCAGTTACTGAATTCATAATACGATCAACATCATTATTTTTTTTTTAATACCAGTACCTCCGTCAGTTTCAACCATTCAGCCATACTCCAGGTAACATCCGTCTCTCTAACACATCCTTTGCATCTATCTCTTTTACTCATTTATTGTCTTGCTTTTTTGTTTTATCATTTACGAGTTACTTCATTCTTCTAGTGTTCTCTTTCTCTTATTTTTTTTTCTATTTCTCTGTCGTTCTTTTCTAATTTGATCCTTTCATCATTTCACTTTATTTACATCTATCGCCCAATTTTCCAGTATTGTATGTTTTTATTTTATTTCCATATTCTTTCTTTTTAGAGTTTTGTGTACATTCATTGTATTAGAGGATATTTACACTATTTATTATTTTGTGGTTATCATTAATTAGATTTTTACATTTCTAAGCATTTCTTTTTTTTTGAATAGATAAAATGTTATTTTTAAGTCTTAAAACGTTTGACTTAAGAAGGAAAGCATCTTATTTTTATTTTAATGCTGTGAGATTGTGTCTTGTGGCCATTGCCAGTTATCTGTTTATTGGTATCTATAAATGTTTTTGGAATAAGTGATATTGGATCTTTGGAATTTAAAAGTCTTGCTTTAACAGGAAAGCTACTCATTACTTTATCCATCCATAGTAATTCTACCCGAGGGCAGGTTTTTCACGCAATAATAGCATTTCCATGCTATGCTTTGCAGTTTTACTAGGGAATTATAGATGTGGTAGCTTCCTCTTGCTTTCCACAACGGTGAAGGATGATGATGATGATCGCCGGATGATTTTCGGGGACCGTTGGGCCCTAAGCTTCCTGACATTTTTCTTACAGGTGAGGAAAAACACCGAAAAAACCCTCACCCAGGAGCTTGTCCCGACTGGGAATCGAACCCGGGCCCTCTGCGTGACAAGGTAGCACGCCACCTCGAGACCACAGCAGTGGACATCTGTACTTTGTGTAATGCCTTAATTATTATATTTTTTTATTATTCTTGGTTTTTTTTAAGTATCAGATTTTTAAAAATAAAAAATAAGTTTTTTGGAATATGATTTATATATTTGAAATGTTTGACTTATAAAGGAAGGCACATCGCCATTTTCGAAACTACTTATTTTAATAAAAATAAATTCTTTAAAAGATAAGTAGTGCTGTTCACTATCTATTGGGACAGGAATAGTGCGATTATTTAAACGTCTAATGCCAACCAATGTATCTAGTTTCTAATATAAGTTGCTTTCCCTAGGTATATGCCATCGAATCCTTCCGTCTTACTGCGTGTCTGTAAATGGAAATATCAATACGTGAAGTGTTTACTTAAAGAATAATACTATTTTATCATCAGTTTAAAGATCAAACAATCCTCAAATGGTAGCGTTTGAGACTCGTATTCAGGAGGTCTCGGGAACAAATCACGACGCTAACCAACTTGGCTGGGATGTTTTATTAGTTTTCCTCAGTCGCTAAGGAAAAATCTTAGGTTGGAATTTCATATAGAGAATCATTAAATATTTTACACTTTACCTCATATTTTGTATTATATCCAGGACCGATTTTAAAGATCTGTTCCTTTCATTTTCAACCGACACCTGACTGTTGATTTTTGACAGTTGGCAATCCTGTAGACTTATTCTTCCTCCCTCTGTTGGAATTTCATTACCATACCCATGTAATTATAACTAATAATCGCCATATCGTAATATGTCTATCGTTGAGTTTAAATCAGTGTTCTGTACATAAAGTTTACTTTTTGCTTCGTTTTGCTATTTTCCCTTTTTTACTTTTACATAACGGAATTTGTTTTTATAACTTTTTATTTTTCACACAAGTATAGGAAAAAAAACACACACACACACACCCCAAAGTCAAGTGGAGATTAAAAATCTCTTAGCCCTCCCGGAATTAAACTCGGGTTGCTGGAATGGAAGTCAACTCTACGGCAACGGACACATTCGGACGTACACACAATATATAGCCTCCCACAGTGTCCTAGTGTATCATAACCGAGTATGAATTATGATCAAAGCATGTATTTGTTACTTACCGTATTTCAATCCAGCTTGCGCGATATTTATGTTAAGCTCTGTCATCATTAATTATTTTGTTGTATTTAATTTTGCTTCTCTCTTTGCTCGCTGTTGTAGCCTTCTCTAGATATACAGCTGCCGTACTTAGAAATTAAGTTAATTACTCGAGTCTAATATTGCGACTTGTTGAAAGAATCCAATTTGTGAACCGGTTTGTGTAAATCTGGAGCTGCTCCCGTGAACTGGGGCAGGACAGAAGTAAGATAACAGTGATATTCTTGAATATATTCTTTCCCTGATATTTTAACTCTGAAACGAGGGTATATTCACTTCAGTAAGTTAATTAATTTTATAGTATTAAATGGGATTTAAGCTAAGTTCCATATTTTCCTTGGCTTAATTTTCCTCTTTTCAGTGCAGCCCTGATATCTCGTGATCAGAGACAGTTGTGAGTGTTTGTCATTTCCGTGACTTGTCTCAAGACAGCTTGTGAGAGAGTGTGAGAGAGTGAGAGAGAGCGAGAGAGAGAGAGAGAGAGAGAGAGAGAGGGAGGGAGAGAGAGAGATAGAGAGAGAGAGAGAGAGAGGAGTCCAAATATATATTTTTTTTGAGAAAGGAAACCTACCAGGTCTTAAAATTTATTTATTTCTTACTGTGCCTTATTTCACCACTTCACGACTATTTACAAAAGGTCGGAAATAAACTTTACAGTACCATGTACATTACTGAAATATTCATAACATTCGCTAACCTCATTTACAATATTTGTGACGTAGATAACCAATAGAGTCTAAACCTTTTAGGAATGTTGTTGTAAGGTTAATTTTTTCGCTGTAGACAAACTTATGTTTTATAGGAATTGACTGAAATAACGACCGCCAACCTCCAGTCTCGATACACGTACGTATTTTTGTTCATGTTTTCTCCTCTCTGAAATTGCCAGTGCTTGTCTAAATGGGGTTAAGTCTGAAATTCGTTACAACGGTATAAGTGCTTAGCCTATGCATTTCTTGTGTAAAACGGGTTAAGTAATATTCCCATCGAATATGCAGTTTCAGTTTTTTATACTTTGTGATCAATGTGTCATAACAATGTTTATGACACATGTAAATACTTTGCTTTTACTCTCCTAAAAACTATTTTCATTAAAATAACTTTATACGAATCATCATCATCATCTTGAAGGTATGGGCCTGTTGGGCCGTTCCGCTCCCCTGTGCAGAACGTTATACGAACACCAAGGAAATATCCATAGCACACAACAGGGTCACTTGGAGATACTTTATGGATGCCCTATGCTTCTGCAAGGAGATTAAAGAGAAAATTATATTCTCATGTATCCCTGGTGAGATTGGAAGCTAGGAATTTGTTTTCAGTTTTTTTTTTCTGGAGTAAAGTGTAAAAGTTGAGTTGACGGACTCGAGGTTCGCGTATGTAAATCCGGCCATAGTTGATAGACACGAAATTCCTGATTTTGGCTTCTTGTTCTTTCAGGTCCATAATTTGAATTGTAACGCTAATAATCTAAGAAGTTGAAGAGTGACGTTAAATAATATTAAGCGCATACGAATTAAGAAGTCGCATGTAGAAATGAAGAGAGAGAGAGAGAGAGAGAGAAAGAGAGAGAGAGAGAAGAGAGAGAGAGAGAGAGAGAGAGAGAGAGAGAGAGAGAGAGGAGAGAGAGAGAGAGAGACACGATGCACTGAACCCCGTGTTAGAGCAGAATAACAC
Source organism: Diploptera punctata (assembly GCA_030220185.1). Classification (NCBI taxonomy): domain Eukaryota; kingdom Metazoa; phylum Arthropoda; class Insecta; order Blattodea; family Blaberidae; genus Diploptera; species Diploptera punctata. Next base: position 2,082,305 of record JASPKZ010001618.1, on the reverse strand, counting down.
TACACAGAGTAGCTTATTGTCTTTCTTTAAAAAATAACATGATTAATATAAATATAGTTAAGTATAAAGAATGAAAGAAAAAAGGGAAAAAATGTAAACTGGTTCTATGAAACTGATCCTTGCTTGAATACAGAAGACACTGAGTGTATGCTTACGTTACAGGCTTTAGCTGTAAGTGCTTGACACTGAGTGGAAACGATGTTAGCACGTACGAGAGTTCTTTGAAAACAATATGCATATTAAATCTTATAGCTCGCGTATTATAAAGGTACACATTGTCGCAGAGAAGAAGTTGTAATATATATTGAAGTATATCATAATATATATTGAAGTATATCATAATATATATATATTTTATAATATGAACATTCATTATAATGTATGACTGTCCTAAATTAACACAATTATTGACCTAATTGATCTTTTTGTTAAAATATGCTGAAGAATGATTTTAAAGAATTCTGTCATGAATATTTAAATAGGTATTACCTTTGTAGTTATTTGGAAAAGTCATGCAGTATAAGGGATTGTTACACAATAGGTAGTCTTACCTAATGATGACTTAGCTTTTAAAAGGTCATAGGTTAAGCGCATTCAATATGCTTTTCAGAAAGGGAGAATCTGGTTACATGTACAATACAACCAAATTGATTCTCACGTATACATTGTAACTACGTCATTACTCAACTGGTATATATGTATGAAACTTATGATTGTAAGTTAGACAGTTTTTTTCATCGGTGTTACCGATACCCTGTCTCACGTTTTTTGTATTAAAGTCTGTTTGTTTCTCACTACTGCTCCGCTGTGTCTTCTTATATGTTAGGTTTAATCCTATCTACTAACCACATTTCCGAAGAATTCCTGGGGTTGATTCCTAATCTATAAATTTACAGATATCTACTAGAACTTCAAGACGATCTTCACCTCCTGACACAACTCTTACTTATTTTGATTATTATTTATACTTTAAAAATAATCCTTATAATTATAGAAGGAATCGACCACCCAGATATTACATGGTGGCAGCGCATCGGGATTGGAAAACCAGCGAGCAGTGAGACATCCGAAGGTGCGAACGAGCTGGAGAGACTCTTCAATTAGTCCCAGATAATTCAGAGCCTATCTCGAGGGATCAACGCTCCAGAGTAATCCACAGGCGCCGTGGTACCCGTAAACGCACCAGAGGAAAGCAGACAGTGGTCCTGAGGCCAACACCAGCAGCCACCGACGCGCTCGAGGGACGTCCTTGGTGTTCAGCCGTTGGCAGCCTGCACCGCGAGAGGAGTCGCACCCTGAGGGGAGCTGAAAGGCCATCACTACGACTCTGAACTGTTGCATCTCAGACCACCCTACATCTTTCTTTAGGTGAGTCCAATTCCATTATGGCTAGCGAGGGCGATATTGATATTAGCGAGGAAAGCTATATCCCTGTAGTTCAAGCAGTTAAGTTGATACCCCGAACATTCGATGGAAACCCCAAACATTTAAGAGAATTTATAGAAGGAGTAGAAGCTGCGGTTCAGGTAGTCCATCCAACCAAACAACCCTTATTGTTAAGATTTATAGAATCCAAAATTTCAGGAGACGCTAAAGATAGACTTTTAGCTAGGACAGAGAGAGAAACTTGGATTCAAGTTAAAGCAATATTGGAGGAGAACTTTTCTGTAAGGAGAACGCTAGAATATTATGCAGGAATACTCTTTAATTCAAAACAAAGTACAAATGAAACAGTTGCACAGTGGGGTTCAAGATTAGATGGAATAGCCATGGATTTAAGAAGAGAAGTCAGAAATAGATTGGAGAGGTTAGAAAGACGCGATAATTCGAGATATGTAGAAGGAGGCCTACAGCTGATAGGAGAATTTTTAAAAGGTACTTTCGTAGCAGGGTTAAAGGACGATAAGATTAAGTATATAGTAACGGCTAAGGGTGAAGAAGAATCATTAGCGCAACTAATCGAAAACCGCATTACAGGAAGAAAGCGAGGTAAAGTCACACGAGATTTAGGGGTAATCAAAATGGACAAGGACATCCAATCACAGGGGCAGTAAAAAGGGAATTTAGAAGACCGTACGGATCAGAGATAAAGAGAGAGGTTAACCTGGCCACAAAAGAAATAAGGTGTTATAATTGTAATGAGATAGGGCACATTAGTAGAGAATGTGGTAAGAGACCGCAACCCCGTAGGCATGGAGGACGGGACAGAGCAGCTCTGGGAGGCCGCCAGGGAAACGAGAATTCGGGTTACCTGAGCAGTCGCAGGTAATCCTCCCGTCTGACTGCGCGCCAGGACTCATGGAGTGCCTGAGGGATCATACTAGGGTAAATATGGAAGGGGAATTACCTGAACTAGTTGATCAGAAGTTTAAGGATAGGATAGATAAAGCCGCTAAAATAGTTAGTGACGCAAACGAATCCCCAGATGACAGTGTTTGTTGGGCAGTGTCGCAAGGCGAACTGCATAAGTTGACTAGAACGCCAATAAATGGGTTCTGTGACTGTGGGCCTAGCGTGGTTGGGGAACGCCAAGAGACTGTAGGCTCGAAACAGTGGAATAATAGAGAGAAACGCCAAGAGACTGTAGGCTCGAAACAGTGGAATAATAGAGAGAAACGCCAGGAGATTGTAGGCTCGAAACAGTGGAATAATGGAGAGAAACGCCAGGAGATTGTAGGCTCGAAACAGTGGAATAATAGAGAGAAACGCCAAGAGATTGTAGGCTCGAAACAGTGGAATAATAGAGGGAAACGCTACGAGTCGTCCACAAGGGATAGAACTTGGGATAGTGGATTTAAGGAAAAATCAAGGACACCAAACCTACCTCAATGGAGACAGCGTGTTGTGAGATCGAAGTAGGGACTCTTAATGCTATTAATCAGTGGGACGCCTCTGGTTATGAACCGAGACCCTGGGAGATGTATATCTTAAGTGAACAATTAAAAAATGGCCTAGGTTTAGTATTGATAGATACTGGTGCACAAATATCATTAGTTAAAGAAACATCACTAAAGAGAAACGTTATAAAGGATAACTGTAATATGAAAATACAAGGTATTAGTGGGAACTCTATAAAAGTAAATGGGATAACTCAATTAGTATTGAATAATTGTGAAAATCATACAGTTGTTAATTGTCATATAGTAGATAAATTACCCAGAGATTTAGATATAATTTTAGGCCCAAGACTGGCTCATGGAACAAGGTTATATGTTAAATAAAAAGATGATTATTCCTCCGTATAGTGAAAATTTAATGGAATTTCCTACGAACGAAAGAGGGAACAGATTCATAGAACGGCAAATTTTACAGCCAGGGCTAATTTGCGCTAACGGGATAACAAAATGTGATAAGACATTCACATGCCTAGTAATTAATTTAACAGCTGACGCACAGATAATAAAGAAAAATACCAGAACTAGTTAAACCGCCCACTCAAATAAGTAAGGAACAGGAAGTATCAGTTGAAAATTTCGTACCTCAAAGATTAGATTTATTAAATAAAAATCTGAGACTTGAACACGTGAAAGAAGGAGCCCATAGTATACGAAACATTTGCACAGAATACGCGGACATATTTAAGCTTCCGGGAGATAGACTAACAAGCACAACAGCTGCTACACATTCCATACCCACACCTTCAATTCCTAAAGGAAGAGCTATAACTTTGAAGAATTATAGGTTAGCAGAGGCTCATCAAGAGGAGATTGACAAACAAGTTACACAAATGTTAGAAGACGGTATTATCGCACATAGTAAGAGCGAATGGAATTTTCCACTAATAGTATACCTAAAAAGGAAGATGCTTCTGGAAAGAAAAAGTGGCGAATTTTGTATAGATTTTAGAAAGTTAAACCGAAAGTAGTAACGTAGGAGACAGCTATCCTCTTCCTAATATACAAGATATATTAGACAAAATAGGAAAGGCTAGATATTTTTCAGCAGTAAGATTGCGCAAGTGGATACCTTCAGGTGCCGATCGCTGAGGAAGACCAATGTAAAACCGCTTTTAGCACCCCTAACGGACATTTCGAGTACAAGAAAATGCCTTTGGAGTTAGGTCGGGACCAGCTACATTCCAAAGGATGATGAACTCGGTACTCCAAGACTCAATAGGCAATAGATGCTTTGGTGTACATGGACGATATATTAGTAATGGGCGAAACCTTAGAAGAACATAATAAAAAATTACGGGAAGTGTTTAATCAGTTACGGAAACACAATTTAAAATCGAACCTGATAAATGTGAATTTTTGAGAGAAGAATTAAAATATCTAGGACACGTGGTTACCGCTCAAGGTGTCAAACCCGATCCGAATAAGATACAGGCAGTTACCGAATTTCCAACTCCAAAGACACCTAAAGACATAAAATCATTCTTAGGTTTGGCAGGATATTACAGAAAATTTATAGAAGAATTTAGTGCGATTGCAAAACCTCTGACTGAATTGTTAAAGAAAGATAAAAAATGGAAGTGGGAAGATACGGAACAGAATAGCTTCAATAAATTGAAAGATAAATTAACGACAGCTCCGTTGTTACAGTATCCAGATTTCACACAAACCTTTATAGTAACGACAGACGCGAGTGGATACGCTTTAGGCGCAATTCTTAGTCAAGGAACGTTAGGAGATGATAAACCCATTGCTTACGCTAGCAGGACTTTAAATCAAGCCGAATCGCATTACAGCACTGTAGAAAAGGAACTATTAGCAATAGTATGGGCATGCAGACATTTTAGACCTTATTTACTAGGACGTAAATTTCAAGTAGTGACAGATCACAAAGGATTGGTCTGGCTATTTAAAGTGAAAGACCCTAGTTCGAGATTAATACGTTGGAAACTTCAACTTTCAGAATTTGAATTCGAAATTCATTATAGGGCAGGTAAAGACACGTAAACGCAGATAGTTTGAGTAGACACCCTGTAGAATGTTGCACCTTGGATAATACGCACTTAACTGAGGATCGTAAGAAGGAAATAATCAAGGAATTTCACAGCTGTCCAATTGGAGGACATCTTGGAATCAATAAAACTACCGATCGAATTAAATTATACATAACTTGGCCGGGAGTAGAGAAAGACGTAACCAATTACATTAAAACTTGTAAGATTTGTCAATTTAATAAAGACGAGAAGCAGAAAGTAAAAACAACCTTTAGAGGTCACGGACACACAAAAGGAACCTTGGATAAAAATTTATTTAGATATAGTGGGACCACTTCCGCTAACCGAGAGAGGTCATAAATATATATTAACTTGTCAAGATAACTTAAGTAAATATTTAATAGTCATACCCTTAAAGACACAAACAGCTGAAGAAGTGACAGAAGCTTTCGTAAACAATGTTATTTTAATTTATGGGATTCCTGATATCATATTAACTGATCAAGGAACAAATTTTATGTCAGATTTATTTAAAAGAATATGTAACTATTTTAAGATTCAGAAACTAAGCACTACTGCTTATCACCCTGAAAGTAATGGAGCTCTAGAAAGAACTCATAAGACCTTAGTAAACTACTTACGTTGTTTTTGCAATCCCTAGAGGAGCCGATTGGGACAAATGGTTACCTTTCGCCATTTTTACGTACAACACTACCCCCCATAGTATTACTAAATACTCTCCTTATGAATTATTGTATGGAAGAAAATGTAATATCCCAGGAATTTTACAAACTAAATCACAACCTTTATATAATTACGACGATTTAATTCTAAATGTACGGAATAAATTGCAAAGTTGTCATGAGATAGCTAGAGAAAGGCTTATTAAGTTTAAGGAACTACAACGATCGCGTGTGAAAAGCAATTATGTTGAATTCAAGAAGGATGATCTAGTACTTCTCAGAGTAGAAAATAGGAATAAATTAGATCCAATATGGAAAGGTCCATATGAGGTTAAGACTACTGAAGTGTCACAACGTGATAATACAAAAGTTAGGTAAACGCAAATATGAGACGTACATTCAAATAGATTAAAGCCATATTTTCCTTTGCAGGAAAAGAAAATGAAACTTCATAACACATGGGTAACGCTAAAATGTTAATACCATTTTGGTTGGGGAAGCTTACAGACGCTCAAGAAGTAAAAGCTCTGGATTCGAAGACCGGTGTGTACTTTGACGAGATAGGAATTATACAATTTTACCCTATACAATGGAAAGTGGTAAGTTATATAAACTTGGAACCAACTAGAGATCTTTGGAAACAGACAAAAAATCATTTAAGGTTGATAACTGATTATTGTGATAAGATAAAGGGAGAAAAGTGGTATCATTTGACAGATTGTGGGAGTTTAAAATCACTTTGTAAAACCAAAAGTCAGGTATGTTGAAATTTAAAAGAATTAGTCACAGAATATTTAAAAACACCTAATGAACAGAATACTAGAAGCAAGAGAGGCGTTTTAAATTTTATGGGAGATATTGCTAAGATATTATTCGGTACTCTGACTCAATCTGATGCAGAGGAATATAATAAGCACATTTCACAGTTAGAGAAGGAACAGGCAGAATTTTTGCATATTCTAAAGGATGAAATTACAGTGATTAAATCAACCATTAATTCAGTTAACTTAACTATAGCAAGGGTGAACCGGAATGAAAATATTTTAAAAAATGGTTTAATAAAATTAAATAATTATACCACTAATAGGATTAACGCACTGCAGAAGGAAATAGAAGGTATTAGTTTAGCCAATGAACAAATAAGGATTTCTCTTAGAGGTGTGGAAGAATGCCAGCATTCTTTTGAGCTTCTTATAGACGCATTTGTACACGCAGAGCAAGGAACTCTTCAACCTCAATTAATTACGGTGGAAAGAATTAAGAATGTTATGAAAGCCCAAACGCTACCAACTGGTCTGGACTACCCTAATTTTTCTTTTTCAGAACTTCAAAATTTAATTACACCTCACACCTATTCTTATAAACAATATCTAGTATATGTATTACAAATACCCCTTCTCTCTCCTACTACTCCGTATCACTTGTATAAAACACTTCCTTTTCCTGTCAAGAAGGAAGGTAATATTTACATTTTTCTAAGCGCAAACAAAGAATATATTTTCAGTGACCCGTTGAGACAACATTACGGAAAAATGACAACTAATGAACTAACAGGATGTTTTTCGTCCTAATCTTTTGCATTATGTATGTAAAGAAAATATACCGATTTATTTGTACACCCCTGAAGCTGATTGTGAAGCTTCACTTCTTCATCCATCCACCACTAAAGTTCCAAAAAGTTGCGAGACTAGAATTTTCACATTGAACAAATCCTACTGGATTCCCTTATATTTATCTAATGAATGGTTATTTGTCCCCCCAAAACCAGATCGTATGACTGTGTTATGTGGCGACAAATCAACACAACTCAATATTGAAAAGGAAGGTAAATTATCGCTAGGACAGAATTGCAAGGCTTTTAATGCCCACGTAACCTTACATGCCATGAGTAATTTGGTAAGTAACTTAACCATAGATTTTATACCGACAGCACCTCTTGACTTCGACTGTTGCTTTGATATGGATAAAACTAACGACTACGAGAAATTACAATTGGACATGCCTATGTCTAACCTAATGTCATCGGTAGATGATTTGAGAATGGCCAGTATGAAGGCCGATGATTTAGGTAAGTTAATAAAACAGCAAGAAGAAAATGATTATTCGAAGTGGTATATACATATAACCACATGGAGTTCTGTAATGGGTACGATCATATTCGTAACCTTGACTTGTTGTTGTTGCATTTGCTGTTGTAAGAGCTACAGAACTTTAATATTTTGGTTATGGGATAAATGGACTCCAAGAAAATGCTGGAAGGAGACGACCGAGAGGCTGTGTGTTAACATACATAATTACTCTGGGCATGATCGTGTAGTATACACTAAAACTACAGGTAATGATGAGAGTTCACCTGTCGTGTCCCTCAAGTCATCACCGCTTATCGGAGAAAGAATTAGAGACCCCAGTTGTCCACAGAATGTATCCCCAAAAGATGAAGAAGATAAAGATAGTATTGCGCATAGAACTAGAAATAAAAATAAAACATTTCGTTAGTAAAGTTTCGAATTATGTAATTCAAAACTTTCTATAGGGGGAAGAGTGTAATATATATTGAAGTATATCATAATATATATTGAAGTATATCATAATATATATATATTTTATAATATGAACATTCATTATAATGTATGACTGTCCTAAATTAACACAATTATTGACCTAATTGATCTTTTTGTTAAAATATGCTGAAGAATGATTTTAAAGAATTCTGTCATGAATATTTAAATAGGTATTACCTTTGTAGTTATTTGGAAAAGTCATGCAGTATAAGGGATTGTTACACAATAGGTAGTCTTACCTAATGATGACTTAGCTTTTAAAAGGTCATAGGTTAAGCGCATTCAATATGCTTTTCAGAAAGGGAGAATCTGGTTACATGTACAATACAACCAAATTGATTCTCACGTATACATTGTAACTACGTCATTACTCAACTGGTATATATGTATGAAACTTATGATTGTAAGTTAGACAGTTTTTTTCATCGGTGTTACCGATACCCTGTCTCACGTTTTTTGTATTAAAGTCTGTTTGTTTCTCACTACTGCTCCGCTGTGTCTTCTTATAGTTAGGTTTAATCCTATCTACTAACCACATTTCCGAAGAATTCCTGGGGTTGATTCCTAATCTATAAATTTACAGATATCTACTAGAACTTCAAGACGATCTTCACCTCCTGACACAACTCTTACTTATTTTGATTATTATTTATACTTTAAAAATAATCCTTATAATTATAGAAGGAATCGACCACCCAGATATTACAAAGTTAAGAAAAAATGAATTATCAAATTTAGACTGTGATAATCTCCGCATTAACCCAGGACTCTCGAAACTTCATGAGTTACATAGACATTTGTTCCTTGATGTCTCTTAAGAATCTGCCTGTTGTCTTATAGATTAGTAGAGATGTGTTCGGTTTTTAAGACAACCATGTTTTAGGTCCATTGTATTACCAATCTTTACAGCGTGGAATGAAAGAGATGAAATCTTATCTACGGTGATATTATGTAGTCTTGTTATGGTGTTTATGGTTCGACACCCATCAAACATTCACATACATGAGTCATCCACCATTTATTTTGGCTGCACCTAAGTCATTCAGAAAGGGGCTAGAACCCTCCATTTGTCCCTATTGAGCCCTAAGTTGATACGCAGGCTCGGAAGCATGAGTGTGCCCCCATTTATGTAGCACAACTATGTACTTTAAACATATATATATATATATATATATATATATATATATATATATATATGTGGATAAACGCTGGGACAGTAGCATCATTGGTGTTAAATCAGTTAGAGGGACAGACTGCAATTCGGATCATCATCTGGTCAGAGTGAAAATCAGACAACGGCTATCGCTTATGAGAGGAACAAACGCTAAAGATGATTCTGTAAGATTTGAATTTAAAAACTTGAAAAATGATGAAATGCGGCAAGAATACCAAATCAAAATTGCTAATAGATTTGAAGTACTGGGATCTTCCGATGACAATGTGGCAAACGAAGAAGAAACTGATATAAATAAAGAATGGGAGGCTATAAGAGATACTATTAAATTGTCAGCATCAGAAAGCATTGGTTGTTTAAAAAAGAGGCAAAACAAGAAATGGTTTGATGAGGAATGTGCCGACGTTGTAAAGAAAAGAAAGCTAGCAAAAATGAAATGGTTACATGAGCCAAATGAGGTAAATTTAGAGCAATTGGGTAGTATTAGACGGGAAACCACGAAGCTACTAAAGAGTAAAAAGAGGGAATATTTGAGAGAGAAGATTAATGATCTTGAAATGAATGCAAAAAATAGGAACATTAGAGAATTATATCAGGGAATTAGTATAGAGAAGAAAGGGTTTCAGGCTAGAACAAACATAATTCGGAATGAAAATGGGGATATGATTGCAGATTCCAGGAGTATATTAAATAGATGGAAAGGTTACTTTAATCAGCTATTAAATGTACATACAGAACAGGACATTGAGGAGGATAATTTACAGACAGCAGAAATGCTAGTCGCAGAGCCAAGTGCATTAGAGGTTGAAATGGCGATTGAAAAATTGAAGATGTATAAAGTATCAGGTTCAGATGAGATCCCAGCAGAACTGATAAAATCAGGGGGAGAAAAATTGATGGACAAGATACGCTGGTTGCTTAGTATGATTTGGGAAAAAGAAGCTCTTCCAGATGAATGGAAGGAATCAATTATCGTACCAATTTATAAGAAAGGAGATAAAACTGATTGCAACAACTACAGGGGCATCTCATTACTTTCAACTTCGTACAAAATTCTAACAAATATATTAGTAAGCAGACTTACTCCCTATATTGATGACATTCTAGGAGATCATCAATGTGCATTTAGAAGAAACAGGTCTACAACAGATCAGATTTTTAGTATAAGACAGATTTTAGAAAAGAAATGGGAATATAATGGTACTGTACATCAACTATATGTAGACTTCAAAAAAGCATATGATTCAATTAAGAGGGAGAAGTTATATAGTATCCTGCTGGAGTTCGGAATTCCTAAAAAGTTAGTTAGACTTATACGAATGTGTCTAAATGGCACAAAGAGTAGGGTGCGTGTAGGCAAACAGTTTTCGGACACTTTTGAAATCCAGAATGGGTTGAAGCAAGGAGATGCACTATCTCCTCTACTATTTAATTTTGTACTAGAGCATGCCATTAAGTCTTTAGAGAATGAGGAAGGCTTACAACTCAATGGTATTAATAAGCTGTTAGTTTATGCTGATGATGTAGTATTGTTGGCCGATAGCGAGGAGATACTAAAGGCCAACACGCACACACTATTGAGTAATACTAAGAAATTAGGACTGGAAGTAAATATCAATAAAACTAAATATATGGTCACACGTAGAAATTCATTATATAATGGAAATGGACAGCTAATGACAAATGAGGGAAATTTTGAGGAAGTGGCTGAATTCAAATACCTAGGAACAATGATCACAAATAGGAATGAGATGCACAAAGAAATTAAACATAGGCTCAATTCTGGAAATGCATGCTATTATGCATTGCAGAGACTCTTGATGTCCCAACTCCTTTCAAAAAACGTTAAACTGAAAATATATAAAACTATTATTCTACCAGTTATATTATATGGGTGCGAAACATGGACTCTTACTTTAAGGGAGGAAAGGAGATTACAAGTATTTGAGAATAAAGTACTTAGGAAAATTTTTGGACCAAAGAGAGATGAACAGACAGGTGAATGGAGAAGACTACATAACAATGAACTACATGGTCTTTATAGGAAGCCAGATATAATAAGAACAGTTAAGTCTCGTAGACTGCGATGGGCAGGACATGTTGCACGTATGGGGAATGAAAGACTTGCATGGAAGCTTCTTGTAGGAAAGCCAGAGGGAAAACGCCCAGTTGGTAGACCAAGAATGAGGTGGGAGAATAACATTAACTATGATTTGAGGGAAGTAGATTATACAGGGAATGATTGGAAAGTATTAGCTCAGGATAGGGATGTATGGAGAGCTTATGTCCGTGCGGCCATGAACCTACGGGTTCGATAGTGCCAGTGAGTAAGTAAGTAAGTATATATATATATATATATATATATATATATATTGTCATACTAGGCTATTTTTTTACCTGACATAAGATAAGGTGAAAGGAGATATGAAATGAATGAACGGAGATGAAATGATATGATGAGGGTGGGGAAAGGTGTGAAGAGTGTTGTGGTATGAAATTCGGGAAACGGGAGAACTCCGAGAAAACCCCGAAAAATCTGGTGTGGCCCACTGTCAATACCCCTCCTGAACAGCCAGATTCGAACCTGAATTCCCAGTAGGGACAACCTAGAGTGCTAACCATGCGTCCACTGAGACGGCCTGTTGTCTGTTAAAATAAACGGTTCTCTGAAAATAAACGATATTGTGCTCTGCACAATTTATTATCTGTGACCACAGACATATATCATTTAAAGTACGATATATTCTAAATTGAAAGTTGAAAATCAAAATATCCACGCAAAAAATTCATTGCTGCAGGCAGATTGCCAAATAGGCATATATTATCATATCCTAGTAAAAATAATTTATTTATCAATTCTTCAGATATTTTCTTGTGATAATTTTTATGCTTTATTGGCTTTACAGGGTGTTATCACCGAATATGCATATTTAATGCTACTCACAAGTTAAATAATGAAAATTTTGCAGAAATAAGATTGTAAACTGGTGCTATGTAACCAATTGACATCCCTGTTTTAAGTTCCAAGTTAGCATTTAGGCTAATATGTATTTGTATAATTACATTTATACTTACTTACTTACTCACTGCCACTATCGAACCCGTAGGTTCATGGCCGTACGGACATAAGCTCTCCATACATCCCTATCCTGAGCTAATGCTTTCCAATCATTCCCTGTATAATCTACTTCCCTCAAATCATAGTTAATGTTGTTCTCCCACCTCATTCTTGGTCTACCAACTGGGCGTTTTCCTTCTGGCTTTCCTACAAGAAGTTTCCATGCACGTCTTTCATTCCCCATACGCGCAACATGTCCTGCCCATCGCAGTCTACGGGACTTAACTGTTCTTATTATATCTGGCTTCCTATAAAGACCATGTAGTTCATTGTTATGTAGTCTTCTCCATTCACCTGTCTGTTCATCTCTCTTTGGTCCAAAAATTTTCCTAAGAACTTTATTCTCAAATACTCGTAATCTCCTTTCCTCCCTTAAAGTAAGAGTCCATGTTTCGCACCCATATAATATAACTGGTAGGATAATAGTTTTATATATTTTCAGCTTAACGTTTTTTGAAAGGAGTTGGGACATCAAAAGTCTCTGCAATGCATAATAGCATGTATTTCCAGAATTGAGCCTATGTTTAATTTCTTTGTGCATCTCATTCCTATTTGTGATTATTGTTCCTAGGTATTTGAATTCAGCCAATTCCTCAAAATTTCCCTCATTTGTCATTAGCTGTCCATTTCCATTATATAATGTATTTCTACGTGTGACCATATATTTAGTTTTACTGATATTTACTTCCAGTCCTAATTTCTTAGTGTTACTCAATAGTGTGTGCGTGTTGGCCTTTAGTACCTCCTCGCTATCGGCCAGTAGTACTGCATCATCAGCATAAACTAACAGCTTATTAATACCATTCAGTTGTAAGCCTTCCTCATTCTCTAAAGATTTAATGGCATGCTCTAGTACAAAATTAAATAGTAGAGGAGATAGTGCATCTCCTTGCTTCAACCCATTCTGGATTTCAAAAGTGTCTGAAAACTGTTTGCCTACACGCACCCTACTCGTTGAGCCATTTAGACACATTCGTATAAGTCTAACTAACTTTTTAGGAATTCCGAACTCCAGCAGGATACTATATAACTTCTCCCTCTTAATTGAATCATATGCTTTTTGCAAGTCTACGTATAGTTGATGTACAGTACCATTATATTCCCATTTCTTTTCTAAAATCTGTCTTATACTAAAAATCTGATCTGTTGTAGACCTGTTTCTTCTAAATGCACATTGATGATCTCCTAGAATGTCATCAATATAGGGAGTAAGTCTGCTTACTAATATATTTGTTAGAATTACATTTATAAGTCTATATATATTTTTTATTAAACCTTAAAAATCGAGTTTTTTTTAAATTTAGGCAAATGTAATGATTCAATTACGGAGACTTTTCGTGTCATAATAAGTGCATCAGTTGTTTCATTTTTTATTATTATCTTCAGTCCCTTTGTATCCTATAAGATACATGAGATACCACTTTTCCTCACTATGTAAACAATCCAATTTCGGTATGATTGGTTTTATAATGTGGTTATATAACTGTGTTTCATGCTCATATTTTCTTTCTTTTTTCTGTTAAGGTTAGCTGGCAACACTGTATAAATAGTAAAACAATATATAAATCTATTGTATCATACATTCTAATAACACACTCCATCAACATTACCCCTATTGTTTGTAAGAATGTAAATGTTTTTGCTTTGAAAACTCGTGTAACGAAATAAAATATTTCTTGTAACTCTCCAAATTAGTTTTGGGTCTGTATAAAACTCCCGAATTCGCAAAAACAAGACTTTTTCTGCATTATAAAATTTATCAAACCAAAAATAAAATTTCTTTGATTATAAATTTGCAATCTTTATGTGTATTCTAAAATGTATTTCCTTCTTTTTCAGGTGAGTAGCGCTTTCAAGTTCGCAGTTTGCTCTATTTCTGGTGAGTTTTACATTCATTCATGTGAACTCAGTGAACAACCTGGGAAAATCTAATCAAAGTACTGCTTGGAATCTACATATGCCTCATTGTATTTTAAAGATTTTATCTTATTTATAGACGCTGTAACATCTAAGGCCATAACCCAAAAATAAGCAAAAAAAGAAAGAAAGAAAGAAAGAAAATAGATTACTTTTGAAAGTAAAAATGTTTATATGGACAGGTTAAAGATATATAGAAGCGTTGGGGAATGTAACACACTGTGTTTCCTTCCCCTCAATCATAGTTGATCCCCTCCCACTGTTGCAAGAAAAGTATTTGAATTCTATTTATACTCTCTTCGGTCTGTTTACCGAATGGAGTAACACAACATTATTATTTTCGTTCTATTTATGTAAATATGTGTTAAATTAATACAATGTAAACGCATATTTCTTCCTATTAACTAAGAGCTCAAGCGTATAACAACACAAATGTTACATGGTGTTGCTACTGGAATACGCCGCTGCACAGCTTTGGTCTCGTCTTGTCAACAATCGAACTCGGAAAAGAATAAATACGCCTGACCTTGCTGTGGTAGATGTAGATTACGTTCGTTCTACCACCTTTTCCCATCGTTGTTATAGTGGTATAGCCCATTTTTTTCATATATTAACGTAACTCGAAAGAAAACCGTAATAAATTCAGCGATAAAGATGTTTAGGGCTGTTCTCTGGATACAAATTTAACTCAGAGGTTTGAATGGAATTGAACTTATACAATTTATTCCAATGGTTACAATTTTACTGCTGACAAAAATGATTTACACTGTTGTAATTTTAATCCATCCACACACACACATATATATATATATATATATATATATATATTTTTTTTTTTTCGTTTACACTGTTATTCTTTCTTGTTTTACCTTTTTGTTGATTTTCTTTTATCCTCATAGACACAAGGATAGGACACACACCCAGACCCAAGGTGGAGATTTAAAATTCCCTACCCTGCCGGGAATCGAACCCGGATCTACCGAGTACGCCACGGCGACGGACATCCAGTAGGCTGTGGGTTTATATTATTGATTTAATGATGTGTTTTCTTTCCGACGAACTTCACTGATTTAATTGAAATGTTACTATGAAACGGCTATTACGATGAAATGGTCTTCGTGATGAAATTACAATCATAGTGTCATAGTGTTTGTCTTTGACACTAAAGGAAACCTCGAAAACACGGCGCCGGTGTTCGAAACTGGGACATCCGGATTCCAGTCTCAAACTCTACCGTCTGAGCCATCTCACTCAGTTCTAAACAATTCATTTAAATATGTGACACGTAAAATCCTCTCTGCATTAATATTGCTTATCTAATCAGTAGGTTGGAATATCGTAAATAACCTATCGTATATAAATTATTCTAGGAATATTATTTGTTCTATGTATTCACATACAATTACAACGAATTTACATATTATTGGTTGCAGTATTTTAATAAACAGTTCTGCAGTGATTATTTCGCTTGTGTGTAGCAAATAGCTACTATGTTCCAGCGCAACGGAGAATTACCCACCAGATATCAAAAATCTAATTTAATTTTGACTGTAGACTATAATATCATTTTTTGATTTTCAATTTAACCTCATACAACCAGTATATAACACATAGCAAGAAAGTGTTTATTTGCATCATTTTCTCTTTCTATGTAAAACGTTTTTAATTTATTTTTATGACATTTATTTTCTTGGAATCTTTTTATTATTCTCTTACTCTCACGTATATTTTAGTTTATCCCTTTCATTTTATTTTAGAGAATTTCGAAAAAATGAAATTATTGGGGTTGTTCTTGAGAAAATATTTTAGAAAAATTTACAGATCTTCGCCGATCCTATCTAGCAGAAACCGAAAAGTAAAATGTATATTTTATAATTCGATGATCTCTAGATTAGTTCTATCAATCCCCTGTTGATAAGGAGAGAAGCAGCCCCTAAAATACGTGTGTGTGTGTCCGTTAATGCTCTAACGGCCGCAATTTTTGTTTTGTCAGAAAGAAATTTGGCATGTAGTGGTAATCTTCTTCTTCTTCTTTATTAATAATTCCTCTACATCGCAATAGTTTCCGTACAACCCATTGTAAATTTTACTCCTCCATAAATATTCTCTGTTCATCCTCTCGACATCATTCTCCTATGCACTCCTTGAACCCACTGTTCTTTTGATCTCTCCTTTCTTCTGTTGCCCTCCACTTCAAAGTGTAATATCATCTCAGGTATCCTGTCATCCGACATCCTCTTTACGTGGCTAAACCATTACAGTCTTCTTTCTTCAATAACTTGTAGAACATTTCTTTGAACATCTATTATTTCTCTGATTTTAGTATTTCTAATTTTGTCTCTTCTTGAATTTCTAGAAGCCCTCCTCCAAAAGTCCATATCTGCCACCAATAGTTTGTGTTTTCTGTACATTTAGTAATCAATTAAAAAAAGTAAAATTTAAATAAACTGGGATAATTAATTGATTTCTCCAATTTAATAAAATTAATATATATTCCGTTAACCAGCAAAACTAGACCATAAATTCAACTTTCTGAGTAATTCGCTTAGCATTTCCTGTGTGACAGACGTGTTTATTATATAGTGTTTACCTTATTGGAATATACAATTTTACAGCTTTCTCATTGCAATAAAATTCATAAAAATTTACATTATATTTTTATTTTGTGTAATTTCTACAATAGGCTTAATTATATATATATATATATATATATATATATATATATATACCTTAAGACAAAAAAATGGAAAGACACTTGAATCCAGATATTGCTAAAAAGGGGTTAAACATTTATTCTTTCGAAGTTAGGCATGCCATTGGTGCGTAACATCCTCCGTTTATCAATGGTAAGTGTTGCAGATATCAGTGTGTTACAGCTGTATTCTAACGCTCCCCAAGATCTCCAAAGACACTTACCTCTGGAGTCGTCCTTTTGTTTTCTTAAGGTGCAATTGTTATTAATGTCTAATGCTTTGAAAAAAATTAATGTGATAACTTAAAAACATATAAAGGAAATTCTTAGCACCTCTGTAATTTTTTCCCCCTGAATCCGGAACCATTCCAAGAGTAAAACCTAGTTTGTTATATGGCCTAGTAACTTATGTTATTCTTGATTTAAAAAAAAAACAAAAACTTATCGTATCAGATTATATTAAGTAATAATAATCTCCACATGTTTCAAAAACGTGTATTTCTATGATTATTATTATAGACATTTATCAGCATATGTATGGTATAAAAATTAAATATTTCGTTATTTTGTTACACAAATTGGTATAGAAATCTTACTGAAGAAAAAAAATAAAATGTTTTAGGTTTACAAATCCAACATTTTTAATTAAAATAATTTTATACTGAAGTTGTAATAGTTATGGTCTTAAAACGTAAAAAAAAAAATGCGGATATTTTGTATCACACCTAAATAAGATGCCTTTTTAGCGCAATCTGCAAGGTTAGTCCAGGTGAACTTATGGTTGCCTTACTCGCCTCTGATTCTAAAGTTCACGGGTTCATGGATTTTCAGAGCTGTGAGTCCCATGTAGCAGATTTGCATCACATAAAATAACCTCAAGCCTGAAAAAGGGCCTCTGAACAGCAAATGTCGGCCCTTTCACGCCAGATATGAATTGCAACAGAAATGACCCAACCTATTAAAAATTCGTTAAATTTAATTATAACAAGTAGCAAAATCGGCAATTTAGTATCTAGATTTGAATTACGATGCTAAAAGACCTGCGGTTTTAATGTGGCGGTAAATAAAATACTGGCGATTAGCAGTAAAACCAATTGTAAAATCAACAGCCACAAATGAAATAAAAAAAATATTAAGCCTAATGTAACACAATTGAAATAATATTACAGAAAGGCAGTGGAAAGTTACAATAAGCAGATAGAAGAGGGCGAAAATGAAAAAAACGGAGGAAAGGAATTTTTATATATGAAATTCCTAAATTTCTTTAAGTTTCCAGCACATTTGCTGCAAGTAGCAAGAAAACAATATGTCAGGGGGTGATGATGGAGTGCCGGGGGAGTCTAATATTTATTGGTACGTCGCTAGCGTAACAGAATGTCAGTTCCCTGAGTAATTATAGTACAGGTGGAGAATTTCTTCTTCCTTACTTACTTTAAAGCTCTGCGGCGATTTAGATAAAGAAAATCGCTTATGCCCAGCTTACCTAACAAGTCATTACTTATTTAATTTCATTTTGTAATTTCAATTAGGCTCTCTCGCATGATCGGTGTGGGTTCGTACACATATATCAAAACACTCAGTGAAGTGCTAGAAAATATGTTTTAGATTAAATTATGCACGATCTATAGTGACGTGTTTTCGCCTCACACTGATGCTTAACAAGCGACTCGCTTTGATTCCCCGCAGCTGCTATATGTTATTAAAATATAAAGATACCCAGTACTGCTGCTACCACGATGTTGCCACATTGCTATTCTTCCCTCAGTTTCAATTAAAACTCGGAACGTGGAGCAATCGATCCAGTTATAAAATTGTATACTGTAATTAATTGCTATAATTATCAGCGATTTATTGTGATATGTAGCTCGAATAATAATACAACATGTCTACATATTATATTTGTTTAATATATATAAGTGATTTCAACATGTGGCGGTCATGGGAAGTATTTCAGACCGAACAGTTAATAATAATAATAATAATAATAATAATAATAATAATAATAATAATTACAATAATACCTTAAAATCTCAAGTAAGGCCAACTCACTGGCTCTATCGAATTCGTAGGTTCATGGCCGCGCGGACATAAGCTCTCCATATATCCCTATGCTGAGCTAATGTGTTCCAATCATCCAGTGTATAATCTACTTCTCTCAAATCATGGATAATGTTATTCTCCCACCTCATTCTTGGTTTACAACTGGGCGTTTTCCCTCTGATTTTCCTACCAGAAGTTTCCATACACCTCTTTCATCCCCAATATGTGCAACATGTCCTTCCCATTGCAGCCTACGAGACTTCTTATTATATCTGGCTTCTTATACATATCATATGGCTCACTATTGTGCAGTTTTCTCCATTCAGCTGTCTGTTCATCTCTTTTTTTATCCAAAAACCTTCCTATGAACTTTATTCTCAAATACTCGTAATCTTCTTTCCCCTCTTAAAGCAAGAGTCCATGATTTGCATCTATATAATATAAAAGTAAAGGTATCCCATTACAGACCTAGGAGGCCCTTGGGGTAGTAAGAGGTTAAGGCTGCCACTTTTCTGGACAATCGGCACATGATGTCAGCCGGGTTGTCAGCCCTGCGTCACGACCGTCTTTACCCCCAGAAAAAGTGTCTGGTACTCATTTCCGTTAGAGGCTGAGTCGACCCCAGGTCCATAGTGCCGCCAAAAGGTTTGGGTCAGTTTAAAAACCCTGGCCCCACCGGGACTCGAACCCTCGACCTTCCGGCTTGTAGTGTAGTGCCTTAATCAAAAACCTTCTCAAACATTCGTAATCTTCTTTCCCCCCTTAAAGTAAGAGTCCATGTTTCGCATCCACATAATATAACTGGGAGAGTAACTGTTTTATATATTTTCAGTTTAACGTATTTTGAAAGGAGCTGGGAAGACAAGAGTCCCTGTATAATAGCATGCATTTCCAGAATTGATCCTATGTTTAATTACCTTGTGCATCTCATTCCTATTTGAATTATTTTTCCTAGATAGTTGAAATCAGCCACTTTTTCAAAATTTCCTTCATTTGTCATTAGATTTCCATTTCCATTTTATAATGCATTTCTATGTGTGAGCGTATATTTAATTTTATTGATGTTTACTTCCAGTCCCAATTTCTTAGTGTTTAATAGAGTGTGTGTGTTAACCCTTAGTATCTCCTCGTTATCGCTCGATAATACTACATCATTAGCATAAAAATAAGCACATATATAAACTTAATTTTAAAAGTTGAACAATACCAAATAATAACATAAAATTATATAATAACATAAATAATCAATGTCTTCTGTCCTTGTGTAATAAACGCCCATAGCGCTATGAGGAACGTGACAACACCGCATGTCAAGTATTGCCGCGCGGCACCCGCTTTTATATAAACTGTTAACCATCCGAGTGAGGCTATAATAATGTCGCAGGTACTGCTCTACTTTAGAAGAGCAAGTTCGTATTATACTATTTCAAAACTCGTTACTATATTTTCAGACCGTTGGTATTTTCAGTATTTCATGTTGTTTACTAGCAAGTTAGTTGTGATAGTCAATCAGAAAGGTCTGGTGCGTAGAGATCAATAACACCAGAAGGTAATTCATGAGTGAATTTAATAGCAACTGAGTTTGGTACTCAGTACCGGAAGACTTATTGAAGAGGATATTCAGCCAATAATGATTCAAATGATGTCAGGAGAATCAGAACAAATATTGAGTTTAAAAATTAGTAAAAAAATCGGTTACGCCAAGATGCCGTGGCGCAGAGCTATGCAACTAGCGCAGGTTCGAGTCTCCATGCGGAAGGAAATTTTGTCATGGAGTTAAAACTTTTCTTTAATTTTTTAATTATTAATTAATTTTTTAGTTTAGTTTAAAATAGATAGGGCTAAGGAAGGAGTAGGGCAATTTCTACATCAAAAATTAAAAAGATAACTGCAATTAAGAAGAATCACAGGGAAAATGGTAGGCGGGCAGAATTTTTAGGGTCAAACCCGCACTCAAATGGAGCCCAGCATCGTGCGAAATTTCGGTAGCTACAATAAGTCAGGAGAATTAGAACAAGTAATGAATTTAAAAATTAGAACAATTGTATACTATATTAAAATACTGAGATTAAATTGATTTGGGCATGTGAAGTAGTTACATGAATGATAGCCAATTGCTATAAACTCCTGAGCATTATAATTCTTCCTCTTATTCAAAATGTATCGCATTTTTTGTTAAGTGTCTACTTCCATTCCATAATGTATGTCTACCCTGTGAAGGATGTAGGGGGAAACCAGGCAAGTCACTTGTTCAATGAAATCTTAGAAATCAAATGATTGATTATACAACGTGCCTGCTTCTTTACCCGAAAGCTAGACCTTTGAAAGCAAATAAACTAATGGCTAAACTGTCCCTTTACTATTTCACACTTCTGAAAGATAGTCCTTTCCACGGAGAATTTAATTGTACTTCAAACTCCTTCTCGAACAAACATTTGTCTTGCCTGCTCTTTTCCCTGCACCCTTCATATATCTAGTTTTATTAATATTTATTTCCTCCCAGTTTCTTAGTGTTATTTAGAAAATGGAGACAAGGAAGAGGAAGAAAAGAAGAGAAAGAGAGAAAATGTTTGATGGATGAATATGGAAAGGGCAATATTAAAATGCATCTGAAGAAAATCAAATAAAAGTCGATCTAAGCAAAGAGAAGTGATGTAGGAGATGGAAATAAGGTATAGATATTCTCCTTTCTAATTCATCCCCTCTTCCTCTCTGAAACCCCTCCTCTTCCCATCAAGCTCAATTGTGACACGCACAGATCCATTACATTTCAGATATTTTCGTTCTCGCTTTTTTCTTATTATTTTCCTTCTTTTTCTTCTTGTCAACAAAACGTGTATTACTCCGCGCTGGAATTTAAAGTCTGCGGAGGCTTTGGAATGCAATGTGGCTATTGATAAAAGAAAATCATTCGTCTAGCAAATTACTGTTTCTATTCACTCTTTTCCGTTGTTCAGTTTTTTCAACCTCTGACCTTTGCCTACATTTAAAATGTCATCTCTGATTTGTAATTGTTTCATGTTTCATTTGACTCATAGGCGTGTCGAATGATATATGTGCTTTTTTTTTACAATGTCAGCCAC
Organism: Diploptera punctata; assembly: GCA_030220185.1. Lineage (NCBI taxonomy): Eukaryota > Metazoa > Arthropoda > Insecta > Blattodea > Blaberidae > Diploptera > Diploptera punctata. The sequence continues at coordinate 2,060,149 of JASPKZ010001618.1, read as the reverse complement.
TGCACATTTCGTGCTTCGTATTCTGAAATGTATTCTTCCCGATTCAAACAAAATTACAATCATGTTACCTACATTAAGACCTTAGGGTACATAGTATAAAGTTCAATAGGACACTTTGTAGTTAGTACATTTAATCTGTCTACAACCAAACATTCCCTCGTGGAGCAAGGATTTTGCCTTGCGAGAGATAAAACTAATTAACCCACTGGCATTATCAAACCCGGAGGATCATGACTGTGTGAACATAAGCTATTCATATATCCCTATCCTGAGTTAATATTTTCCATTCATCTCCTGTTTAATTAACCTACCTTAAATCATGATTAATGCTATTCTCCCACCTCATTCCTGGCCTACCTACTCTTCGCTCTCCCGCGTTTTACTGCAAAGGATTTTCATGCCAGTCTTTCATTCCCCATTCGTGCCACATGTCCTGCCCATCGCAGACTACGAGAATTAACTGTTCTTATTATATCTGATTTCCCGTAAAGATCATGTAGTTCACTGTTATATAGTCATTTTCATTTATCGGTCTGTTCGTCTCTCCTTGTCCAAAATTTTTCTTAGCGTTATTTTTTATTACTCCGTAATATTTTATCCTCCCTTATAATAACATTCCATGTTTCAGCAGCCATATAATATAACTGGAAGAATAAGAGTTTTTTAATATATATTTTCAATTTAACTTTTTTTTAGTCAAGCTGGGGAGTCTTTGTAATACATAATAGCATATATTTCCAGAATTTAACATATGTTTAATTTCTTTCTGCACTTCATTCGTCTTTGTAATTATTGTTCCAAGAGATATGAATTCAGCAACTTCTTCAAAATTTGCCCTTATTTTTCATTTACTGTTCTATTTCCACTCTATGATGCATTTCTATGTGTAAACATATATTTAGTTTTATTGATGTTAGCTTCCGGTTCCAATTTACTTGTGTTATTCAATAAAATAAGTTAATTAATAACACTAATTTAATTACGTCTATTTGCCCACAGATGCCAGCGGGTGTCATGTGATTAGCTCATCTCCTCAAAGAGACACCTAGTAATCTAGTAGGCAACTAAGGTATTACTTGAATGGGAAATGCAGGTTAAAAGTTTGTTCACAGGCTCTAATTTAGGCTTGAGATTGTTTCAGGAACCCGAAATCTCAGACTCAGGGTTTGAAGTCCCTGCCGGAGGGCTTATCCCTTCGATTTTATCATTAAAAAAAAAAAAAAAAGAAATTCATTGACCCCAACTGGATTTAATTCCGCGACTGGCAAGGAACCTAACTCCTAGGCCATCATGGCCGACCTGTGTATAAAGATTCTGTATAAATATACAGAAATATACAGGCTTGCTCTCTTAGTTTAGTGCCGTATAAGTGTTATGTTTATGTGTGTGTGTTGTTGATGATAGTGTGTTTTTATTACATGGCCGAGTTTGTTAGATTATTCGGTATAGCTGTGTGCCATGACCCATGTCGTATGTTTCATCACAACCCTCCATTCACAATGATAATGAAGTATTTACACAATTTCGCAAACTGCATTCCAAAAAAAAGTCTCTCTGCAAATAATTTGAAATTCCCTCTCCCTTTCAGTCTTTTTATTCTGATACTAACAGAAGAGTTGGATGGAAATTTTGTTCAAAGTTATGTGTTTGGTTATATATATGTCCTGTCCTGATTAATTACGTAAATTCTGCCTCCCCCCTCCACCCCCCCCCACTCTCCTCTCTTCAACTCTCTATGTTCGTTTCGAATTCAATCGATAATTATTCGCGGGAGAGTTTTGTTCGGTGCACCGTAGAAAATTAAATAATGCAAATGAGAAGTTGGAATCTGGAATAATTGGGGAATGAGAGAGGGTTGCGATAGAAATCAGAGAGACTCTGAATAGACATTTATATGTGTACTGTACAAAGCATTCCCCGGCCCCCTTATACCTATTTCACTCACAGAAATGTAATTTTCTGCCACTCATATGTTTTTAACGACACCCTTACTCTCATCCTTTTTTTTTATCCCCAAACAATCAAATACAAATAAAGAATGAAAACTGTTTATTTAATATATAGAGATAGTTAAAAGTGAAACGTGAAACTGGAAAAAAAAATTACACTATTTTTCAATAGAATTTGTTTCAAAATATATCAATGAAATGTATGTATTTGTATCTCTCATTTTTGCATTAATTGTTTACCGGGTACAAAAATAGAAATCAAATAGATCATTTTATGTGGTAATATTTTATCCAGAGAAGGATCTGTGTTCAAGTGCGGGCCTAGGTTCGATCGCTAATTGGGATAATTTTCCTGGTTGAGACTTTTTTGGTTTTTTCCTCATGGGTATGACAAACGTCAGGAAACGTTAAGGCCCATATAAACCCTTAATATAATTTGGCTATCATAATCATATTATATTCACCTAGTTCAGAATGAATGTCTTGTCTCAAATGTCCATGTTGTCTGGGAGATGGCTTCGGCATTCAGACGATAACTTAACCGGTAGAGGCCTTCCATGTATGTATGTGATCCTGACAGGTCATGTCCCTGTAAGGCCCGGGAGATCTCTATCTACAAATATTGAGATTAAACTAAGGAAAATTAATAAAAACAAGAATACAAATATAGATTGACAGTTAGTTTCTAGACATTAATATTCGAATAAATGAATATGTAGGATTATGAAACGAAGTGTGTGTGTGTGTGTGTGTGAAGACAGGCACAAATGGAAACGGTGTTAAGCTGTAGATTTTATATTAATATATATATATATATATATATATATATATATATATATATATATGGTATGATAAGAAAAATAAATGCCTGGACGGGATTCGAACCCGGATCTCTCAGTCTGTACCTCAGTGTGATATCCATTATACCACCAGGCGAATCCAATTCAAACACTTTTTTTTATTATACATGTATTATATTCTCCATTATTACTAGATGTCGCAAGAACTGGCAGTGAAGACCGAGTTCTCGCGACATCTAGTAATAATGGAGAATATAATACATATATAAGAAAAATAAGTGTTTGAATTGGATTCGCCTGGTGGTGTAATGGATATCACACTGAGGTACAGACTCAGAGATCCGGGTTCGAATCCCGTCCAGGCATTTATTTTTCTTATCATACCATATTAAGCTTGCATTGCTCAATGTTAAACATTTAATTATAACATATATATATATATATATATATATATATATATATATATATATATATGTATATGTATACCAGCGCCCAAATTAGAAACAAAAATGCCCAGCTTTAACAGCGTTATGTTAAAGAAATAATTAAATAATTTAAATCCTCTCCAAAATGTTGCTAGTCCTCAATGTAATACCAGTATGTCTTAATGTAATACCGATGCCATCTCGTAGATACCAAAAATGATCATGACCAAAATTTGTATATATATATATATATATATATATATATATATATATATATATATATATGCATATGCACATCGGCCGCAGTGGACTAGTGGTTATGCTCCTTGCCTCTGGTCCCGAGGATCGCGGGTCGATGGATTTTTAGGATGGAAAAATCAAAGGAGCAAGTCCTCCGGGAGAGACTTTAAACCGTGGGTCCCGAGTTTGAAGATTTTCAAGCTCGTAAAAGATTCTTAAGCCTGAATAAAAAGGCCTCTAAGCAAAATTTACCGAATTTTCCCGTCCTAGTACTACCTAGATGTCAGTATGAGGCGGAACGCTAACCACGGACCACTCAAATTACATCTATACGAAAACAAGTGTAACTAAATTAGTATGGTTCAAATTCTTCCCTGTAGGGGGAGAGCGCCTAAATCTCTGTTAAGAGAAACATGGGCTTACAAGATACAAGAAGATATATATACACACTTTCTACCAAAATGTAATTGGACACTTTTGTAGGGAGCATTTCGTTATCCAGAATTGTACAGCATGCCACAGAGTTCATTTCACCACGAACAACCACCAGTGGTCCTACAACGTAGTACGAAAAACACCCCCACACCATCACTCGACCACCACCAAATTTTCTGATAGGCACTATACACTCTGGTAGAAGTATTTCCTCTGGTAGGCGCCACACCCAAACATTTCGAAATAATGTGAATCTCGACTCGTTATTATAGAACCCATTTCTATTGCTCCAGGGTACAGTTACGATTTTCCAAACACCACCTGAGTCTCTGAGCTTTATTTGTCTTCGTGATATGCGGCTTATGTGCTGCTGAACTTCCGTGGTATCCGAGGTGATAGGACTCTGTTCCTAAATTCCAAAAGAAACAGCCACGTTTGTTGCTGCTTGAAACTCCTGTCTGATAGTAGTCATTGGTTGTGTCCTGTTCTTTATCATATCACGTTTGAGGGTTCTGCGATCTATGTTGGTCACAATTTTCGGTCGCCCTGAATGTCCCAATGTCCATCGACCTTCCACTTTAACTTAGCGGTTATTGCCCTGCTAGAGAGTCCATTGTGGTGGCAGCCCACAATTATACCCTTATCAAAGTATGATAGCTCTGCCCCATGTGCCATCTCGTTCTCAACTGGTACTCTGACGCACTGCATCACATAGTAACCACAACACTCAAGTAACATACTAAAGTAACCAAACTCATGGCTGCCCAATTACGTTATATATATTATAACTGTGTGAATAACGGCTTGTGAAATGAGATTCATGCGCAGAACAGCGGGTTACACCAGATGGGATCGGAAAAGGAACATCTACATCTCAAAAGAATTGAAGACTATGCGAATTTTGGAATATATTAAACAGTACCAACTAAATTGGAAACACCATCTTGAAAGAATGAGTTCAAATCGGATCCCCAAAGCTGTTTATAATTGAATCAGTCATTTCGAAAAGGGATCATCTACAGCTGATCAAATTTCACAGGAGAGGAAAAAAATAACTGATTCAACTTGTTCAGGATAAAGCATTGAATCTGAAATTGCTACTGAATAAAGTTATAAAGTGGTAAAAAATAGTGTAGTTGATCCATTCTCACACGGAAACGATGGAAATAGATATCTAAGGTAATAATGAAAGAAGTGAATTTCAGAAAAAATTGGAGATGATCCCTTTTCGAAATGACTGATTCAATTATATACCAAGAGGACGAAGATCACTGGGCCGTCTTATGAAACGCTGAAGGGAAAATTTTCTATAGGATCGTGACAAGCCTTGGCCTAATACTTGCAAGGAAGAAGAAGTAGAAGTAACTGTGTGTGTGTGTAGCTCTAGTGGCTACCATTTTTTATTTATCAGGAACAAGCTTCGCTTAAAGCAATCAATTAAAAAAGTAAGGTTGATCTCGTTAACCAATAAAATAGACCATTAGGTCTAGGGGTTCACCTGAAACCCTGAAACAAAAATTAAAATCTCAACAGAATTCAGTACAGGCTATTACAATAAAATGAGGAAGATGTTCTCAAAACACCAGCGAAATTGGACCGTTAGAAGTGGAGGTTTACCTGAAACCCGACATTAAAAATTGCTCTTCGTTTTCACTACATTGCCAAGTAAGCTGGCATCAGAAATTGAGTTTTTCCAATTTAACAAACGAAACAAATATGTCGTAAATAGGAAAATTGGGTAATAAATTCTACTTGCTGATGAATTTGCTTACTTTACGCAGTTCCTCAGTGACGAACTTTTGTATAATTAAGTGAACATTCTTCATATTAACTTCGGTAAAAGATCCCACTAGGTTGCTTATTCTTATTTTTTATCCATTTCAAGGTAATATAATTTGTTATGGTTGGTTAATAATTAATTTCATCCTTGAAACACTGAAATTTATTCTGTGTTAATATGATTTTATTTTCATTAAAATTATTGTATTAGTTATTTTTGTCTTTTATTCGTCAAATTTAGATTAAATCAGTACTTACTTTATTTATTGTGTATATATATATATATATATATATATATATATATAAAATTATAGACCAAGTAGGTTCATAATTCATTTTTATTTATCTTTTAGACAAATTATGGTAAATTTGATTATCATCTGGTTGAATCGTATTCAAGGATTTACAGTTCTAACTCTACCTAAAACTAAATAACTAAACTTAAATTCACTGACACTATCGAACCCGTGGGTTCATGGCCGCGCGGACATAAAGCTCTCCATAAATCCCTATCCTGAGTTAATGTTTTCCAATCATTCCCTGTATAATCCACCTCAATCAAAATCATGTTTAATATTATTTTCGCACCTCATTCTTGGTCTACCAACTGGCCTTTTCTTTCTGGTTTTCCTACAAGGAGCTTCCATGCACGTCCTTCATTCCCCTTTCGTGACACAAGTCCCTGCCCTTCGCAGTCTATGAGACATAACTGTTCTTATTATATCTGAATTCCTATAAAGACCATGTAATCTTCTCCCTTCACCTGTCGATTCATCTCTCTTTTGTCTAAAAGTTTTCCTAAGAACTTTATTCTCAAATACACGTAATCTTCTTTCCTCCCTTAAATTTAGAGTCCCTGTTTCGCATCCAAGTAATACAACTGGTAGAATAATAGTTTTATATATTTTGAGCTTAACGTTTTTTGAAAGGATTTGGAACGTCAAGACTCCCTGTAATGCATAATAGCACGCATTTTCAGAATTGGGGGTATGTATAATTTCTTTGTGCATCTCATTCTTATTTGTGATTATTGTTCCTATGTATTTGAATTCATCCACTCTCCTCAAAATTTCCCTCATTTGTCATTAACTGTCCATTTCCATGATATAATGTATAACTATGTGTGACCATATATTTAGTTTTCAGTCCCAATTTCTTAGTGTTATTCAATAGTGTGTGCTTGTTGGCCCTTAGTTTATCTTCGCTATCGCACAATAATACTACATCATGTGCATAAACTAATAGCTCATTAATTCCATTGAGTTGTAGTAAGCCTTCTTCATCCTCTAAAGATTTGATGGTATGCTCTAGTATACAATATTAAATAGTAGAGGAGATAGTGCATCTCCTTGCTCAACCCATTGTGGATTTCAAAAGTATCCGAACACTTTTTGCCACACGCACCCTACTCTTTGTGCCATTTAGACACATTCGTTTAAGTCTAACTAACTTTTTAGGAATTACGAACTCCAGAAGGGTACTATATAACTTCTCCCTCTTAATTGAATCGTATGCTCTTTTGAAGTCTACGTATAGTTGATGTACAGTACCATTATATTCTCATTTCGTTTCTAAAATCTGTCTCATACTAAAAATCTTATCTGTTGTAGACCTGTCTTCTAAATCTACATTGATGATCTCCTAGAATTTTATCAATATAGGAAGTAATACTGCTTACTAATATATTTGTTAGAATTTTGTACGAAGTTGAAAGTAATGAGATGCCCCTGTAGTTGCTGCAATCAGTTTTATCCCCTTTCTTATAAATTGGTATGATATCGATTCTTTCCATTCATCTGGAAGAGCTTCTTTTCCCAAATCATACTAAGCAACTGGCATATATTTTCCATCAAATTCCCCCCCCCTGATTTTATCAGTTCTGCTGGGATGTCATCTGAATCTACCAGATAAATAAAAATTATTGTTATTATTATTATTATTATTATTATTATTATTATTATTATTATTCACTTGATGGTTGCCAGTAATGTAAATGTCTCCTGTCCACGTTACGAGCGTTACGCAGGACAAGTCTAGTGGTGGGGCTGCCACCTTAGAGCATCTGGACGTGCTCTTCCGTGTATAATCCCCACAGAAAGGGTTGCTCCTTCCGACTTAAGTCGTTTTAAACTCTGGAGAAAGAGTTGCCACTTCTGCCAGTTCCGCCGAGTTGAAATTTTCCTCCTCTGCCAGTTCGGTGGAGTTGAAATATTGTCTTCCTCGCCTTCGCTGCCATCGTGGTCTTCATCCGTAACCCTGGACAAGGGTAAAGCGTTATACCCCGCAATACTGGGTCCTTAGCAGAACTTAGTCACCGATTTAGAGTCGGGTCCACCCCCGCGGTCGTGGACGCGCCTGCTAAGAGTTACCTAAGTGGGTTCAAGGAAGATGTCCCTGGTTCCCCTTAGGTCGGGTTAATGTCGGTGTATGATGCCACGAACAAAGACATTATTATTATTATTATTATTATTATTATTATTATTAATATTAATATTATTATAGAAACGTTGAAATTAGGATAATTATGAAAGTTGAAAGATATGTGTTACAGATAACATAAAAGAAAGGCGATTCAGATGGTACGGACATCTCAAGAGAATTGCAACTGATATATTCCCTAAGACGGTCTTGGAATGCTGAATAGTAGGAAAAAGAAGAAATGGAAGTCCTAAAGAATGTTGGACGAATGGAGTGTGAAGAAGTATGCTGAGGTTTACAGATAAGGACGTTGAAGCCCATTACAAATGGAGAAGGCGAATTTCTTGAGACTGACGAAAAACCATTGTATTGTGGATAAATTCCGAAATAAAAAAATAATATTATTACTATACGAAAAAAAGAAAAAGAAATATAAACACCTAAAAAGCTAGCATGACACTGTAAGCGATCTACGTGGTGTATTATTATTATTATTATTATTATTATTATTATTATTATTATTATTATTATTATCACAGATATAATAAGAACAGTGAAGTCTCGTAGACTGCGATGGGCAGGCCATGTTGCACGTATGGGGAACGGGAGACTTGCATGGAAGCTTCTTGTAGGAAAGCCAGAGGGAAAACGCCCAGTTGGTAGACCAAGAATGAGGTGGGAGAATAACATTAACTATGATTTGAGGGAAGTAGATTATACAGGGAATGATTGGAAAGCATTAGCTCAGAATAGGGATGTATGGAGAGCTTATGTTCGCGCGGCCATGAACCTACGGGTTCGATAGTGCCAGTGAGTAAGTAAGTATTATTATTATCAAATGAAAAGAAAATTAATGGTAGCAGAAATGGACTATTCAAGGAGAGACAAAATTAGAAATGATGTTATAAAAGAGAACATGAATGTACAAAACTCAATTTTAGAATGTATCCAAGAAAAGCAACTAAACTGGTACGGGCATATTAGGCGAATGGAGGATGAAAGATTACCAAAAAATATAATGGAATGGACACCATCAGGAATGAGAAGGAAAGGACGGCCACATATCGCCTGGATCCAAGGGATTAGAGAAACTTTGAAGGACTGAGACATAGAGGAAGAAATGTGTTATAATAGAGACGAATGAAGGGAAATTATAAAGCGAAATTGAAGACAAATCATTGGTGCCGGAAGAATGTATCAACATTGTTAAAACCAGAAATATATATATTACTATTATTTTCATAATTACCGTTATGTAAATATTGCTATCATTGTTTAGAATGTTTAGAATTAGTATCTTCAGTAAAGTTAAATTTATATAGGCCTATATCTTATTAATATTACAATCCTAATTCTAAGGCCCCGCGATTCTTCCTTATTGTGGCTTTGTTTTATTTAACGAGACTGTTTTAACTGTTAAAGTAATTGGAGTTGAAATTAAAATCTGGGCGTAAAAGGGCCGTACAATTCTGTCCAGAAGAGAAGACTCTTCTATTACGCTTGAGGTTATTTATTTTATGTTCAGTAAACTAAAACACGGTATACCGTACATAGATTTTCTTTTCTTCTGGAGGACTTGGAAATCCTTAGAAGTACTTTGACTCCGCTGTGTTTGAACCCGCAAAGCTCGGAACCAGAGGCGAGCATGGTAACCACTAGTCATCCCTGACGGATATTTTCATCTATATATTACTCTCCTTTTACCAAGCTATTAAGATTTGATAAATTACTACCGGTATATCAACTTTTATAAATCATATATATATGTCCACCGCTGTGGTCTCAAGGTAGCGTGCTGCCTTGTCACGCAGTGGGCCAGGGTTCGATCCCCAGTCGGGGCAGTTTTTCTGGGTGAGGTTTTTATCGGGGTTTTACCTCACCTGTAAGACAAATGCCATGAAAACTTTAAGACCCAAACGGTCCCCGAAATCATATGGTCATCATAATCCTTATCATTTCATCATCATCCTTCACCGGTGTGGAAAGCAATGGGAAGCTACCACATCTACAATTCCCTAGTAAAGCTGCAAAGCAGAGCAATGAAAATGCTATGATTGCAGTGAAAGACTTGCCGCCCTCGGGCAGATTTTTTTGGATGGATATATATATATATATATATATATATATATATATATATCAACCTGCAGGAAGAAGAAGACCAGGACGTCCACTCAAAAGACTTTTGGATGGTGTTTCTCTTGAGGCCGAAACAGGTCAACAAATTACCTAAATTCGTGAATGTACTATGATGATGATGATGATGATGATGATATATATATTTTTTTTCCGTTGATATCCGTATATGTAATTTATGCACCAATGACATATCGTGAAGAAAGATTGGACTACAAGAGTCTCCTTTTTTTTTGCAAGGTGTACATTAATAACAATTATATCAGTGGATCTTAGTAATACTGATAATTCTTATTTCTGGAATGCAGATGCTGCAATTTCATCGTGTCTAAGACTAGTCAAACCTTCATTACTATTGCAGAATGGAACAAAAAAAATGGAATGCTTAATATCCTTTTGTGTGCCTTTTTAGCCTGTATGTAACATGAGAGATTGATTTTTTTAAATCTATAATTAACTCGGATACTGACAAAAGCTTTTCTCGCCTTTGAAATTAATGTAAAGAAGATGGGACTGGTTGACAAAGCAAAGAAAACAAAATATACGACTTCTGATATAAATTATGTTACAAAACGAAGTTTAGATGCATTTGAAACAGCTGACCGTTTCAATAAATGTTATTATGGACTACTGCAGAGTTCTGTCGAGATGTATGAAGGCCATATTATGTAAGACCAGTCTAGACATTTGCATTCGAAGCATGAACTATAGGTAAAACAAATGAATACACTCTGCAATGTTTTGAAAGAAAAATTCTGAGAAGCGTGTATGGTCTCTCAAATGTTATAATGGCGTCTGGAGAAAACTTATTAACAGTAGACCTAATCGTACGCTCTGTTTAAATATGTGGAAACTAGTAGATTTGTCAAGTTAACCATACATCGATGGACAGGGTATGTAAGGAGAAAGGAAGAAATTTTGAAATTTGGAAGATAATATGGTCCACACAAGCCTAAGGTAGTAGGGTGAGAGGAAGAGCAAGATTCGCTCTAACGATGAGGTCAGTGGAGACACTAAATAATTTGGGATGAGAATTTGGTAGAAAGACTAATAAACTGGATCGTGTTAATTGGAGGAAACTTCTTGAGGCCAAGACTCAGAGATGAGTGTGGTGCCAGTGATGTTGATAATAAACAACTAGAAATCGTTATGATTGGTTTTATGATGATGTTGCGATTTGGATGCCAGTTTTAATTTTATTGTCAACTGTTAAAATAAAACTTGTTAGAAATATATCGTCATAAGTAATTCCTATGAGAATTTGGAAATCAAGAGTGGCATTTGTTAGGACTATTTAACGAATATTTACTCACATCATTATTGAAATATAGCTATTTTAAAATATTTATATATATTTAATGTAACCGGTGATGTTTGAAAACAAATGAGAAACGATTGTTCCGCTTCATTTGTTCATCACTGCAACCGGATCATATTATTTTTATTGCCAAAGGATCACAATATTGTAAGAATGCACCCTAGTGGAGAAATTTATAACCAACATTATAGGCAATTAATTAATTTCTGATGTCCTATGATGTAAATATGTCAATTATATTTTTCTGCAACGTTATTTCCTGGTAAATAATACGTTTAAGAAAGTGCAAACAGTGGTTTATTTTTTTGTGGTATAATCAATTGCTACAATTTTTTTATATTGCCTCTCGCAAGCACTATGTGTTTACATTCGTGCACTATATATACAATCTGGTAGCCACATGCAGTCACTGCAAAATAATGCTATGACCCGTTCAGAATGTTAAAAAGGAGTAGCTTGATTTTAAAGTGATAAAATTAAACTGATAAAATCGAGGTGAAAAACGACTGTGATTGTTTGTAAATAAAAATTATTTATATGTGATTGGCCATTGACCCCATTTGGGGCATGAGTTAAATAGTCAATAAAAAAAACTTCAGCCCTCAAACAATTTATCTTTCTTTTTTTTTTTTTGTAGAAATATACATAGCTTTGTTGCTCGATAACTCATGCAAGATAAACACAAATTATAACTCTACAAATCAGTTTTGGGTTAACATACAGTCTCTCATATTTGAATACGAAGAGTAATTTTACGTTTCAAAATTATTATTTCGTGTTCAAAAAATCCACTTAACTAATCCACTGTCACTATCGATCCCGGGGTTCATTGTCACGCGGAATATATCTCCATACACCCATATCCTGGGATAATGTTCTTCAATCGTTCACTGTATAATTTACCTCCCTTAAATCCTGGTTCATATTATTTTCCCACCCAATTCTTGGTCTAACTACTGGACGATTTCCCTTCTGAAGTTTCCGTCCAATTATTTAATTCCCCATTCTTGACACATGCATGATGGCAGTCTACAAGACTTAACTATTCGTATTTTTATTTGATTTCTATAAAGCTCATGTGTCTCGCTGTTCTGAAGTTTTCTCCGTTCGCTGTCTGTTCATATATCTCTAGTACAATTTTTTTTCTAATCCATTCTGGAATACTCGTAACCTCTTTTCCTTTCTTAAATTAAGAGACCGTGTTTCCAATCCATAATGGCCTTGCATTGAATGTCCCTCGGTGCATGCCTCTATGTTTGAGCGTTTGCCATGGATCCCCTGAAGTAGTCCCTCCTGGAGGCCATCAGACTCAAAGTGTAATTTAATTTGTCATAATTCCAATTCAGGACTCAGAGGATAATATGTTGTTTGGAAACTACACTTTCGTTTTTAAATTAGAGTTTGAATTGGTAGTATGCATCTTGTGATAGTTGGAATTGCAACAATGGTGTACAGAAGCTTCTGTTGTAAATTTAAATTGGAACCAATTGCCTAAGTGAATTAACTGCCGTTACAAAAGTATTTTACATACAGTTTCAAATCATTAATTTATACCCGAGGGCCATATTCATGAGAAGTGCAGCCGGTCCACAGTTTCTAGGGGGTGGGGGAGGTAGAGTTACTACATCAATACCACATTAAATGAAGTGAGTACAAAGTAAAGCATTGATTAAATTAACCCCAGGTTTTGTTCAATGAAACATGCATTCTCAGTGGTGGGAGGGAAGTACAAAACTCTGCTTAATTACACCAGGTATTTTCAATGTTAATACTAAATGAATTCCACGAGTATCGTTCTGACCGCCATAACCTAGGTAACATCGCTATCATTTTGTTTAATTTGGGGAAGCATACGCCCCCTGAATCATTACAACTTCACTCTGCGTCACATATTGATTCGGTACCTGTTTCGTGCAGAATATACTTTTAAATTTTATTACAAATATGTAATCGCTCTACGTAATAGTGTTGGATGGTTGAATTGCAAGTTGTTCGTTACTAGTGTACAAGATAGAAACTACACGCAATATGCTTAGTTTATTTCCCCCCCTTAAACCTCATTCTAGAACTGTATTTGTTTACATAAGGTTCTGTTCTAACTTATCTTTCTTTGTTTATTCTCTCACTCACTCTCTCTTCTCTTCGTTTTCTTTTTCTTCTGCTTCCACTTCCATTTGTATTTTATATTCTATTCCTTTCCTATCTCTTTCCTCTTCTTTTTTCTCTGTCTCTTTTCTTATATTTCTTCTCTTCATTTGTTCTATTCTTCTTCCCTTTTTCTGTTTCTGCTCTTCCTTTATTTTCTTTCTTTCCTTTTGTTCATACATTACATTTTTTCTCTCTCCTATTCAAATTTTTACCCTTCCCTTTTGATAATTTTTTTTTTATTTTACTTTTTTGTTTCATTTGGTCTTTTTTCCTTTTTCTCTCTTTTCTTTTCTATTTTCTTTTTTTATTTGCATTTTTTAATTTATATTTTTCATTTCCACTTTTTCATTTTTCAATTTCCCTTCCATTTTTTTTCCTTTTCATTTTTGTGTCTTTTACTTTTAATTTTTTCTCTTTTACTTTTAATATTTTTTTACTTTTTATTCCCTCTTTCCTATATTTTTCTTTTTTTACTTCTCTTTTTTTACTTTACATCTTTTCCCTTTCACGTCTTATATTTTTTATTTCTCATATTTCCTTTTTTATCTATTTTTTATTCATTTTACTCATTTCATTATAATTTTATTTCTTTACTTTTCTATTTTTCTCTTTTCTTTTTCTAATCTGTTATTTCTGTATTCCTTTACCTCCTGTTGTACTTTTTTCTATTGCCTTTTTATTTATTTTTTAATTAATTTTATTTTTCGTTCATCTCTGCTATACCGTTTTATTTCGCCTGTATCTTCTCTTCCCTCTTATCCATTTTACTTTTTGTTCTCTTATCATCGTCCTTCTCTTTTTTCTTTTTTTTCCTAATATTTTTTCCCTGTTATTTTTATTCACCACTCTTCTTTCCTTCCAGTTTCTTCGAACAATAACAATCGAAGAAAAACAACGACAAGAAAAAATTGTAGTTTGTTCCGATGATATATAATTTAATTTAGTCCATTTTAAAAAACGGTCTATATATTGGGTTCAATATTCATATAATTCATATTGATGAAATGTAAATTTATTATGCAACTGGTATGATGATAACAATAAATTAATTTTCAAATTCCTGTCATCTGTTGTTATTGATGAACGTCCTCTTATATATTTCTTATCGTGATATCTATAAATACACTTGGTCAGAACGAGGAAGTAGGAAGATACATGATATGTACTTTCTAGAGAAATATTATTGTGTCCGCGACACAAGAGTATACAGAAACAAATATATCAATCGTTATAACTAGAAGACAAAGTTCCAGTCCAATCTCGTTTCCATATTGTTCAGATTTTGATGAATTTAGAAAATATGATATATCTTTATCAAGTTGTAGTTAATTTTAATACTACGCTTTTGTTTGCCTCAGGTTCTGCATGCGGACTGAGTCTGCATTTAATCTATGCGTATCGTATTATGATGTATTGTATGTGGAAATGATATGAATGTCTGCGTTTTGTAGATGTTAAGGACGATGATGAAGGGAAGTTTTAATTCGGACTTTCCGGAAAGGATAGCGCAACTTTATGCTTAACATCTCTATAGAACAAGTTTTTTTAGATTAAAATTAAGTGTTTGGTGCTTAATGTAATGATTATAAATAATAATTAACATGTCACTAGGTATTTTGAGATTTTAAGAATATCTTACTCCACTGGGATTCGGATTTGCAAACTAAAACCCTGTCTATCTGCCGCATGCAGAACCCAGGTAAACAGAAATTAACTACGGATGGTAAATACATTATCATCTTCATCATTTTAAGGCACGACAACTTCAAAAGTGAAAGTTTTGGCCTTCTCAACAATCCTCCTCCATACCAATCTGTCTCCTGCCATATTCAAATTAGTCACTTTCATTTTCTTTAGATCGTTCATTGTGTCATCCTACCATCTGATCTTCGGTCTTCCTACAGCTCTGCCTCCTATAGGTTTCCATTTGTAGAGTTTTTGACCAGTCTCTGATCATCCATTCTTATCAAATGTCCAAGCCAACCAATTCTGAGAGATCTTATATGGTTTACTATATTCTGATTTTTTTATTAATTTGTTTAGTTCGTTATTTGTTTTGATTCTACCTCTATTTGGTCCAAATATTCTTCTTAATTTTTTTTTGGTAAATACATATGTTTTGGAAGTTCATCGCAATTTTAAGTAAAATTAAATAATTGATTAGACTGGCATTATATTCATCTGCCCGTTATTGTTATTTATTTCGAAGAAATTACAACAGAGTGCGCTGAAATGCCACGATTCAGCCATAGCGACTACAATTTGTTGCTGTTATATTTAGCAAGATGTTAACTTTTTACACAAGGGACATGGTGAAGCCTAAAAAATATCATAACATGTTAAGATATTATCACATTGTTAACAAACAAGATCTTTTCATCCATTTTATAAAACCGGCCCTGAAATTGGCAAAAATAGATTTTTTAATTCCAGTTTATTAAAATGTGACGGATCATAGTGGAAAATAACTAAAGCACAGCCACACTGTATTGTCTTGCAATTCCACACAAGATTTAAGATATTTTATGTATTTTAGTACAAATATTTATCTAATATATAAAAATGAATGTTTGTTTGTTTGTTCGTACTTTATGCGCGGCCATACCGTTCATCTGATTGTGATGGGGCTTTTTGCAAAATATTCAGAATATGATGAACATAGGCTATAACAGAGTTGAGATACTCAACTCCTACTTACTTACTTACTCACTGGCACTATCGAACCCGTAGGTTCATGACCGCACGGACATAAGTTCTCCATACATCCCTATCCTGAGATAA
This sequence comes from Diploptera punctata, assembly GCA_030220185.1. Lineage (NCBI taxonomy): Eukaryota > Metazoa > Arthropoda > Insecta > Blattodea > Blaberidae > Diploptera > Diploptera punctata. Next base: position 2,043,723 of record JASPKZ010001618.1, on the reverse strand, counting down.
TGCTTTCCAATCATCCCCTGTATAATCTACTTCCCTCAAATCATAGTTAATGTTGTTCTCCCACCTCATTCTCGGTCTACCAGCTGGGCGTTTTCCCTCTGGTTTTCCTACAAGAAGCTTCCACGCACATATTTCATTCCCCATACGCGCAACATGTCCTGCCCATCGCAGTCTACGAGACTTAACTGTTCTTATTATATCTGGCTTCCTAAAAATAACATGTAGTTCACTGTTAAGTAGTCTTCTCCATTCACCTGTCTGTTCATCTCTCTTTGAAAAAAAAAATCCTAAGAACTTTATTCTCAAAAACTCGTAATCTCATTTCCTCCTTTAAAATAAGAGTCCATGTTTCGCACCCATATAATATAACTGGTAGAATAATAGTTTTTATATGTTTTCAGTTTAACGTTTTTTGAAAGGAGTTGGGACATCACAAATCTATGCAATGTATGATAGCAACTCCTACACCATTGAAAAATCGTCCTTTGTAGTGGAAAACGTGAAAAAGTAGCTCTTCGGATGCTTAAATGGCTCATGCTGCCTAAACCATAACAAATATACAACATTAATGTACACAGAATTAAATTCTTAAAAAGCTCTACAAAAAAGTCCGCGGCAGCATATGTTTATCTCTTACGGATAAACTCACATTATTTTTGTCTTTCATTGATGCCAAGAAGATTGGGATAAGTACGTAGATTCTTGTGCATGCATAGCAGCGCACGCCGGGTATTGGCTAGTAATATATAAAATTATGCATCTTGGAGGGTACATTTCTAAGTTACGGATTAACACGATGAACGTTCCTTCTTTTTATTGTAAAATTCAGGTCATTTCAATAAGTTTATTGAGTTTAATAGGTTGACAGAATGTGTCTGGCTTCACTCTTAGCTTCGGAAGAGGTTCTGGATTGAGGTGATCACTCATATGGGGAAGTCCTCCATATCCTTGCGTGATCATAAAAGAGTATGTGTGATCCAAAGCTTTAAAAATCCCTCTCCCGACGGTCGAGCCGCTGTAAGGCCCAGTTGATATATCACACATACACATACTTAGATGAGAGGTTAAGCTACGTTGGAAGAGATGAAGAAGGATCAACTTTCTGCTCCAAATAATGAAACAGGCTTAATACATTTTTATAGCCTACAACTTACATTTCATTTTAAGCTAAGAAAACAAGACTAAACTTAGTTCTTTTACCCATAGTATCATTTACAGCCGTGTGTAGTGTGTAGTCCTACATATTTCCATTATTATATTACCACAGTTTGTTATAAAGCTCTAAGATGGTTAAATTGCGTAATTTAAATTTATTTTGTCAATTGTCGTAGACTTTGTCCTTATATTTGTTTGTAAGATATTATTTTATATTATCCTCATTGATTACTGCAATGTATTTACGTTAGTCTGTAGGGATGAGGTGTAGAAAACCTTCTCTGAAAACGAATAGTATGTCGCATTTCAAGGACTCTTGTTATCTCAATTTCTGTCAAAAGTGTTAGACTAAAAATATATAGCTGAAAAGTTATACTTCCAGTTATGCAATATGAATTTGAATCACAGTCTCTTACTTTAAGAGAGGAGAAAATATTACGAGTATTGGAGAATAAAGTTGTTAGGAAAATGTTTGATGAAAAAAGAGAGAAGAATAGAGACGTGAATTGAGGAAGCTACATAAGAGTGAGCTACATGATAATTGTGTTATAATAACAGTTAAGTTTCGTGGACTCTGCGATGGGCAAGGCAGTGCTACGAATGGGGAATGATAGAATGGCTATATATATATCTATATATATATATATATGCCATTATATTTTCGGCGTCAAAGAAGTTGGACCGATGCAGATTTATTTCTAGTAGGCGTACTAATGCGGTTAAAATATCAGTACCTTAATTCCGTCGAAATTAGCTAAAACGTTGGTTCCTTGGTAGGCCTATCTCGAAAAATATTGCATGTACTTGATTGAAAAATATCTCTAAAATCTTGCTAATCTTATATTAACAAGTTACTATGATCGCAGATCACCATACCATAAGTCTAATTTAGCCTGAATGTGTACACCCCTGAACAGTTAAACTCAGCAGAGTGTCATTTAATTGAGTATTTGAACTTAATTGAGCGTTAAGTCATCAGTCACGGGAGGGGTTTCTGTTAAAATGCCCATCAAAAAGCGTTGGCTTATGTCAAATGGGAATGAATTGACGTCGAATACCCAAGAAGTCACAGGCCATATACGTGGACAATACATTTTGCTGTTCACATGCTTCGTAAAGTTCAAACGTACCGAAACAAACCGCAGAGCGCACGCCAAACTAGCCTCTATGAGTAAAAAATCATCCCCCTTATATTTTTCCTATATCTACCTATATAGTGGATACTTTTTTTTACGATACAGGCTTAGGCCTACTTCAGAGCATGTAAATAATTTAGAATTATATTATGTCTCGGCAAGTCATAAAAATGCATGAGCCATTAATTGGATAATAAAAATACAATAATTATTTCATAATGATACACATTTCCTGTATTCAGCCTATGTTTAATTTCTTTGTGCATCTCATTCCTGTTTGCAATATTATTATTCGTACGTATTTGAGTCAGTACTTCATATATATATGAATCTGTGTGTTTTAATACTAGTATTATAATCCATTACAGGAACTGTTGTACTCACTTCTTAAACTCTAAATGTTAATAAAATTATTTTCTCAGTTACATTACATGAATGCGAAATATGGATTCTTACTTTAAGAGAGAAGAAAAAATTACGAGTATTTGAGAATAAAGTTCTTTGCAAAACTTTTTGACTGAAGATAGATGAACAGATAGGCGAATGGAGAAGACTGCGTAACAGTGAGCTACACGTTCTTTATGGGAAATCAGATGTAATAAGAAAAATTGAGTCACGTCAACTGCGATGGGCAGGGCATGTGGCACGAATGGGGAATGAAAGAACGGCAATCTCACTCCTTGTAGGAAAATAGAGGGAAAACGCACAGTAGGTAGGCCAAGAATGACGAGGGAGAATACCATTAACCATGATTTGAGGGAAGTAAGTTATAAAGGTGATGATTTGAAATTATTAGGTCGGGTTAAGGATATATGAAGAGCTTATGTTCTAGTGGTCATGAACCAACTGGTTTGATAGTACCTGTAAGTCAGTTATATATATATATATATATATATATATATATATATATATATATATATATAAACTGGTTTACAATATAATAAAGCATCTTCCTGTGCCCAAATCTTTTTAAATTATCTTCTTTCTCCATTGTTCTCTATCTTCCCATTCCAATTCTTCCGGACCTGGCTTCCTCATACCTCTCCTTACAGCATCCATCCTTTTAGATCTAGGTCGACCTCTATTTCCTTTCCCAGGTGGGATCCATTCTAAAGCTTGTCTGGGTAAAAAATATCTCTGGCATCCTACGTATATAACCATACTATTCTAGTTGTCTATATCTCACAAAATCTAATATTGAATTTTTTATTTTGATTTCCTGTCTTATGATTGTATTTCTGATTTTTTTCAATTTAGAATGTCCAGTTAAGCGTCTAAAACAATCCATTTCAGTAGACATAAGCTTTAAACTCAAAATGTTATTCAATTGCCAAGTTTCTACACCTATGTTAGCGTACTTTGAATTATGAATTTATAAATTTGTAATTTGGTATCTATTCTTATGTTTTTATCCAACAAAACTCTGTTTAACATTGTTATTACCGATCTGCCTTTTTGAATTCTATATTTTATGTAATTTTCTTGGGTAAATTTTGAGCTAATTTCGATCCCCAGGTAATTACATTCTTCACATCATTTGATACTTCCCATTCCATCTTCCAAAACTAAATCTTTCTTTTCATCCGCACAAGATAAATAAAATTATTTATTCAATTTTACTTTTAAATCCCATTTAATATACTCTTCTATGAGATTTCGACTCATTTATTCCAGATCCTCATAATCCTGTGCTATAACCAACTGGTTTTCTGCAAATAATAATGTATAAATAGTCGTATCTTCAGTAGGTACCCCATGCCTTTACTCTTTTTCTTCCATGTTTCTAAAGCTTGTTGTATATAAATATTGAACAACGTTGCGGCTAAGCTACAGCCTTGCCATAAACCTTATGCTACTGAAAATATATGGGACATATTTTCCCCAATCTTTTTCTAGAATTTGCATTTTCGTATAATTTGTATATTGCATTCACAAGTAATTTATTTTACGACAGGGAGCTAGCCCATCGTTTTAACCCCCAACCTGGAGGACCAGGTGATTTTTGTTCAAGGTTTTCTTCCTCTAGCCTTTGACGAATAAACGTTTCAATATCTAGAAATTCAAGAAGAGAGAAAATTAGATATACTGCAATCAGAGAAATAATGGATGTTCAAAGAAGATGTTCTACAAGTAATTGAAGAAAGAAAACCTGAAACTGCCTTGGCCACGTAAAGAGCATGTCAGATTACAGGATACGTAAGTTGATATTAAATTTTGAAGCGGAGGGCAACAGAATAAAGGGTTAGACCAAAAGAATAGTGGACTCAAGGAGTGCATAGGAGTATGGTGTCAAGAGAATTCACAGAGAGTGGTGCAGAGAATAGGGATTTATGGAGGAGTAAAATTTACAATGGGTTGTAGGAAAACTACTTTATTGTAGAGGAATTCGTAATAAAAAGAGAACAATTATATAGGCCTATGTGTGTGTTTGTTATAATAAGTAGACAAATAATCATATCAAAAATAAATATGTACGCCTAGAAAATAAGCACGATCACAATATAAAAGTAGGCCCCTAATTTATTTTATTTGGTGAGGTTTGTTAATGTCAGTCGGAAAGAAATATAAGTATTTCTTTATTCCGAAAGTAATTTGATCAATATTATTTAATTGATAAAATTCTTCCTTCAGGCACTCATCCATGGTCACCGTTTTTTCTTAGGAAATTACTAAGTGAGGAATGACTTTTCGATATTCTTGATAACTGATTTGCATTTATTATGCACCCGAACAAGAATATCCTTCCATTGTTTCTTTTCGAAGCCATTTAACTGGTTTGTGTATTCTTCTCAGCTGTAACGTTTACATTTTTAGGGTTGGTACTTTGTACATCCTTATGAGGGAAGGGGGAGGACAATCAATGTACACTCACTTCTAGAGATGGACAGTGCATAGAGGCCTACTTTAGCTAGAAAATATCGCCCTTTCTGCAGTCAGAATTTAAATTATTTTGGGATAGTGAGAAGTATATTTACACATTGGATGGGGATAATAAAAGTGTTACTGCATGGATACATTTGGGGAGATGGATGCCTCATAATTTAAATTATATCTCCTATGGAAAGAAAACGAACAGCATATTATAGCATTTTGTAGAGAGACAGAACAACTTAGATTACAATTGCTGCCGGAGAGATTTTTCGGTTTGGATCGTGAGAGTTGGGTCCAATAATAAACAATTGAAGGATGGCTGAAATTGGAGATCAATGAAGAAATTTGTATTATTAAACTATGATAACTTCAGTATAGCATTTGTTTCCGATCCAAAATTGTATTATATATGACTTATTACTTTGTCTAAGTTAAATAGCCTAACTAACTAACTCACATAGCCTTTTTCTGTGTGTACAGTAGGCCTATATGTGTATGTGAATTGGTAGGTGGTGAGTTTTTTCTAGTCTGTTATGTAGCTAGATTATTCACAATGGGTTAAAGAGAAGCACTATCTCCTGTATTATTCAATTTTGTACTGGAGCTTGCCATCAAATCTTTAGAGGAAGAAGAAGGCCTACAACTCATTGGTGTTAACAAGCTGTTAGTTTATGCTGATGATGTAGTATTATTAGGCCTATGCGATTGCGAGGGGATACTAAGAGCCAAAACTCACGCTCTATTGGAGTGACCCTAAAAATTTAAATTAAACACCGTAAAACTAAATATATGGTTACACATATAAATACAGTAGGCCTATATAATGGAAATGGACAGTAAATAAAAAACGAGGGAAATTTTGAAGAAGTGGCTGAACGCAAACATCTAGGAACATTAATTACAAACAGGAATGAGGTGCACAAAGAAGTTAAACATAGGCTTCATTCTATAAATACATGATCTTATGCATTACTGGTTTTTTTTAAATATAGGCCTATTAAACGGGAAAAGTATATAAAAGTTATTCTCCCAGTTATGTGAATGCGAAACATGGACTCTTACTTTAAGAGAGGTGATAATAATATGAGTATTGGAGAATAAAGTTCTTAGGAACATTTTTGGAACAAAGAGAATTAAGAAACAAGCTAATGGAGAAGAGTACGTAATAATAATAATTGAGTCTCGTAGAAAGCGATGGGCAGATATGTGCCACGAATGGGGATGTTTTGAAAATGTTAGCTTAGGATAAGGATGCACGGAGAGCTTATGTCTGCATGAATATGAACCTGTGGGTTCGATAGTGGCAGTGAGTTAGTTTGTAGCTAGATTTTCTATCATTGTACAAAGTGAAAGAATATTTTTTTTTCTCTATTTTTACACATGGTCTTTGTATGTATGAATGTAGATGTGTGTCATTGTCTCAGTGCTATAGATGTAGACTTGTATATCTGTTACACTAGTTTGCATGATATCAGATGACTGAAAACTAATACGTGGTATTAGTTCACTTTTTATGCTGATTCCAGAATTGTTCTTAGTTTTATTCTATCACGTACAGTTTTTTCATAATGGACCTAATATCTTTTCATATCTTTATTGGTGAGAGCGTAATATGTGCCAGACGGTAATGAGTGTTGTTGGAGGGAAATTTGTCAATTCAAGCCTCTAAACCTTTAGGTTGGCACAACTGCTGCTGAGGTTGTTATTGGGTGACTTTTGAAGTGTTCTTCATCTCCGAAACTTGCATTATGAATTCTGTTCTCATTTTATCTCTCTAGTGTGACTGCAAGTATGACAATGTCTACACGCAAGTGTGTAAACAATCCTAATGTTTTCTGCTATATTTGTGGAAATTATACAATGCTTAAGCAAAGGATGGATATTACAGACTTTTTGAAAAAAGCTTACTATGCTTATTTTAAGTTGAAACTTGGTGACCAGGATAAGGCGTGGGCGCCAAGGAAAGTTTGCCGCTATTGCGTTGAGACGTTAAGATCACCTTAATGACTATTACTCCTGTTTGCTTAATGTTCAGGGGTGTAATTAAAAAATAACCAAATTGTATACCTAAGCATCCCTTCAGCCATTAGGCCAATTCCACATAGAGAAGAGCTGCCTGTTCCTCTTCCTCCAACTGTTTTAGAGAGCCTGATAGAATATAATGTTGAAATTGAACTTGATGCATTCATTGATGACAATGCTGATGATATATATGATATATATATATCAGCCTGAAGACGGTTTTACTCCACAGCGGTTCTCTCAAAGTGAACTTAATGATCTAGTTCGTGATCTGAATTTGCCAAAGGAATCTGCAGAAGTACTTGGCTCACAGCTTAAAAGTAAGAAACTTCAGTAACCAGGAACACATTACTCACGGTACAGACACAGAGAAAAAGAACTAGTTCCTTTATTCTCACAGAATGATTGCTTGGTTAATAGCAATAACATAAACGAGTTAATGCACTTCTATGACATTGAGCATGATTCTACTCAGTGGACACTTTTTATAGAATCATCAAAGAGGGGTCTCAAAGGTATGTTACTGCATAATGGGAGTGTGTATGGGTCCATTCATATTGCCCATTCAATTCAGATGAAGGAGACATTCGAGAACATGAAGTTGCTATTGACAAGTATTTAGTATGAGGAATACAGGTGGCTAATCTGCGGTGACTTTAATGTTATAGGGATACTATTAGGGCAACAAGCTGGTTTCACAAAAATGTCATGCTATGTGAATGGGACTGTCGGGCAATGCAAAAGCATTGGGGTGTGAAAGTTTGGCCAGAGCGGAGAAATATTGTGCCTGGAACTAAAAACATCCTACATGAACCACTTGTAGACCCTCAAAAAGTCGTGCTTCTACCACTACACATCAAATTGGGCTTGATGAAGCAGTTCGTAAGGGCTCTACCAAAGGATGGGCCTTGCTTCAAGTACCTTTGTAAGAAATTTCCATCCATCACACAATAAACATTGAAAGCTGAAATTTTTGTTGGTCCGCAAATAAATAAACTGATGAAGGATGGATATTTTGAATAAACAATGAATGAGAGAGGAAAATAATCCTGAATGGCTTCCCGATCTGTTACTGAAAACTTTTTTGGCAATAAGAAATATCCTAATTATAAGGCAATTGTGGAAAATATGTTGGAAATTTTCAAAAAGTTGAACTGTAACATGAGTGTGAAAGTTTACTTTCTATATTCCCATATCGACTACTTCCCCGAAAATCTGGGACATTTTAGTGAAGAGCAAGGTGAACGTTTTCACCAGGATATTAAAGAGATGGAGAGGAGGCACCAGAGAACATGGAATGAAACTACTGTTGGATGTTGATGAGGGAAACTTCAAGGAAGTCAAAGAAGAGAATCAATACTAATAAAATTCAGAGAAGGTTTCAAAATTAATGGAACACCATTTACTCTCTGTTTTGTTACAAGGTAGTCACGAAATTACTAGGACAGTTCTTTATAGTATTTTAACATGTATTTTAAACAAAAATTTATCTTGTGTGAAATTAAGTTTGAATATATTTGTGCTTATAGTAGTAGCTAAAACGTGAAAATATAAATTCTTATTTTCTGCAAAAACTTGACGTGATAGACAAAAATGGTATTCATTCCTGGAACCAGTATAAAAAATTGATTTACAAACATCTATTTTAAATAAATCATCTGAGAAAAAGTTTTAAATTGCAGACATGTGTTATGTATGAGTTTGTGTGTGTAAATACTGAAACATATATTTGTTTATGTATTTGTTCGCAATGTCATTGAAATTGTAAGTTCTTCTTTCTTTCGAAAAATTCAATACATTTCTACTACTACACGTATTACTAGTAGAATAGTTTCTAGATTTTTTTAGTTTGTTTATTTTCTTGGTTCATATAACAAGGCATTGTACAGTTTTTGCAACTCACTGTATTTCATTTAAATAGAAAATATTTTTTTAATATTTTACACTTTTTTTACCAAGCCAATTGCTTAAATTATAGATTATTATTATTATTTTTTCTTCGTCAACTCTATATTCTGTAGCCTATGCCTATCTTGTTTTATTATTCAACATGTAGATAATTCATAATTGTTATTATGTGTATAATTTGACCCTGGTGAAGTAGAAGAGGAGACCTAACGGTCTATACTCCATGAGGTAAAATAAATAAATAATAAAAATAATGAGCATCATCATCATCATCATCATCTTCATTCATGGATTATGTCTGTTGACCCGTTCCGACTTCAGCCCATCTCTTTCTAGGTCTGCCCACATCTCGGGTGCCTTTAGGTTTGTATTTTGTTATTTGTTTTGGATATCTATCTTCATTCATTCTGTCTATGTGTTGCTTCCATTTTTGTCTATATGTATCTATTTTATCAGTTATTGCAAATATTTCAAGTTCCTGTCTTATTTCTGTGTTCTTGATTCTGTCTTCCTTAGTGCACCCTTTAACAGATCTCAAAAATAAATAATGAGCATCATCATCATCATCTTCATTCATGGATTAGGTCTGTTGACCCGTTCCGACTTCAGCCCATCTCTTTCTAGGTCTGCCCACATCTCGGGTGCCTTTAGGTTTGTATTTTGTTATTTGTTTTGGATATCTATCTTCATTCATTCTGTCTATGTGTTGCTTCCATTTTTGTCTATATGTATCCATTTTATCAGTTATTGCAAATATTTCAAGTTCCTGTCTTATTTCTGTGTTCTTGATTCTGTCTTCCTTAGTGCACCCTTTAACAGATCTCAAAAATTTCATTTCTGCCGGCGTTATCCTACTTAGGTCTTGTTTTTTATGTATCCAGGCTTCTGAACCATAGAGCAGTACCGGTACTGCCAACATTTTATAAAATTTCAGTTGGGTCTCTCTTCTTGTTTTGTTATTTAGTGTTCGTTTTATCGTACCACATATTCCCTGGAATTTTGCTATTTTATTATTTATATCATTATCATAATTAAATGAAATGTCACATCCTAGATAATTGAGATGGTTCACCTGTTCTATGATTTTGTTTCCTATTAATATTTTCGATCTGATTTGATTTTTTCCTTGGAATGCCATTACCTTAGTTTTTTCTATGGATATTTTGAGATTATATTGTTCACATATATTATGTAGTTTAAAAATATTCCTCTGAAGTTCGTCCTCTGTATTTGCTATTATTACCTGGTCATCAGCGTATAATAATGTTTTTTCAAGTAGTGTGTTTTATCTAATTTTATTCCTTTATTTGTTTCTTTCGTTCCATTTTTTTATTATATCATTGATGTATAGGTTAAATAAAACTGGAGAAATACTGCATCCTTGTTTAACTCCTTGATTAGTATGAATTTTATTTTACTTACTTCATTTCTAGTTTTTATAACAAAATTTGTGTTCCAGTACAAACTCTTTATAGCTGCTATTAAGTGTTTCGGAATTCCTTTTTCTTTTAAAATTGTCCAGAGTTTTCCTCTGTCTACTTTATCAAATGCCTTGACAAAAAAAATCAATAAAAGCTATGTGTGTTTCCATGTTATATTCTCTTCTTTTGTTTATAAATTCTTTTATCGTAAATATATTATCCATACAACTGAACGCCCTGGTCTGAATCCACTTTGTTCTTCTGTTAACATTACCTCTGTTATTTGTTTTAACCTAAATGTTAAGATTCTTGAGTATATTTTATAGCCTGCAGTTAAAATGCTTATTCCTCTGTAGTTGTTGCAGTCTTTACGTTCTCCTTTCTTAAAAATAGATTGTACTATTGCTGTTGTCCAGGTTTCTGGTATTGTTGCTTGTTTCCAACATAAATTTAAAAAATGTAATAATCTCAGTTTTAAAAAAAAATCCTCCATATTTTATTAATTCCATATTAATTCCGTCTATTCCAGCTGCCTTTCTGTTCTTTGTTGTTTTCAGTACTTCTTATAAGTTCTTCCATTGTTATCATATCTATTCCTATCTCACACTCATATATGTTATCTTTTTAGTTATTTTATTTTCATTATACCACAGTTTTTATAAATGTTCTTCCCATTGTTTCTCCTCAATTGCATTGATCTGTATTGTATCTTTTTCTTGTTTATTTAGATGTTTCATTACTTTATAGGCTATTTTTGTGCTGCCCATGTATATCGTATTCTAGTCTGCTTATATATCTATCCCAACTGACTTTGTGTGCTTTTTTAATTTCTCTTTTGGCTATTGCACTTTTATGTTTGTAATCAGCTCTTAATTCTGGTGTTCTATTCTGTAAATATTTGTGATAAGCCTCTTTTTTTATCTTTTATTATCCTCTCTAATTCTTCATTCCATATTCTTAAACCCTTCTTGTTATACATTTTATATTTTGTTCCTAATGCCTCATATGCTGCTTTATCAATGCTTTCTTTTATATTATCCCATTCTCGGTTTATTTCTTAGGAAGTAGGTTTTAATATTAATTGTTCATTTAGCCTATTCTGATACAGATTTTGTATACTTTTATCTTGTAATAAATGTACTTTGAATGTGGTCTCTTTATTTCTATATTTGTTTTTAGTTTTCTTCCATCTCGCTAATATATTTATTTTTGAGATTACTAAATAGTGATCTGAATAGATGTCACTTCCTCTAAATACTCTCGTATCTGTTAATAATGATGATGCTTTCTTATTGATAATCTATCAGTGAACGAAAACCTCGTGCTGACCATGTGTATTTGTGAATATCTTTTTTCTTATAAAATGTATTTGTTATTTTAAAATCATTAAAAATTGCAAATTGTTTTAATTCTTGTCCATTTTTATTTATAACATTTTCTCCATGGATCCCAATTACATTTGCCACTGGTTGATTCCCCACTCTAAGCATTAAAGTCTCCTAATAATATTATTATGTCGTTCTTGTTTATCTTATTTATTTCCTTTTGTAGAGTAGTATAAAATGTTTTTGTTTCTTCATCTCTCCCTTCCTCCGGTGCATATATTGCTATAATTGTCATATGTCCTCTATTATGCTTAAATCGCATTGTCATTATTCTTTCGTTAATACAATTATACGTGTCTATTTTGGATCCCCATTTCTTATCCACAAATATCGCCACTCCTGCTTTCGCTCTTTCTTTCTGACTTACTCCACTGTAAAACATCATCATATCATTTATCATTTGTGATCCTTTCAATTTTTTCTTTGTTTCTGAGGCAGCTAATATATTTATACTTTTATTTTTCATTTCTTTTGTTAGTTCAAATTCTTTGCTTCCCAAGCCTCTGACATTCCAAGTCGCTATTTTAAGCTGGTCATGTATTCCAAAACTCTTTTTATACTTTTTCTTGCTGTGGTCGTCATAAGGTTTATCAATCCGGCTTTTCTTCTGCTGAAGTTTATGAGTAAGTTATTTTTTACTAGTAGAGGTTACCAGCCTCTAGCCAAACCCCTCTTCCTGGAGGGCAGGGAACTGGAATTTCGGAGTGTTCGTCTCCTAGAGAAGTTGCCTTCACTACGGCTTTGGGGACTTCTCTTCTCCCCACGTAACCCTGTAAATAATGATCATATTATCGATAATACACGACGAAGATAACCATCATAGGATAATATCGTGAAGAGGTTGAAATTTTAAAAGAAATCAAGAACAAAAATGTTTAATATTTGTTTTATTTTAAATAAGTTTCCTGCCTTTAGTTATATTTGTTATATCGCTCTTTCTTTGTTTCTTTCTTACTAATATATTATTTATTCGTCATATCTGTTTTTGAATGCTTAATATTTTATATAATCATGCTCCTATTATAATTTTCTTTATTTTTCTATTTATAAGGCTGATAAAAGTGCTAATTTATCTGTAGAGAAGGGTATTTTTCATGTTTGTGTATTTTGTGTGTTTTCTGTATATGATTATGTCTAATATATTGTTATTTAAATTGTTAGTAATTGTTAGAACTAGACAGTTTAATTAGTTATTAATCTCAGTTTCTTCCGTGCAATGTATTTTTTTGGTGCATTTTGTTTAATTCTGTTAGTAGTATTTTTATGGTGTTTCCATTATCATAAATTATTAGAAAGTCGCCCATATATTCTATTATTAGTTTGGTGTCAAATTGTTCCTTTACTGTTTCGAAGTGTTTTTCGTATTAATTTTATAGAAAGATTTCTGATGTCGATATGCCCATTAGTATTCCACCATCTTGAGTGAAGAATTCGTTACTGAATTTGAAGTAATTTTGTTTCACTACTGTGTTGATCATTTTGGTTAATCATTCTACACAATCTATTTCCAATCAGTTTTATTTTAGATATATTATTTGTATTTTTTCATTTATAGTGATGCATCTACAGATTTGTAATATTGAACGATGGCATTTTTGTGTTTCGATCTTTGTTCTTTTTTCCTCGCTATCCTTAATGAAGCGCTGCGCTGGTAGATGGAATATGTAGTCTGATTGTAAGGTTTGATCTGTCTTGCGTGTATGTATGTGAATAAGATAAAAAGGTTAACAAAGGTAAAACGGAGAAAAGGAAGAACAATGTAAACGAAAAGAAAAACAAGAAAGAAATTTAAAAAAATCACAACAGTCTTATAAACAACGAGAAAGCGTTGGACCGGACTTAAAAATTTTTTTTTTAATTAATGCCACCACATTGTCATTTCGACATTCTGGTATTTTCTCATGACATGGCGTTTTTGTAACCCACTTCTGAGGTTGGGGCTCCTGGAAGGCGGAGTTAAGCTGCCCCGATCATGTGATGGGTGATGATGCGCCAGGAGAGGCCTCAATCCTAAACCTAATGAATATGTTAATGATGATTATGATGGCCAGATGATGTTCGGAGACCGTTTGGGTCTTAAGATTCCTGACTTTGTCTTACAGGTGAGGAAAAACCCCGAAAAAATCCATCACCCAGGAAACTTGTCCCGACCGGGGATTGAACCGCTGCGTGATAAGGCAGCACGTTACGTCGAGACCACAGAGGTGGACGGACTTAAAAATATATTTTCTGCTACCAATAACAAGGGTACCGGTATCAGAACAGCAGTATAAAGTCTATACATGTAAAGAGAAAAAAATACGTCTTGAATTGTTTTAGCAGCGGATCAAAGATAGAGAGATAATAGACGTCGACGAATTTTGAAATAAGGTGCGTGGATATAAACAACCATCTGATAGGCAGGGACAAAACGTACCATCATGCGTGTGTGATATGTGTGTTATAAAATGTAAGCGGTATCATATTGAAGCATGCGAAACAAAAAAAAGTTCATCAGCGAAAATAAATTACAGATCTGTGTTGTGCCAAACTGACCCCTCTGAACACTTATGCGCAATTCAGTATATACAGCATTTTTTTTATCCCTATGAAGAAATGTACCTTCGCAAGTCGATAGACCAAATCTCACTGGCGTGCATTCCAATACGCACACTATGCAAAAAAAAAAAAAAAAACTCGTCTCTGACTACTACTGTCTGCGGCCGTGAGATGCTACGATATGGAGTTGTTTCAACGTTTGACGTTGGAAGTTATTTTAACCTTGGATAGAGAAGTTTTGTTTTTAGACCTAGGAGTTAAGGTTTGGTGTTGTCTTAAAAGTGCTTTGATGCTTTTTCTCTACGTGGTATCTGAAGGATGTTGTTATACATTCGAGGCTTCGGATATACGAATTAATCGGACGATGAAATGGGCAAGCTTGGTTTGCGGTTTACATACACTTGCATTCGCCCAGTTTGTTGCCCTGCATGACTGTTATTGGGCATGATGTAGTCAATAGAGACCAAGTCTTCCAGTCCGGTGACCTGGATTCGATTCCCAACTGAGTAGAGTATTCTGAATCTCAATCTTCAGTATGAGTGTGTGTCCTGTATATATATATTAAAAAGAAAATAAGTAAAACATTATGAAAGAATAAAGTCCGTCGCATAGAAAATTCCTCAGCCAGCCGAAATTCTTATCTGAGTTTGTTGTTTTATGGAATAGATTTATTTGGTCAATAAAATTGTATTTAACCAATTACTTTGCGATAAAACACACATTGTGGCCCTAGAACGATTTTTAAATTATACGACTTTCAGATGAACCGTCAATATTCAGATTTCGCTGATTTTTACACGCTTTATGTTAGCTTGACCTGTATCTATCTATCTATGTAACTGAATCTTTCAACGCGTTTTTCACCCACTTAAAATAATTGGATCGACTTGAAATTTTGTATACTTGTAAAGGACCCGTGACAATACAATAATTTCATATTTATTTTCTAAAATCCTGGCCACAATCATCAGAAAATAAAAAAAGTGTGTTTGTATTTATGTAACGGAATCTTTAAACACGATTTTCACCCACTTAGAGACATTGGATCGACTTGAAACTTTGTGTACTTGTAAAGGACCTGTAACATTATAATAATTTGATATTTTATTTCTAAATTCCTGGCCAGAATCATCAGAAAATCAAAAAAATTAAAACTGTCATAATAGGTTACGGACTTGTCGACGTTTTAGTCAATCGTTGTAAGAGCTCAGTTGGTAGAGCGGTGAACTAGTGGTATATAATTTCAGTAATCCATAGGTCGCTGGTTCAAATCCGGCTGGGGAGGATTTTTTTAGAAGAGTAATACTTTTAGCTCATACTACAATAGTATGGAATTTAAATATATTTACATTCTTGTCTTATTCTGTAAAATATTAAAAATAAAAAATAAGTAATAGTTTTAAAAAACTAAAACAGCACGCTTTATTAGAAAACCGAACTCAAAAATGAAAAATAATTTTAATATCCAACACGCCTGGGATAAATTTAAAGTGGCCAGCAAAAAAATCATCTCCAACACATATAGAATAAAACCAGAATGATCAACAAAAAGAAAATAATTTTACCATCAAAAGCGTGGAGTGCTTTTTATGATTTTTACATGTTCTTCTTAGAGACTTAACTTTTACCAATATCTGTTTATTATGAAATATATTAATTGATATAGAGCACCCCACGCTTTTGATGGTAAAATTATTTTCTTTTTGTTGATAATTCTGGTTTTATTCTATATGTGTTTGAGATGATTTTTTTGCTGGCCACTTTAAATTTATTCCAGGCGTGTTGGATATTAAAATTATTTTTCATTTTTGAGTTCGGTTTTCGTCCCGCGCCGTAGCCGAGCGGTTAAGGTAGGAAGCCTTGGCGCAGAGCTACGGGACTTGCGATGGTTCGAGTCTCCATGGCGGAAGAAATTTTCTCATGGTATTTCGGCCAGTATGGGACCGGTGCCCACCCAGCATCGTGAGGCAATTGGGTAGCTACAATAAGTAGCGGCTCCAGGTTGAGGAACCAGCTATAACGGCTGGAGGACTCGACATGCTAACCACATGTCACCCCTACACTGGCTGTTGATCATCTACCTCTGTGACTGACACATGTGGATGTGAAGGGCCAGCAGCCGGCTGGTAAAAGGGCAACCGCTGAAAAGTGGAAAGACCCTCAATCGGATCGGAGTTCGGTTTTCTAATAAAGCGTGCTGTTTTAGTTTTTTAAAACTATTATTTATTTTACACGCTTCATATTAGCTTGACCTGTATCTATCTATCTATCTATGTAACGGAATTTTTCAACGCGATTTTCACCCATATAAAATCATTGGATCGACTTGAAACTTTGTATACTTGTAAAGGACCCGTGACAATACAATAATGTCATATTTATTTTCTAAAATCCTGGCCATAATCATCAGAAAATAAAAAAAAAAGTGTTTTTGTATCTATGTAACGGAATCTTTCAACGCGATTTTCACCCACTTAAAAACATTGGATCGACTTGAAACTTTGTATACGTGTAGAGGACCCGTGACAATGCAATAATTTCATATTTTGTTTCTAAAATCCTGGCCAGAATCATCCGAAAATCAAAAAAATGAAAACTGGTATAAAGGTTGCGGACTTGTCGAGTTTTTAGTCAATCGTTGTAAGAGCTCAGTTGGTACACCAGTGAACTCTTAGTGGTATGTAATTTCAGTTATCCATACGTCGCCGGTTCAAATCCGGCTGGGAGGGTTTTTTTATATAAGAGTATTACTTTTAGCTCATACTACAATAGTATCGAATTTAAAGATATTTACATTTTTATCTTATTCTGTAAAATATTAAAACTAAAAAATAAAAAATAAATAATAGTTTTAAAAAACTAAAAGAACACGCTTTATTAGAAAACTAAAAGAATGAAAAATAATTTTAATTTCCAACACGCTTGGGATAAAATAAAGTGGTCAACAAAAAAATAATCTCCAACACATATAGAATAAAATTAGAGTTATCAACAAAAATAAAATTATTTTACCATCAAAAGCGTGGGGTGCTTTTTATGATTGTTTTTGGCAAGTCATTCACTCAGCCTCTTGTGTAAATATATAAATAAATCCCAATTGGCAATAAAAATCAGATACAATTATAATATCATTGAATTAAGCAGTTACTGGACTTAGGTCATATTTATAATCAAATTGATCAGGGAAGCGAGTGGAACCTGATTATGTAGGAGCAAAGGTCATATAAAATGATCCAAAAAAGTCAGTATCAATGTAATTAAATTACTAGTTATTAAGTAGGGTACTGACAACTCAGGTAATGCCACCCTTTCTTTTGTTAAGACGGAAGTGGCTGACACATGATAACAACTTAGTAATGACAAAATCCTTTGCTCGACAGATAGAGTAGAAATATCCTCTAAGCCTGCAGTTAACTGATTTATCGTGATAACCATAACCCATTAGCTAAATGTACAAGCGGGGGTTTTACCCTGACACAAACAACGCTAGCAAAAAGTATGGGAATATGGCAATTTTCTAGCGTCTGAAGCCTAGGAAAAAACCCAAGCCTAGCTAATGTTTGTGACCCGACTGTACGTGAAGCCAGCACGGGAAAAAGGTCCAACCTCTGATGGCGTAAATCGCCAATGATAAATTTGTAACACCCCCAGGATTAAAATAGGAGGGTGCATTAACCAATTATATGTTTTGTTATATGTGCCTAAGCACTGACCTTAGGTCCACGAGATCGAGGTAGTGGGAGTAACTAGTTTACCTAATAGGCGAGAGAGGCTTCTCCTCGTCACTTCTCGTATACAATTAAACAAAGTCACTTCTCAAAAACACTTCGTTCTGAAAGTTAAATAAAGTCACTTCTTATATACAATTACTTGCAGTTCATAAAAGACAGGAATAAAATAAATCTACAACAAATTCTCTACATATTAATTCTGACCGTCGAAGTCATCGTGGAATCCCTAGATAAGAACTCATGCCTAACGGCATTCCAACCTGAGCAACCCAAGTTCTCACGTATTCCTAGTGCCACTAAATCCCATCTACACCTCATTACCTCTTTACCCTATCAATAATCCTTCTCCATATTGTCTCCCAACAGTGGGGCATTTTAATCCAAGCAACCTAATGGAACCCACTATAAATCCTTCTTCATGTTACATGTTCTTCTTAGAAAGCTTACTTTTACCAATATCTGTTTATTATCAAATATATTAATTGATATAGAGTACCCCACGCTTTTGATGGTAAAATTATTTTCTTTTTGTTGATAACTCTAATTTTATTCTATATGTGTTGGAGATGATTTTTTCGTTGACCACTTTATTTTATCCCGAGCGTGTTGGAAATTAAAATTATTTTTCATTTTTTTAGTTTTCTAATAAAGCGTGTTCTTTTAGTTTTTTAAAACTATTATTTATTTTTAAAATGCCTTCGTCGTTTTATTTCAGCCACGTATACCGAGTTGCGTTAAATAAAAAATTTCTGTCTCTAGAAGGATTTTTAAATTTCCTCTTGAGCTGAACTCGCACATCGAAGGCGCGATTTTGCTGGTAAATAAACTCGACCTTATTATCTTAATTTATCGCTATTGGCCTATACCGAGTGTGGTTCCGAAAATAAAAAGAATGCGGACCACTAGAGCGTTGATATGTACATTTTTGTTATGACCACTTTCGGTGTCTACTAGATAGAAATGATCAATATTAATACAACTGAAAATAATATTTTCTGCCCTAATGGGGATTTGAACCCAATATATCCATGTTTATGAACTGGCGCACTAAACAATTGTGCTACTTAGGCAATTCCACGAAGAGGCACAAATCTTTCTGTATTTGAAATTCCGGCGTATCTCTATTAGTGAAGTTTTATTCACATTGCAATAGAGTGCTTCTAGTAAGAGAATATTTATTGGGAAATCAGCGATATCAAAACCATTAGGAGTGACGGCTTACCTGAACGAGAAAATTGAAACAAGAATGCTCTAGTCGACGCCATATTTCTCGCAAAGAAACTGGGTACATATGATCTAATAATAAAAGATAGATATAGGCTTATTTCGTACAGCAGGAAACACAGGCCATAAATTCGACTTGTTGAGGTAGCTTATTTTACGGAGTTCCCTCGTAAACTAATCAACTAACTAACTAACTAACTAACTCACTGGCACTATCGAACCACGGACATAAGCTGTCCATATATCCCTATCCTGAGCCAATGTTTTCCAATCATCCCCTGCACAATCTACTTTGCTCACATCATGGTTAATTTTATTCTCCCACCTCATTCTTGGTCTACCAACAGGGAATTTTCCCTCTGGTTTTCCTACAAGAAGCTTCCATGCACGCCTTTCATTCCCCATTCGTGCCATATGTCCGCCCATCGCAGTTTATGAGACTTAACTTTTCTTATTATATCTGGCTTCCTATTTCACTTTTATGTAGTTTTCTCCATTCACCTGTCCATCTCTCTTTGGTTCAAAAATTTTCCTGAGAACTTTCTTCTCAAATACTCGTAATCTCATTTCCTCCCTTAAAGTAAGAGTCCATGTTTCGCACCCATATAATATAACTGGTAGAATAATAGTTTTATATATTTTCAGTTTAACGTTTTTTGAAAGGAGTTGGGACGTCTAGTGTCTCTGCAATGCATAATAGCACGCATTTCTAGAATTGAGCCTATGTTTAATTTATTTGTGCATCTCATTCCTGTTTGTGATTATTGTTCCTAGGCATTTGATTTATCCACTTCCTCAAAATTTTCCTCATTTGTCATTGGATGTCCATTTCCATTATATAATGTATTTCTATGTGTGACCATATATTTAGTTTTATTGATATTTACTTCCAGTCCCAATTTCTTAGTGTTACTCGTGACGGAGTTTTGACTAATGTTGATGATGTCATAAGTGTTAGTACAATTGAGGAGCTAACTGGAGAATCGATCTCAGTTAAAATACTTATTTTCAGAAAACTATTAAAAATGAGTATTTGTTAATACGAACATGAAATGTTGATTTTTAATGTAACCATTATTTACAATACATTATAAATATTAATATACATATAGGAAACTAAGATATGTCACAATGGAGACATTTTACAGACACAGCTGAGATATTTTTTTCATTCAATTGCTGTTACATTATCTGTTAATTCGAGGTTAGATTCTTTCTGAGGGGATTGACAACTGTCAGCTTCAAATTCAGCAGTCGATTTCTCACCTGTTTCGCTCATTTTGTGTTATTAAAAGTATAATATATCACCTTGAATACAAAAAAAGATAAATGATTGAGGACTTTTTTATTTTTAATATAAAGTTACGCATTTCAATTCCTTGTAACATTAGGCGCGGGTAGGAATGATATTGTAAGGTATATAACATCAAATCAGCTTAGCCAGCACATTGTTTTAAAAAATCCGTCACGCACGAACTGCGTATGCTAAGAGAATTGCTCAAAGTCCTTTATGTAATGTACTTTTTTATAATTAAATCGTTTGTTTACAGTTTCTTTGCGAAGAAACAAACTTGGGGCCGCCATACCCATAATTTTAATTTTCAGCTTTCAGATAAACCCACAGTCCTAATATAAGGATTTCGCTGATTTTTTATATAGGCCTATTGGTACCGACTTTAGTTTCGAAAAATCGAAAATTGTGGCCGATATAGCAATTTTTACATTTTTGCTTTCGGTTAGTCTCCATTCCCAATATTAGGATTTTCTCAGTTAACTAATTCGACCTTGCTCATTTTAATTAATTGCTAAATGCCGAGTTTAATTTCGAAAAAATAATAATTGCCGCCGTTGGAGCATTAAACAACATACACATTGTATGTTTAAATATACGTTTTTGTCATGTTATTTTTGGTGTCTAGTAGGTCAGGTCGGACGGCAGTGGTGGACTAGTGGTTATGTTCCTTGCCTCTGGTACCGAGGGTCGCGGGTTTAAACCCGGCCGGGGTCAATCAATTTTTGTAGGATTGGAAAAGTTCAAGGGTCAAGTCCTCTGAGAGGGACTTAAGCCGTGGGTCCCGAGTCTCAAGATTTCACGCTTGTAAATATCCTTAAGTCTGAATAAATGAGTCTCTAAGCAAAATGTATTGACTTTTTTCATTCTAGTAATATCTTAGTTACCCATTAGATGTTTTATTGGGTTGGCATGTTGACCGCATACCATTCATGACATATTTGGAAAATAACCGTAACTAAATTAATTTGATATAGTAACTCCTAACAAAGGAGAGACTAAGGCCCAACTTTGGGCTGTTTTTACGGCGGACGACGACGCACATTGTAGATAGAAAGTTCGATCGATCAAGATTTGTAAAATTTAAATATATATATATATATATATGTATATATGAGAACAATCTTAATAGCTACATTCTTTGTGAATTCAGTAAAATCCCTAGAAACCTAGAACATCTCAGTATTTTGGAGAAGAATGCTCCCCACACTGTAGAATCGTCGTAAATGATTGACAGATAAACGGGATGATTGAACTGAGTTTGTGTTTTAACAAGCATCTCAATTATTATCGAACTAAAAGAAAGGATATGTGAAAAAGAGATGTTCATGTTTATATCATATGAACAAAAAAAAAATGAGATGAATATTCTTGGGTTTACATTGGAAATCGCCTCTAGCTGCATGAATGTAGGATTACGTACAACCTACATACTCCGGGATGGAACAAAATATCCGATACCTTTAGGCTGTGTTAACTTTTGTACCTGTTTATTAACTTCATACGTACATACACGGGCAATGTTATGTTGTGCTATGGACATACAACTCGTGCTTCACCCCACGTAAAAAAAATCACTCGTACAAAGAGCTTCCTTGTAGTACATGAATCAATTTCACTTTTGTTTTATTCTTACGTAGAACTAAATGTGATTGAATTGACACATCGTCTGAAGAAAGTGAACCTGATTTAAAATTATTTCATTTCATACCATCTCACATTTTAGCAATTTGCGATTTTACAAAAATTCGAAATATGGAACATTAGGTATAGTATCATTACAGTGGCGTGCATTCAGGGGAAATAACTGAATCACTGTTTTGGTAACAATATTGATCAGACGATTAATAATATAAACAAGACTACGATTTATATATAAAAATGGCTAATTGCATATGAACTAAAGATTTTAAAAATATTGACCAAAATGTTAATTATAATCTTTTTACAAAATTAATATAAAATTAGAGTTAAAAAAAAGATAAATTGATGAGAGTGAGTCAAAACAGTTTTTTTTTTTTTTTTTTCCCCAGCTAGATTTCATTTCTGACCCATACTGGCCGACATTTCATGAGAAAAATTTCTTCCCCCGTAGAGACTCGAACAGCGCAAGTCCCGTAGTTCTGCGCCAAGACTTCTTGCCTTAACCACTCGGCTACGGCGCGAGACTCTTGGTATCAATGAAAGACAAAAATGGTTATTGTGAGTTATCCGTAAGAGACTCTTGGTATCAATGAAAGACAAAAATGGTTTTTGTGAGTTTATCCGTAAGAGATAAACATATGCTGTCGCGTACTTTTTTGTAGAGCTTTTTGAGATATTCAATTCTGTGTACATTAATTTTGTGTATTTCTTATGGTTTAGGCAGCGTAAGCCATATAAGCGTCCAAAGAGCTACTTTTTTCACGTTTTCCACTAAAAAGGGCGATTTTTAAGGGTGTACGAGTTGAGTATCACAACTCTCTTATAGCCTATGTTCATCCCGGGAATCTCCTGAACATTTTGCAAAAAACCCCATCACAATCGGATTAACGGTATGGCCGCGCATAGAGTACGAACAGACAAATATACAAACAAACAAACAAACATTAATTTTTATATATAAGATAACCTAAGAGAGCTTCGAAATAGTTTCATGAGACTGGCGTGTTAGCCTACTATAGGAGTGAGAGGGAGATTAGCAAGAAAACACGAGTGAACTGCAAACTACTGAGCGCTAATTCAAACCTAAACTTTGTTTGTCATTTTAATATGTTAAAGTCAATAATGTATAGAATTCCTGTGAGTACTTAGGAAAGCTACTCTCAAAATTCTAGTAGATAAGAGAGAGACTATTGGAATTATTTCAAGAAGCGCACCTATTAGAAGAACGTAGAAACAAGAAACAGTTTTTTGAGTAAGTGGATATCGAATTTGGTTCCCAGGAGAGAAATATGGAATTAGAATTTCAATGATGTTGGCGAGATAATTTGCCAGAATATGAAAGGCGAAATTATTAATATAAAGTGTCGCTTAGTGGTAGTTTTAATAAATATAAATTGATATTAGGCTAAATTAATGTAATATATTTTAAATTGCTATGAGCTATGATTTTTATCAATTTAAACGTACACTTCTGTTTTCTATTGTTCACTAAAAAATTATATCTAGTGTTTGGGCTATGGGAATGATCAACGCACGCCACTGAAATACTGCAGTATTCATAAAAAACGAACTTACTGTCGCTAACATTTGAATAAATCATGAAAAACTTAATATTTTTTTACAAATAAAGGAGAAAAGATAATCAATTGAAATTGCATGGCAATTTACTAGAACACGATTCCACATAATAAACTAAAAAAATTGTCAGAAGTAAGTCACCCTGAGCTTTGGAATTTTCCACCTAGCGGAATTACTCAATTCGCATTAGGTTTGGTGGTCGAGATGTTATCGAATGAATATTTTAATATTCATGAAGATAATCGAAAAGAATCGTAATAGTTCGTAACCTGTGGTCCTTCTAGCATGTAAATAACATCAGCTTTGATACAATGACAACTGTTAATTCAAAAATGTACTCGGCGGGAAGAGTTTATCGTTCCCGGTGAAAGGACTCGGCTGTAGTCGCACGTTAAAATCAGTTTTACCTTTCTGTTCCTGCTTTCTCTCTCTTCCCCTATCTTCTTGTTTAGTAAATAGATAGAATACCGTAACTTTAGTAGCCGACTCTAGCAGATCCTGTTCACTGGAAACGACAAGCGGTGACGTGGGCCCGTTTGCTGCCGAGTATCGAGAGAATGCCATAGACCGCGTTGTAGATAATAATTGTAAGTGATGATAAAAAACTGAGTTGATATATTTCATAAGTAATAAGTTTTATTTTACTATAACTTGACCTCGGATTTTAGATTATATCCCTATTTTTTCGTGAGTTTTACAAAATCTAATATTTAATTTTCTATGTTCATTATATGACAAATTGTTAGGCTGGTTTTTGAATTTCGCAGGCGGGGTCTCGCCTTGAATGGTAGAGAAGGATTCCTGAACTCTCGACTCACGAATTAGAAAACTCGCGGAGAACTTTCTACACGCGTCCAAAACTCCATGCGGTTCCCGAGATTTCCAATCTGGAAAAGTCTCGACTGGACACAGCGAATATCCTTATCTCGGCATATACAAACAGTTACGAGAGTCGGAAGAACCAGTTGTGTCCGAAGTGTGAACTAGTAGCGTGAAATCAATAGCGAAGAAACCGTCTGCGATAGAAAAAACTGAGTGATTAATGATTATGAAGCCGCAGAAATTATTAGCTTATTAGCAGCAAGTTATTTGTGAAGAATCTGCGAGTTATTGTCAAGTAACTAAAGTAAATTTGGAAATGTTCTGTTACCGTAACATCTGTTGTGAATTCCTCGGAATGTTACAAATCAATCAACTGGTGACATATGTTGCCTAATCACTTCATTTCTACTTTTGTCCAATTTAGAATGTCCTATTGATTTGGTAAAACATCCATTTATAGGTTAATAATTGTGACCGCAAATGTTGGTTTAGTTTTTTCCAAGTTTCCGCTCCATATGTAGCCAAACTTTGGACTACTTATTTATATAATATATTGATTTTAGTTTCTTTCAAAACACGTTTGTTCCACAATATTCCATTCTGCATTGCTGTTGGTGATGATCCTTTTTGTACTTTGTATTTAATATCATCATTTTGCGTAAATTTTTATTAATTTTTACTCTTATGAATACAAATTTATTGCACCCTTTAATGGTGCCTTTTGCATCCTACAAAACTAAATATCTTATATTTTCACTGCATCCCATATAGAATGTATTTTCAATGTTAATTTTTAATTACCATTTATCAAACTCTTCAAGAATTTTTTTATAAATTCTGTTCTGCATCACCATATTCTTGAGCTATTATTACTTGGCCATCCACCATCTGGAAAATTATAATTTTGCCTAAAATGTCTATTTTCCCCATTGAAAGGCTGCATTTATTTTGTTTTTAACCAAAAATTGTTTTTATTTGATTGTGCCTAAAATTCATATTTTTCATCGATAAAAGTGCTTTTTAAATAAAATTTACATAATCCATATTAAGCATTGTCCAATTTCAGAAACAAAAAATTAAATTTTATCAGAGTGTAAAACATGAACTTGTGGTCAATAAATAGATTTACTATAATTCACTAACTTAATGTGTATGAGATCCAGAGTCTAAAATCCGCAGGCTGTGACCCTGTAATACCCATGTAGTTACAAAGGGAGGTATTTACTAAGAAAAATAAGCAAAAACTTAATTTCT
The DNA here is from genome assembly GCA_030220185.1 of Diploptera punctata. Classification (NCBI taxonomy): domain Eukaryota; kingdom Metazoa; phylum Arthropoda; class Insecta; order Blattodea; family Blaberidae; genus Diploptera; species Diploptera punctata. The sequence goes on along the minus strand of JASPKZ010001618.1, from coordinate 2,017,743 downwards.
CCTATTAATAAATTCCTTAATTCTTAAATCCATTTTCCTGTTAATGCTATGGTATTATGTTGTATTAAGTTTAAGGGGTTTCGGTTGTGAAGAGAGGTAAAAGTTAATTGAATTCAAGAAATTGTAGTTTTTATTATTATTAATATTAATTGGCACTATCGAACCCCCAGTTTCACTATCCTGTGCTAATGTTCTCCTGTAAAATTCACCTCTCTCAAGTCATAATCAATATTATTCTCAAATCTCGTTCCTGGCTAACTCCAAGGTTTTTTTGTTGTAATTTCCCCGTTAATATCACTAGTATAATATCCTAATACTCCATGCCCAAGGAACATGTACCTATGTTTAAGCCTTTGCATTCATCCCCTAAATTAACCAGCCCAGAGATCCGAACGATGGTACTATTATATCTAAAAAAATTACATCCCAGTGGGACCCATATCCTCGTTTCTTTATGAATGTATTTTAACAGTGAAATATCGTAACTCGTTCCAGCAACCTGTACCTCTTTTAGTCTGGCATATCGTCTTTAACGTATCCGGCGTAGATGACCCTTTTTGCCAGCAATGCTAGCGCCGAGATATCTCTAGGATCATTTATGCACGCAAGCCACTCCACGACGACAAGATAAAGATATAATCGGATGACTGATTTTAACTGCCTGAATGCTATTACATTAGGATGTGTTGTGTTAATTAAGAATACTACATTAGTTTTAAAAACATACGAGTACGTTGTATTTTTACATAGCCCACCTTAAACCATTCACTCTAATTTAATTTTTACATAATTAATGTTTCTTCTGCAATAAAGAAGTAAGTGCATTTTTTACTACAATACAGTGATGATGTGTAAAAAAACTTCCCTAGCAGTTTCATTCTTGAATGCATGATATTGTTGAATTTTAACTTCGTAAAATTATATATTTTTCACATAAACTATTTGTAAAAAGTATGGTTTTCAAGGGACTGAATCTACCACAGAGCCTTCTTCATAAAGTGAGACAAATGTTCTGTTTTATTACACCTCCATCACATGTACCGTTAAGGTGATGTTTGAGGAATTATTTGTATATTACTTCAGAATTAAATAAATATTGAAAGCTAATTGCACCCTCAATTACGACACATAATGTAATAATTTAATTAGAATATGAGATATAATATTCTGAATACAATTTACTTTTAACTCCTCTTATAATATGACGCCCCTTAAGTAGTAAATTTAAAATCCATTTTTAAAGCTTATTTTAGGTGTCTAAATCTACATTTCTGATATCAAACTAGGCCTATAACAGAGATATAATATGTATTAGACGGAAGAATATAGCTGAATCTCTTGTCTGATCGCTCTCTAGATCAAAGAGAACCTTTCAAACTGATGAATACCCTTCCTAGTGGCTAATATATATTTTTTCTCATTCTCATTGAATACTCTCTCGCAGCATTGGTCTCGCTCGTTTTTTATGGAATACATTTGAAACCTCTTTCCAATTTATTTGCTTTTCATTTGAGCTGTATCATTTATAAAGTGAAAGAGTGAAATACAACACAGAATTGAAAGCTGTAATAACACAAGTAACCTTTATATAACTCGCCAAGATCGCAGTCTGTTTCCATAGTAACAAGTGGTTCTTTAGATTAACTTGGATGCAAGGTAAAACTCCACCTATTCTCTATGCGAAATAGGAGTATGAAGGTGAATAAATGTGAGTGGTATAGATACAGAATGTTCCAAAATTTATATTAGGTACTTGTAGAGAAGATTAATAGAATATAAACCCATGTCCTGAAATGAAGTACACTCAGAGATATTAAAACTTCTTGAGAAACTGGTGATTTTTCATTGGCAACAATTTTATGCTTTTGGTATTTGTAAGGAAATTATTTAATGGTCTAGATCAGCTATGTCAATTGAGACGCATAGGCGCGAGCGCGAGCCTGCTCTGTTCAGCCGTAGCCCTCTCTAAGTTGCCTAGTTGGAGGAGACAAACACTTTAACAAGGTTTATACAAAATGCAAGAGAAGATAATGATGACGATAAATTTAATCGAAAATGGACCGTGCTATTTTTGTGTAAATAAAGTCGTGGAGACTCTAAATGACAATTCTTATGTTCTGTGTTAAAATAGGAGCTAGGTTAATTAAAAAATCTACATTTGTTAACAAATTATCACTGCCAAGCAATAAAAATATTTCGGGCTAAAACATATTTAATTCGTCTGTATTTCTACCTCTTGAATTCAAAAATCACAATAACATGTCTGATTAGTTCTTGCTTTGGAGATACAGTAACATGCATTTTTTAGAGTCTAATCGGCCTATTCGACATTCAGAGAATCTACCAGTTCTTACTCCACTCGAAGATTATTTGTATGAAATAGACATTTAAGACAGTATGGAAGAAAAAGAACCCAACATGACTTAACACATCCCGTGACCTTGATTTGAGGGGAAAATGATAAAGCGCAAACGGAACTGAGTGATCATATTCGAGACCTTGACCTGTCAAAGGAGAAGGCAGACTACAGCAATGAAATCTTCTCCAAAGTGATGATGTCAGGGTCTGACCACAGGGACGTCACGGAAATCTGCTTTCTTTGAGAATAAAAACAATTGTGCTGTTTGTTAATGGTTTCATGAAATGTTTGAAATAGAACCATGATCCAACTGAATGGAGATTATTCATAGATCCTCTAAGCTTAGTTTGAAAGCTGTATTATTTCTCAACAGTAACAACCTTCCTTCAATTCGTGTCGGTCATGCAGATCATATGAAGGAGACTTATCAAAACATGGCAGCACTCTTTGACTCAAATATGATGAACACAAATGAAAAATCTGTGGCAATATCAAATCGTCTCTGTACTCTTAGAATGCATCTGGGGTATATTGTTGTTTTTTATGTAAGTAGGACAATTGTGATAAGAAATCGTATTATATTCAAGCAGACTGATCTGTAAGAGATCTTAACCCTAGCGAGCAAAATGTGGTTGCTCAGCTTCTCGTGGACCCAAAACATGTTCTGCTTCCACCCCTACATTTAATGCTTGGTTTCATGAAAAGTGTTGTCCAAAATATGAACCAAGAAGGGCGGGATTTTAAGTATATAAGAGACAAACTTCTGAAATTAAGAGGCCTAATGCAAAGTTAAGGAAGCTATTTTTTTGGGCATGAAATTCGACAACTTATAAAGGATCCTCCGTTTGACCGAGTTTTAGAGAGGAAAGAAAAGGAAACCTGGAAAACCTTGAGGGGAGTAATTCATATTTGGGCAGCCAAAGATATGTTAACTACATCCAGTTAGTGATGGTACTTCTGAAAAAATACCATAAACTCGGAAGCAACATACCCCTTAAAATTAATTTTCTCCACTCCCATTTAGATGTTTTCCCTCCTAGTTAAGAAGCTGTGTCAGTGATGAACACGGAGAAAGATTCCATTAGGTTATTTGTATAATGGAACAAAAAGTAATGAAGTAGACCTAATGCTTTCGAATTACTGCTGGTCTTTGCGAAGGGATAGGCCAACTCCAGAACTCATATGATGCAAGTCAAAACACAACGATCACATGAAACCACAACACAATTCTCTTCAGACCCAACAACCTGCAGGTGTTCTTCCATCAATTCAGAACCCTTAGAATGTAATTATTTTAAAAAAATGTAATGAACTTTCAATGTTGTTGATATGTGTAATTACGAATATACCGTTTTCTACTTCTCCGTTGAAAATAAATATTTCCACCTATTTTATATCACTAAATATAGAGCTAAGAAAACGTTTTCGTTGTCATACTCGTTTTTCTCAACCAGAAATGAGTACAATTTTACTCATGAAGCGCAGGAAATATTAAAAAAATGTTATCCAGTTTTAGGCCTATGTGCCATTAATTTAAAAGTGTGACCTAATATTATAAACTACATAATTAGTTTATTATTTTTGTAAAAACTATGCGGAAAATAAGTGAAAGTCATGTTTCAAAATCTGTATTTTACATCACATTCCGTCTATCTTATGTGTACTACTAGTTTCCTCCCCCATTGCCGATTTCAATCTTATCTTTTAGGGCTCTCCTTCCTCGTCGTCCTAACAAGTGCCTGATCTTCATGATTTCGTGTTGATCATAAAATGCGCTTGCTTCGACGTCGCTGATCTCGTCCTTGGATTTAATTTGAATCATGTTCTGATATTAAAATGGGGAAAATTCCGACCACCAATGTTGTGTAACATAAATGCATAAATAAATTGACTATTCGCCTGTATGCCAAAGTATTGGACATACGATGTTCTGTGTTCCTTCTTACATAGCATGTGTTGAACTAAAATAATTTTAGTGACTTATTGTCTGCCATCTTCGCCTGGGTTATAAATTGTTGTGTCTATGTGGAGGATGTGTTACTGAATGTGTGTCAACAGTCCGTTTAAGGGAGGTGATGTTGAACAGAAGAGTGAACAGAGAAAAAGTTTTAAGTTTCTATTTGTGTTATGTTTATATAAGTTTTTTGTTTCAAACCTTGTGTTGTTATGTGTTCATGAGTGGATTTTGGAATATGTTACTGAAATATTTTTGTGTGTTTTTATGTTGGTGTAGCTATTGTATAAATGTTCTGTTGACACGAATATCTGCGTGTTCTAGTGTCGACAGGTTTCGGTATATGTGAATACTCTGTATGACATCTTAAATCCACATGAGATGTTAATTTTTTCCTCACTCTACAACTAATGCAAGATCGCTGAGTTAAATTTCATCACGATGTTACAAAACTGTTCTTTATGCTTATATATTTTATTTATAACTAATAATGTTAAGCGGCAACACTATAACTTGTGAAATCTTAATAGAATCCTTCTGTATCATAGAACAATAAACACTCAGTCCCTGTCAAATTTACTCCTCTTGTTTTATAAATATGTAAGCCCTTCTGATACTTCACCTGAGTACAATAGGTTGTTGTAACTGTACTTTAAAAAAATATATAACTTTTTTCTTGTATACATGAATTTCTTACTTCTCTTCTGTATTAATTTAACTCATGATATTGTTCATCTTTTGTGTTAAAAAGTGGTAACTGCTTTCCTTGTGCATTAGTTAGTATCCAAAACGTATTGGGGCTCTCTTGAAAAATAGTAGAAAATGGAGCTAAAATAACGGTGGTTCTTAGAAAGGAATTTGATAACTTATGTAAAAAACACAAAAGTTGTAACTCTCCAATCAGATATGTGCTCACTTAAAGTCCCGAAATTTGAAGTCCAAAAAAACTCTATATTTCAAAATGAATATTGTTTTGCGCTCAGAAAATAGATTAAACACAAAAATAAAATTCAGGACTGAAGAGGATTATCAAAAGTTTATGCATTAAACACCTCTAAGTTTGTCAAAAAACTTACCTAAACGCCCTGTATAACTCTATAATGTTTTAGGAGAGAGCATGTTCACTGTTACTTGGAGGTCAAATGAAAAACATTCAGGAAAAGAATCGTCGGCAAAAGGGAATACAAGATAAGAGTGGATAGAGAAATGTTAACCCTCCGAACAGAGTCTCTTGTATATTAATACGTCGCTGGAACTGGTTATTCTCAGATCTAAATAATTGTCACAATTTATTATCGCTCATACCAACTTTTGCATTCTAAAACACCCGAGAGATTTGTTTGCGGTACACTGGTTTGTTTCCTGATATGACTTATTTCCTCCATGACCGTAAGTAACTATATATCTGACGTCACATTCCACTAGAGAATCAATGTACTCTTCTATTTACATTCTATTCCAGAAATAAACTGAGTAAACCATAACAAAGTTATGAATCGACAAAATATTCATGTTTGGCAATTTCTAATGAGCTTAACCTTGGTTTATTTTAATTCTTCTAATATGTAAAAATGAATGTTTGTTTGTTCGTACTTTATGCGCGGCCATACCGTTGATCCGATTGTGAAGGGGCTTTTTGTAAAATGTTGAGGTGATTCCCGGGATGAACATAGGCTATAAGAGAGTTGTGATACTCAAGTCCTACACCCTTAAAAATCGCCCTTTGTAGTGGAAAACGTGAAAAAAGTAGCTCTTTGGACGCTTAAATGGCTTACGCTGCCTATCCATCCATCCATAGTAATTCTGCCTGAGGGCAGGTCTTTCACTGCAATAATATGCTTTGCAGTTTTACTAGAGAATTATAGGTGTGAAAGCTTCCCGTTGCTTTCCACACCGGTGAAGGATGATAATGATAAGGATCATTAATGAAGGCCGGATGATTTTCGAGGACCGTTGGGCCCTAAGCTTCCTGACATTTGTCTTACAAGTGAGGAAAAACCTCACCCAGGAGCCTGTCCCGACCGGGAATCGAACCCGGGCCGCTGCGTGACAAGGCAGCACGCTACCTCGAGACCACAGCGGTGGAGTAAACCATAACAAATACACAATATTAATGTATACAGAATTGAATATCTCAAAATGCTCTACAAAAAAGTCCGCGGCAGCATATGTTTATCTCTTACAGATAACTCACAATAACCATTTTTGTCTTTCATTGATGCCAAGAAGATCGAGACAAGTACGTAGATTCCTGTGCATGCATAGCAGCACATGACGGGTATTCTTTTACTGATGATTCACACATGTGCCAAGAGAATCGAGATAAGTAGATTCCTGGGCAACACCGGGTAATCAGCACGATAAAATCTTAAAATAATTACGATATACATTTATAATTATTTTTTATTCTACTTATTCAACTAATCATAAGAAGTACATTAATTTTTGTCTTTGAGCTCAATTATGCCAAGGAGATCGGGATGAGTAGATTCCCGGACAACGCCGGTTAAACAACACGGGGTATCTAGAAATAATTACGATATACATTTTTCATTTTACTTACTTAACTAAACATAATAATTATCATATTTCAGCTCATTTATGTCAAGAAGGTCGGGATAAGTAGATTCCCGGGCAACGCCGGGTAATAAGCACGGGATATCTAAAAATATAAATTTATAATAATTTTTCTTTCCACTTATTCAACTAAACATAAAAGCACATTAAATTTCATTTATTTAGGCGTAGCAGGGCACGCCGTTTATTAGCTAGTATTTAAATAAAATATTCTCTAATTATGAATACAACTGACCCGCGTCTTAGCCGAGCATTATAAGGGATGATGCCATGGACCTGAGTTGATTCGATTCCCACGAGGGAAGAAATTATCTCGTGGAATTTCGACCAGCATGTGACCTTTTCACATCCAACATCGTGAGGGATTTGGTTACGTACGATAAGTAGTGACTTCGATTTATTTTTCTTTAGTATTTATTTTATTAAAAATCAATTAGGTTATTTGATTGAATGGGAGGTTGTAACGATTAATTCAAACAGTGGGGCCTATTGTAATAACTTCCTTATTTCATTGAATAGGAGCTGTACATTTTATTTTTGCCATCATTATTATAAAGCCAGTAATACTATATAGAGACGATTACATGCATGATGATTTAAATATTAATCGATTTACATTTATTGTTATCTTATTTGTAAATTATTCTCTCAAATTAGAAATCAGTTAATATATTTATTTGTCAAGATTTTCTAAAGAGAAAAACATCTAAAATGACCAGCTTGGGGGCCCTGTGTGCTGACCACATGCCTCCCATATAGTGGCTGTGATTATCACATGTGAATGTGAGGTTAGCAGCCGGCTGGTAGAAAGACGACCTTCTAGCTTATGGCGACATAGACTAGTTAGTTTAATGAAGATTTAATACATGCGAGTTTTAGAGTTATTCAACACTTTTTTTTAAAAGTATTGAAATTTTTACTTCGTCCGAATGTCACGTTTCAGTGGAAATTAAAGTTAAAAAATGTAGAAGAGTAGGATCTCGAAATAGCAGAATTGTTGTTAATCCATTTTGTATACTTCGCTTTTGTCAGCAATTTCTCTCAGCGAGGTCCGTGATTCATGTTCATCCAGTGGAATAATTTAATAGACTTTCCACTTTTACATAAATCAATTGGCATACTATTATATATATGTATACTGTATACTAGAAACTTTTTCTCCTTGTCTTTCTCAGACGTCTTTCCTTATGACCTCCTTACTTGTGCTAAGCTGCTGTGATCTCGTTTCTCTATAATAGATTCAAACTTGCATGAACGTAGCATTAAGCATCAGGACGCCATGCTTTGTAAGGAGGTAGAAGGGAGAATTGCCATTTAATTTGAACTTTGGGATTTCCATTGAAGCTTACACAAGGGGGATGATTCAAAGGGATATTGAAGTCTGTAAAGTTGAAGTATTAGAGTTTTGAAATAAGAGTGGTGAACTGGGGGGGGGGGGTAGAATGAGAGTAAAGAGTCTTTTGAACTGTGTAATTAATTGTTTCTAGTTATTTACAGAGTTTTGTAAATCTAACAAGAGTGACAGAAATGTCAGAATCATTTTTATTTTTACCTTCTTGATTTAATTTTGTATCTTTCTTTTTTTCCGAGCGGAAGCCATAATAAAAATAAATTTATGAAGATTGTCAAGATGGTTTGTGCAATAAATTTAATTGTTTTTCTGTTATGAAAGATTTCTCCGTTCTGTAAATTAATTTTCTTCGAAAGGCTTCCACTAATTTATCTCAGATTTTGCTTCCAAGAACAATAAACAAAAAAATCAATATTTTCCACTTTCATTAAAACATAGCTCATAATATTAATTTTGAAGCTTCAACAATTAACCATTGCCAAGGAAAGATTTGTTGATTTTGGAAATAGAAGAAATGTCCTGGTGTATGTAACGGCCAATACTACAACAAACAGAAACAAATAGTGTACAGTAAGAATATTGTCAGTCCACCGATGTGGTCGAGGGCTTGGGGGGGGGTAAAAGCATCATTGCCTCAGACGCAGCGGCCACTGGTTCGATCCCCGGTCTGCTCACGTTTACTGGATGAGGTTTCCCCCCGCACTTTCTGGTCAACTCTAACACAAGCATAAGTAAATGTTAAGCCAAAATAGTCCCTGAACATCATCTGCCATCATAATAGTTCATATATATGCAACAATAGTGTTACACAAAGTAATATTGACACCTAGAGACCCTAAGACGCAATATGACCATGATGTTGTAACATTTAATACAGACCTTACGAGACCCTTGTAGTTGTACAAGGTGAGGACTCCTACATTACTAGACATTCGGCACCTGGTTCTCAGTCTTGTGTGATAGGCCCATTTTGCCCCCAGAACATAACCTGTTCCACATTTCCTTTAGAGATTGAGCCAAGCCCAGAGTCACCATGCCGCCGAAACGTTAGGACAGTTTAAAAATCATGAACCGATCGGCACTCGAAGCCGCGACCTTCCGGCTTCCTTATGCTATAACAGAGTCCTTTAAAATGTCTACGAATGTTATAAAATAAAAATAACTCACACACACACCTGATTAAATATTTTAGCTCTTATAGGAATCTAGTGTGTGCGTGTGTATGTATGTGGGCCTTTAAAATTAAACCTCAGAGAGACTCTATATACAGTAAAACTTGTTCAAAGCGGAATCGCATGGGACCATTTTTTTTCCACATTAGACAAAATTCCGCATTTAAAAAGAATATTAACTAATCTTAGATTATAGAGTACCGTATGTCTTTTTACGTACCTTGGATTGATTGTAGTTCCGCTACCGTTGAAAAGTGAAGTATAGTAGGCTATGTACGAGCGATTTCGACGGAAACGCGCGCAAAAAAAAAAAAAGACAGTCCATTTCATCAGCGTTAAAAATGTCTCTTTGGCGCGTATCCTGAAATTAAATATGCAGTTTCGGTTTCCATTCACTTACTATACTTTAGTCCACATCCTTTGATTTCCAGAAAATTTCATTCCACACTACATTGTGTCTTCTTTTAAAACTGTGCAGCCAACCTGAAGATGCCTTGAAATCGTTATTCTCTAGGGATATAGCAACAGCTAGAGCTTGACGTTGGGGCATCGGTCCGGAAATTTGGAAATTTTTTGATCGTGTACTTGTAACGCTCCCACACTACTTCCTTGATTTCTTCATTTACTTTATTTATTTATTATTTATTTTTCTTTCCTCTTCGTTTGATAATTCCCTTTCATCCATCCATTAATACTTTTATCTTTGTGTTTTAAAATTTCATAAACTCATAAACTTGGGGTTTTCCACATTTGAATTTAGTAATTATTTCGCATACTGAGAGTTTGTTTTTCTTTGTTTTCAATCACTTTCATTTTCTCGTTTGATGACGATGATACATACGATTTAGCCATCTTTATTCCGGAAATTTAGAACGATACCTCTGAAAGATACGTACACAATCGGTCTCATATCTTAAACTAATTGAAGATCTTACAGTGCACTGGTTATTTGTAAGACTGATGTCACACACCAAATATTTGTTAAACGATCCTGTATTTCTCAAAACGGGTTTGCAGTGAGGCCGAAAGAAAATTTCAGATACAGGTAGAAAATGTACTTCACTCAGCGGCAAAAATATTCCCTTATTTTAAATTCGCCTAATGGGGATTCAATAAAGTGGAAACTAATTTATTTCTCTCTGTCTTTCCACCTTATAAACATTTTTAATGAATTGTGTAGAGATATCCTTTCGTTTCCGCGTTGGACAGATTCCGTTTTATACAAAATAAATAACGTAATATTACAACTATTTCGCTGGGACCAATAAATTTGTTGACATTGGACAGATTTCCGCATTATTCACGTTGCTGATTAAACAAGTTTTACTGTATCACAAAATATGCATAAAGCATGGAGATTTCCTCTTACTGCTTTTCATTTCGAGATATGACTTTCAGGTTGTTTAGAAATGCTACAAATATCCAATGCAGGACAATATATTTGCCCAAGATTAACTGCAACGTTGATCGAATTATATATATCTTAATTCATTGTGAAGAGATTGGCATCTACGTTTGAAGGAGCCAATATGTGTGCTAAGGCATTTTGAATATAAAAAATATGCTATTATTGGCAAGTACGCCAAACAATATGTAGAGGCGGTATACAATCTGGTGACTTGCAACCATGAAATAGGACTTCTCTGCTGCTAATCTGTTGATTTCAATGTGTGACATTCAGATGAACTTTAATAGTGAGAATAATAATAATAATAATAATAATAATAATAATAATAATAATAATAATAATAATAATAATAATAATAACAATAATAATAATAATAATTTGTGTATTAATACATGAATGAAAAATTTTGCACCCTTTTTAAGCACATTGCGTGCACGGAGTAGTGTGATATTTGGCATAATTAAAATTCATATAGAGGAGGAGTGCAGAAAAATTCAATTTATGTATAATATGTGATATAAATAAATAAAATTAAACAAAATGAAATTAATTGTCTCTGAGGAATTTATGTGTATTACTCAATCATTTGTGTACTCATTCATTTGTTTTCGTTCATACTGAAAGTGCATTGTTGTAAAATAAAATTGTGCAGCAGCAATGTGAATTGACTTACTTTCGCGTATTTATTTATTAGTGGTTTATTATTAGTGATTAAAAAAAGTGAGTACATTTTATTATTTAAATTTAAATTAAACCCTGTCTAATCTTCGTTTCAATAATTTCATTACATATTTTTTATATATTATTTACATATTCGCACCTACTTCCATTATGCCTGGACATAGAACATTGACGGGTTGCAGTGAGAGACCAAGGGGAAGGGATAAATATTCCCCTGCACATAATAATATGCCAAATACAAATTTAAATATTATAAATAGTATACAAGTGTCAAATGATGCGTTATTGTTTTTTAAATGTGGCTTAGCCAAGCTATACCACATATTTCCTATAGTTTGTGTTATTAAAATAAATCGAAAAGTAATGATTAACGACGTATTTGTGAACATACTTAAAATTTAAAGAATTGTGGTCGAATTTCGACCACTTGGCGACCACCATTAATAATAATAATAATAATAATAATAATATTATTAAATATATAAAAATGAATGTTTGTTTGTTTGTTCGTATTTTATGTTCATCCGATTGTGATGAGGTTTTTTGCAAAATGTTCAGAAAATTTCCGGTATGATTATATGTTATAAGAGAGTTGTAATACTCAAACTAAAATCGCCCTTTGTAAAAGAAACGTGACAAAGTCGATTTTTGGACGCTTAAATGGCTTACGCTACCTAAACCATAACAAATACACAATATTAATGTACACAGAATTGAATGTATACAAAAACTATAGAAAAAAGTCCGCGACAGTATATGTTTATCTTTTACGGATAACTCACAATAACCATTTCTGTCTTTCATTGATGCCAAGAAGATCGCGATAAAGAGATTCCAGGGCAACGCCGAGTAATCAGCACGGGTTATCTAAAAATAATTACGATATATTTAAAAAAAAATTATTTTCACTAACATAAAAACACATTAATTTTCATTTATTTAGGCGTAGCAGCGCACGCCGGGTTTTAGCTAGTAGAATAATAAATACTAATAAATTAGATGGAAATAATATATTAATACACACATATTATACACTACTAAAAATACATTTTAAACCAAAGCCACAAATGATATATTGAAATAATTAAATTTTTTAGAGTCAGATGTTTTGTATTCAAGTATTGTTTAAAACCAGATTGAAGATGTTCTGGGTTTTATTATTTTTTCACTGAATACGTTAGTGGGATTCAAGAGTTGCTCAACCAAAATCAGTGCTCATTGAGTTATTTTTTAAGCAGGTTTGGATAATAATCTATGGTAGGAAATTGTTATTATATGTTCTCTGAAGCTAATACAGAGCAATGAGATATCTGAATGAAACATCAGTTTCACGAGCTTTTCCATTCGCCATGTCTCTAGGATTCTTGATGTCAGCCTTTCCATCATCCATAGGCTGTGGACTTGATGTAGAGAGACACATGGATACAAGAGGCGGCCGGGCAAGGCATAAGAAGAAGACTGCAAAGGTACAGGATAGATTTCTTGTCCTAACAGCTTTGCACAAGCGAACATTTACAGCCAGGGGTCTACAAAATGATTTACGAACAGCAACTGGAGCGGTAATTTCTGATCAAACTGTAATAAGTAGAGTGAGAAATGCAAGATTGATGCCTAGAATCGTCTCTAAAGCCCACGTTTAACACGTCAGCACAAAGAAGCCCGGCTGTGATTTGCTCAGAATCATGCCAACTGGCAGCTCCTTCAATGGAAAAGGCATTCTATCCACGAACGAATCAAGATTTCGTTTAACGGGTTCTGATGGCCGTACACTTGTATGGAGACGTCCTGGTGAACGTTTTGATCCAGCTACAATTATTAAACGTGACAGATTTGGAGGTGGTTCGGTATGGTTTGTGCTAGGATTACTATTGAGTCTCGAACGGAGCTTATCGTTGTCCCACAGCGCATGAATGCTGATGTTTACATTAATGACGTTATCCTTCAACATGTCTTACCCTTTACTTATGGTATTTGCCTAATTTTCTTCTAATGCATGTTAATGCTAAATGTCATATGTATGAATGCCAAATTCGGGTGATGGAGTAGCCTGCATGCAGACCGGACCTCAATCCGATCAAGCATATGTAGGAAAAGCTGGAAAAACTTGTTCGTAGGCGTCCTGCTGTGCTATAGAATCTGGAAGAACTTTCAAATGCACTCACCGAGGAATGGGAGCGAATCTCACAAGTTTCTGTAAGAAGGCTTCTGCGATGCATGCCTCGTAGGTGTAATGCAGGCATTGTAGCTCACGAAGGACACACTACGTACTGAGTGTTGAAATAACCATGGAAACATTGATTCCTAAAATAATAAATCTCAAATTTCCACTTTGTTTTCTGTTACAAATGATAATTTGTTCGTATTTCTAATACTGTACTGTAAAATATTGCTTGAATGTCTACTCTTATTTTACATAAATCTTCGTTTCATAATTAAAAAGATCAAAAATTAAATTGTTTCAATATTTATTTTGTGGCGTTGGTTTAAATTCTAGCCAACTAACTAGATTTATTTTTACCCAAATAAATCACTCGTTAGCAATTGGGTTCTTCCTCCTAATATGAGTTCCTCTAATTTTTTGAATAGTGTGCATTATAGATCCATTAATAGTATTAATACCCTCCAGGATACTAGTCTCTGGGCTTTGAAACGAATAATTCGTTGAGCCCCATTTACACAGCTTCAATGTTATTGAAATTTCAAGTAAAAAATAGTACATGGATGATCGAAACATTGTAATCTGATTTCGCAATATCAGAACTATATGGTGGGTGTTCTAGCAGTTCGATTCTTCCCAGTATCTGATATTGTCTTATAGTTGTTCGTACAGTTTGGGGTCCAGTAGGGTTTGAACCAATGAATCTATAAAATCAATGATTCCTTCTGATTGTTGAGAATAAAGATCCACATCGATCCTACGTTCTTTTGGAACAAACTCCTAGTGAATCACATCTTGAAAATTCCACCAGACAAACAGCATTACATTAAAAGACTGCATACTTAAGAGAAAACCTAATTATACATAAATGTATTTTGAAATAAGACAGCGGTGTATATACAATTTAAGATAAATAGCTGAAATCTGCATGATAAGAGTCCAAATGGTTTAAATCCTACCCTGTATGAATGATGCAATAATTAGTTGAAGTTAATAGTTTAGTGAACACTATAATTAAAAAATAGTTAATTAGAAATCCAAATAGAAGTTCTGAACTTGACTACGTTAAGTAAAGTTAACTTCGAGCCTTAAGAGACGTTTCGTTAAGCAACTAGCTAACTACAAAACAAAGTTAAAAATACATTGCACAGCGTTAAAGTTACTTTTAACTTTAATATAGCACGACTAGAGACTATGGTTTAAATATGTCAAGCTAACCTATACGTATAGGGGTTGTAATTCAATTTTATATACATTACAATCCCCTTCCTCAAGTTCTCCTGAAGATAAAGTTGGTTGTAGTCTTCAGTTAAGAGACTCACAATGCATTCATTGGATTTTGTGAACAAGGCAAGGAAAAGGGGAGGTGGGTTTTGTGCGTGCGTTTTCTCAATTTGGAATTCAGTGCACGGCGCTTCTGCAGTATAGGAGGGGTGGTTTTGCTGCACTCTCTCTACCATGGGTAGCGGTCGAGTGAACACTGATTTATCAAAAGAAAGAAGAAGGAAGAAACCACGCGTTCCATGACTTTCTTTTGTTCACTTCCCAGCACGGAATCTCTTCTAAATCAAATGACAATCTGGCTCTTCCAACATGACCTCCAATATACTGGTTCATGGCTTCTTATATATATGAAGAATTTGACTATACATTTTTTTATCTATAGACGCCTTTTAAGATATAAAATTATAACATTATATAGAGTTCATATATATATACACTGTGTTCCGCTTATAGATAGAATAAAATAAGTGGTTATAATTTCAAAACTATGCATCCAAGATGACTAAGGTACTCCCATTTTAAAGATGAGATTGAGAAATTGAATTAAATGTGTTTGTTATAATCTGACAAGCGGGCGCTTGTATAAACTCTTTTCACGACAATAGACTCATTCCTTCGGAATCGCTAAAAAGAGCAAACAAAAAAATGTTCTTGAAGATTTCTATTAAAACTTTTGTACCAAACAAAGGTGAATATTTATGGTGATGGAATGTGTTTTCCTTTTACTTTAGTGAATAATTTGTGTAATGTAACAGAGAGTTGAATGGAAATGACTGCATAACAGTGAGCTGCAAGATTTTCAAGGTGTTTGATTACATAAGTTACATTTCAAGACAGTAATATCCTATGAAATGATCACTGCAAGATGGATCAGAAGAGAATCGCCATATACCAGACCTTAAGACCACTTGATTTTCAGTTTTCACTCTGTATGTGTATATATATATTGTATTGTATTGTAAGCCTATGTTTTCCGTTTACAGAGATTTAGGCGCTCTTCCCCTACAGGGAAGAATTTGAACCATACTAATTTAGTTACACTTGTTTTCGTATAGATGTCATTTTGAGTGGTCCGTGGCCAGCGTTCCGCCTCATACTGACATCTAGGAAACCAAGGTAGTACTAGGACGGGGAAATTCTGTAAATTTTGCTTAGAGGCCTTTTCATTCAGGCTTAAGGATTTTTTACGAGCCTGAAAATCTTCAGACTCCGGACCCACGACTTAAAGTCCCTCCCGGAGGAGTTGCTCTTTGGATTTTTCCTTCCAAAAAAATCCATCGACCACGGCCGGGTTTGAACCCGCGACCCTCGGAACCAGAGGCAAGGAGCATAACCACTAGTCCACCGCGGCCGCTTATATATGTATACACTACAGAATGTTCGAAAATTCCTACTAATTACTTGCAGGGCTGCAAGAGAAGACTGTCCATAACAAACCAACTCAGGAAAAATCAAGTGGTCTTAAGGTCTGATATATGGTGATTCTCTTTCGATCAATCTGCGTGTGTAGATAAACGTTTTGAATAGAAGTGCAGAAACGTACCTTTTTCATGTTGCAGGTACAAGAAGTTCACACTAAAAGTTTAAAATTCCTGCGTTTTCTGTGGATAAATCAGTAATAATTTAATAAGTTATGCCTCGATTAATTACAGTTATACAACTCAACATTCACTGATTTCTTGACAATGTCCAATGTCAAGAGAAATAAAAAATGAAATATATACACACAAACTTCAATTTGTCACTGTAAGAATAAGATGGAGCGAGTGTGCCAGAACATGATTCGCAGGTACAATCTGTGTAACGAGCTTGGTCGACGCCACATTGAATCGCTGTTTTAGTGAACTATTTAACTCATGCCTCAAATGGGAGTCAATGACCAATCACGTTATAATGATTTTTATTTACAACCAATCACAGTCGTGTTTCGCCTAGAATTTACCAAGTAAAGTTTATCATAATAATAAAAGCACCTCCTTTTTAACATTCTGAATAGGCCATAGCATTATTTTGCAGTGACTGACTCACCAAGAAATATGGCTACCAGATTGTATATATAGTGCATGAATGTCAACACATACCGCATGCGGAAGTTAATATAAAAACATTTGTAGCAATTGATTATACCACCAAAAAAATAAACTACTGTTTGCACTTTCTTAAATGTATTTTTTCCCAGGTAATAACATTCCAAAAAATATATAATTGTCATAGGACATCAGAAGTGAATTAATATACAGTTTGATGTGTTTCATTTTGTTCCACTATAGTGCATTCTTACAATATTGCCTTCCTTTGGCAATAAATAATGATCTGGTTGCAGTGATGAACAAAAGAAGCAGATGAAGCGTACCAATCGTTTCTCACTTGTTTTCAAACATTAAATATATACATATTTTAAAATGACTATATTTAAATAATGATTTGTGAGCAAACAGCTTAATTTTATTCGTTAAATAGTACTAACAAATGCCACTCTTGATTTCCAAATTCTCTAGATAAATTCACGACTCACGAAATTTATCGATAATTTGGAAATCACTCGTGGCATTACTTATGACTATTTAACTTATGCCACAAATGCTAGTCAATGACCAATCACGTTTCAATGAATGTTGTTTTACAACCAATGACAGTCGTGTTTCACCTCGCTCTTTATCGATTTCTCTTTATCAGCTCCTGTTTTTGTGATAAAGAAAGCTCCTCCTTTTTAATGTTCTGAACAGGTCAAAGCATTATTTTTCTCCAACAAATACATTGAATATAGCAAATAATGAAAAGATTCCTTGATTTTACTGAGTTGTTTACAAAAAAAAATGAATAACCCGTAATGTTCATTATGATATATAGTTTGATGTGTTTCATTATTTCTCCACTTGGGTGCACTCTTACAATATTGCGATCTTATTTGGCAATAAATAATATGATCAAGCAGCAGTGAATGAACATAACCTCACATTTCTGATTTGTTTTCAAACATCGCCGTTTACATTAAATGTATAAATATTTTAAAATAACTATAGTTAAACAATGATTTGTGAGTAAACAGCTTATTTTTATTCCTTAAATAGTCCTAACAAATGCCACTCTTGATTTCCAAATTCCCTAGATAAATTCACTGCTCACTTCGTGAGTCGTGAATTTATCGATAATTTGGAAATCACTCGTGGCATTACTTATGAGAATTTCTGTAAAATGTGTTCGCGCGCGCGTATGTGTGTAGTAAATATTGGAAATTGTAGGTTTAATCAATACTGATGGTTGTCCAGCGGTCGAAATTCGACCACAATTCATTATATTTTTAAGTATGTCACAAACACGTAATTATGCATTCATTTTCGATTTATTATAAAAACACGAACGGTAGGAAGTAAATATGTGGTTATAGCTTGGCTAAGCTATATTTAAAAAATGAATAACGCGTCATTAGACATTTGTATACTATTTATACTATTTGCATTTGGCCTATTATTATGTGTACGGGAATATATATATTCCGATCCGATTGATGGTCTTTCCACTTTTCAGCGGTTGCCCTTTTACCAGCCGGCTGCTGGCCCTTCACATCCACATGTGTCAATCACAGAGGTAGATGATCAACAGCCAGTGTAGGGGTGACATGTGGTTAGCATGTCGAGTCCCCCAGCCATTATAGCTGGTTCCTCAACCTGGAGCCGCTACTTATTGTAGCTACCCAATTGCCTCACGATGCTGGGTGGGCACCGGTCCCATACTGGCCGAAATACCATGAGAAAATTTCTTCCCCCATGGAGACTCGAACCAGCGCAAGTCCCGTAGCTCTGCGCCAAGGCTTCCTTCCTTAACCGCTCGGCTACGGCGCGGGACTATATATATATATATATATATATATGTGTATATGACCCTTCTCTTTGTCTCTCACAACCGAACCGTCAGTGTTCCTTGTCGAGGCATAATAGAAGTAGGTGCGAATATGTAAATACAAAAAGAATATATGTAATTAAATTACTGAAACCAAGATTAGACAGGGTTTAATTTAAATTTAAATAATAAAACGTACTCACTTTTTTAAATCACTAATAATAAACCTCTAATAATAAATACGCCTGAGTAAGTCAATTCACATTTCTGCTGCACGATTTTATTTTAACAACAATGAACTTTCAGTTATGAACGTAAACAAATGAATGAGCAATGCACACAAATTACTTAGAAAAATATTATTTTATTTTGTTTAATTTAATATATTTGAACACATATACAAACATTTTCTTTTTCTGCACTCCTTCTCTATATGAATTTTAATTCTGCCAAATATCACACTCCTCCGTGTCCGTAATCTGCTTAACAAGAGGTACAAGGTTTTGTAGTTAATTTCCTTCACGTATTAATGTTAAGATTAAATCCTTAAGATTTTCTAATATAAAACAAATATAATTAAATCCGTAACGTTTTCTAATATAAAACAATTATAATTAAATCCTTAACGTTTTCTAATATAAAACAAGTATAATTAATTCCTTAAGAGTATCTAATATAAAACAATTAGAATTAA
This sequence comes from Diploptera punctata, assembly GCA_030220185.1. NCBI lineage: Eukaryota > Metazoa > Arthropoda > Insecta > Blattodea > Blaberidae > Diploptera > Diploptera punctata. The sequence continues at coordinate 1,998,265 of JASPKZ010001618.1, read as the reverse complement.
ATCCTTAACGTTTTCTAATATAAAACAATTATAATTAAATCCTTAACGTTTTCTAATATAAAACAAGTATCATTAATTCCTTAAGAGTTTCTAATATAAACAATTACAATTAAATCCTTAACATTTTCTAATATAAAACAATTATAATTAAAACCTTAACATTTTCTAATATAATACAATTATAATTAAATCCTTAACGTTTTCTAATATAAAACAATTATAATTAAATTCTTAACGTTTTCTAATATAAAACAATTACAATTAAATCCTTAACGTTTTCTAATATAAAACAATTATAATTAAATCCTTAACGTTTTCTAATATAAAACAATTATAATTAAATCCTTAACGTTTTCTAACATAAAACAATTATAATTAAATCCTTAACATTTTCTAACATAAAACAATTATAATAAAATCCTTAACGTTTTCTAACATAAAACAATTATAATAAAATCCTTAACGTTTTCTAATATAAAACAATTATAATTAAATCCTTAACGTTTTGTAATATAAAACAATTATAATTAATTCCTTAACGTTTTGTAATATAAAACAATTATAATTAAATCCTTAACGTTTTCTAATATAAAACAATTATAATTAAATCCTTAACGTTTTCTAATATAAAACAATTATAATTAAATCCTTAACGTTTTCTAATATAAAACAATTATAATTAAATCCTTAACGTTTTCTAATATAAAACAATTATAATCAATTCCTTAACGTTTTCTAATATAAAAGAATTATAATTAAATCCTTAACGTTTTCTAATATAAAAGAATTATAATTAAATCCTTAACGTTTTCTAATATAAATAATTATAATTAAATCCTTAACGTTTTCCTACCCTTTCAAAAGCTCTGGAACGATTAGTCCATAAACAATTGACTGACTACCTAAATGAACACAACCTTTTAGATCAATTTCAGTCAGGCTTCAGGACAGGACACAATACAAATACTGCTCTACTAAATATTTGCGAAGACATACGCGAAGCTGCTGATAATCGAAAACTTACCATTCTTTCATTACTGGATTTTAGTAAAGCATTCGACACGGTAGACTTGGACTTATTGTTGCATAAACTTAAAAACCTCTTACTCTCTGATAGTGCCACGAAATGGTTCAATTCCTACCTTCATGAGCGCCAGCAATCTGTTGTAGGAAATCATACATTATGTTCTTCTTGGTCCTTCCGTAATGCTGGGGTTCCACAGGGTTCGGTACTTGGACCTTTGCTTTTTTCAATCTACATAAATGACATATCTAACTCCCTAAAGCATTGCAAACATAATTTATTTGCAGACAACATGCTAATCTACATCCACACAGACAAATATTCACTAAATGACGCTGTTGCCAAAATTAACGAGGATCTTGACTCACTAATGACTTGGACAGTTAAATATGGACTGCAATTAAATCCTAGAAAGTCACAATCAATCATTATGGGTCACCAGAGACTATTATCTACAATTAACCTAAACACAGTTTCGCATGTGTCACTAAATGGAGTTCAAATCCCTTATAGAGAGACAGTAAAAATTCTAGGAGTATTTATTGACAAAAACTTAAATTGGAATACACAAATAAACCATACATGCAAAACAGTCTTCTCAATAATACATTCATTAAATCGTGTACGAAATTGTTTGCCATTCGCCCTTAGGAAAATGTTAGTAGAAACACTTGCAATGCCCCATTTTGATTATTGTGACACTCTTTTTACAGACTTAAATAATATTTCCACTCAAAGACTTCAACGTGTTCATAATTCTTGCGCACGTTTTATTTGTGGTATTCGCAAATTTGACCATGTTACACCGTCCCTGGAACAATTATCGTGGCTTCGTCTAAGAGATCGTAGAACTGTCCATTCCTTATTCCTTCTCTATAAAATACTTCACACATCATCGCCCAATTATTTATCACGCCGCTTCATCAGACTATCCGACACACATAGTATTGACACTCGATCCCATCAGCACATTGTCCTTCATCACACTGTATATTATTCATTATCTTTTACGGTCTCACTTACCAAAACATGGAATTCCCTTCCGTCCTATGTCAGAGTCTGTCAAACTATAACATCCTTCAAAAACAAACTAAAGAATTATTTAATAACAAACTAACTTATACACCTCACTGATAATATTCTTTTAGCAATATTAATATATTTAATTATTTATGAAAATAATATTAAGAATAACAAATATTTTTATTTGTTTTGTTTTAAATATTGTATAATCGTAAAATTAGTTTTCTATATCTCATTATTTTCCTTTATTTCTTATATACACTAGACAGGGACAATTTAATATGCCTTGCTTGTATAATTATATTATTAGTTTTAGTCTTAATTTTAACTAATATTAACTGGTTGTATTATAGATAGTAATATATTAGATATTATCTTTTGATCAAATTTTTATTTAGTGTTTAATATTAGAGTTAATTAAGATTGTTATATTCTGATGTTATATATGTATGTCCTGGTGAGTGGAAGAGAAGGCCACATGGCCTTAACTCCACCAGGCTAAATAAATCTAAATCTAAAAAAATCTAATATAAAACAATTATAATTAAAACCTTAACGTTTTCTAATATAAAACAATTATAATTAAATCCTTAACGTTTTCTAATATAAAACAATCATCATTAAATCCTTAACGTTTTCTAATATAAAACAATTATAATTAAATCCTTAACGTTTTCTAATATAAAACAATCATAATTAAATCCTTAACGTTTTCTAATATAAAACAATTATAATTAAATCCCTAACGTTTTCTAATATAAAACAATTATAATTAAATCCTTAACGTTTTCTAATATAAAACAATTATAATTAAATCCTTAACGTTTTCTAATATAAAACAATTATAATGAAATCCTTAACATTTTCTAATATAAAACAATTATAATTAAAACCTTAACATTTTCTAATATAATACAATTATAATTGAATCCTCAACATTTTCTAATATAAAACAATTATAATTAAATGCTCAACATTTTCTAATATAAAACAATTAGAATTAAATCCTTAACGTTTTCTAATATAAAACAATTATAATTAAATCCTTAACATTTTCTAATATAAAACAATTATAATTAAATCCTTAACATTTTCTAATATAAAACAATTATAATTAAATCCTTAACATTTTCTAATATAAAACAATTATAATTAAATCCTTAACATTTTCTAATATAAAACAATCATAATTAAATCCTTAACGTTTTTTAATATAAAACAATCATAATTAAATCCTTAACGTTTTCTAATATAAAACAATCATAATTAAATCCTTAACGTTTTCTAATATAAAACAATTATCATTAAATCCTTAACGTTTTCTAGTATAAAACAATTATAATTAAATCCTTAACATTTTCTAATATAAAACAATTATAATTAAATCCTTAACGTTTTCTAACATAAAACAATTATAATCAAATCCTTAACGTATTCTAATATAAAACAATTATAATTAAATCCTTAACGTTTTCTAATATAAAACAATTATAATTAAATCCTTAACGTTTTCTAATATAAAACAATTATAATTAAATCCTTAACATTTTCTAATATAAAACAATTATAATTAAATCCTTAACGTTTTCTAATATAAAACAACGTTTTCTAATATAAAACAATTATAATTAAATCCTTAACGTTTTCTAATATAAGACAATTATAATTGAAACCTTAACGTTTTCTAATATAAAACAATTATAATTAAAACCTTAACGTATTCTAATATAAAACAATTATAATTAAATCCTTAACGTCTTCTAATATAAAACATTTATAACTAAATCCTTAACGTTTTCTAATATAAAAGAATTATAATTAAAACCTTAACATTTTCTAATATAAGACAATTATAATTAAATCCTCAACATTTTCTAATATAAAACAATCATAATTAAATCCTTAAGAGTTTCTAATAGAAAACAATTATAAAATAATTTTGGGCTACATGACATTATCCTTATTTATATAGTTTAATGATTAACTTTTTTATTTTATTAATCACAATGTGTACATTAAATTTAATTTGGCTTTTTACCAGTCTTTAGTTACAGTGTTTAGTGGTAGAATCCTGTTTTTACACTTCGCTAGATGATATTTGGGACATGGATTATTGCATAATTTGCAGAGGCAGTCCTCCTTGGGTTCATGGTACATGTTGTTGAGACATAAATTCCCATGAAATTCATGGGCTGCGAAACGTGCGTACAGGTGTCGAATTTCGAAGTTCGGTTGCTTCCAGGTTTCTGTTTTCATTGCGTCTGTTTCCATAATTTCTGTCGGTATCTCGGCGGATTTGTTATGCCTCTCCTCGATGACGATTCTGTATGCTTGCGTTTCTGGTAATCTGAAGTAGCGTCTGATACCCTCGATGAAGAAGGATTCCTGGGCTATTGTATAAGCATAACAATTTCTTGTATATTTTGAAATTGACAGTGCTCTTTTGAGAAACCTTGATTTAACGTTCTCCAGTTTCTTAACTTTTTTCACCGTCAAGTGATTCCATATTAGCTGGATTCCATATGTTGCGGTCGGCATTACTTTAAGATGGAAGAGTTTCATTGCAGTTGAGAGGGATAGTCTTTGGAGTTTAGGGATATCGTACATGGCTTTCGTTGCAGCTGTTGCTCGATCCTGTATATGGGGTGAGAAAGCGGTTTCAGTTGTTTGTAAGGTGACCCCCAAGTATTTGTAGCTTGATACGAATTCTAGGGTTTCTCCTCCGCATATAAGATGACCCTTCTTAGCCAGCCTTCCTCCTTTCCTGAATTTCATTACCTTTGTTTTGGCGCTGTTTATTTTCATCGAGTTTTCAAGTGCCCATATCCTAATGCTTTCCATGGCTCCATGATTCCTGGAGAGAATGATCATATCGTCTGCGTACATGAGTAGCTTAACATTTCTTGTGTCTATGGTCTGTCCGATGTGTGACGTCATTACATCAAAGAGTACCGGACTCATCGGGTCTCCTTGTAGGACCCCCCTTGTTTGAGTAAAACACCTCGGCATCGATATACCATCACTGATTGTCACATAGTTTGTGATTAGGATTGATTTGATTGTTCCTAATTCGTTGTTTGAGCTGCCTAATATGTTCTCTAGCTTCTGGATGAGGATTTTCCTGTCAATACTGTCGAATGCCTTGGAATAATCTATGTATATCACATACAATGGTGTAACAGGTTGTGCTAAGGTCGTTATTACTTCTTGTATGAGTTCTTGGACAGCATGTAGTGTTGATCTACCCGGGGTGAAGCCATATTGATTCTGTGGTATACTGACACGTAGTTTGTGTTCCACACGTCTTAGCAGGATCTTCGAGAAGAGTTTGAACATAACATTTTCCATGGCAATTCCCCTGTAAGAGTTCGGGTTTTCTTTCGTTCCTTTCCCTTTGTAGATCACAGTTATAATCGACTTTCTCCATTGTTGTGAGATTGAATTATCTTTTAGGCATTCATTGAACAGACAGGTTAGCGTTTCTAACAAGTCTTGAAGTGTTTCCTTAAGATGTTCAGGAAATATCCCGTCCGGACCGGCTGCTTTGTTATTTTTCTCGTTTATATTAACTTATAAGTACATATAGGCCTATACGATGCGGGATTAATATAGATGCGCATGTTTTGAGTATGCATTTCTTGTATTAATTCATAAAAACGTCTATACATTTTGCCACAAATAAATGTTATACAGATATTAATTTATGAATTATTTTTTGATAACGGAGAGTAATGACATGACTTTCACAGAGTAGATGTGAAATGAAACGATTTTCTCCTTTAGTATTTTTTATCCCATGATCTATTTTAGCATATTTTTTTTACCAGCCTCATGATCTTTTAGTCGGAGGTTCTGAGATCCCATGTTCGGATCCCGCACAGAATAGAGGAATTTTTGTTAAAGGGGATTATTCCTTTGGTGCCATGTTCTGGAATTTAGGCTAAGTTTAAGGAATGTCTGGTGTTTCATTATAATTTCTCATCCATTCTGTCACTGTATAATGTAACATTGAAATGAAAAAGCGTCACTGCTATAAAGTAAAAATATTCTTATTAAAATGGTTTCTTGTTATAGAAGCTGTAAGATGGCAGTGCGGACGTTTCCTGGTGTCTCTTATGATTTGAAAATTATACATAACAAAGGAAAATTAATGTTTGTACTAGAAAGCCTGGATATCGTAGTGGATAACGTACTAACGTACAAAGTTATATGTCGCGGGTTCAAATCCCGGTTCAGACATCAATTTTTATTTTTATGACGTATATATATCATCATCACCATCATCCAGGGATTAAGCCTGTTGGCTCATTCCGGTTTCATGAAAGCTAGAATTGTTAAAATTGTTCAGACATCTTCTGTGTGGGCGTCCAACATTTCTCCTTCCATGCGGTTTATAATTTAGCAATAATTTTCGAAATCTTCCTTCTGGCATTCTATCAATATGTTCTTTCCAGTCGTTCCTATATTTAATTATTCGGTCTGTAAGTTACGTATATATATATATATATGCACATTATGAGACCCGCGCAGTAGCCGAGCGGGAATTTCGGCCAGTATCGAACCAATGCCCACTCAATATCGTAAGGGAATTAGGTACAAATATGTAGCTGCTCCAGGTTGCGAAAACCAACTATAACGGCCGGGGATCCAATATTCGTACCACATGTCACCTGTATACTGACTAGAAGATTGTCCACATTTGTGATTAACATGTGGTGGATAGCGGGCTAAGGGCCTTTTAGGCTTGTTGCGCCATAGAGTAATAACAGTTTCGAATTTTATGCTAATTTTAAAAATTGACCTATATATATATATATATATATATATATATATATACAGTAAAACATGTTTAATCCGGAACGCTAATGATACGAAAATCTGTCTAATGTGAACAAATTTATTGGTCCCGGCGAAATAATAGTAATTTTACGTGTATTTATTTTGCATAAAACGGAGTCTGTCCTACGGGGAAAAGGAAGGATATTTCTACACAATTCATGAAAAAATATATAAAGCGGAAAGACAGAGAAATAAAAAAAAAAAAGGAATGATTCCTGCCGCCGGGTGAAGTAGAGATTCTACCTATATCTAAAATTTTATTTCGGCTTCACTGCACAACCGTAATGCGAACTACAGATACCTGTCTTACAAGTAACCGCTGTAAAATCTTAAATTAGTTTAAATTCTGAGACCGATCTTTCACAGGTAGCGTTCTGAATTTACGGAATAAAGATGGTTAAAACGAATGTATCATTGTCATTAAATGAAAAAGTGAAAGTGATTAAAGATAAATCTCCAAATTTTCGGACCCATGAGCCAAAGTCAAGCTCTAACTCTTGCTAAATCCCTAGGGAATAACGATTTCAAGGCATCTTCAGGTTAGCTGGACAGTTTTAAAAGACGTAACAATGTAGTGTGGAATGAAATTTGCGGAGAACTAAAGGATGTGAACGAAAGTGTACTTAGTGAGCGGAAACCGAAACTGAATACTTTAATTTCAGGATACGCGCCTAAGAGACATTTTTAACGCTGAGGAAACGGGACTGTTTTTTTTCGCGCGTTACCGTCGAAGTCGCTCATATATACTATACGGTATTTCACTTTTTAAAGGCAGCGGAACTACAATTAATCCAAGCGTAAAATGACATATACGGTACTCTATAATCTAAGATTATTAATAATGTTTAGTTTTTTTATAATGCGGAATTGTGTCCAATGTGGAAAAAAATTGGTCCCATGCAAATCCGCTTTGAGCAAGTTTTACTGTATATATATATATATATATATATATATATATAGAGAGAGAGAGAGAGAGAGAGAGTAATTGTTGCAACACTGTTATCAAAAATGTAAAATTTTAAGAATAGATGAATTGTACAGGATGAGAGGTTGCTGAGACAGAATTGGATTGTGGGAAACCCGTGCATTGTATGGTTTCCAGGGGTTTAGCGTTAGACGCTGTGGTTATTTCACCGTGATACCAAGCTAATTGCAAATGGGAATGCCTCCAGCATCACATATACAATTATAAACCACGGAACCTCGAAAACACTCTACTTTTTTATAATCACTAACAATATGTTTGTCTGATGGCAAAAAAAAAAAAAAGTGAAACATGTGATAATTCATTTAGACAACAACAGAGACGAGTTAAGAGAAATTCCTAGTTATGTAATTGTTAGAAATGTTCGTGATCGCATGTTCCTACCAGCCGGCTGCTGGCCTCACATCCACATGTGTCAATCACAGAGGTAGATGATAATCAGCCAGTGTAGGGGTGACATGTGGTCAGCATGTCAAGTACCCCAGCCGTTATAGCTGGTTTCCTCAACTTGGAGCCGCTACTTATTGTAGCTACCCAAATGCATCACGATGCTGGGTGGGCACCGGTCCCATACTGGCCGAAACACCATGAGAAAATTTATTTCCCCATGGAGACTCGAACCAGCGCAAGTCCCGTAGCTCTGCGCCAAGGCTTCCTGCCTTAACCAATTAGGACTACATGTATATCATAAATATTTACTAATTTTTGTGTTATTATCACCTCACTATGATGGTTGTCCGTTTATAAAAAGGGGGTGCTTGACAATGCGGAATTATTATAGTGACGGTAGTCGGCATCTTTGTATTTAATTGTATTTTATTATATACAACAGCTGCGAGGAAACAAAGCGAGCCGCTGGACAACCATCATAGTGAGGCTACAATATATCTCCATGTTATGTAAGTTTAAGACATAAAAAACTGATGGCAGGAAATTACCAAAGTCCACTTTCGGTAAATTTCGATTAAGGCGTGTTTCATACCCTCATGTAGGCCTACAGTTTACTCCGAATTCATAAATTGTAATGAATTTCGTTGACGTATTAATCGCGCCTTACTCCAGTTTTGTGATTTGATAATGTTCAGGGTATAAGTGAGGACCAGATTTTATGTATTACACTGTGCACCTTAGGACAAAAAACAAATCTCTAGAGGCTATGACTTTAGGAAACGCTCTATTACAACTGCATTCACAACACTGCTTTTATTCTTCCCATTGGCATCTTTGGTGGATGTCATGCATTGAGGGCATGGCTTACATACGCATGAAGAAAAATACATGTATTTAGGCATAAATTCGCTTCAAGAGTTTTCCCACTTGTTTTTATTCTTAATGTGAATAAGCTATGGAACTTGAAAACCCAGAGAATATTTTACTTTTCTAATATTGTCCATATGAACCGTTTTTCACTGTGTAAGCTGAATTATTATAAGTAATGCCACGAGTGACTTCAAAATTATCTAGGAAATTTGGAAATCAAGAGTGGCATTTGTTAGGACTATTTAACGAATAAAAGTAAGCTGTTTACTCACGAATCGCTATTTAAAAATAGTTATTTTAAAATATTTCTATATTTAATGTAAAGGCGATGTTTCAAAACAATTGAGAAACGTTATGTTTCATTTGTTCATCACTGCAACCAGATCATATTTATTGCCAAATAGAATCGCAGTGTTGTAAGAATGCACTCTAGTGGAGGAAAATGAAACACATCAAACTGTAAATCAATTAATTTGTGATGTCCTTTGATGTAAATATGTCAATTATATTTTTCTGCAACGTTAATTCCTGGGAAATAACAAGTTTAAGAAAGTGCAAACAGTGGTTTCTTTTTTTATGGTATGATCAATTGCTAAGAAAAGTTTTTGCATTATATCTCGCAAGCAGAATCTGGTTACATTCGTGCACTATATATACAATCTGGGAGCCACTTAATAAAATGAAAGCGATAAAATTAACGTGATAAAATCGAGGTGAAAACGACTGTGATTGGTTGTAAATCAAAATTCGTTGAAATTTGATTGGTCATTGACTGCCATTTCGGGCATGAGTTAAATAGTCAACAATAAATACAGAGATTACAAACATTCACTAGTGAAAGTAGACCACAGCTAGTGCCTTGCCAAAGGTTGAGGGAATATTCAAGATAAATAAAATTATATTTATTGAAAATTTATTATTTTTCAAGGCTTAGTTTTTAATTCCTTGAGCTCAAATTCCGGTTTAGGCAGAAGTTTTTCTCTTTAGTTGCAATAATTACAGCATTTGCAATTAGTTTATATGGTTACGAATAAATCCCCAACATAATGTATTTTTAGTAGAAGCGATCCTGTTGTATTGTGAAAAGAAGTTCACTAATGGGGTAAACTTCTTCTTCTTCTACTAGCATGCAAGCTCGTAGAGTTTAGCCAGTGCTTCATTGACGATGACAGGCTATTCATCTCTATTTTCTGCTATCTTCTTCCATCTTCTAGCTCCCATCCTTCGCAGGTCTTCCTCCAGACATCCAGTACCTCAACCTCGGTCTTCCTCTGTATTTTCTCCCTCCTGAATTACCATCAAAAATCTTTTTGATCATTCTACCACCGTCCATGCTGATCACATGTGCAGCCTATTCTATTCTTTCAGCTTTTATATGTTACTTTTAGGTCTCTTATGCAATTGATTTATCTCATTATTTGCCCTTATTCTCCATCCATCTTTATATTTTATTGGTCCATAAACGCTCCTCAGTATCTTCCTTTCCCATCTGTAATTGCATTTCTTCCGTTATAACCGTGGCTTCACATCCATATATATATATATAACTATAGGTTTCATTGTTGTGGTGTTGTAGATGTTTCGACAGGTAACAGGGGTAAACGGGAATTTAAATAGAGAAATATTTGTGTTATTTTCCTGGATTGCCTATGTATCACGTTAGTTTAGAACGCCAGCGCTTAAAGCTGAAGATGTGGGGGTTCAAATCCCGGTTCAGGTAGGCATTTTTTCTCTCCAATTTTATAGTGATTAACCTAATTCACAAGGTCCTCAAATTTTGATTCAATCACACTTATGGTACAGGATCATGATCATTTATCAGTTTTTAATTAAATTGGTTTAATCTACCATCTTTTAACCATAGAAATTCATACAGACGGACACTAAGACCTCTAACAATAATATAAATTAAAATTGCATGGAGATTCAACACATTGTTGTCCTTTTGAAAATCGATTAAAGAGACTTGATAACCACTATCCCAAAGAGGATATTTTGGTGTACCGTATATTATTTCTATTCTGCAATTAATCAGAGAAATGAATACAATATATATATATATATATATATATATATATAATTCGAGAATAAAAGGAAGAAATAAGTAGACAGGAAACTACCGGTAGTATATGAGTAAGACATGGAGATAGTCTCAGCTATAACCTTTTTAATAGTAGACCGATTATGGATGAGATAATAAAATAAACAAATTAAGCATGGGTTTAGATGAAAAATAGTGATAAATGATGAAAAATAAATAAAAATTATATGTGACACTTGATGCGGTTCTCCTTGCAGAAATTGAAGATAATGTTCATAGAATGATAACTGTATAAATTTCAATAGATTATATAAAAATTAGCATGATCATTTCCACGGAAAAAAACTAAATAATTGGCTATCTGTAAGACTCCATTAAGATGCAAATGAGCAATTTATAACAGGCATAGAACAGGTTAGTAGCTTTATCTCAGAACAAGAACGACAAGTTATTGAATGCAGAGATTAAAACCATCGACTACCGTATATGTGGATCATTAAAAGTCCGTTACGCAGGAACTACGTAAACTAAGCGAATTCCTCAGCAAGGCGAATTTATGCTCTGATTTTAATGTTTTACGGAATATATATATATATATATATATATATATTTGTTAAACTAGATTCCAGCTGTTTTAAAAGTGTCGGACTGCAGTGAAAACAATCATACATAAACCTAAATTATTACCTATTCGCATACACATTCATACCAATTTAAATTATATCGACGTATTCTTTTTTTCGTTACTTTATTAAAAATATTAAATACATTAAAATAATCTATGTTACAGAATGCATTGTCAATTAATTAAATTTATTACGAGAAACGAAGTTAAGGTATAAACTGCAGGAAGAAGAAGACTTTTGGATGATGTTTCTATTCAGGCCGAAACAGGTCAACAATTGGCCTAAATTCGTGAATGGACTATGATGATGATGATGATGATGACGGACCTAATGTGGCAGTTGTTAGAGTCAATTTTTAATTTCGGGTTTCAGATAAACCCCACTTCTTACGGTCGAATTACATTGATGTTTGGAGAATACCTTCCTCAGTTTATTGTAATAGCATACTTTCATTATGAAAAATCGAAAATTGCGACCGTTATAACTATCTTTAAATTTTCGTTTGAGATTAACTCCTACACCTAATGATCCGATTGTATTAGTTGACGAACTGGACCTTACATTTTTTAATTAATTGCTGCATGTGATTGGTTTCGATGAAACAAACATTGCAGTTACTAAACCGTTAACGATCACACATATATTAATTTTTGTCAAAGGCATTTTCGGTGTATACTTGATATGATCTGTGAAGATCTGTAAAAATATTTAAAAAAATGTTTTAATGAGAACAACCTCAATACTTTTGGAATTCGCTAAAATAACAGCTGAATTGCTGAGTTTCGTTATTATGGATGATACCGTATTTAGGTTTTCAGAGAAAAATCTGTGATGAAGGATGTCCAGTGAATGACAATTCGGAATTATCATCTGTTAACGAAAACTCCCTAAATATATGTCACGTGGTATGAGAATTAGCTACTATAAAAATACACAAGCGTAACACTCTACCTCAAGTACGAGTATTGCTATAAATTGAATAAAGTTTTACAAATGAAGTGATCCTGTAAAAAATGCTTATATTCAAGAAAGCTATTAGTGAATAGGTAGTTGGGCCACCCGATCCAAGATCATTTATTTTAATATTTAAAATACGTAATAACTCACTGGCACTATCGAAGCGGAAGGTTAACACCGCGCAGACATAAATCTCCACAAGGTACATCCCTGTACTGAGCCAATAATTTCCAATCACTCCGTGAATAATTCATCTCTCTTAAATCATTCTTGTCCGATCTACTTTACGCATTTCCCCTAGTTTTCTTATAACAAGTTTACAGGCATCTCTTTTATTCCCATTCGACCCACATGTACTATCCATTACAGTCTACGACAGGTCAAAGGCGATAATCCACACTAAAAGAGATATCCTGGTCTAAAGAGTGACGACGATATGTCATTATAGAGATATAACTATCAAGAAATGAGGGGATGGATTCTACTGGTGTAAAATTTGTCTGAGATAAAGTAGTTCCCATTCGATTCTCCCGGTGGGAATTATTCTGAGGCCTGTGGAAGGGTTTAAAAATAAATGATAAGAGCTGAGATACCTGTGAAACAACATAGCCAAGTGCTTGACAACACGTTAGATCATGCAGTTTGCAATTACAATCACGAAATGATACCGAGTAGTCTTAAATAGTTGAATGGAAGTAAAAATATAGCTGTACCAAGAATTATATTTTAAGAGAAGTGACATTAATGAATATACACAACACGATATACTGCCTTTAAATAAATGCATATTAGGGCAAGTGTTTATTTTTCCATTATTATATTAAAATAAATGTTCCGAGAAAATATAGCATTAATAATAAAGTAATTCAAACCCGAAAAAGAAGTTTTATGCTATAGTTCAAATATGAGGATAAAATGAGTATCGACGCCATGGAACCATGTCATGGAAATCACTAAAATAAACAATTCATCCGTGGAAACCCTATTAGGTGTTGATTCAAATTCTGGTTCATGAACATTCCAAGTGGTTATGCATATTTGGAGGCAAAATAAGCAAGAAAAGCAAGAGAGAATCATATGAGGTGTTCAAATTTGATTCACTGCTTTTATTTATTTTTTTATTTTGTGAAACAGAGCACATGAACTTAGTGTTAGAAATGTGCAAATTTGTAGAATAAAATATAGAGCCCAGATGCGAAAGGGTGTTGTGACAGATCTTATGATGTTTAGATATCAATTTGACTTGTATTTCATTTCTTAATTTTTTTTGTAAGTAACAAATATGTTCATTGTATAAAGTGCAAAAAAAATCAAATTACAAAACGTTATGGTTTGTAAACTTTTATCTGAGGGCATAATATTTGTTCACTAGTCAAATTTCAACTTTTATTTGAGGATAAAAATAAGTTAACTACATTGAAGCACCATATTATAATATCCATAACCACTAAAATGTACACGAAGGGCCGTTTGGAAACATATATTGATTTAACACTTATCTGGCCAGTAATTTATATGAAAACTGAAACAATATGAAAAAGACTTTGTAATTTTGCCACTTTTGGATTAATCAATATGCAGTGCTGAAACATGGTGCAAATGTTTAACATACTTTTATTATTCCTAGTCGGCCACGGTGGTCTAGTAGATATGATCCTTGCCTCTATAGTTTCAAGGATTGCGAGTTTAAATCCGGCCTAGTAGATTGATTTTTAGAATGGAGAAATTCTAGGGAAAAGTCCTCCGGGAAGGACTTTAAGCCGTAGGCCCTTAGCCTGAACACTTTCGGGCTCGTAAAATTACCTTAAGCCAGACAAAAGGCGTCTGAGCAAAATTTAACTAACCTTCATCCATACAAGTAATATGTTAGATTCCTACTAGATATCGTCTCGAGGCGATGTACTAACCACATGCCACTCGCTGACATCCATAAGTAAATGAGCGTAACTAAATTAGTGTAGTTAACATAGTTCCCACTAGGTGAGCACCCATGTCCCGAAGCGGGATAAATGAGGAACAAATCAAATACTAAACCTAATCTCATTGCATGCTCTCTATGGCAAGTGATTGAAGTTTATTAATGTGATAAATATTTTCATTTATTTTTATTTGTACATATACAAAAGTCATGAAGAATAAATCATGAATCATAAGAGTATAAAAATGTACTGTTGGAAATTCATACATTTTACTAGCGGTCTACGACATTCTCTACAGCACTCGGTGGCAAGTGAGCACGGCGTCAGAACTTGTCGTTCCCGGTGAACGTCCACTGCAGTTGCACGCTACAGCCAGTCTTTTTCTTCTCTCTCTCCATGCCACTCTCATCTCCAACTTTATCTATCCCTCCCTGCCATCTCATATCCGATTTTCGCGGATCCCGTTTATTGGGGGGAAAAAGTGCAGTAGAAAATGTCAGAGACCTTCTTCTCCTCCATGGTAGTTTAACCTCTCACGTTATGGGTATATTTACATACTCACGCCACTCGGACACAACGTATTGGGGGAGATAGCCTATTTTTAACTTTGGACCTTACACATACTTTATTGACCATACAAGGACGTGGGGGCCGCCCTGAATGAGTGATCGGCTCAGTCCTGGGCCTTCTCCGAGACAACACGAACATTGAAGACAAAACAACACATTCATACTAATATATATATATATATATATATATGGCGAATATAATGATGATTTATGATGGCCAGATGATTTTGGGTATCTCATGTCACAGACCAGCCAGTGTAATTTGTTTCCCTCCAAATTACATTTTTGTTAGGTCTGCGACAGATTAGCGCATAACAGCGATGTGACTTTTGTGTAAATAATGAATAAATTTTGGCCAAACATAGTATAGAGAATAGTGTAATTAGAAATTTGAGGGTTTTGAAACTAGGGAGGGGTAGACGATTTAATTAGATACCTTAATGTGTAGGAGAGGGAGCGTTAAAAGCATTATCCCCTGCTACCCCTCTCGACAATAACCATTCTAACGTAGAGACCACATCGACATATTTATTTTTGGAAAAGACTCAGAGTGTAGAATGCCAGTTTCACTAATCCTATCTACCCTATCTTAATGGATACTTGTGAGTTTGGAAAACAGCCAATAACAAAATGGAATTGCACACAGTAGAAGGTGATGGAGGGTGGGGTATATATACTAGGGTTTGATAAACGTTTAGTAAAAACTTAATTAGTCTCTTCCCACTCTCTCAACAAATCGTCTATAGCTATTCACTCTGATAAACACTGTAACCTCATTCCCTTGCCAATATCCAATAATCAATAATGTTATGTATAGGGTGTTCATTTATTATGAAACAGTATCCACTAAACTAAAAACATATCAAACTGCTATTCTTCCAGTTATATTATAAGGATTCTTACTTTAAGAGATGAGAAAAGATTACGAGTATTTGACAAAAAAATTTGTAGGAAAATTTTTGGATGAAGAGAGACGAACGGACAGGTGAGTAGAGAAGACTACTGCATGTTCTTTATAGGAAACTAGATGTAATTGAACGGTAAAGTCTCGTAGACTGCATGGGCAGGACATTTGGCACGAATGGGGAATGAAGGAGGGGCAAGAAATATTTTTGTAGGAAAAACCATAAGATAAGCGCCCAATAGATAGGACAAGAATGGGGTGGGAGAATATCATTATCAATTAGTTGAGGGAGTAAATTCTACAGAGGCTAATGAAAAAAAAACATGATTAGGGATGTATGGAGAGCCTATGTACATTCAGGTATGAACCTTCGGGATCGATAGTGCCAGTGAGGTAATTATTTATCTATAATCACCTTTATTTATTTTTAGGAAATATTTTTCTTATTTTGTTAAAATAACGACTTGCTCCATTACAGTGTATTGGATGTTGTCAACAATACATTAAATAAACCACTCACAGTTGTGGGTGAACATTGTGATCTAAATTAATTTTACATATATTTGTAGAAATCAAATAATAATAATAATAATAATAATAATAATAGTAATAGTAGTAATAATAGTAGTAGTAATAATAATAATAGTAGTAATAATAATAATAGTAGTAATAATAATAATAGTAGTAATAATAATAGTAATAATAATAATAATAGTAATAATAATAATAGTAGTAATAATAATAATAGTAATGCGCCGCGTTGTTACCTTCTCCAGTATGCCAGGTTACCGAAAATTTTATTAACCATGCGAATAGCAACCAACTTGCGCTGCCGTGTTTCGATCTACTACCTTGTGTATGTATATTAGCATAGAGTTTATAACTATCAGTACTATTCATAATCCTTTGCCCGGGCCCATGAGAGGCAAAGATTGATTCATCCTTCCTATCCAAATTCATAAACATTAATCAATAATAATTCTTAAAACACACTGTAGTAATTTATGATGCTTAGTTAACCTGAATGTACTATTATCAACCATGAAAGCTAGACGGGAAAAAGGAGCTCATATAACTATTGAGCAAGCTTATGTACAGGAATATGCAAGACAGCTGTAACGTAGCTAACATACAATAATTAGACATTGATATTTACTTAAAATGATATTTAATGTTAAATTGCACGTCTGAAGTTTGAAAAGTGAAATTAAAGAAATACATGACTTGATCATTCAAGAATTAAAGGACAAACAATAATTAATACCAGAAATAACATAATTTACACAATCAACCTCTCATACATACTTTTAGTCCTGCCGAGGGTGCTTTACCCTGGCTTGCCGGACCAAAACCCAAAATAAGCAGCTCGCGTCCTCCAGACGACAAACCAGTGTTCCAACGAAAATCTACGATCGAATGATAGTGTTCACTATGAGTGTAGCCTATTTGAGCGTTCCAAGGTAGAAGGGGAAGTTGCGCACTACAAACAGTGCAAAGGGAGGGGTAGAAAGGAGAGTGGGAGTAGATACAAGGAGAAAGGAAATTGGCATAGTTCACGAATCTCACTATAGAGGGAGGATAACAGCACTGATGTAACGAACCGAAATAGCACTTTCGGTTCAGTAATAGTAATAGTAATAATTATTCCCGTGACGGTCCTTTTAGTTTGACCTTAGCCTCCCTTATAACCATCCATTATCTTTGTTCAGTGGCCTTATTTCTCCAATTTGTTATGCCAATCATCCGTAGGTCCGCCTGTACGTCGTCCATCCATCGTAACTTAGGCCTCTCAAATTTTTTCCTTCCATCCAGTTTAGTGTTTGTCATCATCCTGGCAAACGTGTCTGGTCCATTCTGCAAATATGACCCAACCATTCAATACATCTAACTTTAATATCAATAACTATATCGTTATCTTTATAGAGGCTATATATTTCCTGGTTAGTTCTTATTCTCCAGGTACCCTTATTCTTAATTGGACCGTATATTTTCCTTAAGAAAATCCCAATAATACAATGTAATAAATAATAGTTTAAAGTGATCCCACAACAGGCCCGGAGGCCCTTGGGGTAGTAGGAGGTTAAGGCTCCCACTTTTTTCTAGACAATCGACACTTTATGTCAGTCGGGTTGTCAGCCCTGCGTGACGGCCGCCTTTACCCCAGAACAAGCGCCTGGTACTCATTTCCGTCAGAGGCTGAGACGACCCCAGGGCCATAGTGCCGCCAGAGGGTTTGGGTCAGTTTAAAAATCCTGACCCCAACGGCACTTGAACCCTCGACCCTCCGGCTTGTAGCTCAGTGTCTTAACCACTACGCTACGGCGTGCCCCCAAAACTAAAACAACACGCTTTATTAAAAAACCGAACAAAAAATGAAAAATAATTTCAATTTCCAACACGCTTGGGATAAAATTAAAGTGGTCAAAAAAAAAATCATCTCCAACACATCTAGAATAAAACTATTAGGTATCTACAAAAAAATAATTTTACCATCAAAAGCGTGGGGTGCTCTATACCAATTAATATATTTCATAATATACATATATTGGTAAAAGTGAAGTCTCTAAGAAGAAAACGTAAAAACCATAAAAATCACCCCACGCTTTTGATGGTAAAATTATATTTTCTGTAGATAACTCTAGTTTATAATTCTAGATGTGTTACAGATGATTTTTTTATTGGCCACTTTAATTTTATCCCAAGCGCGTTGGAAATTAAAATTATTTTTAAATTTTTTAGTTCGGTTTTCTAATAAAGCGTGTTGTTTAATTTTTTTAATTTTTTAAAACTATTATTTATTTTTTATTTTTTAGTTTGGTTATGTAATAAAGCGTGTTGTTTAGTTTTTTAAACTATTATTTATTTTTTTAATTTTTAGTTTGATTGTCGTAAACCGGAATCCCATGAACATTTAATTGCTTAATACTCTTCTAAAAAATCCTCCGGGTCAGATTTGAACCAGCGACCTATGGATTACTGAAATAATGTACCACTACAGTTCACCGCTCTACCAACTGAGGTCTTACAACAGTTGACTAAAAAGTTGATAAGTCCGCAACCTATAATACAGGTTTTTATTTTTTTTTATTTTGTGATGATTCTGGCCAGGATTTTAGAAAACATTACCACATTATTATATTGCCATTGGTCCTTTACAAGTACACCAAGTTTCAAGTCGAT
Source organism: Diploptera punctata (assembly GCA_030220185.1). Taxonomy (NCBI): domain Eukaryota; kingdom Metazoa; phylum Arthropoda; class Insecta; order Blattodea; family Blaberidae; genus Diploptera; species Diploptera punctata. The sequence goes on along the minus strand of JASPKZ010001618.1, from coordinate 1,978,938 downwards.
CCAATGTTTTTAAGTGGGTGAAAATTGTGTTCAAAGATTCCATTACATAGATACAGGTCAAGCTAATATAAAGCGTGTAAAAAATATTATTTTTTATGATATGCAAATTTACAGTGTTACTTGTTATTAGAGATGACTTAATCGAGAATAAGATTTTTTTGTATGCAGTATTTATATACATTCGGAGAAAATATTATATTGATAAAAAATGTCAACAATAAGTTAATTTGACTTAAATATTGGTATTTCGCTAAAAGTTCATCTTGGCCACGTCCTCTAGTTGGTTATTTCATTTTTCATACGTCTCCTTTGCACCTCTAACTTTCTATATTTGTGAATTAAGTGTTCTGCCGTTTATTCTCCTTCACTGAAATGACACATTGGTGTTATTCAGTTAGTGAAAACCTTGGTTTTGTTGGCAAAAGGGGGAAAAATGTAAAAGGTTCCATTACTTGTATTTTTTTAAAACTATGAAATTAAAAGTATTATGAACATGTTTATGGGCAATTAGTTTGCCTTGGTAAATTATGAAATTGTAAATTTGAAATCAACTTATTTGATCTGAGTTTAAATCTACGACCATGATTACCACTTTATGCACACATTAGTTAGACTATTGTTTTATTTAACGACGCTCTTAACAGGTATTTTTATTAGCGTCGCAATTCAGGGAATGAAATGATCGGTATTTTTTTAGGACCTCTTATGGTCTGGAGATCATTTACGTGCCGTAAATGTACGACACGGAATTCACTGCTAGTTCGAAAAATGAGTATAAAATATGCCTCTGTTAATTTACTGGAGATATTTGAAGTTGTGTTTGAACTATGGGATGACGATATACATTACATGTTTAAAAATAGCACTGTGAGCACCATTTAATTTGGAATTAATTGAGTCTAAAGGTTCTCATCCGGGAGAGTACGTAGAGAATTGATTAAAATGGCGTGATCGCTGTTTATTGCAATTATCAGTCGATTAGAGCGAGAGGGACTTGTTTTGTCAGAATACCTTTCTGATTGATGAGGTAATTAATTACCTATAAAACACTTTGCCAGTTTTTCGAATAAACCGTGGTCGTTCTTCAAGCGACATATTTCAATTCTCATATTATCAGATCTCCTCGCAATTTACATAGACCTATGCAGTTTTCTTCGGAAAAGTGAGATTTGTTGTTTCGTTCAGTACTGGAAATATTTAGCTTAACCATTTGAAAACTGAAATAAACATAATGTAATTAGGAATTAAAATTTAGCAAACCATTTTTGTGGCGTCTAATTATTATGTAACCTCGATTCTACTACCATTTGGAACCCACGCAGGGTTATATTGTTGATCACTATTTTGAATTGCGAAAGACATATATTGTTTCAAATTTGCTGAAACATCTTTGACCGGAGAGCCCATAGAGGCCAAAGAGGAAGGAAATTTCAACTTTCTTTACTAAATTCTCCCAATTATGTAATGTTTACTGACTTATAAAAACACAATAGTTGGAGGAAGCTTAGCTTGGGATAAAGGAACTAACACCAGCTGGAGCAAGCTTTTGGATTTTGACTTCGATATCTGACTTATGTTACCTACTGAATGAATAGGCATAGAGATAAGTAAAAAGCACAACTAAAGCTTTTAATGCGAGTCAAAATATATTCAGATATAATATAAAGATAAATAAATAAATATTCAATTTAACAAAAGAAAAGAAAGCATAGTAGATCATCTATACAAAAAGAAAATATGATATAAATCAACATACATTACATACATTATCACTCAATCTAGTTTAGCCTCGGTTAGGGGAGAGGATACTGTCTAGCGTCCCCCACCCTCGGCCCGACTGGCTACGTCTCCCCCCCCACCATTATCCCACTCGCCTGTCTCATCTCTTGTCCTTGTTCTTCCCTCCTTTACTGGACTAAACAAATAAAACCAGCTTTCCTTTAGACTGTTCTGACCAGACTCAAATGGCTGACTAAGTAGATGATGATTCGATGTTACAAAAAACAGACTATTTATGAGAGTTCACAGGAAGAGGGGAGAATGCGCGTTAGCACCAGCCGGAGGGAGCACTAGAGAAGGGAAAGGATAGATAGGACAAGCATTTGGCCCACTGCTTTCATAAAGATGACCACTCGAGCATGGAGACGCCGATGACGCTATAGTTTTGCGCAGTACAGTAAGATGTAATTCCTGTATCGAAATGATCCATTTCGGTACACTCCCTTCAAAGGATTAGGTGATATAATGTATTCCGGTCTCTCTTTTTTCAAGCCACTTGAGTACAAGTTATTATCCTACTTTCTGTTAACAATTGGCCGGTAATGCAAGATCTTCATTTGGTAATCTGTTCTGTCAGTTCTCGCATCATGATCTCTTTATTTAGTTTTATTTTTATATGGAATTTACTGAAACAAATATTCATATCTGATTTAGTTCGTTTCTTATTGATATCAGCTTTAGCGCTTCCTCCTCTTATGCCCCCCCCCCCCCCCCCCCCAATCTCAAACATTTCGTCTCTGCATGTGATATTTTAGTTTTCGTTATTGTCTACGATTCGGAACCATATATAAGGTTAGGAACAGCCATAATTTTATAACATTTTATTTGTGTCTAGTTTTTCTACTTAATGTTCTTCCAATCTTTCATAGTTATTTCGGGTACAAATATTAACACTAGATCACAAGATGGAGAAAAGTCATAAGAGCAATGTATGAACCAATTAAAAGCAAATAATTCATGGAGATTCCGATATAATGTGAATTATATGAACTATTAGAGGACCCAATTATTATTGCCTCCATAGAAACCCATCTATTACAATTAGGCTGGGCACTTAATAAGAATGAAAGATCTAAAACAGCGAAAAGAACGCTCTTGTCAAACCCATGGGGCAGTAGATTCAAAAAGAGGCAAAACAACTGGGTGGAAAAACGAGGAAGGGAACGTCAAACCGTTGAAGCTCGGTGGTTAACATTTACGGAAGTGTAGAGAAATTATGTAGACTTCTAAGGAAGGCCAGGACCATAGAGCATTGTTGAGTCAATGGCGATGATGATATTTCAATATAATAAATTGCTCTGTTGCATTATTAGTTATTGTAACATTTTATTAGCACATTTGTATTAAATTTTACTGTACATTTGGAATAACTGGGGGTGCTAAAGAGCAACTTTTTGTCGATTTTAATATTGCATATAGTAGAATTCAAAACTGCGATAACATATTCTGGCCCATAGTTAATGCATTGCTTAAATTGTAGTTTTTTAATTCCGCAGGCGGCAGCAGGACTTATTGTAGCCAATAGGAGTTAGATTCGGGTCGTATACAACCAGCAAACGTCCTCTCTAGACTTTCTTTCTGGATAAATAATTTTCTAGATACGTATATTCTACAAGAATCTTACTCTCGAGGCTTTCACTCGGGAAAAGTCCAGACTAGCACTAGTCTCCAGATTGTTCGTATCTCGCATAAACAAGGAGGTGCGAGGGTATATGAGCCAGTCGTGTCAAAAGTCGGTACGAATAAGTCTAAAGACAATAAGATGTTCTAAGTGAAACCGTCAGCGAGTGCAAAGAACTGAGTAATTAAATAAATTGCGATGGAAGATATTTTATTAGCAGAACATTAATTTGTGAAACCCGTGAATTGTGAAATAAATAAACCTAATTTGGAAATCTTGTGTAAACATCTGTGAAGGTAATTAAAAAAAATCCGTCTGGATCCTACGCTACCGCGATGAGTGATAAAATATTAGCATATATGCTTCACATTGAAACATACCATTTTTGCAGTTTCACAAATATCAATGATGTCCGTAAGCTAGAACATATATTTTAAATTAGGGTTTCGTCACATACTAAAGAGGAATCATATACGTTAAGAAAATAATAAAAGCATGGATGCGACACACAGTTTACAATGTTTTAACTGCAGCAGCTAGCTTATCAAACATATGTGTGTGTGTGGTGTCTATGTGTCTACGTGCATTTTCGCGTTCGTGTGTTCCAATACCACCTACAACTCTTCGGATAGGTAAATGTAGTATATTTAAATTAAGCAAAACATAGATGCACCACTATATGTATTTGTATTATATCCAAAAAGGATAAGAGTGAATGGTGTGTTTCGACTTAGATGTTCTTGTTTTGTTGTTTCGGAGGTGGCCCTGGAATGAGCTGATCAATCATTCGGGGAGGTTCTTCAAGTCCTAGTATGATCAAAAAGTATGTGTGTGTGTATCCAGTTTAAAATCCCTCTCCCAATACATCGTGCCACAGTAAAGATCCAGGTACCGTGTGACACGTAAACGTACCTGTAAGGCGAGAGGTTAAACTACGATGCAGAATAAAAAGAAAACCTTATACAATGTTGTCATTAGTTTCACAATTGGTGTATATTTAGAGTTGCAGACAAGACATTTCAGATAAGATAACCAAGTTTGTCAGAAGAAAAATACATGTGTTTAAATGTTACGCTCGTAGTCAGTATTTAAGTGAAATAGGACTATGGAATGGTATGGGATACATTTAGACTTAATTATAGATTGGAAAAAGCTATAGGCCTACTTTCAAGAAATGATCCTTTGAATTTTCAAACTTTTACTTTATGAGATAAGTGTTACCCATTCTTTATCGATATTTTCACAGATTCTCCTTAGCTCAATTAGGAAAATATATTTAATTAATTCTTAATAAATGGATTTAAATCAAACTTTAATAAGGTCCCACTTCCTATTTTAAGTTTATATTGAATTGTAAGTATCCAATACAAATAAGTTAAATAGCTTATACGAAAGCAAAGTGTCCGGCATAATGCCAGGTTGAAGGATGAGAAAAGATTAAGCCACTGTAATTTATTGTAATATATAAGAGAATGTCTGTCACACAATTACAAGGACGTAATCAAATAAAACAAAATGGATGTCATTAGTATGGAGGAGTGTAGTGGAATACCGAGAGAAACCTGCCCTGGTTACACCTTAACCCAACAAAGAACTCGGAATTCAGAGGTGCAAATTCTGGGTTCCCTGTCTCAAATTGCTCACTCTCAAAAACTAATCATACCAATCGAATTTTGTTAATGGCACCTTGCTATGTTTATATTTCTGGTTTTCTATCCTGGATTCGACATAATTGTAACCCACTTCTGATGCTGGGGCGCCTGGAAGGCAGATGTAAGTTACTCCGATGGTATCAGGGATGATAAATGATAATGAAGCACCAAACAGTCCTTAAACCTAAACTTATCCTAAATTCCAGACCATGGACGACCACAGGAATAATTATCTTCAGAGAAAAAAAAAATCTGATCGGGAATCGAAGCAGAGACCTCATGAAGTGTGATGTCAGGCCAAGACCATGAGGCAGGTCACTAATACAGTAATATCAATTCTAATATTAATATATATTTAGATATCAGCTAATGTTCATCAACACTGTACATTTTAATTTTTACTGCAGCATTGTAATGTGAGATTATTGGGAATAAAAATGGTGAACTAAAAGTGATATAGTCTGTCATACACATACTGAGAAACCTCATGATCATTGTGTGCCTAGTTTATGTTAGTTATAAAATTAGTATTTGTAAGGTTCTGTCATCCTCAAATCGATTAAAACTTATTTAAATATGTTATAGGTCTTTTGGATTCCTAATCAATCATCATCAGAATGTGATGTGGTGATGTAATCGGATTCCGAAAGATCCGATTGAGGGTATTTCCACTTTTCAGCGGTTGCCCTTTTACCAGCCGGCTGCTGGCCCTTCACATCCACATGTGTCAATCACAGAGGTTGATGATCAACAGCCAGTGTAGGGGTGACATGTGGTTAGCATGTCGAGCCCCCCAGCCGCTATAGCTGGTTCCTCAACCTGGAGCCGCTACTTATTGTAGCTACCCAATTGCCTCACGATGCTGGGTGGGCACCGGTCCCATACTGGTCGAAATACCATGAGAAAATTTCTTCCCCCATGGAGACTCGAACCAGCGCAAGTCCCGTAGCTCTGCGCCAAGGCTTCCTACCTTAACCGCTCGGCTACGGCGCGGGACATTTCCGAAAGATAAGTTTTAAAAAGTAGTACTCAAGTTGATGACAGCACATTAATTATCATCATCATCATCATCATCATCAAGAGCATGGTTTAGGTTAGTTGGCCTGTTCCAACCTCAAAGTACATCGGATTTATCTAACGATATTGCGTCCTATTAACCACTTATTTATAGATTTGTAATGTTGAAGTCGGTGGTCTCCCATTCTTAAAATATGTTCATAATATGAAGGGCCAAGGAAATAATCAGAAATCTTAGAAAATGTGCTTTTGGTTTACAAGATCCATACTTCCTTACCTACCTCGTATATCTCAAACATTGGAGGTAAAAAACCAATGACTAAACAAACCATGTCTTTTATTATTTCGCACTTCGAAAAGGCAGTGCTTTCCATAGAAAATCTAATGATACCTCAAACACTATTTCGACAAGAAAGCGAATTATTTGGTTCTTTCCATGTGACCTTCATATCAGTTTTGATACTGTGCTGTTTCCTCTAAGGTTGAATGTGTTCACTCTTTTCTGATGTCTTCATTCCTCGCCACCGACTGATCGCAATCTCGTCTTTGCACACTTGGATTATTTCTTTATCAAAGTCCAGCTTTTACATTCATATACGAGAAATGGTCAGCCAGTACTTTATAAAACTCATTTTCTGGTTGGTACTAATTTAATAATTTTATGCTGTGACTATTAAATTGTATAATGCTTTTTATTAACATAGACTAGGTTATTTAGTTCAACATAAGCTATGAATTACTACAAAAATGGCATATGCACAATACGAATGTTGCTATCATATATTGAATAGTCAATTTATTTATTGATTTACGTTTATACAACATTAGTGAGACTTTTTTCGCCAAGAACTAAATACAAATACATCGCAGGAACTGTATCGGAAAGTAGTTAGTTTAGAGTTAACAGAAAGCATAAGTAGTAATATAAACATCACTGGTTTCTGCTTATAATCTCAACATGTTTTAATGTGTACCTACATACCTACCAACATGCAAAAATATTCCCTTGGTGTAGTGCATTAGTTTATAAAATTTATAAAATTATAGTAGGAAGACCAAGAAAGCGCTGGGCTGAACTTATGTGATATCGGAACAGGCAAACTGCGAAGGATGATGATGATGATTTTCTAGTGAATCCATAACATTGGGCTGCATTTACCTTTCTACCACTTTTATTCTCATATGAAGAGTAAAGGAAAAGAACCACGCAAGTCACTTTTTTTATCAAAATGAAGTTTGATATATCGTTAGATTCTTTCTGGAAATCACTATTATTTAACAGTGAGGGACAGTAAAATATATAGTTTAACCGTGTGTTTATTTACCTCCAAAGTTAAGTAAGCAGGTAAAGAATTATGGATTTGTTCAGCTGAAAGTACGTTTTCTAGATTTCAAGAGGAAAAATTACTTATACGCGCCCTTCATATGTTTTTTGTCAGTTACTTGTAACGATGAATGGTTTAATAAGTTATTAGCCACCGTGTGGATGAGACACTGTGGAAGGACACATTCACCACAAAGGCACGCACCTATTGTGTTGATTGGGACAAAGGCCAACACTGGACGACGATTCTAATTTAAGATGTCTTGTATATAATTATTTCGAATTCTCTCAACTAACATTTGCAGTCAAAGTCAAACAGAAACGTTCAATATTTCCATCTCCAAGATTAAACCGAAGAAATGTATCTATTTTATAGTAGTTGGAGACAAGCAATTTGAGGTAGGGAACCCAGAATTTCAAACGAAAAATACATTCATTATAAGATATTAACCTCCAACTCTGAATTCCGAGTTCGTATCTCCCTCACTCCATGTTGAGTTAAGGTGGAACCAGTGCAGGAATCTCTCGGCATTTCCCTAACACTCCTCCATACTAATGACATCCATTTCGTTTTATTTGATTGCGTCCTTGTAATTGTGCGACAGACATTCTCTTATATATTACAATCAGTTTTAGAGGCTTCATCTTTTCTCATCCTTCGACATGGCATTACGCCGAATACTTTGTTTTCATATAAGCTATTACACTTGTTTGTATTGGATACTTAAAGTTGAATATAGTCCCGCGCCGTAGCCGAGCGATTAAGGTAGGAAGCCTTGGCGCAGAGCTACGGGACTTGCGCTGGTTCGAGTCTCCATGGGGGAAGAAATTTTCTCATGGTATTTCGGCCAGTATGGGACCGGTGCCCACCCAGCATCATGAGGCAATTGGGTAGCTACAGTAAGTAGCGGCTTCAGGTTGAGGAACCAGCTATAACGGCTGGGGGACTCGACATGCTAACCACGTGTCACCCCTACACTGGCTGTTGATCATCTACCTCTCTGTGATTGACACATGTGGATGTGAAGGGCCAGCAGCCGGCTGGTAAAAGGGCAACCGCTGAAAAGTGGAAAGACCCTCAATCGGAAAAAATTGAATATAAACTTAAAATAGGATTGGGATCATTATAGCCTGAATGAAATCAATTTATTAAGAATTAATTAAATATATTTTCCTAATTGAGCTATGGAGAATCTGTGAAAAATCGATAAAGAATGAGTAACATTTGTCTCATAAAGTAAAATTTTGAAAATTTAAAGGATCATTTCTTGAAAGTGTAGCTTTTTCCAATCTACAATTAAATCTAAATGTATCCCATACCATTCCATAGCCTTATTTCACTTAAAATACTGAGCTACGAGTGTAACATTTTTTGTTGAGTTTGAGTAGTTTCCCCCATATATGTGTGTTTTAGTACATTTCAGGCGATAAGTAAATAATATTATTGGATAAAATCTCTGTAAGTACATACTTTAGTGCTTTTCGTATATTACAAACTTAAAACTTTATCGTAAAATAATTCACTAGGCTTGCTACTTGATTTGTGCTGATTCAATAGCACGTATCGGGGAAGTGCATAAAACACATCGTACATGGAACTCTTTGTTAACGTGATATAATACACTATTTTGTCTGTAAGTTAAAATGTCTTGTTTGTTTGTATATACTGTGTTAAAATTTTAAAATTCATACCTGATAAAACAGTCACCCTCAACTATATTAACTTCTGTTATAAAACATCGTCACACTGTTAAAATGTAGGCCTTTCAAAGAGCATGCTTCATCTTCAGGATTTTACACAGTAGAATCTGATATTTAACTGCAATTGGCGAGTTCCAATATTAATTTTTAAAGTAAGTTATGTGTTTTATGTGCTTTTAAAGCTTTCAAATACTTTCCACTTTTTAACGCCTTTTTTTCCGAATATTTATCACATACAAAATAGGCCTACATATTTTCTAACATTTTTTCTCGTATACAAATCCGGGTCCTGTTAATTTCAAATGAAAATAAATGGAAATACTGCCTATTGTGTTCTGGAGTACGGTGTAAGAGTGTAGGAGGGTCAACAAATCGCAGCTACGATGAAATGTTTAATAACAGTGATACGTTCTATATGAAATCTGACGGTTTGTTCTATTAAAATATAGTGAGGAATTACTAGAAGCCAACTAACTCACTGGCACTGTCGAACCCGTAAACTCATGGCCGCACGGACATAAGCTCTCCATACATCCCTATCCTAATATTCTCCAATCATCCCCGGTATAATTTATCTCCCTCAAATCATGGTTAACTTTATTCTCCCACCTCATTCTAGGCCTACCTATTCGGCACTTTCCCTCAGGTTTTGCTACAGGGATTTCCATGGTTCTCTTTCATTCCCCATTCGTGCCACATGCCCTGCCCATAGCAGTTTACGAGACTTAACTGTTTTTATTACATCTGGCTTCCTGTGAAGTTCATGTAAATCATTATTATATAGTCTTCTCCATTCATCTGTCTGTTGGTTTCTCTCTGTCCTTCTTGATCTTTTTTTTTTAAATAATTGCTCATTGCCAAGTTTGGTTTCAATTAAACAAAAATTACGGCCACTAAAGCGTTAATAAATCTATAAATTTTCGTCATGTTCACAAGAAATAAGGGGCTGCCGGACATTGGCATCTTTAAAAGAAATCTAAATTTATATTTGCTCTAAACTCGACTTCATTATTATCCAGTGTAAGATATATATATATATTATATATATATATATATATATTAATTGGTGTTTCCCGTATAATGTATCATATTTATATTATTATTATTATTATTATTATTATTATTATTATTATTATTATCGTATCATTATTGTTATTACCCTATAAAATATTGTTTGTACATGACATTTACATTGCTACATTTATTGTATCTGTAACTGTTTATAATTAGTATAGTGTATATCTATATTTGTCGAATATTTATTTGTATTTGTGCTGGTTGAGTGGAAGAGAGAGCCTTATGGCCTTAACTCTGCCAGAATAAATAAAGTATTATTATTATTATTATTATTATTATTATTATTATTATAATAATAATAATTATTATTATTATTATTATTATTATTATTATTATTATTATTATTATTATTATTATTATTATTAGATAGGATCGGCGAAGGAATGTATTTTTTTTCAATAATCTTTTCATGAGAAGAACTTAAATATCTTAATTAATCGGGAATTCACTAAAACGAAGTTTAACATTTTATGAAAAAAACAGAAAGAAATAATTCTAACAGTCTCACAAATCAAGTAACAGAATGTTTCGAAAAATGAGCAAAGTATCAGTAGATACTATAAAATGGTTTGCTGAAGAAAAAAAAAATACTTGATAGAAATTACTCAAGAAGATGACCTAAAGAGTGAAATATTCAATCATAGTTCATAAATGATAAGTTAACCAAAAGGCACAAACTGAAACAAATGGACAGAAGAGAGGAAGGAGGCCCACGGAGAGAGAATGACATAGAAACAAATCATTCAAATACTTTGCGTAGTTCTACGTGATCCATACATCTAAAGAGAAAAGTTTTTGCCTGAATCGGAATTTGAATCCAAGATCTCTAGCTTTGCACGGCCACACACTAACGAATTGTGATATTCAGGCAATTCAGGAGCAAACACAATTTTTTTCTTTATTTAAAAATGCTGTAGAGTCTACCCATTAGCAGCGAATTTCTATTCACTTTAAAACAGAATACATTGTTAAGAAGACATTATGATGGAATTTTCAAATAGAGAAAAATTCGTATCTGCTCCTGGATTGCTTGAATTTATTAGTTAGTTAGGTAGTGCGTCAACGCGTATAGCAGGAGATCTTAGGTTCATATCCCGATTCAGGAATAAACTTTTCTTTTTAGATATGTTAACTATTCCTTGCGAATAACGTGACATTAATTTCAATATTGGGCCTATATGTCATTATTAAATAAAAATAGTATTAAGATTTGTCAATATATTTACCTAATGTCTTATATATAAGCGATAGATTAATTCATTAGAGTTTATTACTTTATTTTTTTTTTCTATTTATGTATAGAAGATTCGAGTTGTTATTCCTTTGAGTATACATTATTCCATTAGTTTAATTTTAATTGTATTTAATTTTATTGTATTATTATATATTATTTTCATTATTGTTCAGTTTCACCAGATAATTAACTGTTTAGCATGTACTATTACTGTAATTTTTTTTGTATTTAAATGTAACACGCTTTTGTCCTGGTGAGTGGAAGAGAAGATCACATGACCTTAACTCCACCAGGCTAAATAAATCTATTCTATTCTAAATCTTACATGACTCGTTAGGAATTTTTAAAAATTATAAATATGTTCTACTCGTATTGAATGTTGGAGACGTATGTAATGTTTATATAAGCCATTTTTGCACTGAGAAAGAATGGAACTAACCAGAATGTTTGTTCTTTTTTTCATCCTAGATATGGTAATTTTAAAATTTGACCACATAGTTTGAAGGAGAGAGCGCTGCGCGGAACAATAACGGAGTGGATTCCATTAGTCATGCTGATGAATCGGGCCTGTCCCCACAGATCACATGCAATGGGCGGGTCTGTCCCGCTTCCCTTTTTCTGTTGCAATTACACCCCCAGCTCTCTACATCAATCAGCAATTTCTGTTTTATAAAAAAATACACTACTACAAAAATTACACCTGAAAGGAAATGCATGTTCCAGACTTGTATCTATGTTTATAATTTTGCATTCTCGTGTTTACATTTGTGATCTTGCTTTCGAATTAGGTCATTGCAAATGTCATATGGAATTAGCTAGGGGAGATCTAAGTGTTATCTTCTGTTCATATAACACAGTTAACTATATGCAAACTCCCTGGCTCATCTGTCGAAACACGAATGCATAGCCTCTTGGTATTCTGAAAAAAAAAGTACGTTTTACAGTGACTCCAGGTAACATGGCAAGATATTATGTTAAAAGCACGAGGTAGCGTGCTACCTTATCACGCAGCGGGCCCGGGATAAATCTTCGACTGGAACAAGTTTCCTGGGTGTTTTTTTGGGGGTGGGGGTTTCCGCATCTGTAAGAAAAATGTCAGGAAACTTTAAGGCTCAAACGGCCCCCGAAATTCATATGGCCATCACTATCATCATTATTGTTAATAATAATAATAATAATAATAATAATAATAATAATAATAATAATAATATTCCTCAAAAAATGTTATGGGAAACTATAGACAAGTCTAACATTACCAAAACATTCATAGAAGCCATAAAATCATTGTACAAATGACCAATTTCGAAAATAAAAGTTGGAAATCATATAACAGTGGGATTTACTATTATTACAAAAAGGTTTAAACCAGGGTTGCAGTTTATCTCCAACTCTATCCAAAATGTATCTTAAAAGAGTATTAAGAGACTGGAGGGGGAAAAAAAATGTCAAAAGATGGGCATACCAATCCAAAATACACATTTATATTCACTCAAGTTTGCAGATGATCCGGTGTTAATAGCACAAGACCACGATGACATAGAATATATGGCAAAAAAAACTAAAAGAAGAACATGAAAAATAGGGACTTTATATTAATATAGAGAAAACTAAATATCTGTGTATTGGACCAGAAATGGAAAATATAAATTTCAACAATGAACAAGAACCAAAACCTAGTATTGAATGCATGTATTTAGGCGATTACACAGTGGAAATTAAAATATAATGGCACAAACAAAACAAGCAATAAATGATTTAAACTCTGTTTGATGGAGCAAGAATATTACGAAACATAGAAAATTATAATAATAATAATAATAATAATAATAATAATAATACTTTATTTATTCTGGCAGAGTTAAGGCCATAAGGCCCTCTCTTCCACTCAACCAGCACAAATACAAATAAATATTCGACAAATATAGATATACACTATACTAATTATAAACAGTTAAAGATACAATAAATGTAGCAATGTAAATGTCATGTACAAACAACATTTTATAGGGTAATAACAATAATGATACGATAATAATAATAATAATAATAATAATAATAATAATAATAATAATAATATAAATATGATACATTATACGGGAAACACCAATTTATATATATATATATATATATATATCTTACACTGGATAATAATGAAGTCGAGTTTAGAGCAAATATAAATTTACATTTCTTTTAAAAGATGCCAATGTCCGGCAGCCCCTTATTTCTTGTGGTAGGGAATAAATTTATATTTGCTCTAAACTCGACTTCATTATTATCCAGTGTAAGATATATATATATATATATATAAATTGGTGTTTCCCGTATAATGTATCATATTTATACCCGAAACATAGAAAATTATAATAATAATAATAATAATAATAATAATAATAATAATAATAATAATAATAATACTTTATTTATTCTGGCAGAGTTAAGGCCATAAGGCCCTCTCTTCCACTCAACCAGCACAAATACAAATAAATATCATGGTATCTTTACCTTGTCGTGGTGGAGTGGCTTGTGTGCTTAAATGATCCTGAGAGCTATGCCGGCGGTAGCATTGCTGCCGATAGGGTTACCCATGCCGGACTGGTCGAAGGTGATAAGCCAGACGAAATAAGTACCTTGGTCGAAAGAGTGACGATCTTTCACCGTAAAAATACAACCGTCAAGAAATGCGGACATGGGTTCTACTGGGGTAAAATTTTCCGGAGGTCAAATAGTCCCCATTCGGTTCTCCGGGCGGGGACTACTTCAGGGAACCCATGCCAAAGGCTCAAACACAGGGACATGTTCCTAGGAACATGTAATGTTAGGACTTTATACAATAGCGGGGCACTAGAGATATTAACGCGGGAATTGGATAAATCGCCCTTGGATATAGTCGCTTTACAGGAAGTTAGGTGGCCAGGAGAAGGTAGTCAGGAATCAGGAAGCTTTCATTATACTATGGGGGTGCAGAAAGACCTGCATTTGGAACGGGTTTTTAGTCAGGAGGAGGATCCTATCCGCTATCCGAGATATAAGTTTGTTAGTGATAGGATATCATACATAATTCTAAAGGGTAAACGACATGATTTTATAATTGTAAATGTACATGCCCCCACAGAAGATAAAGATGACAAGATCAAGGATGAATTCTATGAAGAATTAGAATGCTTATTTGATAGCCTTTCACGATATCATATGAAAATTGTCTTAGGAGATTTTAATGCAAAAGTGGGGCGGGAAGATATATTCAAACCAACAATAGGCAAATTCAGTCTTCATGAAGATAGTAACGACAACGGGGTTAGATTAGTCACATTTGCCACATCAAAGAATCTCGTTGTTAAGAGCACAACATTTCAGCATAAGGATATTCATAAATACACCTGGACGTCCCCAGATGGAGAAACTCGGAACCAGATAGATCATGTATTAGTGGATAAACGCTGGCACAGTAGCATCATTGATGTTAGATCAGTTAGAGGGACAGACTGCAATTCAGATCATCATCTGGTCAGGGTGAAAATCAGACAACGGCTATCGCTTATGAGAGGAACAAACGCTAAAGATGATTCTGTAAAATATGAATTAAAAAACTTGAAAATGATGAAATGCGGCAAGAATACCAAATCAAAATTTCTAATAGATTTGAAGTACTGGAATCTTCAGATGACAATGTGGCAAACGAAGAAGAAACTGATATAAATAAAGAATGGGAGGCTATAAGAGATACTATTAAATTGTCAGCATTAGAAAGCATTGGTTGTTTAAAAAAGAGGCAAACAAGAAATGGTTTGATGAGGAATGTGCCGACATTGTAAAGAAAAGAAAGCTAGCAAAAATTAAATGGTTACACGAGCCAAATGAGGTAAATTTAGAGCAGTTGGGTAGTGTTAGACGGGAAACCACCAAGTTACTAAAGAGTAAAAAGAGGGAATATTTGAGAGAGAAGATTAATGATCTTGAAATGAATGCAAAAAATAGGAACATTAGAGAATTATATCAGGGAATTAGTATAGAGAAGAAAGGGTTTCAGGCTAGAACAAATATAATTCGGAATGAAAATGGGGATATGATTGCAGATTCTAGGAGTATATTAAATAGATGGAAATGTTACTTTAATCAGCTATTAAATGTACACACAGAACAGGACATTGAGGAGGATAAGTTACAGACAGCAGAAATGCTAGTCGCAGAGCCAAGTGCATTAGAGGTTGAAATGGCGATTGAAAAATTGAAGATGTATAAAGCATCAGGTTCAGATGAGATCCCAGCAGAACTGATAAAATCAGGGGGAGAAAAATTGATGGGCAAGATACGCTGGTTGCTTAGTATGATTTGGGAAAAAGAAGCTCTTCCAGATGAATGGAAGGAATCAATTATCATACCAATTTATAAGAAAGGAGATAAAAACTGATTGCAACAACTATAGGGGCATTGCATTACTTTCAACTTCGTACAAAATTCTAAACAAATATATTAGTAAGCAGACTTACTCCCTATATTGATGACATTCTAGGAGATCATCAATGTGCATTTAGAAGAAACAGGTCTACAACAGATCAGATTTTTAGTATAAGACAGATTTTAGAAAAGAAATGGGAATATAATGGTACTGTACATCCAAATATGTAGACTTCAAAAAAGCATATGATTCAATAAGAGGGAGAAGTTATATAGTATCCTGCTGGAGTTTGGAATTCCTAAAAAGTTAGTTAGACTTATACGAATGTGTCTAAATGGCTCAACGAGTAGGGTGCGTGTAGGCAAACAGTTTTCAGACACTTTTGAAATCCAGAATGGGTTAAAGCAAGGAGATGCACTATCTCCTCTACTATTTAATTTTGTACTAGAGCATGCCATTAAATCTTTGGAGAATGAGGAAGGCTTACAACTCAATGGTATTAATAAGCTGTTAGTTTATGCTGATGATGTAGTACTACTGGCCGATAGCGAGGAGATACTAAAGGCCAACACGCACACACTATTGAGTAACACTAAGAAATTAGGACTGGAAGTAAATATCATTAAAACTAAATATATGGTCACACGTAGAAATACATTATATAATGGAAATGGACAGCTAATGACAAATGAGGGAAATTTGAGGAAGTGGCTGAATTCAAATACCTAGGAACAATAATCACAAATAGGAATGAGATGCACAAAGAAATTAAACATAGGCTCAATTCTGGAAATGCATGCTATTATGCATTGCAGAGACTTTTGATGTCCCAACTCCTTTCAAAAACGTTAAGCTGAAAATATATAAAACTATTGTTCTACCAGTTATATTATATGGGTGCGAAACATGGACTCTTACTTTAAGGGAGGAAAGGAGATTACGAGTATTTGAGAATAAAGTTCTTAGGAAAATTTTTGGACCAAAGAGAGATGAACAGACAGGTGAATGGAGAAGACTACATAACAATGAACTACATGATCTTTATAGGAAGCCAGATATAATAAGAACAGTTAAGTCCCGTAGACTGCGATGGGCAGGACATGTTGCGCGTATGGGGAATGAAAGACGTGCATGGAAACTTCTTGTAGGAAAGCCAGAAGGAAAACGCCCAGTTGGTAGACCAAAAATGAGGTGGGAGAACAACATTAACTATGATTTGAGGGAAGTAGATTATACAGGGAATGATTGGAAAGCATTAGCTCAGGATAGGGATGTATGGAGAGCTTATGTCCGTGCGGCCATGAACCTACGGGTTCGATAGTGCCAGTGAGTAAGTAAGTAAGTAAGTAAGGGAATTCCAGTTCCGAGAAGTGGAGATGGTATATGACATGGAGTGATGTGATGTCCTATGTTGCGGTATATTAAGTAAGAGACTATGTTGTGATCTTGTGTTTAAGTTATGGTTTGAGGATAGATACTGGAAACGGGATGATAAATAATTGGGAATCGAGGTATGTAGGATCTTAAATAGGAGAATTAGACAGTGCGATTTTCTTCTCTCTTTTAGATGTAGCCATGACAATTCGTGGAATAATGGAGAAATGTGATCGTATTTTCGAACATTAAATATGAATCTGATACACATATTATGGACACGCTGCAGTTTGTCCGACAATCCGTCACTTATGTCAGTTAGTAGAACGTCACAGTAGTCAAAATGCGGCATCACTAAAGTTTGGATTAAAATTCTTTTAAGAGTTGTAGGAAGAAAATGTTTAAGTCGCTTTAGGGAATGCATTATGGAGAAGATCCTTACAAACATATCAAACCATAATTCAGAGCATGTTAACATATGGTGCTGAAGTCTGGCAAATTCCTACCAGGGAAATGACAATAATGTTAAGTACAGAAATGGATGTTATAAGATCAGCTGGAAAATCTAGAATGGATAGAATACGAAATAAAGAAATAAGGAAATTATGGGTGTGCAAGAGGAGCCGGACATCATTGAAAATATAGAAAAGATTACAGTGGTATCCATGTCAAAATAATGCCAGAGCAAAGATTGCCTAAAATTGTTATAGAATGGATCCCAATGGAAAGGAGGAAGACCGAAGAAAACTTGGATAGAAGGGGTACAAGGGGCTATGAATATCATAGGATTGGAGGAAGATCAATAGATGGACAGAGAGGAATGGCGTTTGGTTTCGGGAAGACAGCGCGGCGGCAACTGCCATGATACCGGATGATGATGATGATATTTTGTAATAATTAATTCTTAATTTTGTTAATATCTGTATAATTTAATCCCGGTGAAGTCGGTTTAACTCCATCAGTTAAAATATAAATTATTATTATTATTATTGTTATTATTATTATTATTATTATTATTATTATTATTATTATTATTATTATTATTATTATCATTATTATTAACGTACCGCCTAAGACTATTAACATTGAAGGAATATTATATATAATACTAATTTAGAAATTATATATATATATATAAGTATATATATATATATATATATGGTATTTTTATTTAAAAAATATGATCAATTTAGTTAGTTCAGGCCGTCTCGGTGGACGCGTGGCTAGCGCGCTGTGCTGCTCCAACTTTATTCCGGGTTCAAATCCTTATTGTTTTAGGATTTTTCAAGATTATTCTCGGAGTTCTCCCATTTCCCGGATTTGATACCACGACCACTGTCCATTTTCCCTTCCCTCCCCTTCCGTCATTTCATTTCTCACTCATTCAATTCATGTCATCCTTCACTTCGTCTCATGTTAGGTAAAAAAATCATTTGCTTGGCAATCCATTGGTGTTGAAAATATTTGTTGCAGGGATATAGTGATTGGTCTACCAATTGTTGCCCCATGTCTCCGAGCCTGAGCAATATAAAGGAAGGGGCCAATGGGAGGGTTCCAGACCCCCTCGCGGCCACATGCCAAATCTAAAGATTGCGGTATGAGTAATGGAAATACGAGGTGTGTCTACCCGGCAGACGACCTACAATTTACATAATACCATAGAGTAGACTCTCATTCCATTCATCTGGACAATACTGGGATAGCGTAATAGATCTTTCAGGTTGCATTGCTCCCTTCTAGTCTAAATCTTCTTGTATCTTGTAAGCCCATGTTTCCCTTAACAGAGATTTAGACGCTCTCTCCTTACAGGGAAGAATTTGAACCATACTAATTTAGTTGCGCTTGTTTTCGTCTAGATGTCATTTGAGTGGTCCGTGGTCAGCATTTCGCCTCATACTGACATCTAGGAAACCAAGGTAGTACTAGGACGGGAAAATTCTGTAAATTTTGCTTAGAGGCCTCTTCATTCAGGCTTAAGGATCTTTTACGAGCCTGAAAATCTTCAGACTCGGGACCCACGGCTTAAAGTCCCTCCCGGAGGACTTGCTCCTTGGATTTTTCCGTCCTAAAAAATCCATCGACCCCGGCCGGATTTGAACCAGCGATCCTCGGGACCAGAGGCAAGGAGCATAACCACTATTCCACCTCGGCCGATCCTAGTTTAACTAAAGAATTTATAAATAATAGTTTTAAAAACTAAAACAACACGCTTTATTAGAAAACCGAATTAAAAAATGAAACATAATTTTAATTTCCAACACGCTTGGGATAAAATTAAAGTGGTCAACAAAAAAGTTACCTCCAACTCATATAGAATAAAACTAGAGTTATCTACAAAAAGAAAATCATTTTTCCATCAAAAGCAAGGGGTGCTCTATATTAATTAATATATTTGATAATAAACGTATATTGGTAAAAGTAAAGTCTCTAAGAAGAAAATGTATAAATAATAAAAAGCACCCCACGCTTTTGATGGTAAAATTGTTTTCTTTTTGTAGATAACTCTAGTTTTATTCTATATGTGTTGGAGATGATTTTTTTGTTGACCACTTTAATTTTATCCCAAGCGTGTTGGAAATTAAAATTGTTTTTTATTTTTTAGTTCGGTTTTCTAATAAAGCGTGTTGTTTTAGTTTTTTAAAACTATTATTTACTTTTTAGTCTTAATATTTTACAGAATAAGATAAATATGTAAATATCTTTAAATTGAATACTATTGTAGTATGAGCTAAAAGTAGTACTCTTCTAAAAAATCCTCCCAGCTGGATTTGAACCAGCGATCTATGGATTACTGAAATTAAATACCACTAGAGTTCACCGCTCTACCACCTCAGCTCTTATAAACGATTGACTAAAAAGCCGACAAGTCCGCAACCTATTATACCAGTTTCCGTTTTTTTTTTTATTTTCTGATGATTCTGGCCAGGATTTAAGAAACAAAATATGAAATTATTGTATCGTCACGGGTCTTTTACAAGTATACAAAGTTTCAAGTCGATACAATGTTTCTAAGTGGGTGAAAATCGTGTTCACAGATTCCGTTACATAGATACAAAGACACTTTTTTTATTTTCTGATGATTCTGGCCAGGATTTTAGAAACAAAATGAAGTTATTGTATTGTCACGGGTCCTTTACAAGTATACAAAGTTTCAAGTCGATGCAATGTTTCTAAGTGGGTGCAAATCGTGTTCAAAGATTCCGTTACATAGGTACGAAGACACGTTTTTTGATTTTCTGACGATTCTGGCCAGGATTTTAGAAACAAATATGAAATTATTGTACTGTCACGGGTCCTTTACAAGTATACAAAGTTTCAAGTCGATCCAATGATTTTAAGTGGGTGAAAATCGCATTGGAAGATTCCGTTACATAGATAGAGAGATAGATGCAGGTCAATCTAATATAAAGCATGTAATAAATAATAGTTTTAAAAAACTAAAACAACACGCTTTATTAGAAAACCAAACTAAAAAGTGAAACATAATTTTAATTTCCAACACGCTTCGGATAAAATTAAAGTGGCCAACAAAAAAATCATCTCCAACACATATAAAATAAAACTAGGGTTATCAACAAAAAGAAAATAATTTTACCATCAAAAGCGTGGGGTGCTTTTTTATGATTTTTACATTTTCTTCTTAGAGGCTTTACTTTTACCAATATCTGTTTATCATCAAATATATTAATTGATATATAGCACCCCACGCTTTTGATGGTAAAATTATTTTCTTTTTGTTGATAACTCTAGTTTTATTCTATATGTGTTGGAGATGATTTTTTTGTTGACCACTTTAATTTTATCCCAAGCGTGTTGGAAATTAAAATTATTTTTCATTTTTTAGTTCGGTTTTCTAATAAAGCGCGTTGTTTTAGTTTTTTAAAACTATTATTTATTTTTTAGTTTTAATATTTTACAGAATAAGATAAAAATGTATATATCTTTAAATTCGATACTATTGTAGTATGAGCTAAAAGTAATACTCTTCTAAAAAAATCCTCCCAGCCCGATTTGAACCAGCGACCTACGGATTACTGAAATTATATACCACTAGAGTTCACCGCTCTACCAACTGAGCTCTTACAATGATTGACTAAAAAGTCGACAAGTCCGCAACCTATTATACCAATTTTTTATTTTTTTTTATTTTCTGATGATTCTGGCCAGGATTTTTAAAACGAAATATGAAATTATTGTATTTTCACGGGTCCTTTACAAGTATACAAAGTTTCAAGTCGATCCAATGTTTCTAAGTGGGTAAAAATCGCGTTCAAAGATTCCGTTACATAGATACAAAGACACTTGTTTTTGATTTTCTGATGATTCTGGCCAGGATTTTAGAAAATATATGTGAAATTATTGTATTGTCACGGGTCCTTTACAAGTATACAAAGTTTCAAGTCGATCCAATGTTTCTAAGTGGGTGAAAATCGTGTTCAAAGATTCCGTTACATAGATATATATATATATATATATATATATATATATAGATAGATAGATAGATAGATATATAGATATATATATATAGATACAGGTCAAGCTATTATAAAGCGTGTAAAAAAGTGTCTTTGTATCTATGTAACGGAATCTTTTCAACGCGATTTTCACCCACTTAAAATCATTGGATCGACTTGAAACACTGTATACTTGCAAAGGACTAATGGCGATACAATAATGTCATAACGTTTTTTTCTAAAATCCAGGCCAGAATCATCAGAAAATCAAAAAAATAATAAATAAAAATAAAACTGATATAATAGGTTGCGGACTTATCAATTTCTTTCTCAATCGTTGTGACAGCTCAGTTGGTAGAGCGGTGGACTGTGGTAGTATATAATTTCAGTAATCCGTAGATCGGTGGTTCAAATCCGGCCCGGAGGATTTTTTTAGTAGAGTATTATTTTTAGCTCATACTACAATAGTATCGAATTTAAAGATATTTACATTTTTATCTTATTCTGTAAAATATTAAAACTAAGAAATAAATAATAGTTTAAAATAAATGATAGTTTTAAAAAACTAAAACAACACGCTTTATTAGAAAACCGAACTAAAAACTGAAAAATAATTTTAATTTCCAACACGCTTGGGATAAAATTAATGTGGTCAACAAAAAAATAATTTCCAACACATTTAGAATAATACTAGAGTTATCAACAAAAAAAAATAATTTTTCCATCAAAAGCGTGGGGTGCTTTTTATGGTTTTTACATTTTCTTCTTAGAGACTTTACTTTTACCAATATATGTTTATTATCAAATATATTAATTGATATAAAGCACCCCACGCTTTTGATGGTAAAATTATTTTCTTTTTGTTGATAACTCTAGTTTTATTCTATATGTGTTGGAGATGATTTTTTTGTTGACCACTTTAATTTTATCCCAAGCGTGTTGGAAATTAAAATTATTTTTCATTTTTTAGTTCGGTTTTGTAATAAAGCGTGTTGTTTTAGTTTTTTAAAACTATTATTTAGCCTATTATTGTTGTTTTACAGACTTATTACTAATTCTTACCTAAAGACTGAAACTTGTCGATAATAATATTTTTAAATAAATGCTACCAAGTTGTCATTAGACATTTCTGGTATTCCACTCACTTCCGGGTTTAGAGCGCCTGGAAGGCGGTTACGGCTACTCCGATGATATGAAATATGACGCGTTAGGAGAGGTCTTAATCTAAATTTCATGTAATGAGGCGAATATGATAGTGATGATAATGATGGCCAGATGGTGTTCGGGGAACATTTGGGTCTTAAAATTTCCTGACATTTGTGTTATAGGTGAGGAAAACCTTGAGAAAAAACTCTCCCAGGAATGTTGTCCCGACCGAAGATCGAACTCGGGTTTGCTGAGTGACAAGGTAGCACTCCACCGCTATGGACTGTTAATAATTTGTTGCGTAAATTTTGTTATATGATGTAATCGCAGATTTGATCATGTTTTACGCCTTCCATGGAACAATTGCCTTGACTTCGTTCAACCTTTTTTTGGAAAAGGCCACTCTCGTTAAGGTGAATTGGTTTGCGGGCCGCATGATCCGATGTTTTACCGTATTAATTAGGATCTAAGATAAACTAATTAATTTAGATATAAAATAGCTAATATAATGATATGTTATTTTTATTAAAATATAGATCATGTATCAGTTATTCTCAACATTTAATTGTATGTATTTTTTTCATGTATACTTACTTACTTACTCACTGGCACTATCGAACCCGTAGGTTCATGGCCGCACGGACATAAGCTCTCCATACATCCCTATCCTGAGCTAATGCTTTCCAATCATTCCCTGTATAATCTACTTCCCTCAAATCATAGTTAATGTTGTTCTCCCACCTCATTCTTGGTCTACCAACTGGGCGTTTTCCTTCTGGCTTTCCTACAAGAAGTTTCCATGCACGTCTTTCATTCCCCATACGCGCAACATGTCCTGCCCATCGCAGTCTATGGGACTTAACTGTTCTTATTATATCTGGCTTCCTATAAAGACCTGTATAATCAGTCTAATTCTAAAATTAAAATTGAACAATATAAATAAACTATTATTATCTCTTGTATTTTTCATATAAATTTTAGTTTAATATTTAAATAAAATTATTATATTAAAATAATTAATTTTTACACGCTTTATATTAGCTTGACCTGTATCTATCTATCTATCTATCTATGTAACCGAATCTTTCAACGCGATTTTCACCCACTTAAAATCATTGGATCGACTTGAAACTTTGTATACTTGTAGAGGACCCGTGACAATACAATAATTTCATATTTATTTTCTAAAATCCTGGCCATAATCATCAGAAAATAAAAAAAAAGTGTTTTTGTATCAATGTAACGGAATCTTTCAACGCGATTTTCACCCATTTAGAAATATTGGATCGACTTGAAACTTTGTATACGTGTAGAGGACCCGTGACAATACAATAATTTCATATTTTGTTTCTAAAATCCTGGCCAGAATCATCCGAAAATCAAAAAAATGAAAACTGGTATAATAGGTTGCGGACTTGTCGAGTTTTTAGTCAATCGTTGTAAGAGCTCAGTTGGTAGAGCAGTGAACTCTTAGTGGTATATAATTTCAGTAATCCATACGTCGCTGGTTCAAATCCGGCTGGGAGGGTTTTTTTTAATAGAAGAGTATTACTTTTAGCTCATACTACAATAGTATCGAATTTAAAGATATTTACATTTTTATCTTATTCTGTAAAATATTAAAACTAAAAAATAAAAAATAAATAATAGTTTTAAAAAACTAAAAGAACACGCTTTATTAGAAAACTAAAAAATGAAAAATAATTTTAATTTCCAATACGCTTGGGATAAAATAAAGTGGTCAACAAAAAAATCATCTCCAACACATATAGAATAAAATTAGAGTTATCAACAAAAAGAAAATAATTTTACCATCAAAAGCGTGGGTGCTTTTTATGATTTTTACATTTTCTTCTTAGAGAGCTTACTTTTACCAATATATGTTTATTATCAAATATATTAATTGATATAGAGCACCCCACGCTTTTGATGGTAAAATTATTTTCTTTTTGTTGATAACTCTAATTTTATTCTATATGTGTTGGAGATGATTTTTTTGTTGACCACTTTATTTTATCCCAAGCGTATTGGAAATTAAAATTATTTTTCATTTTTTAGTTTTCTAATAAAGCTGTTCTTTTAGTTTTTTTTAAAACTATTATTTTTTTTACCTCTGAATGCGACTCTCGAACTGATTTTCTCGAACAATGCATCCAATATATGGTTTGATTAATGTTGTAGCAACTCGAAGCGAACTCTCCAGACGACTGTCGGTGATTCGTGTTCTCGTTGCGCACTTCACATGTTTCATCCTGGAGAACACTTGTTCGCATACGTATGTGCTACCGGAAAGTGATGCGAAAGGAAGTGCATGTCTATTAATGCCCGGATATTTTTCTCTGGGAAAGTAGTCGCAATAGAATTATATTAAGGGGGCATAGTTAAACTTTTTTTTAAGTCTGACGCACATTGAAAACCAACGCACCCCATTTGCAGATCCTCGGGAACATCATCTATTTTAATGGAGAAAGGAGAAGAAAACATATTGAAACTTATAACATTTTTCTTGACGTATTCTTAAAAATTAATTCCAAGTTCGGATGCCTTGTCTTCACGAAATTGACCGTCAAATTTATCATATGAAGACGCATGTTTGGTGTTGTAATGTCGCTTTATGTTATACTCCTTAACACTGAAACTGTTTCACTGAAAATTAAACACACTGCTTTCTTGTTTACATCAGTGAAAAAGTACTGATTTTTCCACTTTGTTTGAAATGCTCTACCTTCGTCTGAAATTTTTCTTTTCTTGCCGCTACACTTAGAAGCCATAATTAACACTTAAAAAACTCACAGAATTAATTATATTCTTCAAACCTCTCACTAACACTGACACTACAATGTGAGCGAACAACTGCAAACTGGAAAGTAACTTGAAATGTACAAAATGTAACGATAATAAAACTGGCGCACACTCGCCTTTGAAAGTAGTAACCGCGCGGTCAACTATACGCGGAGACTTCAAACCGATGCGCGATAGGTAGGATCATTAATAAAAATGTGGGCTGTTTTGAGTAAGATTATGATTAGGATTAACTTTTGCAAACACATGTGTTGGAAACAGAAATAGTCTTGCTCTTTCAAGTGTTTCTTATACCAAATAGAATTACTTATTTCATAAATTACATTAGATTATAACCTACGAATATCACTGCTGGCCGAATGCGATGTGATAGAGCAAATATCATTGCGGGCCGCATGCGATGGAATCGAGGGCCGATCTCATTGAATTTCGGCCAGTATGGGACCTGTGCCCACCCAGCATCGTGAGGCATTTGGGTAGCTACGATAAATAGCGACTCTAGGTAGAGAAGACCAGCTAAAACGGCTGGGGGACCCGACATGCTGACCACATGTCACCCTTACACTGGCTCGATGATAGTCTACCTCTGTGATTAATACATGTGAATGTGAGGTCAGCAGCCGGCTGGTAGGCCCAATGCCTTCTAGGCCTGTCGCGCTTGGAGTTGGAGTAACTACACATTATTCGAACATTAGGACTCACCTAGAAAGTAAGAAATTACGATTTTCTGCTATATTTCGCCTGTGGTGCAACAATAATAGGCCAGCATATTAGGATTCCATTTACCTTTTCCATAGCTGAAATCTCCTGATGAAAGTGTTCCCCGTGCTCATCGCTCACTGCGCCAAGATAATAAATGGACGAAAAAACGTTTATTAAAAAATAATTATTTAAATCCATTAATTGAAATTGAAATAAAAAAAACTGTGGGAGATGGAGAAATTCCAAATACATATTTGAAGACACGATAAAAAACTGCATTAAGTACAACTATTGGTACTCATGAGACAAAAATCATGTTGACCAGTGTTATTTGACTTCTCAATTACACTTAGCCACGACTTACAAACATTTACGTATAAAAACGAATTACGCAGAACCGAGTTACGTATAAAGCAGATTCAATTGTATGTAATTTATATTGGTCTGTTCATTTGTATTACTAGCATTAATACTATTATAAACTACTTTGTTTTTTGTTAGTTTGACCTTAGTATCTAATATTACAGTTATGTGATTGTTGTTTTAATGTGTTTTTGTGATAGAAACGTTTAAATTGCCTTAACTCCACCAGGCTAAGCAAATAAGTAAACAAATACAACACAAATATAAAACCGTGGACTGTTTCAAACTATGTGTTTGTAATTAAGTATTTGGCTCGATTTATATATCAAAATAATGTTATATAATGTTATTATTATAAAACAATGATAGGTAAGAAAGCAATGGAACAGGCCATGGAGCCTATACCGTGAAGAAGAAGATGATGATGATAAAACAGTAACACCTGGAAATTTGTCATTTTGAATTTCGTTGATTAAATTTTAAGAATGATTTGTAATCCATATGATACTTTTATTTTTTGTCACATAAATCGCAGATTTTTCTAAATCTCCGATTTATGTAACAAACAATTTTATATCGATAACAATAATAAGATTGTATCCTTAAAAAGGCGTAATTTCGAAAGAAAAGACAAGTTATTTGATAATGTGGAAGAAATCAATATACCACCGTGTTCTTAGAGCATATAATATTCACGCTGTTTGCCCTCAATGTTTACGTTTTATGTGGTCAAGATACACATATACACACTCACACCGAGAGCTGGATTGCTTCATTAACAATTGATAATTACACTGTTATCAAACACTTACTCCCATTATTTTCCGTTGTGTATTGTGTTTGCTCATAGGGTAGTTGGCCCAAAAAGATTTGCCTGAATCATTTGAAAGATGCTTATTTATTTGGTGGGTAAAACTAAAATTGATAAGTGGAATGCACATTTACGTTCAGAAAAAATTGAAAATAGTCGCAGTACACTCACTATAATAAATGAGAAATTGACAAGACAATATATATATATATATGTACTATATTAAAATTTAAGAAGTGTTTTTTGTCCTATCAATGACTAAGGAAACTGGTGAATAAGATATAATTATGAATTTTATGACTTGTATAGAGGTCCAGAGGTGCTGACAGTAATTAAATTTAAAAGTTCAATGCGTTGGACATGTACGGGGAATGGACTGACAAAGCATTCCTAAGATGGTGATAGAAGGACAAATGTTTGGTAAGCGACCTGTTGGAGAACCTAAGAAAATATGGTTGGGTGCTGTAAAAGAAGATAGTGAACAGCTGTTGAAGCTGAAGTATTGAAGAGAGAAAGCTACGGATAGAGAAGAATAGAGACAGCTGTTGATGATGTTGATGATAAAGTTATAAATCTGTTTGAATATGAATTTATGAAATTGGTAATAAACTCCTGCGGGACGATTGAACTCCATTAATTGAAGGATGCGAATTATATAGGGACATATGGAGAGCCCCCCCAGGAGCTATCACCTTGACGTGGTGGGGGGGCTTAGAACCCGATGAACCAGACGACTCTACTGGGGAAGATTGACTTAGGTTAATCTTGCTGGTGGGTAAGAGGCGAGGGGAACTAAGTATAGCTCACAACGAAGGAATGGCGTCTGTATCCATATTGGGCGGCCACATCTTCGTCAAGTCAAGTCTTCAACGGTCAACAGGGCGACAAGGAATAGCACAGCTAAACTTGTAGGGCTTGAAGAGCGGAAGAAGCAGCCCTCTCTTGGGGGGTGGATACCCAGAGGAGCATGTTTGGAGGCTCAGAGGAAGCAGCCCTTCCACCATCCTTGTCCTGCGAAGCGCTCGTAACGCTTCCAGGAGACATTTATCTTACTGAGAAGCTTCATGGAAATCAGCCGGATTGTCATAAAAGGAACCGACCCAAGCAAGATAAAAGGATACGATTTGGAATAAAGGACATTTTGAAATTAGGAAATTGGAACGTAAGGGGAATAAATACAAAAAGAAGAAGAATTAGAAAGAGAATTAAAGAAAAAAGAAATAAATATAGCAACAATAACAGAAACAAAAAAGAAACTAAAAGGAACAAAGGACTTACAACACTATACTATGTTGTATAGCGGAGTAGAACAGACAACAAGAGCGCAGGTATGGAGTAGCAATTTTAATAGATGAAAAATGGAAGAACAAATTGAATAGCTATGAGTTTATAAATGAAAGAATCCTGATAGCCAGATTTAAAATTGAAAGAGGATATATGATGATAATTGCTGTGTATGCCCCAGAGGAAGGCAAGAAAGAAGAAACAAAAAAATTTTATAAAACATTACAAACATTAGTTGATAAATATACAAAAGATCATCATTTAATAATAAGTGGAGACTTAAATGCCAGAGTAGGGCAATGTCCCTATACCTAATGTAATAGGAAATAATGGAGAAATAACAATAAATGATAATGGACAGGATTTGAGACAGTTTTCAGCCTATAATCAATTAAAAATAATGAATACCTATTTCCGAAAAAAGGACATACATAAATATACAAGAAGTGGATATAACTCAAGATCAATAATTGACTATTTAATCGTAAACAACAAGCTAGGAGCCTTGGTAAAAGATGTGAGAGTACATAGAGGCAGCGATATATACTCTGATCACTATCTCGTGATAAGCAAAATAAACATAATAGCTAAATGGCGGAAAAATAACATAAAGAACAAAAGAAACCAAGAAGAAGTATATAAAATATATTTATTACAAGATCAAAGTATTAGACAACATTATGAAAGCAGAATGAATAAATATATATCAGAGATAGCGACGTCAGAAGATATAAATATTGAATGGGAAAATATATCAAATGTAATACATAAAAACAGCAAATGAGATATTAGGAAAGAAAAATAGAATAAGGAATAGGAAGGGCTTGAGAACTTGGAATGCGAATATACAAAATGCAGTGAATGAAAAACAAAAAGCATATCATACATACTTACGACTGAAACAGAAGAATCTTATGAAGAATATAAAATGAAAAGAGAGAATTGCTAAAAGCATTATAAGAAAATCCCATCAGGAGTCATGGGATAAATTTATAAGCTCAGTAGAACATGATATGTATGGAAGACAAGAAATAGGTTATAAATTAGTGAAACATCTAAATCAGACTGAGAAAGATTCTGCCAGATTGAATATAATCCCAGAACAAGAATGGATCCAGCATTATGAAAAACTTTGGAAAAAGGAGGAAATTGAAGGAAAAGAGAACAATGAGGAAGAAATAAAAGTGGAAAATATTGATGTAATAGACATAAATGAATTAGAAATGGCTTTGAAAACCACTAAGAATAGGAAAGCAACAGGATTAGATAATATAAATATGGAATTAATCAAATATAGTGGAATATTGTGTAAACTACGAATACTTCATCTAATTAATATATGTTGGCAGACCTATGGGATTCCAACCACTTGGAAAACAGCAATTGTCAAGAATATATTCAAAAGAGGAGACCGGAGAAATTGCGAGAATTACAGAGGGATTAGCTTAATGAATACTGGCTACAAAATATATACGAAAATAATAAATAATAGATTGAGAAACATAACAGAAGTAATAATAAGTGAAAATCAAAGTGGATTCAGAAAGGGAAGGTCATGTATAGACAATGTCTTTACACTGAAACAACTCATAGAAAAGAGAAGAGAACATAACTTAGAAACTCACATAGGATTTATAGATTTGGATAAGGCCTTCGATCGAGTAAACAGACAAAAATTATGGGAAATATTACGAATGAAAGGATACCCGCTGTGCCTTGTTGAAACAATAAAGACATTATATGAAGACACAAATATAATTATAGATACCGGATTCAAAAGAACAGATGCAATCAAAACAAATACTGGATTACGACAAGGATGTAGTTTATCACCCACTTTGTTTAATATATATATAGACGATATTTTTAATAAATGGAAAGTTTTAGTAAATCCAGGAATAAGAATGGATAATAAAATGTGCATAAATAATCTTTTATTTGCTGACGATGTAATCATAATACAGAAAAATGAAGACGACTTACAGAAATCAATGCATGCATTAAATGAAATATGTAAATTATACGATCTAAAAATTTCTGTAAGGAAAACGAAGACCATGGCTTTTAGAGGAAGAGATCCAGTGAGAACCAAAATTATTTTAGAAAATCAAAGTATAGAACAGGTGTCTAGTTTCAAATATTTGGGCTGTGATGTTGGCTACAATGTGGAAAGAGATATTGACTCCAAAATAAATAAATTTCAGACGGTGTGTGGAACAATACAGAGAACATTCAAAAATAAAATTAGAAAAGAAACCAAGATAAAAATGTATAATGTTATGGCGGTTCCCACAATATTGTATGGATGTGAAACTTGGGCTCCAGTGAAAAGACAGAAGGATAGAATACAGACGGCAGAGATGCGGTTCCTAAGACAAGTAAAAGGATGTACAAGACTTGATAGAATAAGAAATGAGGATATAAGAGAAGAATTGAAAGTACAGCCTTTATTGGATAAATACACGATTTACAGACAGAAATGGATTGATCACATGGATGGAATGAGCAAGGAGAGATATCCATTGTTAGCCAGAAATTATCAAGCAAGAGGAAGGCGTGATGTTGGAAGACCTAGAAGACGTTGGGCTGATGCATTATGAAGTCGGAACGGGCAATTGCCTAATCCCTGGAGTGATGATGATGATGATGACATATGGAGAGCATATGTCCGCGCGTCCATGAACCTTGAGTTCGATAGTGTTAGTTAGTTAGTTAGCAAGACTTTTTTAATGATATAACTCAATTTACTCTCATAACATATGATCACAGGAACAATTTTAAGTATAAATTCGTTACTTTTCAGGAGAGTTGTTTTTAGTCGAGAACGCGCATCCCTATTCTTAAGAGATGCCATCTCAGGTCATTAGTTTATTTTAGCTTGGAAAGGTTTCTTCCAATTGATACCCTAGATCATATATGGACAATCACTGTGGCATGTCTCAATTTGAGTCTCAATATGGAAGGAGGGTTACTTTGCACTGAATGGTCCTGTGCCATTGGTTGCTGCACTTTGAGTCGCAGGGTGCCTACGTATGCCTTTAGTGAACTGTTCTTATTGTTGTTGCACTCATTTTTTTCTATAGCCCTTCTTATTTTTCAACGAATCAAATAATGTTCAGTGACTATGTATTGACTTAAATATCGCATAGTTCCAATAACGTATGTAGGCTACGTGAACTTATCAATCAACTCGTTTTGTGGAGATGGTGCTTGGTCTCTAGTGCAGCCTCTCTGTCTATAGAACGGTAGACTGACAGGAGTATTTTCTACATAAAATGTTACTCGTGACATTTAGTATCATTCTTCAATGGTTTTTTATGTTTTAAGTTAAGTGAGATTTTACAGATGAGTCATAACTCACCTGAAGTCGCAGTTATAAGAAAAAACGTAAAACATTTTCAATTCTTTCAACATAAAAAAATATTTCATATTATATCGAATTTAATTATTCATCATTCTATCTGGTTTTCCTTAAAAATCATGTAATCATTGTTTTCTCCGTTCAAATGTGTGCTCATCTCTCTATGGTTCAAACATTTTTCTAAGCATTGTTCTCGAATACTTGCAATATTTTCTCCTCCTTTAAAGTATGAGATCATGTTTCGCATAATTATTCTGTAACAGGAAGAATAACAATTTTATAAATTCATAGCTTAACACATGTTTGAGATAAGTTGGGATGACGAGAGCCCTTGTAACGGATATCTTATTATTGTATGAAAATGTTATTAGATTACCAAGAAGTGAGGTTATTTTTTATTTTAATTTTTGACCAATATTCCCTACCATTTCCATATGTGATACTCTTTACTGCGCTAGATTCTTAAGGCAGCGTAAGGCAAATTTGTTATGAATATGCCTATCTTAAATTGAAAATAAATACAATAAATTATCAAATTTTAGATGTAATATCGCAATGTGTGTTGATTCTCATCTTAGAGAGGCTTATCTAGGAATATAGAGGTGGAAATAGCGAGCGGGAGAAACGACGAAGGTTTATCCTAAGTATGGAGGACGCTGTGTCTTGTGATTCTTTGTCCTCCCCCACATAATGGCGGGTCCGCTCTGGTCCAATCATTTGCATAATCTACTTAGAGAACACGACTGCAGAGTGTGTTTATTTAGTAGATTCTGGACTTCCCCTAATACAGTTACACTCTGCACGGATGTAAATAATTTACCCTCAAGTTTCCCGAACCAACCCTCTCCAGTATTTCTTCCACTTTTAAATCTAATTTTCTACAGGAAAATTTCATATTTGATGTATTTTAATGTGTTGTTATTTTAGATGATTTTAAATTAAGATTCAAACTGAAAATTGGATTAGGTTTTATTTTAATTTTCACACCTATTTAAATTTCCTTTGTCAAGTGCAACAGAATGTTTGGTACTAGCATATAATATACCTTGGATTTTAGGTTTTAGGTTTCCTGAATGAATAAATGAAAACAATTTAAACTAATACAATTTTTATCAAGTTGTACCACCTGAAAGGGTTTATGACTAAAAATTTCCATTTATACAAATGTATACCTATGTTGTACTTTTTATACTAAAATTGCCTTTTTAAGTTTTGCTATGCCTAACAATGAGTGTTTTATCAATTGCTAGACGTACATATTGACATAAAAATTATAATTTTTAAATTAAATGTACGTAATTCGTCTCAGAGCGGCATTTTCAGAACTCTGGAAATCTTCGGTGTTTCATCAGAGCACCGAGAAAAAAGTAAAAACTTTGCACAGTTGCATATCTGTGTCTTAAACGGTAGCAGAAAGAACTGAAACAAAGGTTTAGTTAATTTATCATTACCGGGATATGCCTGTCATCTCTTTCTTCTTCATCTTCTTAACCTTATATTAGGCCCATGCCTCTTCATTCTAGAAATTAAGAGTCCTTACATCTCCTTTTGTTTCTTCCAGGCGATCTCTTCCCATCTGCAGGTAGATTGTCTCTTACCACACGCATATTTCTGCCCGATGTTATGCGAAATACATATTGGTTCCATTCAGTACTTATCCGTCCAATCACGAATTTCTTAGACATCTAACTTGTTTATAAACTCTTCATTTCTTAATTGATTTCCTCTAGTTTTATGTACAGTTCTGTGATACTAATCTTAAATAATTTACCAATACGTGGTGTCAGTATTATGAAATAATATTGTTGCTGCGTTGGAACACAAATAATTTATTTTATTTCACACAAACATTTGCAATATTGTTAATTTCATTCGCACTAATGTTATTCATAAACATACATGGTTGTTCTCTTTGAGTCTTTCACAAACACATTACGGTATCTATTTTATTTACTCACATTTACAAAAATACTATCTTGCTGTTCTGCTCTTCAGATAGCCTTCTCGGCCATTATTCGTTGGTCGGACCATCACTGTTGTCTCCGTACGGTCTTATATAACCGGCACAGTTGCTCATTGTTCAGTCTCTACAAGTTTTCAGAGAGTATACAACCGGCAGCTACTGAATAGTCGCGTAAGCGATATTTCGAGAAAGCACGTCTGGAGAGATTGCTGCGAGTTTTACGTACACGTGATTCATTATTCGCGAATCCGAATGTATTATGCCTTATAGGTAAGATTTCAGTCTTGCCACTGCCTGCAACATTAAAAAGGCGGTAATTTCAGCAATACAATATTGTACATTTGTATTAGTATGGAATTTAATATTTTATTACTAATGCCAGATATTGGTGATGTATTTTTAAAAAGTGGATTATTATCATAATAAATGGGTTAGGAGGTCTTATGTACTCTGTCGGTCTTGATGGATATGGTTACCATGCTAGCCACTGGTTAAGAGGTTCACGACTTAAAGTCGGCCAGTGCCGATGGATTTTTGTCAGGGCCTAAAAATCCTGAACAAGGCTTCTTTCTCAGGGAAAGTAAAGCCTAGAATCCCGTGTCGTAAGTTTACAAACGTAATGGCAAACTATGTGGACCATTTCACGTCCAGATTTAATAATTTCGGCGTTAATGACCTGAGATGCTAAGAATGTCGTTACGTAAAACACTACCTGTTCTGCGCTACCTCCATTTATTAAAAAATTCCTGATATATGAATAGCCCAGTTTTGTGTTGGTACACACAGATAAGGAGGGGTTACTTCTGACCTCAGTGCACATTGATATAAAAATCATTATTATTTTATAATTTCCCCTTCCCCATCCATGGCCAAGAAACATTAAATTTAATTCCCATTAATAATTTAACAACCTTACCATTAATTAAGTTATATAATTTCCCTACAAACGTTATTACCTTAATACTAATATCTTATCTATTTTTAACCCTTATTGCAGTAGTTAAAATTATTAATATTTTTAAAGGACTGTTTCATATTAATATTCTGTCTCATAAGTGAGCAATATCCTTTTCTAAACATAATTTTGTTTGTAATTAAACTACTCTTCAAAATAGACACTATCAGATTTGTATAGTCTTGAACCATCTTTCAACGAGGTTTATTATCCCGCAACGGTACCAGTACCTGGTTTTTGATGCGGAGAATTCGTTGAGACTTACTTCAACAGCTTTAATATTCCTCATGACTCCGAGCCCTTATGTCAACTTAGGACAGAAATGGGCCAAAGAGAGGTATAACCCGTCACCGTGACCTTGGGCCCAGCTAAAATAAATGACGGTTTGAGTCATGTGTCTGAATGCTTGTATGTTGAAACAGACCGCAGAGTAGATTTCATGTCTTGCATTCCATATGGGTAATACAGTGAACCAAAAATAAGGTTGCCATGTTAGAGTTTTAAAAACCTGAACTTATTTTTACTAATTTAACGTAATGATACAATGATAACATCTGTTGAAAGTTAATTGTTCATATCTTAAATATGTGTTTACTGCATACCGTGATAATTCTGAATAGCTTAATCCTCCTAGCATTTTATACTAGTTTTATTACCTTTCTGGTGTCTGCTGTACACCGAGATAGGTGTCAAAGAGCCTAGGTTATTATACTAGTTTTTTACGCTCCTTAATTACCAGGCGATCGTGGTAATGATAATCTTTCAAGATCTCTTAGAACTTAAAGCATGTACTTCTTTATGAATTTTTCACTTATAAAGGGACAGCATGTATGCTCAATTTTGATCCCTTCATTAACCTGGAGATTAAGTAGTAAGTTGGTTTATTAGTGAGGTCATGTTGCTCTATTTACTTTCTACGATCAGCGCTTCTGAAAATAATATATGTACCTTTGACATCTGAATATTCTTTCGGATAGAAGTATTTATAATGTTAAGCCAACAGATTCAATTTTACAGTTTCCGAGAGAGAGAGAGAAAAATGTGAATTCTGCGAACAGTAATCTCTTGTACAATACGAATGTACAAAAATGTAGTAAATCGAGATTTGGTAGAGTAATCCAGTAGCTGGTTGTTAGAAATACCTCATAATTCTTTATTACATATGTCGGAGAATCCGATGAACTGGCCAGCTCCATCAATCCCGATGGACATACTTAGTCATACCGATGTCAGGAAGCGTAAACCCCGCTTCATAGACCAGGGATGTACACGATTTTACAAACCTTCAGTACATTATCGCACTCTCTCTCTCTTCATTCTAATACCACATATATATATATATATATATATATATATATATATATATATAAATTTCGCCAATAAAATCCTTAAGAGCTAAAACCCACTGCCGGCTGGCAGGGTTGCGGTTTTGTACTCCTTAGGCGAGTTAATTCTACAGACTAAATAAATAAATAATGTATATATCTATCCGTAGTAATTCTGCCCGAGGGCAGGTCTTTTACTGCAATCATAACATTACTAGGGAATTATAGGTGTGGTAATTTCCCGTTGCTTTCCACACCGGTGAAGAGTGATTATAATAATGATGATGATGATGATGGCCGGATCATTTTCGGGGACCGTTGGGCCCTACGATTCCTGACATTTGTCTTATAGGTTAGGAAAAACCGCGAAAAAGCTTCACCCAGGCGCCAGTCCCGACCGGGAATCGACCCGGGCCCGCTGCGTGACAAGGCAACACGCTACCTCGAGACCACAGTGGTGGATATATATATATATATATATATATATATTTCAACTTGGCCAGTAACATCCTTAAGAGCTAAGACCTGCTGCTGGTTGGCAGGGTTGCTCTGTTTATACTCCTCAGGTGAACTAATTCTAGAGACAAAATAAATAAACAGTATATATATATATATATATATATATATATATATACACACACACACACAGAGTGTAAATGAATTATACCGCATAAATTTAACTACGCATAGTGGGGTATTATATAAGCATTTTGAGATAATGAACTAATAGTCTACGACATAAATATGTCCAAATTATGATTCAATTTGTAAAATGGTCCGCACGCCACTGATTATTTCAAATTAAAATGGAAATAATATGATAAAGAGACTGTAAGTGGCAACGTGTATGCGATTTTAGCTCTGTGGTTATAGCTTCTTACTACCAATAGAAGTGTAAGATTGATGCATCACGTTCGAAACTCCGTAGAGTATGTGTACACTTTTTTTTTTCGTTTTTTTCCTTTATTAGGTATGTTGTAAATCAGTTACGTACGTAGATTTACTTCTGGTTCAATTATGTATTCATTATTTTACAGAATCCTTCCATCCATTGTAATTCTGCCCGAGGGCAGGTCTTTCAATGCAATCATAGCATTTCCATTCTATGCTTTTCAGCTTTACTAGGGAATTTTAGGTGTGGTAGCTTCCCGTTGCTTTCCACACTGGTGAAGGATGGTGATGATAATGATAAGAATGGCCGGATGATTTTCGGGGACCGCTGGGCCCTAAATTTCCTGACATTTGTCTTACAGGTGAGGAAAAACCCCGAAAAAAAAACTCACCCAGAAAGCTTGTCCCTACCAGGGATCGAACCCGGGCCCGCTGTGTGACAAGGCAGCACGCTACCTCGAGACCACAGCGGTGAACATTTTACAGAATACGATACTGGAATGTTGGCGCAGTACTTGAGTTACGAAACTGTCTACTTACGTATTGCACAGGGAATTGTTTAAATTATTCTAATAATAGGCTCTAATGCACAAACTGTAGAGCACAATTGGTTTTGCAAATAAAATGTGCAATTTTACTGTACAGTACTTGTGTACTTAGATAAATGATAGGGCAATGATCGCAAAAGTAAGAACATGAAGAGGTATAGTGAATGTACACATATTATACATAATATTGTTGGGAAATAAGAAACAATTAATTTGAGTAAACGAAAAAAAAAAGTAAAGCACCTGCAGACTCATTAGAAAAATTGTTAAAATTGACCATCTTCATTCTCACAGCTCAGACGATATCGGCGACTAATGGATTCTCGTACCCCGTTCAAGATACCAGGCGTCTCGCAGATCACATGACATGCTGCGATTATGTGTGCAACTAACAGTTCATCTGTATCAACAGGGGTGGCATACACCAATGTTTTCATGTGTCCCCACGAAAATAATCAAGTGGACAGAGATCTGGAGAGTGAGGTGGCCATACTACAATTAAAGTACCCCTTCCTATTTCCAGCGGCCAGGATACACTTCATCAAAATGATTTCGCACATTCCGGCAGAAATGGGGAGGAGCTCCATCGTGCTGAAAGCACATGTTAAGCCTGATGTGAACAGGAACTTCTTCTAGCGATCTAGGTAGGACGTACTCTAAAAAGTCTTATAAATTACAACATTTAATCCCTGTGGAAGAAGATAGGGGCAATTATATGGTCAGAAATTACGCCCACCCATACGTTCACCGAGAATCTCTACTGGTGACGCCTCGCAAATATGGCATGAGGATTTTCAAAATCCCACACATGACTGTTCTTTGAGTTCAGAACCAGCCCATCCCTATTAAATACTGCCTTATCGGTGATTAGTATGGAGGAAAAGAAGTGCGGTGTTTGCAGCAAAGCCCAATTACAAAATTGTCCACTGGCTGTAAGGCTTCTACTTTTTGCTGGTAAAAGGGATACAGCTGGTCTTCGTGCAGGACTTCCCATACACTCTGAATGTTCGTGCCCATTACACGTGCGATAGCACGAGTACTAGAAGAATGATTCTCTTTCACGCTATGAAGAACATTTTATAGGACGTCTTTCACCGGCGTCTACCTTCAACATCCCATGCTCCCGCAAACTCCTATCACAGGACTCGAAGGTTGTTCGTTCGGTGAGGATGATGTCCATTCGGATACCGCTCCGCATACATGGGCAGCAGCTCTTCCACCATTACCTCGTGCTGCACCATAA
This sequence comes from Diploptera punctata, assembly GCA_030220185.1. Lineage (NCBI taxonomy): Eukaryota > Metazoa > Arthropoda > Insecta > Blattodea > Blaberidae > Diploptera > Diploptera punctata. Next base: position 1,939,915 of record JASPKZ010001618.1, on the reverse strand, counting down.
ATGAGATGCATATCGGCAAGTTCAGCATAACTGTTCCATGATGCTTTCATGTCATGCGACTGATACTGATGTAACTTCCAATTAGGAGTTACGTAATGACCAATATGGGAATAGGTATTTTGCGCATGCCCAGACTGAACAAATTTCAGCGTTAACATACCAGTGTACATACGCAAGAGAAAAAAAAGTAGACTGCGGGTAAATTGAATCACCAGTGTTCGAATCTCAAATCCATCGCTTTAACCATTAAGCCACATGTTAACTACACAGTTTCTGCGTGTTTCACTCTAAGCTAAGGCTCTCATAGCACCGATTCTACTGTAAGCAGTGCAGTGGCTTGCAATCATCTGATAAGTTTGACATTGTAAGGAATTTGATAACCCAATATTTCATAAACGTTGATGATGGATTATTAGCTATCAGAATCTCGGAATTAATAATAAGATCTCAAGTTATTCTAGTATAATTTTCTGTCCTACTTTGCTCTCCTATTGATTTATCTATATACATTTTCGATTACTTTGATTCCCCATAACTCGCCCATTTTCCCTCGTAGACCATTGGTTACCTATTTCAAATTACTTTAATACCCCTCTTCTGAGCAGTTAAATTTGTGCGGTATAATTAATTTACACCTACCCTGTATATATGCTACACACAATAGATTTGCATAAGTTATTTAATTTTATACCCTGTTTTGTAAGTATGGATACTGTCTCATAAATAATGTATTTTTTTAACAAATATGTATTTCGAATATTTTCTGACAGGAATTTAAACTAACTACTCTTCGAAATATAGACCATCAGATTCTGTGGTCATCCTTCAGCGAGGTTCATTATCCCGTGACGGTACCAGAGTCTGGGTTTTGATGTGAAAAATTCTTAGAGACCCACTTCCATAGCTTCAGTGTTTTAACATGTTCAAATTTCACGCAAGGAATGGACCAGGGATCAAAAAGGAGCAAGTTCAGGGCTATATGCTGTGTGTGGTTGAAGTTCGATTAGTCCAAATTCCTGAAATTCTGTAGTGTGTGGTCCGGTCGGGTTTGAACCGGGGACTCTCAAAATATATTGATCTATTTCCAGTAGATGAAAATACAAATGCGCATCAACTACACGCCTGTTTGGAACAAATTCCCGGTGAATCACACCAGACACACAACAATACATTAACAACCGACAATACATTTGTAGATTTTCGCGGATTAAGTATAACAAAGAAAGGTTTCTTCGGTTTTCCGCCTCAAAGATTCAAGGTTAGACGCTGGCCACTGGTTCCAACATTTCGACATGATCCACGTGCCGTTGTACATATCTTGAATCTTTCACACACACATACACACATAAATATATATATATATATATATATATATATATATATATATGATTAAATAAGTTTTTTGGGTTTTCCGCGTCATGAATTCAAGGTTGGCCTCTGGCCACTGATTCCGACGTATCGGCATGAAACCCAGATGCCATTATCAAGGAATGATCATGTGGGATCATGCCAGAAGCTAACCTGGAATCCATGACGCCGAAAACCCAAGAAAAGCTTACTTAATCATACTTATATCCGCGAAAATCTACGAAATAACACACATATATATATATATATATATATATATATGTTATAATTAAATGTTTAACATTGAGCAATGCAAGCTTAATAAGGTATGATAAGAAAAATAAATGCCTAGACGGGATTCGAACCCGGATCTCTGAGTCTGTACCTCAGCGTGATATCCATTACACTACCAGGCGAATCCAATTCAAACACTTATTTTTCTTATATATGTATTATACTCTCCATTATTACTAGATGTCGCGAGAACTCGGTCTTCACTACCATCTAGTAGCTGACTATAACAAGTAAGCGTCACTGCTATAAAGTAAAAATAATATTATCTTTAATTTGCTTACTTGTTATAGTCAGCTACTAGATGGCAGTGAAGACCGAGTTCTCGCGACATCTAGTAATAATGGAGAGTATAATACATATATAAGAAAAATAAGTGTTTGAATTGGATTCGCCTGGTAGTGTAGTGGATATCACGCTGAGGTACGGACTCAGAGATCCGGGTTCGAATCCCGTCCAGGCATTTATTTTTCTTATCATACCATATATATATATATATATATACTTCCTTATTCTATTTCATTTGATTCTCCGTTTTGTTACTATAAATTTAAGACTAGATTCGTATTGTACATTGATTGCGCAATAATAATTTAAATTTTGATTATCTGCGTTTTTGTATTTTTTTTGCTGATTGAGTGTATGTATGTATATATATATATATATATATATATATATATATATATATATATTATAATTAAATGTTTAACACTGAGCAATGCAAGCTTAATATGGTATGATAACAAAAATAAATGCCTGGACGGGATTCGAACCCGGAACTCTGAGTCTGTACACGCTGAGAGTTCCGGGTTCGAATCCCGTCCAGGCATTTATTTTTGTTATCATACCATATATATAGTCTATATAATTTATCCTTAATGTCCAGAAAAAAATATTTCTTCAATTCTTAAATTCAAAATTGAGTATTTTCGGGTAATCTTGATCATTTGGTGTAAAATGTTCAACAGTGCTGTTTTTAACAAAAGTAATAACTTCATGAGTAAACTTTTTATTTTAAGATTGACGGCTTATTTCTATTAGAATTTGTTTATTTCAACAACAAGAATTTGAAGTAACAATCCTGGCTCTAATATCTTATAAGTTATAAGGTAGCATATGGAAGAAAATCATTCTAGGAAAATATAACAGCTAACAAAGATTTGAAGAATAGGACCTACATATGATAAATTCAAGAAGATACGATGTCTTAAAATGTAATGATTCAGAATGGCCAACTTTATAGATGAGACGTTAACACCGGACTGAGAAGTGTAGTGTCTATCCTGTTGCGCCACTGCTAGTGTACTTACTATTTTAAGCAGTATGAACAACCCGCTGTAGGGGAGGGAACGAACGAAAACATACAAGACGGAGAGCTAGTACAACTGCAGGGAAACAATCATGTTCTTATTCCAGAAACGTTGACCTTCGAGCCGGCACTGTTTTGTCCTTAAAGTTCAGTGTGTTTTACTTATGACTGAACACGCTCACTCGACCCCTGACGTCACTGCAACAACATCATCCTTACAACGGGTTGTTCAGATCAGAATATAATAGTACAGATAGTTAAAAACATGAAAATAGTTACGGCCAGCCTGCGAATATTTCATACGCATGCGCGAGCTGTCTGCGTCACTTGTATTATTTTATCTTACAAAATGTTTCATATTATGACAAATTATAGTGGAATAGTGTAGATAAGCGATCGATACTTTTAGTTTGGTTATGGGCACGCATGTGAAGGAGGCAGAAACACAGAACATGCCTATATGTATGATCGCAGATTAGATTCCCAATGGTGGCATTATCACATTCCTGAAGGATCGACTAAATGTTTAACAGAAATCATTACCAGGTGTATGTTTTGCGGGTAAAGCTGACTATCATCCAGCGCTGACATTACCGCTGATGTACGCCAACTGCCTAGAAAGGCGGAAGGTTAACCCATCAAGGTCTCGAGGAAGGACTATAACCCTCCCTTGTGCCCTATTCTGCTATAACCTGACACACAAGTTCGGAGTCATGAGGAAGTATATTACATTTACACAACCACACTTTTTAAACGCTTGTGGTTTGCTAAACCAGTAAACCAGACTATTTTTACCTAATATGGGATGAGGTGAAAGATGATATGAAATGAAATGAATGAATGGAGATGAAATGACATGACTAGTGAGGGAAGCGGAGTGGAGAGTGTTGGTGGGATTAAATTCGAGAAAACGGAGAACCCCGAGAAAAGCCCAAACAATTATGTGTGGGCCACTACTAATAACCTTGCAGAATCTCCAGGATTCGAACCTGAGATCCCAGTCGAGGCAGCCGCGCGCGCTTGCCACACATCAACTTTAATTCAGCCAAGTTTGTACAACCGTGGCTACAATAATATCGTTTATGGGGTTATCTAATCTGTCCGTACGAGTTATAAAGGGATGATTTCTGATTATCCAACATAAATATGGAACTGTGAAATGACGTACTATGTGAATATTACTCGGTACATATGAAATCCTCCCCACCTTCGCTTATTACAGACGATTGGACGATCCACATGTTCTGCTACTGTCCCGAACTAAGCTTGTGGCCCCTAGTTGTTATCAGCCGTTTGCAGCGCAGTCATTAATTGGGGATAGAGTGGAATGAGTAAAAACCCTTTCCGCCCCCTAACAGGGTGGACACTCAACGCAAAACTGCTTGACATTCCTAGAGATTAAAGCAAGATGGGTGTGTTTTTTAATCCCTAAAATGCAAAAATATGGGCGGGCAATTCACCTTGCTTTTATACGATACGCTACTATCCCTCCCATAGCTCTACAACCCCTTCTCGCTACCCTCTGGCATATTAATGTTGATGTTGGAACAAAAAAGGGAAAAAAAAAAGAATAATGTAGAATACTTACAACGATAAACATCTTTGTAATTTAAAGGATGTTGCGGAAATATGAGAGACTATCTTTTGCTAATAATGCACGCTTTATTGTGAATCATGCTTTCGCTATGTGTTCGTTCATCTCTTGTTTTATGAGTTACTGTTAGCGAAGAATCTCATAAACTTCATCTTCGCCGCTCTTTTTTATTTCTTCATGTCTTCTGCTGATGTTCAATTTTTTATGACCAAGTAATTTGTCCTTTGTTGTTACTCTTTTCTTTTACTTTCTCTTTCCTTATATGGAATGGGGGAAGGGAAGGTTGAAACCATCTTCATTTTTAGGGGGTTAATCTACAGAATAAAGCTTATCTCCGTGATATTAAGACCAATTTTGTGTCTTGATTGCCAGAGCAAATATCGATGAAGGGAATAACAAATTTTGTAATGGGCCTAAAACTCCCCGGCAATCAATCTGATTTTACTCGATTACAATGTATTAAAATATTTCCTTAGCAATCCTCCATATCTTGTCTTTAACCTATCCCCATAAATATCTACATGGGGCATGGGTCCTCCGTATCGGGAGTTTATTTAATTAGCTTATTTCCATACAGATGTTAGCGAGTCAGATTTAGTTAGCATATCGCTTTAAAGAGACATATATAAGTGGATACCGGCCGACCACATCTGTCGCACCGCCACAGGGGCAGATGAAATGAAATGACATGAAAGTGATAAGCAGGGCTAAATAAATACACACATATGGACTAAAGATTTTCAAAGTATGGTCTAAAACTTTTTATAAAAATTGTGCAAACTTTTCTGGCAGGCAGTACAAAAATTACTTTGCCCTTTGTTCGTAGAATCACTTACATATAATCGTAATTTTATAGATGACGATTTGCGATCTAGTGGTATTTTAACAATTTAATATACCTAATGAAAAAACATATAATCCACACTGAAGATCCTTATACGTGATTGTTGAGTTCATTTACTACTCAATAGAAATGTTAGGTCAATCTTTGAATCTTGTGACTCTGCTTATTGTCGGGATCAGACCGGTTGTGGTCAGGTAATGCAAACTCTATTGTCACAGGCGGTTGTTTGACGAGGCTTAACAATAAAGATAATTATATGCATAAAACTGAACTTGTTTAAAAAAAAATCTGGCTTTGAAATACAGATACTAGTAAAATAAATTTAAAACGTTCATCTGACAATAATAACTTTGAAACCATAAAATATGGAATATATTTAAAATAAAACGTTGAATTATGTAAACATGTGTGATCTTTTCTGAAATATGAACAAATACAGAAAAGCAAAATTAGTGTCTTAAATCACTCCGAATACCCAATTGTAACATTAACTAATGTAAAAAAATAAGTATGTATTTACATAGAAATCCATCTCTGGTGATGAGTATGCAGAAATTAAACTTGTGGCGGGGAACCCCGTGAAAAACTGCCTAGACAAGTTTCGTTCACCACGAAATCTACAGTGACCGAGACGCGAACTCGAGACCCCAGCGACGAAAGATGAGTGTCTAACCGCTGCCATGGAGCACTTAACATGATTATACAAAATTAGACAGGTCTAAATACCATGATATGTCAGCCATAAAGATACACCAATATGAAAGTAGCCATTATTCCTCTAGTAAGAAATGAGTGCACTGTGCTCTCCCCCTCATAAACAACTCACAACGCTCTGCTATTATTACCTTCCTTACCTGTTCTTGCAGGGGCAATTATTATACAATTAACATACCGCAACTTAAATACATCATAATTTCTATGCACTTGCAGCCCCAGCACTGAAACCAGTATTGTCGTGTATAATACACAAAACAGTTAAATGGTTAATAAGAAAAGAAACAACGATAGAATAACAGTTAAATGGCTCCGAAAAGAAAAGAAACAGAAGAAGAACTTAAAATTAATTGTCGGTTCCATAATAAAAGAAAATCAGTATCAGAAATATCGAAAGTGATTCCACATTCATAATTTTGTAAGAAGTAAATGATACCCTGGCTGGAACAGTGACCCAAAGAAATTATTTTGTCAATTGAAGCAAATAGATATGTAAATTAATGAAATTACCTACTGTACGACCACTTCTTAAACTCACTGTATATGCATACATACATACAGCTTTATTTTGTTCTTCGTGTTAAAATCTGCGAAGTAGAGGCCTCTTTCTGGTTCAAGATGATATTTGGAGAAAAACAACCACAAGTTTACAAAATAACGACCGAAGTTGTATTCAGTAACACTAATGTTCAGGAATTGTTATGGTTTAAAGTTCTTTGGATTGTGTATAAATTTGTCTGCAAGTGAAATAATGAACAGTGTATCCTCTATGAAGGGAATGCAATGGATATCACACTAATGTCGCCAACTAGAAACCTTGCCAAAATCTGTGTGTCATGCGATGCCAGAATTCCCTCGTTAATTCTCGACTACATATGAGTTAATGAATTTTCCCATATGGAGTAGAAATTCCATTAAAATTATATCTAATATTTCACATTATAATATTTTCCGGGTAGAGACATATATTTAAGTTTTAATCTTGGAACGTACTCTTTAAAATTGCAGTTATTTAAATGGTGTCCCTAGTCTATTCAATAGTGTTCTGTCTTACAACCACATATTTTAAACACCCGTCGCTTGCCAAATCAGGCTATTTTTCTTTCCTTCAGGTGAGGTGAAATAAGATATGAAACGAATGAATGAAAGTGAAATGACTTAATGGGAGAGGGAAGAGGAGTGGAGAATGTTGGTGGAATGATATCTGGGAAACGGGAGAACCACGACCAACATAACTAATATATGAAACTGTACTTCCTTCAATCGTGTTTATGTTCTATAATTTTATTTTAACTTTATTTAGATGCTTTGCTATATTTGAAAGGGATTTTCGGGTGTATATCAGTAGGCTACGTAAGTCTATTGTTTACATTCATTTGTATTGTGCAAATGCAGCCTGCATTAAAATTAATTAATAGTGAAATGATAAACGGTGAAATTGATCGTGTTAATGGAATTATGATTGAACATTTACCTTACATATTGAGGGAAACAACAAATAAACAAGTCACGTTCCACGGCTTCAACTTCTATATCTTCTTCTTCTCCATCGAAGTTTAATCTCTCACTTTGTAGGAATACATGCTCCACACAACAACATGGAAGGCCTGCCAGAATGAGTGATCAGCTCGATCCAGGACCTCCTCCAAGACAACATTAACATTTAAGACGAAATATATAATTCACTCATACTAATCATGGCGAATGTGATAGTGCTGATTATGATGACCAGATGTAGTTCGGGCAACCATTTGGGGATTATAAAGTTTTCTGAAATTTGTCTTACAAGTGAGAAAAAAAAAACATTCACTTGGGAAATCTGCCCCGACCGAGGATAAAACCCGGGTCTCCTGCTTACGAAGCAGCAACGCTACCTCAAGAATAGAGTTGTGAATCCAGTTCTATATAAATAATTTGATATTTTTCTTTCAAGCACTTAATGTCGCCTAGGGATTTGGGTACTAGGGTTCACCTGAATACGAGTTTCAAACTCCATCGCGTGACCGTGTGAGTCCATAATACGGCTTTTCTTAATTTTAAGTACCTGAAAGTAGAAAAAAATTGATTCAACATAGCCTATATACTTCTACTGTCTCGCGCCGCACCGTAGCCGAGTGGTCCTGGTGCAGAGCTACGGAACATGCACTGGTTCGAGTTCCCATGGGGAAGAAATGTTGTCACAGAATTTCAGCCACTTATGGGATCGGTGCCTCCCTTCACGCAGCATCGTGAGGAATTTGCGTAGCTACAATATGTGGCAGGCGGATCCAAGTTAAGAAAATCAGTTATAATGGCCAGGGGCTCCAAATGCTGGTTACATATCACACCTATACTGGCTAGATGATCGTCCTCTTCCGTAAATGACACACTTAAATGTGAGCCCAGCAGCCGATTGGTTTGCCAATTGGGTGGGGTTGTACAAGACCAGCTTTTTACTTACGCGACTTATGCCATTTTTGATGTAATTTAAAATATTACGAAGTGTTGATGATACCATTTAACTCTGGGATTTAACCATCGTGAAAATATTGAAACCTATCATGAAATGAAGTAGTGGAATTTGATTTTACGTTCTAACCGTCAGACATGTTGAATGTTCCATAGAATAACAAATATGGAGAGGTCATTTATGTTACGCCTTAAATCAGATTTAAATGCAAGGAAACTAAAAGCTAACCAAACATAAATCAATGAATGGAAACTAAATCAATTACTCTAACGTAGGTGAATTCCAGGGAACGTCCTTTTTATTATTTTACGCGGTTAAATATGTAACAATGTGGTTTACACATTGTGGTCATATCTGTTTTATCGCTGTTCATCGGTGGTATATCTGTGGTCATCGGTGGTGTATCTGTGGTCATCGGTGCTCATCGTTGGTATATCGCTGGTTAGAAGCAAGGACTGTTGTAAACTTCGTGGTCATGACAGGAAATAGTTCCACGACTGTTGTAACCTTCGTGGTCATGACAGGAAATAGTCCCGCTTTATTTTCGTATTTACGAGGAAATAAAGATATGATAATAACTTTCCCAGATTGAAAAACGTTAAATACAGTATTTTCTTAATATGTATGCCTATTATGTACTGTTAAAGTGCATAAATAAAAAGGCACTGTTCTCCCACGGGGCCGCCAATTGTCTTCTAGGCCTGTCGCACCAAGCAGTTTAGTATATTTCCTCTCAATTCTTCTAAAATGCATTGTAAGACACCATTAAGGTTATGCAATATAATGTCATGATATTAAACTAGGTACTTGATTTAACAGTTTTCCTCAACTAAATTAAAAATTCTGTTTAAGAAAATTAATCAAGTGATTAAAACTATGAGAGTCTTTCAAAATCATGTTTCATCTTCTGCATTCTGTTTGGTAGCGACAATTTCATAGTTTTAACTACTTGGCGAAGTTTCTTAAGCAGAAGTTTAATTTAGTTAAGGCGGCTGCTAAATTATCTATTTTAATACTTTATCATTATCTTGTATAACCTCAACGGTGTTTTAAATGAATTTTAGAAGCATTGGTTGTTTGGTCAGTCAGGCAAAGATATATTGCAAATATTTTAATCAGAAATTGACATTACATAAAACTGTCGTTACCAGGAGGAAGCAGAAGATGAAACATAATTTTGAAAGGCCTTCATAGTTTTAACCACTCGAAGAAGTTTCTTAAACAGAAGTTCAATTTAGTTGAGGACGACTACTATATCAGGCAGCTAATTAATATTTAACATTATATTTCCTCTGTCTGGAATAGATGGTAGGGCATTTGAAGATAAAGCAGCGATTCGCAATCCGTGCTGCGCGGCCGCTTCATCGTAATGGAAGAAATAAAAATTGAATTGACGAATAAGAAAATATTTGAAAAAAACTAGACATTAAATTCCCGACGTTAATTTGTCAAGTTAAATTTGGAGTCTTTTTTTCATTCTACTGGTTCTATTTATAGCAAATGTTTTGTTACTTGTTGAACTTTGGAAATATTTTTATGTACCGGGTGAACAATATTTTAAGTTATCATGTGTACTGGTTATAATTGAGAATTAATTCAGTTACCGGTATTATTGTATATTTCAATTTTTAAAAATACAATTTAATTTATTTAATATTGTGCTATTATATATATATATATATATATATATATATATATATATATTAGATATCTATCCCAATGTCCTCCCGCGTAATATTAACTTGTAAAGTACAGAGTACGCCTATAAGGTCTCCTCATAGAGGTATTTCTAAACACGTCTCGACAGAAAAAAAAATGTTTGGAACCACTGAACTGAAGCATGTTATATAAAACACATATTTAATGTTCGCGTGCCCCTTTTGTTGTTCGTAAAACCCAGTGACCATGATGGATGAATAATTTTATAAAATCACCTTTTTATTTAGACATTAAGATGGAAGCTGAATATAGCAACATGTAAGACACGATCTAATGCAGCACATATGTTGAATAACAATATCCTGATCACATGTAGGTGGAATATCAGTTGCGTCTGGTGGCTAGCCAGTTATTATTATTATTATTATTATTATTATTATTATTATTATTATTATTACTCCACCCACACTCCTATTTAACGTTCTCTGAGCGGGGACTACTTTAGGTAATCCATGATAAAGACTCAAACACAGGACTATGTTTCAAGGAACATGGAATGCTAGGAAATTACATAGTAATGGGACACTAGAGATATCGACGTGGGAATTAGATAAATCACTCTTAGATATAGTCGCTTTACAGGAAGTTAGATGGCCAGGAGAAGGTACTCAAGAATCAGGAAGCTTTACATTATACTAAGAGGTGCTGCGAGACCTTAATTTGGAACGAATTTTTTAGTCCGAAAGAAGAACCTCTCCGCTATCCGAGTTGTGAAGTTTGTCAGTGATAGGATATCATACATAATTTTAAAGGGTAAACGACATTATTTTGTAATCGTAAATGAACATGGTCCCACATAATACAGGGAATCCATTTTAAGAGCAAACCTCGCATCATTCTGCCGATGCTACCAGACTGCTGAAATTTCTCAAATAAAACTCAAATCTCAAATAAATGGTGAGTAATAAGCCTCTATGTATATGACTATTTTTTTACAATAATCTAATTAATTAAGTTATTTGTACTTTGTAGCTTCTAACTGTCTTCATTTGCCGGTAGTAACCCGCAGGTGCAAGAACAATAGCAGGCAAAGTAAGAGCCGCTGCAACGCTGTAAAAAGGTTTCCGCTTAAAATGGATTCCCTTTATAAGGATGACATAATCAAGGATGAGTTCTATGAATAATTACGATATCAAGTGAAAATTTCTTAGGAGGTTTTAATGCAAAAGTGACATTGAGTACAGCAATAGGCAAATTTAGTCTTCATGAAGATAGTAACGACAATGAGATTAGATTAGTCACCTTTGCCACGTCAAAGAATTATATTGTTTAATCACAACATTCCAATATACGAATATTAATAAGTACATCTGGATTTCTCCAGATGACGGAACTCGAAACCAGATACATCAGTTGAGGAACGCTGATACAGTAGCATCATCAATGTTAGATCATTTCGAGGGACAAACTGCAATTCGGATCATCTTCTGATCAGAGCGAAAATCAGAGATCGGTAATCGCTTATGAGAGATATAGGCGCTAAAGATAATTCTGAAAAATTTGGATTAAAGAACTTGAGAAATGATGAACTGCTGCAAGAATACCAGACTGAAATTGCAAATAGATTTGAAATACTGGAATTTTTAGATGAGAATGTGGCAAAGTTTTCACAAACTTTTTTTGTAAGAAATATGATTTTTACTCATGTCTGTCAGTCTGTACATCTCCACACGGTGCAGTGTTGCACCCTTGTGGAGTTAGTTAACCAAGCTAATTTCCCTACGGATGTCACCGAGTGGCAAGTGATTAGTTTATCGCCTCAAAAGACATCTAGTTGGCAATTAAGGTAATATTTGAATGGGAAAGCCCTATTAAATTTTAGTCAAAGGCTCTAATTATGGGGTTGAGGTTCTTTTACGAATCCAAAACGTTCAGACTTTGGGACCACGGGTTATTAAAGTCCCCTCGGAGGACTTTTCCCTTGGATTTTCCCATTCCAACATTTCCATCGATCCCGGCCGGGTTTAAACCTGTGTCTCTAGGCACCAGAGACAAGGAACGTAACCCATATACCACCTAGACCGACGTTTGTTTACTCTTGTAACAGAAACAATATAACTTTCTATGTCAGTTTAAGATCGCGTAAAGACCCTCATGTTTGGAGTTTAATTAAAAGTTTTACTTTCAACACTAGTAATTATTACTTTGCGCTGATAAAAATATATTAAACACAAATATAAAATTGTATTTTTGTCATATTTCATTTTCAGAACTGAAGATGACGAATATTGTAAATGTTTTGATGAGTTGTTACACCACTGATTGTTGATGTTTCTGACGACAATGGAATGGCGTAAAGTCTCTGGGTATAGTGTAGTGGAGGATGATTATGGAACTGCGTTATCAGGCAGTATATTACGTGTTCACATGGCAAGCCATTTGTCTGTGGAGTCACTAGTGCTATCTATGTGCCATACTGGTTCTTATCTCAAACATCGCCCGTCCGTCTGCCGGATTATACAAATTCAGTGCGACCAAGATTTTGTGTTATGCTAACCCATAATATTGTGTGCCTTAGTAACATGCCACTGGTCCTAATCCATCTGTTTAATAAAGCTTCTCCACTAGGGGTTGGTCTCTGTGTAGTTGTGAACATCTAAGCGCTCTGTAGAAATACACAACTGTATAACATTTGAACGACTACGCAAGGTGACTCGGCCTTTGAGGATCATATTAGGGAGATCCATAGTTCAATTTCCGGTGTCTACTAAGCTAAATGGATATTTTTCCATGGTTCTCCTCTGCAGTTAAGACATTGGATTGGAATTTAATTACCATGTGTCATTCGTTATAATTATAAAAAATCATTTCGTAGTGATTTTCTTTTAGCGAATACCGAAGGAATAAATATATTGAGATTTTCTCATAAAATATTTTTGAAAATGTTTTACAAATATTCACTGATCCTATCTAGTAGATCCTGACCAAACGGAATAACGACAACAAGATTAGCATTTTAGAAAACATGGACATTTTCAGAGAAAAAATAATAGGCTATAAACTTTATAAACGAGATCACACTCGCAGACCTAAACCCATTAAATAAATCATACGCCGATATTAGCATCAATTAGCGTGCCGAAGATGAAACATGCTTTGGAAAGGCCTTCATGATTAATAATTTAATTAAGTTTCGTTGAATAAAAAACCATTTTTAATTGAGGAAGACGGATAAAAAAGGCACTGTATTATTATTTAAAATATTTTTATTTAAATTATACAATAATATGCAAATAGGTAATAACTTAAGTTATGCATGATTTGTTTTCTATGTAGTCCGACGCTTTTAAATAAGTTGGCATTAGAAATTGAGTTCCTCCAATTTAACAAAAGAAATATATATTCCGTAAACCAGAAAATGGGATCATAAATTCGACTTGCTGAGGAATTTGCTTAGTTTAAGCTGTTCCTGCAAGATGGATTTTATTTCCTATTCTTGTCTCTTTTTTAACCAATGCCACCAGTTTGTCATTTCTACATTTCTGTTATTCTCTCCTGTATTTGCGTATTGTAACACACTTCTGAGGATGGGGCGAATGTTAACTTCTTGCTTTCATGTACGTTTACGTGTTCCGTGTCACTTGTGCTTAAAGTGATGCGACATATCGGGAGAGGATGCTTGAACATATACATAATTTTTAATCACCCGGATGAGGGATCAGGTTAATTCTGTGGCGATCATACATTCACACTAAATAATATTCATGTGATATGCGATAATGATTACTAAATGATGTTCGGAGTCTATTTGGGCATTAAATGTTCCTTAAACTTGTCTTATAGGTCAGGAAGTAGCAGGAAACCGCATCGCCCAGGAAACTAGTACGTTAGGGGCTCGAGTACGAGGCAATGTTACCCCGAGACACGGTAGTCCACTGTTCGTAATACGGGGCAATTACAAATAAAGTATCACATATTTAATCAGTTGTATCAACCAAACTGTAATACATACAGCAATGAATGATACATCACATGAAAGAAAAACTATGAAAGTTTACTTTCTCATATTTTGTTGTGATGACGTAACAATGGTTTTGAAAATGTCCCTCTTCCATTCCCCATTCTTGCCACATGTTTTGCACATCACAGTCTAAGAGACTTTTCTCTTCTTATTATATCTGGTTTTCCATTGAAAATGTGAATATTTTCTTCAATTATTTAAAAATTAATTCAGTCTGAAGGTTAAAGTATTTATTAAATATAAATAAATAAATAAATAAATAAATAAATAAATAAATAAATAAATATATATATATATATAAGGTATTTTTTCCTCTATTCTCAGCGGATTTCTCTTAACTAGTAACCTACAAAGAATTTTACGAATAGCTTGCATAATTTTTAAACACCAAGAACTTATGTGGCTCATGGTCTTGTGGGAAATATCTGTTTCATAGGTTGGTAATATTGTAATAAATTTAGAAAATATATCGCTGGAGAATTGTATGGACGGTTCATGCAGATAGTTTTTAATACGCAGTACCGTGCCATATGCGACTTTATGTTCATTTTCATTGTATAACTTAGCTTTATGCATATTGCCTCATCTGCATTATATTGTAGGACTGGAGGGATGAAAAGCTGCACAGCTAATATATTTTTATTGTTTTTCATCAACACGCTTTCGTCATTTTCCCTTATAATCCACTCTACGTGTGTTTCATTTTACTGTATTAAATTTAAAATGAAAAAATAACATAAAGTTGATCTCTCCCATAGCGTTGTGTACGTTTCCAATATTTCATGTTAAACATTTTTACCTGATTGAATAGAATTGACTTCCATCAAATGCAGGAAAATCTGATATCAAACAGCATAGCGCTTCTAAAAATACTGTATTTGTGGCGGGATAGAGTTACTGAATTTCATAAAATGTATAGGCTCCATTCCGATTCATATTGATTTAGTTACCTAGTTAAATTTTGTGATTTACCCGGATTAAAAAAAACATTGATAATGCATTTCTTCCCATTTATTATTTTAGATGTTGTCAAATGGACAAACTTATCCTGACTTATCTCTACAAAGTGTCGGAAACGTCAGGAAAATAATGGGATCGGCTAAACTGGGACAACTTTATAAAATTTTGTAGAAGTTTAGGCATATTTCCGAAGGAATGAAGCTATTGATGTTGTTCTCATGAAATAATTTTTTAAATAAATCACAGATCTTCACCGATGCTATCTAGTAAAGATGACTATAACTTTTATATATATATAATTATATCCGTTAACACTCAAGCGGCCGCAATTTTTGTTATATTCAAACCAAACTTGGCATATACCGGTACCAATTATTAAAAATGTAAGGTCCAGTTTTTTAACCAGCAAAATGAGACCATTAGGTGTAGGGGCTCACCTGAAACGAAAATTTAAAAATCTCTCTAGCGGTGGCAATTTTCGATTTTGTGCAACGAAACTCAGCATATGTTATTAACATAAACCAAGGAAGACATTCTCCGAAAATCAGTGCAATTAAAAATGACTCCAGCAACTGTCGTGTTTGGTTCGTCGCAGTGCATACCAATACTATCTTGTTAACCCTTAAATTCGCAATATATCCTATAAGATGCATTTATTTAATTTATTTAATATTTTTTAATAAAATAATGGAACATTTTATTGTTATATGTTATTTATTTGACATCGTGTAAAATTATACAACAAGCAAATAGGTAATCCGAATCAGAAATCGAGATTCTACAATTTAACAAATACAAATTCCGTACAAAGTTAAAATTGTTTCTGAAATGTCAGTCGTCCTCAACAAATTAAGTCATTAAAATCATGTACGCCTTTCAGAACTTATTGTTCCATCCTCATCTGCTGGTTAGGTACTAATTATTTTCAACGAGCATACTGTATAGAGTCCCGGACCGTAACCGAGCGGCTACAGCAAGATACCTTGGCGCAGAGCTACGAGACTTTTGTTGGTTTGAGTCATCTTGGGGGAAGAAATTGTCTCATGGAATTTCGGTCAGTATGGAAACGGTGCCCACAAAAGGATTACGATGAGGAATAATCCTATTTATTATTTCAGAAGTATTTTTCTTTCTTTCATTTTTTTTGAGCCTTCTTTCATAGTAGATTGATACTAGATCCCTTTAACCTCCTGCAGGAATTTTACCTTTTAATCCTCTTCAGGCAGCATCATGTTAATTTGGGTAGATACAATAAGTATTCCTGATTGAGAAAATCGGATATAACGGCTGTGGACCCGAGATGCTGACCACATGTCACGCCTACAGTGGCTGATGATCGTCTACCTCAATGATTAAGACCTTTAGATATTTCATATACATTATTTTAAGAAAGTTGAGGATGACTGCACCTGCCAAGAGGTAATTTTTTTTTTTAATTTTTATCTCATACTCTCTGTGCACTATTGTTAGCGTGTCAATTGTGTTACATTGATGACCTTCATTTATGACGTGATTCGCTAAACTTGATTTTCCTCGTTATATTTATAATCTCTGAAATGCTCATTGTATCTCATATTAAAATTTATGGTGGTTTTGACGAAAACATCTTCTGGTAGAGTGAGTAAGTTTATAAACTATATTGGGGATCCGCATTTATAAAATTTATCGCAACTATTGCATTTGAGTTTGTAAATTAATTTCTTACCATGCATATTGGTATCTTCTACTTTGTTAGATATAATATTATTTAGTTTATTGTTGATACCGTAAGTTTTTTTATGCTTTTGTCGTATTTTCTAATTAATTTGGCCAGATTTATTGTTTAATTGCACGTATACGTGAGGGTTATCCAATTAGTTTCATTTTCATTAATTTATTTGCCATGTTTTGTTATATTTATTAATTTGTTTTTTTGTTTACTTACTTAAATTGTTAATTGTTTCAGGGTTATATTAATTTTTATGTGTTTTATATTGTTCCGTTCTTTATTATAATTTGTTTTATTTATTAAATCAACAAAATGGGACCAAAAATTTAGTTTGCTGAGGCATTTATGGTCTCCTTTTTCTGGTTTACGGAAATATAATTACATCTATTTTGTTAAATTGGAGAAACTCAGTTTGTGATGACAGCTTATTTAAAAGTGTATTACTAGTGGAAACAAATCATCCATAAAACTTACGTCATTACCTATTTGCATATCGTTATATAATTTAACACAATTTAAATATTATCTACCGATTCATTTTTCATCAATTTGTTAAATTATTAAATTAATTAAACCAGTATATCTTATATGAAACATTGCCAATTTAAGGGTCAATTAAATTGTATTGTATACATTGCGAAAAAACCAAATGCAGTGATTGATAGAGTCGATTTTTAATTTCGGGTTTCAGGTAAAACCCCACTAAATGTGGAATTTCGCTATCTTCCTCGGTTTATTTTAGTAGTAAATACTGAATTCCGTTGTGAAATAAAAAATTATCTTTTTTTTTTTTAATTTTCGTTTCAATTGAACTCCTATAGGCCTACTAATAAACCGATTTTGCTGTGTCATGAACTTGATCTTACTTGTCTTTCAATTAATAGTTTAATGCGTAGATTGGTTTCGATGAAACAAAAATTGCGGCCGCTAGATCGTTAACTGACACATACACACAGATACACAAACACACAAACACACACCCACCCACTCACACATTCACACACACACACACACACACACACACACACACACACACACACACACACACACATACATACATATATATATATACACATGTGTGTGTGTGATCAAGAACATTTTCTTGGGGTTTTCGGGTCATGGATTCATGGTTGGCCTCTGCCAACTGATTCCGACGTTTCGACATGATCCCACATGCCATTATCAAAAAATGATAGGTTCGGGTCAGGGTTGAGTTGCTGGTTTAGGTCGTATTTAGTTAAACACAGTGCGTTTTCATTGTTGTCCGTTTCGGAAACTGTACATCCATCCACGAGTTGACCACGTTCCATGTTACCCAACGGTGGTATTCTTCATATCTTCTACGATGTTTTAGGGATGACATGGTAGGCAGCGAGAGCAGTTTTCCATGTAGATGGTAATCTTTGGGCTTCATCTCATGTGTTCATAGAATGTGGCCTTTTCTCAATTTCTATTGCTTCTCTGTAGATTCTTGAATTTTCATGATCTATTTTAACAAATGTTCTAGATCCTATGAGGTCGATCTTGTGACCCTTCTTTTTCATTTGTTGCACCAGAGTTGAAGTAGGTTCTTGATGATTTATTGCAGGCTTATGTTCTTGTATTCGGCAGGAAACTCGTCTGTTGGTACTTCCTACTTATGTTCATTCACATAATGTGTAAGGGATCTGGTAGATGTCTTGTGATTCTAGACAACACCTCAGTAAGTTGCAGATGTATCGAAATAAAGAAGCGTCACTGCTATAAAGTAAAAATTCTCGTTAAAAGGCTTACTTATTATAGAAGCCATGAGAGGGCAGCGAGACCGAATTCCCGCTACATCTCATGATAGAGAATATATAGGCCTATAAAAGAAAATAAATGTTTGTGATAGGATGCCTGGATAGAAAGGGGTAACGCACTAACGTATTAAGTTAGAGGTCCTGGGTTCAAATCCCGGTTCAGGTATTTATTTTTCTCGTCATTATATATATATATATATATATATATATATATATATATAGTAAATTTGTACTGGACAATAAACTTTTGGAGCAGGTGAATAATTTTTAGGATGCAATATCTCATATGAAGAAGAAAAGGATGTAAATGCAAAAATATCTAAACTTTTAAGAATTTTAGGGTTAACAAATTCTATCTTCAAGCCACAGTTAGTCCAAAAGCATTCAAGATTAAAAGTGTATAAAACACTGGCTCTTCCAACTCTTTTGTATGGTAGCGAAGTATGGACGTTGAAACAGAAGGATATACAGAGAGTTAGATCTGCTGAAATGAGATATCTTTGGAGGACTGCAGGATACACACTACTACATCACAAAAAAAAAATGAAGACATCTTAGAAGAATTACACATGGAATCTTTAGAAAACAAAATTTCTGATTATAAGTCAAGATGGATACAACATGTTCATCGAATGGAAGATCACAGAATACCCAAACAAATGTTAAGATATCAACCTGCAGGAAGAAGACCAGGACGTCCACTCAAAAGACTTTTGGATGGTGTTTCTCTTGAGGCCGAAACAGGTCAACAAATGGCCTAAACTCGTGAATGTACTATGATGATATATATATATATATATGTATATATATATATATATATATTAATTTTTGTCATGGTCACTTTCGGTGTCTACTAGGTAGGATTGATCAAGATTTTTAAACATTTTTGAAAAATCGTTTCATCAGATAAACCACAATAGCTTCATTCCTCCGGAATTTCCTAGTAAATTGAAATATATATATATAAATATATAGATACCCCGTGCTGAATACCCGGCGTTGCCCGGGAATCTACTTATCCCGATCTTCTTGACATAAATGAGCTGAAATACGAAAATTAATGTGTTTTATGTTTAGTTAAAGAAGTAAAAGGAACAATTTATATCGTAATTATTTTACCCGGTGTTGCCCGGGAATCTACTTATCTCGATCTTCTTGGCATAAATGAGCTAAACGACAAAATTCCTTATTGTGAGTTATTCGTAAAAGAACACGGTCATGTGATGTTATGCTTGCACAGGAATCTACGTACTTATTTCGATCTTCTTGACATCAATTGAAAGACAAAAATGGTTATTGTGAGTTATCCGTAAGAGATAAACATATGCTGTCGCGGACTTTTTTTTTTACAGATTTTTGAGATATTCAATTCTGTGTACATCAGTTTTGTGTATTTGGTATGGTTTAGGCAGCGTAGGCCATTTAAGCGTCCTAAGAGCTAGTTTATTTCATGTTTTCCACTAAAAAAGGCGATTTTAAGGGTGTAGCAGTTGAGTATCACAACTCTCTTATAGCCTATGTTCATCCCGGGAATATCCTGAACATTTTGCAAAAGTCCCATCACAATCGGATCAACGGTATGGCCGTGCATAAAGTACGAACAAACAAACCAACCAACAAATAAACAAACAAACATTCATTTTTATATATTAGATTACTAAATAAATTCAATGAAAAATGTACATAACATTTTTGTCATATAATTTATTATTTGAATACATGTATGAGAAAATTGTTTATTTAGTTCAAAATCAGCAATTTTTTTGTGCATGTTTATCAATTTTTAGAGTATATTTTCAATGTTTGCACTGCACAAATGCATGTGTACACATTTACTAATTTCAGTGCATATAAATCCAGTTTCTATTTATAACCAAATATTTATTTAATTTGGATAATACACTTATTTTCAGATTCTGTTTATTTTCCTACTATGAATCACTAGAACGCCAAACGTAAATATATCGCAATAAAGAGGGCAAGAGAGAGAGAGAGAAAGAGAAGACGAAGAAGAAGAAGAAGAAGAAGAGGAAGTTAATTATTTTCATGGAGAACACGTTATGAGAATTAAAACAATAACTTATATGCTACTGCAACTCGTTCGAAGTATTAAAGCGCTACACCACTTTTGTTAATTGTTTGTTCGTTTTGTATTATTATTATCATTATCATTGTTATTATTATTGTTGTTGTTGTTTTGTTGTTTCTGAGGATAATTTCTGTATTTCCAATTTCTTCCAGTCGAGATTTTCTGGCAGCTCTTCTCCAAAAATCCATTTCAACTGCAGTTATTCTGTTGACATGTTGTTGTGTCATTGTCCAAACTTCCGATCCATATAACATTATACTTTAAACCCATTGTTTCCGAGGCTTAAGATTCGGGTTTTTTAGCATTTTATTTTTTTTACGATGAGTGAGGAGCTGCCCACACATCAACCTCTAACCTGAAGGATCGGGTGATTTTTTATTAAGGTTGTCTTCCTCTAGCCTGTGATAAACTAACATCAAACTACAAGGAAGCAGTACCTGTAACCCTAGGTACGGACTCTCACAGGGTACTATCAGCCGAGCGTACTGAACCCTGGTTTTTTTAAAGAGGTTGATACTCCTCCCCCTCACTCTTTTTCAACCTGGGTTATTCTGTCAACAGAATAACTTCTGTTGGAATGGATTTTTAGAGAAGAGCTGCCAGAAAATCTCGACTGGAAAGAATAATAATAATAATAATAATAATAATAATAATAATAATAATAATAATAATAATAATAATGTTTTATTTATTCTGGCAGAGTTAAGGCCATAAGGCCTTCTCTTCCACTCAACCAGCACAAATACAAATAAATATTTTACAAATATAGATATACACTATACTAATTATAAACAGTTAAAGATACATTAAATGTAGCAGTGTAAATTCCATGTACAAACATTTTATACGATAATAACAATAATACTACTTACGATAATAATATAATAATGATAATATACAATAATAATGATAATAATAATACAATAATGATGATAACAATAATAATAATTATTATTATTATTATAGTATGAATACGATAAATTATACGAGAAACACCAATTAATATATATATATATATATATGTATATATATATATATATATATACCTAGACTGGGTAATGATGAAGTCGAGGTTAGAGCAAATATAAATTTAGATTTGTTTTAAAAGTTGTCAATAATTAGAAATATAGAAATTAGAAAATGGATGAATTCAGAAAGAAATGTAATGGATGAGATCGAACACAGATGGCTAAAATGGTATGGACACGTAAGAAGAATGAACGATGGAAGACTACCAAACGCTATCTATGCATGGAAAATTGATAGAAGGAGCAGAAAAGAAGACCAAGAACAAACTGGAAGAATAACATTCAAAATTCAATGAGGAAATATGGTGTAACAGATGAAGACACAGAGGACAGAGAATGATGGAGAACTTTAATTAAGGGAAATTTGTGAATGTTTGTTGCAAACTGATAGTCTATAAGTCTGTAGTAGTTTAAATACTTTTTTTTTTTGAAAATTTATGTTAATTACTAAGATTGGTTGGAAAAAAACCCTCATTGATGAGGAAATTTTTAAAAATGAGTGAATGAATGAATGAATTGTTATTATTATTATTGTTATTATTATTATTTATTATTATTATCATTATCATTATTGATAACATACTTTTCAGCTGAAGTAATTTGTTACCGTGCAAGGTATGCGTTTTAATAAAAATGGGATTAATTGTGTGATTAAAAAGTTAGTTTGGTGTCAGAGTCTGAGTGTGTATTATAAAGTGTAATACTTAGATTGTAGATGGTGTGTTGTTGTATAAAGGCTTAGAGGGTGGTCTCTATGTAAGCGGATTTAAGCTCTAGCAGGGTGTGTATGCGCGGTTCACATCTCCTGTAATTTTGGTGTTGCTGAGGAATCGGGTCACACAAAATAGCTCAGATTTTTCAACGCAAATATTTACATATCTCGCAAATCTTCTATCTTTCCTCTTTATTACGTTTATTTTCATCCCCTTTAAAATTATAGTTCACACTACAATTCTCTTACACAAGGATGTACAAAAACTCGGACTCTAAAAATCATAGTACAATGGAGAAGCCAGTTTTTGTTGTTAACAGTTGAAATAA
Source organism: Diploptera punctata (assembly GCA_030220185.1). Taxonomy (NCBI): domain Eukaryota; kingdom Metazoa; phylum Arthropoda; class Insecta; order Blattodea; family Blaberidae; genus Diploptera; species Diploptera punctata. The sequence goes on along the minus strand of JASPKZ010001618.1, from coordinate 1,917,080 downwards.
ATTTATTTTATCCAGTGATGGTCTCTGCGTTGTCTGTTTGGATGTAATTATCAGATTCAACATTTGTTTGGATTGAAATATCGGAAAATTATTCACCGTTACGTTTTCACTATTTACAAATAATCCATTTTTGTTTGGGTATTTATTATATTGTAATGCTTGTTAAACTGGCGAATTGAAGTATTTAATTAAGCAGTAGAGAAATGTCATCCATTATACAGTACCTGTTCTGAGACATTGTTTTCTGCATCCTCAGCAATATACACATTACCAAAACAGCACTCAACCTTAAGACTTCAAGGATAGGTTCACACATGCCAGGGAGGTTATAGTGTTTAGATATCGAAGATAAATTGCAGAAAAGTATACTTTATGAAAACGAAAATTGAAGAAAAACAAAACAATATTATTGTAGAAAATAGTAATGTTTTTTTATTTAATTATTTACTTATTTTTTAATACTTGCGATTATGCGAATACCCTCTGACCGCCAGTGTTTTACTTGAAATGTAAAATCAACCAAGCTCATTTTCTCTTACATATTTTCTTTCTTTATTTCTCTTTTCATTGTTTACCTTGGTACTCTTTTCTATCTCCTCTCTCTCTCTCTCTCTCTCTCTCTCTCTCTCTCTCTCTATCTTTCCTGCTCATATGTTGTTGCTTATAGTAAAACTTTAATAAGGTTCGGAATTCCCTATTGCGCTAATATTAATACAAAGCTTATAAGTTGGGAGCAGATTTTTATGCACTAAAAGTTAAGATTGCAAAATACTATACTAAACAGTAAGGCTGGGTTCATCAGTAGATAGTACATTTTTACAGTAATACAAATATAACTTTAAAAAAGCTTCATGGATACTTTTTCTTTATGACCTAACAAAATTATCAACATTAATTACTACCTTAATTTTGTGTTAGGATGTAGTTTATGATCAATTTACATAAACATCGTACCACTCTGTGCTATAATCTTAACTTTTAGGGCATACAAATCCTTGTTTTAGAAAGTTCATGGTTAGATTAGCTTAGTAGAATGAAACCGGATATTTACATTAAATGAAAACAGGTTTCACAAATTATTTTAAATATTATTTAAGAATTTATTTATATTATGTATATAGCTATAATATTTTTAGTAGAAATAATTGCTTTCACTACAGTGTTACTTATTTCTAAAAGACTAGTATTTTCTCGAAGACATTTAACATTTTGCAATATTAACGGAATATTTAAGTACAGTTATTTGAACTGATTGGCTTCTGAGATTTTAAATAATAGAATCGAATTTAAAAATTTTATATTAGAATTATTAGCCAATGAGTGTTATTTTAGTATTTTAGTCAGATGACTATTTGGAGGGGTTTTTGTTTTTAAGATGGTGAATTCTCTCTCTCGTGATTTCATGGCGACTCAAATAGTGAAATTTATGTTAGTGGAAATTAGGCTGCCTAAATTGTAGGCAGATGCCATATTGTGTTATTGGGCTCCCTAAAGATAGGTAAAGGCCGTAAAAGTGTTAAATAAGAAATATTTAGTAGGCATTGAGTGAATGTCTAGTTGTGAATTTATAAATGAAGTGCGAGTGAACAAGTTTCATTTAAATGTGTAAAATGTATTAATCTACCGTGTAGATGTTAGGAGTTTGATAAAATTAAAAATAATGTGTCTGATTTATTTCACCCGGCGTGCTGAACATTTTCCGATGTCCTTTCCAGAAAGTTATTCTTGTAGTGATCACCATCACATCTCATCCCAGCATTGCAATCATTCTCATGCTTCAAGAGATGGATTCGGGTGTTAACACCCAGCGGGGCAACTTATATTTTGATTGATTGTATTGCCCATCTTTGTTTTATTGAATGAATGAGATGAAGTCTACGGTGATATGCAGTCTGTTATGGTGTTCCTGTTCCACACGGTGATATGCAGTCTGTTATGGTGTTCCTGTTCCACACGGTGATATGCAGTCTGTTATGGTGTTCCTGTTCCACACGGTGTATGCAGTCTGTTATGGTGTTCCTGTTCCACACGCATAAAGCATTCACACACATCACTCATAGTACAATTTATTTGAGCTGGGCACAAGCATGGAGGCGGGGCTATAAACTTCCCTTTGACCTTATTCTGGCCTAAGTTGACACAGGCCCGAAATCATAAGATGTACATGAATGTGCCCCATTAGATCACCAAAACTATATATTTAAAAATCAGTGGTTTGCTAAATCAGGATATTTTTTTCCTGAAATGAGATGAGGTGAAAGGTGATATGAAATAAATAAATTAATGAATGGTGAAGAAATGACATGAGGGAAGGGAAGAGGAGTAGAGAGTATCAGCGGGATGAAATTCGGGAAACGAGGGAATCCCGAGAAAAACCCAAAAAATCCTAGTGTAGCCCACCTCTAATACCCCTCGACAAGATTCGAACCTGAGATCCCAGTCGTACGCGCTAGCCACGCGTCAACCGAGACGGCTGAGTGCCTGGTTTCTCAGAATTTATTCACGATATGAGGTGGCATGTTTGCCCTATTTTAAATTAACACAGACAAATTTTCTTTCATTTTCATTCATTAACATAATTTTATATAAATCCATTAATAATCACTTATAAGAGAAATCCCCGCGTAAAATGGTACTGATGGATTTATTAAAGTCTCTAAATTTGAACCTAATCAATTAAATAAATAATGATAAAAAATATGTAGTATACAGTTGACAACATTATTCATTGGAATAAGGAATATTTTATTTTTTAATAAGTCATTCTTTTTTTTTAATACATTTTTATTCTTCATTTATAGATTGTCCAACCTTTCTATTTCCCAACTAACTTTCTCTTCAGATGCCGGTCTATATACTTTTTACATCTCCCGGTTCATATTTTTCCTCCCGTGGTCAATCATTCTTATAACAGCTAGACTTCCTTCGCCTCACTGGAGATGAACTTAAACTAAAATGTCCTATGTAATAACATTTGATCTTTCACATTTGTGAAAATATTTTTATCAAGTATAATAATTATATTGTTTCTAGTAGATTTAAGGCCTAGGATATTTTCTTTATTTTCTTCCACTCTACAGGCACAAATGGACCTATATAGAATACAGATTACAATGGTGATCAAATATAGAGACCTACACTAATACACACTAAATTATAAAACGTGAAAAAATATTTTGCAAAATATTGACATGCTCCTTTTTTATACACAAATAATAATAATAATAATAATAATAATAATAATAATAAAATAATAATAATAATAATAATAATAATAATAATAATAATAATAATAATAATAATAATAATAATAATAATAATAATAATAATTATAATAATAATAATAATAATAATAATAATAGTAAAAATAAAATAATAGTAATAATAATACTAATGATAATTATAATAACTCCTTAGAGGCTGAAGAAGGCCTACAGCTAATGCTAATGATATTAATAAGTTGTTACTTTATGCTGATTATGTACATGTATTATTAAGCGCTAGGGAGGATATTCTAAGGGCCAAAGTACACTTCTATTAGTAACACTAAGAAATTGGGGATGGAAGTAAACAATAAAACTAAATATATGATCACACACTGAAATACATTATATAATGGCAATGACAGTTAATAACAAGTGAGTAAAATTTTGAAGAAATGACTGAATTGAAATATCTAGGAACAATAATACAAACAAGAAATAGGTGCAGAAAAAAAGTAAACAACATTTTTAATTCTGGAAATGCATGTTATTATGTAGTCTATTACAGAGACTATTGTCGTCCCAACTTTTATAAAAAATATTAAATTGAAAATAAATAAAACAGTTATTCTTCCCGTTATTTTATATGAATGCGAAACAAGGTCATATACTTTAAAAGAGGGAAAAAATGTTACGAGTATATGAGAATAAAGTTCTTATGAACATTTTTGGGCCAAAGAGAGATGAAGAGACGGGGAAATGGAGACGACTATGTAACAGTGAGCTACATTATCTTTCGGAAACCTGATATAATAACAGTTAAGTCTCATACTACGTAAAGCAGGACATGTGGCACGTTTGGGGATTGAAAGAGGGGCATGGTAACTCCTTGTAAGAAAAACAGAAGGAAATAGTCCATTAAGCAGGTCAAGAACGAGGTGGGATAATAATAGTAACCATGATTTGAGGGAAGTTGATTATACAGGAGATGATTGGAAAACATTAGTTGAGGTTAAGAATGTATGGAGAGCTTATGTCCGTGCGGTTCGATAGTGCCATAGAGTTAGTTACAATATAATAATAATAATATTAATAATATAAAATAGTAATTAAAATAATAATAGTAATAAATAATACAATAATAATATTAATAATGTTGTAGCATTTACCTCTCGCCTTATACATACTTTTACGTGCCACACGTTACCCGGGCCTTACACTCTAACGATCTGTCGGGAGAGGGATTATAACTATGGATCACATACTTTTTTTTGATCACACAACGACATCGAGGGCTTCCCGAATGAGTGATTAGCTAATTGTCAGGGCCTCCTCCGAAACAACACACCATTAAAACGAAATACATCATTCACATATACACATTCATATTAACATGGCGAATATGATAATGATGACCAGATGATGTTCAGGGATAGTTTGAGCCTTAAAGTTTCCTGACATTTCTCCTACAGATGAGGAAAAACTAAAAAAAAAAAAAAAATCCAAAAAAACTTGTTCCGTCCGGGGATCGAATCTGGGCCCGCCAAGTGACGAGGTAGCATACTACCCCGAGATCACAGCGGTGGTCAATAATAATAATAATAATAATAATAATATCTTTGGCCATTAACAACAAAAACAAATAAGTATCTTTTGGCAACGGAAATGGATTTTATACGAAGGGCAGCAAGAATTTCAAGAAGACAAAAAATTAGGAACTCAGTTATAAGGGAGAAAATGAAGACTGAAGACACTATTTTAGATTATATTAAAACTCAGCAATTAAGATGGTACGGACATGTCCAGCGAATGGAAGAGGGTCGACTACCAAAATCTGTATTAGAATGGAAACCTGAGGGAAGACGAGGCAGAGGAAGACCTAAAACCTCCTGGAGTCAGGGAATGTGTTTATACATGGAGGAGAAACATCTACAATGAGGAGATTGGACGGACCGACAAAATTGGCTATTAGGAATCGGACGATGTCAAAGACATTAATCAACCGATGATCTATTTATCTAATAATAATAATAATAATAATAATAATATAATAATAATAATAATAATAATAATAATAATAATAATAATAATAATAATAATAATAATAATAATAATAATAATAATAATAATAATAATAATAATAATAATAATAATAATAATAATAATAATAAAATAATAATAATAATATAATATAAATAATAATAATAATTATTATTATTATTATTATTATATCTTGTTCTATGGTGAGAAAAGTTTATTTGTGATCAAGAGTTAAAAAAAATAATTCCCTTCCTACAGGTCATGTCCCTGTGACACGTGGTGCTCGTGAGAGCCTGCTTACAAAAAACATAATAAATTAAGGGAAAGAGAAGAACAATGTTGACTAACTCACTCACACTGTCGAACCCGGAGCTTCATCGCCGCACGGACACAAACTCTACATACATCCCTATCCTGAATCGCCGTTTTCCAATCATCCCCGGTATAATTTACCTCCGTAAAAGCATGGTTAATGTTATTCTACCACCTTAATCCTGCCTATCTACTCGGCGCTTTCCTAAACTAGTTTTCATACCCCTATTTCATTCCTCATTCGTACGATATGTCCTTTCCATCGTAGAACTTAACTGTTTTTATATCTCATAAAGATCATGCAGCTCACATTAATAACATAAAACTTAAAATATGTACCATTTGGCAGGTGCCGTCGTCCTCAACTGTACATTATATCTTAATATATAAAAATGTCGTGTCACGTTGTTTATCCGCGATGGAATCCTAAACTACTGAACCGATTTTAATAAAATTTTGCACACTGTGTGCTGTTTGATCCGACTTGAGACTTAGGGTAGTTTTATAACTAAATTTATAGTCACATTATTTTTTATATACAAATTATTTGTTTATTATTTAACAAAGTTATAATTATCTGTGACTTCCGTACGATTCTAACAGATGGCGGTGTAATTATCTGTGAGTTCCATACGGTTCTAACAGATGGCGGTGTAAGGTAATTTGGTAAGGTAATTGGTTTATTATTTAACAAAGAGAGATCCAGATGGCTGTGCTTTTTGTTGCAACCGCGAATTTCAATTGAATTACAAATATTGATTATTTCATAATTTAAGTGTGTTCAGTGTTTATTTTTATTTTAAATATTATCAATTTCTTGTGTAAGTATTAGTTTTAAGTAATCTGGATGAAAGACAGCAACTCAATTTAAATTTTTAACATATACCTTAGCCACAGCAACGCGTGGCCAGGACTTCTAGTCTTAATATAAAGTATTTTAACACAGTTGAGGACGACAGCACCTGCCACAGTGTACATATTTTAAGTTTTTATCTTATGACTATTCACATCAACGAAATTTGATATAAATTTTATTAACTAACTAACTAACTCACTGGCACTATCAAACCCGTAGGTTCATGGCCGCGCGAACTTAAGCTCTCCATATATATCTATCCTGAGCCAATGTTTTCTAATCATCCCCTGTGTAATCTACTTCCCTCAAATCATAGTTAATGTTATTCTCCCACCTCTTTCTTGGTCTACCAACTGGGCGTTTTCACTCTGGTTTTCCAACAAGAAGCTTCCATGCACGTCTTTCATTCCCCATTCGTGCCACAAGTCCTGCCCATCGCAGTCTACGAGACTTCACTGTTCTCATTATATCTGGCTTCCTATAAAGACCACGTAATTGCTGTTATGCAGTCTTCTCCATTCACCTGCCTGTTCATCTCTCTTTGGTCCAAACATTTTCCTAAGAACTTTATTCTCAAATACTCGTAATCTGCTTTCCTACCTTAAAGTAAGTCCATGTTTCGCACCCATATAATATAACTGGTAGAATAATAGTTTTATACATTTTCAGTTTAACGTTTTTCGAAACGAGTTGGGAAGTCAAGAATCTCTGTAATGCATAATAGCACGCATTTCCAGGATTGAGTCTATGTTTAATTTCCTTGTGTATCTCATTCCTTTTTGTGATTATTGTTCGTAGGTATTTGAATTCGGGCACATGGATTGTATTAGTACTGACATCAATAACAGTTATATAGTATCCTGCTGGAGTTCGGAATTCCAAAAAAGTTAGTTAGACTTATACGAATGTGTCTAAATGGCACAAAGAGTAGGGTGCGTGTAGGCAAACAGTTTTCGGAAACTTTTGAAATCCAGAATGGGCTGAAGCAAGAGATGCACTATCTCCTCTACTATTTAATTTTGTACTAGAGCATGTCATTAAATCTTTAGAGAATGAGGAAGGCTTAGAACTCAATGGTATTAATATGCTGTCAGTTTATGCTGATGATGTAGTACTATTGGCCGATAGCGAGGAGATACTAAAGGACAACACGCACAAACTATTGAGTAACACTAAGAAATTGGGACTGAAAATAAATATCAATAAAACTAAATATATTGTCACATGTAGAAATACATTATATAATGGAAATGGACAGCTAATGACAAATGAGGGAAATTTTGAGGAAGTGGCTGAATTCAAATACCTAGGAACAATAATCACAAACAGGAATGAGATGAACAAGGAAATTAAACATAGGCTCAATTCTGGAAATGCGTGCTATTATACATTGCAGAGACTCTTGATGTCCCAACTCCTTTCAAAAAACGTTAAACTGAAAATATATAAAACTATTATTCTACCAGTTATATTATATGGATGCGAAACATTGACTCTTACTTTAAGGGAGGAAAGGATATTACAAGTATTTGAGAATAACGTACTTAGGAAAATTTTTACACCAAAGAGAGATGAACAAACAGGTGAATGGAGAAGACTTCATAACAATGAACTACATGGTCTTTATAGGAAGCCAGATATAATGAGAACAGTTAAGTCGAAGCTTCTTGTAGGAAAGCCAGAGGGAAAACGCCCAGCTGATAGACCAAGAATGAGGTGGAGAATAACATTAACTATGATTTGAGGGAAGTAGATTATACAGAGAAAGATTTGAAAGTATTATCTCAGGAGAGGGATGTATGGAGAGCTTATGTCCGCGCGGCCATGCACCTACGGTTTCGATAGTGCCAGTGAGTAAGTAAGTAATATTAATAATATAATTAATAATGAATTACGTTACAATATTTAAATTACATGTCATTACGTTTGGTTTCTGTTAGTAGTTTATACTTTCAAGTGACTACAGATATTCAGAATATTTTATATTTTAACCTTTTAAATATTATTAGCGTTCCGTATTTCCAGAAATATCACTCATGTACCTGGAGGTACTTTCATAAGACGTACAAAGCTTTCAGTGACAGGGAAGCATATTTTTTGAGAAGGTGTTTTGAAATATACGCAAATTCTCAATTGCTAGAATTGCGTCTGGATGGTATTGGTGGTTTAGCCTGGATGAGAGAGGGTAAAAAAAAAAGTATTCACTTGAAACTCTAGTCAGTCTAGAAGCTAACTCTTTTTTCTCTCTCCTTCTCCACCGCCCCCGTATGGCTGTACTTCTTTATCCACTGTATTCCATTCAAAGTTTTTCTCTCGATCCAACCCCCTTGAAATTCCCTCGGTGTCTGCGCCCTCCTCAACCCCACGCATACCTCCGAATGTTGTCAATCCTTCAAGTTCCTTGTGCAGTTTCTAAAACTCCAAGTGGTACACTCAGCTTGAAACTACATTGACTCGTGTACCACTACAAACATTATACTATTAAAATTACTTACATTATAAAAATCCATTTACATTTGCACAATACAATTTTTTTATAATTATAAAATGAATACCTGTTTATGTATTATTCCGCGCGGCCATGAACCTACGGGTTTGATAGTACCAGTGAGTAAGGAAGTAAGTTTATGTATTATAGGAACTTTTGCCATCCCAACTCCTCTATAATGTATTAAATTAAAATGTATGAAACGGATATTATATGGTGCGAAACATGGTCTCTAACTAATAGTATATTACCATGCGAGGTTGGGAAGTGGTTTGTACAGAATCGAGGAAAATTAAAAAAAAACCGAGCGATAGCAACAATTGACTAACGTTAACAGTGTGGGCAATGTCTATTAGTTGAAACAACAGGAGGCCTTGAGACCAATTATTGATAATATGGCCGCAAGTTCATATTTATTCTTTTATAGTATTTCTTTTATAGTATTCTTTTTTGAAGTAAAGTTCAGTTCATTTAAAATGCAGTGATTTATTTCGTATAATGTATATTAACATTACCTTTTGAATATTTTTTGTATATACATTGTATGTAGTATACATAGAGGGCAGTGGTTTTACTTCCGTGGGTGTAAATATAATATTACAGTATAGTTATTTAGGTTGGCAATCCCGAAATGTAGGAAGTTGAACTTTCAATCATGGTTGCCGTTGCTGTAAGTACGACAAAACACACTATCGCGCAAAAAAAGTATTTGAGAATATAATATATTAAGACGCGAAGTTGGGAAATGGTTTTTACAGAATGGAGGAAAATGTTTAAAAACTGAGTGATAGCGAGGTTTTTAATTTCCGAGATTCTGTAAAACACTTCACAAACATGCGTTGTACATTTTGTTTTCAAAATAAAAGTAAAATAACATCTCTGTTGGAAATATTTGCGTTCATTATAAACAATTGACTAAACGTTAACAGTGTGGGCAATGTTTATTAGTTGAAACAACAGGAGGCCAATTAGTGATAAAATGGCGGCAAGTACATATTTATTATTTATATTATTTCAAATGACGTTTAATTCATTTAAAATGCAGTAATTTGTTTCGTATAATGTATATTAACACTACCTTTTGGATATTTTTTGTATGTAGTATACATAGAGGGCAGTGGTTTTACTTTCCACATGCGTGTTTGTAATATGTAATATTACAGTATAGTTATTTAGGTTGGCAACCCCGAAAAGTAGGAAGTTGAAGTTTCAATCATGGTCGCCATTGCTGTAAGTACGACAAAACACACTATTGCGCAAAAAAGTTATCTGCAAAATCTTTCAACCAATGATATGCGAACAGACAGAAGAATGCTTAAACTGTGAGCCACATGATCTTTATGGAAAATCATATATTAATATGAACAGTTATGTCTCGTAGACCGCGGGGGCAGTACACATGGCACAAATAGGGAAGTGAGAGGAGAATGGAAGATTCTTGTAAGAAAACGTGTGTGAATGTATCCAGGAATGAGACTGGAAAGTAACATTAAACATAATTTTTGAGGGAGGTGAATTGTCCAGAGAATAATTAGAAACTATTAGATTGGAGTAGATATATGGAGAGCTTATGTTGTGCGGCCATTAACATCGGGATCCGATAGTGCAGAAGTTAATTAATTAAACCTGTAAAGTACCCTCGTCCTCTATTTCTTTGTTTTTAAAAACCTGTAGGCCTTTCGAAATCCCGTTCCATCTAAAAAATGGTATATTGCTGCTGTTAACCTTGCCCTGAGAATAGAAATAGGTTCTGAAAGATCTACATGTTTTAAAGGGAATAAAACAAACAGAAAAGGAGCGTACCTTACATGTATTAATTTTATATTTAAATTTTTGTATCGCAACAAAATTATTTATAATATAAAATCGTATGTTGTATATGCATATTATTTATTAATTATAACCAAATGAATTTTCATTATTTGAAACATTTCAGATTCTGACTTAATTAAACCATTATTACTGACATTCCTAAAGCAGACCGTTGTTTCATGCTTTCAGCAAATCTTTGGTACAATATCACAAACATAAAGGGATTTTATATGTTTATTCATTCCTAAAATAATATTTATGTGTATATAAAGCTAGACCTCCTTTTATAATAAATAATAGTTTAAAAAACTAAAACAGCACGCTTTATTAGAAAACCGAACTCAAAAATGAAAAATAATTTTAATTTCCAACACGCTTGGGATAAATTTAAAGTGGTCAACAAAAAAAATCATTTCCAACACATATAGAATAAAACTAGAATTATCAACAAAAAGAAAATAATTTTACCATCAAAAGCGTGGGGTGCTCTATATCAATTAATATATTTGATAAACAGATATTGGTAAAAGTAAAGTCTCTAAGAAGAACGTGTAAAAATCATAAAAAGCACCCCACGCTTTTGATGGTAAAATTATTTTCTTTTTGTTGATAATCCTAGTTTTATTCTATATGTGTTGGAGATAATTTTTTGTTGACCACTTTAAATTTATCCCAAGCGTGTTGGAAATTAAAATTATTTTTCATTTTTGAGTTCGGTTTTCTAATAAAGCGTGCTGTTTTAGTTTTTTAAACTATTATTTATATTTTTATTTTTTAGTTTTAATATTTTACAGAATAAGATAAAAATGTAAATATCTTTAAATTCGATACTATTGTAGTATGAGCTAAAAGTAATACTCTTCTATAAAAAAAACTTCCCAGCCGGATTTGAACCAGCGACGTATGGATTACTGAAATGATATACCACTAAGGGTCGGTTCTGTTGGTGAAATTGGCCCTAAGAGTTCACTGCTCTACAAACTGAGCTCTTACGACGATTGACTAAAAAGTCGACAAGTCCGCAACCTATTATACCAGTTTTCATTTTTTTGATTTTCGGATGATTCTGGCCAGGATTTTAGAAACAAAATATGAAATTATTGTATTGTCACGGGTACTCTACACGTATACAAAGTTTCAAGTCGATCCAATGTTTCTAAGTGGGTGAAAATCGCGTTGAAAGATTCCGTTACATTGATACAAAAACACTTTTTTTGATTTTCTGATGATTATGGCCAGGATTTTAGAAAATTAATATAAATTATTGTATTGTCACGGGTCCTCTACAAGTATACAAAGTTTCAAGTCGATCTAATGTTTCTAAGTGCGTGAAAATCGCGTTGAAAAATTACGTTACATTTATACAAAAACACTTTTTTTGATTTTCTGATGATTATGGCCAGGATTTTAGAAAATAAATATGAAATTATTGTATTGTCACAGGTCCGCTACAAGTATACAAAGTTTCAAGTCAATCCAATGTTTCTAAGTGGGTGAAAATCGCGTTGAAAGATTCCGTTACGTTGATACAAAAATACTTTTTTTCCATTTTATGTTGATTATGGCCAGGATTTTAGACAATAAATATAAAATCACTGTATTGTCACGAGTCCTCTACAAGTATACAAAGTTTCAAGTCGATCCAATGTTTCTAAGTGGGTGAAAATCGCGTTGAAAGATTCCGTTACATTGATACAAAAACACTTTTTTTTGATTTTCTGATGATTATGGCCAGGATTTTAGAAAATTAATATAAATTATTGTATTGTCACGGGTACTCTACAAGTATACAAAGTTTCAAGTCGATCTAATGTTTCTAAGTGCGTGAAAATCGCGTTGAAAAATTCCGTTACATTTATACAAAAACACTTTTTTTGATTTTCTGATGATTATGGCCAGGATTTTAGAAAATAAATATGAAATTATTGTATTGTCACAGGTCCGCTACAAGTATACAAAGTTTCAAGTCAATCCAATGTTTCTAAGTGGGTGAAAATCGCGTTGAAAGATTCCGTTACATTGATACAAAAATACTTTTTTTGATTTTATGTTGATTATGGCCAGGATTTTAGACAATAAATATAAAATCACTGTATTGTCACGAGTCTTCTACAAGTATACAACGTTTCAAGTCGATCCGATGATTTTAAGTGGGTGAAAATCGTGTTGAAAGATTCCGTTACATAGATAGATAGATATATAGATACAGTTCAAGCTAATATAAAGCGTGTAAAAAAGAAACTTCTCATTTTCGTTCTAATAAGTGTTGCTATTTCTGTGTTAATATTTCTCCCAATTTGCAGGGTGATTAGAACTTAGCTAGTTTTGTTTTTGCAGTCTGCAAATTGGAAAGTGTGATTGTTTTACTAGTTACTTGCATTCTAGTTTATTAATAGTACTTTTAAAATTCGTGGTAAACCGACGTTCAGATTATAAAGACAAGTCTTAAAATATGTACCTGAAATATCCGTCGTCCTCAACTAAAACTTCTGTTTCAGAACTTCGTAAACAAATTGTACCATTTCACATGCCGAAGATGGAATATAAGTCTGAAAGACCTAAATGTTTTAATTGTTTGATGAAGTTTTTAGACTGAAGTTTGTTTTATTTAAAGACGATGGATACATCATATTCAGATTTTAATACTTTAATTTAGTGTTTTATTATTATTATTATTATTATTATTATTATTATTATATTATTATTATTATTATTATTACATTTAATTAATATATGTTGACAGACCTATGAGATTCCAACCACTTGGAAACAGCAATTGTGAAGAATATATTCAAAAGATGAGACCGGAGAAATTGCGAGAATTACAGACGGATTAGCTTAATGAATACTGGCTACAAGATATATACGAAAATAATAAATATTGGATTGAGAAACATAACAAAAGTAATAATAAATGAAAATCAAAGTGGATTCAGAAAGGGAAGATCATGTATAGACAATGTCTTTACACTGAAACAACTCATAGAAAAGAAAAGAGAACATAACTTAGAAACTCACATAGGATTTATAGATTTGGATAAGGCCTTCGATCGAGTAAACAGACAAATATTATGGGAAATATTACGAATGAAAGGATACCCGCTGTGCCTTGTTGAAACAATAAAGAAATTATATGAAGACACGAATATAATTATAGATACCGGATTCAAAAGAACAGATACAATCAAAACAAATACTGGATTACGACAAGGATGTAGTTTATCACCCACTTTGTTTAATATATATATATATATATACGATATTTTAAATAAATGGAAAGTTTTAGTGAATCCAGGAATAAGAATAGATAATAAAGTGTGCATAAATAATCTTCTATTTGCTGACGATGTAATCATAATGCAGAAAAATGAAGACGACTTATAGAAATCTATGCATGCATTAAATGAAATATGTAGATTATTTGATCTAAAGATTTCTGTAAGAAAAACGAAGACCATGGCTTTTAGAGGAAGAGATCCAGTGAGATCCAAAATTATTTTAGAAAATCAAAGTATAGAACAGGTGTCTAGTTTCAAATATTTGGGCTGTGATGTTGGCTACAATGTGGAAAGAGATATTGACTCGAAAATAAATAAATTTCAGACGGTGTGTGGAACAATACAGAGAACATTCAAAAATAAAATTAGAAAAGAAATCAAGATAAAAATGTAAAATGTTATGGCGGTTCCCACAATATTGTATGGATGTGAAACTTGGGCTCCAATGAAAAAACAGAAGGATAGAATACAGACGGCGGAGATGAGGTTCCTAAGACAAGTAAAAGGATGTACAAGACTTGATAGAATAAGAAATGAGGATAGAAGAGAAGAATTGAAAGTACAGCCTTTATTGGATAAGGTCACGAATTACAGACAGAAATGGGTTGATCATATGGTTGGAATGAGTAAGGAGAGATATCCATTGTTAGCAAGAAATTATCAAGCAAGAGGAAGACGTGATGTTGGAAGACGTAGAAGACGTTGGGCTGATGCATTATGAAGTCGGAACGGACAATTGTCTAATCCTGGAGTGATGATTATTATTATTATTATTATTATTATTATTATTATTATTATTATTATTATTATTATTATTATTATTATTATTGTTGTTGTTGTGAGGTTTCTTCGTTGAATGAAATGACATAAAATACAATAAGACATTTTATACGTAATGATGATTTTAATGAAACATTAATAAATTAGAATTGCCAGACGACCCCGATGGGCCGATTTCTTCAAGAAGGAAAGAACTCAAGGGACGAGCAGAACAAAAGACTAACAGCTATGAAGTAATCTGGAAACATCCGTTCTCAGTGTCCAGTGTTTAGTTCAATGTGATATGTGCATAGTGATTGGATTAATGCATAGAAACGCAGAAGTGCATCCACTTTCGATGCTCTTATTCCTTAGGACAAGCTCACCTAACTAGTGAAATCTACTAAGCCAAGCTCTGTTAATCAGGCTGCCCTTGCCCTTACGGGATCTAGCAGACTAAATTTATTATTATTATTATTATTATTATTATTATTATTATTATCATCATTATAATGAATTATTTAACTCTTGCAACAAATTTCCATTACTGCAATTTTCTACATTTTTTTCTTCTAACTCGAAAGAGTTTTAATTTTACCATATTTTATTTTTAGCTAATTAATAAAACCTTTTTGGATAATTGAATGTTTTAATTGCCTGACAATGCAGTTAGTAAACAAGCATATTAATATTTTCATAACTTACTCAAATTATTATTTTAAATTAAAAATTTCAGATTCTTTATATCAGCTACCCTAGATTAATTACCAAATTGTATTCATATTTACGATTTAGGGAGAGTCTTAGCTACATGGCCTGTTATCAGCACATAATTGTAAAAATAATACATTCATGTTTGGTGGCAAGACATTTCTGAACACTTTTTTATTAACGAAATAAGAGAATTACTTTAAAAGATTACAGAATTTTCAGACTTCGAGATTTGAACTCAATACAACAAAATACGAGGAAATAAATACTGTGAGATCTCTTCCCTTGGTATTTTCCATTCCATAGTAATTCTGCCCGAGGACAGGTCTTTCACTGCAATCACAGCATTTTCATGCTATGCTTTGCAGCTTTACTAGGGTAATATAGGTATAGTAGCTTCCCGTTTCTTTCCACACCGGTGACGGATGATGATGGTAATGATAAGGAGGATGATGAAGGCCGATCATTTTCGTGGACCGTTGGGCCCTAAGCTTCCTGACATTTGTCTTACAGATGAGAAAAAAACCCGAAAGAAACTTCACCCAGGAGCCTGTCTCTACCAGGAATCGAACCCGGACCCGCTGCGTGACAAGGCAGCACGCTACCTCAAGACCACAGCGGTGGACTTTAGTTAATTTGGTTGGGAAAAATAATAAGAAACTAATAAAGTAATACATTTTTAACCTTTTAATAAGTACAAAGTATTATGTATTTAGTACCAAGCATCACGTCCTTCACCAGAAAGTAGGAACTTTGCGGTTGCGTTCAGTAAATTCTTTGTAACTGGAGTTGGCTACAAAAACAGGTATATCAATTCCATCCGTGGTGTTGATGTATACAAAGTATCCCCTAGAGACAGGAGAAGGGGTGTGGACTTCAAATACCCGAAGATAAATACGTACTGGGGAAGGTAATCAATCTGATACTTGAGCAAACAATGCCTCTGTCGTCAAACAGAACAGTGTTTGTGAAAACTGTCCGACACACAGGGATGTGGACACTCAATTCCATCCCCCAAGTTTAATGTTTCCTTCAAACAACATATGTTGCATTCAAAGCCTTTATTTGCTAATTTTTTAAAGAGAAAATGGCGAATTCATGAATATCAATGTTTTTTATTGATCGTTTGGAAACACGTATAATAAAATAACTCTCATAGAGACCCGAAAATAAGTCGTCTCTGGGTATAAGCCGCGCTCTTCAATTTGAGGAAAAGAGAGGAGTTGTCTCACGAAACCAGGTCTGAGTGAAGAAATATTGTCCTAAAAATATTATCTTGTATTTACATCTACATAGTATAGGAAAGAACCTAAATTCCAGTTCCGGATATTTGCCACATTTCGGTCCTCTGAACTATTTTCTCGTTGAAACTGTGTTTTGTCTATTCCTGTGTCAGATATTAGTCTGTAAATTTTCGAATGAACTAATAGTAGCTAACAATATCACTAGTTATCGATATTTATCGGAAATCATTCGTACTAGCGACATGTTTACCAACATATTCATTCATGTTTCCACTATAGGTAATTGCCAACATATATATTCAGGTTAGGTTGGTAGATAGTTTAATTTGGTGAGTTAGGTAGGTACTCGGCGATCTTCATTTTTTGTTAGCGTGTTTCTGATGAGTTGGCTATTCTGTTCGAGAGTTATTATGGCGTACTTTAGGTCATTTTACGTCAAAATTTCGTTCAATTTTATACCGTTTTTCGAATTTCTTATATATATATATATATATATATATCCTCAACTCGTGTCCAACTCAGGGTCAGGTCGAGGGATGAGATTAGATAAAACCCCTTATATAGAGGTCTATGAATGACAAGGATGCCGGAAGACCACGCCTGACGCACCATCACAGGGGCAGATGAATGAAATGAAACGAAATGGATGTGATGAGTATGGAGAAATGGTGGAATGAAATTGTGGCAAGGGAAAACGGAGAAACCCCTAGAAAAATCTGCCCAAGCTCCGTTTCGGCCACCACGAAACCCACATGGAGTGACCGAGACTCGATCTCGGGATCCCAGCAGTGAGAGGCGAGCGTCTAACCGCTTACGCCACGCAGCCGCACACACACACACACACACACACACACACACACACACACACACACACACACACACACATATATATATATATATATATATATATATATATATATATATATTCCTCGGGTAATTATTCTTCACAAAATGCTAAAAAATTCTTGGTTCTTTATTATATTTTTAATTTTTTTTAATAGCCCAACGTCGCACATTAGCTCGGTTCAGTCCATACATTTTTCAGGCTACTCTGTTTGCTGTGGAATAACAACTGCATGTTTGAAGTATGCTTGTTAACTAGGATTAATATGCGTCGCTTTCCGCACTAATGATCATTCCTATTGGCAGAAATCACTGTTTCTTACCAGTGTTCAACTTCTTATGAAACGTAATTGGAAGCTAACAAAACAGTAATTACATACGTACATATTAACGCTGAAATTCCGATAAAAGTTTCCATTGTTGCGTGATTAAATGCCGCGAGTTTCGGTTATAGATGCTACCTGGTATTGTTGCTAATGAGAATAAATTTGAACAATATTATTAGCCCATTAATTACATTAACTTTGGTCTTGACAAATGTGTGTTATTCCTCACCCCTTACAATTGGCATATCTTGATTAAACGACACTAGAATACTCTACTTAAATCCATAAAAGTTGTGTTACTGCACAAGGAATCCCCATGGTTCCAAACAGTAATCAGTCAAATAACTTACATATTATTGGTGGTTCGGGGACAGGACAATTTTAAAAACGTACCTCAACGCCAACCTAATGAATGTGACCACTAAGGGTCGGTTTCACCAACAGAGGTAACTGTATTACGCCTGTTTAAGCTATGCTTTATACACGAGGAAAACTGGCGTAATACAGTTACCTCTGTTGGCGAAACCGACCGTAAATGTTGTCTTCTATTCTATTCTACAGTGTTCTGCCCGAGGGCAGGTTTTTCACTGCAATCGTAGCATTTTCATGCTATGATTTGCAGCTTTACCAGGGAATTATAGGTGTGGCAGCTTCCCATTGCTTTCCACGCAGATGAATGATGGTGATGATAGTGATAATGATGGTGGCCGGAAGATTTTCGGGGACCGTTAGGCTTTAAGCTTCCTGACATTTATCTTACTGGTTAGACTCACCCAGGAACCTGTCCCGACCGCGAATCAAACCCGGGCCCGCTGCATGATAAGGCAGCACGCTACCTCATGTCCAAAGTGATGGACACAGCCAAGGTAACGAATGTAATATAACAAAAGATGAAAATGTTTATTTGAACGGGATTTAAACCCAAGATCTCCAGATTTACGCGCTGATGCACTACCATTATGCTACTTAGGCAATCCAGGAATGTACAAACATTGTTCTCTGTTTTAACTCCCCGAGTACCTACATTGGTGAACATCTATTCACATTACAATAGGGTTGCTTCTGTTAAGAAGACATTATCATGGAATTATTCCGTTCCACATCAGCTAATTACAAATGTAATATTGAAATTATAGAGCTGTTAAAAAAATTAAATATTTGGGATCACTTATTGATGAATCAGGGAGTTATAAAGCTGAAGTAGATAGCAGGTAGTAGAAGCACGAAGAGCCATACACACGGACTTGTAATGGAGTACTGTGGGAGTACAGTACCATGTCAAACCACCCGAAGAAGAGGATTTGTGACGTCTTGGTTGTGGAAAAGAATAATGACTTATCAGGTACTGAGGGATGGACTTTGGTAGAGGGACAAAGAACGAAGATACTTGGCAGTGGGAATGGATGGAACTAAGACGCAGTGCCAGGGTTCCCAGGTTGGAAAGAAGACAGAAATGAAGAAGTGATGGCAGATGATGGATATGGAGGAGACAGTGGTGCGAAAGGATCGAAAGACGAGAGCTCTTCAGTTGGCGCATTGGCCATGTCAGGAGAATGGAGGATGATAGGCCGGATGACGATGGCACAAAAACTCTTTTGGGAATGGTCACCTTCTGGTAGAAGGAAACGGAGCAGGCTAAGAACAACTTGGAGAGGAGAGATCCATAGATTGATGAACGACCGAGGTCTGGAGGAGGATGAATGGCGTGATCGGCAAGAATGGCGAATGGGAATACAGGGTAACAGGGAAAAGTGGAGAGGCCTTCAAAAGTAAAAGTAAGTAATATTGAAATTAATTAATACGTTCACGCTTTCCGTTCCCACCCAGTACTTAATACAACTAAGTAGCACGATGGTTTAGTGTGCAAGCGCGTAAAATTGGATACCTTGGGTTCAATTATTTCTCTGTAGATGTATTAACTATTGCATGCGAACAGCAACATTGAGTACATTCATTTCAATATTACGTTAACTAATATAATTGGGCAGTTGAATAGAATATGGGCATAACTCATGTTTTGCCCTTTTTCCGTTCAATGCATTTTTTGACTCGCCATTTTGTAGTTGGTCAGCCTGAAAAGTTTCATTTCAATATCTCGATTACATAGGGTTCAGCAGCTGATTGTATCAATTAAAATAAACAACAATGTTATGCATTTACTTATAAACCTCGGTAAATTTCTGGACAAAACGCGCAAAATAAGGACAACACTCATTCATGAATATGTTATCAAAATGCAATACCATTAATTCTTAACAATTATATATAAATTAATTAGTGTATAATGCTATTGTGTTATTATTTAACTGTAATATTATTGTGTTTTCTTTATGTAATTATAATGTTATTGTTTTTTTGTTGTTTATTTTTTTTACACTAGTACAAATTATTACTTTATTGTAACGGACTGTCAACAGCACGTACGGCTTACTGCCCGTGCGACCTATATTTGTAAATAATATTGCAAATATCTTACTTTTTGTCTAATAAAGTCCTACTACTACTACTACTATATATCAATTGCTAATATCTCAAAACGTATATTGTTTAATTGTGCCTATATCCCATTCAATTCCTCAATTTCAGTTTATAAAAATAAATCAATTTTTTTACCAAAACGATACATTATTTTTAACAGAAATGTTCCCGCAGCATATAATAGCTGAAATGTTACGCTAAAACACAAGATGTTACTATTTTTTTTAATTAGGGTATGATTTAGTTTAAATCGTTTGAAAAGATTGAAAGGAATAATTTGGGGCTTCAAGGATTCAATAATTGATTTATATTTATGACAAACGTCGAAAATAATGTAATAATTTAAAAGTATTAGTCCATTGCTCTAGTCGAGAGGTAACATACAGAGTGTCGAATCCACAGATTTCAAGGTCACTAAGCTGATAGGTGCCCTGAAGTTTGTAATAAATAAATACCCAAACAACGCCGGGAAATCGCTAAGTTGCTATAAAATTAAAACTTATTTCAGAAAATCCTCTACACTTTCTACTAAGATAATGTCTTTTAAAAATATAGTTATTCAAACCACATATTCATTATTTTTGTGAGGCATTTATTACTTTATTATTACGAAATAAGTTGTTAATTTCTATTAAATCATAATGGAATTTTATAAGTCATTTTAGGCAGTTTTTAGGTAAAAAATATCCGAACCTTATTAATTAAGTTTGCTATATATTATCCATGTGTTGGCTACAGTTTCGACAATATTATAATATGCCTACATGATTTGTAGTTTTTCATTTTCCGGTGTTTTTGTAATGTCGTAAAGTACTGAAATGGGAGATGCAGGGAATACAGAAAATTGCTCAGGCTGAGAATTTAACTCGGCCTATTCTATGAGAAATAAAAAAAATTGTCATTTGAACCTCTTTGGTATTTTCCAACAATTTAAGGAATACCAGATTGTATTACATTAGTAGAGATAGTTCAGGTTTTAAGACCCCAGCATTGCAACCTAATTTTTTGGTTCTTTACATTATGGAATGAATGAGACGAACTCTTTCGTACAGTCAGACGAAGTTTCGTTATGGTGTTTCTGGTTCAACACACATCAAGCAATCACACACATGATTCTTACCTCCATTTATTTGGACTGGCTCAAGGGGCTAAAAACCATCCGTTTGGCCCTATTCTGCCCTAATTAGATAATAAATGTACTCCATTAGATCACCACAAAACATATTTCAAACGACTGTTATATATCAAGATGTTTAAAATACATTTACGAATCTCCGTTGAGGTCACTTTATAATAAAACTTTTAAATATAAAATTAGTACCTTATTCTCACTCGCACTCAACTACCAGCAGTAATAATTTTTATAAGAGGCGTAAACCAGACTTTTTTTTTTACTCAACATGAGATGAGGTGATCTTCTTGCAAGCCCATTTTTTTCCTTTAACAGAGATTTAGGCGCTCTCCCCCTACAGGGAAGAATTTGAACCATACTAATTTAGTTACACTTGTTTTCGTATAGATGTCATTTGAGTGGTCCGTGGTCAACGTCCGCCTCATACTGACATCTAGGAAACCAAGGTAGTACTAGGACGGGAAAATTCCGTAAATTTTGCTTAGAGGCCGTTTAATTCAGGCTTAAGGATCTTTTACGAGCCTGAAAATCTTCAGACTCGGGACCCACGGCTTAAAGTCCCTCCCGGAGGACTTGCTCCTTGGATTTTTCCATCCTAAAAAATCCATCGACCCCGGCCGGATTTGAACCCGCGACCCTTGGGACCAGAGACAAGGAGCATAACCACTAGTCCACCGCGGCCGAAATATGATACGAAATAAATTAATGGAGATGAAATAATTTGATGGGAGAGAGAAAAGGAGTGGAAAGTGTTTGTGGGATGAAATTCGGGGAACGCGAGAATCCCGAGAAAAGCCCGAAGAATCCCACTTCAATACCTCTCTGGAAACGCCAGGATTCTATCCTGATGTCCCAATGATATTCAATGATATTACAATGTATTGTACAACTTCAATTCAAACGTTATTAGTATTAATTTCAATTCAAGGCTATGTTAATTTTGATCCAGATGACACACTTAAAATAATAATAATAATAATAATAATAATAATAATAATAATAATAATAATAATATAATAATAATAATAATATAATAATAATAGTACAATTTCATTTCCAAACTTATTACAGTATTATTTTTTTTTTGCATTATGTTAATTTCTGATGATGCAATGAAGTGTCACTTGCCCGTCTCATAATCTTGAGGTATAAATGAGATGTTATAAGACGGTATGGTGTACACCATATGATGCACCTCGTGTGTTAAAGTTGAGTTTCTGTGTTTACAGTTATAAGGGCAAAGTTTCAGTAACTCGTAGTGTTTGGTTTAGCTGAAACTGTTTGATGTAGAAATGCAGAAACTGACTTCGTCTGTAATGTTTACATCTCATCTCAAATAACACCTACTATGCACAACGCCATAAAAATTAATCTCCTGAATTAATTGTTTTATCACAAGGCAGCTCAATGTCATCGTAAATTAAGAGAAAACTAAACTTAACTGAACAAACTTTCTCCTCTACAGGTAATGACTTTTAGTTTGTGATAATAATGTATTTCAGATATCTAAAAGCGTTACAATGACATTTTCAATCCCTCCTATTAAAAACTCACTGTCGCTATGGTACCCAGAGTTTCAAGGACGCGCGGTGGTAAGCTCTCCGTACATCCCTGTCCTTGACGAATAGTTTCCTACCATTCTGTATATAATTTACCTTACCTCAAATCCGGTTATTATTATTATCCCATCTCTTTCTTGGACTACATATTGGGCGCTTTCTTTTTTGTATTCCTAGAAAAGTATCCGTTCATTCGTGCCACATGTCCTGACCATCACAGCATACAATACTTGCCTATTCTTATTACATCCGGTTTCCCATACAAATCAAATAGCACATTTACTTTTCTGCACTCATCTCTCTGCTTATATCTCTTTGGTCTATTATTCACATAATTTCCTGGTCGCATTATTCACATAATTCATTGGGCAGAACAAAATTGCGTTGGAAATACTAATTTTATCAAGGTCTCAGGGGTGGAAACTACTTGGAAGAAGCAAACAACAGGGAGTAAGGAGGACCTTAATGAATTGGGACAAAAAAGTCTTCGATTTGAAATAGTGCAAAATCAATTAATTTATTCTCAAATAATAGTAATATTTACCCCCATAAAGTTAAAGATCTTATTTCGTATCCATATGGTAAAAAATTAAAGTAAAGTGATCCCATCTTCATTACTTACGAGGCTATTTGGATAGTAGCAAGTTAAGTCTCCCACCTTTCTAGACAGTCCAGTACGATATATCAGCCAGGTCATCAACCCTGCATGTCTCCTTTACACCATTTCCATTAGAGGCTGAGTCAACCACAGGACCATGGTGCTGCCAGAAATTTTAGGCCAGTTTAAAAATCCTGACCTCATCGGAACTCGATCCCTCGATGTTCTGGCTTGTAGCGTATTGTGTTAATCAACTTCATTACGGCTTGCGCCATCATATACTCTAACAGTATAATTGCAATATACGCATTTTATATTTTGATCCCCCTATTGCTTCATTAGAAATTTATAGTTCAAATTTTACCTGGCCTGGCGCTTGGATATAATATTTGCTTTATTCCTAGGTATGTCTTCTGGCTCACTTCTAACTATAAGTAAGCTATGGAGATTATTTAATATGTTTTTGTAATTGAATGATCATTTTAAGAAATATATGTTTTTTTTTAGTGAGGACAGTTTTGACCCCCGATCCTCTCACGACAACTCTCTGCCTGAGCGGATGGCAAAAAATTATGCGACTCTCAGATATGTAAAATATCGCTGAGATTTAACAATATTAAAATAATGATTAACAGTTGTATACCATATTTGCTCGCGTAATTTGCGCCGCAGCGTATTTTGTGTACCCTAATTTTTAAGAGATTATTTTGAATTTTATTTTTTATCAGTGTATTTTGCGCACACATTTTAGGTAGTGCCTACATTTTCTTTTCAATATAATAGGAATTATCCTTCTCTGAATTCCATTGCCAATTCTTACTTTCCAACGTAGGTAATTTACCAGCAACTAAACTACCTGTTTCACAAAGAAACCCAAAGTCCCACTGCTTCAACAATGCTTTGCCCTTCGGTTTAGAAAAGTAAACACCGGTATTTCAGTTGACATTCAACACATATTATGTGCACTTGCATTTATACGGTATTTCAAAATGGGAAAGAAATATAACAATTACACAGTATCATATACATTGAAAATGGTAAGTTTCGCGGAACATTTCGGTAATCGTGTGGCAGGAAGATAATTCCGATTTCTCGAATCCAACATGCGTTATTAGAGGAAATAAAAATATATCTTAAATAATGCAAGAATTAACAATAGGGTATATCGTGACTCCAAAATGGTAAATATCCCGCTGTAGAAGATTAACTTTTAATTTATTTTGAACAGTTGCGGATCACAGTTACACATGACATGCTATAACTAAGTGCACGTGAAATTGGTAATTCTCACAACATAAACGATTTACAGTATTTGTATTGTTTCATGTCTATAATAATTATTATTGTGTATATAAAGAACCTATTTTCATGGCTCCCGATTCGTTCTCGTAGAAAAACCTTGTATATAAGATATAAAAACATCAGCTGTTTAAAGTGCATTCATGTTTATGTACTCTTTTAGATTAATTTATTTATTTTTACATAGGCCTAGTAGATATTTAACACATTGCAAGTACTCGCACTAACCATTAGCTGATGATCTGATACATCAAACACATACTATTTCAGATCAAATTAAACAATACTTTTTTAGAGAGAGTCTTCTTTGAAATAATGAGTAAATAATATTACTTGGATCTCGCCTGAGATGAAACGCGGAATATGGATTACATAATCTTCTTGAAGTATTCGCATATTCAAGTCCCCCCCCCCCGAATGAGGGATGGTTTTGGACTATTTCCTGAATTCACTTTCGACGTTTGGTCTGCGAAGGAGACTGTGTTCTACTTTCAGCCGAATAGCAAACATTTATTGAATATGTTACTGAAGTATATTCTTGTTTGTTTGTAGGATGCGAAACTGTGCGAAAGTGTGTCGCTCCACGGAAAAGCCGTCTCAATGGAGCGCCGCCAGATGGGAGTAGTGTTCCCGCTGAGGTGGTGCAGCACTGCATGCCACCATGCCGGCCAGTCCGTCTCAGGATTCATCACAGAATGTAAGTTTAAATATGTTTAATTTTCTCAATACGTTTCCACATTTAATTCCTCCAGTTGACATAAATCATTTATGAAACCTGAAATCTGCTAATTACAGGGAGTTTTGCCTCTCCCGAGTTCTTGCTAGATTCCCCCACTACCGGCTACGTTTCAGTGCTCGCATCTGCTAGGAGCGGCACTCGACAGTACTGCATATATAAAATCACCGTAATATTTTTCATTAAAATCTACTCGGCAATACTGTATATATAAAATAGCCGTAATATTTTCATTACAAATCTTTAAATGTTTTGATGTATTGAAGAAATATATTATTGTAAGAAATTAATGGGTTTATAAAAAGCATTTTTAATATTTATCTTATAAATCATTGAACAGCATTATTTTTCATTAAAACTATCGTCAGATGTCTTTATTTGAAAAAAAATTATTATTAAACTAATCTGCTATCATGAAAAGTGTGTTCACTTTATTTCCGCCTACTGAAGAAAATAATTATTATAAGACCATGATGTTTTCCAAATTTTGTCGAGCACAGAATTGCATATGAATTCATATAAATTATTATCATTTCAGAGATTCAAGATTTGTACTTTTATGAGAAAACTGTTGTTATATATTTTCATATTGTATTTAACCATTTATTCTAACTATGAGGAGTAGACAAGACATTAATCGATGATTAGTTAGAAGGTGGTGTCTGTAATCTTCTATAAGGTAAGATATTTATACGTACCTTACGCGCGGAGTTTATGTCGGGGCAAAGCCGTCTGTGGCACACCCAACCGCGCACAGGTAAAACGCCGTGTGACCGTTAGGTTATAAATGAAGAACCGTGTACTTCATAAAGTTTGTTAGTTGAGTGAAACTTACAAGGTAGCCAATTAGACATTATTTAAGTATACAGATGTGATGAATTAAACCGAATAAATGTATATATTTGTAGAGGAATTCCAAACAAGCAATTTGTGACGTAGGACCTCAGAAGAAAATACCTGTGTTTCTCAGTATAACAAATAAAATTCTTTATAGCTATTTAGTTCTTTATTCAGACTGGGAGGAGAGACTGCCCTGAGCACCGCGACTTGAAAAATCTATTGCGCTATCCCAGTATTATAGTGATATGAGTTGAATGAAAGTGTACTTTATAGTGTTTTAAGTTGTAGGTCTTTTTCAGTCGAAAACACCACGTTCTTCTTCCATGACTCATACTGCCATTTTTTTGGGTTGGGCCCAGTTCACGAGAGTCTCCTTGGCCTCTAATGCCTTTTTTATTACTCAGGCTCGGAGTCTTGAGGCAGGATCATGGTAGCCCACTAGATCCTCCCAACCACTTATTTTCAACACCTGTTGGTTGCTAATCGAACTATTTTTCATAACAAGAGATAAGCTGAAGGGTGATATGAAATGAATTAATAAGAAATGAAATGGTGTGAAGGTGAGAACGTGAGGGGAGGGAGGATGAAGAGTGATGGTGGGATGAATTCGGGAAATGGGAGAACCCCAAAACATTCCGGTATGGCCCATCACTAACACCTTCTGTAACCACTTGGATTCTAACCTGAGATGCCAGTCGGTGCAGCAGCGCGTCTACCGAGAAGGCATTCTTTATACATAAAACGTGTGAGCCTGTTTGTCTGTCTGTCCATAATGGACTCAAAAACTACTTGACCGATTTTAATGGGGTTTTTACCGTCGTGTAACTTATAAAATTTTCTGGGACAAAGCAATGTACATAACATATTACCACATGTAGGCTAACTTACTATAAGACCGGAGATAAAAAATATAATATATATACTCGTATAGCATCGGTGCACTAAAAAAGTAGCCTTTTGGGCCCATAAATGGCATATGCTGCCTAAACCATAACAGATGCACCAAATTAATGTACATAGAATTGAATATCTAAATAAAATCTATAAAAAAAGTCCGCGACAACATATGTCTATATTTTACGGATAACTCACAATAACCATATTTGTCTTTCAGCTCATTGATGCCAAGAAGAACGGGATAAGTAGATTCCCGGGCGACGTTAAGTAATCAGCACGGATATATAAAAACAGTTATGATATAAATTTATAATTATTTTTCTTTGTACTTATTCAACTAAACATAAAAACACGCTTAATTTATTCAGGCGAAGCAGCGCACGCCGGGTGTTAGCTAGTACTTTATAAAGACTGAATATTACTCTCTTCTGTAGACAGTTTCTGTAAGGAATGTGGTAATTAGAATTTTGGAGTACTGTATATGCTATTGCTATATCTCATCGTTATTGTATTATTATTTTTTTATTGCAGAATAATATATATATATATATATATATATATTATAATAAAGAATTAAATTACATCAAACACATGGCAAAAATTAACGGCTACAACAGACAAATAATAAATAGCATTATAAATAAACAAAAAAGAAAAAAGAACATTACCAATATAACCAAACTTGAAAAAGAATCCAATGACAACAACAAAACATGGAATACTCTCACGTACACTGGTAAAGAAACATTAAAATTGGCCAACACACTAAAAAAGCTCGATAAGAATATTAATATAGCCTACAGAACTGACAACAAACTAAACAATTTAATAAACAACAACATCGAAGGAATAGATGAATTCGACAATAAAGGCATCTACAAATTAACATGTACAGACTGCAATACATTCTACATTGGGAAAACTAACAGAAGCTTCAACATTAGATTCAAGGAACATTTCAGAGATTTCGTTTACAATGCAGGAAAATCAAGTTACGCAAAACATGTAATTCAAGCTGGACACCATATGCATAACATTGATAACACCCTCACAATAGTACATAGAGAAAACATTCCAATGAGAATAAATATACTAGAGGAAATCGCAATCCTAAGAGAAATCAACAGCAACCTGATTCTCAATGAATACACACCTAATCCACACAATCCTCTGTACAGAATTCTCACAACCAAGTCAGTGCTTCAACAAGGGTCAACAAGAACGAACCTAATGCATTCTGCTGATGATGGGACTAGTCCCGAAAGGCCTATAGAGTTTTAAAAGAACTTAAGTTGAGGAGACGGACCTACAAGGTAACTATATTATAGTTTTTAACGGTACATTATATTACTGCAGAATTTGATATTGTCATAATGATAACGTTATCCATCTCGTAGCGTCGCTGTCACGCAAGCAGTGGGTTCGGGTTCGATCCCCGGTCGCAACATGTTTGCTAGATGTGCTTTTTTTTAGATTTTTCCTCCACTGCAAGACATATGTCAAGAGACGTTAAGACCCAAACGGTCCTCGATCTTCACCTGGTCATCATAATCATCATTATGATATTCGGCATGTTTAGTATGAATGTATGTGCGAATGGTGTGTTTCGACTTAATGCTGTATCGTGTTGGAGGAAGCCCTTACATTGAGCTGTTCACTCATTACGGAAGGCCTCCCATGTCCTTGTGTTGTCGAAAAGTTTGTATGTTTAATAGTTGAAATTCCTCTCCCGACAGGTCGTGTCACTCTAAGGCCGGGGCAGCGTGTGGCACGTACTATAATGCGAGAGGTAAAACTGCGGTAATGAAATGGAACAATAATAATAAAAATGTTAATAAAGTAATGCACAATTAATTACTTACTATAAATTTGACCAGAAAAACAAAAAAGAGATTATACAGACAATAATAGAAAGTATACTTACATATGGATCACAAATCTGGACCTTAAATGCAGAAAAGAATCTTGGCGACAGAAATGGATGGATTACGGAGAAGTATGAGAATATCCAGGTTACAACATATTCGAAATACATATATCAGACAAGAAATGGATGCACAAGAAACTGTTATCGATAGGATAACAAAGAGAGCTCTACAGTGGTATGGACATGTACAACGGATGTCGGAAGACCAGTGGCCTAAACACGTGTTGGATTGGATGGTACCAGGCAGAAGGAAGAGGGGGAAAGTAGAAGAGCATGGTATGAGGGAATATATGATGCCATGATGAAGAGGGGTATGGAAGATGGTCAATGGGAAGATAGGAATCTCTGGAAAGCAGGAATCAAGGGCAAACTGCTGTAAAGTGGAAATCCTGTATTAAGTATTAAGTAAGTATATATTTGTAGTTTTCACTCTTTATACCTCACTTTACAATAGAACACAGTACAACACTGGAGCGCTCAGTCTATAAAGGTAAAAAAATATTTGTCGGATTATACGCCAATAATAGAAATATAATTGTATGTTAAGTTACAAATGCCTAACTAAACAATCAGTTTCTCTTTTAGAGGATTTATAGAGTGTAATATAATAACCAAGTCAAGAAAATAGGTAATTTTGTTATGTTTACAAACGAAAGTTGTATTTAAAGTATTTTATATGAGGCAGCGGAAAGTTTAAATCCAGTCAAAGCAGCACTGTTGTTGCGTCGCATGGATGTATATATTAACCATATATAATCAGGAACAAATAGCAAATGAAGCACTTTCCCAGTTTATTTAGGATAAAAGCTGCACTCCTCGAAGCTACATTCAGACGTAAAGCGAGTGTACATGGGATGAGAGGGCATTAGTTCGCAAATCTTCCACTAACGAAGCAGGTCAATTTTCCGCTGTGTCGTATATTAATTTTGTTTTGTTTAGAAACAAGAAAGAATATATAAACGGCAAGATAATACAAGCCTGTATTAATTAAATAAAATTGTTTTATTTTTGTATTTGTGTCAAAGCTTATTAAAGATTCTTCAATGAGTTTTAATTAAAAATGATTTTAAAACTAAATTACAGCATTGTTCTCATAAATTTAAACTATAGCTAAATTTATTTAAAATTAAACAGTTTATAAATTATATAACACATTTGTAATATAATATAAATATTTAACTGCATACAGAGTGTCCACAAAGTCCTACTATCGAAGCAATGGAACTTAGCTCGTAAACTATTTGAGATAGAGACATGCTGTTTTTTGCAACGTGTCCCACATCTCTCAAAGTTTTGTTTACATTTATTTCAGATTGTGATTTTAACGACAATGACACTACAGGAAAAGTCCCTATGTGTATGGCGATATTCCGCCGGCAATATGGAAGAGATCCTTCATCCAAATCATCCTTAATTAGATGGGCCGAGAAATTTCTAGCGACTGGCAGTGTAATGGACTTGCCACGGAGTGAACGACCAGGTATGAGCAAAGAAACTATGACAATGTGCAACTTGCATTTCAACGCAGCCCTCAAAAATCGGTTCGTCGTGCTTCACGGGAACTAAAATTACCAAAATCAACCATTCATAAAGTTCTCCATAAGCGGCTACATCTTCAGGCCTATAAAGTGCAAATTATGCAAACGTTGCTGCCAATTGACTTCCCTCGGCGTGCTAAATTTGCTGATTCCAACCTGAACGCAATTGACGAAGACAATAAGTACCTGCAGAGGGTGCCTGGCTACCGATCTCCCCTGATATCTCCCCCTTAGACATTTTCCTTTGAGGATACGTCAAGGATTTAGTTCCAGATATTCACACACTCTATAGACTGATTGTTACGAGTGTGCATATGTTGATAAGTTGCAACATGTATGGACAGAGTTGGAATATCGACTCGACATCCTGGGGCAACTAGAGGAGCACATGTTGAAATCTTGTAAAACAGAAAAAAACTTCGAGAGATGTAGAATAAGTTGCATAAAACCAATAGTCTCTATCTTATATAGTTTACGAGCTAAGTTTCGTTGTTTTGGTAGTAGGACTTTGTAGATATAATATATTGCTGGAACAAAACGTATAAATTTGGAATAAGAATATCAGAAAATAGAAAATTAAACACCCTATTGTTTGCAGATGACCAAATAATAATAGCAAATTCCGAAGATAATCTACAGAAAGGTCTGTATGAACTTAACAAAATTACAGAAGAATATGGATTAAAGATATCCACAGAAAAAACAAAAATTATGGCATTTCAAGGTGTAGATCCTGTCAGAAGTAAAATTGTACTGGACAATAAAATTTTGGAGCAGGTGAATAATTTTACATATCTAGGATGCAATATCTCATATGAAGAAGAAAAGGAGAAAAGGATGTAAATGCAAAAATATCTAAATTTTTAAGAATTTTAGGGTTAATAAATTCTATCTTCAAGCCACAGTTAGTCCAAAAGCATTCAAGACTGAAAGTGTATAAAACACTGGCTCTTCCAACTCTTTTGTATGGTAGCGAAGTATGGACGTTGAAACAGAAGGATATACAGAGACTTAGATCTGCTGAAATGAGATATCTTCGGAGGACTGCAGGATACACACTACTAGATCACAAAACAAAATGAAGACATCTTAGAAGAATTACACATGGAATCTTTAGAAAACAAAATTTCTGATTATAAGTCAAGATGGATACAACATGTTCATCGAATGGAAGATCACAGAATACCCAAACTAATGTTAAGATATCAACCTGCAGGAAGAAGAAGACCAGGACGTCCAGTCAAAAGACTTCTGGATGGTGTTTCTCTTGAGGCCGAAACAGGTCAACAAATGGCCTAAATTCGTGAATGTACTATGATGATGATGATGATGACTTTGTAGATACCCTGTACTTTTATATATACTCATACAAAACTTACAAATTAATTGTAAATGTTTATATTAAACTTGGCAATAACAAAAAGAATGATTGGAATTAAAAGGAAATTATATGATACCCGCTCCTCATGTCCGGCGAAATACCATGTCGAGGAAGGATACGAGATGAGCTCCCTGTTATTGATGGTTTGTGATACATGGATTACGCCTGAGCAGGCTTGTCGTACCATCACAAGGGCGGATGAAATTAAAAGGAACGAAATGGATGGTATTACTTTGAAAAAGTGGTTGAATTAAGTTATAGGCAGGAGAAAACGAGGGAAATCCTGAGAAAAAACATGTCGAATCCCCAATTCTTCCACCAAGAGTCCCACGCAATGATCGAGACGCGTTCGGGACCAAACAATGAAATGCCTAGTGTTTAGCCATTTGTGCCACTGAACTGTCGCACAACGAGCAAAATGAAAACACTATAGATTACGGTATTGACATAATAGACCAGAGTAATTGCGATAATAATCTCATTAAAAAATCCTTGTCAGTTTTCAATACGATAATTAGCAGAAAAATCGTAGGAATTCAATGGATACATAACAAAACGGTGCAGAAACTGTAAGTGCAAAAAAATTATTAAGGTTCAAAAACATGATTTTTTTCACCTTTCAGCTACGAAGAAAAATTAATGTAGAAAAACAAAAAAATAGTGTGTTATAGCGTTCAAAAGGTGGGGCAGTAATTTAAAGGAGGCTGTTAGATAGTTACTTAGGTTTCACTTTGATTTAGTTGTGAATTTACTTGCCCTTCCTCGGTAGCTAGTCGGTTCCTGTTTCAGGGTGAGCGCTGAGACTCCTATCTATAACGGGTTCGGAAGGAGACTTGCGTGGGAACAGACAATCACTAATTATTTGAATTATTTTATTTAATTAATCTCTGCCAATTTAAATGAACGTTACACAGTAAAAATAAAACTTTTCTGTCCCTGGCCTTCGATATTTCGCTAATGAGGACTAGCAAATGACTTATGAGTTCGGGAGATTTTCCCTAAGTCCATAATCGTTGTTACAAGATATTTTTTTTACTATACATTCAAGATCTTCTTCCTTCTAAGTGTCGAGTATAAGTGTCAGTGTATTAAATTTTTGTCCTCATGAGTTCCGTATCGAAGTCAGGACCAATTATTCCCATATATGGTCTATACCCTAACTCTCATTTTGATTGGTTAGAATATTTAATCACATGTCATCCAAGGGCGGTAACTATTTTATTTAAACCACCACCTACCTTTTGATTTTATTCTCACGGCTAGGGAGTGTTTGCCAGCTTGGGCTTTTCGCGATTGTAAATTTGGAGTTTGACATTTCTCCCAAACGTGAGTTTTGATGCTAGACCCAGCTTAAACATTTCAGGTCTAATTTGAGGAGTTACATGTTTATGACCTCTTTTACTTAGGGTTTCAACCGCTTCTTGTGAGAACTATTTACCAACATGAAACTTAATTTATTTTTAACTATATTCTATTCCTTCATTATTTATTCATTTCTTATATTCCTTAATCACTATTAGGGCCGTATCATATTCGTCTCACAATGCCTCTTGTTAAAACAAAAAAAAATACTAACGTAAAGTTATAAATATCTTTTTTTTTTTTTTTTAACACAGCTCCCCTTAGAAGAGAAGTAATTAAATATGCTAATTACATCAAACCAAAATGTATTAAACTATTACTTTTCCTACAAGTACCATATATGGAAATGTTTTTACAAACACCAAATAGATTATATTATTGAACATATATCACCCTGGTTTACTTACAGTTTTCTGCATATTACCACTAGAACAACAACAACAAAAACATGTACATTTAAACTCAATTTGCGATCGGTGATTCACCTTACTTATTTTTTTTTATAATCAACAAATGTTTTTCTTATTTTAACCCTATGGGTACTTTATCATATCCCATACATCTTCTCGTTTTTTTTTCACTTTATTATAAGTTTGTTTCTGTTTTAATTACGTCACTTTTTTTTCTCACACGCTAGGTAATTCCGCATAATACGTTTTCCATATATCACTCAGTTTATTATTGCAATGTCATGCAAATTTTTATTGTTTTTTTTATATCATCCCTTTATATCGTTCGCACTTTCCATGGTTCACACTTTACATATGCACTGGAACTCACTTATTATAAACTAACATTTTTTTATTCTAATTAGCTACTAATTTATTCTATTTGGGTCATTTATTTATTTAATGAGACATAGATCTTAATGTTGCCGTAAACATATTTGCCCTCTTTTAATCAAATGGTAACTTTACTAATTAGTTTCCTATGTAATTTTCGATGATCACCCTTTATAAATAAGTATATCGGTATTTAATAAGAATCATATATGTTTATATCGCGATCTCAGTTTTCAGAACATTTCACGATTCATCATAATAATTCATTTGTAAATCTATCTTTTTTTTTTAAATAGGCGCTCCCTTAGCTGTGGTCATTGAAAATTTATTCTCAGCATGTTCACTGACTGATCTTCACAATACCTTGATAATCTATTTATTCTTTATAGAACTCCTTTATTCATCATTCGCATATTATTTTTATTCAATCGATTAAGGTGGAAATTATCCTTATTTATTTACTTGTCGGTAACATAATATCACATTTCATACGCGCAGAACCGTCGCTGTATACAGAATTTTATATCATCGTAGCTCATATTCGTCAATTTCGTTTTTGACGACAATTTATATTTCATCAGTAAACAACTCGACAACACCGGTCGAATCAAAATCATGTCGCTCTATCTACCCTTAATAATTCTCGCTACCATATGAGCGAACGTTTATCATTTAAAAGGACATAATATAAACGCCTCCTTCGGGCTTTGATCCTGTATTTATTCATTCTTTCACTTTGTCTACGCTATATTTTTTTTATCTGTCACCAATCATAAACTGTTAAAAGGACGATGCCTTAACCTCTTTCTTAAATTTTCGTATGCTCATAACGCTTCCATTTTATTCCTCAAGAATAATATTAGATTTTTAAGAACATTAACTATGAAGTTATAATAGCACATGTTTAATTTGTATATATATATTTTTTATCAATTATGTTTAAAAGTTTGGTTTAAACATTCATTTCCTTCGTTTCACATCGTATTTGGGTAAGTAACTTGTTTTCGACAAATGAATTTTGTACCTGTGAAGGGTGTGCCTATTTCCGTCTCACTCGCACTCTTTCATCTTTTACAAACATTTTAAGTTTAGTGAACTGATTTTTATCTCTATTCTAGACTGGGTTCAACGTTTTCTTACATATTCCCGCTACGATCAGCTGTTCATTTCTTTGTAATTTTCACAATTTACTTATTATTATCATCGTCTCTGTTATTGTTCACGCTTTAGATTAAGGCAAATATACATGCTAATTATTTTTTTATTTTTTTTATATAAAGCGGGGTGGTGCCTCTCGCTCCCTCTGTAAATTTAAATTTTCTTCCTGTTTTCGTCAACATTTATCTAGTCTCATTATGTTTTCTAGTGAGTACCAATATAAACCCTTTTAAACTATTTCTCATTCAATTTTCCTAATACTAATCTGATATATGCATGACCAACACTTCTTGCATTTATCCTACTAATATATTCTTACTTTTTAATTACACATTTATTTAATTGTTGTGCATACAATGCAGATGCATGTTAATGTCTAACTGATATTACATCCATTCTAACAGGATAGTATGAATTTTGCATTCTACCATTTGCGATAATTTCGCGCCCGGATCAAATATTTCAGCACGATATTTTTCTAGATAACATTTTCTCTCATCATGCACTAATTTAGTACAGTACTTCATTATGTTACTTTTGAATCTAACGTATTGACTGTTTTTCGACCATTTCCTCCTATTTATTTGGCGCTTCTTTATTACGCGGTATGACTTATGCATATTTTCTTTACGTCCTACCTTTTTCTTGTTTTTCTTTTCATACTTTGTTCGTATCTTTTCCATGCATCTACTTTGCATATCCACATTTTCAACTTGGAATACTGAACGGATGTTTGGCTGTGCCGAAATCATCAGGTCAGTTGTTCCATTTTGATTTAATTTAACTTCATTAACAACATGCATTTCATTATTGCATTTAAATATATTTCCATGTAATTCATCATCATTGGTTTGAGGTATTTTGTTTGCATCTATAATAGTTGGCTCCCATTCTTTTCCCTCATTCTGAAGTGTCATTTCCCTATCTGAGTCCCTTTGAGTTTCATCTACAGTACTTTCACCTGTTGTAGTAACTACCATACAAATATCATTGTTACTTTTACATTTATTTTCTTGGGGAGTTTCATATCCTGTCTCCCTTTCATCATAATTATTTCTACCTATCTCACCCTTTCCTGCTAAACTAGTGGTCAATTTTTCTCCTGTCCCCTGAATTTCTGATTTTAAAGAATCTCGAGTTTGTTTTATTGCTAATCTCAAATTGCTCATGTCTTCCCTCATTTCTTCCCTAATTTCTTTTTTAAATGATTCGAATTTATTACCAACAATTTCTTGTATTTGCCATATGAGGTTTCGAACGTCGATCTGGAACATATTTATTCTATTTGATTCCTCTTTGTTTTGACCCTCTATCAAATTTTCTCCACCATGTAAATTTATATTATTTCCCTCCATTATTTATTTCTTCTACAATTTATTAATATTAATATTTATTTTCTATTCACAAAAATTATTTTTTTATGTTATTCAACACTCAAACACTTTCGTTTAATTTGTTAATTTTCCACATACTTTATTTTTCCGTCTTTTGACAACTTTTATGTTCTATTATTTTTTTTTTAAAAAATCTGTCACTTTACCTTGGTATATCTTCATTATTTGTCTTACTTGGGGATGTGTTGAGATCTGCCGATGGCTATCTAGGTTGATCTGCTCCTGGATTGTTGTCCACTCCTGGCTGCTCCTTCCATCTCGTGGTTTGAATGTTGTCTTCCACCCTGTTGCTGGATCATGATGTTCAGTCCACAACTTTCGTGAGTCGCTCTTATTTTGAATGCACTCACGTTGAAAACACTTTGTCACAGTAAAAAGACCCTTTCGTTGGGCGACACTTTGGGGCGGTATTTTAGAGTTGCTGTTAGAGTCGCTAGGGTTTCACTTTGATTTTATTGTAAATTGATTACTTGCCCTTCCTCGGTAGCTAGTCGGTTCCTGTTTCAGGGTGAGCGCTGAGACTCCTATCTATATAGGGTTCGGAAGGAGAATTGCGTGGGAACAGACAATAACTAATTATTTGAATTATTTTATTTAATTAATCTTTGCCAATTTAAATGCACGTTACATAGTCAAAATAAAACTTTTCCGTCACTGGCCTTCGATATTTCGCTAATGAGGACTAGCAAATGACTTATGAGTTCGGGAGATTTTCCCTAAGTCCATAATCGTCGTTACAAGATATTTTTTTTACTATACAATCCAGATCTTTCTTCCTTCTAAGTGTCGAGTATAAGTGTCGAGTATAAGTGTAAGTGTATTAAATTTGTCCTCATGAGTTCCGTATCGAAGTCAGGACCAATTATTCCCATATATGGTCTGTACCCTAACTCTCATTTTGATTGGTTAGAATATTTAATCACATGTCCTCCAAGGGCGTAACTATTTTATTTAAACCACCACCTACCTTTTGATTTTATTCTCACGGCTAGGGAGTGTTTGCCAGCTTGGGCTTTCTGCGATTGTAAATTTGGAGTTTGAAATTTCTCCCAAACGTGAGTTTTGATGCTAGACCCAGCTTAAACATTTCAGGTCTAATTTCAGGAGTTACATGTTTATGACCTCTTTTACTTAGGGTTTCAACCGCTTCTTGTGAGAACTATTTACCAACATGAAACTTAATTTATTTTTAACTATATTCTATTCCTTCATTATTTATTCATTTCTTATATTCCTTAATCACTATTAGGGCCGTATCATATTCGTCTCAAAGGATGACAAAAAGAAACTCGTGAACGGATCAAATCGGTTCAAAACGTTAACACAAAACATATATAAAGGACGAAATAATGTCTTCTTCACCATTGTTTTACTAGACCAGTAATCATTGTACATACCTTCTTTTTAAAGCTTAAAGTTTAGCCTTGTATGGCTCTTATCTATAATGAAAATGTTGTGCAAAAATATGCAACTTTCTGCACTAGTCGCTGAAATGTAAAAACAGGCGGCACCATACGGGCAATAAAGGTCCCACAGAAAAACTTCAAAATTATTTTGCTTCCTCAAGAATTGCTCTACAACCACCTTATAATCAAAAGTCTGTTAAGTTTAATTTAATGCCTTAAAATGCCTCTAAATATAGTGCTATTTCGGCCTGATGCGCCACCGTCGCCTCGGGGAAAGGCCGGCTGCTCGAGCGCTGAAAAGCGATCTCACGCATTTTCTCGCCATGAAGGTCCTTCTCCTTCGGCGGTTCGTCTGACCGGAAGATCCCGATTTTTTTGGAGTGTTTTAAGTGTTTAATTAATCTTTACATACTATTGATCATTTGCCGTGGGACAATGGATGCCAATTTACTGAAACACCTGCTTTTACATTTCATTGAATTATGAAGATAGTTATAGATCGTTTTGCATAAAAGTTTCAAAATAGCTAGGCGTCATAAAATGATACAATTTAAACCTCAAAAAGTATCTGCAGTGATTTCGGTTCTAGTTATACAATGGTGAAAAATTAAATTTTTTCGACGTTTTTAATTTTTTGGCAAAACGTTGTGAACCTATTTGATTTGTTTAGGACTCACTTTTATTATTATTTGGAGCGCTATCATGTGCTATATTTTGTTGTACCAAATTAATTATTCTTCGTAGCTAAAAAAGTGAAAAATTCACGTTTTGGTACTTTTTTAATAAATTTTTTTCTCTTACTTGCCCCGCACCGATTTTTACCAAAATAGATGTATCGAATTCCCTCGATGTTTCTGGTAATAATCTCGTTGAAAAAGTGATCAGGATTTGTTTTAAATACTCTAATTACCCTGTATCATTGTTATTACATAACGCAATGTAGCAAGTTTATCCCTTGTGTTATTTATTATTGAATATGTACATGTATGTAAGGCGCCCTATACGATTTCACAACCATATATATATATACTGTTTAAAAATTTGTTTAACTATTATGTTGGCCACAAGATGTCAGTAGAAACGATTTTACGCCACCTCTTGTATGAATTGAGAATACTACATATATAGGCCTATAAGAAAAAATGTATGCTTGTATTGGAATACTTTGGTAGCTCAGGTCGTAAAAGTAAAAGTAAAGTGATCCCACAACAGGCCTCAGGAGGCCCTTGGGGTAGTAGGAGGATAAGGCTCCCACTTTTTCTAGACAATCGGCACTTTACGTCAGCCGGGTTGTCAGCCCTGCGTGACGGCCGCCTTTACCCCAGAACAAGCGTCTGGTACTCATTTCAGTTAGAGACTGAGTCGATCCCAGGGCCATAGTGCCGCCAGAGGGTTTGGGTCAGTTTAAAAATCCTGACCCCAATGGGACTTGAACCCTCGACCCTCCGGCTTGTAGCTCAGTGCCTTAACCACTACGCTACGGCGTGCCCCCGCTCAGGTCGTTAGAGTGCTAAACGTACAGAGTTTAGGGACTTGGGTTCAAATCGTGACTCAAGCATTCGTTTTTCTTTTCATATATATCTTGTATCTTGTAAGCCCATATTTCCCTTAACAGAGATTTAGGCACTCTCCCCCTACAGGGAAGAATTTGAACCGTACTAATTTAGTTACACTTGTTTTCGTATAGATGCCATTTCTTATATATATATATATATATATATATATATATATATATATATATATATATAACACGAAGATTTAAGATGTTC
The DNA here is from genome assembly GCA_030220185.1 of Diploptera punctata. Classification (NCBI taxonomy): domain Eukaryota; kingdom Metazoa; phylum Arthropoda; class Insecta; order Blattodea; family Blaberidae; genus Diploptera; species Diploptera punctata. The sequence continues at coordinate 1,876,952 of JASPKZ010001618.1, read as the reverse complement.
GGGAACCATTTAGGCCTTAACGTTTCCTGAAAATGAGTAAAAACCCTGAAAAAAAACCTCTACCAGGAAACTTGCACCGACAGGGTATTAAACCTAAGCCTGTTGCGAACAAGGCAGTGATGTTATCCTGAGACCGCACGGATGGACTCCACAATCATAAATCGACGTCTGTTAAATAAGGCAATGTAAGCTTAAACATGTAAAATCCATGTCAAGTTCTTATCCTTTTTGTATGTGATATCCCTCAAGAAACCATAACAAAACAAAAATTAAACTTAGCTTGAACTTGGAATCATGAGCGAGCGCTTTAGCGCAATACCACGAGAAGCAGTTACCGAATGAGTTTTCCTTAAGCTTAAGAGGCATGTCGTATAACTACTTTATCTGTGCATCTACAAAAGAGCCGGTCAAGTACACATCCATTCCCGCTCGAATCTCACTCCCTTCTACGGAAGAAAGAACTTAGCATATTTAGGGGTGTGGGAGGAGAATGCCAAACGCTTGCGCGAGAGCAGAATGCAAGCGAGAGCGTTAGATCAGATTTCCCGTGAGCAATGTACAATCTTCATAAGTAGAATAATAATGCTTACAATGGCTGCGAAAGCTAAAGAGAATTATTTGAAATAATATATGGTGGAACCTACATTCTACAGCCTTAAGCTTTGAATATTACATGTGAAAAAATGTACTTAGTAATGTAAATAAAACGTACCCCGACAGCAGTACATGTGTGTTTAGAATTTACATCAATTTATTTACATGCGAAGTTAAGAAAATTGTAAATTATGAGGTTTCCTTTCATAAATGAAAATATTAAACAGTAATATTGGTCAGCTATTAATTATATTTTTTATTTATATGAAATGGTTAAAATGATCAATTGTACATTAATTGAATTTACGCCGTTTAGAAACACGTAAATATCAGCATAATAATTTTCAAGCGATAATGTATAAAATTATATCTAGTGAGACTGTATTTTCAAGTTGAGAAATTTATTTCAAACAAAAGGGTTCTTTATAGAAATACACAAATTGACAAATCTTTTATTCTTTGATTACAGTATATCTAACAGAGATAAGAAATTCAGTTTAGATGTTCATTGCACCATAAAGTTTCACTAAAAAAATTGTAATTTTTTAAAGATTCGAGTTCAGTTTTTATATTTTGTCATTTCATATATTTATATTATATATTTATATCTCAGTAATAATAATAATAATAATAATAATAATAATAATAATAATAATAATAATAATAATAATACTAATACTAATAATAATAATAATAATAATATCTTTATTTATATACAGAATTTTAATGTTTACACATCTGTCTGTGCCTAAAGTTTTATTTTTCTTCTCCACTCGTCTCTCTCCATCCAATCCATGTCCTCCAGTCCCCTTGCTCTCATTCCAGTTCTTATTTCCTGCATCCACGAGTTTCGAGGTCTTCCTCTCCTCCTTCTTCCAGGTGGACACCATTCCAATGTTTTCCTGGGTAATCTTTCTTCTTGCATTCGTCGTACGTGCCCATAACAATTTAATTGCTTATACTGTATATAATCTACTATTGAATAACCAATATTGTTTTTTTCTCTTATGACAGTATTTCTTATTTTGTCTAATTTTGAATATCTTGCTGCTCTCCTGAAGAAATCCATTTCCATCGACATAAGTTTTTGTTCTAAGTTTTTGTTGAATTTCCAAACTTCAGCTCCATATGTGACAGTACTTCTCAGTATTGAATTATACCCTATTTGTAACTTATTTTTCCTGGTTATATGTCTGTTCCATAAGACTCCATTCATCATTGCTGTTATTGCTCTATCTTCATTTATTCTGTTCTTAATATCACATTCTTGATTATCCTCTTTATCTAATTTTACTCCCAGATACTCAAATTCTTCACATCCTCTAATGTACCCCTTTTCATCTTCTAATATCAAATCTTCGGTTTCGGCTCCACATCCCATATAAAATGTTTTTTCTAAATTTATTTTCAAACCCCAGTTATCGTATTCGTCCGATAATTTTCTGAACATAAACTCCATGTCTTCATATTCTTGAGCATTTATTATCTGGTCATCCATCTTCAATTGGTACTCCCATTCCTGAACATTTTTTGCTCCAGTTTGACAGTGCTTTATGTATAAATATCTTAGATAATGTTGGTGATATCTACAACCTTGACGAAAGCCTTTTGTTACTTTAATTTCTTCTGATATATATTTTCCAATTTTAATTTAAGATACTGCATTTTTATACAAATTTTTTATTGCATTAATAATTGTATCATTTAAGGCCATATCTTCTAATGCTTCCCACAACTTTTGTAAAGGTACAGTGTCATATGCCTTTTCTAAATCCACAAATGTGAAATGAACTTGTTGGCTGTTATTATTCGTCTTTTCAATCAATTGTTTTACCACAAATATGTGATGAATTGTAGATCTCTCAGACCTAAAGCCTGCTTGTCCTTCATTCTCCTCATGTTTATAATTTTCTTCCAAATAGTATTTGATTATTTTTCCATATATACGGCTAAAAACATTCATTACGGTGATTCCTCTATAATTATTGCACTCACCCTTTCTTCCTTTCTTATGAATGACTGATATCAACCCAATTTTCCATTTTACTGGTACATCTTCTCCGTTTAGGCATCTCTCAAAAAAGGTTCCTTAACAATTCAAATAATTTTCTTGTGCCATATTTAATTAATTCTGGCTGTACTCCTTCTTCCCCACAAGCCGTTCCATTTTTTAAACTTACAATTGCTATCTGTACTTTCTCAATATCTAAATGTATACTCGTTCTTTTTTGATGATCAGTTTCCTCTGCAATTCCACTTAAAAATTCCAAACGATCCTCCGTCAATAGCTTGCTAAAATATAATTTCCATTCATTTAAAGAAATTCCCTGAATATTGATCTTATTGTGTCCTGGCTTTCTTAAATTTTTCAAAGTTCTCCATGCATCTGAACATCTTTTTCCTCCAATATGAGTCTGAATTCTTTGACAGGTTCTTTCCCAATATTTATTCTTTTCTTCTGTCACCTTCTTCCTTACCTTTGCTTGTGCTTTTTTATACTCCATTTTGTCCGTCAAATTTTTTGTACTTAACCATTTAAGATATTTACTTTTTTTATCATCTACATGTTCCAAAAATAAGTTTTCTTATTCTCCATTTCCTTTTCTCCCAAAGCCTCCCTAGCAGCATAATAATAGTAATAATAATATATAATAATAATAATAATAGTAATAATAATAATAGTAATAATAAGAATAATAAAAATGCGGCAAGAATACTGCATGACTTCATCCTTCATATTCACTGTGATAATCCCGGGACTTCTCATTCTGCAGCATTTGTTACCTATACACAGAGACTCTCGTGGCCGCACTCCATTTCAGCTACTCTCGCATTACGAGAACGAGCGGGAATAATGCAGTATTTGACCGCCTTTAATATATTATATTTCTGAGAGAAACGAGACTGGCTCCCTATCTCTGCGCAGCAACTCTCTGTTAAAGCGCTGCCTGGACGGACTGCAAAATATTATGCGACTCTGCTGTAAGAAAAATGTATCCGAGACTTAAAATTGACTACAAATACTTCAATGGAAGCTTAACAGTTACTTAATCAAATTATAGGTTATTATTATTGTTATAATTACAATTTTTATTTATTTCTTTTGTCAACTTTATATTGTGTATATGTATTTGTATCGCTACGTATCATTAGTCAACATGTAGGTAATTCATAATTGTTATTATATGTATAATTTAACCCTGGTGAAGTGGAAGAGACGATCTTACGTTCTTAACTCCATCTGGTAAAATAAATTAATTAATTAAAAAAATAACATTGCGTAACACACGTTAGAGTATTTTCTTGAAATGCCGTGTTTATCTGTTACAAAAGCAAACTCGGAACTGTAGCAACATGTGTGTAAGTGTCAAGGTTGTATGAGCCAACAATTGCTGCAAAAAGTCTGATAAGGTCATGGGTCCCATTTTTAAGGTAAATAAAATAACCTGAAGCCTGAGAAAACAAGTCCTTGAGCAAAATTTGTTGGCCCTGAATTTTCATGCTAAGAACTGCATTTTAATGCTTATTACCTTAGCCATTAAAGAGCGCCCTTGAATAAAATAATACTCATAAATATCATAATATGAACCTTGCAGAAATATATGTGTACCCTACTTTTCAAGGGAGCTGTTACATTATATGATCGTGTGAAGTACGTTTAAAATTTAATAAGACCACGTACATGAAGCGCATGGAAATATACACAACAAGAATTGCTGCTGCTATTAGCTTTCCTTATGTAATGGTGTAATTAACTTGTAGAAAGTTTTAAAGGAAACAATCCAGTAGCATCGTTCTTTTTTCTCTTGTTTTCCTAATATATGTATCCTTTTTCATCCCTTCGAGAGTGCAGTATAAGCGTGAGATAAAAAAAAAAGAGAGGGTGAAAATATTTAATTTTCTGGCTTTCATAACAGAAGCTAAGCTCAAAAGCAATTCGGTTTTTGCCCTTACCCTCCTTGTGAAAAACCCGCTACAATCTACTTTGAAGTTAAGGATGTATTCTTCTTTGTATGCTACAGCTCTATCTGCAAGTTATGGTCATTTCAGGGGTGTAATTCCCGACACTGTTTCTGTTGTATTATATTTACCATATTTTCCTTTTATTTCAGAATATTTTATACTCTTTCATTATATTAGAAAAAACAATACATTAATTTAATTTAATGATAATTTATTGTTACAGTATGTTTAATATTGATCGAAAATTATATTCCTCGATATAAAGGCAAAATAGATGTAATAGGAACGATTAAGTTTCTTAGACTCGGATGGGCGGGACATGTGACAAGAATCGGGTATAAAAAAGGACCTGGAAACATCTTGCACCAAAATCGAAAGGATAGTACCCAGTAGATAGGCAAAGAATGAGGTGAGAGAATAATACTAATCATTACTTGATTGATTTCCGGTTGTCCCGCTGGATGACATGGCTGCTTCCCTAGTGGGAAGTTACTTAACCAGTCTAATTTACTTACGTTTATTTCCCTACAGATGTCAATGAGGAACATGTGGTTAGTACATCGTCTCGAGGATATATCTAGTAGTAAACTAAGTTATTACTAAGATGGATAAAGGTTGGTTAAATTTTGCTTAGATGTATTTTTAATCAGACTTGAGGTTCTCGGTACCCACGGCTTAAAGTATCTCCAGGAGGGCTTGTCACTTGAATTTGCCATCCTAAAAATCCTTCTGCCCCGGTCGGATTTGAACCCGGTGACCCTCGGGTCTAGAGGCAACTAACGTAACAACTAGACCACCGCGACGACGATCATAACTTGGGCGAGATTAATTACACCAGGTATTGTTGGACATTATTAGCTCAGGAAGGGAATATGAGCGCGACCAATAACCTCTAGCAGGCCCAACAGTGAGTTGGTTACTTTCTTGGTTTACTTTACATTGTCTCATTATCACGGATAAAACGTATATAGTATCAGTGTACTCTTTGTAAGTTACTATTAATAATATCCTCAACTACTTTTCAACACAAGGTTGAGTCAAGGGATGAGAAGAGATGAAGTCCCTATATTTATATAGAACTATGAAGGACAAGGGTACCTGCCGACCACACCGTCACAGGGTTGGATGAATGTAATGATACGAAATGAATGAGATAATATGGAGAAATGATGGAATGCAATTTGTGGCAGGCGAAAACGGGAGAAACCCCGAGAGAAAACTGCCAAAGCTTCGTTTCATCCACCACGAATCAATACTAGTAAAATTCACATAAAATTCCGTTGAGGTGAAGTCATATGATGAAAGTTAAAAATTAAATTGTACCTGTTGGTAGGTGCCGTCGTCCTGAACTTTGTTAAAATATTGTATATAAAATTAACTGGAGCGCTTTCGGAAGTTATCTTCCATCTTCTGCAGGTTGAGCTTCCGCTACTCGTTGTTGTTGTGTAAGGTATACTCCAACTGTTTGTAGCAGCAACTGGCTTGTTTTTGACGATCTTGTATAATGGGTTTGACTGGGGTGCGTTCTCATTAAGAAGTGAGGTGTTGTTTGTTTCCTTTATAATTTTAACTTTCATCATATCCACCACGAAGTTCAGATGGAGTGACTGAGATTCGATCATGAGACACCAGCGCAGCGCATCGGTGAGAAGCAAGCGTCCGATCACTTGCACCACAGAGCTGTCTATGTTAATATTCAAAATAATAAATAGCTTATTTCATTTGTGAATTTTACTGTTAGTTTTATATATATTGTAGGCCCTAATTATTTCTTCACTTATTGTTGACTTATTTCATCCGGTGCCAATTTGAAAAATGCATATGCAGATTTTAATGCATATTTCTGTATGGAAAATATAGGCCTAACTGTTGAAATATTTTTCAATTGTGACGAAATACGTATACCTTTATTGCATTATAAGGTACGCCATAGTGTAGTCGATTAAGATATTATCTATAAAGATGGAAGACTTTTTCTCCTACCCCCAAGGGCCAATGGCTCGTAAGGTATAGCCTATAGTGGAATCGCTTTAATTCATTGCATCATATATAAGTAAATTACATCAAATTCTACTCGCAATGCTCCTTTCACATTGGTCGGTTTTGGACGTTCGACAAAAAACCGTACGTCTGCATTATGTTAGTAAAATGAAGTAGATAATGGAACCTTTCACATTACACCCGTTTCGTACGTCCATATTATTTTAGTAAAATGAAGAAGAGTATGAGATCTTTCACATTAGATGATGTTGGTACGGCTACCTTTCCGGGCCGTGTTGCAGCCTTCCATTGCTACTAAATCAAGGTGGTAGTCGTGCCATGGCTTTGGCTTAGTGGTATACTTGAATAAATACATATTTTTACATTCAACGGTTGTTGGTTGTATGACAACATGTTGGTATATGGCTGTGAAGCCTGGAGTATCCTCGCTGCGTCACAAAAAGAAAGTTCAGGTCATACAAAATAAATGTCTCAAAATTATATTTTCGGCCCTATGTATACGAGGATTGCAGGAGCTACACAACCTAGCATAAATGTTGTACTTTGCGACTACAATTAAACAACATGTGATTAACATGTATAATGTTATCCTGAATCACACTAATCCAATTGTTCGCAATATAGGACATATGCTATGGCAACGTTCTGTTGACCAGCTCCCTCCCTCATGGACCCATGAAATGTGTGCTGTGATACAGCTAGAGTAGCGTGGCTCATTCCACACCATCGGCAAGCGTGGGTTTTGATATCCTGCTCTAGTGGGGATAACACCTCATTTCACCCATATCCACGTCGTCTTACGGCCGAACACCGACACCCTTACCACGCTTGAGTTAAGTGGCTGCACGCCTTATTGATAAACCTAGTAATTTGGCTCCCAAGGAGCCTCGATTGGTTCCAGTATGCAGTGCAATGGGCGATATATAGTCTTCGCCGGCACTTAGTAGTAGTCGGTGGACAATACGTTTTTTATATTTCTCATAAAAATATGTCAATAAAACTGTCTCACTTGTATGACTATTAATTTTTATATCAAAGATCCACTTTCCAAAAAAAATAAACATTGTAAGCTACTTCATACTTGGCTTTGCTTTTAAAACTGATGCACATGCTGGGCCGACAGCTTCTTCAATTACAATCTCATTCACTTTAGAAATATTTTAGTCAAATTAGATATTATTTGATAACTATGAAGCATTAAATTATCAAATATTCTCATTCATAAGCAAGTAATGTATCAACTAAGTCACATGCTACTTGAATATTAATAATGTTGCAAAAGTTACTTGATTTATTGTTACTTTTTGTATTTTTCCTTAAATTAAATCACTAACCGCAAACTGTAAGTGATTTATCAGATTTCAATTTTTTTTAAAAACTTCGGCCCTTCGGACCTCGTTTTCCCAAACTGCATCGCTTAGAATTATTGATACATTTCGACTATTTTCGCATTAACTTTAGTCAATAAAACAATTCAGTAAACAGTTTACCAATAAAATAATACACAAAGTACGATTCCGACGTACGTCCAATGTGAAATGAGCGTAACCCGACTTAATGTATTCATCTTCTTCTTCTTCACTTCCTGGTATAGGCATTGATTGCGTGTTGTGTCTTCACTAATTCATCTAAGACCATCCCTTCCGAAGACGTCCAATATATCTTCTTCCTCTCGCAAAATAATGTAATATTTTCTATGGTAATCTACTCTCTTCCATTCTCTCTACATGTTCTTTCTACTGTTTCTTGTTATTAGATATATTTTCTTATATAGAGTAGATCTGCAGTTCTTCACTAATATCATCGTTTCTTATCTGGTCCATTCTAGTACACCATTTTACGCTTCATAAAAATGTCATCTCGGCTGCTTGGATTTTACTTTCTTGTTTGGTAGTGATAATCCAAGATTCACTCCCATATAAAAGGACAGGGACCGCCATTGTTTTATAAAATTTTAATTTTGTTTGTTTATGGGCTTTATACAATGTTCTTATAACTAATATGCATTTCTCTCTCTTGTTTTCCTGCAAGACGTTTCTGTGCCCCTCTTTCATTCCCCAATATTTCCACATTTTCCAACTATCGGAGACATCGAGACTTAACTGTTATTATTCTGGTATCCCATGAAGATAGCGTAGCTGATTGCTATGTACTTTTTGTTTCCTTTCACCTGCCTGTCCCTCCCTCTTTGGCGCAACATTTTTCGTAAGTGTTTTATTTTCAACTAATTGTAAACGTTTCACCTCTCTTTATGTACAAAACCATTACTTCACATCCACTTAACTGGAAAAATCGGAGTTTTATATTTTTGTGTTTAACATTTAACGCTAGTAAAAATATACGTAACTTAGCACTCAGCTCTTAATGCATCTGTAAAAACGTACATAAAAGCTTAAAATCTATATGAATCAAGGCTTACAATAGACATTAGAGGATTGAATTGTAAAATTTAGTAGTTTTGAGAGGTCTCTTTAATATGAATGAGCTATTATATTACATTACTTTTCCCAATACTTTTAAAAAATGTAGAGTAACAATGAATCAAAATTACTTTTTTTTTTTTTAATTTTGCAATATATCAATTAATTCAAGAAGCACATTACTTGGTTACTTCTTTATGCTACATAATTTAATATTTGAATGTTAAATATTTATAAAGCAGTAAAATTTAACTAATACTATATTACGATACGAGGTTCGGAAGTGCTTTTTACAGAATCGATGAAAATGTTTAAAATCCGAGCGATAACGAGGTTTTCAATTTCCAAGATTCTGTAAACACTTCACAAACATGCGTTGTACAATATGTTTAGCGCGATGGTGTTTTCAAAATAAGAAATAATAGTAAAATGATAACATCTTTGATGGAAATATTTGCGTTCATTATAAACAATTGATTAACGTTAACAGTGTTTATTAGTTGAAACAACAAGAGGCCATGAGACCTATTTACTGATAAAATGACGGAAAGTGTGTATTTATTGTTTTATATTGTTTCAAAAAAGTTCAGTTTGTTTAAAATGCAGTGATTTGTTTCGTATAATATAATATATTAACATTATTGTTTTGGATTTTTTTGTATATACAATGTAGGCCTATGTAGCATACATAGAGGGCAGGGGTTTTACTTCCCACACGCGTTTTTGTAATATGTAATATTACAGTATAGTTATTTAGGTTGGCAACCCCGAAATGTAGGAATTTGAACTTTCAATCATGGTCGACATTGCTGTAAGTACGACAAAACGCACTATCGCGCAAAAAATTAAAATAAATGAGATTGTTATACCATTTAATGTTTAAATTGGCGAAGCACTAATTTCCCGTGGCAGTTATTTAAATGTTTCGGACCAAAGTGAAAACGAAGTCAGGTGTAACCTGTGTTATTATTGCTGTGTGTTGTGAAATTGAACAAATATTTAAGTAATTTTAGTTCATTTGTTTCTTCTAATGTTTTATTAAAAACATTAAAATAAATTAAACTAATATATCTTATAAGACACGTTACCAATTTAAGAGTTAACATAACACTGATCCTCTCTCCATAATCTATCGTTTCTGAAGTTTGTCCGTGAGTCCTTTAACACGCTGTATAATTAATGAAACTATAGTGGTATGGAAGTAACGTAAGTGCATAGATTTTAAACATTGATTCCATGTAATAAAAATATCTTATATATTTTAGATCACAAGATGCGATTTTCTCAGAGAAAATATACAGAAATGTATTTCAATGATAGCGAATCCTGGTCCGTTTTTCACACTATCATAGGAGACGAGAAATAGAACGACTTTTTGTTCGGTATTTTTCATCACATGGTCTGTTTTAGCACTAAATAAGTTAAAAGAGTCGGAGTGAGATAAACATTTTTATTAGTATTATACAAGGAAAATTGAGTAGATTTCAGGTACCGTATGGAAAAATACTAAATCAAAAAACATGTTTTAATTCACGTCCCTTATGTACTGAAGAAAATCTTGCCCATCGCAGTCTACAAGACTTTGACTGCTGTTATTAGTATTCTCCATTCGTCTGTATTTTTGTCTCTCTCTTTTGACCAAACATTTTCTTAATTTATATAATGCCCTAACATTCCATGTTTGACCCTTAACCGTTAATTACCTGAAGTATTCCCTGTCCGGTGATCCCAGTTGGGACTATTTTACCTTTGGAAAATTTTACCCCAGTGGAATTCATGTCCGCATTTCTTACCTGTTATATTTTTACGGTGAAAGATCAATCATTCGACGAAGGTACTTTTTTCTTGCTTATTCCGTTTAACGTGTTCGGCACAACTCTCAGGGTTATTTAAACACGCAAGTCACTCCACACGACAAAATACCATGGAGCGGGTCTTCGGCCACTACTTGCTATACCGGTAATTATTTACTAATGATTATTGTTGTAGCGTCTTTTTTATGCAACTTTCGCGTTCTTAATTATTTATTCAAATTATATAACACATAACAAACATATGGCGGAATGCATACGTTTAATATAATCCCACAATATTCTATGTGTTATTGCAGCTTTTCACATTATTCGAAATTGTGATTGTCATGGCGCGTGCTCTACATACTTCATAAGTTGCAACTTCTTGTTTATTCACAACAATACACGAATTTACATAAAATTGCATATAATTCGCATATGACAACAACAATAAAAAACTATCTGTGTTTTCCGGGATATTTATTTAACACAATAGCATTGTCATCAAGTAGCTTGAAAATTATTCATTCGATACTAATCTCGCTTACTTTATAACATTTTATTTTTCACCGTCTTCTCACCTCCTTTACAGATGGGCGAGGTGATAACCTCTGTAGAGGTGGAATGAAGGACAAGAGTAATCAAACAGAAAAATATTTTAGGATTTTGAGGGACACGGGGCAAAATTAAATTAAATTCTCTAATTGTATTGTCTTCTTTCTCTTATTAACAAAAAAAATTATGTTACACAGATCTAATTCAACCTGTTTGTGAAGAGAACGTGTATTGTAACTTACCTAAATATAAAAACCAGTCCCGGCATTTCAAAGTGTAGAGTTATGATTATATTAGGGCCCTGGAAACACCTTGTTGAAAAACCAGAAAAAAAACACTTATTAGGAAGACAGAGAACTAGTTAGGAGAAAAATATTATAGAGATATGTATAGAGCATATGTCCGCGCGGCCATGAACCTACGTTTCGGTAGTGCCTGTGGACTTATGAAAAACTGTAGACTTGATATATTTTTGGAAACTAAAAAAAAAAAAACCTCCTGGCGCGACAGGCTTAGAAGGCCCTTAGCCTACCAGACGGCTGCTGGCCCCTCACATCCACATGTGTCAGTCACAGAGGTAGATGATCATCAGCCAGTTTAGGGGTGACATGTGGTCAGCATGTCGAGTCCCCCAGCCGTTATAGCTGCTTTCCTCAACCTGGAGCCGCTACTTATTGTAGCTACCCAAATGCCTCACGATGCTGGGTGGGCACCGGTCCCATACTGGCCGAAATACCATGAGAAAATTTCTTCCCCCATGGAGACTCGAACCAGCGCAAGTCCCGTAGCTCTGCGCCAAGGCTTCCTACCTTAACCACTCGGCTACGGCGCGGGACTATTTTTAGAAACACTAACTATCAAATGCACAGGTTCATGGCCGCGCGGACATAACTCCCCATACATCCCTATCGTGAGATGTTTTTCAATCATCCCCTGTATAATCTGGTTCCCCCAAATAATGGTTAATGTTATTATCCTACCTCATTCTTGGTCTACCAACTGACCGTTTTTCCTCCGGTATTCCTACAAGAAATTTCCATGGCCCTCTTTAATTCCCTATTCGATTACATGTCCTGTCCATCGCAGTCTACGAGACTTCACTGTTCTTATTATATATCTGGTTTTCTATAAATATCATGTACTTCACTATTATATAATCTCCAATCACGTATCTGTTCATCTCCATTTGGTTCAACATTTTTCCTAAGAACTTTATTCTTAAAACCTCTAATATTTTTTCCTCCCTTAAATTGAGAGTCCGTGTTTCGCTTCCATATAATATATCTGAAAGAATAATAGTAAAGTAAAGTGATCCCACAACAGGCCCGGAGGCCCATGGGATAGTAGGAGGTTAAGGCTCCCACTTTTTCTAGACAATCGGCCCTTTATGTCAGCCGGGTTGTCAATCCTGCGTGACGCCTTTACACCAGAACAAGCGTCTGGTACTCATTTCCGTTAGAGGCTGAGTCGACCCCAGGCCCATAGTGCCGCCAGAGGATTTGGGTCAGTTTAAAAATCCTGATCCCAACGGGAATTGAACCCTCGATCCTCCGGCTTGTAGCTCAGTGCCTTAACCACTACACTACGGCGTGCCCCCTCTGAAAGAATAATAGTTTTACATATTTTCAGTTTAACTTTTTTTTAAGGAAGTTGGAACAACAAGAGTGCATGTAATGCATAATAGCATACATTTCTAGAACTGAGCCTATATGTATATATATTTCATTTCTATGTGAATGTCATTCCTATTTGTAATTATTGTTCCTAGGTATTTAAATTCAACAACTTCTTCAAAATTTCTCTCATTTGTCATTAACTGTCCATTTGCATTATATAATGTATTTTTAGTTTTAATGATGTTTACTTCCAGCCCCAATTTCTTAATGTTTCTCAATCGAGTGTGCATGTTGGCTCTAAGTATCTCATCGCTATCGCCTATTAGAAACACACATATGTTATTTCTTATAATAATAATAATAATAATAATAATAATAATAATAATAATAATAATAATAATAATAATAATAATAATAATAATAATAATAATAATAATAATACTTTATTTATTCTGGCAGAGTTAAGGCCATAAGGCCCTCTCTTCCACTCAACCAGCACAAATACAAATACATATTTGACAAATATAGATATACACTACACTTTAACTGAATAAACATAAAAAATAACATGAACAAGTGTTCTCCTAGAGGAAATAGTGTCACCAACACAACTTTCTTCGATATAAATCTGTAAGTTAAATTTTGTAACTTGACAGCACCAGCAGCATGGCAAACATAATTAACGATTTTCGAAACAATCTAATGCTTGATATGTCTAACATAGAGAGATCATCTTCAGGTCAATGCACAAAAATTAATTAAACGTTGAAAACACATTTTTTTGGACAAATCTCGTTCCGGTCGGTACAATTTCAAAAGTATCAAAATGCGGAAATGTTCCGAATAATTCTGGAACAGATAGTCGTGCCGCCTTCTAAATTCAAAGGCGGTAATTTGAGTAATGGATTTACAATGATCATAAATCACATTATTTTTAGACAGTTCTTATTTGTTTTGCAACTTAGATATCAACCCCGAAATACATTTGAAGTTTGGGAAAGGATGTATCTATAGAGTTAATGTGCTCCTTTTCCAACTCCTTCACATCAATAAAAACACAAACAATATGTTTTATAGAACTTGTGTGATAAAAAACACTGGAATCTTCAAAAGAAACAAACAATTCTGTTTCCTGCTATGTTCGAATTACAGCAAGATCCGCATCACATATAAAATTTGAAAGGCAGGAGTGGTAGGGGTGAAAGGGAAAAAAGTAATATACGTAATGATAAAACGAAAATGGAAAGTGGCATCATACAAAACAATATATTTCTGTAACTCCGCGCCACAGCCGCTTCTGTTGCTACATCACAATTCAGTTTTTTCTCTCTCTTTCTCTCTCTCTCTCTCTCTCTCTCTCTCTCTCTCTCTCTCTCTCTCTCTCTCTCTCTCTCTCTCTCTCTCTCTCGGAGAGAATTTTGAAGGTCCACTAGCAAACATGTTATTGATAAACTAGGGCTAGCGTCGGCAACCTTTTAAGGATGGACACATTTATTGAGATATAATTCACTCTGGGAGCGCAAATAAAAATTTATATATATAGGGTAAAGGGAGGTAAGTTGAGGTAGGTTATTTCGTAATCAATAAATTATAAATCTCATTCAGGCATTATCATATTACTTAGAACACTGTATTTTCTGGAGATAGAGACTGTAGCCTGAATAATTGCAATATATGTTATCAGTTCGTAAAATTTTTGATATTATCAGGAAATAAACTGTGTCACGAAAATACTTCTCGTCATCTTAATAAAAAGTAACACGGGATGAGCCCTTCAAATGCCCATTTGGAGGCTCACAATCAGTTGACCAGATAACCTTGAAATGGTCTTCCAACCACCCTCCCTTCATCTGGTCAATAATTCAGCACACAATAGGAAATCTCTCAACTGACATTCAACATATGTGTCTCCTCCGCTGTTCCCTGTATTGCGAGATATATTGTACTGTGTTGTTAACTTGTAGGCCTTCTCATATTGTTTCATTAGGGATGTGATCTCCTCTAGTAATCCCGACGAATGCACTCTGTGGTGTCGGGAGTTTTAGTAGTATGGAATATAATTATGTGACGGGATAACTAGCTATAAGCCTACGTAAAGGCTAGAAAGTACCTCTCTTTGCCTACATTTAAGGTCTGCCTAAGAAATGAATTTCAAATAATTTTTGGCAACTACCTCAATAATTATTAAAGGAAATATTTTTTTAAAAAGTAAATCACGCAGATACTGAGTAGGTAATGTGAATTTCTGAGGAAGTCGAATATATGGTTTCATTTTGCCGGTTTATGAAATGTATATATATATATATATATATATATATATATATATATAAATATGTTTATTATGTTAAATAAATTGTTTGCATACAGTTTCGTTGCTAGAAAACAAACATGGTGGACGCTACAGCGATTATTACATTTCGGATTTAAGGTAAAACCGCTTCTAATGATCAGATTTCGCTGATTTTTGGAGAATATTTTTTTCGTTTTATTTAATAGCAGTACTTACTAGGGATTCGTTTTGAAAAATCTAAAAATCCGTCCACTAGAATTATTTTTAAATTTTCGATTCAGGTTTATCCCCACTCCTAGTGATCTGATTTTGGTGATTAACGAACTCGCCCTTACTTTTCTTAATTTATTGTTACGTGGAGAGATTAGTTCACAAAAAAATACAATAGGCCCGCTAGAGCGATATGTATATTTGTGTGTGTGTGTGTGTGTGTAAATCTATATCACTTTTGTAGTTACCATTTTTTTTTCAATGTCTACTAAGTAGAATCGGTAACGATTTGTATTTTCTTTTCACAAATATTTTCTTGAGAACAATCTCAATAGTTTAATCCCTTCGCAGTTACCTAAAATATAATAAAACGAGGATGACTGATATCTGTCAAACAGGGCATCATGGAGCCCGGAAGGTCTTCGTTGCAGATACCTGGTTTAGGGGTTCGATATGACCGTCCCTGGAACACATATTCTAGGCATCAGAGGTGTCGAAAGTAAAATGGAATTTTTCGGAAATTCGTGGAACTAAATTATAAAGCGCTTGATTCTGTATCACAGAAGTATGTTAAATTATTTAAATCCTCGAAAATATAAAGTCTCAGGTAATAGAGCTAGTATTTCACTGTCACAATTAGGTTTGAAGCAGATGTTGTGCTGTTCATTCATTCATGAACAGTTCCCTATGTCTTCCTGTGACTAATGTTTTATACTCATATATTTTTATAAATACTTTTTAAAAACATTTAAGACTAAAAGTGTATAAAACACTGGTTCTTCCAACTTTTTTGTATGGTAGCGAAGTATGGACGTTGAAACAGAGGGATATACAGAGACTTAGATCTGCTGAAATGAGATACCTTCGGAGACTGCAGGATACACACTACTAGATCACAAAGAAATGAAGACATCTTAGAAGAATTACACCTGGAACCTTTAGAAAACTAATTTTCTGATTATAAATCAAGATGGATGCAACATGTTCATCGAATGGAAGATCACAGGATACCCAAACAAATGTTAAGATATCAACCTGCAGGAAGAAGAAGTCCAGGACGTCCACCCAAAAGACTTCTGGATGGTGTTTCTCTTGAGGCCGAAACAGATCAACAAATGGCCTAAATTCGTGAATGTACTATGATGATAATATTTTTTTAAAAAATTCTTTATGTTCCCAGTCTGCGTCTTGTAACTCTTTTTCATTCATCGCTTTCTTTATGTTCTGCAGCCAAATGTTTATTTGTCAAGCTCTGCCTCTTCCTCCCGCTGGAATCCTGTTATATTATACTCACAGAAATTACAGAAAACTGTATTAAAATTAAAGCAGGAATTTGCCTATGTTAACAGCAGATTACATGAATCACATTGTGATAAGAGAGGAACCTTCTAGACCTGTCGAACCACAGAGTTAACATAAATAAAATGTATTACTCTGATCCAATTTTCTGTAATTACTATTTATAGCGCCCAGTAGCTAGGCCATGAATGAGGTGGGAGGATAATATTAACCATGGTTTGAGGTAAATGGATTGTACAGGAGATGATTGGAAAACATTAGCTCAGGATAGGGATGTATGGAGAGTTTATGTCCGCGCGATTATGAACCTACAAGTTCGATCGATAGAACCAGTGAGTTAGTTTTAACACGTTTGACATGCGCACTGATCCCAGGGAATAAAAAAAAAAACAACACGATAGGTCAATATGTACTACCTGCTTTTCTTTTCGTGAAATCTCTTCCTCTTAGACTTATAAAAAAATTGTCTATTATAGCTATTAGAATGAATACCTATTTCCGAAAAAAGGACATACATAAATATACAAGAAGTGGATATAACTCAAGATCATAATTGACTATTTAATCGTAAACAACAAGCTTGGAGCCTTGGTAACAGATGTGAGAGTACATAGAGGCAGCGATATATACTCTGATCACTATCTCGTGATAAGTAAAATAAACATAATAGCTAAATGGCGGAAAAATAACATAAAGAACAAAAGAAACCAAGAAGAAGTATTCAAAGTATATTTATTACAAAATCAAAGTATTAGACAACATTATGAAAGCAGAATGAATAAATATATATCAGAGATAGCGACGTCAGAAAATATAAATATTGAATGGGAAAATATATCAAATGTAATACATAAAACAGCAAATGAGATATTAGGAAAGAAAAATAGAGTAAGAAATAGGAAGGGCTTGAGAGCTTGGAATGCGAATATACAAAATGCAGTGAATGAAAAACAAAAACCATATCATACATATTTACGACTGAAAACAGAAGAATCTTACGAAGAATATAAAATGAAAAGGAGAATTGCTAAAAGCGTTATAAGAAAAGCCCATCAGGAGTCATGGGATAAATTTATAAGCTCAGTAGAACATGATATGTATGGAAGACAAGACATAGGTTATAAATTAGTGAAACATCTAAATCAAACTGAGAAAGATTCTGCCAGATTGAATATAATCCCATAATAAGAATGGATACAACATTATGAAAAACTTCGGAAAAAGGAGGAAATTGAAGGAAAAGAGAACAACGAGGAAGAAATAAAAGTGGAAAATATTGATGTAAGAGACATAAATGAATTAGAAATGGCTCTGAAAACTAAGAATGGGAAAGCAACAGGATTAGATAATATAAATATGGAGTAAGTCAAATATAGTGGAATATTGTGTAAACTACGAATACTTCATTTAATTAATATATGTTGGCAGACCTATGAGATTCCAACCACTTGGAAAACAGCAATTGTGAAGAATATATTTAAAAGAGGAGACCGGATAAATTGCGAGAATTACAGACGGATTGGCTTAATGAATACTGGCTACAAGATATATACGAAAATAATAAATAATAGATTGAGAAACATAACAGAAGTAATAATAAATGAAAATCAAAGTGGATTCAGAAAGGGAAGGTCATGTATAGACAACGTCTTTACACTGAAGCAACTCATAGAAAAGAGAAGAGAACATAACTTAGAAACTCACATAGGATTTATAGATTTGGATAAGGCCTTCGATCGAGTAAACAGACAAAAGTTATGGGAAATATTACGAATGAAAGGATACCCGCTGTGCCTTGTTGAAACAATAAAGACATTATATGAAGACAAATATAATTATAGATACCGGATTCAAAAGAACAGATACAATCAAAACATATACTGGATTACGACAAGGATGTAGTTTATCACCCACTTTGTTTAATAGGCCTATATAGACGATATTTTAAATAAATGGAAAGTTTTAGTGAATTCAGGAATAAGAATGGATAATAAAGTGTGCATAAATAATCTTCTATTTGCTGACGATGTAATCATAATACAGAAAAATGAAGACGACTTACAGAAATCAATGCATGCATTAAATGAAATATGTAAATTATACGATCTAAAGATTTCTGTAAGGAAAACGAAGACCATGGCTTTTAGAGGAAGAGATCCAGTGAGATCCAAAATTATTTTAGAAAATCAAAGTATAGAACAGGTGTCTAGTTTCAAATATTTGGGCTGTGATGTTGGCTACAATGTGGAAAGAGATATTGACTCGAAAATAAATAAATTTCAGACGGTGTGTGGAACAATACAGAGAACATTCAAAAATAAAATTAGAAAAGAAACCAAGATAAAAATGTATAATGTTATGGCGGTTCCCACAATATTGTATGGATGTGAAACTTGGGCTCCAATGAAAAAACATAAGGATAGAATACAGACGGCGGAGATGAGGTTCCTAAGACAAGTAAAAGGATGTACAAGACTTGATAGAATAAGAAATGAGGATAGAAGAGAAGAATTGAAAGTACAGCCTTTATTGGATAAAGTAACGAATTACAGACAGAAATGGATTGATCACATGGATGGAATGAGTAAGGAGAGATATCCATTGTTAGCAAGAAATTATCAAGCAAGAAGAAGACGTGATGTTGGAAGACCTAGAAGACGTTGGGCTGATGCATTATGAAGTCGGAACGGGCAGTTGCCTAATCCCTGGAATGGTGATGATGATGATCTTGTTTTTACCACACGAAGAACAGTATCCATTAAGAAAATAAAAACAAAATTGGAAATAAATTGACTTAGGGCCTATCTTGGTTTTCCCGCTGATGAGTGTTGTTTTTTGTTTTCATCGTGTATTTTTTCAGCAAAAATGTATTGATTAATCCCAATTATTTTGGATCTTGATAGTGAAATTGCAACCCAAGATTATATTAAAATCTCTGAAATACCAGAGAAAAAGTCATTACGTCGTCGGCCTCGAATTTAAACACGGAATTTCCTCAATTAGTGTACAAGTGTATGTTTTGAAGCTGTAACAAGGAAGAGAGGATTCAATGAGTTGGTTCGGATGATAGAGAGAGAGAGAGAGAGAGAGAGAGAGAGGAGAGAGAGAGAGAGAGAGAGAGAGAGAGAGGAGAGAGAGGAGAGAGAGAGAGAGAGAGAGAGAGAGAGTATTATGGATTAATAATGTATAGTTTCTTACTTTATTAATATTATATTTATTGTTGTAAATTCATTTTAAATCCTTAAATTGGCGAAACATTAATTTCTCGTGCATATTGTTTAAATGTATGGGACTGCAGTGAAAACAAAATAATGTTTAACTACCTCAACTGGAGGCTGCCTGAAGTCATAGAATAATATTACAAAGAAAACACAGACAAAAAATGCTTCTGAACACAATGCAATTACAACAATGATATAATATGCATTCAGCTGCAGACGTATCAATGAGATGTTCCATAAAGATTATTCCTGGATGTTTTTAAAAAATCGCGAATAATCGTGATGGCTATATATTGTATAAGATTACCAATTAGGCCCAAATATTTACAGGAAGCAGCTCTGAAGTGGTGTGGTACTGTTCCTCTCTCACCACAATTAATTCCGTTACGCTGATATTGGCGAGTTTGTAATGTAATACGGAATAGTAGTGAAACCAACTTCCTATGTACTTTCTCAGCTTGACCTTTATGAGTTTCAAACCTTATAGCACGGCTTGTGATGTCGAATCTTTAAAGACCATTATATCAATACGTATATTATTACCGTTATCGGCAGACTCATGGTGTACTGTAGATATTTCAAGACGCCAACCAATTTTGATCGTATAATATTATGTCTTTGCAGATGAAGGATCTCTCCTAAAGGGCAAAATCCCAAAACATATCCAAGGTTTTCGATCTCGCTCAGGTAGTGCCTGCAATGGTTGTCTTACCAGGAATGGAATGTACTGCGCTGACGTTAACTGTAAGTTTTGAAGCCTATTTCCAATCACTGGAGTCATCCGATCAAGTTCATTGATCCACTTATTTGTTGGTGTTAATTTACTGTACAAGATAACACATTTATGAGGTAAATTACATTGAGACTCGTATTCTCAATTGCATAGTCATTGTATAGGCCTATTGTGCAATACCTAATTTATACTCTTTAGTTTTTCTTTTGTTTTATTAAAATATTGTGATATGTTGTTGATGCGTTGCTCTAATTACCGCCTTTGAATTTCGCGGGCGGTAGCAGGACTCTATAAGCCAATAGCAGTTTGAATCGGGTTGTGTGCAGCCGGCAAACGAACTCTCTAGACGTGTTCTCTCGATAAATAATATTCCAAATACATATATGTTTCAATACGAGAATTGTTTGGACAAGCGTCCAGATAGTTCTTGTCCTCGCATACATATGGAGGTGCAAGAGGCTGGCTGAATCATTTGTGTCCAAAGTGTAGACGGGTAAGTGTGACCGAAGAATAAAAACAAGATTATAAATTCGTAACTAACTCATCCTGGGCATTTCCTTCTTGTAATGAAATTTAACTCTCTTTTTCTCCATTAATCTTAATCCTGATAAAGATGAGCCCAGTAGATCCGGATTAATAAGTTTTCTTTCTTTTCATTAATTTGATTTCTCCATTTGTTGGTAAACTTACTTTTACGTGCCCGGAGCTTACAAGGGTACGACTTCTTGGGAGAGGATTTTAAAATTCAGGATCACATATGTACTCGTTTGACTCCACAAGGACATGGAGAACGTACCTGGATGAGTAATCAGCTGAATGCCGGGATCACCTCCCATACCAGATGAACATTTAAGACAATACAACATATAATCATAAATTCGTGCTAAATTAGGCGAATATGATACTGTAGTTAAGATGTCCAAATAGTAGACCGGAACTACTTGGGCCGAGACATGACGTTGCACTGAGTCCACAGCGTTAGACTTAACGATATTTTATGTAGGTCTACATAATATTATAAGCTTTTTAAAACTGCAATTCCATCATCCTTGACTCACTGCTTCAAGATATTTATGTTTCGTCATAAGTTTTGTAATACTCGATGTTTTATCATAAATAAAATAATACGATCGAAGGGATGACTCAAATGGTAGCGATTGAGGCACACATTCAGCACATTGTTATGCACAGACGTTATGCTGTTTATCCTGAAGCCCATAGATACTCAAATTCCTGATTATGCAGAATGGACACCTAACAGCTACACTGGTCGAAATTCCATTATAAATGTATTTCCCTTTTCATGATTACAATTAATCAGCATTCCATAGCATTCTATGAAATCACGATGCCTTAGAACGCTTGGGTACGTTGCTCTGTGGGACTTGAAAGTTGGTACTCTGACTTATATATTTCATATTTTTATGACCTGCATGATGCTGCATTATTCGCGGACGAAAAAATGATAAATGCTGACATAAAGATAAATTACAATGTTTTAAGTTAAATGCTATTTCTAAAGAATATGATATGAACATATCTGTAAATAAAACAAACGTTATAGCATTCAAAGATTATTCTACTTTACATGCAAAATAATTAATAGATCAAGTATACTTGGGATATGATGTAACATATAATAAACACAGAGATGTCGGAAATAAATTGTATAAATTCGGATACATAGGCCTATGTGAAATAAATATACGAGGTAAGAAATTAAATTTAACACTTTATTAAGTTATGGCTTTTACTGTGTTGTATTGCTCTAAAAATTGGAATTCTGCTAAAAATCAACTTTAAAAATACAATCCGCAGCAATGAGTTTCCTGAGGCGTGTAGCTGGGTATAATGTACCAGATAAAATATACAGCCAATACATTAGGAACGAACTTAATATATTCAGCTTGAGAGACAGAATCAAAGAATACAAATAAAAATGGTTCGACCACATTCAAAGAATGGAACAAGAACGTGAAACAAAACAGTAATTCACGTATAAGGCAGAGGGCTATAGATGTGTGGGATGGCCAAGAGCACGATGGAGAGATCAGTTTCCTGCATGTAGGAGAAGAAGAAAACGATGATCTTTATATGAATGGTACAGGGAAAAAATCAGGTAAGATACTGTTTCCTTGAAAGCTAGAAAATGTACTTGTAATATAGAACCACCTTACTTCCTTACTTGTGTGCCAAACTCTGAAGGTAAATAAACCGATGACTAAACTGCATATTTTACTGTATTAGATTTCTAAATTATGTTTTTCATGCAGAATCTAATGCATTTAAAACTCCATTTCGACATAAACGTGACTTAGGCCTATCCGGTTCTTTTCCTATAGAGGTATAGCCAAATTATTAGCCCGTAATGTGCGCGAACGGGCGTGGTTTAGTGAAGTTAATAGGTCAGCTGACAGTTGGGAGAGAGGGTAGGGGAGTAAAATGGGTGGGGTCGCACATCGCTAGCTAGTGCAACTCTAGATGTGAGAATATGATTGACGCTGTCGATGTGAGGAGGGGAAGAAAGAGAGGGGAGATGTGCCTGGACGTTTTTGCGTATTTGCTTCGTGGACATTTTGTTTGGCTTTACTTCTACTATTCATTGGCCTATATAGACGCTGTTACATCAGTTTATATCGCGTCTCGAATCTTAAGGTACGTACACATATGCGCGCCGCGAACACGAACGGCGCGCACACGGCGCGTGTTATGTTCGTCGAAATGATTAATTTCAACGAACCTCCTGCGATCCATAGGAAACCCACAAACCTTCAGTAGACATTTTGCAGAGCAGGTGTAACCAACCATGTCTCTACAATCACTTCAAACATGTTTTTAATCAGTTATTGAAATTTTATTTTAAAAAATTGAAGAATATGAAGGAATATTAAATGTTTACTAAAATATGAACATTTCGCCAAAATATTATGAAATATGAAAAAATATGTTGGTCTTATTTGATTATAAAATGTAAAGATACTCTATGGAGCAACAAAAATTTTATAGAACGCAAAAATAATATCAACGTAAGTATAATTTACAAATGTAATACATTACAAAATTATGTATAGTACCAGTATTATTTTATTCTTTGGCATATTTCTCATTTGAGTGATTTTTTTTAAGTAGATTGCTGTCGTTGTTTAAAAGGTCATGAATTTTTCACAAGAATTTGTTAAATTATAATTCACATAAAATAACTTTCGAAGTCTCAACACTCAATTGCGATTTTTTTGTCCGCACTTTATTTACCAAACAATGGTGGTCGAATCAACAATGTTAACTTTGATAAGCAGTTCTCAACAATGATTTGTTATTATTAAAGTTTAACATTACAAAATTAACAAAAATAATATAAAACTCATATCCTGGTGAAATAGCTACATGGGCGGCGAAAACCGTATATTCCCTTTCCGTTCTCCCGCTTGTCTTGCATTCTTTCCCAAAAAATAGGGACTTTTTTTTAAAATGCCGAGGGACGCGGGACAAATTGTTAAAAATCGGGACTGTCCCGCCAAAATCGGGACGTCTGGTCACGCTTATTACTTATTACATATTATAACTTTATTTATACTTTTTCAAATATTATAGCATTAAAGGAATTTAAAAATATATGATTTGTATATATATGTTTAAAATTATTAAGAATCTATCTCACCATAACATGGCCTTAATTTTTAATAAAGATGTACATGATTATTGTACTAGAGGTACTTTATTGCACAAAGATACTAGTTTCTCAAAAAAAAAAGGTATAAAGGGATTCATTATGCATTAATCAACCATTACAATAACTTACCTATTGAATATCAACATTTCACGAATGTTAAACATTTTTATAATTGTATTAAAAAAAATTTCTCATTGCTTTTTTAGTTAATTTTGTTAATTTTATTATTATTAATATTATCCTGTTCAAATATTGTATTTATATGTGTATATATATATATTGTGCATCTATAGTAGTTTGTATTACTTAAACTTATGCCTGAATTTGTTTTCTTGTTTTTATTGTTAATTGTTTTATGGCCATTATTTTTTGTATAGCCTATTGCCCCTTAACATGAGCAGTCTTGCTCTTTGGAGTCTTTGAAGAAATAAATAAATAATTAGTAATAAATGTGTTTATATATTGTATTGTTTTGTGAAACTTCATACATAATATTATGAAATGAACGTCTTAAATAAATAATGTTTTCTAAATAATTTTAATTTATTCATACAATTACAGCACACACGAAAAAAAAAACACACAACATTGAAAAAAAAACAGGCATCTCCTTTCAATGATTTTTAAAAATGATCCTTATGTTGAGGATCCCACAATAATTGCTTGCTTCTATAAATATCAATAAGTTTTAACATGTTTTCCTCTTACCACTCCATACTCAAATAATAGGTGCACACCGAAAACAACGAACCTCACAGGTACCCGTCCAAATATAAACAGCGAACCATCAAAGTGTTCGTGGAAAAAACCGACAATGAGTGGATCGTGGTGAGAGACGCGCGCGCGGCGCGCGCGCCGTTCGCGCGCACCTTAAAACCCCGTCCAAATCTGACGAACATGGTGCGGCGCGCGCGCCGTTCGTGTTTGCGGCGCGCAGGTGTGTACGTACCTTTAGGTTAAATCCAGTAGGCTAACTAACTCATTGGCACAATCGAACCCGGGGATTTATGGTGGACAGAAGCTCTCTATACATCCTTACACTGAGTTTCCAATCATTCCTGCATAATTTACCTCCCTCAAATCAAAATTTATTCTCCCGTCTCTTTCTTGATCTGCCTATGGGCGCTGTCTCTTTGGTGTTTTATTAACAGCTGAAGTTGGAACATGTTCTCAAAAGCCTGAAACGATTTTTTAAACTGAAATTTTACATAGTTGAGGAAGATTGAAATATCACGTATAAAACTATAATTTAACCTTTTATAATATAGTTACCTCAAACTGCTGTTCAAAATGATTGTTAATGTATTGACTTTGATTTTCCTACAATAAATGTTCACGTCTCTCTTTCATTGCGAATGCATCCCACAGACCTAACTCTTCTTATTATATCTGGTTTCCCACGTGTGTAAGTATATTTTTATGTTTATTGTTTGTGGAAGGCCTATAACCGGGAATTGAATTCAGGTCTCATGGGATGCTGGCTCTTAAAACTCAGAAGTGGTCTAATGTTATCTTTTAATTAGAAATTTCGCTTTCGAGTTGAACTTCTACCGTTTATCTTTTCCAATTTGCTCACTTGCATAAATCAGTCAGGCGATGTAGAACGATATTTTTTTAGTGCGTCGAAAAGCGGGAATGTAAATGCACGTGTTCCTATAGAGAATATCCTGAAGCAGATCGAGAGGGTATCGATCACAGGATATTTATGAGCCACATCACTGTGCCGCTGTCACCCTCCAATGCCGGAGCGGATCACCCGACCAGAACAACTTCATTTACTCTCTTTGTCATCTATCTCTTCCGTCTTCTTTCATTACACGACTGTAATCTCTTTCTTTTTGTAGGCTACACAAAATCTATCACTAGTAAAAAATCCAAGAAACATCATTTCTGTCCTCTACTCCTCGACGTGTTCTGAGCAATTCATGTTGTATTTGTTGTCTCATTGGCTGAAATTAAATGTATTTTTAATGTGTAGGCCTGTACAATTTTTCAATCGAGAAATCAAAAGTTCAATAACCTTACAAGGGAACTTACAATATTCTGATATCAAAACCTATTTTCACTTTTTTGATTAAGTGGGCATCTAATAAAGATTATATATAAAAAAAATTAGCTGCAATTCCAGCTGTAACGTCCTAATTCAATACCGTAATATTTTGTAGCATGGCTGATTCTGCATTCACTTGTATCTGTGGCAAAAACTCAACCTTTAAATTGTATTGATTTTTTTCAAGAAATTGTGGGTTTCGATATTGGTTACTTACAGTTAAAAATTCGCAATATATATATATATATATATATAATTTTTTTTCCTCTTGGCTCAAAAGTTACGGAGATGCTGTCATAAAAATTTCAATATGTATAAATAATTAATTTCCTTGTTAGATTAGCGTTTATACAATACAATACTTGGATTAAACGTGCCTGGCGGCCCTTTTTAGATCAATGACCTCTGTCCAAATACCTTATAAAACAGACCTTAGTGTTGAGGAAAGAAATTTATTTTTAGTTCGTGTAGTTCGACTGTGCTGCGTAGAATCTCGGCTCAGTCTAACAACTCGTGGTTCGTCTGCGATCTTGAGTGCCCTGGTATTCAACTTGTGCTGCTGGCAGGCTCTCGCCGGTCCCACAACGGGGGCAGGGCACGTTCCCGTCAGGGAAAAAGTTTGGCGGATTTGCGAAGAAGTGGCAATGGTTAGCAGTTCTCTCCATTAGGTCTATGGACTCGTGTCGGGTCGCCTGGAGATGAGCGTACCATCAGTTCGACAACTAGCCTCATAATGTGATGGTGACCTGAAAGTAGAGTAGGGACACGTAAACAGCAGTGGTGACCCAGGAGTGGTGGACGGTCGTGGCTGTATGTCTCAGAAAACATTGAAATGGAGAACGATATGTAGAGGTAAGAGGCAATGTGTTACAAGTCGGAAAATCGGCGGTTCGAGTCCCGGCGAGGAGAGACCCAGGGATCGACTCAGGCTCCAACGGAACCAGATGCTCGTTCTGTGGGTAAAGGTGGTCGGCATGTAGGGTTGATAACCCGGCTGATATCTCGTGCCGATTGTGTAAAAAGGTAGGAGGCTTAAGCTCCTACAACCCCAAGGCCCTTCTAAGGTCTATATTGGGACCACTTGATCTTTCTATGCAAACCACATAACACAATAGAAAGGTGTGCATTGGTCTGGAATCCGAAAGGAGTAAGGATGGTTGGCAGACCAAGGATAACTTGGAGGACAGTTGAAAGTGAGTAGGGTGCGATGCGTAAAAGTTGGAAGCAGGTAAGATTTTGCAAGAAGTGGAAATCAATGGAAGAGTTTAATTAAGGCCTTATGTTCGAATTAGGAACAATATGATATGTCGACCAAAGCACTACATTCAGTCGTATCATTACAGCTATGTCTATTTGTGCCATGTAGTTTGCTTACATAATTTTAACAGTCTGCATGTATATTGAATTGCGTCAGTAAATTTATTGAATACTTAGTGAACTGTTGTGTATTAATAAAATGAAAAATTGCCCGAACAAATCCTCTTTTTTATTATTGTCAAATATTTTATTATGAAATGCATTATATGTATGGAGATTCAATTATATGCTTTTCATAATATGCGGGGGATGGGAACGTTTGTTACATTTGCAAATCCCAAGTGCTGCTGCCAATTCGTTTAACCATGCAAGAGTTATAGCTCATTATTGCGTAACGTTTTTCATATTAATTAACGTCCAGTTGTTTCAGCAGCGGACCAGCCAACGCTAGTGAAGTTTATATTCATAACGAAACAGAAGGAAAACAATCTGGACAACAGGAGATGAAAATAATTATAATATAGAAACCGTCATATTCAAACTTACTAAAAATATTTTTAATGCTTATTTTTTTTAATTACTTCAGCCCGAGGATGTTTGAAAGAATATTTTGTATTTCATTCCTTTACAATAGTATGGTTTCAATTCTGTTTCTCCAGAATAATCAATAATTTGGACATGATTTCAAAATTGGATATCCGTCTAGGACAAGGTTTTAATAACCATTTTTTTATAAGTTGAATTTTGAATGTAAAAATATAATTAATGACATGTGGGACCTTTCCCATCTGAATATTAACTTTGGGAAAAAATGAGCCCTATAACCATGTTTTGGGCAGGTATTAAATTAATAACACCATCATCTTCCATACAAGTGTAGGGCCTGATAGCCTGTTATTCAAAGGCTGGGTTTTCAATCCATCTGTTTTTCGGGCGGCCCAAAGATCTCTTTTCATGTGGGCGGTAATTAAGCATGCATTTTTTAATTATATTCTTGGACATAAATTGTACACGAGTTTTCCAATTATATTGTAAAGCATAAGATTGTTTGCTTGTTGAGATGATACTCAATAGATGACCGACTATCATCAGGTAAGGACACGGAATTTTTGGGCGCCAGGTGAAATAAATTCATATTTTCTTTTTAATTTTAGCAAACTCGCAACACATGTCTTTATTCACAAGTAGATCAATAAACATACACATTAAAATGAAACTGGTTCACTCTCGGACGATCCTATTATACCCTCGCGCTATCGTTATCTTTCAAATTTAGATTACTTACTGCATTCACTCAATCTCTCAATATTTTAAGAATTAAATATATTTACGTCCTCTACTATTTTAGGGAACTAATAACAACATACGTCTTCGACCTTTATTGATGGAGCCTAATTTCCAAATTTCACTATTTGGGACCTACTTGTAGACGACATGAAGACACGAGAGAGAGAGAGAGAGAGAGAGAGAGAGAGAGAGAGAGAGAGAGAGAGAGAGTTTACCATTTTGAAAATGAGAACCCCTTCTCCTAGTAGTTACCTAACTAAAATAACAAACCTCATTGGCTAATACTTTGTTAATAGGACGTCACACTCCAAACAAGAATTATATCGTTCCGCTACCATGCACAAGAGAGAACAGCAGATGCTATCAAAGTTATCTACATCTTCACCTGCTATCCTTAGACACTGCGATGACACTGTTCAACTCTCCGATATAACCAATAGCGACTTACGGCTTAGAGGTAATATGGGAAAACCTATTCTGTAGCGACCTCGGAAATATTAAACATGTCCGAATTTTGAAACGAGAGCACTAAGAATAAGACTAGTCTATGAACTGGCCAAAGATACCTTTTTTACCGACGACCTCAAGCTGACAAAACTCCTGCCAAGCACAACGGAGTACAACATGATCCAGAGTTCTTCAGCTCCGACGCCATGTTGTACAAGAATTGGACAAGAGAGAACCAGAAACAGCGACACAGCATAACACGAACTGCCACACATGTATTTCACCATAAAATATGTGTAATCAAGAGGTTCCAGGAACCTGGAGAAACTTGTGTCTGCGAACTCTGCAACCAAGTCTGTAGTCGTTTCCATATTGTGGAGTGTGGCAAAATAACAAAATATTTACATGAGTATGCAATTATGTAATGCTCGATAGAGTGGTATTAATCTTATTATTATTAATAATATTATAGTAATAATAATAATAATAATAATAATAATAATAATAATAATAATAATAGGATAATACTTTTAATATAAATCATTTTAAATATGAATGGATTATTTAAATCTCAGAAGCCAATCAGTTAAATAACTATACTCAAATATTCTGTTAATATTTTAAAATGTCATTTGCTTTCTGAAAATTCTAGTACTTGAGAAATTAACAACAATATCTACTATAAAAATAGTATATCAATTTTTTATACATGTAGGCCTATACGAAATCTATGCATATTCTTTTATAAATTCTTAAATGATATTTAGAATCATTTATGAAACCACCTTTAAATATTTTCGTATTATATAAATATCCGGTTTCAATTGGTACTTGTTTATAAAATAGATAGCTGATTCCAACCTCTTTATTTCTTTTCTGATCCCATTGCATTTAATTTGCTGTTGATCTCATGAACTTCATCTTGCTGGCTGTGATACGATGGACGCCCTTATTTCTCATTGTCCATAACTCACTTCCATAACATTATGCTGGTCTTAGTAATGTTTTCTGTAGGCATATTCTTGTGTGTTTTTGTATTATTGAAGGTTGTATAATTTTGTTAATTATTCCAATTGTTTTATTGTACGTATGGATTTTATCAGATATATCTAATTCATCGAAAAACATATATTTTGTATCCGAGGTAAGAAAAGTCATCTACTCTTTGACATAATTTATGCTTTATACACATTTCACTTAAGACAGTTATTTCCCTCGAAAGGCGATCACTACTGCGTTTTCTATATCCAGCTCCATATTGTATTTTTCACCTTCAATGTTTAGATTATGTACTGAATTTTGAAGGTCATCTTCATTAGTTGCTACAAGACCTAACACATCTGCAAAACGTAGTGCGTCAATTTGTAAATTTCGGCTAATTAGGTTAGATACATGATGTAACAATTCCTGGATAATTGTGTTCACGTGTAAAAGAACAGCGGTAAAAGGCCACAACCTTGCCT
Source organism: Diploptera punctata (assembly GCA_030220185.1). Taxonomy (NCBI): domain Eukaryota; kingdom Metazoa; phylum Arthropoda; class Insecta; order Blattodea; family Blaberidae; genus Diploptera; species Diploptera punctata. The sequence goes on along the minus strand of JASPKZ010001618.1, from coordinate 1,846,083 downwards.
AACTTCAATGTAAAGTTCTTGCCATTGTGATATTTCATTCTTGCTCCTAACTGCAGTTGTTTTATATACGTTCAAGATATTTTGTATAAGCTGTTGTAGGACTTTACCTTCTGCTAAATCTGCATTTGTTACGATTTACTCTGTCAAAGGCTCTCTCTAAAACCAAATAGAGAAAATATGGGTCTCTGAATTATATTATTTTTTCAATCAATAGTTTCAGAGTAAATTAACCATCACGGCAGGATCATCTTTGTCGAAACCATATTTTTGAAAAATGTTATTTTCCATTTCCAATATCTTGAATATAAATTTAATTTATGTTCTACGTTGGAATTTATAGCGTTTTGAAAATTAAAGCTTAAATGATGGTAATTAAGAAGACAAATCATGGTGGAACATAGTTACCGAGCTTCCAAATTTTATGGGTTCAAACACGGCCGAAGTTGATGAATTTTTAAGAGGCTAAAAATTCTGATTGATAGAGGAGTAGAATCGCGCGTCTCTTGTCATACATTTACGGCACGAACTTACATTGAAACAAGATACTTTCGTCACGATCAAATTTTAATCTCGACGTTAATGACCGATGTTAAAATATTTGGCGGAATCGTTAAACAAGATACAATTGCTAGCTAGGTTATATGATTCAAAATTGTGGTGACATCGATAATGTAAATAATTTAACAAAATCACAAGGCAAATTCTACTATATCACCGGCGAAGTTCTGGTCCTTCTGACAAGTGTATTGGTGTCTTAGGACACCGTCGGCAAGGTAATGTCATTTGGAAATGCTTTACTATCGTAATCTTGATTGGATATAAAGAAATCTTATGCTTTTGAGAATTTATTTCAACTGTGGAAAGAAAATATTCACGGGAACCCTTCCATATGTGTTGGGGAGGCCAGTAAATAGATTGAGAGACCTTTAATTGAAGTCACTACCATATTGGCTGTAAACGGTGAAGTAGGTCTCTCCGTTAAGCATATTTATAGTAACTCGCTTCGTCTTTCTGCTAGTTGTGTCTCCGGTGTTGTAATTGTTGAGTAAAATAAGGATTCTATATTATTTTTAATTAGCAACAAAATATATGTGTCAATTATTTACGTTGGGGATTCAATCCTCTGTTAAAATCCCAGTCAATGTACAGCCTTTGAAATAATTGATGGCGCACAGATAAATTTTAAGTCTCAGAACGAAGCCACGGCGCGGCGCATGATCAGAGATCAGCTATTTGGTTCACAAGTATACAACTATTTGAGAAACTAAATCTGTTCTATTTCGTTGTGTGTCATGCAATGGAAAACAATTTGTGTAAATAAGTGGTGCGGTAAATACTGAAAATTAAACAAAGCAAAATAAATGAAACAAAAGAAAGAAAATTAATTGCAATAAGGACGAGAGAGAAAAAAAAAGTATCACAGCAGGATCGAACACGCGACCTTATGCGCGGGAAACAGAAGCTCCCTCCACTAGACCACAACCAGCTCTCCTAGAAATTGTCTGTATGAAGCTAATGCAATACTTAAGGACTTACTTGTGTTATGAAATTTGATATTAACTTAATTTAAATTAATCAGACGCATTTTGTATTAGTAGTGGAAATAAATAATTTTATTATGCCATGTGTTTTGTAAATAAAGTAATGAGACGTTACAATCGTTATTCATGTTCTATATATATATAGAATATGAATAACGATTGTAACGTCTCATTATATATATATATATATATATATATATATATATATATATAAGCTGTTTCCTTAATTTTTTTTACTTCCATATACTTCATTCCATAGTAATTCTGCTCGAGGGCAGGACTTTAACTGCAATCATAGCATTTTCATGCTATAGGCCTACTTTTCAGCTTTTATGGGGAACTATAGGTGTGGTTGCTTCCCGTTTCTTTTCACACCGGTGAAGAATGATGATGATAACGACGATAAGGATGATGTTGATGGCCGAATGATTTTTGGGGACCGTTGAGCCCTATAAGCTTGTGACATTTATCTACAGGTAGGGAAAAACCCCGATAAAATCTCACTCAGAAGCCTGTCCCGACCGGGAATATTTCCATATATATTTAAAAATGTATTTATATAACGAAGTCTGGTAACATGTAGGCATTATGAAAATTAACGACGTTATTAAATAATAATAAAAATCTACCTGACCAGATTCGAACGTGGGCCGCGTCATCGGAAAAGAGCATCTTACGACTGCTCCACTTAAGCGAACGATATGAGTGCTGCATGAAGAGAGATTTACGCCGTCTGCTTTATACTCAAACGAGTCAGAACATGGAACAACGTACTGGTGTGAATCGCTCTCCACAACTCTTCATCCAATGTTTCTCTGATGGGAGAACAGATGTTCTTAACTAACTTTCCATCATCAAGAGTTGCACCATCATTTTTTCAAAGTCTGTACATTAAAATTTGTTAAGTTAGTTCGGTAGCTTGTGAACATCGCTTTATGTCTCTATTTCATTTCCCTACACATCAGGTATGTACTGTAGTAGTAATAGTAACAGTAGCAGTAGCAGTAGTAGCGGCAGCAGTGGTGGGATTTATTTACTATTTCATAAAAAATGGAATGACAGTATACGCTCGGACACGTTTTGACCGTTCATAACTATTCCTGTTTCAGATTAATGAATAATATATACTTACGTACAGGCGACTCTGTGGCGCACGTCTGGGTCCCGAGTTCGCGTTTCGGTCACTCCATGTGGTGTTAATGGTTTAAGAATCGGAATCAGGACCAATTTTTTAAATGTATTGACTTTCTGGAACATCTTATTGTTCCATATCCAACTTTTTATCATCTTGCATCTTCAATGTTAAATATTCAATTTTCTTAGATCTAATATTTAATCCCCATATTTTATATTCTACAACCAATTTTATTGTCATAAATGAAGCATCCACTATACCCTGAGTTAGTAAGACATAGTTAATTCTCAAAAAGTAAATGATGTACACTTAGCGACAAAAAGAATGAGTCGCTTCAAAAAACAGAGTTCCTATTATGGCCCACTGCGCATGCTCGAAAAGTAATAGCTGCGGTTCACGAGATAACACATTGTTAAATGTTTTAAATACCCTGTATTTGGTTTTAACCGTCTTAAATAGTTAAAGAACAGTGAAGGAGACATGTTTCTAGTTATTTACGAGTGTTCGACAAATCCAATATTACTAAAATTGCGACATTTTAAATAAAGTTCAACTCTCGTTCATAGTACAAAGTAAACAAGGCAGCTAGTATCCGGCGTTCGAGTAGCGTAAATCGTTAAACTGCTTACAACAGGACGAAATGTATGTGATAGTCAGGGTTCGAATTCTCCGACAATTTTTTTTATTCATTTGTATTTTCGCAAAACACATCCTTTAACATCCACTCTACACTATCTTAAGTAATATTCCTACCTTCGTAAACTCTGTATCACCGTTTAGATATCGGTATAAATTTAATTGTGTCTGCAGTACTACGTTTTAATAATATTGCTATTAATTTATGTAATAAAATATAATATAGCTTCATATATTTATGAGTTTATTTACTTATTACGTATTAGTGAGGAAAAAGTTTCACCCTTCAATTAAAATATTTGGTTTATATATGTCAAGTCCAGCATAATAAAAACCCGTAGATGATTTACATAACAAAAAAAATAATATATAATCTATTATAATAATAATAATAATAATAATAATAAAAAATAATAAGAATAATAATAAGAAGAAGAATAAGAAGAATAATAATATTAATAGGATATATGAATAATAATAATAATAAGATATAAAAGAAATAATAATAATAATAAATAATAATAATGAATTAATAATGATAAATAATAATTAATAATAAGAATTAACAACAATATTAATAACAACAATAATAATATTAACAATAATAATAATAACAATAATAATAATAACAATAATAATAATAACAATAATAATAATAATAACAATAACAATAACAATAACAATAATAATAATCATAATAATAATAATGGGATGTAAAATAAAGCTGTTATTATTATTATTATTATTATTATTATTATCAAATTATGTAATTACCTGGAGAACGAAATTAACTCAAAATGTACCCAAGAAAAAGAAGATAAAATTTTTAAAAAGCTTTGAGCAATGGAAGATGTTTTATTACACTGTAAACTGTTTATAAATAAATAATATTAGTTATACTTCTATATAGTTAGTATTTTTTCTTTAAGAATGGAAATACGGAATAAAATAGAAAGCATCTTAACAATTAAAAATATTTACCTTAGCGGGAATCGAACCTCTAACTTCTTGTATACGAATCAAGTCACTAAGAACTAAGCTAAGCTCTCGCTTCTCGGTTGTGTTTAGAAAGAATACTCTTGAAAGGAAGAAGGGAAACGTATTGTAGCTCTACTGTGCTATTAGTTTACTCGTCTGAATCGCGCGTTAGAAGTTGAAATATTCGAGATCAAGAGTCGGCCCATTCTTTTTTGTCGGTAAGTGTACATAATAATAATAATAATAATAATAATAATAATAATAATAATAATAATAATAATAATAATAATAATAATAATAATAATAATAATAATAATAATAATAAAGGAGCCACATGTAAGAAGTTCTTCCCATCAGTCAGAGACAGATTAAAACTTAAATGTGAAATAACTCCAGAATTTTCTGAAATGGTAACTGGTCATGGAAAAAATAAATCACATCTTTATCGTATTGGAATATTAAACAACGCAACCTGTCCATGTAGAAAAGCAATTCAAAATGTAGAACATCTGCTTTATAACTGTGAATTGCAGCAGCATTCTAGAAATAAGTTGAAAGAGGAAATCAGCAAAGAAGGAGGAACATGGCCTGTGACGGAGAAAGACCTAATACACAAATATTTAAGACATTTCAAAAAATATATAAAAACAATAGTGTACGAAAATGAGTGATTAACAAGTGACGAAGATAAAAAAAACATGTAAACAAAAACCAAATGTGTGATGTTATGTAATGTTATGTTATCTGATTTTATGTTTGTTATGTTATGCATGTAATATTACTACGGTAATGGGGCATGCTGAAAAAAAAATAAATGAAAAAAATAATAATAATAATTATAATTATAATTATAATAATGGTAATAATAATATTAATAATAATAGTAATATTATTATTATTATATTATTATTATTATTATTATTATTATTATTACTACTACTATGTAACACATGAAGGCAAGGAGATGCATTATCTCCTCTAATATTTAATTTTGGACTAGAGCATGCCATCAAATCTTAAGAGGATGAAGAAGACCTGTAACTCAATGGTATTAACAAGCTGTTAGTTTATGCTGATGATGTAGTACAATTGGGCGATAGCGAGGAGTTACTAAAGACCAACATGCACACACTACTGAGTAACACTAAGAAATCGGGACTGGAAGTAAATATCAATAAAACTAAATATCTGGTCACACATAGAAATACATTATATAATGGAAATGGACAGCTAATGACAAATAAGGGAAATTTTGAGGAAGTGGCTGAATTCAAATACCTAATAATCACAAACTGGAATGAGATGCACAAAGAAATTAAACATAGGTTCAATTCTGGAAATGCGTGTTATTACGCATTACATATACTCTTGACTTCCCAACATCTTTCAAAAAACGTTAAACTGAATATGTATATAAAAATATTATTCTACCAGTTATATTATATTGATGGAAAACATGGACTCTTACTTTAAGGAAGGAAAGGAGATTACGGGTATTTGAGAATAAAGTTCTTAGGAAAATTGTTGGATCAAAGAGAGATGAACAGACAGGTGAATGGAGAAGACTTGTATAACAGTGAATTGCATGGTCTTTATAGGAAGCCAGATATAATAAGAACAGTTAAGTCTCGTAAACTGCTATTAGCAGGACATGTGGCACGAATGGGAATAAAAGACTTGCATGGAAGCTTCTTGCAGGAAAACCAGAAGGAAAACGCCCAGTTGGTAGACCAAGAATGAGGTGGGAGAATAACATTAACTATGATTTGAGGGAAGTAGATTATACAGGGAATGATTGGAAAATATTGGCTCGAGATAGGGATGTATGGAGAGCTTTTATCCCTGCGGTCATTGAACCTACGTGTTCGATAGTGCCAGTGAATTAGTTAGTTATTAGTTGTTTGGTTGGTTATATAACACATGAATATTTGTAAAAATTTACAAGGAAAAATGTTATGATTATTTAAATTCATGAAGTATCTCGTACATGATATGACTACGCACCTACTCTTCCACAGAACTAGAGAATATTTTTATTTTATTTATTTATTTATTTATCCTGGTGGAGTTAAGGCCATGTGCCCTTCTCTTCCACTCACCAGGACAAAACATATGTTACATTCAAATACAAAAATAGCTTCAATATTACATATTAAAAGGCGAGAGTGAGGAGATATTAAAAGCCAACACATACATTATATTAAACAACACTTCGAAATTGGGGCTGGAAGTAAATATTAATAAAACTAAATATAATAATAATAATAATACTTTATTTATTCTGGCAGAGTTAAGGCCATAAGGCCCTCTCTTCCACTCAACCAGCACAAATACAAATAAATATTCGACAAATATAGATATACACTGTACTAATTATAAACAGTTAAAGATACAATAAATGTAGCAATGTAAATGTCATGTACAAACAACATTTCATAGGGTAATAACAATAATGATACGATAATAATAATAATAATAGTAATAATAATAATAATAATAATAATAATAATATAATAATGATACATTATACGGGAAACACCAATTAATATATATATCTTACACTGGATAATAATGAAGTCGAGTTTAGAGCAAATATAAATTTAGATTTCTTTTAAAAGATGTCAATGTCCGGCAGCCCCTTATTTCTTGTGGTAGGGAATTCCAGTTGCGAGAAGTGGAGATGGTATATGACATGGAGTGATGTGATGTCCTATGTTGCGGTATATATGTTCACACATAGAAATGCATTGTGTAATGGAAATAGACAGTTGACGAATGGCAAATGAGAAATATTTTGAAAAAGTATTGAATTAAAATACTTATAAACAATAATTACAAACAGGAATTAGGCGCAAGAAATTAAATATAGGTTTACACCCTGGAAACGCGTGGTATTTATTTATTATAGGGACTCGTCATTGCAACTTCTCTAAAAATGTTAAAATAAAAATATATAAAACGGATATTTTTTTATATAACATGGATGCGATGTGAGGTCTCTTATTTTAAGGAGGAGAAAGATTAAGACTATTTGATAATAACGTTCTTAGGAATTTTTTTGGGATAAAGAGAGGAGAATAAATATGCGAAACTGAAGATTAAATAACATCATAATCTTTATGGGAAACCAGATATAACAAAAACAGCTAAATCTCATAAACTGCAATGGACAGGACAAATTGCATGAATGGGGGATGAAAGAGGGGCATGGAAACTAGAAGAAAAACGCCCAGTAGGTAGGCCGAGAATAGGATGGGAGAATAATTTAAAACCATGATTTAATGCAGGTGAATTAAACAGGGGATAATTGGAAAACATTACCTCAAAATAGGGATATCTTGAGATCTTATATCTGCACACCCATAAACCTCCAGGTTTCATTGATACAGTTAGTTAAATAGTTATTTAATCAAGTTTATATAATTTTACTCAATCATATTTAAGTTTAAAACCTTAGCTACTTCTAGCTGTGAATTTTATATTGGTTTAGTTGACTGGTTTAATCCACTATGCAGTTTAATTTATTTCCAGTTACCTTTTTTTTTAGGATTTAATAATTAAAAGAGTGCATATTCCATTATGTTGCTGTACGTTATTTTTTGAACCACAGAAAGTAGATGATGTACTGTTCGTCCCACCGGGTACATACATTTTAATTGTGCAATTTAACACTAGAGTGACCGTACTGAACATGGCTACAAATAAATATAAAAATGATATGCAATATCCACATGAATTCATTTGTTTCATAGTATCTTAACGATTTTTTTTTTGTCACAGCCAGAGAATACTTTAAACTTATAATTACCCAATTCATGTTCTTCTAAGGAATTTGGAAGCAATGTACGGTATTCTCATAAAAATATATATTTTTTAAATTTTTTTAAACACAGATCTTCCTCGATTTTCTTCCTCTTAACGCTCTTGCGACCGATGTTTTTGTTTTCTCGGGACGATACTCGGCATATATCAAATAAAGAAAGTAATGCCAAGTTAATTAACCAGCAAAATCAGACCATTAGAATTGGGAGTTCGCCTGAAGCGAAAATTTAAAAATCGCTCTAGCGACAGTATTTTTTCCCTTAGCTTAATTGTTTAATTATGATGTAATTGTATTGTTATCAATAGTGTTTTTATATTATTACTAGTTTATTGATACGGACTGTCAAGAGCACGTAGGACTTTCGATCCGTTTGTAATTTAATCAGTTTTGAAACTGTCTTCTGTATCATATGCATACTAAATACAATTTCATAAACTTAATACATTTGATCATGCATATGGAAAACAACTATAATAATTTATTCGCCTCATGTACGTAAGTAAAGTAGTGTTTCGGAATGAACCAAAAGTATCTAAAAGGACATTTAAGCAATCTCAGATTATTTTTAAAAATAGATACATAAAAATACAATTATAATTCAAGAATCTAACCGTGGGTTAAATATGACTTCCTAGAAATTAAGCACTTTTTTCTCTTTCTTTCTTCTTTTCTTCCTAATTTTCTTCTTCTAAATTCTAGCTTTATGATTGCGGAAAATTCTCATTCTTTCACGAAATTTATGGGATGATTGAAGTTGAGATCTAAATTAGGAGAGAAGAGACGCTCTTGAGATTCGATTCGAGATAGATCGATATATCGTTACATCGTCAGCGAGAGAAGGAATGGAAGCGAGAGTGGGAGAGGATGGAATGAATAATTCAATGCATCAAAATCTAGTTTGATTTGTCAGTATCAGCAGAACGCATAAGTATCTGTCTGTAATCTATAGATTGTTAAAACCCTCCGTATTTTGATCAGATCTAGAGACGAAATCAGTGCTTGTATTTTTATTATTTTACAAGTTATTCGTAACTGGTTTTGCATTCCTTAATGATAATGATAATAATAATAATTGTTATTAATTTATTAGGAATATTCCAATCTACAGTGGTTCTCCTACAACCCAAAGTGATTTGTCACCAGTTATCTCTGTCTAAAGCTTCTTCTTCTGTACGACTTCTTGCTTCCATACTTCTTATTACCCCATCCAACTTATCTTTCGTCTACTTTTTCCCTTCTTTCGCCTAGCCTCCCATTAATGAACCTTTTATAGTATTCTATCCTCTTCCATTCGTATGAAGTGTCCATACTATCTCAAACGTATTTATTCTTTTTTTAAAATTATTTTCCTTACGACCTGCATAATTTCTATTATTGTATTATTATTGATTTCATCCCGTTTCTTACGTGTTTTTATCATTTATTTAATATAGTTATGGGTTCGTAATTTTTGCATGGTTATAATACTTTTTTTTTCCATTTACACGAAATTGGCCATTTAGTTATGTTAACGTCTAAGGCTTTTTTTAATGAAATTACGAAACGGATTAAGAGAGATCACGGTGTGTTTTAGGTCTGAATCGTTGCCTCTCTGGCGGAGGGTTCTTTTTTTATTCCCGGAAGCATTGCATTAGGGATGTACTAGGAAATTTAAATCACAACTTTCCTAAAAAAGAACTGGCTTCATAATCATGAATAATATTCATACGAAATTAAATTTAAACATGTTCACGATTAAATTTTATGTAACTACATTCCAACCATCGGAAACTACGTTTTAGCACAGAGTCTGTCAAGCGCTGAATTAAATGAAATTTCCAATATGCGAAACACAGTCTCTTACTCCAAGAAAAAAAAAATATTTGAGAATGAAATATATGTAGAAACATATTTCGACCAAAGAGAGAATGGATGAAACTACATAACAGTTTCCTATATGATCTTTAGGCAAACCTAGTGTAATAAGGCAAATGAAGTCTCATAGACTGCGGTAGGTAGGGCATATAGCAGTGGATCGGCCAAGAATGAGGTGAGAGAATAACATTAACTGTGATTTCATGGGGATGGATTATATATAGATAGAATGATTGAAAATGACTAGCTTTGGGTAGGTATGTGTGGTAAACGAATGACCGTGCACCTATGAACCAGAGGGCTCGATAGTTTTAGTGATTTAGTTCGTTTTAATTTGCTGTATTAATACATTCTTATCTTGACTGTACATCTCTCACTACGCTGACAGGTGTTCTCCTCCGTCCCCCTTTTTTTCTCCAATGGATATCAATACCTGCATCGGTTCAACTGAAACTGTTATCACCAGCAAATGAGTGATACGTAACTTAATCACCAATAACATTGAAAATCTTCTAAAGTTTAAATAAACTGCGTGTTACCGAGCAATTCCAGCAAAAGCAACTGGAAAAGAAACATTACCGTCATAGAATTCTAGCGAGCAGTACGACTGCATTTTGTTCGCTGCCAAACTATAGTTAGTTAGCTCATCACCATCATCATCAACAACAACAATCATGGATTAAGCCCATGTGGCTTGTTCCGGTCTCATAGATTCTCATTCAAAAAGTTGAATCCACTTCTTTTTCGGTCTACCAACATTCCTGTCTTCTTTTGGTTTGTAATTAAGTATAATTTTTGGTATGCGTTCATCTTTCATTCCGTGAACATGTTCTTTCCAGTTTTTTTCTAGATTATTTTACTTTATCTAAAACTTTAAAAATATTTAGCTCATTTCTAATGTCTTCACTTCTTCTTCTATCAAGAGGTTTGCAGCCAGCTACACTTCTCAGAAATCTCATTTCAGCTGCTTCTATGATCATCTCTTCTCTTTTAGTTAAAACCCAAAATTCACTACCATCCAACAGTAAGGGGACTGTCACTGCTTTATAAAATTTTAGTTTTCGTTTCTTGTATTTTTAAATATTCTCTTAATTGTGCCATATTATAATTGAATTTATTAAGTTTGTTAAAAATATCTACATTTTTAAAATAGGATATTTCATAACCCGGGTATTTAAAATGGTTCACTTGTTCAACGAGTTTCCCCTCCTTACGGTATCTAATCATTTAAAAGCTAGGATTTTTGTTTTACTTATCGATATTTTAAAATTATGATTCTGTATACTATTATTTAATTGAAAGAGTGATTTCTGTAGACCATCTTCTGAGATAGATATTAGAACTTGGTTGTCTGAAAAAAGTAAGGTGTTTAAGATCTTATTTCTTATTTTTAAATGTGGATCCAGATTTATCTGCCATTTATATATGATATAATCAATATAAATATTAAAAAGGGAGGATGAAATCGGACATCCCTGTCTTACGCCTCTATTTTTTGTTGCTGTTATATTGTTTTTTATATTTTACTCCAGTTTCTATTGCTATTTTATTTTCTGCGTATAGAGATTTTATTGCAGTTATTAAGTGCTGGGTACGCCTTTGTGTTTCATTATATTCTACAATTTATTTCTGTTAACTTTGTCAAACGCCTTTTCAAGATATATAAATGCCATGAAAGTTGGTAGATTATATACTTTATGTTTCTCAATTATTTGATTGATAGTGAAAATGTAATCTGAACAGAATCTGCCTTTTCTGAATCAATTTTGGGCTTCTAGAATAATACTTTCCATAATTACATTTAAACGTTTTCTTAATATTGTTGCATAGATTTTGTAACAGGTACCCTGAATATTTATGCACCTATGGTTTTCTGAGTTATGATGATATCTACCATTTTATAAATATTTTGGCCATTTTCCATTCTTCTGAGATATGACCAGTCTTCCAGCATATATTCAACAAATCTAAGGTAGGGGAGAGTGGGGTAATGACGCCACCTTAAGAGAAAATTATTTTTTATAGCTTTAATTTTATATGAAACTTAGATTTTAGTACTTGAATGTATTAATCATACCTTTACGTACATAAAACTAAATTGAAAACGATTTCATCTAATTTAAGATCACAATGTAAATAAAAACAATTGTATGCAAGGTGGCGAAATTGTCCCACATAGCTGGGCAATTCCGTCATGACCTTGGGGTAATGCCGCCACAAGTTAAAACTAAATGAATATGGATTTTTATGATATATGTACGGTAAAAAATACTATGTACTAACCATTTATTGCATATAACAATGTATTTTATATTTCGTAACAACTAATTTTTACTTACTTACACTGATATTATAGTATATAAACAATAGAAGAAATACAAAGGGACATTTTATGAACAGAAATCACAAACACTAGTTATGTTTTTTCCACTTTCCCAATTGGTCATTCCCCCACCTGTTTCTGTCCTTGGGGTGCAAGGGTCTTTCCTGGCTTCTGGACTGTAGAAATTCCTGTTTTTTTCCCCATATTGTAGATTCGACTGGGGGAAAACTGATACTTCGTAATGACAGTTTCTAAATTTTTGAAAAAACAAATAAACTTTTTCTTTAATAAAAGCTGTCGCCGTACTCAGGCTAAATGCCTCAGGTTTTCTTAAACTAATCTCTTGTCTGTGAGAAACCCTCTTAGCAAATGAACCGCGGTCATTTAGCTCTGTCCATTTAAATCAAGCTTTATTCCATTTCTCTCTGCCAAATCAGAAACCAACCGCCTCAGTTCGGTTGTTGTCATTCCATAAAACATATTTACAGATGGATTACATTATTGGGTATTTGATTTTCTTGCTCTGCTGAGAAAACTGGCCTCCTACCTAATAATGGCGTAGACATATCCTCTGACTTTAGCATATCACGTAAAATTGATCATGGTATGCCGAATTCCATGCCAGCTCTTTTTTGGATCCTCCATTTCACCTTTTGTGTAGATCTTTCTCATGATAGAACCATCTGTAAACCACAAAATGGTTCACTTTGTAATCATTTGTAAGAAAACATTGTGCGGGGTAACACCGCCACATGGCGATATTGCCCCGGATAGGAATTACACCACATGGACAAACATGACGGTTATGTCGAATGAACTAATGAACAAAAATTCAAGGACATTTATTATTTATATTCCTCATAGAATACTCTATTAAATCACATTTTAATTCAATTGAAAAATAGTACAGTTCATACACTCACCATGACTTCAATAGGAAGTGGAAATAACAAGAATGTCTGAAACATTTCGTCTTCACAAATCACTCACGAACTGAACGAAATTACTGCCATGGTGGTACTGACCGAAGCTTCCAAGTTTACCCCTAGACCCTAGTACTATTCACGTGCATCCAGCACAAATAACGAGGCGGGAACAAATGGTGGCGGAATTGTCCACTGTGGTGGATTTGTACCACTCTCCCCTAAGTTGTTTTAGTTGAATAGAGCCATATTTTATTAGTTAATTATTAATATTATCAATGCCAGTTTTTTTTATTTTTACATTGATCGATAACAGTTATTAATGCTTCGAAAGAAATTGGAGCTATATTTTCATGAATGAATGATACATTTGTTTCCTCATCATCTGATTGTTTCAAATAAGATATCCATTTATCCTCAGAAATTATATTCAATTTGAGTTGATCTTTTTCCTGATTATCAATGTGTTTTAAAATCTTGTAGGTTTTATCTTGTCGTCCATGTAAATCATGTTCCAGGTCACTAATATATTTTTCCCACGAAATCCTTTTAATTTTTTGTAATTTCCCTTCCAGCAAGGGCATTTCTTATTTTGTATTCAATCAGGTTTTCGTCTGTTCTCATATTCAAATATCTCAAGTATGCATCTTTTTTTTTTCTTTAACCAGTTTTGCTATTTTATCGTTCCAAATGTTTAATCTTTCATTATTATTTATTTTATTTTTAGTTCCAAGTGATTCAGAAGCAGTATGTATTATATTATATTTTAGTTCTTCCCATTCTAATTGATATTTATACTTATAGCTTTTTGTTTTATATATAGATTTAGTCGTTCCTGATATTAATTTCTAATTGATTCATGTTGAAGTAGGTGCACTTTAAAAGTTTTTGCATTTGTTTTGTTTATTGCTAATTTTACTTATTTTCCACTTTGCTGGTATTGCTAATTTAGTGATTAGAAGGTAATGGTCAGAACCAATATCACATCATCTAAATACTCTTGTATCAAGCACTAGGTTAAAATATTTTTCATTAACTATAGTGTAGTCTATTATGCTTCTTTGTCCTCTTGCGGACCAAGTGTATTTATGCATTTATGTTAGTTAGGTATTATAGGTATTATACGACACATCCAAACGTTTCTTTTAGTAATAGCAGCACTGTTGCTGCGTCGCAATGTCGTAGATATTATTGCCTTACTATGATGCTTAACAGTTTATATAAAAGCGGGTGCCGCGCGGCAATGCTTGGCATGCGGTGTTGTCACGTTTCTCATAGCTCTATAGGCGTTTATTACACAAATACAGAAGACATTGATTATTTATGTTATTATTTAATTTTTATGTTATTATCTGGTATTGTTTAAGTTTTAAAATTAAAATTAAATACGTATTCATTTATTAAATAATTTAATTCCAACATTATATAGCTTGACGATTTTATTATTAATTTAACACTTCTCATTGAAGGGTAAATTATATTTGAAGAGAAAAATTTTCGCCTAGACCGGGACTCGAACCCGGGACCCATGGCTTTCCGGGCCAAGTGCTCTACCAACTGAGCTACCGAGGCGAGTTACGATCTAGACGCAAATTTTTCTCTTATGTACGTTGTAATTCCCTCGCGCCAAATGCTTGAAACCATAGCTTCTATCTTTGCAAATGGCGGCTTCTTAGTTAAGAAGACATTTATTGGGAATTTAACACTACTTTATAGCCAGTAAGGCTTCTATTGACGATTTTATTATTAATTTAACACTTCTCATTGAAGGATAAATTACATTTGAAGAGAAAAATTTTCGCCTAGACCGGGACTCGAACCCGGGACCCTTGGCTTTCCGGGCCAAGTGCTCTACCAACTGAGCTACCGAGGCGAGTTACGATCTAGACGCAAATTTTTCTCTTATGTACGTTGTAATTCCCTCGCGCCAAATGCTTGAAACCATAGCTTCTATCTTTGCAAATGGCGGCTTCTTAGTTAAGAAGACATTTATTGGGAATTTAACACTACTTTATAGCCAGTAGGGCTTCTATTGACGATTTTATTATTAATTTAACACTTCTCATTGAAGGATAAATTATATTTGAAGAGAAAAATTTTCGCCTAGACCGGGTAACTCGCCTCGGTAGCTCAGTTGGTAGAGCACTTGGCCCGGAAAGCCAAGGGTCCCGGGTTCGAGTCCCGGTCTAGGCGAAAATTTTTCTCTTCAAATATAATTTATCCTTCAATGAGAAGTGTTAAATTAATAATAAAATCGTCAATAGAAGCCCTACTGGCTATAAAGTAGTGTTAAATTCCCAATAAATGTCTTCTTAACTAAGAAGCCGCCATTTGCAAAGATAGAAGCTATGGTTTCAAGCATTTGGAGCGAGGGAATTACAACGTACATAAGAGAAAAATTTGCGTCTAGATCGTAACTCGCCTCGGTAGCTCAGTTGGTAGAGCACTTGGCCCGGAAAGCCAAGGGTCCCGGGTTCGAGTCCCGGTCTAGGCGAAAATTTTTCTCTTCAAATATAATTTATCCTTCAATGAGAAGTGTTAAATTAATAATAAAATCGTCAATAGAAGCCCTACTGGCTATAAAGTAGTGTTAAATTCCCAATAAATGTCTTCTTAACTAAGAAGCCGCCATTTGCAAAGATAGAAGCTATGGTTTCAAGCATTTGGCGCGAGGGAATTACAACGTACATAAGAGAAAAATTTGCGTCTAGATCGTAACTCGCCTCGGTAGCTCAGTTGGTAGAGCACTTGGCCCGGAAAGCCAAGGGTCCCGGGTTCGAGTCCCGGTCTAGGCGAAAATTTTTCTCTTCAAATATAATTTATCCTTCAATGAGAAGTGTTAAATTAATAATAAAATCGTCAATAGAAGCCCTACTGGCTATAAAGTAGTGTTAAATTCCCAATAAATGTCTTCTTAACTAAGAAGCCGCCATTTGCAAAGATAGAAGCTATGGTTTCAAGCATTTGGCGCGAGGGAATTACAACGTACATAAGAGAAAAATTTGCGTCTAGATCGTAAACTCGCCTCGGTAGCTCTGTTGGTAGAGCACTTGGCCCGGAAAGCCAAGGGTCCCGGGTTCGAGTCCCGGTCTAGGCGAAAATTTTCTCTTCAAATATAATTTATCCTTCAATGAGAAGTGTTAAATTAATAATAAACATCGTCAATAGAAGCCCTACTGGCTATAAAGTAGTGTTAAATTCCCAATAAATGTCTTCTTAACTAAGAAGCCGCCATTTGCAAAGATAGAAGCTATGGTTTCAAGCATTTGGCGCGAGGGAATTACAACGTACATAAGAGAAAAATTTGCGTCTAGATCATAACTCGCCTCGGTAGCTCAGTTGGTAGAGCACTTGGCCCGGAAAGCCAAGGGTCCCGGGTTCGAGTCCCGGTCTAGGCGAAAATTTTTCTCTTCAAATATAATTTATCCTTCAATGAGAAGTGTTAAATTAATAATAAAATCGTCAATAGAAGCCCTACTGGCTATAAAGTAGTGTTAAATTCCCAATAAATGTCTTCTTAACTAAGAAGCCGCCATTTGCAAAGATAGAAGCTATGGTTTCAAGCATTTGGCGCGAGGGAATTACAACGTACATAAGAGAAAAATTTGCGTCTAGATCGTAACTCGCCTCGGTAGCTCAGTTGGTAGAGCACTTGGCCCGGAAAGCCAAGGGTCCCGGGTTCGAGTCCCGGTCTAGGCGAAAATTTTTCTCTTCAAATATAATTTATCCTTCAATGAGAAGTGTTAAATTAATAATAAAATCGTCAATAGAAGCCCTACTGGCTATAAAGTAGTGTTAAATTCCCAATAAATGTCTTCTTAACTAAGAAGCCGCCATTTGCAAAGATAGAAGCTATGGTTTCAAGCATTTGGCGCGAGGGAATTACAACGTACATAAGAGAAAAATTTGCGTCTAGATCGTAACTCGCCTCGGTAGCTCAGTTGGTAGAGCACTTGGCCCGGAAAGCCAAGGGTCCCGGGTTCGAGTCCCGGTCTAGGCGAAAATTTTTCTCTTCAAATATAATTTATCCTTCAATGAGAAGTGTTAAATTAATAATAAAATCGTCAATAGAAGCCCTACTGGCTATAAAGTAGTGTTAAATTCCCAATAAATGTCTTCTTAACTAAGAAGCCGCCATTTGCAAAGATAGAAGCTATGGTTTCAAGCATTTGGCGCGAGGGAATTACAACGTACATAAGAGAAAATCTTGCGTCTAGATCGTAACTCGCCTCGGTAGCTCAGTTGGTAGAGCACTTGGCCCGGAAAGCCAAGGGTCCCGGGTTCGAGTCCCGGTCTAGGCGAAAATTTTTCTCTTCAAATATAATTTATCCTTCAATGAGAAGTGTTAAATTAATAATAAAATCGTCAATAGAAGCCCTACTGGCTATAAAGTAGTGTTAAATTCCCAATAAATGTCTTCTTAACTAAGAAGCCGCCATTTGCAAAGATAGAAGCTATGGTTTCAAGCATTTGGCGCGAGGGAATTACAACGTACATAAGAGAAAAATTTGCGTCTAGATCGTAACTCGCCTCGGTAGCTCAGTTGGTAGAGCACTTGGCCCGGAAAGCCAATGGTCCCGGGTTCGAGTCCCGGTCTAGGCGAAAATTTTTCTCTTCAAATATAATTTATCCTTCAATGAGAAGTGTTAAATTAATAATAAAATCGTCAATAGAAGCCCTACTGGCTATAAAGTAGTGTTAAATTCCCAATAAATGTCTTCTTAACTAAGAAGCCGCCATTTGCAAAGATAGAAGCTATGGTTTCAAGCATTTGGCGCGAGGGAATTACAACGTACATATGAGAAAAATTTGCGTCTAGATCGTAACTCGCCTCGGTAGCTCAGTTGGTAGAGCACTTTGCCCCGGAAAGCCAAGGGTCCCGGGTTCGAGTCCCGGTCTAGGCGAAAATTTTTCTCTTCAAATATAATTTATCCTTCAATGAGAAGTGTTAAATTAATAATAAAATCGTCAATAGAAGCCCTACTGGCTATAAAGTAGTGTTAAATTCCCAATAAATGTCTTCTTAACTAAGAAGCCGCCATTTGCAAAGATAGAAGCTATGGTTTCAAGCATTTGGCGCGAGGGAATTACAACGTACATAAGAGAAAAATTTGCGTCTAGATCGTAACTCGCCTCGGTAGCTCAGTTGGTAGAGCACTTGGCCCGGAAAGCCAAGGGTCCCGGGTTCGAGTCCCGGTCTAGGCGAAAATTTTTCTCTTCAAATATTATATAGCTTGTAGTCTACATACATTTAATATCCACACAACATTATGCCGAAAATATTATTATTATTATTACTATTATTATTATATTTATTAGTATTATTATTAACTGTTCGGTCTGAAATATTTTCGCATGGCCGCCACATGTTGAAATCACTTATATATTAAACTGATATATGTTGATATTGTATTATTATTCGGGCTACATATCACAATCAATCACTGATACACCAATAATTACGGTATACAATTTTATAACTGGATCGAATGTTCCACATCGTTCCGAGTTTTAATTGAAACTGACGAAAAAATATCAATGTGGCAACATCGTCGTAGTAGCGACAGTCGAGATCTTTGTATTTTAATAGCATATAACAGCTGCGGGGAAACAAAGCGAGCCGCTTGTTGAGCATCATAGTGAGGCGATAATACTAACCGGGTATAGTCAGGAACAAATAGCAAATGAAGCACTTTCCCAGCTTACTTTGGGTAATAGCAGCAGTCTTCTCGACGCCACAGACTAACGTGAAGCAAGTGTACGCGGGATGACGCGGTATTAGTTCGCAAATCATCCACAAACGAAGCAGGTCAACGTTTCCGCTGTGTCAGATAGTACAGTATATCTCTGGGCGAGAGAAAACGTCGCTAAACAGACAGTAATTTCCGATTGAGGGTCTTTCCACTTTTTCAGCGGTTGCCCTTTTACCAGCCGGCTGCTGGCCCTTAAATCCACATGTGTCAATCACAGAGGTAGATGATCAACAGCCAGTGTAGAGGTGACATGTGGTTAGCATGTCGAGTCCCCCAGCCGTTATAGCTGGTTCCTCAACCTGGAGCCGCTACTTATTGTAGCTACCCAATTGCCTCACGATGCTGGGTGGGCACCGGTCCCATACTGGCCGAAATACCATGAGAAAATTTCTTCCCCCATGGAGACTCGAACCAGCGCAAGTCCCGTAGCTCTGCACCAAGGCTTCCTGCCTTAACCGCTCGGCTACGGCGCGGGACAACAGTCAGTAATAACCTATAAAAAACCCGTGAACATAAATAACAAGAAATGAAAAAGTATGATCTGAAAAATGTACCCTCCAACTTTTTTTTAGTTCTTTTGTGTGAAGGATTCTACAATCATTTTATGACTGTTCGCTATCTACTGTTATTGCAACATTTTCAATATGGATGCTAACCCCAAACACTTCAGATTTCGGCTAGTTTTAAATATCGATTAGCTAGTTTTAAACTTAAAATTAAAACACAAATCACGCTATGATTCATTTGTCAATTTGTGTGCAGTTAGGTTAAATTCAGGCTGGAGTTAGCTTTTTAAATTGTCTTGTACTGGAAACATGGCGATTTTAACATTTAGTTTGATCGGAAGTTGGAGTTTTGGTGGGGACAGGATTTTAAAAACTGCGTTAACCTTCTGGTGGCACTAGGACCCTGTGGTCGACTCAGCCTCTGATGGCAATGAATACCAGACGCTTGTTCTGGGGGTAAAGGTGGCCTTCGCGTAGGACTTGAAACCCGGTTAACATCTCGTGATGATTGTTATTAAAATGGTAGGAGTTTTAACCTACCCATAGGGTCTCCTGAGGGCTGTAGTGGGATCACTTCACACTTTACTATTAAAACATCTTATCGCTCGTAACAATGCATTGTAACACTATAATTACCACTGATTTCAAGATGATGCATTTTGAGTTTAGGTGGCTTTTATGTTCACGTATGTGAGGAATCCCTTATTTAGGGGAGGTGATCGGGGTTTCGGGTGGCTCTCACATTACCTAAGTTTTGCCAATCTGAATGGTTCATTTCGTAATTGAGACGAAAATAAAATAAGCAGAGTAATTAAGTGAAATAGTATGAATAATGTTGCGGAACACCAGGACTGTGGTTACGTTTATTGTTAACACCAGGTCTGGAGTAAGTTTCTTTTTTTGGACTTTATAACTTATATAATGGAAAATACATTTCCGGACATGAGTTTAATGAAACCTTTACCATTCGTACCAATCTAAAGAGCAGGCATGTTTATTTGCGCTTTGGGGCTGAATTCATTTTTAACAAGATATAAAAATATTGTAGTACATATACATGTAGCGAAATAGGACTGCACTTTGAATCTCGGCAGAGCATAGTATGGGGATATAAAAAATCCAATTTCCCGTATGTTCGGACAATCCGAAATGGGGTGAATGTGTATGTCTCTCCCCCACTTTTTATGATCCTATTGAATAAGTGAAGGTAGTCTACTGGAGGATACAGTTGGCCATCCTGTCACATTGTTTGGAACTTTGAACACTTGCTAGGCTACAATTCAGAGCGGCCAACATGACAAAAGCAATATCAATATATTTAGTCTGGGATGGCATCACTTGTGGAAGGAGGGGGACTTCTGCCATCATTGTGAAAATTCATTTGTGTACAGCTGTGCTGAATTTCACAGTCTCCCATCCTCTCAATTCACCTTCGCCATTACACCCCTCTATCCATCTTCTCTCTTTCTTTTAACTCTTACCTTCTCTTCTCGCTCTCACTTCCTCTTCTCTCTCTCTCTCTCTCTCTGTTCTGTCTCTCTCTCTCCCCTGTCTCTGTGTTTTATCTCAAATTACTTCCATAGAAATGAATGCATCCCTTTTAAATGTCAATCGTAATAAATTGTTAGTAATTAATTCAACTTTAATTGTCATTAGTGTTTTGTTTGGAAAAAAGTACGATAATTTGGCAAAAATTTGATACATTCATAATACAATTTTGGCATTACAATTTTGTATCGTCATAGATTTCCTAAACCCTCTCAAATTGTATCATAAGTAACGCCACGAGTGATTTCCAAATTATCGATAAATCCACGACTCACGAAGTGAGGAGTGAATTTATCTAGAGAATTTGAAAATCAAGAGTGACATTTGTTAGGACTATTTAACGAATACAATTAAATTGTTTGCTCACAATTCATTATTTAATTGTAGTTATTTTAAAATATTTATACATTTAATGTAAACGGCGATGTTTGAAAACAAATGAGAAACGATTGGCACGCTTCTTTTGTTCGTCACTGCAACCAGATCATATTATTTATTGACAAAGGATCGCAATATTGTAAGAATGCACCCTAGTGGAGAAATGTATAACCAACGTTATAGGTTTCTGATGTCCTATGATGTAAACATGTCAATTATATTTTTTTGCAACGTCATTTCCTGGAAAATAATTCGTTTAAGAAAGTGCAAACAGTGTTTTTTTTTGTGGTATAATCAATTGTTACAAATGTTTTTATATTATCTCTCGCATTCGCTTTCTGTTGCCATTCATGCACTATATATACAATCTGGTAGCCGTGTTTGGAAGAGTCAGTCACTGCAAAATATTGCTATGACCTATTCACAATGTTAAAAAGGAGGTGCTTTCTTTATTATGATAAACTTTAGTTGGGAAATTTTAGGCGAAACACGACTGTGATTGGTTGTAAATAAAAAATCATTGAAATGTGATTGGTCATTGACTCCCATTTGGGGCATGAGTTAAATAGTCACCATAACTGTCACTTTTGAATCCGGAGGTTTATGGCCGCTTGGACTTAGCTCTCCATAGATTCCTATCCTGAGCCAATGTTTTCAAATGGTCCCCAGTATAATTTATATCCGTGACTGCTCTGACTAGGATCCCTGGTTCGAATCCTGACATTTACAGAGTGGTAAGTGTGGTGAGCCATACTGGTATTTATCGAGTTTTTTTTCGGGATTCTCCCGTTTTCCGAATTTTATCCCAACAATACCCTCCATGCATGTCATTTCATATCTCATCCATTAATTTCATATCATCCTTCATCTCATCTCAGTTTAAGGGGAAAAGTAGTTTGGTTCCGAGTCCACGGATGTTTTAGTATTTAACATTGTTGGGCCACAGAAGATTTAGTGGGGCCCCACCTGCTGCCTCGTGACTTTCCAGCCTGACCTATAAAAATTGGCAGAAAGGAACTAACAGGAAGATTGTAGTTTTCACCTCGCGGACACGGGCCCAACCCAAAATTGGTGGAATGGGTTATAGGTGTAAAAACCCGTTGTGTCGGATCTGGAGGACTACTTACAACTACATAACATGTAGAGTAGACGTTCACAATACTGAATAAAGAAGTAAATAACGGAAGAACATAATTTATCTCTCATAAATCATGGTTGATGTTATTCTACCACCTAAGGTTTGTCATCATATTATCTATACGGTGATGTGTGAGTGAAAATAAAAAAGAGGTCAATCATTAATTAAATTAACTAATTAATAAGGTTTAAGGATCCAGTGTAGAATAAGTATGTTACGAGGCAACACACATACTATATTTTTTAATAAAAATTGGTATCAATTGTTTATATAGTAAATCTAAACTTGTAACAAACAGTATGGGAATTCAAGGTGTTTTTAGATTGGAAAAGCACTTGGAAAATGTCTGTAGAAGTAAAAGCATGTTGACGTTGTTAAACACTTGTGAACTCCGGAGCAATATGCAGGGTTATTTCCATGTAGGCACAGTTATACTTTTTAGGATTATATATTATTATAAAGAATGTATTAAACTAATAGAAGATAAAATATCAGCAGAACAAACAGGTTTCACAGCAGGTAAATCGTGCCTTGATAATATATTTGTGATTAGGCAGATCTCAGAAAAAAATGTTGGCTAAAGGAAAGGAAGTCCATATGGCATTTATAGACCTGGAAAAGGCATATGCCTCTGTATCCATCAGCAAGCTTTGGGTGGCAATGGAAAAATTTGGAATACCTAAATCTCTCATACATTTTATAAAAATAATGTATGAATGTAAAGTAAGTATTAAGATTGGAAATAGAGTATCCTCAGAATTTGATATAACAAAAGGATTAAGGCAAGGATGCGGGATGTCACCAACATTGTTCAAGATATATTTAGAAGATGTATTAATGAAATGGAATAAGTCATGTCGGGGAATGGGAATCAACATTAATGGCCATTTACTGCACAATTTATTATTCGCTGATGACCAGATTATAATAGGACAAGATAAAGAAGATCTAGAATATATGATTAGAAAGTTGGTTGATGCATTTGAGGTAGGTGGACTGAAGATAAATTATATTAAAACAGACTATATGGTAATCGGATCAAATTCAGAAGACCTACAAATAAATAATATGATAATTAAACGTGTTGAAGATTTTAAATATCTTGGATCTATAATAGATAAATCTGGTACTTGTGAAAACTATATTATTAACAGAGTAAATTGTGCAAGGAAGGCGATTAGATCCCTGAATGGTCTTTTATGGAATAGAAATTTGACCAGAAAAAAAGAGAGATTATACAGACAATAATAGAAAGTATACTTACATATGGATCAGAAAGCTGGACAATAAATGAAAGGATGCAGAAAATAATATTGGCTACAGAAATGGATGGATTACGGAGAAGTGTGAGAATATCCAGGCTACAACATATTTGAAATACATATATCAGACAAGAAATGGATGCACAAGAGACTGTTATCGATAGGATAACGAAGAGAGCTCTACAGCGGTATGGACATGTACAACGGATGTCGGAAGACCAGTGGCCTAAACAGGTGTTGGATTGGATGGTACCAGGCAGAAGGAAGAAGGGGAGAAGTAGAAGAACATGGTATGACGGAATATATGACGCCATGATGAAGAGGGGTATGGAGGATGGACAATGGGAAGATAGGAATCTCTGGAAGGCAGGAATCAAAGGCAAACTGCTGTAAAGTGGAAAGCCTGTATTAAGTATTAAGTAAGTAAAGAATGTATTGAATAAATTCTCATATATTTATGATGTTAAGCCTTCGTCCAGACGATTCACTCTAGAAGTACACATTCACTCCTGCTCGAATCTCGCGACCGAACTTGCTAGTCTCTCTTTTTTTTTTACGGTGGCGCTTGACATATTATTCAGGAGTGTGGCAGAGGAATGCAAACACATGCGCGAGAGGAGGATGCAAGCGAGAGCGACCGGGATTCCTGTTGGATCAAATTTTCCTTGAGCAATGAACAGTCTTCATAAGGAAAATAATGTATACAATGACTTAGACAGGTAAAGAGAATGTATTAAATACATCATCTGATGGAATCTACATTCTACAAGCCTATATATTACGTATGAAAAAATAATTAATACTTACTACTGTAAATAGAATGTACTCCGACAACACTGAACGTATGTTTAGTATTTACGTAAATTTATTTTTTACATGCTAAATTCGAAGAAAATTATAACTTATGAGGTTTTCCTTCATCTATCAATACATAAATAAAATATCAGATAATAGTTGGTCAGTCGGAAACATTTCTTATTTATTTATATAAAATTGTTAATTATTGTAGAGATACAGACCGTGTAATAGTACAATTAGGAGGAGATTAAGAAGTTAGTACTAATAATTATTCACGACTACCTTAACCTCTCTCTTCTTTGTGGATACTTTTATATATTCCACATAACCATGGCTTTATAGGGACACGATCTGTAGGAGTAGTTTTTAAATTCTGGGTCACATACATACATTTTTATCACATAGGGACATGGCGGGTCTCCTCGAATGAGATGTCAGCTCCATTCCAAGACCCTCCGAGATAACACAAACATTTAAGGTGAGAAACACCTTCACTATAATTCTTTCTAAACAAGGTGAATATGACATAGACCATTGCGATGGTCAGTTGGTGTTGGATGCTATTTAGACTTTAACCCTCCAATCGACGCATTGCATTGCATTTGTAATCCGATTAGACTTCTCCCCACTCCTATACAATTTTCTGACATTAGACTTAAAGGCGAGGAAAAACTACGAAAAACCTCACCCAGGAAACATTAGTTTCGAGCTAAAATCGAATCCGGACCCGGTGTGTCTGTGGCACTGACATTATCCCGAGATCACGGCGGACTCTGTTTGAACTTAATACAATTGTTATTTGCAAAAGAAGAGCAATTTCCACATAAAAACTTTAAAATGTATATTATCTGCACATAATATTCCTGTTTTGATTTATTTGTTATTTTCAGAAGATACTCTTAAATAGTTTACGTTTCTGTAAGGCAATAAAATGGCAACTCTCATTTCTCCTCATAAGCCAGCCACTATGAACTCCAAGCTAGGTCTTACTTGCCTGATTATTATATTTATTGAGGATAATTTATCTTTTCAGTAGTGTTAAGAAAGCAGGTCTTGTGTGTCCTCTTCCCTTATATTTTTCCCCTGCAGAAGCCCCTAAATGAAGTAAAAACTTTGCCCACAAAGATTTGAAGTACCAAATCATTTAAAATATAATGTGGAATTGTTCGAAATGTTTGTGTCTGTTTATTTGTAATGCCACCTACTATAGGCTACTCTACATGCTTAGGATTCCGTGCTGGGCAAGTAGATGGTATTAATAAGGTATATTTTCAATTTCTACGCACTTCTTCGGCAGACCACTGTACGCAGATGATTTATTTTGTTTTGTGTACAGAGAGGAATGTAGGATGAGTGTATGTATATATGCTGTGTAAGATTATTGTATGGGGGATAAAGAAGAGAAGGGAGAAGGCGGATTCCGGTGTTAGTACTTAGCCTATTCCTATCAAAAGCACCAAGGGGACCGCCAGGCTTAACGTCTCCATCCGACGGACGAATCGCTATCAAGAATACCACATGGCTTTTCAACACACGTACTGCGGAGGGGTTTGCAATTTAATGCAGGAATCTGGTACACAATCTGTAGCCATTAAAAATTATACAGCATCATCTCTCTGAGTCCGAAATTAAGATTTTACAATTGAATTAATTTAACAATTAAAATTTCGAACCACGCTGGGTATCGTACCGGGACCCTCCTAGTTAGGAAGCTGGCTTGTTACATCGTGAGCAAGCACGGCGAACGTTTTCGAAATGTTTTATAGGAATTTGATGGATAATGACTAGTAGAACAGGTCGTTTACACTTCAGGGATGAAAGAGGCGACAGAGATTAAATATAGCTGGAAAAGAGGGGCTTTGCTCGTGTCTGGCATATCGCCAAATCTAGGGATGAGATGAAATAATTCCTCTATTTCTGAAGGTCGGTTATACACAAGGATGATTGTGATCAGGCCTCTCTTACCGCCACAAGGCAGATGATATGAAGTGGATGACATGAGCATGGACAACTGTGAAACTATGTTTTTGGCAGCGGAAAACTGGAGGATCCCCTCCAAAAAAAAAATCTGCCATGGCTTCTCGAACCCCACATGGAATAACCGAGACTCGAGCGCGGAACCCAGAAGTAGATGGTGCCATTAAACTGCCAAAAAAACTATTATTTTTATATTTCGTGAATTATTTTTTTTCGTAAATATGAAGGTTTATGTCTGGTATCAAAAGCAAGTCAAGTCCTTTTTTTTTCGGCGATTTTCTATTCGGTTCCTCGAGTAGTTAGCATATTCCACGTTAGCGTAAAACTACACCTTAACTCTTGTATCATAATGTGCCCAATGAGATGCAGAAAGTAATTAAACCTAGGCTCAACTCTGGAAATGGCATACTCTTACACAATTACAGGAACGTTTGTCATCCCAACTTGTCTTTAAATCATAAGAAAAGATTGGTTTCGCAAACTGTGTAAACTAAGCAAATTCCTGAGTAAGTCGAAGACATAGAGGCCTTAAATCGCTTGACTAGGATATGGCATAATGCACACACAATTAGAGATTGAAAGAATGGATCCAGATGTAGGATTCACAAGGACTAGGGACCATGACATAATGCACACACAATTAGAGATTGAAAGAATGGATCCGGATGTAGGATTGACAAGGACTAGGGACCATGGCATAATGCATACACAATTAGAGATTGAAAGAATGGATCCAGATGTAGGATTGACAAGGACTAGGGACCATGGCATAATGCACACACAATTACAGATTGAAAGAATGGATCCAGATGTAGGATTGACAAGGATATGAAATTAATTAAACTATACAATTTGTGGGAAATAAACAATTACAATGGTTTGGACACGTGAAGAGGATGAATGAAGATGGATTGTCAGTTAGGAGTATCTTATAGGTTAAATGATCAATTTAAGGGTTAATTAAATTGTATTATATACTGATATATCGCGACGAAGCAAATTTTATTGCTGCTAGAGCGATTTTTGAACTTCGGGTTTCAGGTAAACCTCAACTTCCAATGATCGGATTTCGCTACTTTTTTTTAAGAATACCTTCCTCGCTTTATTCCAATCTCGCCCTTAATTTTTTAAAATTAATTGCTATATGACAAGTTTTTTCGATGAAACAAAATTTGCGGCCGCTAGATTGTTAACACAGGCATATTCACAAACACACACAGACATATATATACACTGGTGTCCAAAAGTTTAGGATAATTTGTAAAACGGAAAATCAAAATGCTTAAAGAGGAGCAAGGAGTAAAAATTATTTATCAAAACGTTTCTCAGTACATTTAGTTTAGTTTACATACTAAATTATAATCTCTCTTCAACAGTGAAAAAATTAATAGCAATTATAAATGAAAATTGCATTGTTGCAGTTAAGCCCTGTTTCATAAATCTTCATTTTTAAAGAGAGTTATGATATAATCAGATGTAGTGTAAGAACAGATTGCAGTAAAATGGCACAAAGACAACATCTGGACCCTCTGCTTCGGGGTAGAATTATTGGGCGGCTAGAAACAGGACAGACACAAACTGAGGTCTCCATAGCACTTAATGTGCCACAAAATGTTATATCTAGGTTATGGCGACGGTTCCAAGAGACCGGAGACGTTAGGCGAAGACCAGTGGGAGGTCGTCCAAGAGTTACAAATCCTCAGCAGGATCGATATCTTGCGTTAACTGCAAGAAGAAACCGAACAATGTCTGCCAGACAACTGAGTTCAGAACTTGCGGCCGCCTCAGGTATCAGAGTATCCAGACAAACTGTCTATAGAAGACTCAGAGCTGCTGGTCTGTATGCTAGACGGCCTGTAGTGTGCGTCCCACTCACCCTTGATAACAAGAGAGCACGTTTACGGTGGAGTCAGGAACATCGCGACTGGACTCTAAATCAGTGGAGCAGCGTGCTATTTACAGACGAGTCCAGATTCAGCTTGAACTGTGATTTGCATCGCGTGACTATCTGGAGGGAGCAAGGAACTCGTTACAACCCCATGAACATCATGGAAAGACATCCATTTGGTGGCGGTGGTCTCCTGGTATGGGGAGGTATAATGATGAATGCACGCACAGAGCTTCACATCTTCGCAGGTGGCACTGTTAATGCTCAGCGGTATAGAGAAGAGATCCTGGAACCTCATGTAAGACTTTTCAGGGGAGCTGTGGGTCCAGAATTCATATTCATGGATGACAATGCCCGACCTCACAGATCACAACTGGTGGATGAGTTTCTTCAGGAGGAAGATATCCAGCGTATGGAGTGGCCAGCGAGGTCTCCGGATATGAATCCTATAGAGCATGCATGGGATGCCTTAGGGAGACAAATTGCATCTCGTCAGCCTCCTCCGAGGACACTTCAAGACCTTCACATTGCTCTTCATGAGGAGTGGAATTTGCTGAGCATCGAACTCCTGAACAACCTCATCACTAGCATGCCACGTCGATGTGAGTCTTGTGTAGCTGTCAGGGGTAATCACACCCCATACTAATCATTTGAACCATTGTTGTTCAACTTTTATGTTCGAATTCTGAAATGCAGTTTTCGTTTGTTGTGAAAATGACAAGTGAATGACGTATTTATGCCATTGTTTCTTTCGTGCCATGTTTCTAATTATCTGTGACATACCCTTACCAAATTTTGTATTATTCTGACAAATGCTTTATAATAAGTCGGCAAATGAACTAATTATCCTTAACTTTTGGACACAAGTGTATATATATATATATATATATATATAAGACATGAAAAGAAAAATAAATGCCTGATCCGGGATTTTAATCCAGGAAATCTTAACTCGATACGTTACTGCGCTACCACCTGCGCTATCTAGGCATCCTAGCACAAACATTTATTTTTCCTTTATATGTATATATATATATATATATATATATATACTATATCATAAGAGGTAGCGGGAACTCGATCTCATTGCCCTCTCGTGGCTTCTATAATAAGTAACCAAATTAAAGAGAATTTTTACTTTATAGCACTGACGCTTCTTTATTTGGATGCTAATAATTAAATTTTGATATTTAGCAATGACGTTTAACGCAAGATGATAATATACTAACGTATCAAGTTAGAGATTCTGGTTTTAAATCCCGGTTCAGGCATTTATTTTTCAACCCTAGTAGACACAGAATATAATAATGATCAAACTTAATTTTATTATATATATATATATATATATATATACTGAAGTTTGGTCATTGTTATATTCTGTGTCTACTAGGGTTGAATTGTTGAGGACTTGTAATTTTTTTTCGAAAATCTCTTCATAGGAACAACCTCAGTAGTTTCATTCCTTTAGAATTCACTAAAATTACATTTAAAATATTGTTACCAGCAGAGGTGACGTCATGTTCCCCCACTTAAACTTATATAAATAACAGCAACAATAGTTATTTCTAAAATGTTAAATCTTCCTTTATTTTGTTGCACAATTAGCTTATCGTCTCTTTATATTCACTTGCTGTATAGGTAATTATTCTTCTATGAATCCATAACTTTCACAGTATCATATTTCTCTCGCGCCGTAGCCGAGCGGTTAAGGTAGGAAGCCTTGGCGCAGAGCTACGGGACTTGCGCTGGTTCGAGTCTCCATGGGGGAAGAAATTTTCTCATGGTATTTCGGCCAGTATGGGACCGGTGCCGACCCAGCATAGTGAGGCAATTGGGTAGCTACAATAAGTAGCGGCTCCAGGTTGAGGAACCAGCTATAACGGCTGAGGGACTCGACATGCTAACCACATGTCACCCCTATACTGGCTGTTGATCATCTACCTCTGTGATTAACACATGTGGATGTGAAGAGCCAGCAGCCGGCTGGTAAAAGGGCAACCGCTGAAAAAGTGGAAAGACCCTCAATCGGGATATTTCTCTCTTTACAGATCGGTTATTCGTTTAACTTCCATAGTCACCTTATTCTTTGCTTCCCCAGTCAAACCTGACTCTCGACCATCTCGCGTCTCTATATAAATATATGAAGGCCGAACCATTTGGAAAATGGGCCATACAAGAATCTTCGAGAAATAGATTCTTCCATAAACCTAAACATCCTGGTTCGGAAGTCTCAGCTGCAGACGTCAACGAGACTGATTGGGTCCGTAAAGAAGCAGATCAACAATTGGGAATATTTCCTAAAACCGTCACATTACATAAAACGACGATTCTTCCAGTTATACTACATAGGTTCTCTTAAAAAGAAGTGAAAACATCAATAGTATTTTAGAATAAAGTTCTTTAGGAAAACATTTGAACCAAAGAGAAATGAATGGAGAAAGCTACACAACGGTGTGGTATATGATCTTTAGGGACTAACAGTTTAGTCTCTTAGACTTGCGGTGGGTTGGGCACGTGCACGAATGGGAAATGGACTTCTTGTAGGAAAACTAAAGGAATAGGGCCCAGTAGCTAGGCTGAGAATGAGGTGTGAGAATATCATTAACCACGATATGAAGAGGTTAGTTATAAAGGAATGACTGGAAAACATTTGCTTATGAAAGGGATGTATGGAGTGCTTATGTCCACGAGACCATGAGTTTAATAGTGAATTAGTTGGTTAACAGAGTGAGTCTTCTAAATATCAACATTCCGGAACCCACAATTGGAAACCGCGCCGACCAATCCCTTCAATTTTAAATGAATTCTGTTGATAATATATTACTGTGTAATTAAATTTTAAAATTATGTGCATTTAATCCCAAATATATTCGCCAAATTTATTCCGGACATGAAATCAGACAAAATTTAATAAGCGTAACGAATTTACGGATACTTTCTATAAATTGTTTTATTGTTTAATTTTTTTGTGTTTTTTGGAAATTGGATTTAATTCTATTATAGAATATAAAAAAACATAGTTTATACAGGGAAACAATTGATGTCGATTTAGGATTCACACGGTTTGGGATTTTGGTCACTGTACGATCCACTCATCTGTGACGTCATGTCACGGTTACCGTTTGCTATATGATGAAAAAAAAAGTGACATAGCATGCGGCTGATAACATCATTTCACGCGTGACAGTCTGAAACCCCTGGTAGTTATGCAAATGCGCACACATTATTCAAACATTATATGCAAAGTTGAAAATTACCAGCTTTAATTAGATTCTAAAATTTGCAACCTTCCTCATATGCAATTTTATAATGCACTCTTTTATTATGCATTATTCTCAAGTGAATTAAATATTTTATTTCATTAATAAACATGGTACTATAGCTCTATGATATAAAATATATGGTAATAAATTATATTTTAATGTAGAATTGACTGATGGGGGAAAAAAAGTAATTTAAGAATTGCTAATTCTGATATTTCCTATTTGAAACTATTTTCTAGGTTTTCATTTACCTTCTTTCTTGCCTTCTCGGTGGACATGGTAGCTTTCCCGACTGGGATCTCAGATTCGAATTGTGACTGTTCCGGAGGTGTATTCGGAATGGGTTGCATCCAGATTATCGAGTTCTTCTCAGGGTTCTCCCGATTTTTCAATTTCATACCACCAACACTCCCCATTCCTATCCCCCATCATGCCATTTCATCTCCATTCATTCATTTCATATCACATTTCATCTTAAGTCATGTTAGGTAAAAAATATAATTAATAAAGTATTACCTTTTTCATCAAAATTATTCATAACGAAGACATTGTTTATAATATGGAACACGTATCATAAAGCAATGACAGACACTCCCCTTACTATTGTGAGATAGTGAGTTTTGGGTTTGAACTATAAGAGAAGAGAAAACCAGGGAAGCAGCTGAAATGAGATTTCTGAGAAGTGTAGTAGTCTGCAAACTTCTACGAGTAGATAAAAGAAGAAATGAAGATATTAAAAATGAGCTAAATATTTTTAGACTTATAGATAAAATAAAACAATCTAAAAAAACTGGAAAACATGTCTAAGGAATGAAACATGGACGAATACCAAAAATTATACTTAATTAGAAACCAAAAGGAAACAGGAATGCTGGTAGACTAAAAAGAGATGGATTCAACTTTTTTGAATGAGAATATATGAGACTGGAACAGGTCACATGAGCTTCATCGGTGAATGTTGTTGTTGTTGATGTTAATGAAGATGAAGATGATTTAATGTCTCTCTTAAGCAGCTGAGATGATTAGTGTCGTAAATCAAAAGTAGATATATAATAAAACGATATTGAAACTTACAGAAATATTTTTATAATCTAATTTCTATGATCATTTTTTGTTATTTTAGAATTTCCGTTTATCGTTAAGGATTTGTACTTCTGAAATATTTCGTATAGATTTTAGTTTCGTTTCTATAGTTGAACGAAACATTAGTTTTCTCTAGTATTAATGTGGCACCAGTTGAGTTCCCGTTGCCCTCTAAGTTAAAATCGTGATTGTATTTGACGATTCCTTTACAACTGATGATAAAGTGGTTATTTGTCAATTCATGTAATAAACTTATCGCGTAGCATGAAATTGCAGCAAAACGTACGAAGTGCTCATCATAGAGAAAACTAACAGTTAAGTCTACAGAAGAAATAAATACTTCTAACACAAATGAATCCTTCATCCTCAAGTAACATTTTTATAAAGCTTGTGCAGTGCGATTATTGCAGCCAATATTCCATTATATAAACTTGAATTCACATCTTTACTGTAAAAATGCTCTATAAGCAAATTTTCTTTCCCCAATAAACACTACTCAAGCACACTGCTATTGACAACATAACAGAGTATATAGGAAATGCTTTCATATGGATTGGTGTGGATGAAACAACAGATGGTCCATCCATCCATAGTAATTCTGCCCGAAGGCGGGTCCTTCACTGCAATCATAGCATTTTTCATGCTATGATTGCAGCTTTACTAGGGAATTATATGTGTGGTAGCTTCCCGTTGCTTTCCACACCGGTGAAGGATGAAGATGGTGATAATAAGGATGATGATGATGGCCATATGATTTCGGGGACCGTTGGGCCTTAAAGTTTTCCTGATATTTGTCTTACAGGTGAGGAAAAACCCCGATAAAAACCTCACCCAGAAAAACTGCCCCGACCGGGGATTGAACCCGGGCCCGCAGCGTGACAAGGCAGCACGCTACCTCGAGACCACAGCGGTGGACAACAGATGGTTAGGGCCAGTTTATTGCAAATCTTGCTGATGGGAAAGTTAGATCCTGACTTCGTCTAAACCGTGTTTTATATTCTGTAAAGAACTGGACTGTTTTATCCCAATGTGCTCTATTTTAAGTACTTGACCCATAGATTGCAACGTTTTGCGGAATATATTAGAGCTAAGTTTAGAAGATGACAGATTAATTTCAGCAAAAACAAATTCTAAAACACCACAATTGCCAGAGATACCACTAGATGCTTAAAGAGTGTTGTGAATTAATTTGATCCTGAAAATCCTATTTCTGGTTTTGCCTGCCTTTAATGACTCCAAAGTGGTCATTTACATTGCCTATATCAGGGGCAAATTCAGCTGGCTTTCAGGAAATATCAGACCTATAGATACATCAGAATTTCCTCTGCAAGATTCTATTACTGTCATCGAGAATGCTACTGAAAACTGTACGTGGAGATGCTAGTGTATTGAGTAAATAAAAAAAATATTGAAGAGAAACTCTGCATATTCAACATTTTACAGTTTGTGCCAAAAAATTCTAAATCGAAATGTTGATCCACCAAAGGACTTTCTTCATGAAAAATTCCAATCCTAAAATGTCCTCCATCTACTTGATGTGACGTTCAATAACAACTCTGCATATAACACCATTCTGGGCGAAAAACGGGTTTCAATGACCTCAGAATGCTTAGGAAAATGCATAATTGTTCACTGTGCTACAAAATGTAATGTATACACTTATTTTGAGTGTTGTAAATAAAAAACTACAAGTTAATATTAATATGTGATAATATATATGTTACATATTTTACTGCATATTTCACTGTTTTTGACTAACTATTTTTACATATTTTGCCAAGTGATACTATATAAAAATCTCAGCACTTACTGATCACTGATTTAAGGAAGTCCTCCACATCCATGTGTGTTCGAAAAGTATGTGTGTCTTTCAAAGTTTAAAATCCCTCTCCTGACATGTTGCACCACTTTAAAACCCTGGCGGCAAGGGACATATAAAAATTCCTTTAAGATGCGAGGTTAAACTACGAAGGAGAAGAAAACCTTTAAAGTATTCACTTTTCCGAGATTATGTCAAAGGTGAGCGGAAACCTGAAAGAATAAAATATTTGTATACCGGCTAAATCTACGTAAACAACTATAGTTATTTCATCACCCAATCTCCCTTTACTCTCTTAATAATTGCCATATGACAGTATCTCGTAACACCAACGTCCTCAATGACACTGGTAAAATTAAATGGATTGAAAAATTTGGAGAAAAGTGCTTGAAAAAATTAGATTGCATAATAACCTAAAATCTCTTTAAAAAATACGTTAGTGGGGGCAGCCCGCTAGACTATAAAACTAATAGCGTACGAATACTAATTGTACGTGCTAGAGAGAAATCAGAATCAGCGTCTGGCAGAGCCTCAGTATTTATGTGTAAAATTAACAAGCCAAATTCTGGGTTAGAATTCAGTTATGACTTTAACTCATGCCCCAAATGGGAGTCAATGACCAATCACGTTTCAATGAATTTTGTTTTATAACCGACGACTGACGCATTTCACTTTGCTTTTTATAGAATTCTCTTTGCCAGCTCCTGCTTTGTGATAAAGAAAGCTCCTTTTTTAATATTCTGAACAGGTCAGAGCATTATTTTGCAGTGACTGGCTCTAAAACGAATATACTGAAGATAGCAAATAATGAACAGATTCCTTTGAACTACACATTTGATAATTGCGTGTTTAATAATTGTGTTTTTAAATAATGATTTTACTGAGTTGTTTACTAAAAAATAACCCATAACGATGGTTATAATATACAGTTTGATATGTTTTTTTTTTCTCCGCTGGGGTGCGTTCTTACAATGTTACGATACTATTTGGTAATAAATAATATTATCAAGTTGCAGTGAATAAGCACATGAAACATAACCACACATTTCTGATTTATTTTCAAACATCGCCGTTTACATTAAATATATACATATTTTAAAATACCGGTAACTATATTAAAGCAATTACTTTTGAGTAAGCAGCTTAATTTCATTCGTTAAATAGTCCTAACAAATACCACTCTTGATTTATAAATCCTCGATGATTTGGAATTCACTCGTGACATTACTTATGATAAATTTCATCATTTCATTAACATCTTCTCCTCCTCCTTCTTTTTCTTTCGTTCATATTATAGGCTGACTCTGTTCCGGTATCACATGTCCGGTCTTCGTACAGAAAATCTTCATTTTGGTGGTCAGCTAATATTTGTTTCGGGAGTCTCCGCCATTGTATTCTCTGTGGATGTTGTAACCAATTTCATTTGTAGGTGTTTACTTTTTCATTTTTGGAACTGTTTGTAATTCCGTTCATGCACAGGGTGTATATAAATTCCCATTACAGGATTTGAGGCATTAAAGGGTTTGACGGCTGTTAATGGGA
The DNA here is from genome assembly GCA_030220185.1 of Diploptera punctata. Lineage (NCBI taxonomy): Eukaryota > Metazoa > Arthropoda > Insecta > Blattodea > Blaberidae > Diploptera > Diploptera punctata. Next base: position 1,809,915 of record JASPKZ010001618.1, on the reverse strand, counting down.
ACTGAAAAGTTTATGTTTTGCATATGAACTCATATCCGGAAATTGTATTTTCCCCCAACAAGCAAAACAGACCTATAACACACGTTGAACTCTCCCAGTTCTTGCTTTTTTGTCTTGTTCTGCGTCCACTTACAAGAAAGACTCGATAGGTACTTCATCGTACCTATGTACCTACAATGTTCTGGTGCACACCATCACTAACGCTTGTCAGTCAAACATCCGCCACTACTATAACCCGCACAAGCAGGTCTACCTCTGATTTCACGGATCTAGTAAATCAGCATTTTATATTGCATCACAAGAAATTCTAGCGGAGTCAAGTCTGGTAACTGTACTGGCCAATGAATTTGGCCAGCACAATCTATCCAGTTCTGCCATATCTTTGGTCCAAATGTCGAAACACATGAGTAAAATGAGATGGCGTGGCAACCTGCTGGAATCACAATATGTCTTGAAATGTCAGTGTCACATCGCCCAAGAGCTGATTCAGCTTGTGTTGAAGGAAAATCAAGCGCGCCTCATGTTTAATTTAGGTGGAAGACAATATGGCCTGAAAACAATTCCATCAAAGACACTGCTTATATGTTGATTCTTTGTTTTTGCTGAATATCGTGGAAGTGCGTTGCTTGTACCGGGGAAATAGTACATTTCCGAACGAAACCCTGTTTGGAATCCTTCTTAAGTCTGTAATTGGAATTTAGATATACTTTATATTCGTGTTTCTAATTTGATCCATTCTTTAACAACAGCTAAAGATCTAAAGAAACTATTTCTGCAGCTTGTGTTTTAAAATATTCATTGGAGTAGTTCTGCATGTTTCACTACCGTTTATAGTATCATATCTCGAGTGTCATTACTCTATTACACATAAGCTACGCGTCTTTTCTTCATCTTAAATTCATTATAGTAATTAAAATCAATACCACTTAACCACTTCCTAATTTTGTATTCATAGATGTACGAAAAGGGATATCGGGTTCAATTACCGGCCTTGCACATGTGAAATTTTATCAAAAAAATCACGTTCCATTAAGATAAGGAGGTATGTGTTTGTGTGTACTTTTTACGGCATAACATTAAAAGGAGAAAGGAAAACAATTAGCTAAAATGAGGCAAACGAGCAAAAATTACAAGAAAAATCAACGAAAATTGAAATTGTCTGCAAATGTATTATATTACAGTTCACGGAAGGAAATGGGTTGATACGTGTAATGTAACTGTGCAGGGAATTTATATTGTTCTGATATTTTTATTGCGTTTTCCTGTCTCTTCACTCACAAACAAAATAGAATACACTTGTCAGACAGTAGACTATCGCGTTGGGATGTAATGTCGACAAACACAGCGGAGGAGTTGCGAGATTATTATCCGAAAGATATGATTTTGTTTTGACGGCGTACATTTTGCCCTGATAGTACAGTACGTGCTTCACTCAGGGATATTAAAACTTCTTGAAGGTATGATTTGTAACAATACTGTTCACATTTATGCTCCTTGTAGCTCTGGAAATTATTCCGATCTATTAGCACACATGTATGTATATTGAGCGTCCGTCGCCGTGGCCGGGTTGGATTCCTGGCGGGGTAGGGGATTTTAAATCTCCACCTTGGGCCTGGGTGTGTGTGTCCTGTCCTTGTGTCTTTGTGAGAATTAAATAAAATTAATAAACAGGTAAACAAAAAAAAAAGTAAAAGAAGAAGTAAAACTAGTATAAACTAAAAAAAAAAAGCGTTTAATGAAAACACTACTTACTAACGCTTTTTGATTGTAAGCGACTGAAATAATTTCGCTATTGGACAGTTCCGTTTCTGAAACAATTATTATAGGCTAAGTTTATTCACAATTCTATTGTTTCTCTTTCTTTTATATTTTACTTTTTGTTTTACGTTTTTCACATTTTTCCCCTTTTTCACATAGAAACACGCGTACAGGACACACAATCAGACCCAATGCAGAGATTTAAAATCTCTTACCCCGCCGGGAATCGAACCGGTACGGAAGGTAGCTGACTCTATGGAATACGGCATGGCGTATTGCATGTATGCCCTTTTTTGTGTTACTTCTTAGTCAAGATTTTTAAAATTTATTTTTATAGTCTCAGGCAATAAAAACATCACTTCCCTGGATTATTAAAAAATACAGTATAAATTAGAAAATAAATACATAACAATAAACAGTGAAATCAGAATATACAAAAACTGCATAAGACTGATTTTAACTTATGCTACTGAAACAAAGAGCGGAAAAAGCTTAGACTCTAATGACAATGGAATTGAGGATATTATGAAGCATTGCTGGGTATAGTTTATATGGCAGAGAACAAATAATGAGGTTATGTAATATATGTGGAGTGCGGATGTGATCAAAGGTATAAAAGAGAGAATAAAAGGAAGGAGAAACCATATCTTAAGAATATGTGATGACCGTCTCGCTAAAATCGCCAAGACCCTTAAGACGATCTTTAAAACGATGGCCAGAGAGTTGGTCACCTGCTTCACAATAAACGAGTCCTGTTGAAAAGGACACCGTGAGGAAGAAGAAGAAGAGAATCCGTGAATGTAGCAGTGAAATAGTATGGGTATTGACTGTATTCCAAAAGAGAGAATAAAAAAATTAAATACAGATATATTTTAGCCTAATGGGAACTAATGGCTACTCGAAATTTTATTTACAGATTGTTCGAGAATTTTTTTGCACAAATTTGAAGAGTTATGGAGGAGTCGTATATATACTTTTGAGATGGGAACTTTTGATGTATGGGGTGAAAGTTCCATTCAATTTCATAATCCCATCAAACCCATTTTCTTGATTTCCTTTGAAACAAATCAAAGGATAAAAACCTTTCTCGATGCAAAATATACACGATCGCACCGGATTTAATTTCAGTTTTTTAACGGAATTATGTTATTTCTCATATTAATTATATTCTCAGTCGTCCTCGCGGGATGAGTGAACACCGTCCAGACCCAGTAAAAAAAATTTATAGCCGGGAATTGAATTCGAAATCCCTGGGAAGCTGGTCAAATGCGCTAACCATTATACCACACACGCAATTGATTAATGGCAAGACTAGGTCCTCATCGATTCGAAAAGAAGTGTATAGCCTAACTACTGAAAAAAACCTAGGTATTGATTTATAAAACGACATAGCCTATCTACCTCGGTTTGAGAACATTTGGTTGTGATAATTGCGTAAAATGTGAACTGACGTCACAAAGACAAGTGACTAGTTAGCTTCTCTTCTTAATTGGCGAGAATCACTTGCTTTTGTTTTCCGCGTTTCATTTGTTCAGCTGTATCTCGTTGACATGTCTGTTATTTATATTGTTTTCTTAGTGTAGTCAGCCAAATTAACAAAAATACAGTTCACAAATAACTTACGGCGCGGCGTACATGTGATCCGTGTTTCATATTTTATTCTTAATTAACAATAATAATGACAATAAGACTAATAATAATATAATTATAATAGACTAATAATAAGTAGAATATTGATAATACAAATAACAATATAAACCGTGTAATATTGGTGTCTTATATTGATCCTATGGATATAATGTGTTTCCATTATTATATTTTATGCATGATCTTTATGGGAAGCCAGATGTAATATGAGCTGTTAAGTCTGATAGATTGTGATGAGCAAGGCATGTGGCACAAGTGTCGAATGAACGAGGGCCATGGTGACTCCTCATAGGTAAACCAGAGGAAAGCGCCCAGAAGGTAGGCCCCGCGGCTTGATTTTACGCAAAGGCTACCAGTGTTAATCCGCAAAATTCCATACCGGTACGTTCTTTCCCACAAAACGACGGATTGCGAATGCTCAAAATACTTCAAGACATTAAATTAATAGATCCTTAAATAAAATCAATTTAATCTTGTGCTGTCTCGGAGGAGACCTTGACATTGAGCTGATCACTCACTCACTAGTGGAGGCCCTCCATGTTCTTGTGTGGTCAAATATGTATATGTGTTATCAATAGTTTAAAAAATCCCTCTCCGGACAGGTGGCATTGTAAGGTCCTGGTGGGGTATGTCACGTAAAATACCTGTAAGATGAGAGGTTAAACTGTGTTAACGAGAAAAAAATCATTACACGTACAACAAACTATCTTTAAAATTGGCAACCCAGCAAGTAGTCCAGTGATTGTCCCGATGTGCCCTGTGTCTACAGTACGATTGGCTGGAACCGAAGTGCAGTAATTTATTTAACGTACTTCAGTAATGATTATTCATCACTTTCATATTTCCTCTCATAAAGATACCAAAGGAAATAGTTGTACCATGTAATGTCTTCGTTGTTCGTCTACAACTTTGTAATCTACTGTTTTCGTCTACATTCAATAGGATACTAAAAGTGCTCAATCCCGCCCCCCAATCTAGTTTCCAGTCCTTATAATTCATAATATTACTTTCCTCGACATGAGTTATTTCCTGGTTTGAAATTTTTCTAAGGTCATTGACTTTCATATTGAGTTCTCCGCTTAGATTTTTAGCATTCCACGATTTCAGTACATTCAAATATCCTTTTGATAGTTCTGATTTTTTATACGGATCTTTTTTTTTTTTCAAATTTCTATGCTGTTCTGTGAATTTCTTTGCTCGCTTTTTATATAGTAATTTTAAGGGCTCAATTTTATTCTCCGTTATCTCTTGGCGTTTCTGGGAAAACTCTTCATTAAAGGCTTGTCACGGTAATCTTAAATTAATCAAACATACTTCCCAATTTCTCAGAAACCGTTTAAGATAATATGTAGAAATGTATACATATCTTGTAATTTCTCTGATCTGCTTTCATGAAGATAACCATGCTGTCACACTGGAGCAAGGTAATATAAATATAGGAAGGAAGTTCTAAAACCACCCATGTGCCATTTTCTTGAATATTTAGTTTTGTACTTCAAAGTAGTTCAAGAAAGACCAGGTGTCGAACACGTAATTCACTTTCGTGTTCAAAATTGCGTTGTGTGTATGTCCTACACACAAATCCATATATACATGAAGTTTGTAAACTAACTAAGCGCCAAAATCATAAATTTGAGTTAATGCAGAAGAAAGTCTCAGATATCTGTGCAGAACACACACATCCACACATTATATATATATATATATATATATATATAGGGTGTATCGAAAAGGATGGCGCAAACTTATATGGTTGAAAGTACACAATAATAGAAGCAACAATGTCCCAGTAAACATGGGTCCGTAAACGAGCCGTTTGCGAGATAATTACGAATGTATGGTTACAAGCCGCCACTGACGTCTATGTTTGTAACATCGTACTCCTTGCGCACTTGTATGTTTTTTTGTTTACAAAACTGACATTACCGAGAGGTGGAGTTGTAATCAAACCATACACGCAGAACGTACAGGAAGGATACAGCACACAGTCTCAAAAGGTATCAGTCCCGTCTGAAGAGTGTCACTTGTGCTGTGTTGTAGTTACAATGGAACCTTACAGTAACGAAGAGTATGTGGATATGTATTTCATGTACGGGAGGGCTAATGGCAATGCACGGGAGGCTGCACGCTTGTATTATAGCCTCACTCTGATGGTTAACAATTTATATGAAAGCGGGTGACGCGCGGCAATACTGGACATGCGGTGTTGTCACGTTTCTCATAGCACTAAGAGCGTTTTATTACTGAAGGACAGAAAACATTGATTATTTATGTTATTATTTAATTTTATGTTATTTTTTGGTATTAGTTCACCGCTGTGGTCTCGAGGTAGCGTGCTGCCTTGTCACACAGCGGGCCAGGGTTCGATCCCCGGTCGGGGCATTTTTCTGGGTCAGGTTTTTATCGGGGTTTTTCCTCACCTGTAAGACAATTATCAGGAAAACTTTAAGGTCCAAACGGTCCCCGAAATCATATGGCCATCATCATCATCATCCTTATTATTATTATTATCATCATCACCATCATCCTTCACCGATGTGGAAAGCAACGGGAAGCTACCACACCTACAATTCCCTATTAAAGCTGCAAGCATAGCATGAAAATGCTATGATTGCAGTGAAGGACCTGCCTTCGGGCATAATTACTATGGATGGATGGATTTGGTATTGTTTAACTTTTAAAATTAAAATTATATGAATATACGTATTTATTTTTATACTAATGATATAGTATTATTGAGCGATAACGAGGAGATACTAAGGGCCAACACACACACTCTATTTAACACTAAGAAATTTGGGACTGGAAGTAAACATCAATAAAACTAAATATATGTTCACTCATAGAAATGCATTATATAATGGAAATGGACATCTAATAACAAATTAAGGAAATTTAGAAGCAGTGGCTGATTTCAACTATCTAGGAAAAATAATTACAAATAGGAATGAGATGCACGAAGTAATTAAACATAGGCTCAATTCTGGAAATGCATGCTATTATACAGGGACTCTTGTCTTTCCAGCTCCTTTCTAAAAATGTTAAACTGAAAATATATAAAACAGTTATTCTTCCAGTTATATTACATGGATGCGAAAAATGAACTCTTACTTTAAGGGGGGAGAAGATAACGAGTATTTGAGAATAAAGTTCTTAGGAGTTTTTTGTTAAGGAACTACACTACAAGGTCAAGGGTTCGAGTCCCGGTGGGGTCAGGAATTTTAAACTGACCCAAATCTTATGGCGGCACTATAGCCCTGGGGTAGACTCAGCCTCTAACGGAAATGAGTACCAGACACTCGTTCTGGGGGTAAAAAGACGGCCGTCAAGCAGGTCTGACAACCTGACTGACATCATGTGTCGATTGTCCACAAAAGTGGGAGCCTTAACCTCCTATTATCCCAAGGGCCTCCTAGCCCTGTAATGGGATACCTTTACCTTTTATATTATATGGATGCGAAACATGGACTCTTACTTTAAGGGGGAAAGAAGATTACGAGTATTTGAGAATAAAGTTCTTAGGAAAAATTTTTGGATAAAAAAAAAGAGATGAAGAGACAGGTGAATGGAGAAAACTCAAACTAATGAGCTACATGATATGTATAAGAAGCCAGATATAATAACAACAATTAAGTCTCATAGGCTGCGATGGGCAGGACATGTTGCATGGGGATGATAGAGGTGCATGGAAACTTCTGGTAGGAAAATCAAAGGGAAAACGCCCAGTTGGTAGTCCAAGAATAAGTTGGGAGAATAACATTATCCATGATTTGAGAGAAATAGATTATACAGGGGATGATTGGAAAACATTAGCTCAGGATAGGGATGTATGGAAGCTTATGTCCGCGGTGCCATGAACCTACGGGTTCGACAGAGCCAGTCAGTTTTCCATAGTTGGAATTTTAATTTATTATTATTATTATTATTATTATTATTATTATTGTTATTATTATTATTATTATTATTATTATTATTATTATTATTATTATTATTATTATTATTATTATTATTATTATTATTAACTGCTCGGTCTGAAATATTTTCGCATGACCACCACATGTTGAAATTACGTACATATTAAACTAATGTAATATGTAGATATTGTATTATTATTCAAGCTACATATCACAATAAATTACTGATAATTATAACTATTAATTACGGTATACAATTTTATAACTGGAGCGAATGACCCACATCGTTCCGAGTTTTAATTGAAACTAAGGGAAGAATAGCAAAGTTTATCTAAGAGACCCTTTTCCTAGATTGTTTCCTTTAATATAATCATAAACATTAATTACAAATCAATTGTTGACACTGCTTACTAAGAGTCTGTCAGTGTAATGTATTGTTCCTTGAACTATTAAGAGGTTCTTCCTCTTGTGTCACATTATCCATTCGGTCTGAAATATTTTCCCATGGCCATCACATGTTGAAATCACTTATTAAACAAATATTATATGTAGATATGTTGTATTATTCGAGCTACATATCACAATAAATCACCGATAATTATAAAAATTAATTACGGTATACAATTGTATAACTGGATCGACTGCTGTACGTTCCATGTTTTAATTGAAGCGGAGGGAAGAAAAGCAATGTGGCAACATCGTCGTAGTAGCCGTACTCGGGATCTTTGTATTTTAATAACATACAACAGCTGCGGGGAAACAAAGCGAGCCGACTGTTAAACATCATAGTGAGGCGATAATACCAAGAAACATGTCCTGATCGAAGACACCCCGAAAGTCGTACATTTACAAGGGTCCATCAGCGCCTGAGGGAAAATGGGGGTTTTGCACTTGGCAGAGCAGTAGGTAGGCCTGCTCGCATTACGCCTGAGGTTGAGGATATGGTGTTGTAAGCAGTACAGCTCTCTCCAGGAACCTCGACGAGAAGAATTGCCCCGCAAGTGCCTGTACTAAGCCACAGTAGTGTATGGAGAATTTTACAGCACAATTTACTGTACCCTTACCACCTCCAACGAGTTCAATATCTCAATGATGTGGACTTTGTTCCTAGAGTGGTGTTTTGTCAGTGGATGCAACAGCAGACTGTAGTCAACCCTCGTTTCGCTAGTAACTTTTATTTACAGACGAAGCAGGATTCACACGCGATGGTGTTTTTAATTATCATAATACACATTTTTGGTGTGAAATAAACCCACATGCTGTTAATGAGTCACCACATCAGCACCGTTTCTCACTGAATGTGTGATTATGGGTACTAGGTGATCATCTCATTAGGCCACACATTCTTACATGAAAACTTAATGGACGGAGGTACCTTAGGTTTCTGCGGCGTCATCTTCCAGGATTGCTTGAGGATATTCCCCTTCAGCAACGTCGGAGTTTATGGTACATGCATGATGGAGCTCCGGCACATTTTGCTGCTGCTGCTGTGAGACGGCATCTAACGCGCAGATACGGTCAAAAATGGATAGGTCGAGGCGGATCTGTACCTTGGCTTCCAAGATCACCTGATCTAAATCCTTTGGATTTTTGTGTCTGGGGTCACCTCAAAAGCGAAGTGTACAGCATACCCGTTAACACGGTTGAAGAACTGGAGCAGAGAGTTGTACATGCTTGTCAAGAATTCAGAAATGATCCAGGGGTTTTATAAAGAATTCGACATTAATTGCAGAGACGAACACAGTATTGCATCCAGTACACGAAATGCATATCCGCTAACTCTTCGTTACTGTAAGGTTCCATTGTAACTACAACACAACACAAGTGGCACTTCTCAAATGAGACTGATACCTTTTGAGACTGTGTACTGTATCCGTCCTGTACGATCTGCGTGTATGGTTTGATTACAACTCCACCTCTCGGCAATGTTCAGTTTTGTAAACAAAAAACATACAAGTGCGCAAGGAGTAAACCGTACGATGTTACAAACAATGACGTCAGTGGCGGCTTGTAACCATACATACGTAATTATCTCGCAAACGGCTCGTTTGCGGACCCATGTTTACTGGGACATTTTTGCTTCTATTATCGTGTACTTTCAACCATGTAAATTTGCGCCATACTTTTTGATACACCCTGTATATATATATATATATATATATATATATATATATATATATATAAAAAACCGGTTTAATAATGTAAACTCATCATCTGATGCCCGATGTTTCATATACTTATAACTAATTTATTAATTGATTTTTTTAGACTTTCCTATTACTCCACTGCACTTCCTCTATTCTTCTTTCTCTCATTGTTTTTATATCTTGAACCGAAGTAACATGTGGTCTGTCTCTCCTCAACGCCTCGGGCAGGAGCTGTGCCAACACTTTCCTGAAGATTGAGAGTATCTTCATGAAAGGAGTAAGTAAATTTATGGGATGTTTATCTATAAATTGTAAAATTGAATTTAACCCTTAAACAGTTCCAGAGAAAATGGGACATTAAATTTGGCTAATTGAATATTACAAGGATATTTCTTTCTTCTTCTTCGCCATCAGGGAATGTTATAGCCATCGTCGTATCACCGTCCCCAGTCGCCATCTTCTTCTATTTTGGCATTTTTCAACGTGTACGTTTCCTGTCGTCATTGCCTCGTCAACATCACTGCATTCATGTTTTGGGTGGTCTGGACATCTTCTTCGGGATGATAGCTTAATACCTTTCTTCCTTCATTCTTTTGACATGAACAATCCAAACCAACTGTCTATTCTGAACATCATCAAGTATGTCTCTGTGCATTTTAATTTCTTCCTTCCGGACTCAATGAACCGACAGTTAAGGAGTTACAGAGATCATCCAGAATCTCCTGAGGATGTCTACCGCAGTAAAAGACGAAATGCTCAGTTTCAACAAAACTGGATCGCGCCATAATTTATTTGTCTTGAGAAAGTATGTTGTCTTTATCTTTAAACAATTAATTATTTTTATAGGGTTTAAAATCTGTTTGAGTTTAATAATTTTATGAGTGTGCTATGTTAGGTTACTGATTTTAATTTTTAAAATTATTTCGTTCTGGATATTTTATTATTATATTATTAGAACCTATTTTAATTCTTAATGTTAATACCGTTTTATGCATGTATAATCACACCGGTTTGAACTCGGACCATGTAAGAATTTAAAGGGCGAACAGATCTATTATTTAAGCTTGTATTTAGCCCGGAAAAACAACTAAATAATAATCATATTTTATTGGTAACCAGTCGTGTTTAGTGCACTATTTATCTTTTTCCTTCACACGGCATTTGTTTCTTCGCTGTTTGCATTAGAGGCTGTTAATATCTCACTAACTAACTAATTTACTGGAACTATCATGGTCGCGCGGACATACGCTCTCTGTATATCCCTATCCTGAGCAATGTTTTCCAATCATCCCCTGTGTAATCTACTTCCCTCAAATCATAGTTAATGTATTCTCCCTCCTCATTATTCGTCTACCGACTGGGTGTTTTCCCTCTGCTTTTCCCACAAGAAGCTTTCATGCACGTCTTTCACCCCATTGGTGCCACATGTCCTTCCCATCGCAGTCTATGAGACTTAACTGTTCTCATTATATCTGAATTCCTATAAAGACCATGTAATTCACTGTTATGCAGTCTTCTCCATTCACCTGTCTGGTCGTCTCTCTTTGGTCCAAGAATTTTCCTAAGAACTCTATTCTCAAATACTCGTAATCTCCTTTCCTCCCTTAAAGTAAGAGTTCATGTTTCGCAGCCATATAATATAACTGGAAGAATAATAGTTTTATATATTTTCAGTTTAACGTTTTTTGAAAGGAGTTGGGATATCAAAAGTCTCTGCAATGCATAATAGCACGCAATTCCAGAATTGAGCATATGTTTAATTTCTTTGTGCATCTCATTCTTATTTGTAATTATTGCTCCTAGGTATTTGAATTCAGCCACTTCCTCAAAATTTCCCTCTTTTGTCATTAGCTGTCCATTTCCATTATATAATGTATTTCTACATGTGACCATATATTTAGTTTTATTGATGTTTACTTCATCATCATCAGCACTCCAGGGATTAGGCAATTGCCTGTTCCGACTTCATAATGCATCAGCCCAACGTCTTCTAGGTCTTCCAACATCACGTCTTCCTCTTGCTTGATAATTTCTTGCTAACAATGGATATCTCTCCTTACTCATTCCATCCATGTGATCAATCCATTTCTATCTGTAATTCGTTACTTTATCCAATAAAGGCTGTACTTTCAATTCTTCTCTTATATCCTCATTCTTATTCTATCAAGTCTTGTACATCCTTTTACTTGTCTTAGGAACCTCATCTCCGCCGTCTGTATTCTATCCTTCTGTTTTTTCATTGGAGCCCAAGTTTCACATCCATACAATATTGTGGGAACCGCCATAACATTATACATTTTTATCTTGGTTTCTTTTATAATTTTATTTTTGAATGTTCTCTGTATTGTTCCACACACCGTCTGAAATTTATTTATTTTCGAATCAATATCTCTTTCCACATTGTAGCCAACATCACAGCCCAAATATTTGAAACTAGACACCTGTTCTATACTTTTATTTTCTAAAATAATTTTGGATCTCACTGGATCTCTTCCTCTAAAAGCCATGGTCTTCGTTTTCCTTACAGAAATCTTTAGATCGTATAATTTACATATTTCATTTAATGCATTCATTGATTTCTGTAAGTCGTCTTCATTTTTCTGTATTATGATTACATCGTCAGCAAATAGAATATTATTTATGCACACTTTATTATCCATTCTTATTCCTGGATTCACTAAAACTTTCATTTATTTAAAATGTTTACTTCCAGTCCTAATTTCTTAGTGTTACTCAATAGTGTGTGTATGTTGTCCTTTAGATCTCCTCGCTATTACGTTTTTTTATTTTAAGTTCAGTCATGTTAAACGTCTTATATTTCACATTGTCTTTGTTGTTAAAAAGGTGTTTTGATAATCTACAGTGATCAGTATCTCTATTTGAAATGTGTAGTGCTTTTCTATCTATCAGATTTGATTTATGTTCTGCATCTATCAAAATTTGATCAATCTGATTAGTCATAGTTCCATCAGGAGACACCCATGATCCCTTATGAATGGTTTATTAAAAAAATGTTCCTCCTATGATCATATTGCGGATAGATGTCTATTCTCATTACTTGTATACGTAATCTCCTTTCTATTAGCTGGAATACACATGTCTTTGTCAGTTTAAGCATGCAAATCCTTGATTACAATTCTAACATGTCAAGAACATTCCTTGAATGCTCTATCCAATAGATCATAGATTATACAATTAATTTTTTTTTGTTCTGATTTAGATTTCATTGGCACGAATTCAACGAGTATGCTAAATTGAAGATTTTTCTTTACTCTTATTTTGAAATTTGTTGAAGTGTTTAAGATTTCAGATTGCTCTGGTATTGAATGTAATCACTCATCCGGAGAGTCCCTCTATGTACTTGTATAGTCAAAAAATATTCGTATAGTCCACTTTTGAAAATCTTGCTGTAACAGTTGTGTCCCTTGTAATACACGTGGGCAAAAAATACGTACAAAATGAATGGTTAAACTAAAAGGGGGGGCCAGGAAACTATCAAATCAATAAGTAATCGTATTTCCTACAACAAACCTAGCTTTAGAAAATTTCCCTTTTCATCGCAGCTATAAAATATCGTAGAGGTTTCCTCAGTAATTATTATCCTAAATTTTCTATTGCTATAATTGCGAGATCATAATTACGAAATCGGTTTATGAGTATTTTTAAAGAGTACGCACATTCTGCACATACACAGTCTAACATTTCAAAATTTTCGAGTACCAGATATGTTAATTATCCATTATATCAGTTTAGATACACTTATACCTGTTGTGTTTATTATCTTTATTACATTCCAATACACGTTGTTCGTGTGCTATTCTAACAATGGTAGGGCTGGCACCCCTACGCCTAATGTCCAAACTGCGGGACAGAATGTTTCGTTTAGTGGCATGAAGATCTTCTTACAAGGGAAAAGTCAACCATTGCATGATGAAACCTATTTTGAAATTTCTTCCAGATAAGCGTTGTGATGTACCAAGGCCGTGTCCAAAAAAATATCTCTTACCTTTAACTGCAAGGCAGTAAAATCCGTGTCAAATATCTCATTTAAACTATAGGGAAATAATACAACTCCCGAATTGGTAGATTGGATAGCCCTCACTACCTGCCGTACGCGCCGCGTCCCGCTTCACTCCAATCCACTCTTACTCAAACATGGACGTCCATATGCTTCGTACAATGGGTTGCCATTGCTGTATTCTGGCTTCGATTTTTATGCATTGCAGTTAAAACGGCATATATTTTTTTGAACACGACCTTGGTACATCACAACGCATCTCTGGGATAAATTATTAGGTAGGTTTTGGCATGCAGCGGTTGACAGTTCCCTCGTTAGATGGGAAGCCTTAAATAATGATCTAACCGGTATAATTTTCAGGAGTCACATAACTCAAAACTACGACAGATTAGAGGCACTTGCGGGCGATGCATCAAAACTATTGAAGTAGAGTGAGTAGTAGGACTTTATTAGAGTAAAAAATAGTAGAATACAGAATTATTTACATATGAGTCGCACGGTCTGCTAGCCGTTCGTGTTTTGACAATCCGTATCAACATATCACTGTCTAGAATAACATAAAACAAACCAAACAATAGATAACTCTATAATTAAGTTACATTGCAAATTAAACAATTAAGTTGAAAAGTAGAATTAGGCCTATTTAGTACTAATAATTACTCTTTGTTTACGTATTTATATTTCAGGAATGATTATTGTAATTTTACAAATCTTGTCCAGAACTCTGCCCACCGTTTATCCATTAACTCATAGCATGTCAATGTATAACTATCGCGTAGCGACGTTTGAATTGCGTGGGTCAGTCGCCTATCGCGAGTTGGAGGACCCGCACGAACCGGCCGAAGTGTCTGGAGGATCTTGTCAGATCTTGTAAGGGAGCGAAGGCGAGACAACGGTCAGTCTGTGTTTGACGACAGCGAAAAAAAGTAATATTATTTTATTACAAATCTATGGTTATCTGAGAAAAAAAATACATAAATTGATTAGTGCATTTCTTTAAAATGTTCGCGAGAATTAGTTTGACTTTCACACATAGTACGTAGGAGACGAAATGTAACAAATTTTTTATATTACATTTTTTGATCCAAAATTCTGATTTAAGCAGAAATTAAATTTAAAGATACGGATTGAAATAAACGATTTTATTAATTTCAGGCAAACAAGGGATTGCCAACATTTCAAGGGGCATATTATACACGTCAATAAAAGTACTGAAGGAAAAAGCGTCCTATATGTACTGTGTAACAAAACAGACCAATACGTGTCATCATTATGAAGTAACGCATTCATATGTTTATGCATTTTGCTTCCTGAGAAAACCGTACATTTGTGACCCACATACCACTAATACTTTTACTATACTACAGTATCATACGGAATTTCTAATTAAAATCTGTGCATTTATATTAAATCCACGCTCTGTATGTACCTTCATGTGTCTTACTCCTTCCCGGGTGTTTGCAGGAGGATACGACCTGTTATTTTTTTTTTTAACTCTGGGTCACATTCAAACTTTCTTGACTACACGGACATATAAAGAGCGTCCTCTCTAGTTAATGAGTAACTGAATATGGGGCCATATCCGCGATAAAATGAGCACACTGTATACCAGAGGACGCAATTAAGTCACAAATTATAACATGAGTGGAATATTATATGGGGTTTTATATGTTGTCCCGAGACCATGTGCATTTTAAATTTTCATAAAATGCATCTTACATATGAGGAAAACATTCTAGAACTGAACATCCAGGAAATTTGCCCGGGAGATCTAATCCCAGGTTCTGACACCAATTCCAGACCATAGCTATGGATTTGACTGATGTCATATGATCAACTTTATTTATTTTTTTCTGAACTAATGCACAAATATAATGAGGTGGCTAAAAGGATAATATTTCAGACTAGTTTTCGGGAGTATCCCTGTTCTAACCACGGAACCAGGCATCCCTGTTTCTTCTGTTCCTCAATAAAATCAAATACTGGTTTGTAATTATATTAACAGGGTCTATTACGTCATATTCCCCATTCAGTATCATCAAAATTAAATTAGTGTGAAGTTTTAGAAGAACCACATGGCAACATACAAATCCTGTTTGATTCTACATAACATCAAACCTTATAGTGTCTATATATTATAATCACGACATATTAATAACCAACATACAACAATTTTAATGTCTATTTGTATTTATTTCCAGCTATACAATGTTCATATCTTCCAGTATCTCAAAATATATATATATATATTTTTTTTCCTTCCAGTATTCTATATTTTCCTAATTATATTACCCCAACCTCTCCCTAATCATTATCATTATATCCTGTATCCAAGAGTGATTAAATATATCTTTCCTATTTTCTTTCCATTCCAGAAGCTGCTTGAGAATCTTGCATTCTCCATTATTTTAATGTATCTAACCTATGATAACTGTTTGCATGCTCTATGTTCCAAAATTGAACCTACCTAATTCATTAATTTTGCCTTATCTTTGTATTCCTTATTAACTCCATTTTTAATGTAGGCCTAATAATGAACGTCTAAAAAATTTCGATTGCCTATACAATGCGTTAATGAATTGCACCGCAATAATTTCAGTGATTGTAGATATCTCTTAGGCAAGAAATTTAAGACACGAAATAAAACAAATTGTAGTGCGTTAAGGGTTTAAGGATATGAGTTGATGTCGTGTCTTAAAGAGTAGAGGATGCTATGATTTTTTTTTTGTATTTGATTAAACATTCCAGCATTCCATACATTTTGGAAATATTTACTAATACCTGTGTAAAGAGAAAAACAAATTGTAAATTAGCAAAAAAAAAACACTTTGGGCTTCACATAAAAAATAAATGTATAAATAAATAATAAAAAATAAATACAATATAGAGTTTTGCAAAAAGTATATAACTCTGTTATGTTTAAACATGCCTTTCAAGGGAAATTCCCAGTAAGAAGTAAAATTTGTATTCAGAATTCAATATTAGAGCAAGTTAATTCATTTAAATACTTAGGATATAATCTAACTTATAATGAGAAATGTGATATATCCTTTAAAATACAAAACTATAATAAAGCTTTAAGAATTATCAACCAAGTTTTTAAACCATCAAAAGTGCAGAGACACACAAGAATGAAAATCTATAAAATTCTAGCTAGACCCATAATCTGTTATGGCAGTGAAGCTTGGACCGTCAGAACTCAGGATGGTCGTCATATTACAGCCACGGAGATGAAATTTCTGCGACGAACTGCAGGTTATAGCCTTCTAGACCACCAAAGAAATTCAACAATAGCCAGAGAGTTAAACATCGTACCTATATCTGAATACCTCCAAGAATATCGAAACAATTGGCTAGCCCATATTCAGCGCATGGATCGTCACAGAATACCAAAACAAATTCTTCACTACATTCCTCGAGGCAGAAGATCTGTGGGTCGACCTTTTCGGAGATGGCGGGAGACCGTAACGGGCCACTGGGCCTAATACTTGAAAGGACGATGATGATGATGTTTAAACATAAATTAAAAATCTTCATAGTTCTGTTGATACCCTGGAATATAGCTATCCAAAAATTAAAAGTAAGATACAATTAGTAAATCTTTAAAATAAGTAATGTAATAATAATAATAATAATAATCATAATAATAATAATAATAATAATAATAATAATAATAATAATAATAATAATAATACATTTCAATAAATATGTAAATGCCTTTAGAAATAGTTAAAAATTTAAACTCTGCATAAATGGAAAACCCATTCCAGATTTATGAATACATTTTTTATTTTTTGAGTTGTATCAATCTTTGTGTTGCATTGGACTAAGAATAAAAGTTATGAAAAACTACAGTGAAATATTAACATTCACGTAAGAGTGAGAATTCGTAATGACAAAAAAAAGTCTTATAAGATTATATATATGTAGGCCTATGTATATAATCCAGTAGGACTACAAGGTATTATTTGAAGCCACTTTGTTACCATATTTATACCTGAAAGGTGAATGCTTTATGTATGGGAGGAAAGTTTCAGGGATCGGTAGCGTACTGGATATGCTTTACAGGACAAAAAAAAATTCTGTGTCTCCAATTATAAAATAATTCTAAAACTCCTTATATATTGTACCAGACTTATGAAAATAGTTCTCTTCGGTGGGGGGAAAGAATTGCATCAATAGAATTCGGGCTATTAATAGCTCAACTTTAGCACGGTTTGCAGATTAAGACTCTACTAACACTCTAGCAGGTCCTACTGTTTCCTATAAGACATTAAAACATTAAAGGAAATTCTATACCGCTCCACTCAATCTGATAGTAAAGTACGTTCAGTTAAAGTCTAAAAAAATGTATTATTGTACATGCGTTAATTTTATGAGGAAAACATTTTTTTTAATGTAATTGAAAAAATCCTGGTGCGTGTATTAAACCATCTCCTTTCCTTAAAATGTCATTGGTCTATTTCATATGAGTGGAATTGCCTGTTCCAAAATTCAATGAATCCGAGAATAAATAAGGGTTTGAAGTCGCATATTGTTGTATCGCGGTAATAGAAAAAAAAAAACGAAATTGAGACAGGTCCTGATAATTTGCATGACGTGCAATTAACCGGTAACATGAACTGCGCAAGTGCAGAGGACTTTAATTAACTCAGCAATTTAATTCAAGCTTCTTTTTGTCCTTTTACCGTCAGTAAAGACCAGAGTTACGTACATTGGATAGCGAAGTTCACTTAACAAAAACTATGTGTAGTGAATTCCAGTACTTATTCAGGCACGTGCTTGCTTTTGTCAAGTGTTTTGTTCATACTGCCAACCTCTACTTGATTTAAATACCTAAACTTAGTGTGTTTGTTACTTAAAAAATTGCTGTATTTTACGAATAGTATGACTTGGTGTACAATTTACGAAAATATTTTTCGTTGTTTGGTTCATAAAGAAATTTATTTTAAACGCATTTAATTAGTAATTTATTAGATCACAGAGACAAACTCTGCTAAATGACCATGGTCCTTATTGTTTCTATAACAACTATACAATTAAAAATTCCTTCACATAAGAGCTGCATTAAATAAGCAAATTCCGAAGGAACTCGAATTTAGTGGCCAGGTTTTATAATTTACGGAATATATATATATATATATATATATATATATATATATATATATATATATATATAATATGATATGATATGAAAAGAAAAAAGAATTCTTGAGTCGGGATTTGAACTCGAGTCTCATATATATATATATATATAATTGAAGGGCTTAGAGCAGTAACATGATAAGCCACATTTTGTTAAGAAATGTCATTTATTATATTAATAGCAAATAAAAGTATTGAAATATCCATAAAATAATTTGTAAGTGCGCCAGTGATGGGTTAAAACATATAAATACACAAGGCACTAACAACAATACTGCACAATCAGTATTTTCTAATTTTTTTAAAACATTACTCTTAGAAAAAAACAATATGTGGCTTATCGTGTTATTGCCCTAAGCCCTTCAATTTATTTATTTAAATTGAATCGTATGTTTCAAGTTTCGCGTTGAGGAAATATAAATTTCGGCTGCTAGAGTAATTATAAAATGTTGGGTTACAGGTAAACTTCCATTCCTAATGTTCCCATTTTGTTGGTTTAAGGAATATGTCTTTATTTTGATAGCTCGTTTGAGGGCATTGAATTCCATATCTGAATTGCACTGCCCTCCATGTCTATATGATACAAAAACAAATTCGGAGCTGAATCCAGGTAGTGCGAGTTTCAAGGGCTGTCAACATAAACACCAATTTAGGGAAGAAATATTATATAAATGCAATGACAAAATTACAAATCGTCAACATTAGTTTGCTTCAAGCGCATAGTAAAAGTCAAGTGGAGGATATTTCAGCAAAACAAGGGAATATAATATAACTTGAAAAAAGTAAAAATTACCGTTGTAGAATTTAGTTATAGATCTGAGGTGTGTGTTTGTGTATATATGGTTCTTGCGAGGGGGGGGAAACTACTAGAAACAGGAAGAAAATAAATTGAAATCTCACATAATTTTAATGTAAAATTCTCGTAAAAATCAATATGACTGCTTCAAATGTTATCTCAGAATAATAGGAAAACAGAATTGCCAACCCAACGGATTCGTATTTCTGACCGATCACGTTGCCTCACCCGGTATCGCTGCTTCCAATTCCACCAGATAGAAAAAAAGTCATGTTTTTATAATTAAAATAAATTTAACTGACTCACCAAAATCGTAATATTACTTACCCAAGTGTACCGAATCGACTCGCTATTGTTATTTTACATTGACGCTTTAGTTACATTATTGTTGGCGCTTTTGTAATGTTGTTGTTGGCACTTACATTAGTCCTCATATGCACTAGTTGGCGTAAACGTAAGCCCACCTGTTTCAAGTTTGAGCGAGGGAGAAGTTGTTGCGCGAGAGGGAAGGGTGGGAATTTAATGTTGAAACATCGGAAAGATATATCTTCTTGCTGGAGATCCGTTTTTCACTTCTCCCGTCTCTTCCTCGCAGAATCTCTTTGTTTCTTACTACATTTTAACATAGATGTAAAACATATTTATAAATTCTAGTAATCTAATTAACCTATTAACCTCTTTCTTAATCCAGGTCCTTCTAAACCATATCAATGAGGCTATTATTCTACATTAGTATGTTTACGTCTCCAGGGGGTGAACTCAATGATCCGTTCCCATGCAGTTGATGCATTGAAATGTATGTTGTGATGACGCTTCTTTTTATTACACTTTGGCCTTCTTGTCGTTTATTATTTTAAGAGATTTGTTCACTTAATTATTTTATTTGTTTATTTATATTCCAGATGAAACTCAATACACAATAAATACATAAGTATTAAATTCTAGTACTCCCCTAAATGAGCAAAGGCTCGTGCTCGAGGAGGATTCCATTTTAAAATGTACACAAAGATACCTCAATTTCATACATACAAATTTATAAATAAATTATAATACATTACTTCAAGTATATGTACACCCTTAGACAAATAAAATTAGTCATCTCTTGAACGTACATTTCTTCTAAGTCATACTCGGCACAGCGCTGGGTTCAAACTAGGAAACTAGTCATAATTGTGCAGTACCTGAGCTCCTGTGTTACGTGCCATGAACCGAAGACTCTCCTACGTGTCCTGTAAGGTCAGCGGTAAAGCATGCAGTCACTGTTTCTCTTTAATGAAGGTCGCAGGTTCGCGTCCTCAATTATGCAATTTTTTTCGTGATATTTGTATTGAAATGTTTTATGAATTAAATACATTTTATTTTGACATTTGAATTAAATCAATGTTAATGTAGTTATTGTAACAGTTATAGTTACCACAATTATATTTACCAGGGTTTGTTCTAGGTAATTTCAATGTATTGAATTCAATAGACTGTGATGCGCAGACGTCTCCGCAAAAGCAACAGCCTCTAACAAGCTTGTTTATAATGAATTGTTCTCGGAGAGGCAGGATATCAGAGTGATAGACTGGCCTCCATGTTCACCAGATTTGAATCCAATCCAAAATGTGTGGGCTAAGATGAAAATAGAGATGAACTCTAATTGGCCTGCAGATGCACGAAAGACGAAAGATGGCTTATGGGCACAAATTTAAGACGTCTGGGATGCTCTAGCCCAGGTGTGTCCAACGTGCGGCCCGCGGGCCGCTTGCGGCCCTCG
The DNA here is from genome assembly GCA_030220185.1 of Diploptera punctata. Taxonomy (NCBI): domain Eukaryota; kingdom Metazoa; phylum Arthropoda; class Insecta; order Blattodea; family Blaberidae; genus Diploptera; species Diploptera punctata. The sequence continues at coordinate 1,788,731 of JASPKZ010001618.1, read as the reverse complement.
ATCCCATTGCATGCGGCCCGCAATGATATTTGCTCTGTCACATCGCATTTCGGCCCGCAGAGAAATTTGTAAGTTATAGTCTAATATAATTTATGAAATAAATAATTCTATTTGGTGTACGATAAACTCGAAAGAGCAACACTTTTTCTGTTTCGAACACATGTGTTTGAGAAAGTTCATCCTACTCCTCCTCTTACTCAAAACATGGAAAAATCACATCCGTTTTAAGAAACACCCCGCCCACATTTTTATTTATGATCCGTGCATCGCTATTGAAGTCTCCGTGTTCTGTTGACCGCGCGGTTACCACTTTCAAATGCGAGTGTCAGCCAGATGTTTTATTATCGTTACATTTTTTAACATTTCAATTTAGTTTCCAGTTTGCAGTTGTTCGCTCACATTGTAGTGTCAGTGTTAGTGAGAGATTTGAAGAATATAATTAATTGTGTGAGTTTAATAGTGTTCGTTATGGCTTCTAAGTGTAGCGGCAAGAAAGAAAAATGTCAGACGAATGTAGTTCATTTCAAATAAAATTGGACATATCAGTACTTTATCACTGATGTAAACAAGAAACCAGTGTGTGTAATTTGTAGTGAAAACAGTTTCAGTGATTAAGGAGTATAACATAAAGCGACATTACGACACCAAACATGCGTCTTCATATGATACATTTGAGGGCCAATTTTGCGAAGACAAGGTATCCGAAATTAAAATTAAACTCTCAGGACAGCAGTTGATTTTAAATAATGTGTCATTTCAAATTGAATCTCTGGTAAAAGCGAGTTAAGCAATATCAGCAATTATTGCAAAAAAATCTAACCATTTTCAGATGGCGAGTTGTTAGAGTGTATTGAGAGTGTTGCTGATATTAATGTCCTGACAAAAAAGCGCAGTTTGTAAAATTAAGTTTGTCGCGACAGACTGTAGCTCGCCGTATAGACGAATTAACATCCGATATTGAGGGAACTTTAAAATACCGAGCACAAATTTCCAGTTCTATTCTCTGGCACTCGATGACAGTAGTGATGCTAGCGCTAGTGTCCAATTAGCAATTTTCTTAAGGGGAGTTGATAAAGATTTCAATATTACAGAAGAATTAGCTGCTCTTGTCCCTCTTAAAGGCACCACTAAAGCCAATGTTTTAATGGAGGTTGTCACCGAAACCTGGAATCGGCTTGAATTGAAATATACAAATCTATCTGGTGTAACAACAGACGGAGATCCTGGGTTTGCAGGAAAAAAAGGTTTAGTTAAATTACTGCAAGCAGAGGCAGCTAAAGTAGGAAACATTTCTGAAATGCAATATCACTGCTTAATACACCAAGAAAACCTTTGTGCTAATTCCCTAAATTTAGATAGTGTTTTGAAAGTCGTTGTAAAAGTAGTGAATTTCATTCGTTCACATGGTTTGTGACATACAGAATTTAAACATTTCTTACAAAATCTCGATTCAGAATTAGAATATATTGTTTATTATACTCTGAAATAAGATGGCTAAGCCGTGGCAAAATGTAGAAGCGAGTGTTTGATCTGAAAAACGAAATACAGACATTTATGTAGGAGAAGGGCAAACCTATTGTTGAATTTAAAGACGCAGAAAGTATGGTATATATAACAACACAACTGAACGAACTTAATTTACGTCTCCAAGGTAAAAACCAATTTATCATTACTATGTTTGATCACATGAAGACCTTTGAAACAAAAGTGCGACTTTGGGAATCACGAATAAAAACAACAATATTCTGCATTTGCCAGTCCTACAAAAGTGTAATAATCAATATTCTCAAAAGTACGCAGAAATTGCATCGGAATAAAGAAACGAATTGTGCGTTAGACTTCAAGGAGAATGTTTGAAGTTTCATTCTGTTTTGTTCCCCTTTCTGCATTAAAATAGACGAGATCCCCGAGGATCTGCAAATGGAGTGCGTTTATTTTCAATGTGTGTCAGACCTAAAGAATATGTTTAACGTCCCCTTACTACAATTCTATTGCGACTACTTTCCCAGAGAAAGATATCCGGGCATTAATAGACATGCACTTCGTTTCGCATCACTTTTCGGTAGCACATAGGCCTACATATGCGAACAAGTGTTCTCCAGGATGAAACATGTGGAGTGCGCAACGAGAACACGAATCACCGACAGTCATCTGGAGAGTTCCCTTTGATTTGCTACAACATTGGATGCCTTGTTCAGTGCCAGGTGTCGCATTGACAGGTAAAAAACTAATTATTTTAATATAATATTTTTATTTAAATTTTAAACTAAAACTTATATTAAACATTACATATATATTTTTTTAAATAAAAATAACATAACAGTATATTAGTTATTTTATATTTAAATTAATTGGTTTATCTTAGATCCTATTTAATACGGTAACAAAATCGGATCATGCGGCCCGCAAACCAATTCACCTTAACGACAGTGGCCCCTTTCCAAAAAAAAGGTTGGACACGCCTGATCTAGCCGATCATCCACGTGCCTGTAAAAATTCGATTGCATCAATGCCCCGCAGATTGAGGGCGGTAATAGATGCTGAGGGTTCATACACCCGATATTAATTTTGTTCTTGTTAAAGTTTTCATTTTAGAACATATTATTTTCTTTCTCATTTACTTATTAGAGAAAGGTTTTAATTTATGTTCTTGTGTGTGCATTAAAACCATAAAACTCAATTATAAAATTAAATATGAAACTACATTGAGGCGAATTGCTATTCTAACATTCAGTTTTAAAAAAGTAGATTGGGAATCGAACCCGTGAGGTTACAAACGCAGATAATGTCTGTTAAACCTCTCGACGACGGAAACACACTAAGCAAAGCTCTCTCTTTCATGTTGCTTGAGTGTGCACTGCGTTAACTAGCAAAAAACCCAGTACAATTACTGAAAACGTGTTGATGTGAATACGGCGAGCGTCACGAAGTTCCCCGATCGGTTGATATAATCTGCAGATGACTCTTCTTTTTTGTCTAATGGTGTACAATTTAACATTATGCCGTCCGTAATTTATTTACAAAAAACGTTAAATATTGAAGTAGTACAATTATACAGATACATTATAATAAATATACAAAATATTGTATTCATTAAAAAATAAAGTCTAAGAAATACAAATTCAAATAATCAGAAAAATTTAGTGATCATTGTAAAATTAATTCTTTAGAGATGATTTTTTTTAATTTCTTTTTTATTTTTCTTATATTATACTGTTCTAATTCTGAGTGTCCATCATTGTAAAATAAATTCTTTAAAGATTTATCAAATGTCTTATTTATTTGTTTATGCTCTTCAATGATTTTATTATATAATCCAGCATCAAAATTACTTCCATAATTGTATTGAAGACAGTTCTGTTATAAAATTTTGGTTTAGCTGATCTAGTAAACACCGATTTATTTTATATTGTATTTATTATACATTTTTGGAAATATTTGTTTGTTTTTCGGTTTATAAACTAACTTATTGGCAATATGGAACCCGTAGGTTCTTGGCCATGCGGACATTGGCTGTCCATACAGCTCTATCTTGAACTATTTTTTTTTTTCCAAACATCCCTGTATAATTCACCTTTCTCGAATCATGATAAATGTTTATTCTCCCGCCTTATTCTTTGCCTACCTTCTGGGCGCTTTCACTCTGGTTCTCCTTATGGGGATTTACATGGTACACTTTCGTTCTTTTAATCTCCATTCATGTCACATGTCCTGCCAATTGCAGATTACAGTACTTAACTGTTCTTATTAGATCTGGTTTCCATAAATATCATAATGCTCACTGATATCCAGTCTCCATTCACGTGCTTGTTCGTTTCCATTTAGTCCAAAAATGTTCCTGAGAACTTTATTCACAAATACTCGTAATATTTTCATCTTTCTAAAAGTAGTAGTAGTAGTAGTAGTAGTAGTAGTAGTAGTAGTAGTAGTAGTAGTAGTAGTAGTAGTAGTAGTAGTAGTAGTAGTAGTAGGACTTTATTAGACAAAAGTAAGATATTTACAATATTATTTACGAATATGGGTCGCACGGGCAGTAAGCCGTACGTGCTTTTGACAGTCCGTTACAATAAATAAATAATTGCTACTAGTGTGAAGAAAAATAAACAACAAAAAAAAGCAATAACATTACAATTACATAAAGAAAACGCAATAATATTACAATTAAATAATAACACAATAGCATTATACATTAAAAAAGCAATAACAATACAATTACATAAAGAAAACACTGTAATATTACAATTAAATAATAACACAATAGCACTATACACAAAAAAACCATAACATTGCAATTACTTAAGAAAACACAGTAATGTTACAATTAAATAATAACACAATAGCATTATACATTAATTAATTTATATATAATTATTAAGAATTAATGTTATTGCATTTTCATAACGTATATTTATTCATGAATGAGTGTTGTTCTTATTTTCCGCGTTTTGTCCAGAAATTTACCCAAGTTTATCCAATTTTCTGGATTTACCAATAACTCGTAGCATGCCAATCTTTCCCGATTTGAATTTAGAAATCTTTCCGGTAATAACTGACGTCTCCAATATTCTAAATCATTACATTGTCCTAATATATGTATCTCATCTTCAAATTTCCCGCACATTGGATATATTCGCATATCGTGCTCGTCGCTAATTTTTTGAAATTTCCATGCCCCTAGCCTAAACCAAGCAAGCCCTAATCTCTCTTTAAATCCTAGGTTGAGTATATACGATTCTTTTCCCCAGACGTGTTTTAGGTCTCTTTGTAAACACTGTGAGCGTTTTCCTGTACATTCGGCGAAAGTATTTTGTTGGTTTATATCTAAGTACCTCCTCCTTATTTTTCTCCACACGTTCTTGCGATTTTCAGTCCCTTTTTCCCATATCCAGCCCATCCCAATCTTTTGGAGTTCTCTCCTAACCTCGTCTGCCCAAAATTTAACTTAAATGTTTTAATTTGGTGGTCGTAACAAATTGCTCTAAGCATTGTTTGTTCACCTTGGATTACTCGCAACCAGTATTTGAGTACACGAATTTTACAGTTTATGTCGTCCTGGAATGACCCAAAACCATATAGAATTCCACAGTTAGAAACGGCCTTACTAAGTCCTGTAATATATTTTAGAAAATGCGTATATACTCTTACTTACTTACTCACTGGCACAATCGAACCCGTAGGTTCATGGCCGCGCGGACATACGCTCTCCATACATCCCTATCCTGAGCTAATACTTTCCAATCATTCCCTGTATAATCTACTTCCCTCAAATCATAGTTAATGTTATTCTCCCACCTCATTCTTGGTCTACCAACTGGGCGTTTTCCCTCTGGCTTTCCTACAAGAAGCCTCCATGCAAGTCTTTCATTCCCCATACGTGCAACATGTCCTGCCCATCGCAGTCTACGAGACTTAAGTTCTTATTATATCTGGCTTCCTATAGAGACGATATAGTTTATTGTTATGTAGTCTACACGATTTACCTGTCTGTTCATCTCTCTTTGGTCCAAATATTTTCCTAAGTACTTTATTCTCAAATGCTTGTAATCTCCTCTCCTCCCTTAAAGTAAGAGTCCATGTTTCGCACCCATATAACCCGTAGAATAATAGTTTTATATATTTTCAGTTTAACGTTTTTTGAAAGGAGTTGGGACATCAGGAGTCTCTGCAATGCATAATAGCACGCATTTCCAGAATTGAGACTATGTTTAATTTCTTTCTGCATCTCATTCCTATTTGTGATTATTGTTCCCAGGTATTTGAATTCAGCCACTTCCTCAAAGTTTCCCTCATTTGTCATTAGCTGTCCATTTCCATTATATAATGAATTCCTACATGTGACCATATATTTAGTTTTATTGATATATACTTCCAGTCCTAATTTCTTAGTGTTACTCAATAGTGTGTGCGTGTTGTCCTTTAGTATCTCCTCGCTATCGGCCAATAATACTACATCATCAGCATAAACTAACATCTTATTAATACCATTGAGTTGTAAGCCTTCCTCATTCTCTAAAGATTTAATTGCATGCTCTAGTACAAAATTAAATACTATAGGAAATAGTGCATCTCCTTGCTTCAACCTATTGTGGATTTTAAAAGTATGCGAAAACTGTTTGCCTACACGCACCTTACTCTTTTTGCCATTTTGACACATTTGTATAAGTCTAAGTTTTTAGGAATTCCGAAACTCCAGTAGGATACTACGAGTATATAACTTTCCCTCTTAATTGATAGGAATGTCTTTTTGAGTCTACGTATAGTTGATGTACAGTGCCATTATATTCCCATTCCTTTTCTAAAATCTGTCTTAAACTAGAAAACTGATCTGTTGTAGATCTGTTTTTCTTCTAAATGCACATTGATGATCTCCTAGAACGCCATCAATATAAGGAGCCTAAGTCTGCTTACTAATATATTTGTTAGAAGTTTGTACGAAGTTGAAAGTAATGAGATGCTCCTATAGTTGTTGCAATCAGTTTTAATCTCCTTTCCTATAAATTTATATGATAATCGATTCTTTTCATTCATCTGGAAGAGCTTCTTTTTCCCAAATCATATTAAGCAACCGGTGTATCTTGTCCATCAATTTTTCTCCCCCTGATTTTATCAGTTCTGCTGGGATCTCATCTGAACCTGATGCTTTATACATCTTCAATTTTTCTATCGCATTTCAACCTCTAATGCACTTGGTTCTGCGACTAGCATTTCTGCTGTCTGTAAATTATCCTCCTCAATGTCCTGTTCTGTGTGTACATTTAATAGCTGATTAAAGTAACTTTTCCATCTATTTAATATACTCCTGGAATCTGCAATCATATCCCCATTTTCATTCCGAATTATGTTTGTTCTAGCCTGAAACCCTTTCTTCTCTATCCTAATTCCCTGATATAATTCTCTAATGTTCCTATTTTTTCATTCATTTCAAGATCATTAATCTTCTCTCTCAAATATTCCCTTTTTTTACTCTTTAGTAACCTGGTGGTTTCCCGTCTTATACTACCAATTGCTCTAAATTTACCTCATTTGGCTCTTGCAGCCATTTCATTTTTGCTAGCTTTCTTTTCTTTACAATGTCGGCACATTCCTCATCAAACCATTTCTTGTTTTACCTCTTTTTTAAGTAACCAATGCTTTCTGATGCTGACAATTTAATAGTATCTCTTATAGCCTCCAATTCTTTATTTATATCAGTTTCTTCGTTTGCCACATTCTCATCTGAAGGTTCCAGTACTTCAAATCTATTAGCAATTTTGATTTGATATTCTTGCCGCATTTCATCATTTTTCAAGCTTTTTAATTCAAATTTTTCATAATCATTTTTAGCGTTTATTCCACTCATAAGCGATAGCCGTTGTCTGATTTTCACTCTGACCAGATGATGATCCGAATTGCAGTCTGTCCCTCTAACTGATCTAACATCTACAATGCTACTGTACCAGCGTTGGTCCACTAATACATGATCTATCTGGTTCCGAGTTTTGCCATCTGGAGACGTCCAGGTGTATTTATGAATATCCTTATCCTAAAATGACGTGCTCTTAATAACGAGATTCTTTGATGTGGCAAAGGTGACTAATCTAACCCCATTGTCGTTACTATCTTCATGAAGACTGAATTTGTCTATTGTTGGTTTGAATATATCTTCCCGCCCCACTTTTGCATTAAAATCTCCTAAGACAATTTACATGTGATATCGTGAAAGGCTATCAAATAAGCATTCTAATTTCTTCATAGAACTCATTGATCTTGTCATATTGGTCATCTTTGGGGGCATGTACATTTACACATTATAAAATCATGTCGTTTACCCCTTTAGAATTATGTATGATATCCTATCACTAACAAACTTAATATCTCGGATAGCGGATAGGATCCTCCTTCTGACTAAAAACACCGTTCCAAATGCAGGTCTTTCTGCACCCCCGTAGTATAACGCAAAGCTTCCTGATTCCTGACTACCTTCTCCTGGCCACCTAACTTCCAGTAAACGCGACTATATGCAAGGCGATTTATCCAATTCCCGCGTTAATATCTCTAGTGCCCCGCTATTGTATAAAGTCCTAACATTCCATGTTCCCTAGGAACATGTCCCTGTATTTGAGCCTTGTGGCATGGGTTCCCTGAAATAGTCCCCGCCCGTAGAACCGAATGGGGGACTATTTGAACCTCCGGAAAATTTTACCCCAGATGAAACCAATGTCCTCATTTCTTGACTGTTGTATTTTTACGGTGAAAGATCGCCAGTCTTTCGCCCAAGGTACTTTTTTTCGTTTGGCTTATCACCTTCGACCAGTCCGGCATGGGTAACCCTATCGGCAGCAATGCTACCGCCGGCATAGCTCTCAGGATCATTTAAGCACGCAAGCCACTCCACCACGACAAGGTAAAGATACCATGGAGGGATATACGTATATACCTTATTTAGTATTTCCGTTCTTTGGAAACCCCAAATCTCACTACCATAATGCATTACTGGCCTGACCATCGCTCCATACATTTTTTCTAATGTGCTGACTGGAATATCAGGCACTCGACCCAGAATGCCTAGTACACTGTTAAGTTGTCCCCTCCCTTTAAATAATGCTATATCAATATGTTTTTTCTACTTCCCGTTCATTTTCAACGTCGTACCTAGAAATTCAAAATGTTTCACGTTTTGAAGTACTTGATCTTTGTATTTCCATTCCTCTGCTCTACCATACACCGTCCCATTTTTAAAGGTCATTGTTTTTGTCTTACTAACATTTACAGTCAATCCCCAATTCCTACAGTATATTTCCAGTAGGTCAAGACCTCTTTGCAATCCCTTGATTGTCTTGGAACAGATAATTAAATCATCTGCATACAACAAGACTGGGATTTTAACATTTCCTATCTCCGGAGCCTCAATTTGTCCTTCTAGCATTACGTCTACAATAGCATCAACGAACAGATTAAATAGCATTGGTGATAAAATGCAACCTTGTCTCACTCCCCGATTGGCTTCACTGCTCTCTGTAATGTGCCCTTGGTCTACTTTTATACAAAATTTAACATATTTATAAATTGACATTAAGGCATGTATCATTTTATGAGACAATCCTTTCCGATTTAATTTTTCCCAAAGTGCGCTTCGGTCCACAGTATCAAATGCCATCTTAAAATCAATGAATGCACAAAATAATTTACCCCCCTTCATTTTCAGATTGTCATCAATTAATGTTCTCAGAACAAATACGTTGTCCACCGTGGAGTACGCTTCTCTAAAACCTGCCTGATATTTTGAGAGCCTATAGTTCTCTTTAGCCCATTGTCTCATACGTTCGTAAAGTACTTTACAATATATTTTTCCGAACACTGACAAGAGACAAATTCCCCTGTAACTTTCTGGTACCTGTGTCCCACCTTTTCCTTTGTATAGTGGTTGGATGACAGCTGTCGCCCAGGCTTCCGGATAATCTCCTCCATTAAAAAGTTTGTCTTTCCACTTTTCAGAGGTTGCCCTTTTACCAGCCGGCTGCAGGCCCTTCACATCCACATGTGTCAATCACAGAGGTAGATGATCAACAGCCAGTGTAGGGGTGACATGTGGTTAGCATGTCGAGTCCCCCAGCCGTTATAGCTGGTTCCTCAACCTGGAGCCGCTACTTATTGTAGCTACCCAATTGCCTCACGATGCTGGGTGGGCACCGGTCCCATACTGGCCGAAATACCATGAGAAAATTTCTTCCCCCATGGAGACTCGAACCAGCGCAAGTCCCGTAGCTCTGCGCCAAGGCTTCCTACCTTAACCGCTCGGCTACGGCGCGGGACACGCAGTTTTCAAAACGTCTAATAATTTATTGGATGATATCATATTTTTCAAGAATTCCCCTGGTATTCCATCAATTCCAGGTGCTTTACCATTCTTTAAACATTTAATGGAAGAGGCCACTTCATTTTTCGAAATATCCTGATCCAGTAATTGAATATGTATTGGGTGAGGATTCTCAACTATACTTTCTTGATTATATCTTTACCTCTCATTTCCCAGCAACCTGTCAAAGTAACTTTTCCATTCCCCGGGCGCTATTCTTGTCCGATTTATGGACTTTACTTTGAGTTCCCTTACCGCTTTCCATATGTCCGCAATGTTCCCACTTTCAGTCGCGACTCTCATTTCTTCGGATTTCTTATTTTGCCATGCTAGTTTTGTTTCTCCTAATAATTCTTTATATTCCTTTCTCTCTTGCGCATAATTTTCTCTGTTTTCATCTGTGCTTTCTTTTCTAAACTTTAAGAGACTACTTTCGACAAACTCCTTCTTCTTTCTACATGCATTATTGTACCACCTTTTGTCCTTCTGGTTCATTGCGCATTTAACCTTGAATTTTTCCCCTGCTTTTTGAAAAGATTCTGTCAAAGTTTTAATAATTTCCACCCCGCTAAGATTATTCAATTGCAGATCCTGTATTAGCGTTTCCAAACTCCTGATAAATTGTTCTCTCCGTTCCTCGATCCATCTGAAACGTGTAATTGGCCTCAATATTGTTGCCACCTCATCATTAACTGTCTCACTAATACCTTTCATATTTAAAATAAGTTTGTTTGGGAAGTGGTGTGATTCGATTCTGGAAACTATACAGAAATTACTTAGGACTGGAATCATGTCTTGTGTGCAGATTGAATAATCGATTACGCTACCTCCATTTTTATTAATACATGTCAGTTCTCCATTTTTATCTTCCCCATATTTCCCATTCAGAATTTCAAGTTCAAATGCATCGCAAAAAGCTAACAATTGGTTTCCATCTGAATTTATAATCTTATCTTTGCTTCTCCTACCCTCACCTCGAGTTTCATTATCATCTGATTTTATAGTGATATTTTCCTCCCCAATCCTACAGTTAAAGTCCCCTAAAATTATTATTCCCGCTTCCGGAAACATATCTTTTATTTCTGCCAACGAGTCAGACAATTCAACGAAAAAATTTGGATTGGCATACCTGGAATTTAGTGGTTGGCGATAAATAGACAACAAACACATTTCTGCTCGTCCTGTATGGTAATATATACAAATGACCTCTTTTAAAGCAATATTTACCTTTTTAATATATGGGTCTAAGTTAGCTTTATATAAAATGACAACTCCACCTGGATATCTACCTCTCTTCCCTCTGGATTGACTGCCCTTGAAATAACCTTTCATACTACATAGATTTACGCATTCATTAGCTTTTAACCATGTTTCACCTAGAGCTAATATATCAAAAGTCTCAATAAACTCTACACATCTATCCCTTGGAAGTTTTCGTTTTAACCCTTCGATATTCCATGAACCGACTGTCAACAAACCCTATTGTGTTCCCTTGTCATTAGTCTTACCTGTATTGTTCGAACTTCCCCCTCTCAATAGTTCCTTTTCTGCGGGTAAATTCAGAAGTCTTAGTGATTTTCTAGTTTGAGGTCTTGTGTCCGCCGGTCGTTCACCTCTTAGAGGTGGGGTATGAAATCGTGTTCCGCACCCATGTAACATAAATGGGAGATTCACAGTTATACATATTTTCTGTTTAACGTTTTCTTGACAAGAGTCTCTGTAATGCATGCTAGTATGCATTTCCAGAGTTGAACCTACATTTAATATATTTCTGCACCTCATTCCTATTTGTAATTATTGTTACTAGATATTTGAATTCAATCACTTCTTCCAAATACTTTAATAAAATGTTATAATAAATTCTTTGAATTAAGAGAATAAATATTCTGTTGACTATTTTATCGGCTTTTTCAAGTATATCTTAATGAAATATGTTGCAATATTTTCCAAGGAATAAAGTAAGAATTATAAGTATTGCCCCATCCTGTAATTGCACATTGAATTATCATTTGAAGTAGAACTTCATAAATGAGATCAGAGTATCAATAGGTCTTTAAGGTATCCTGTTTAAAGTCCTGCTGTAGATGTCTGTTGTTTTGGTTGTACTGTCGTTCTCATGGAGTTTCCAGGTAAATTTACATGAGTTGATTGGACATAAAGTCTTTCGGGCGTTTTGCTCCAGAGATCAAACTGGGTATTCATTAGTCCATTTAGACAGGTGAATGTTGGGTTATTTTTAAGCGAATGGTACGCTCTCCGATCAGATGGTGAGAGCAGAATATTCATATATATGAGTATAAATGCCATGTGGAGTATATTGCACGCTTCAAAAGGGAAGCACGTTCTCTGCATCCCCCACCCTCGCCCCGGGGTAACGAGGCATGCACAGTGTTTAGAGTTTGTGCCCGTTTTTGGTATAGCGACAGCTGTGCTGCATATGCTGCTCATACACGCTCATATTAAAAAATGGAATACTCAATTATACTTACAATGAAATACTTTGTTCTCAGTTTCATGCGGTTTTTTGTAGTCAAGATATTTTGTCCTTAATTTTTAAATGAAACGTCTGTTCAATCCGAGCATTTGCCTGGAAAAACTAACATCACATGATTTATGTGAATTAGATATAGAATGGGTTTTCTTCATGCTCCATACATAGATATTAATGTAATCTTTACTGAAATTGCGAAAAATTAAGAAGTCCGTCACGCAGGAGTAGCATAAACTAAACGAATTCACCATCACGTCGAATTTATAGTTAATTTTTGCTCTTTTATGGAATGTTTTATTTCTTTTGCTAATTAAATCCCAATAGCACGATATCAAAGAGCAGACAAAAAACGTAACACAGAAATAAGACAACAACTAAAAATAGAGGAATTAAACACAGCAATAGTGAAATACAGAACAAACTGGAAAGAACACTTGGCAAGGATAACTGAGAATAGAATACAAAGTAGCATGCAGCTATTCACCACGAGGAAGAAGAAGTTTGAGAAGACCAAAGAAAAGTTGGAAAGAGCAGCAATTTGGAGCTGGAACAGGCTAGTAAATAAGCCTAAACTGTGATGAAGGAGAGGAAGCTAATTAAATCCTATCAATCAAGTTTGATTGTGAGAAAAATTAAATTACTGCTGCTAGAATTTTTTTTACTTCCGTTTTATATTAAGAAGCCTCAACAGCTTTGATCATATCGCCACTATAGTGTGTAAAGTATGTATTATGTGTCTATTTTAATATGTGTAGGCTTTGTATTGTCGTGACTTTGTTTCTTTTGAAAAATCATTGAATATTAATTTTAAATTAAATAAGAAAAGATGATTAAGATTGAAACTGATCGTGGCGGCATTAGTCTTGACAACGGAGCAAAGTTCTAAAAAAAGCCTTGGTTCGTGGTCTGGAACCTGAACTCGGATTATCCCGATACTAGTTTTAGTTTCTACCATTTGAATCAACTCGTTCGATGTTAGAGCGTTGAAAATGTTCTCTCTAAAATTTCAGGTTAACTCCCATTTCTAATGATCTGATTCCGGTAATCTACCTAATCGACCTTACTCAAGTGTTACATACCTGTTTCTCTATGAAAGAACAAAACTGTGGTCATTAGAAATTTTTAAATTTTGGTTTATAGGTACGCCATTCAGAATGATAAAGCCTTCTCAAATCAAATTTTAAATTTGGAAGTAGGATTTTATTTTTCGCTGACGACCAAATTACCTTAGCACAATCAAACGATCAATTAAAATGGCTGCTCAGTTGTTTGGAAATATTACTCAGAACTACAATCTAGAAATATCCTGTCAAAAGTTATGGCCTTTGAAGGAAAATACCCATAAATCTAGAAAATTATAATAAATGAAAATATAAATGAACAAGCCACTAACTTCATATATCTAGGAAGTAACTATTCATATAATGTAGAAGATGGTTTAAAAAAAAATTAAACAAATTTCGATATATGAGCGGAACAATTAGACGGACCTTAAAAAATAAAACAAGGAACGACACCAAAGTCAAATCATATAAAACGATGACCACACCAGTAACAGACATAGCTGTGAAACTTGGGCAACCAATAGATTAAAAAATAAAATAAAATCGCGTGTACAGAAATTAAATTTTTAGATCAGTTGCTGGATCGTACTATAAGAGATGAAATCAGTAACCCTACAATCAGAAAGCAGCTACAAATTTATAAATAAATGGAACTTTTAACTGAGAAAAAAATTGTAAGATCATATTCTGAGGATGGACCGCAGAAGAATCGTCCGGAAATCGATGATTTACCAGCCCACATCTGGGAGAAATGTTGGGCGCAAGAAGAAGATGCTGAAATAATTTTGGTTTCTGAATGAGTGGAACTAATCTCTGAATGAGTGGGACGGACCTGAAGGTCCAAGTCATGAAGAATAAGATGATGATGATTTTTAAAGAAACCCCACTTTTAATATTTCGATTTCGTTGATTTTCGGAGAATATCTAATTTCATTTTTCTTCTTCCATTGCGAAGAAACGAAATTGACACCGATAGAGCGATTGTTAAATTTTCGCTTTGTATTAACCCCCCACTCCTAATAGATTTATGTGATTGTAACGGACTCTATCTTATTGCTTTCATTTATTGTTATATGACGAGTTTGAATGGGGAACAAAATATGGCCATGAAGCGATTATTGAAACCTCATTGTATATTTAATTATTATAAGTTAATTATAAAAATAAGGATAGTAATTTTAGATATAATATAGATTTATATTAATTTCTGCAGTCCAGTACTTAAACAAAAAATAAAAGTTTAACTATTATTATCATAAAGATGTGTAATTCCGACTATGAGAACAGAAGTTCAAAACAGCACCTGCAATGTTACAAGGGGCAGATTAGTTGCAGTTTCTACTCAAACAAACACGTAGAGGCAATAAAAGTAAAGTACCAAGATAAAGGGAAGAAATTTGAGGGTAGTCCGCAAATGTAAAGTTTATGGTCTTTTGGAAAACCATCTATAAAGGATGCCGAAGCTTCAAATGTCTCTTGCCGCCCTAATGAGTTAAACAAGGTCCTGAGAAAGAGGTCAAGCTAGCTGTCTTGGGAAACAAACATCCCCAGGCGTGTCAATGTTCATGGTATCAAACTTGTAGTCGTGAATGATGTAGCCAATATGAGTATATGATATTCAGATTAATAATGTGTAAACCAATTGAATTTGTGTTAGAAATAAAAAGTTACCGCCCTACAGATTCTCGGAAATGGCGCGGGTAGGAGCCTAAGTCAAAATTATTAGAACATAGTCTCGCTCTTGCCTGTCGGCGAGATAGAACAGTCGCGATCTTGCTTTTGGCGAGATATATGTTTCTTCCAAGTCTGTTATTGGTTTTCTACTTGTTTTGTCTGAGGGTAGGCGAGTTATATTACTAATTGATCTAAACGGCGAGATATTTTACAATTCTATTCCAACTAAGTGAGAATAGTAGAGATCACTTAGTCATTACAAATAAATTACGGAGAATATCGTCAGTTCCCATTCGAAATAAAGTCTGTGCAACTTACACGATTTAAGTGCTAGGGATCGTGAAGATTAAAGGATACTTATTTATTTCGGGAATCTCAAGGGCGTTAATTTAAAGTGAATTGACAGATTTCATGTGACCACATAATCTACGAGTGTGTACAAGTTAATTATACAATTATAAAATAAAATTCTACAAGTAACTGTATTTGTGTTGTCCATGTTATTATATACTATCGTGGTTGCCTTCAAGTTAATCGTGATTGTCCCCTGAGAACCCATAGCTCACCGACACCCATCCCACCGAAGGACCCCGTTGCAGCCACTAGATGTTTAATTATCTATATTTTTTGTGTCTGGTACTTAGAATGATTCTACACTCTATATATATATATATATATATATATATATATATTTATTTATTCCTGGACAGATTCTAAAAGTAGTGTTTTTAGGTTATAGTGGAAGAAGTCTCATGACCTTACTTCTGCCATAAACATAAAATATTATTGTTTATTTATTTATTCTATATGTCAGGAATGTAACATATTAGGCCTATGTTATTATCCAATCTGTTTCTGGCTTCCAGTAGCTATCATTAATTTTATTCCTTCTTTGATCGGAGTCGACAAATTAAACGACTCTTTTAATTCAGACAGGTTGTACATAGAGCTTACTATGACTGTGTGTGTGTGTGTGTGTGTGTGTGTGTGTGTGTGTGTGTGTGTGTGTGTGTTTATAGTGCCACCCACTGCACTTTACGTGCTTCGTGTTCCCGCTGGACGTTAGATGGGGTTAACGTGACCTATTTTCAAATTACGCACTACTTCTGCAGATCACTTTACGAAGATGATGCATTCTAGTATTTTGTACGGAGAGCAGCGTAGGATGAGTGTTTGTTTGTGTGTTTTATAGTGAAAAGTGTGTTGTATGAGAAATAATGATGAAGAGAACGGAGATGGTGCCGGCATATAACCTACCACTATCGAAAAACACAAAGGGTGGCCATGCTTATCGTCGGACTAATCGCTATTAACGTGGCAAACGAAGAAAAAAGATACTATTAAATTGTCAGCATCAGAAAGCATAGGTTGTTTAAAAAAGAGGCAAAACAAGAAATGGTTTGATGAGGAATGTGCCGACATTGTAAAGAAAAGAAAGCTAGCAAAAATGAAATGGTTACACGAGACAAATGAGGTAAATTTAGAGCAATTGGGTAGTGTTAGGCGGGAAACCACCAAGTTACTAAAGAGTAAAAAGAGGGAATATTTGAGAGAGAAGATTAATGATCTTGAAATGAATGCAAAAAATAGGAACATTAGAGAATTATATCAGGGAATTAGTATAGATAAGAAGGGGTTTCAGGCTAGAACAAACATAATTCGGAATGAAAATGGGGATATGATTGCAGATTCTAGGAGTATATTAAATAGATGGAAAGGTTACTTTAATCAGCTATTAAATGTACATACAGAACAGGACATTGAGGAGGATAAGTTACAGACAGTAGAAATGCTAGTCGCAGAGCCAAGTGCATTAGAGGTTGAAATGGCGATTGAAAAATTGAAGATGTATAAAGCATCAGGTTCAGATGAGATCCCAGCAGAACTGATAAAATCAGGGGGAGAAAAATTTATGGACAAGATACGCTGGTTGCTTAGTATGATTTGGAAAAAAGAAGCGCTTCCAGATGAATGGAAGGAATCAATTATCATACCAATTTATAAGAAAGGAGATAAAACTGATTGCAACAACTACAGGGGCATCTCATTACTTTCAACTTCGTACAAAATTCTAACAAATATATTAGTAAGCAGACTTACTCTCTATATTGATGACATTCTAGGAGATCATCAATGTGCATTTAGAAGAAACAGGTCTACAACAGATCAGATTTTTAGTATAAGACAGATTTTAGAGAAGAAATGGGAATATAATGGTACTGTACATCAACTATATGTAGACTTCAAAAAAGCATATGATTCAATTAAGAGAGAGAAGTTATATAGTATCCTGCTGGAGTTCGGAATTCCTAAAAAGTTAGTTAGACTCATACGAATGTGTCTAAATGGCTCAAAGAGTAGGGTGCGTGTAGGCAAACAGTTTTCAGACACTTTTGAAATCCAGAATGGGTTGAAGCAAGGAGATGCACTATCTCCTCTACTATTTAATTTTGTACTAGAGCATGCCATTAAATCTTTAGAGAATGAGGAAGGCTTACAACTCAATGGTATTAATAAGCTGTTAGTTTATGCTGATGATGTAGTACTACTGGCCGATAGCGAGGAGATACTAAAGGCCAACACGCACACACTATTGAGTAACACTAAGAAATTAGGACTGGAAGTAAGTATCAGTAAAACTAAATATATGGTCACACGTAGAAATTCAGTATATAATGGAAATGGACAGCTAATGACAAATGAGGGAAATTTTGAGGAAGTGGCTGAATTCAAATACCTAGGAACAATAATCACAAATAGGAATGAGATGCGCAAAGAAATGAAACATAGACTCAATTCTGGAAATGCATGCTATTATGCATTGCAGAGACTTTTGATGTCCCAACTCCTGTCAAAAAACGTTAAGCTGAAGATATATAAAACTATTATTCTACCAGTTATATTATATGGGTGCGAAATATGGACACTTACTTTAAGGGAGGAAAGGAGATTACGAGTATTTGAGAATAAAGTTCTTAGGAAAATTTTTGGACCAAAGAGAGATGAACAGACAGGTGAATGGAGAAGACTACATAACAATGAACTACATGGTCTTTATAGGAAGCCAGATATAATAAGGGCAGTTAAGTCTCGTAGACTGCGATGGGCAGGACATGTTGCGCGTATGGGGAATGAAAGACGTGCATGGAAGCTTCTTGTAGGAAAGCCAGAGGGAAAACGCCCAGTTGGTAGACCAAGAATGAGGTGGAAGAACAACATTAACTATGATTTAAGGGAAGTAGATTATACAGGGAATGATTGGAAAGCATTAGCTCAGGATAGGGACGTATGGAGAGCTTATGTCCGCGCGGCCATGAACCTTCGTGTTCGATAGTGCCAGTGAGTAAGTAAGTAATCGCTATTAACAGTACCACGTGGCTTCTCAACGTATGTACTGCGAAGAGGTTTGTAATTTAATGCAGAAATATGGTGCACAATGCAACGATTGCAAATTATACACAATCATCCCTCCTAGCCCCGAAATTGAAAGTTTTACAATTAAATTAATTTAATTTAGGCCTATTGAATTTAACGATTACAATTTTCAAGCCCGCCCGATATCAAACCCGGGCACGCTAGGCAGGAAGCATGCTACCATTTGAGCCAGCACGGCGCGGTGGAGGAGGTTATTATGACAACAATGCGGTGAATGTGGTGTGTAAGGCAGTAGGTACCTGTGAGAGCAGTATTCGAATTGCATGCCGAGTGGGGAAAAAAAAAAAAAAAAAAAGTTGAAAATTTTCGTTGCATGATTTTGTAGAAGGTATCCGCGTTGCATCCATAAAACATGAAAAGTTTAATCCCCATTTTATTTTGTTATTTATGACTCGAATTAAGCTTTTTTTCCCCCTGTGATTGGGGAATGAAACTTTGTCAAATCTTGAGAAGGCATCACTTATAAACTGCTTTATTAATGGATGGAAATTGTGCCGCTTCATGTGTACGTAGGTTAAGTTAGTTTCATACTCGTCTCTAAGGGACGTTCAGACACACGCAGGCATCCAATTCCAGTATGTGTTCAGAAATCCCCGCACGATATTTAGTGTTTAATATTTTTTTGTACCTCCACCGATCCCGTATGCAATGCGAGTTCGCCCATTAACAGATGGGATTATTCAACTTTAGATGGTATCTTTCAACCATCCTTTGTTGTTCATATTGAAATTTCGCATTATTTTAAGTGTAAATTGGATATCCAATTGAAATATCTTTACTTCATTAAAATTGTTGTTGTTATTATTATTATTATTATTATTATTATTGTATCTACATTTAATATATTGGGTATTTCATGGCAGATGCGTCAATGCGCTCTAATCTCTCTAAACTGTCGATCCTGGTAATTATCATGGTCGGCTTTGGTTCGAGGTTCATGGGCTAAAACCCAGCCGGGGTCGATGGATTTTCAGATTTAAAAAAATATATGACTTTGTTCTTTCGAAAGCTAACTGGAGACATGGGTCGCGAGTCGTTGATTTCTGGCACGAACAACAACCTAAACCTTATAAAAACAATCCTCTTAGAAACCACCCATTCTTACCCACATTTTCATTGTGATGCTAATGACCTTAGCTGTTAAAGAGAGTCGATAAAAAATGTTAACATTTAAACATGTTATTGTGCACATCTATTTACTTGGAAATGTTAATTTTATAGTAAATATATGATATTTTCTTCATCTACGCCTTCTTTTTTAGAATATTTTCTCGAATTAAACTCCATGGCGCGCCAGACATAGAGGAACCTTGGCTTGCTGGCCTCACATGCACACCTAGCATAACTGAAGTGCACTATCATCCGGCCAGTACTGAGACGACGTGATAAATTACGTCGAGTCCTCCAGCAGTTGTAATTAGTTTTCTCAAATTTCACATTCGCCATGATGATGGATGAGCACTGGTCCCATACTAGGCGAAATTCCCTACGAAAATGTCTTCCCCTGTGGGGACTCGAACCAGCACATATCTTATAGCCACGTTCACATACTCGTAGCGATTGTGAATTAGTGACTTTACATATCCTCTACTTTAACTCCAGTTGATATCTCTGGTTTGCTTTAAGAAACATGGCCTTGATTTGAATTTTATAGCTTCAAGCGATTTGTGTATGTGGGAGTGTGATAACAAACTAATTATATAGCGTGTTGTGTTTCCATAGTTACTGCGATGCTCGTTTGTTACGTTTTGCGCATTCATGTGTACCAAGCTTATTTAGCAAAATTCCTAGAATGACTCTGATTTGCGTATTCGGATGCTTTAGAACACCGTTCATGGCATAAATATGTGCATTTTCTAACTTATCTCTATAAATTATACGCTCAAACTTATAACAGTCGGGTTCAAAACCCACGAACTGAAAGCACCCGCCGCGCTGTGGGCTCCACGTATCGTAGATTTATGTAACTTAAAATAATATTGCCTCAAATAAGAGGCTTCTGACCAAACTATGTCGGCTTTTAATTCCCAGATTTGAATTGCAACACTAATGCCCTTAGATGTTAAAGATCGTCGTTAAATAAAGTAATAACGAAACCCAATTCCGCTCACTGTATTTTTCGTGCTTTGGATTCCATACTAATAAAGGTAAGATGCTTTGCAAAATGACAAAAATACCACATTTTTCGGGACTGTACCAAACCAAATGGCAGAATGATCTCCTAACAACTTATCACAAATATGATTAACTGAATTAAATGCTAGTTCGATATTAGGGCAGTAATGTATTACTAAAAAGACTCCCCTATGCTGTATGGAGGCTATAACGTGTGCACAACAACATTATATAAATATAAACACTTCCTACTGCATGATAATACAGTCACGAGTTCAATTCCCTGTTGCAAATTAATACAACTAGCTGTTGCATAATGATACAACCACCAGTTCCCTGAAGACAAACATATGTCATACTTCGCCTACTCCCTGTTACTGCCGGTGTTTACTGTAGAGGGCGTGTGTAAATAAATAGCAGAATAAAAATACTTGCAAGCTGGCATTTTCAGTTAGTTCCTAGTGTTTAAGGGAATGGGAGGAAAACTAGGACTGTCAGATGTGGAGAAAGTCAAGTACTGGTTTATAAAGACAAATGATTATCATCTACAGAAAAGGACGAAGCATTAATACATCTCCATGGATACTGAAATCTTTTTTAAAGTTTGAACCGGAATTTTGGTATAAAAAATCTCCTGGAAGACCACATAAAGTCACACTGCGACAGGAGAAGTTGATTATCACAGGTCGTACCTACCTGGGAAGATTAGCTCAAGATCGCAGCATTAGTATGTCTTGAATGGTAGCTCGAAACAAATTGTTGATATACAGAAATAAAAAAGCAGCCTCGGCTAACGCAAGATGCGACGAGTAGCCTGGGTAACGTAACACATGGCCTGAAGTCCGAATGTTCACACAAGTATTGTTCAGTGTTGAAATATAAAAGATTAATTAAGATGTGCTGGATGGCCTAGTCTATTATTGCTATGATTTGCGAAAAGAAGAGCACATATCTTCACAACGTCAACAAGGAGGTAAGTCACTAATGATATGGGCTGGGTTTGGTTATGGGGCCAAATAAATATAGCCTTCCCAACGGGTCGAATGAATACACCTTACTATCAAGATACATTCACCTTTTACTCTTTGGGAAGAGTTTGGAGATGCATTTTGGATTTTCCAGCAGGATAATGATTCTATTCATATTGGAAACTCCTTATTGACGGCTTAGTACATACATATGTTAAGTACATTTTTCGGTCGAATTGAGTTAAGTATAGCTATTATGCATTACAGAGACTCTTGATATCCCAACTCCTTTCAAAAAACGTTAAACTGAAAATATATAAAACTATTATTCTACCAGTTATATTATATGGGTGCGAAACATGGACTCTTACTTTAAGGGAGGAAAGGAGATTACAAGTATTTGAGAATAAAGTACTTAGGAAAATTTTTGGACCAAAGAGAGATGAACAGACAGGTGAATTGAGAAGACTACATAACAATGAACTACATGGTCTTTATAGGAAGCCAGATATAATAAGAACAGTTAAGTCTCGTAGACTGCGATGGGCAGGACATGTTGCACGTATGGGGAATGAAAGACTTGCATGGAAGCTTCTTGTAGGAAAGCCAGAGGGAAAACGCCCAGTTGGTAGACCAAGAATGAGGTGGGAGAATAACATTAACTATGATTTGAGGGAAGTAGATTATACAGGGAATGATTGGAAAGTATTAGCTCAGGATAGGGATGTATGGAGAGCGCATGTCCGCGCGGCCATGAACCTACGGGTTCGATAGTGCCAGTGAGTAAGTAAGTAAGTAAGTATAGAATCAGAATTCTCTGAGACTTATCTTTACGTATGGTAAATAAATGTGGTAACTGAATACTGAGAGTTTCCTGCAGTTCTGAAGTAGCAATATGTTGTATTTATCATTGTGTGATATTGGGTATTGAAAATTAAAATTAGTTTTTCTCAAAACTAAGAAATAAGTACTTACAACATATGTCAACTAAGTCAACGAATGGGAATAGTTTCTGCAAAATATAATAGAATGGCCCACAAACTGTACTGACCTAAATCATATTGAGAGCCTCTGGAGTATTTTGTGTCGTAATGTGTATGCTGATGGAAAAAAGTACTCTAAAGTCAATGAGTTGCAGCCAACAACCCTCTCTGCAAGGGAAAATATCGAGGTGTCCATGCTGAGAAACTTGTAAATATAATGTTCGATCGTGTTTTAAAGTGGTCTTGAAACATGGCTACTTCATTGGCAATTAGGTCCACTAATTGTATAATTTTCCAACGCAAAGTAGTGGATAAATGTTGATTCAAGTTATCTCCCACAACAGACCTTATGAGACCATTATGGAAGTAAGAGTTTACGGCACCACTTATGTAGACAATTTGGTGATAGAGTTAACGCCGATCCTGTATGCATCACAGGGATAATAGAGCTGCAACAATAATTTAGGTCTAACTCCTTTGCACTCATTGGGTATGGAGAATACATCTCTGCTGTGAACGTTTCGCATGCTTTAAATTTTGAAAACTGCGGAAGTACTAATGGTCATCATCATCATCATCACTCCAGGGATTAGGCAATTGCCCGTTCCGACTTCATAATGCATCAGCCCAACGTCATCTAGGTCTTCCAACATCACGTCTTCCTCTTGCTTGATAATTTCTTGCTAACAATGGATATCTCTCCTTACTCATTCCATCCATATGATCAACCCATTTCTGTCTGTAATTCGCGACCTTATCCAATAAAGGCTGTATTTTCAATTCTTCTCTCATATCCTCATTTCTTATTCTATCAAGTCTTGTACATCTTTTTACTTGTCTTAGGAATCTCATCTTCGCTGTCTGTATTCTATCCTTCTGTTTTTTCATTGGAGCCCAAGTTTCACATCCATACAATATTGTGGGAACCGCCATAATATTATACATTTTTATCTTGGTTTCTTTTATAATTTTATTTTTGAATGTTCTCTGTATTGTTCCACACACCGTCTGAAATTTATTTATTTTCGAGTCGATATCTCTTTCCACATTATAGCCAACATCACAGCCCAAATATTTGAAACTAGACACCTGTTCTATACTTTGATTTTCTAAAATAATTTTGGATCTCACTGGATCTCTTCCTCTAAAAGCCATGGTCTTCGTTTTCCTTACAGTAAACTTTAGATCATATAATTTACATATTTCATTTAATGCATGCATATATTTCTGTAGGTCGTCTTCATTTTTCTGTATTATGATTACATCGTCAGCAAATAAAAGATTATTTATGCACACTTTATTATCTATTCTTATTCCTGGATTCACTGAAACTTTCCATTTATTTAAAATATCGTCTATATATATATATATATATATATATATATATATATATATATTAAACAAAGTGGGTGTTAAACTACATCCTTGTCGTAATCCAGTATTTGTTTTGATTGCATCTGTTCTTTTGAATCCGGTATCTTTAATAATATTTGTGTCTTCATATAATTTCTTTATTGTTTCAACAAGGCACAGCGGGTATCTTTTCATTCGTAATATTTCCCATAATATTTGTCTGTTTACTCGATCGAAGGCCTTATCCAAATCTATAAATCCTATGTGAGTTTCTAAGTTATGTTCTCTTCTCTTTTCTATGAGTTGTTTCAGTGTAAAGACGTTGTCTATACATGACCTTCCCTTTCTGAATCCACTTTGATTTTCATTTAGTATTACTTCTGTTATGTTTCTCAATCTATTATTTATTATTTTCGTATATATCTTGTAGCCAGTATTCATTAAGCTAATCCGTCTGTAATTCTCGCAATTTCTCCGGTCTCCACTTTTAAATATATTCTTCACAATTGCTGTTTTCCAAGTGGTTGGAATCTCATAGGTCTGCCAACATATATTAAATAAATGAAGTATTCGTAGTTTACACAATATTCCACTATATTTGACTAACTCCGTATTTATGTTATCTAACCCTGTTGCTTTCCTATTCTTAGTGGTTTTCAGAGCCATTTCTAACTCATTTATGTCTATTACATCAATATTTTCCACTTTTATTTCTTCCTCGTTGTTCTCTTTTCCTTCAATTTCTTCCTTTTTCCAAAGTTTTTCATAATATTATATCCATTCTTGTTCTGGGGTTATATTGAATCTGGCAGAATCTTTCTCAGTCTGATTTAGATGTTTCACTAATTTATAGCCTATTTCTTGTCTTCCATACATATCATGTTCTACTGAGCTTATAAATTTATCCCATGACTCCTGATGGACTTTTCTTATAATGCTTTTAGCAATTCTCCTTTTCAATTTATGTTCTTCGTAAAATTCTTCTGTTTTCAGTCGTAAATATGTATGATATGCTTTTTGTTTTTCATTCACTGCATTTTGTATATTCGCATTCCAAGTTCTCAAGCCCTTCCTATTTCTTATTCTATTTTTCTTTCCTAATATCTCATTTGCTGTTTTATGTATTACATTTGATATATTTTCCCATTCAATATTTATATCTTCTGACGTCGCTATCTCTGATATATATTTATTCATTCTGCTTTCACGATGTTGTCTGATACTTTGATCTTGTAATAAATATACTTTATATACTTCTTCTTGGTTTCTTTTGTTCTTTATGTTATTTTTCCGCCATTTAGCTATTATGTTTATTTTACTTATCACGAGATAGTGATCAGAGTATATATCGCTGCCTCTATGTACTCTCACATCTGTTACCAAGGCTCCAAGCTTGTTGTTTCCGATAAAATAGTCAATTATTGATCTTGAGTTATATCCACTTCTTGTATATTTATGTATGTCCTTTTTTCGGAAATAGGTATTCATTATTTTTAATTGATTATAGATTGAAAACTGTCTCAAATCTTGTACATTATCATTTATTGTTATTTCTCCAGTATATCCTATTACATTAGGTATAGGGACATTGCCTACTCTGGCATTTAAGTCTCCACTTATTATTAGATGATGATCTTTTGTATCAACTAATGTTTGTAATGTTTTATAACATTTTTTTTTGTTTCTTCATTCTTACCTTCCTCTGGGGCATACACAGCAATTATCATCATATATCCTCTTTCAATTTTAAATCTGGCTATCAGGATTCTTTTATTTATAAACTCATAGCTATTCAATTTGTTCTTCCATTTTTTATCTATTAAAATTGCTACTCCACACTGCACTCTTGTTGTCTGTTCTACTTCGCTATACAATATAGTGTAGCGTTTTAAGTCCTTTGTTCCTTTTAGTTTATTTTTTGTTTCTGTTATCGTTGCTATATTTCTTTCTTTTTTCTTTAATTCTCTTTCTAATTCTTCTTCTATTGTATTTATTCCCCTTACGTTCCAATTTCCTAATTTCAAAATGTCCTTTGTTCCAAATCGTATCCTTTTATCTTGCTTGGGTCGGTTCCTTTTATGACAATCCGGCTGATTTCCATGAAGCTTCTCAGTAAGATGAATGTCTCCTGAAAGCGTTACGAGCGCTTCGCAGGACAAGAATTGTGGAAGGGCTGCTTCCTCTGAGCCTCCAAACATGCTCCTCTGGGTATTCACCCCCAAGAGAGGGCTGCTTCTTCCGCTCTTCAAGCCCTACAAGTTTAGCTGTTCTATTCCTTGTCGCCCTGTTGACCATTGAAGATTTGACGAAGATGTGGCCGCCCAATATGGATACAGACGCCATTCCCTCGTTGTGAGCTATACTTAGTTCCCCTCGCCTCTTACCCACCAGCAAGATTAACCTAAGTCAATCTTCCCCAGTAGAGTCGTCTGGTTCATCGGGTACTAAGCCCCCCCACCACGTCAAGGTGGTAGCTCCTGGGGGGAGTACTAATGGTAATAATAATAATAATAATAATAATAATAATAATAATAATAATAATAATAATAATAATAATAATAATAATAGTAATAATAACTAGCGTTGCGACATAATAATTTGAAGAGGCAATAACCAAATAAACATTATAATATAAATTTAAGTTTTTAAAGATATTACAGGCCTACTCTAAAAACATTTTACTCATCTGACTTTGAAGTAGTTGAAAATATGAGTATTGTCGCTGGGCCAATTTATACTCTTTTTTTTAATTTACTAAAAACTATATTAAATCAACACATACCATGAAACACAATATTTAAGCTCACTGCAAATACGATTTTTTCTCTATTGCTACAGCAATATGGAGATGTACACTAGGCGCAGGATATCTAAAAGCCTGGATTGACTGAAACTTAAGCGTTTGCCATTTAAATCATATTTAAACTGAATTATCCACAAATAAAGATAATACGTTTCCGAAAACCGATTTTCTTTCTCTTTCCTTATCGCTACACCGCAAACTGCAAATACCAGACCTTTGTTGAGTGCATTGCTGGATACTCATATGGAATAACTTATCAGGTAAGAAGCAATGTTTTTGATCAGTTCCATAACATTCTCTTCACTTCGTGACCACTCCCCTTGTGACATTGCAGAAGATTTCACTTAACTTGCGCTTAGTGTACGATTATTAATAATAATTTAGATAGCTAACACTTGTGGAATATGAACTAGAAATGCAATAAAATGTTTACCCTTGTGAGATATCAACAAACATGTTGAGTCATCGACTTCCTTTATGAGTGCTAAGGGATCAAACGGTACTTTCATAAATAAATAATAATTTAATGATAAATACCAGACACACGACAAGTAATATTGGTACAAAACGTAGGTAGAAAATAGTATTTTGCCTTTAAAATGTTATTTTTGTTAAGCTGTAATATATCGTCGAAGCATAAATAATATTTCAATTTCTGTGTTTTTAGTACCGGACCACATGTTATTACTAGTCAACGTTTCTTAGGCATGGTTAGCTGAAGGTGTTTCTGTGCAGGAGTGGTCCTGACTTCATGAAATAACTCGTATAACTAGGGAAATAGTTCTGTTTGGTTGTCCCTCGATGTCATCAGTATAATAAGAGGGAAGCACCAGAGTAAGGTGTCGGAGGTAATACTTCGTATTATAGGTATTATATACCAATCAATAACTGACACACACATTCATGGACACGCGGACATAACGTCTCCATACATCAATATATTGAGCTAATGATTTTCTATTATCTCCTGTATAATTTACCTCCCTCGAATCATGGTTAATATCATTCTCCCACCCCATTCTTGGCCTACTTAATTGGCGCGTTCCCTCTGGTTTTCCTCAAACGAGTTTCCATGCCTCTGTTTCATTTCCTATTCGTGTCAAAAGACCTCCCCATCACAGTCTACAAAATTAACTGTTCTTATTGTATCTGGCTTACCATAAAAATCGTGTAGTTCACCGTAATGAAGTCTTCTCTATTCACCACTATCTGCTCGCCTCGTTTTGATTCAATTTTTTAAAAGAATTTTATTCTCAAATGCTCGTAATACCCATCCGAGACGAATTATGTTTCTCTTACATCTTACCTGACGAGGCTAAAAGGCCAATATTACATACTAAATCTAAAACTCGATGAATAGCTAATATAACAATAACTCTCCTATGTAAAATATGACAATATTCTCCCAACAATAACCCGCATATTAATGTCTCTATAATAACCGGGACTTATCCCAAACTCTGGAAAAGGCTCTAGTTCGTCCAACACCTAAATCAAACACACCCACAACACTTGATTACAGACCAATCAGTATTCTTCACTGTTTGTCTAAAGCGCAGGAACATAACCGTAATACACTCACAGTTAACAGACTACCTCACCACACATGCCTTACTTGATGAGCATCAGTCTGATTTTGGAATGAGGCATCATACAAGCACTGCACTACTCGACATTGTAGATGACGTAAGAGACTCGATAGACAAAAGCAAACTAATCCTATTCGACTACATCAAAGCCTTTGACTCACTAGACATGACCTTAATGCTAGCTAGACTGAAGACATTACATCTGCCAGAACATTGTCTTGATGGTTTAGTTCTTACCTCACTAACGATCAGCAATCAGTTTATATTAATAATCGCATTTCCTCCCGTCGCGTCGCTTGTTGAGGAAAGCAATACATCAATGCATCGTGTTTGCCCCTCTTCTCTTCTCCATTTATATTAATGACGTTATTAAGAAATTACAAAGCTGCAAGCACCAACTTTATGCCGACGACTTACAAAATAACACACACTTTAGGCATGACGCAATTAACGAATACATTGACCTCAGACATATATATTCATAATCCAGATATATTCACACTAAAACTAAATGTAAATAAAAGGCAAGAAATAATTATCGGACATCCAAGACTATAAGGTTGCTTAAACAATAGCAATATGCCGACTATCATTTTAGATAACGTACGAATTCCACATGCCAACGTCGTTAAAAACTTGGGATTTTACCTATATTCTAATCTAAGTTGGAGTACTCAAATAAAAACAAACATATCTAAAAAGATCTTCTCCATAATGCATTCCCTAAAGCGTGATGACGCATTTTGACTATTGCGACGTTCTATTAATTGACACAAGTAACGGATTGTCAGACAAACTGCAGCGTGTTCACAGTATGTGTATGAGATTCATATTTAATGTCCGAAAATATGATCACATTTTTCCATCATAAAGGAGAAGAAAATTACACTATCTAGTTCTCTTAGTTAAGACTCTACATACCTCGACTCCCAATTATTTAGCCTCTCATTTCCAATATCAATCCTACAAACAATAATATTAACACACGATCACAATCGTATAATCTGTTACTTAATGTACATAGGCCATCCCATCACTCCACGTAATGTACTATCTTCACTTCTCGCAACTGGAATTTCCTACCACAGGAAATCAGGGGCTTCCGGACATTAGCATCTTTTAAAAGAAATCTAAATTTATATTTGCTCTAGCCTCATTACCCAGTGTAAGGTACATACATTAATTGCTGTTTCTCGTTTAATTTATCATATTTATAATAATAATGATATTATTATTATTATGTTTATAGTATAAATTGTTATTTGTACATGAAATACACACTGTAACTTTTATTGTCTTTTTAACCTTTCATAATTAACATTATATATATTGTTATTATTATTATTGTTATTATTATTATCATTATTATTATTATTGTTATTATTGTTATTATTATTATCATTATTATTATCATTATTATTATTATTGTTATTATTATTGTTATTATTATTATTATATTAACATAGAACAAAAACGTATGACGATGGAAATGGATTTCTTGAGGAGAGCAGTGTAGCAGAAATAACTGCACTAATTAATTTTATTATTAAACATTATTAAATATGTAAGTACACTTTCCAAAAAAAAGTTTTTTTGAGAAACTTTTACCAATCTGTTAAGCTTGAGTATATATAAAGGCATTTCAGTCCATTATATCTCAAGTTCTTTGAAGTTTGAAGATGGGCACATGTAAGTTAAAATTGTTTTACAACCCTAATAATACGGCCTCGCAGCTGGAGACGTAATGTCCCTTGTCCGGCTCCGGAAGTCATCCTTCCAGACAGATAAATTACGGTCAATGTTAAGTGTCGAAAAGCACTAGACCGCCTGTTGAGATGGCGACAGTAGCCAAAAACTATGTCCATCTGTTTTCAGTAAATTAATGAACTTCTCACCAGCGTGTGAAAAACACGCCCTGGAAATACATGACCAATGTATTGTCCCGAGATTCTGGTTTTAACTATAGTGGGAACCATAATGCCCAATCAGAGTCCATAAGTCAATATCATTCTGCTAGTAAGACGCTATTTATGTATGTTAATTATATGTTCAGCCAATGAAAATATTGGTGTTGTAAATTGTATTTGTAAGATGGTGTTGGATATATTCCGAATATCGTGAGAGTAGTCTACTCCGGGATTTGTTCCCGTGTGGAACAAAATTAACATAAGACTCCGCGCAGGATTAATTGTTTGAATTCCGCGGCAGTGCGGGCTCGTATATTTCGTTCGCCGGTCGCAGGCAAGCGACCCATTAGATACACTAAATGTGTTAGGCCAAGAACGGCAAGTTATAAAAGTTATTCATTTTAAAAGCATCAGTGTGCTGGTGTTAAATCACACTTTAGGTCGAGTGAAGACCGGAAATTATCAGTGTTCCCAAAACGCGATATATTAGCCACGATATTAATAAAATTGGTCCAGTATTGACCGCTAATCGCACTTATACCATTCCGAAGTGAAAAAATACCGGAATATATCCAAATAAATCCAATGTTCTGGAATTGGAACTGTAACAGGTCTTGTGCTACATTGTTGATTAATAAATATTAGATAATCGACATCAGTGTTGTATTGGTAAGCCTCCTGATAGTACTCAGTTATCCTTAGTTCGTTCCTCGCCTTATCCCACGGTGAAAATCCACACACCCTGAGATACATAGAGTACTTGCCCTGCTCTAGGCACCTACCGCCTTCTTACCGTTATAGCAGCAAGATTTTCAAAATTAAAAAAGAAATTCAAAAGAGAAAAAATGAATATTAAATATTCAAATGATAGTATATTGTATAAGATACAAGCAATTAAATTGGTATTGGCATGTACGACGAATGCAAGAAGATAGGTTACCCAGAAAACATTGGAATAGTGTCCACCTGGAAGAAGAAATAAATGAAGACCTCGAAACTCATGGATGCAAGAAATAAGAACTGGAATGTGAACAAGAGGGCTGGATGGCATGGAGTGGATGGCTAGAAACGAGTGGAGAATAAAAAATAAAACTTTAGACATAGAAAAATGTGTAAACTTTGAAAATCTGTATATCAACAAAATTATAATATTATCTCTTCTCTTAAATTTAGAATTCATGTTTCGCATCCATATAATGTAACTGTACTAATAAAGTTGTTTATAGGTTAATTACAGTTTAACATTTTTTGAGAGTATTGGGATGGCAGAAGTGTCTGTGATGTGTAGTAGCATGCATTTCCAGAATTGAGCCTATGTTTAATTTCTTTGTGTAAGTCATTCCTGTTTGTAATTATTGTTCCTAGGGATTTGAATTTAGTCATTTCTTCAAAATTTACCTAACTTTGCATTAACTGACCATTTCCATGATATAATGAATTTCTATGTGTTATCATATATTTAATTTCAATGATGTTTAGTTCCAACCAAGGTTCTTAGTGTTTCTCAATAGAATATGCGCGTTGGCCCTTAGTATCTCCTCGCTTTCGCCTAATAATAGTCCTAATACATTATCAGCATATAATAACAATTTATCAACTACATATTAGGATTTTAAAACTGTTGTTATTCAGGTCATATTATGGATGCGAAACATGGTCTCTTAATTTAAGAGAGGAGAAAGGAATACGAGTAATTGAGAATGAAGTGCTTGGAAAAATTTGTGGACCAAGAGAGACAAACAGAAATATGAATGGAAAATATTGCGTAATAGTACACTACATCTCTAGACATGATAAAAACAATTAACTGTCCTAGACTGCGATAGGCACGACATATGGCACGAATGAGGAATAAATGAGAGGCATGTAAACGTATTATACAAAAGCCAGAGAAAAAAACTCAATTGAAAAATGAAATTAATGGAGGTTTTTATATCAAAAGAATGGACATCAAATATTGGCAACTACGTCCAAATCGTACACAGTGGAGTCATGTTGTTGAGAAGGCCTAAACGTCAAATAGAGGGATGCAGTGCCTGAAGTTATGGAATTAGTATCGATAAAGATTTTTTTAAGTACAGCTACTTTTTTTAAATATATTTACAAAATGTATTTCATCAATTACAAAAATTAATTGTCTGTATCACTTTGTACTTGAGGCAATCCTCTAATGAGGAAAGTTTTATATAATAATAACTAATTGTTCGAATTTCGCTAATACTTATTTTGAAGGATGTATCTAGACTTGGAAACTATTCCAATTCAATGATTGATTTGTCATTTGTAGCGATGTAACTTAAGCGTTTCCAAGATATGGGCTTTTCTTACAAAATCATATCATCATTCATTTTTTGCCATGAACATTTTGGTTATAAAATTGACCGCATGTCAGCTGTCAGTGACATGAATAACAGATGAATGATGGCACGGAAATGACGTAGCACTAATAGCCTGCGGAAAAAAGTTCTCCCTACTAGCTGTGTATTCATTTATGATCGCACATGTGGGTTTCTGGGATTCAATCCCTGGTCTCCAGCTGCGTACTCAATACTTGTCATTTTATCTACAACTACTTTCATAAACCGTAAATATCCCTTTCTGAAAATAACTTAATTAGCTAGTACTTCCTTCTGAATTTCGACTGATCTCTACAGTAACATTTGCAGATCTAAGTATATTAGATTCTCTCAAAAGTAATGTGTGCTTTTAATGTAATGTTGTGTGTCTGGTGGAATTTTGAAGGCGCGATTTACTAGGGGTTTGTTAAAAAAGGCCCTACAGTCTATGCGGTTCTTTATTCTCAACAGCCTGGAACGAGTTCAAGATATTTTGAGACGGAGATACTCAGATTAGTTAATCTAATTAGAGTTATCTTGCAGAAAAATGTGAGACCACATACTTCACTACTATGATAAAAATTCAGGAATAGGGAGGAATCGAACTGCTACCACACTCAGTATATAATCCTAATCTTGCGCTTTCAGCTTACCATCGGTTTCGATCCATGGTGCATTTCGCCCATTTATTGTGTGAAATTTCGAGACATTGTAGCTGTGTAAGTCTCATTTGAATTCTTCGCATCAAGAAACCAGAGACTAGTAACGTCGCGAAATAATAAACTTTGCTGAAAGATGGCTCAAGACCATAGAATGTAATGGTCTCAACTTTGAAGAGCAGTTTAATTATTTGTCATAAAAAATCAAAATAAAATGTTGTTTCAATACATTGCTTACGAGACAATATCTATTTGATTTAGAGATTTAAAATGATCCCGCAACATACGTTATGAGTCCCATATGATAGTAGGAGTTTACTGTTCCGACCTTTGTGGACACTCGGCAGAAGATTCAGCGTGACAACTTTTTTTAACCCTAAAACAAACGTGTGATACTCATTTACATTAAATTGTCAGTCCATGGTGCACTCAGATGGTTTAGACGAATTTAAATGTCGTGACGCCATCTGGACTAGAATCCGTTTGGCTTGTAGCACATTTTCTTAAACAACTGCGCTACGGTGTGCGGTTTATAAGGATATACATTATTGTTTGTTTAATGAACCTAGCACTTCGTGGGGATACCTTTATCAGCATCTTATAATGGAAAAACTTACCTGATATCCAGATTTATGTAAAGTATTAACCCATTGCCCGAGGATTTTATGAGATTGAAAACAAGTGATAAAACGCCCAATTGGTTGCTAGCCGAGAGTTCTGTGGTTTTCCGTTAATGTAGCTTTATCTCCATTAAGATATTAAGGTTATACTGTCAATTCTCGGTTCCCAGAACCTCGTTAGTTAAATCAGATTGCATCATGGGAAGGTGAGGATGGGATTTGGGTAGGAGAGGTATTAGGTTCACTTCACTATCCCTGCAACTCTTGTCTTTGCGCTATGTCTTGTGAGGCGTGGACGTTGAGACGAATGGAGGAAAGCAGAATAACACCTAGTGAAGTGATATTTATGAGATGCATTACAGGATACACAAAATGGGACCATAAACGTAATGAGGAAATTATGAAAGAACTTGGATGAACAACTTACGGCGAGCGGATGAGATCCTCTAGAATGACTTCACTACCAACTCCACGGGAAGAGATCTCTGGGACATCCCAAAAAGCGATGGAAGGAAAATTCCTACTTTATGAGTTGGTAACAGACCATTAGGCCAAACTTTTGTATGGATGACAATTATGATAACGATTTTTAATGGAATTTTAAAGTCTGCTTAAAATCTCGCTTCATAAGTAGATTATTAGATTGTTAATATACTTGTAGGCCTATATGTGCATGTATGTACACGATATGTCTCTCATGGAGACATGGGTGCTCCACAAACGGGAGTTACTTAACTTAGCTAATTTAGTTACGCTTATTTCTCTACTGATGTCAGTAAACGACATGTTGTCGGCAAATTGTATCTAGTAATTAAGTAAAGTATTATTTGGAAGGAGAAATTGGGTTTCTAATATAGTGAAGGTAAAGTGATCCCACAACAGGCCTCAGGAGGCCCTTGGGGTAGTAGGAGGTTAAGGCTTCCACTTTTTCTAGACAATCGGCACTTTATGTCAGCCGGGTTGTCAGCCCTGCGTTACGGCCGACTTTACCCCAGAACAAGCGTCTGGTACTCATTTCAGTTAGAGGCTGAGTCGACCCCAGGGCCATAGTGCCGCCAGAGGATTTGGGTCAGTTTAAAAATCCTGACCCCAACGGGACTTGTAGCTCAGTGCCTTAACCATTACGCTACGGCGTGCCCCATTTCTAATATAGGCTTGAGGTTATTTTAAGAGCCCGAAAATCTTCAGAGTCGGAAACCCAGGATTAAAGTCCCTTCCATATGAATTGTCCCTTGAATTTTTCCATCCTAAAACTTCATCGACCTCAGCAGGATTTAAACCTGCGACGCTCGGACTAGAGGTAAGTAACATAACTATTAGACCATCAAGGCAAACAGGTTGTTAACATGGCGGAAAACTATTTGTTCTCAATTAAGATGGTTTACATAATCGCAATTCAATGCAACTTAATTACTCGTAGTAACAGTTTTAATATAATTAACAATTTTAATAAAATTGCTATGAGCATATTACACCGCTGTACACAATGTATTGCTTATTAAATACTTTTAAAAATCCAACTCTTTTAGTGAATTCTGAAAGACTGAAACAATTAAGGGGTTTTCTCATGAAAAGATTTTTGAAAAAAAAATCACGTCTAGAAAATTGTATTGCTCTTATGGAGCAGTTTTTCCTAGCAAACGTGTTATTTGATGTGAGATTGATTTATTAATTTTAAATAAATAATTAAGTTAATAGTTTCACTCATAACTTTGCCAAGAATGTGGGTACCCGATTTATAAAAATACCATTATGGAACGTATTATTATATCACAATTATGTGATAAATTTTAGGAGGTGAACTCAGTTATTTTGTAGCGTATAGCCGTTGTCAAAAAAGAGAGCCAATTAATATATCACATGTGGTTTAGAATGTTCTGAAGCTACTGGCGTTTCTGTAACCACAATCTATAAATTTCCAAATGTTAAATGTGCTTTTAGTAACTACTTTAAAATGGTCACATATTAGATTTACTAGTAGTGAAGATAATTGAGCCATAAAATTATGTTGCTGCTATACGTATGCTAGGAGGAGCAGAGCAACATGTCTGTCACTCAGTCTGCGGCGTCAAGTGGCAACAGTATTCCTATAAGAGCAATGCTATGAAAAACCCTATAGTAGACACCGAAAATGACGATGACCAATATATATCTTAATCGAATTAGAATTTAAAGAAATCCTCTTTGCCCACTATGCTCCATAAACACTAACATGGACAAAATCCACCTACTACAGTGTCTGTCACGTCACTCTGCTACGCTGAATGATAGTTACTGGGAAGCAATTACCATTTTTTTTGTGATGTTTTACTGTTTTAATTTACTGTCATCAGTGTTTTGTTTACTCATAATTATAGACAATGAGTTATGTTAAGTCCCTTGCATGTGTGTGTGTGTATATATATATATATATATATATATATATATATATGGTATGATAAGAAAAATAAATGCCTGGACGGGATTCGAACCCGGATCTCTGAGTCTGTACAGGAGAATATAATACATATATAAGAAAAATAAGTGCTTGAATTGGATTCGCCTGGTAGTGTAATGGATATCACGCTGAGGTACAGACTCAGAGATCCGGGTTCGAATCCCGTCGAGGCATTTTTTTTTTCTTATCATACCATATTAAGCTTGCATTGCTCAATGTTAAATATTTAATTATAATATATATATATATATATATATATATATATATATGCGCGTTTGTGTGTGTACGTGCGTGTGTCCCGTTAAGGGTCTAGTAGCGGCAATTTATGTTTTATCAGAACCAGACTAGGCATATGGCAATCGACTAAAAAAAGTAAGGTCGAGTTCGTTATCCATCAAAATCGGACCGTTATGTGTCGGAGTAGGTCCGAGACGATAATTTAAAAATCGTTCTAGCCGTTGTAATTTTCTATGTTTCGCGCTAAAATCAATGTACGCTATTAAAATATAGCGGGTAGGTATTCTAAAAAAAAAAATCAGCGAAATCCGACAAATAGAATCGTGAAACCCAACATTTAAAAATCGTTGTAGCAGCCACTATTCTGCTTCGTCCGAAAGTCTCATTGTATAAAACAATTTAATTATTCCTTAAACTGGTATTGTTCCTAATACGATACATTGTTATATACTTAATATCTTTAATCAAAGTATAGAAAAATAAATCATTTGAAATTATTTAAATGTATGTCAAAATATACAATGGTATCAAAAGATTGTATCAGAGAGTTATTGCGGTTAATATTATCAAAAGATTTTGCAAAGTCTGTAAATAATCGGAATGTACGTAGGTTAAATTCTCCTTCTTTAATTAATATGTTTTAATATAAATATTGCGTCAACTGTGCTCCTGACTATTTAAAATCCACACTGTTCTTCATGCAATAATATTTCAGCATATGATTCAATATATTTTGTAATATTTTTCCATATAATTTGGAAGCAGTGAATACTAGTGTTACCCCTCTGCAATTTTCACCCTTATTTTTGGACTTTGCAATACATTATTAAATTCTGTTAGGATTATATATATATATATATATATATATATATATATATATATATGAACTGTTATAAGAACCAACAAATTTAATAACTATAACAGAATTTAATAAAGTATTGGAAAAATCGGAATTTATTTTAGAACAGTACTTTTTACGGAACTATAATAACATAATATGGAAATCTAAAGTAATTCCTCAAGAATAACAGACAGACATAGTTGTAATATACTTAAAAATGATAAAAAAATAAGTGTGAAAATTACATAGGGATAACACTATTATTCACTGCTTCCAAATTATATGGAAAATTTAAAAATGGATTGAATAATATGCTCAAACATAATTACATGAAGAACAGTGTGGATGTTGAATAGATAGGAGCACATTTGACGTAATATTTACATTAAAACAAATTAATGAAGGAAGAAGAGAATTTAACTTCTCTACATCCTTATTACTTGCAAAATTTAAAAAAAGCTTATGATAATATAAACACCGCAATAAATTACGGTAAATTTTAGAAGGAGAATAAATACCCAAAGTATTAATTAGAGCCATCAGAAGTCTTAATGCTAATTCGAAAATAAAAATTAGAACTTCAAATGAAAAATTCTCGGAGGAGATATTAGTGAATAAAGGGGCGAGACAAGGCTCATGACCATTATTTAACAATAAAATAAACAATTATAAATTGATATTTAGACAAAGAATGCAGATTTCCAGAAACGAACACTTATACATATCCAGACGATTTACTTCTATTTACAATCCCAAAAGATGCATTTGAACTGGGAACTCATCACTTATACCAAGAAGATCGAGTTACGTAGATTCTGGAGCGGTGTCGGGTAATCAGCACAGAATATCTAAACATCATTACGATATAAATATGTAATTATTTTTTTTTTTACTTATTGAACTAAACATAAAAAACACATTTCATTTACTTAGACGTAGCAGCGCCACACCACGTGTATACGTGTGTATGTATGTAACTTTCGAAATTATGTTTCACTAATTGCTGACAGAATTATAGCGTATTGTTTTATTGTAATTTATAGTCATATTGTCCTGCTGATTAAAATAATATTATGGACGAAATAATGTGGACGAAAGTATAGTTAGTGTGTGGAAACCAAAACTGCATACTTTAATTTCAGGATACGCGCCTAAGAGACATTTTTAACGCTGGCGAAACGGGACTCCTTTTTCGCACGTTACCGTCGAAGTCGCTCTTGTACATACTACAATTCACTTTCCAATGGCTGCGGAAGTACAGTTATTCCAAGGTACATAAAACGACATATACGGTGCTCTATAATCTAAGATTGATTAATATTTTTTGTTTTTTATAATGCGGAATGTTGTCTAATGTGGAAACAAAATGGTCCTATGCGATTCCGCTTTGAACAAGAGTTACTGTGTATATATTTAAATGATTGGACAATTGGACAATGAGAAGTGAAAATGAAGAGAAGAAAATAATTCAAGTAAAAATGGGACCAGAAATTAATCGGTTGAGATATATTATTTTTTAGTGGTTGGGAATGGTACGGGATTTAAGTGCGAACAAAAAAACCCTAAGCCATCAATAATCACTAGCCTACAAATTAACTGTTCATTAGTGTGTATTCTGAGATCCACCACTCTACAAGCACATGGTGTAGGGCTTATCCAACCGTAAATTTATGAATGAACTTCTGGTTTTAATCGTGTGCGTTACCTTGCCATTAGCTCTTATAACCCTTTTTTTTTTACTTGAAGGCGTGCATAAGTATTCAGCGAGCACCAAACAGCAAACAAGAAAAAAATAAATTATCTTGTAACATATTAATATTTCGACCCATGTTTATTTGAAATAGATACATAGATTGTGTTGATAGGAGAGAAGAAAGAGGCAAATAAGGTGAATTATTGAAAAAAAAAAAATGAATTAATGGTGAGGGTAGAAGGAGAGAGAGAACAAAAAAAAGTGACTTAACATAGCGTACGTGAATTCTGAATAGTTTTTATCATTCCGTAGGCCAATTACTACTCGTGGAATGTACGAGGGAACAAAGTGTGCACACACATTCACACTCCTCGTCACGTATTAAACGGGTTGGAATGAGGTGGGGTAGAATTCCCAACCCTCCACTCGCTCTTTTCCACAGTGGTTTGAACCCTCGTGTTGTTGGGTGTACAAAAGCCCCAAAATCGATATTGTTGTGGGCCTACATCAAGGTGGCAATGCACACACTTAGGACCCATTAAAACTGGTTTGGGTGGGTGGGTTGCCTATAGTCAATCAGAATGGCGTTCTAGGCAAATCTAGGAAATTTAACAATCTGTTCACGTAAAACCATTTCCCTAAATGTTACAGTTTTTCCCCATTGAATTGAAACTGCCATAGCAAACGAACATTCTGTGTTTTCATGTTAGTAGAATTTAATCTCCGGGATAGAATTTCCTGAACTGCACAGATTTCATCATTTTTAAAAAGGGAATTGTCATTTTCTTTTTTTAAGAAAATGATTGTTTATATAATTATCCTTTGTATGTTTAAATTCAATGTCGATATTTCAATTCTCGAAAGTCCCCCAATATGTGAGATGAGTCAGTGGCTGTTGGGGGGTATTCGTATAATAAATGGACACACCCAATCAAAATTATTAAAATAAATAAAATACGTTTTAACATTTCCATGTTTTTCTACTACTTTGATGTCAGTGAAGTATGTTTTTCAGTGACTAATATTCGTTTTTCAAACACTGTTAAGTACCCTCACATGTACGACCGTATTCTTGCAGTCTGGTACTTTAGGAGGTGTGTAGTCGCACATCGGATATGCCTATTAACATTCTTGTAGTCAATCTCAATACTCCAGTTTGACAAACATCACCAAAATAAATTTCCGAGTAAAATTAATTATTTTTAAATCGAAAAATAAATAAAAATCCATGGCATGATAACTCCGATGAACCAAGATGACTGAAATATGTAAGTTAATGATATTTTATTTGAAATTAAGACTTACTTCTTTTAGGCCCTATATTTATTTGAGTTTGTCACTGACTAGCAGAATACGCAATAGGGAATCACGTGGATAAACTGACGCTGTTTCTTAACCTTAGGTTTTTTTCTTATCCGGATTTCGCTACTTCTCATATCAAGTTTGGTATTCAGTAGTCCGCCCGACACTAAACCGAAAGAAAAAGATATATGGTATAGTCGGTAACCGAATTCGGTCTTCTGGGATGGCAGCCCGATATGCTACAACACAGAGGTGGTCTGGAGAAAATACAACTGGATATATTTTTTTATGATTTCGCCCAAAATAAGAACGTAGAATAAGTTCCGCATGTGATTAACAACATTTGACCATTCTGCAGGTCTGTTCATAAGAACAGAGGAATCCAGAAGTTAGCTGACTCTGGGTAGTATTGATAAGGAGGAAGGTTGGCCGTTGAAGCGTTGGGAAAGCAGAGGTCACCTTGTTGACCAAAACTAACAGCTTAGGAATGGGGATGGGCTGACCACCCATCTCCATCTTTCATCTGGTTTTCAGCGGAATACTGAAGCTTTTTATAAGTATCGTAGTGTCTTAATTACTGGTTTTTAAAATTGTGACAGTTTCGGCATAGCAAAGAAAATAAATTAATCATACCTGCAATAGTAATATCAGTATACGTTATTTAACAACACAAAAATTGCTCAGCTGTTTTTTCTTATTTCAGACTTAAGGTTCTTTTACGTGCTGTAAATATAAGACAAGAGAACAACCGGTTTTTCTTTTCTTCCGAAGGGCGCCTGCTCAGAAATGTTACGTCCATCCCACGAACCTCGAAGGTAGAGGTGAAGATGGTAACCAATTATTCATCTGTATGGTCATGTCAATAGCTATTTAAAGATAAATGAAATAAAAAATTCAAAATACACTCTACTTAGGAATAAAACTAGAGTTAAAAATAATGTAGGCCTATCGTTAAAGGATAATAATTGCAGTTAAATAACCCGACAAACGATTAGGGAATGCAAGTAGGCATCTATTTGGTAATTTAAGTAACATGTAGACAAATACATTGTGCAGAAAAGACTTGTTTTCTGGTTGTATAATTTCTTACAGTAAGTTGTTTGGTGTAAAACCAGGAATATAACGAACAAGAGCATCATGAGTGTGGTTGTGTAAACTGAATTAAGTGCGTTGAAAGCAAGTTTGATGGCGCACAAAGACAAGAGATGCGGCCAGCCGGTCTCTCCACGGATTATACCAATTTTCTGATAATTGCCCCCTAGGAGATGGGGTTACATCGATAATAACATTGCAAAACCCAGGATTCTAGATGGATGGATTGGAAACTTGTGATCCGGTAAGGCGACTGGTCTTATTCCTCTAGGAGTCGATTATTGTTTCGCAATTATAACTCCAACACCTGTCCTCTACGTGTAACAACTTCATAAATCCACGTGTAGAATTAAACGAAAATCGATACAAGTAATATTGAAATGGCTTGCTGATAGAACATATACTAATTTAATCGTTATTACTTTTAATATTATAGTAATTAAAAGATTATAGTAAAACTTCAAAATAAAAAAAAATAAATATTTTAAGTAAAATTTTAACATACTTAAATCATTAACCAATTATAAATTCACAATATTATCTCAAGATATTCGCTTTATAGGGAATGCTCATTATGTGGAACATCCAAGCTGCTTTCTTAGGATAGCCAATTTACGATTGGTTACTCCATCCTTATCCCCCTGTAGCTACATTCCATTCCAGAGCGAAATCGGATTTTTACAACTTGTCCATCGAAAACAAGACTCTCTAAATACTACAGTTCGCATGAGTTCCATAAGCTGTTACCAAATGGTAATAGTTTTTATTCAATTTATTTTTTATAAATATTATACGCGACGAGTCTGAAGTCTTTCAGGGGTTTCAGGGGGATGTGGAATAGTAACTTATATTCGCCATGTTTAGTATGAATGTGAGTATGAATGTTGTGTTGTCTCGGAGGAGGTCCTGAAATTGAGCTGATCCCTTATTTGAGGAGGCCTTACATGTCCTTGTGTGGTCAAAAATGTGTGTGATCCATATTTAAATTCCTCTCCCGACAGATCATGCTACAGTAACATCAGGGCGGAGTGTGATACCTAAATATGAGAAGTTACACTGCGTTAATGTAATGGAACATAACAGTAATCGTGAGAGGCAAGGCGGGAGAATTTTTATCAAAGGACAGAGTATCTCTAAAAAAAAAAAAAATTCACAGATACGTTAAAGGTGTTCGATTTCTTGGTGGTGCGGCAAATATATATTAATCTGTAGTCCAGCTCCTCCCATACACGTCTTAACATCTGACGGTCGTATTTAGTCAACTATTATGATTGTTCCCCTGTAGTAAAATTAAAAAAAGTTGCTGTTTGGCACCAATTACGTATGAAACCTTTGACTGGTACTCTGTCTTCTGATACACAATATGTCACTATTACTGTTCTTACACCACCGAAACCATCGGAAGACTTTAGAATCTCGTTGCACGGTTTGACAACGTGTGACATACGGTGGAAGATAATTCTTTGTTATATAAAATATAAGGAGTAATTCCGATATGATGAGATGTAAATACGCAAAACAAAGATATTTTAAAATTCTAAGCGGTAATCATTCATTCAAAATTATAAAAAAAATTACATAATATTAAACATATAACACTGCACTTGTTGGTAGCACTTGGTGTTTATTAGAGTAAAAACACAGTACAAAGAGAATCATTTACTAACTAATTGCAAGTCGTACGTGCTTTTGAGAATACATATCGATATATTAATGTTTAATAATACAGACAATAGCAATATACAGCATTACATTAACATTACAAAATAAACAATTTGCTAAATATTAGAATTGTCTAATATCATAATTACAGTAGTCATAATAAATATATATTATTTATTTTAGGTATTTATTCATTCACGAATGGGCGTTGTTCTTATTTCCTCCGTATTGTCCAGAAATCAGCCATATGTAAGTGATATTTTGGATTTACAATTAAATCGTAGCTTGCCAGTCTATCACGATTTGAATTCAGAAACCGGTCTGGCAACATTGAGGGTTTCATATTCAAAGTTTATGCACAATTGGCATATTTGTAAATCGTCATTGGTGATTTTGAGACATGTCCATGTCTTCAATTTAAACCTAATGAGTTCACATCCCTCTTTTAATTCTAAGATATATACAGCATATATAGATATATCTATTGTTGGTCCGTTGCTCAAATGACCGCCTTTGAATTTCGCGGGCGGGGACAGTGTCGCCTATAAGGAATAAAGAATAAGGGATTCGTATTTGTGAATCTTCAGTCACATATACAACTCGCCGCGTTCTCTCTACCAGACTTTTTTCTTTCTTTTTTTATTTTCGTGACTATTCGAGTAGTGGCCGTTAATATTATCTGGCCGTCCTACTTTGAAACTTCTAGACGTCTACACCGGTTGTAACACCTGGTGGAAACCGCAATCAGGCATTAGTGTTCTGAAAGGCGATAAGTGCGTTGAGATTTGAAAACAAAGATTAAGTTAGTGCTTCTGCGAGTGTGAAGAAATAAACTATAAGATAAACTCTGTTTGTGAGAAGCTCAATGCAGAATATTCATATACGCTTGTGCATATTATTGCGAAAGAAATAGAGGAATAAAATTGTTGTGACAAACCAGTGTGACGTTAATTTATATATATTTTAGAGCTGTTCCAACGCTACCACTAATCGTTACAATGTGTATGTGCACGGTTAAAATCCCGTTCAGGCGTTTTTTTTTCTTATCATGTCATATATATATGAAAGTAGTTTCTGCACACAACCTTCCATTGTTACCAATAAAGTGAGTATAAAATTTAATCACAAATGTAAGCGAGGTTTTATAATGTAAGACATTGATATTATCGCCTCACTATGATGGTTGACCGTTTACATAAAAGCGGGTGCCGCGACAATGCTTGACATGCTGAATTAATATAGTGGCGGTAGTCGGCATCTTTGTATTTAATTATATATAACAGCTGCGGGGAAACGAAGCGAACCGCTGGACAACCAACATAATGAGGCTATAAAAAAGTGTTTCGAAAACTAGAACTATTGAAAACGGGCAGTAGGAAATCCGATCCAATATCGTTAATCAATGCAGTACTACAAAATTTCTATCATTCAATAATTATTAGAATAGATGATTCTCTAATATTTTAATAATTGTGTTATAGAAATATGTCCGAGCAATCTAACTCATCATATCTTGGCGTAGAGTTTAGGACATACTTCATTCATGTTCCCATAGGAGAAGAAATTTATGTTATCG
Organism: Diploptera punctata; assembly: GCA_030220185.1. Taxonomy (NCBI): domain Eukaryota; kingdom Metazoa; phylum Arthropoda; class Insecta; order Blattodea; family Blaberidae; genus Diploptera; species Diploptera punctata. Next base: position 1,744,059 of record JASPKZ010001618.1, on the reverse strand, counting down.
AATTTCGGTCTATCCAGAATCGTGAGGAATTTATGTAGCCACAATAAATAGCGGCTTCATATTGAGAAAACATGAGAATTTACCACATATCCCCCCTGTTCTAACTGGATGTTCGTTCACTTCTGGATGATAGGCCACAAACCAATGGTCTTCTATGCCTGTGGCGCCATGAAGATTTTTTTAAGCTATAGAGACATTTTTTCTGTTACGTAATTCAATGAAAATAACTGTGGACTTCTATATTTCAATTTAATTTAATGAGCATGTCTTAGGATTTTCGCCTGGCATATGCCGTAGCCGAGAGGTTAAGGAAAAAAAGCAGAACTACGGGACTTGCGCTGGTTCGAGTCTCCATGGGGGAACAAATTTTTCTCATGGAATTTCGGCCAGTATGGGACCGGTGCCCACCCATCATCATTAGGCATTTTAGTAGCTACAATAAGTAGCGACTCCAGGTTGAGAATACCAGCTATAACGGCTAGAATATCCGACATGCTGACCACATGTCACCCCTACACCGGCTAGATGATCGTCTACCTCTGTGATTAACACATGTAGATGTGAGGCCAGCTGCCGGATGGTTAGCCAAGGGTCTTCTAGGCCTGTCGCGCTTGGAGTTTTTTTATTATTATTATATGGTTTTACTAATTTTCTCTTTTGGTAACCCGACCTAACAATGATGATCTATTAATCTAAGCTTGTTTAAATCTTATTATAACATATTCTATGGAATTGATTATATATTTTCAAGTAATGATCCTTTATGTATTACTTTCAAAGATCAATATTTACTGAAGCTGTATTTAAAAAAAATACAATATAACTCACAGACACATAACAATGCATTTTATGTTAATTAATATATTTTATTCTTTTCAGGTAAGTTCTTCCTTCGCACTTTTGGATGAATTTACGAGTGAGTGATTATTATTATTATTATTATTATTATTATTATTATTATTATTATTACAACTACAATATTATTATTCCTGCAATTTTTTTGGAAAATTCCATGCATTTTGTATTCTACCTTAGAACATTCGTTTACTAGATTGTTAAAATATTTATTAATTTCGAAATGTATTCTATGTTTCTTATTTATAATTGCAAAGTAGTTTTTAAACAATAATTTACCTAAAATCCTCAAATACAATAACTATATAAAATATACAATATAATACGCATGAAAATAATTGAAGGAGATATTTGTACTAATATCCCATTTTGCATTTTCCTTGCCAGTATCAGTCGCAACCATTGTCCCAATAAAATGTTGCCATATAATTATGTGTGTGTATATATATATATATATATATATATATATATAAGAAAGACCTATGTTGAATAATGTACGGATTTATATAGATCTAAGGGTAGTATTTAATTTGTATCCTTACTGTATTAAAGGTAGTAACTACGTTTTCTCACTCGTTTCTAAAAGAAGTTACGCCCTCCCTAGAAACATAAATTTTAAATGTGCTTATTTTCCGTTACTTCATACGCTATTTGAATCAAGAATGATGCATCAATGTAGACAAGGTTTATTGATATTAGGAACATACTATGAGTGTTTTTTAATTATTTGAAAAAAAATGAAAGCACTTCATCTGAGATAGCGTATTTAATAATATTCAGTTCAAGTTAGGTTTTCATTGTTGAGAGGAGGACAATTCTGATGCTTTTCTCATTTTAGATTTGTGCCAATAACTTCTGCATTTACGAAATACGTTATATTTTGTTGTTTCTGACAGAAGACAAGTTTATGTCAATTGGAAATAGAAGTAAGATAAATATCTATAAATAAGTAACTAGAAAATCAGTAATACTTTATAATATGAAAAAAAAGTTTTCGTTGGCGTCATGTGTAGCTAGAAATGTGTTGACAACTTTAAAATGCAATTCTGTCATCACGTTAAATAAATCTGATTTCAGAGGGCTGTTTCCTATCTTTAGTGGCAACATTTAAAACTCAATAGCATAGGAAAATCTATGTTGTCACCAATAGCAATTCTCTACGAGTATATGGTGATCTTGTACTGCAAGCTTTCGCACAGCACCTTAGTTTCCCACTGGGTGCAGGCAGAATACCCATATCAAGTCCTAACCACTCGTCCTTAAATGCTTTCCAAACCTTTTAATTCTGCGTGGCCTCCGATTTCCAAAGAATCTTTTTAAGAGCCCAAACGCACAAAATTCCTTTGAAAGAACGTGAGACGACTGGAAACTAATTTCGATAAATGGCACAGCATATATATCAGATTCGTGTTCCATTTTCTCCAATAAATTGCTGGTGGAAGAAGAGGTTAGGCTGGAAGGCCTTGACTTGATAAACCCATTCCTACTTACCTGTGTTCCATAAAGAGAAGGATTCTCATTTCGGTAAAGTGCTGCTAAAAACATTCCCCTGGTAGTATTTTTATTGAGTTTCGTTTTTTTTATACATCTCTTTGGATATTTAATTTACCATTGTAAGAATATTCTGCAATGATCACAGAACCCTTTGAGGAAGTGCCCCTGCTCTCTCTATATTAATATATTATTACTTCTTAGTTGGTAAAATATTACCCGGGGCTTATTGGTGCCATTCAGGTAGATGTATGATTCATCCAACGTTACAAATAAATAAATAAGTAAATAAATAAATAAATATATATATATACACATTTTAATCGAACGAGATGACTCTCAACCAGGTTGAGAAAATCAACTATAACGACTGGAGGATCCGACATCCTGACCACATGTCACCCCTGCACTGGCTGGAAGATCGTCTACCTCTCTGATTAACACATGTGGATGTGAGGTCAGCTACCGGTTGGTAGGTCAAGGGCTTTCTAGGTGTGTCGCGCCATGGAGTTTTTAGGTGGTTCTCATAGAGCTTTCTGCTGATGGCATGCCGGATTGAATGTACCGAGGTAGGAACTTTTAAACATAGCTTTGGTGATGCTTTTCTAGATTCAAATCTTTGTTCATTAGCGTGTTAACAGTCTAAATGGAAGTTATCACCTTCAAATGCAATGGTACTTAGAGTGCTTGGGTTCATGCCAGACTCGACCACCTTCCCCTTTCTAATCACCTCCAGGTTGTGACTTCTTCATGGGCAAGGATCTATTCCCTTTATTTTTTTCCTTTTGGGAATCAATGCCAACGGAAATTATGTTTACTTAATATAGATTCCGTTCTTATATACATAATGGCACATTCTGTTTTATATGTGTATGTATATTTCTGTTCTGTTAGTCCCGCGCCGTAGCCGAGCGGTTAAGGTAGGAAGCCTTGGCGCAGAGCTACGGGACTTGCGCTGGTTCGAGTCTCCATGGGGGAAGAAATTTTCTCATGGTATTTCGGCCAGTATGGGACCGGTGCCCACCCAACATCGTGAGGAAATTGGGTAGCTACGATAAGTAGCGGCTCCAGGTTGAGGAACCAGCTATAACGGCTGGGGGACTCGACATGTCAACCACATGTCACCCCTTCACTGGCTGTTGATCATCTACCTCTGTGATTGATACATGTGGATGTGAAGGGCCAGCAGCCGGCTGGTAAAAGGGCAACCGCTGAAAAGTGGAAAGACCCTCAATCGGAATATTTCTGTTGATCTTTTAGCATATTTTAAAATTTTCCTACCAGATTTAGATATTTAACATTCCTAAACATTAGATCCTCCTATTGCGAAATATTAATTTTACCAGTAATTTATATATATATATATATATATATATATATATATATATATATATGAAAAGGAACCACTTGGCAGTTTTTAGTTTCCGTGATAATTATAAAAATATTAGGGAAGGATGCAAAGTAGTGATTATTCTGTTTTTATGCATTTGTTATCTTCATCATCAAAACTATCATTAAACGTGTGGATCAACTGGATCCCTTGATATCTTAGTTTTAAAAAAATAAGAGGAAAAGGCCTGCGTAATGTTTCACTGTGTCTCGTTTCGATTGATATGGATCTATTTTGTGTTAGTGTTTGGATGCAGACAAATAAACAGATAATGATATTATCTGAGGTTCTTTATTCAATATTTAATCCCTGCCTGGACATTTTACCTGGTTTAGTTGTTTTCATTAGATCTTGCTGTGTCGTTATGACGAAAATTTACTGCCGTTGACGTACTGTGACTTACCTTGTTATCCTCTGTGGTTGTCAAAGACTGTGTTCTGTTCTCTTTCCTTCCATTCTGACCCCTCCTATTCCACCTCCTTACGTCATCGGCGCGGTTTGGTGTGCGCCGATGCTTACGTCCGAGACGCGGAGACATGTTTTGTTAACAGTCGGAGTTTAGTTTTGTTTCTGGAAGGTTGCCCGGGATCGAGGGAAGATCCCCTGGCTGAGGACTGTTCCGTTTTCTTTTCGTCAAGAAGCTGTTCAAGAAAACGTATTTTGTTTGTATGAATGAAGAACTCAAAGCACTATTGTGAAAAGAATGTAAGAAACTATTATGTTGTATGCTTTGTTCAATTAACGACTGTCCATTGTTATTTTCTATTTCTTATGTTTATATTCAAGTTCGACAGCTAATTGTATTGTTTGTTTTTCATTCAATATTAATTAAACGCACCTTTTAGTTAACATCTTCATGTCTGATTATTACGAATCGTTTAGCTGTCTCGTAGTGAAATTGAACCTGAGATTTGCATGCTGTACAGCACGTTCCCGATCCCTTCATGATCAGTCGTTCATATTAAAAGAAAAGAAAGATTAGCTGTGATATAAAAGGCATTGATGTTTATAGATATCCTACGAGTGGTATGCTTAAAGAAAGATGAAATTGCCTGTAAAACTTGGGCCCAGCTACAGACTCTGCCAGTTAGAAGCTTGTATGAGACGAGCTAGGTTTGTATTTAATAAAAGTTAGGTTTCACGAAATAGTAAGAGAGATAGTCCACGTAAAACATTTATTGCAGTAAAATCGCTAATAAGAATGTTTGAATTCGGACACGCGAACAGCGCCCTAGTAGGTAAACCAAGCAACATTTGGAATATGTGAATTATACAGTGATTGATTGGAAGACATTAGTTTAGGATATGCATGTATGGAGAGATTATGCATATGCGGTCATGAACCTCAGGGAAGACAATGTCAGTGATATAGTTACTTATATGTAATAGCTAGTATAGAAGCTAGTATAGAAATCACGTCAACTTCGCAGTAGAGTAATACAGGATTCTTCATTTACAACCTAACGGGCACACGACGTTTCGCGGAGTTTATGTAGGATCAAAGCAGGCACACCCAACCGCGCATATGCAAAACGCGTGTGCGTAAATTATAAATTAAGAACCCGTAGTTGTATATAACGAATTTGTAAAATTATGTTTTTACATAAATCAATGTTATTCGTATTGTTGGAACATCAAATCTTTATGTAACCAGCGTTTTTCGCTTTTATTATTGAACATGCATATCAAGGATTATACAAATGTCATTAAATCAAAACTCGCTAAGTGGTTCTTTCGAAAGCACCTTGGTCTACAGATATTTAAACTGTTTCGATGTGCTACTTTTTTATTATAAGAAGTTGTCTCATTCATTTGTGCTCCATTGAAATAATTTTATAATTTTACGCAATGAAAATTACGCATTACAAAAGCTTGACATTTCAAATTCTTTAAGAAATCTTAAATTGAAAATAAATAATGCTGTTATTCTGTCAGTTATATTAATGATATGGATGCAAAACATGGAGTCTTACTTTAAGCGAACTGAAAATATTACGAGTATTTGAAAATAAAGTTGTTAGGAACATTTTTGAACCTATGTGAATAAACAGGTGAATTGAGATGATTACAAAATAATGAGTTACACAATCGTAATGGGAAGCCACATGCAATAAGAACAGTTAAGTCTCAGACTGCGATGGGAATGAAATATGAAAACTCCTTCTAAGAAACAGGCTAAGAAGGATGTGGAGAGTAACATTAACCATGATTTGAGGGAGGTAATTATACAGGGTGCGGCAGAAACAGTGACCCATTTTAAACATGTTATTTTGACATAAAGAAATACAACTACACATTATTAGTGTACATTGTTCGAAAGAACACATCCTACCATTAATTACACATGTCACTTTTTATAATTTATGTCCTTTAGATGTCCACCATTGTTGGTGATGCAATCTTCTGCACGAACACGCACATTCTCCATAACCTGACGAAGAGTGTCACCTGTTATGCCCTCGATTTCGGCGTGAATGTTGTTTTTCAAGTCTTCCAGAGTTTTTGGCTTGTTAGCATACACTTTGGATTTTAGAAATCCCCACAGAAAAAAAAAAAATCACAAGCCGATAAATGGGGCGAACGGGGTAGCCAGTTGTCATTGCCAAAGCATCTGTTACTGTTGCAATGTTGTCCGGGCTGCGAACCGTATGTGACCTACGAGGTGGCTTATTGTTTGTTGCAAACGCTGTTGCTCTGAACTGCTGGTCCCATCTCGTAATCGACTTCCGAGAAGGAACTTGATCATTTTGACCAATGTTAAAATGTTGCCGGAATAGTGTCTGTACGACACTGTCACCACATTGGAAAAAACGTTTTTATTGCAAACGCACGGTGTTTGTTTGATCAACGCTCCATATTAATGCTTTGAATTGCGCTACGCATTGATACCAATATCAAGTCTCCAGGAAGCCGTGTCCAATAATGGCGGACAATTTAAAATGAGTTATTGTTTCTGCCGCAAGAGATTATAGGAAAATATTTGAGGCTAGGGATGGGTGGAGAGGTTATGTGTGTACCGCCTTGAATATAAGGGTTCGATAGTACCAGTTAGTTTAGTTAGTTATTGTTGGAAATTTTATTTTGCTGAGTAGGATTTGGATGAAGTATCATGATTAATGATGCATATGGGAGGTTTTTTTTTTAATATTCTAGTTGAAAAATCAAAGATTTTACTTATAAGATTTTTTTTGTGTATATGAATTCGGAAAAAATTATATCTTACTTTCAAGATAGGAGAAATGACTTCAAATAAATTAAGTGGTTAGAAAATATTTGGACCAAAGAGAGATGAACATACAGGTAAGTGGAGAAAACATAATATTGAGCTGCATAACTTTGTGGGAAGCACGTAATAAAAACAGTTATATCTCATACACTGCGTTGGACAAGGGACGTGACACGAACGAATCAAATATGGATAATTATGAAATTTTTTTTTATGAAAAACAGAGGGAAGGGACCCAGTTTGTAGGCAAAGAATGAGGAGTGAGATTAATATTAGCCTTGATTTGAAGGATATGAATTATACAGGAATTGATAAAAATTATTAGTTGAAGATAGGGATGTATGGAGAGATTATGTCATAGAAGCCATGAATCTCCGGTAAGAAAGACTACAGCAAAGACTAGGATTGCAAACTTTTCGTGATACGAAGTCGCTGGAAAATGTACCTTTGTAATAAAACATTTTCAATTTAATAAAATAGGATTCCAGTCACAGAAATTAAACTAAGGGAAGTAACTTAGATATATTTTACCTAATGGAGTTACTCTACTAAATTCGCTTTAGGTTGGCATTGCGAGATGTTATTCAATAAAATCTAAAAGAATATCGAAAATAATCTATTGGAATCAGATAGTGTGGTTCGCAACACGCCTATATATTCATCTACGCTACAACAGCCTTTTGTTTATATGGTTTAATGTTTTGACCTGGAATAAATTGTATCATAATTTCGAATTATTTTGCCATGTAATTTACAAAATAATTGAACATTTTCATACTCACTTTTCTTTCGCATTTTATTGATCGTGCTGGAGTTCTTTTTTAATCTTCTTAGCTTATAGTACATCGTTAGAGCAAAGAAAAGAACAATTTACATAAATGTGAAGATGCTGTACTTTAACAGAAACAGCTTAAAGGGGAAATGTGAGCGAGAGAGGGATATTTTAAAAAGACAAGGGAATTAATCTAAAAACTTCCCAAGAGAAAGCAGAAAAATCTTTATCCAGGAGAATTAAGGCGGTGAACAGTGTTAAAGTACATGGAATGAGATAACGAAACAAAGAAAAAAAATTACAGCGTTTCGTTTCTGTTTTACTTATCACCTTGTTACTCTTAAGTATTGCTGTTTTTTATCCTTCCTGTATCATCAATTTTGGACTGAAGGATGGAAAAAATGGCTTCTACAAACATTTCATCAAAAGGGAACGTGATGGTTTTACTTTCATTCAGCTGGGGGGATGGTGGAGGTTAAAATAACCGAGGTACTGTACACTGGCTTCCAAAAGTATCACTTCCAGCTACCAGCACTACATTCTCATCTTCTTACATTTTATCTCTTCTTCTTGTTTTATATTTACCTGGAGTATGTTTTCATGTGTTCTCTCTCTCCATCTCTTTCTATTATGTGGCACAATTCAGAAATGAAAGAGCGGTACGGAAACTTGATGTAGGGAAAGTAGAGGAAAAGCATCAGCATGTAAGCCAAGAATTGGGTGGAAGAATAACACTGACTATGTTTGAGGAGGTTAATTATACAGGGGATGATTGAAAAATATATCTCAGGATAATTATGTATTGAGAGCTAATATATGTATGCGGCCATGAACCTCCGAGACCGATTGTGCCAATGAGTTATATATATATATATATATATATATATATATATATATATATATATTTCTTTTTTAGGTGGAGTAGTGGTTATGATCTTTGCCTCTGGTCCCGAGAGTCGAAGGTTCAAACCCGGCCGGGGTGATGGATTTTTTTTTAGGATGGAAAAATCCAAGGAGCATGTCCTCCGGGAGGGACTTTAAGCCATGGGTTCCGAGTCTGAAGATTTTCAGGCTCGTAAAAGATCATTAAGTCTGAATGAAAAGGCCTCTAAGAAAAATTTACTGAATTTTCTCGTTCTAGTACTACCTTGGTTTCCCAGATGACAGTGTGAGGCAGAACGCTGACCACGACCACTCAAATGACATCTATACGAAAACAAGTGTAACTAAATTAGTATGGTTCAAATTCTTCCCTGTAGGGGGAGAGTGCCTAAATCTCTGTAAAGGGAAACATGGTCTTTCAAGATTCAAGAAGATATATAGGTAAAGTGATTGTTGTAATTCTTGTGCACCCTAGTATAGGTGGGGGAAGTGAATCCCCGCTGCCCCGACTTGGATGTGGGCGGATGACACCCACACAATACAAATCCTGGTCAGCGACAGTATATGGTAATAATAGTACATCTCGTGGCTGAAGGAAAAATATCTTATAAGAGATAAGATGGAGGCCACGAGGACCACTATTTAGGCCAGGTAGAAGGAAGTTCAAACCTTGTAACTGGATCCTTTGTGAGAGCCTAAATACATGATAGCAGTGTGTCAAAGCACGAAACAAGGAAATCCAATCCCGAAGAACCGCAACTAATACATTTAAAAAACATTATTAACACCGGTGAGGTTATTGTTTTAAATAAATCCTAAATAAATCCTAACAACCGGAACTGCCTGTTCTGAGAGCAGTCAAAGAGAGTGCAATTATTTAAGTTCAAGTTGTAAGTATAAATTGATTAATAACAGCCAAAGAGATTTTTTCTGAATAAGGATTTAGCTCAGCAGCTAAAATTGCAATTTAGGTTGCCTATATACCAGTATAATCACTTGAAACTTCGAGAAAGTTATGCATAGATTGTGTTTAACAGTATATATTTAGAATATAACAGCAAAAAATTAGTTTAACTAACTAACTCACTGGTCCTAACGAACCCATACGTTCATGGCCACGCGGACATAAGCTCTCCAATTATACCTATCCTGAGTTAATGTTTCCCAATCATCTCCTGTATAATCTACTTCCCTCAAATCATGGATAATATTATACTCCCACCTCATCCTTGGTTTACCAACTGGACGTTTTCCTTCTGGTTTTCCTACAAAAAGATTCCATGCACCTCTTCCATTCCCCATTCGTGCCACATGCCCTACCTATGTTCTTATTATATCTTTCTTCCTATATATATATATATATATATATATATATATATATATACCATGTGGCTCAACTCTAACAATGATAAATGATAAGTATAACAAAATATGAGAGTATATTTACGTAATTTACTGGCGTTATAATAATAATTATGCATAACAAGTGTGCATAAAAAATTGGCAAGGAGATCCATAAGAAAACTAGGGAGTTCCATAACACTGAAATATACCTTTGAAAATGAGGCGACGACGTCCTTAAATAATGAATATGACACGAGTCCATTATGCTCGGAAAAATATAGTTGTGTATTGGAGCTATGCAGTGATGATGAGCCTTTATGATGGGTGTGTAGTAGGCCTACATCATATACTTATTTATTATTGTGTTGCACCAAATATCAAAACAATTCCACTTTCACTTGAAATGACCACGAGTTGTAATTAACTTGCTCGCTTCAAGAGCACGGCGGATTCTCTCTCTCCTTGACTTAATGTTGGCGACATTTTTTTCCGTATCTTGAGTTGATGTTGTCGTCTTAACGCCGCCAACATATTTTACTTAACAGTGCGAAACATGGACTCTTACTTTAAGGGAGGAAAGGAGATTACGAGTTTTGAGAATAAAGTTCTTAGGAAATTTTGGACCAAAGAGAGATGAACAGACAGTTGAATGGAGAAGAAGACTACATAACAATGAACTACATGGTCTTTATAGGAAGCCAGATATAATAACAACAGTTAAGTCTCGTAGACTGCGATGGGCAGGACATGTTGCGCATATGGGGAATGAAAGACGTGCATGGAAACTTCTGTAGGAAAACCAGAAGGAAAACGCCCAGTTGGTAGACCAAGAATGAGGTGGGAGAACAACATTAACTATGATTTGAGGGATGTAGATTATACAGGGAATGATTGGAAAGCATTAGCTTAGGATAGGGATGTATGGAGAGCTTATGTCCGCGCGGCCATGAACCTACGGGTTCGATAGTGCCAGTGAGTAAGTAAGTAAGTTTAATCATAGTATTTCAAGTGTCAGACCACACTTGGATCCATTACAGTGTCGTGTCAGCGCTCTTTAGATCTTCCCGAATTTTGACATAATTTTGGAAATTATGACATATTTCAGAAGTCATCGTCTCCACGTGTCCCTTCCATTGAAGTCTATATTGGTTGATAGATTGTTTGGGATTAGTTTTATATTTTTCTATAACATGTTCATTTATCTGGCGTTCGACTAATAAACATCCTGACGTCTTTCTTATCGCATATCGACTGTTTGTATTCTCTTTCATAAAACTTCCTTATCGCCCATGCCTGCCTTACTGCCATATGACAATATTGGTTTTGCAAGTGTTTTATATACACGAATTCTTGAACTTAAGAATTTCTTTGGAGACATAAATGTAGATAAGTTATCGAAGGTCACATTATACATTTTGTGATATGCAACAATGGACCACGATAGAGTTTTCATTCCTATTATATATTTTCAAAGTACTCCCAAGTACATTGTATCTAACGTTGCAATGTCTGAAATTAGCCACGCTCCTCAATCTTAGACATTGCTCCCAAGTAGGCAACAATAACCTTTTCTGAACAGGTAAATCGCTGTCTGCGCTAGCTATTCTTCATGTTCGGGAACAGGAAAACGCTCAGCTCAGGTCAGGACTATAGGCTGAATGAGTCGTTAATTTCACCGGCGTCTTTTCGAGAAGCTCAGTTGTTGCATTCGCTGTGTGCGAAAAGTCATTGTCGCTTTGGAGCAGAATTCCCAACAGTCTAAACCCTAGACCGCTTCTATGTATTTTAGAAGACTTTGGGGAGACAGATTTATATGTTAGTGTACCGTAAATCTCGTCTGTTCTTCTATCACAAAAGTTGTCAGATGACTGCTTATAGAGGAGAAAGTTGCCACCATTTACTTCCCACGTTGCTGGTCCTCTTGACCTTAGTTGGAGGCTGCTCATCTGGAAAACCCCAGATCGATGATTGATGTTTTTATCGTAGCCATGCTTGTAGATTCAAATTTCGTCGTCTGTTGCGGTTTGTGACATCCGGCGGGAGTCCCCGTTATTGAATTTCTCCAGCATTTCTCTGCAACACTCCACCATAGTATACATCTGTTATTTTTACAAGTTATGCGGCACCGATCGATAAGTCATTTTCTTCACTGTTGAATGTAAGTCCAGGATGTTCGGAATATTTGGCGAACAATCCCTAGTGCTCCCCTGATATCGGTATCGCGAATCTTCCTTAAGCAGCGTATTCACTGCAGAGATGTTTTCTTCTGTTACCACTGTTGTTGGGATCCACTGTTGTTGGGATCCATCTTCTCTCCTCATTTTAAAATATATTATCTGCCTTATTACATTCAACAAACCATCGAGAAACTGTACGTATGAAGGAGTAAGTTCCTCTGTTGCTTGTGTAAATAGCTCAAGTATTTGTGACCCCAGTTAAACTGCACTTAAAATCTTATAAAAAAGCTATCACGAGAACGCTCCATACAAGATCCATAGGTAACTTGTGATGTTACCACGCGTGCACAATTGCCCAGAGACAATTGAAAGAAATTATTTGTACCTGCTATAGTTTCATGTTCGAGAACTGGAGATTCAAGTGGTAGGGCCTATATCAGTGTATTGTCTTCCTGTCGTCAGAGTGCCGCGCCTCAAAACTTATCTAGTGATCTTCATATGCGTGTCACAAGGTAGTCCAGTGGTAACTATGCAATTACTAGCAATATTAGAAAAAAGGTGGCTCAGCGGCAAAAGTACTTAAGACACTTACCTCCATCTCTGAGTACCGAGATCACGTCTCGGTTACTCCACGTGGAGTTTGTGATGGACGAATTGAAACCAGGGCGTGTTTTCCCTGGGTTTTCTCCCGTTTTTTCCCTGCCAAAAGCTTCATTGCATTATGTCTCCACACTCATGTCAACTATTTCTTTTAATCTCATCTGCTCCTGTGATGGTGCAACATACTAGGTCAGTCGACAACTATGAATACCGTAGACATTGAATAATAGGGACTTCATCTCATCCCATTCCTCGGACACGTATAGAGGATTATTTTATCAGAAAAAAGTCATGAAAAGTTGGAATTATTACAAATGTGACCATTGTTTATTGAATTTACTGCGTGATTAATTCCCTTATACGGGGCATTTTTCTCAGAATTTAGTTAGATAACATAATGTTTTGGCTCGTAGTGTATACCCCTCACATGTACATTGAATTAGCATAGGGAATTGCTCACGGGGTAGCCTGAGACAGTCTTTCTTCTGCATCACGTGGTCTGTTAAAGGGGTTGGGGTGGTACTCGTTAACTCACATAACAAGGCACTGAGGGGGAGGAAAAGCTCTCTCTTTAATCCAACCCTCTCTCTCTCCTGCCTGTTAAAAAGAAGGGGTGGTAATTATACCACCTTGGTGCTCTTCGAAGTCTAGGCTTGGAGCTGCAATTGAGGCTTGGGTCTTCAATTACCAACCTCGATGAAACGAGGGGGTTGGAAGGGGGTGAATTTTGATGTGAGCTGCAGCAGCTATACGGGGGAGGTTTGTGAGCGTCTCTAAGTGGCCCAATTTACTTGTAGTCTTTATAATAAAACGCTACAAGGGGTTCTTAAATGGTATATGATAAAATACTACTTGGAATAATATTTAATATCTTATTTTTGGACGCTTTATATTTCAAGTGGCAGCAGGAGTGTATGGCTTAACTGCAGTATAAGTTCGTAAAATTGTGATACTGCTAAAATAACCAGCAATTTTGCCATTTAAAGAGATTGGATAAATTAGAATAAAAATTACAAAGATAATTGATTATAAGTATTTTTAATGACATTCACTTACCAGCTACTAGACGTTACTAGTGCCATCTTAAGATTCATAAGAATATGTGAAGGAAAAGGACAGTTTCCTAACACGAATTACTATACTATTAGGAAACGTTGTACATCAAAAGATTGTATTGATCATTATACTTTTTTCACAGAAAAGTGCTATTTATAACGTTTTTTCTACAAAAAGGAAGGAAAGAAAGACATGAGAGAGGGAGAGAGAGAGAGAGAGAGAGAGAGAGAGAGAGAGAGAGAGAGAGAGAGAGAGAGAGAGAGAGAGAGAGAGAGAGAGAGAGTTAGGGAATGTAATTCTCAAATCTTCTAAATTATTTGAATAGCGTTTGTAATATTATTGTTAGTAATAGGTGTTTGAAGATCTGATCCTATCACTAACGATAGAACCTATGAGTAATCTCTGCTCTATACAACTGTTTTTGTTTGCAATCTATCTTCACTGTACTTATTACTAAGAGGCGTATTTCTATGACCTAAAAAAATACATGCGTGTATGACCTGAAAATTTTAAATATGACCCAAAAAGACAAAACAAAATGACGTTATAGTTTAATGGATGTATTAAAAAAAATAATTATTGTTCAAAACATTTTAAAATAGTGAAACTTGTACCTAAAATGTCAGTCGTTCTCAACAAAATAAAACTGCATTAAAATACTGAAGACTTTTTAGAACTTGTTCCATCTTCAACAACTGATTAGATGGAACAACACATTCTGAAAGGGCTGCAATATTTTAATGGAATTTTATTTTGTTGAGAATGACTGAAATCTCAGATACATATTTTACTATTTTAACTTTTTATACAATTTTCTCAACGGTAGTTCAGAATGTATTTTAAAAGTCTTGATTGGCTCTTTACTCATATACATTTTCCAACTTTTCACCATACAGTGAAAGCTGAGACTGTATCCGTCCGGTCTTCCAAGGAATTTCCAAAAGTGAAAAGCTACCTTCGAACAAGTGATCATACCTCTTGCGACTTACATATTATTTTATGGTGATTATTTAAACGTGGCTGATAACTTACAAAAATCCCGAAATATGACTAAAGTATGATTTAATTACAAAAAAATAGAACAAATATGACCACAAAAACTAAAAAATTAGAAATATGTCTCTTGAGACACAATCAAATCATCTAATTGTCTTTAGAAAACCCATATAAATGTTATTTACTTACTCGAAACTCAAAATAAAGATTTATAAAAAAATGGCATGACGTAGGAATCCAATGTTCTACTAATCTGGCTATTCTCGGTAGTTTTACATTTACAAATTTTTAATTTTCATTACAACATTTCAAAGCGATGTTACACATCATCATGGCATCATCACATCTCTCTGCCTCTTTGTCTCTCTTTCTTAGATTAAATCTCTCCCTTTATATGCACTTTTACTTATTCCATTCTTGTAAGAACTTATAGGGACATAATCTGTATGGAGGTAATGTTTAACTCTCGAGCACATACACACCTTAATTATTTATGTATTTAATTTGACAGTTTTAAAGTCATGTGGCTTCTCTTTCACTCAACAACACAAACGTAATTACGCTGTTTTATTGAAATGTAACGATCACGATCATTATAATATTGTCACTGGTAGCGGTGATGTTGGAACAGGTAGAATTTATTTAATAACTTCATACTGATTTTATACAAAAAAAATCTCTCCACTTTTTTTTTTAGTTCACACTAATATTTTTCGTAATCAGAAATTATTATTATTCTTCAACTAGTTTTTTTTTTTCACATTACTCTGTGTTACTGATAATTCGTCTCTACACCCAGTTAAATTGAGTTGTTATTGAATACACCTAGCTTCACACATTGACTTCATGTGTCGACTTCCAAACCACTACCGACTGCCAACTGATATGTTATAGTTATAGTGAATGTAGGCGGGCTATGTTGAAGCTGTTTCTTCAGCTTTACATGCGAGACATCGCCCCATTGGCTATGTCTGGTATGTAAAGAGTGCAAGGAATCCATTAAAGTGGTTCTTTCCTGAAGAAACAGCTTTAACATAGCCCTCCTTCATATGCCTTTAGCCGTGGCACTCACTATCACATCGAAGGTGATAGGCGCTCTCGGTTCTTCGCGAATAGTTCTCTTCGATAGCGAACAATGAAGAAGTAATGGTGAGACCTATGTAGAAAGCTCCTAGTGACTCATGAGCTGCTATCCATTATTCCCTATTATACGACGAGTCCAGAGAGTCTAATCTGTAGAATGCTTCGTGGATGTTGTTCAATTTGACAGTTTATCGTTCACCCTATATATTTATCATACGTTTGGCAGAGGACAGTCTTACAATTTGTTGTCAAAAAACTGTTATTGTAAATCCAAGTTATTAGCTCTTACAACAAGGAAGATGCGACAGCAGCCATACGCTACTCACTGGTACAAATTACATTTCATTTTGAGAACAAGGAAGCATAACATTTAAAACGAGACATTGTTATCGGCATCGAACTCCTGTAATTTAGCTTTCAATGTAATGAAAATGTATAATGATTGAGTAGTTCATTAACGCTTAAATTATGGTTTTTGTTTTGCTACGGTTTTGGATAGTAATTCAATAACAGCGCAAAATAAACAGAAAATTAATAATGTTAAAACATGTGAAATTATATAGTTTGGTGTGAAATATGTAATAGGTTCCTATCACCAAATATGTAGAAAAAACATAAAATAAAATGTATGTGCTAGATTCCTAGGTGTGTATCTTGTTAAAATTTCCTTTTCATTCGTGCATAGGAATGTAATATCTAAATGTTTTATTGAATTACATACAATCAGAGTTAGTTCTAGTATTAATCTGTGCTAATAAAATACATGGTAAAACTCCTTTTAGTATCAGTGACAATATAGGCCTGTGTTGTTTAATATAAGAACAACAATTTTCCGAAATGCTTATTTCATTAAAAAAATTGAACAATTAAGGATGACGGAACTTATAAGTATTAATTATAACACTTTATTTAAAAATTATATTGTGGCAGTAATAAGAGTATTACATAATAATGCTAAACTGTTGTTTTGTTGTTTGCTAATGCTCTGGATCTTGCACTTCATCCATTCTCCCTTTGTATGTATGTATATTATATCCTATAGTCCCTATTTGAAACACGGGTGCTCCCTTACCGTGACTTTATTCGCCAAGTTAATTTTATATATATATATATATATATCAATGCTACAAGAGCTATCACAAACTAGCAAAATTGCAGGCCTTTCGATGAACAAAAGCAAGACATAAATTATGTCAAATGGTCCGGAAAACCCAATCAAAGTCGATGGAATGGATCTTCAATATGTAAGCGAGTACATATACTTAGGACAACTAATCTCCTTCCATCAGAAAGTAGAGAAAGAAATATGCAGAAGAATAGCTCTCGCCTGGAAGGCGTTCTGGTCACTGAAATTTATACTGCTGGACAAGTCACTCAACCGGAAACTCAAAATGGAAACACTACAAACCTGTGTTCTACCAACACTGTTGTATGGCTGCCAAACTTGGAATCTTACTGCCAAACTGAAGTACACACTCCAAGTATGCCAAAGGAAAATAGAGAGGAAAATCTTTGGCATAACTCTGAAGGACAGAATCTCGAATACAACACTTCAAGCGATGTCCTCAACAACGATCCTGCACAACAAGCCATCAGGAAAAAAATGGAAGTGGAGAGGCCACGTCGCAAGAATACAGGACGACAGGTGGACAAAAAAAGCAACCATGTGGGACCCGTACACAGGCAAGAGACAGCGCGGAAGACCAAGACGACGATGGGCTGACATCTTCAAAGAACGAGCAGGGGCGCAATGGTCCAGAGTCGCCAGATGCAGGAAAAGCTGAAGAACGATGGAGAGCCAACTGTGCATTAACTAATCACAGAACAGACAGTGTATACAAACCAAGTGCTACATCCAAGTCAACTTCTCACCACGGAGTAGCTCACCGGGTGACACTCTCAAATAGAGTTTAACCCCTGTACAGGGAGGCCTTTGCCCTAAATGGACATATCTGGCTTTATGTATTTATCTTCTTCTTCTACTACAAGGTTTAGGCTATGCAGCCTGTTCCGGCGAAGTTAAAAGTGGAGTCCATCTTCTACGTGGTCGGCCAACATCTCTTGTTCCTCTGGGATTATACAGGAAGGTTCTTTTTGGTATTCTTTCGTTGTTCATTCTCATAAGTGTTCTGTCCATTTCTTATTATTTTCGCTGATTTTATCTTCAATTTTATATATATTTAATTCTTCTCGTATAGTTTCATTCCTTATTCTATCCGCTCTTGTGCATCCTATCACATTACGTAAAAACAGCATTTCCGCAGTCTGTATCCTGCTTTTATCCCTTGATTTCATTATCCAATTTTCACTTCCATACAACAACAAAGGAACAGCCATTGTTTTATATAATTTAAGTTTCGTATCTTTCCTTGTTTTCCGACCTAAGGTTCTTTTTATGGTTCCACAAATAGCCTGAAATTTATTTACTTTATTTTCTATATCTTTATTTTCTCCGTAAGTTATATCACATCCTAAATATTGGAAATGTGATACTTGTTCTATTATTTTGTTATCCAGTACAATTTTTGATCTAATTCCATATTTACCAATAAATGCCATTACTTTTGACTTATTTATTGATGTTTTACAATTATATCTATTGGCTATTAATTTAAATTTATATGCTAACATTTGGAGCTCATTTTCAGATTCTGCTAAAAGTACAACATCGTCAGCGAATAATAAAGCATTTATTTTATCTTTATTATCGATTAATATTCCTTCATTAGTTAAAACCTTCTTCCATTCTTTTAGGATATCGTCCATATACGAGTAAATATTAAATAATATAGGTGAGAGTGAACACCCTTGTCGTACTCCTTGGTTTATTTGAAAAAATGTCTTATTTTTAGTCAGCTGTGGGTCAATATAAATATTTGTTCCATAGTACAAGCTCTTAACAGTTTCTATAATCTGAATAGGGAGGCCTTTTTCTTTTAGGACATTCCACAATATTTCCCTGTTTACTCGATCAAATGCTTTATCTAAGTCTATAAATAACAAATGTGTTTCCAGGTTTTTTTCTTGTCTTTTATTATCTGATTCAGGGCAAATACTCCATCGGTACAAGATCTTCCTTTTCGGAACCCATTTTGTTCTTCTGCTAGTGTTACTTCAGTAATTCGTTGTATTCGTTTTGCTATTATTCTAGCATAGATTTTATATCCACTATTTAGGAGGGTAATGCCTCTGTAATTAGATGGTTGGTTTCTTTCTCCTTTCTTGTAAATTGGTTTTACTATACCTTGCCTCCATGTTGCTGGTATATTATGATTCTCCCAACACATATTAAGAAAATTCAAGAATCTTAATTTAAAGAATATATCTGCATATTTAATTGTTCATTTATTTATTTATTTATTATATATATATATATATATAGCCCATATATTTCACATGGGGACAGGGGTCCTCCTTAGCGGAAGTTTCTTAACCAGGTTAATTTAGTTATGCTTATTTATCTACAGATGACAACGAGATACATATGATTAGTACATCCACTCAATTGGATATTACATCTGTATTAGGAATTAAACACCAATTAATTTTATTTACTGTACATCTCTCTCCCTTTAGATTTCGTTTATTTGTTTTTGTCTGAAATAAAAAAAAAATGTAGAATAATATTATTTTAGAAATAAAACATATAAAAGGTACAAAATAAAAAAAAATAATAAAAATGTATCGGGAACTTGGTCGGTAGTTACATAATTTATTTCCATAAACTAATTAGACATGGGAATGACGTAAGACCAGACATTTTAAATGTGATTTTTTTGTGTTGAAAACAACAAAAGTGGTTATACATTATGGGTCACAATATATGGTTTTCTCAGAAAAATGTTGTATGTATGTCCACCGCTGTGGTCTCGAGGTAGCGAGCTGCCCTGTCACGCAGCGGGCCCGGGTTCGATCCCCGATCGGGGCAGTTTTTCTGGGTGAGGTTTTTATCGGGGTTTTTTCTCACCTGTAAGACAAATGTCAGGAACACTTTAAGGCCCAAACGGTCCCCGAAATCATATGGCCATCATCTTCATCATCATCATCCTTATCATTATCATCATCACCATCATCCTTCACCGGTGTGGAAAGCAACGGGAAGCTACCACACCTACACAATTCCCTAGTAAAGCTGCAAGCATAGCATGAAAATGCTATGATTGCAGTGAAGGACCTGCCTTCGGACAGAATTACTATATATATATATATATATATATATATATATATATATATCGTGAAAATAAAAATTAATGCCTGAAGCGGGATTTGAATCCGGGATTTCTAATTCTATACGTTAGTGCGTTACCGACCACGCTATTCAGGCATTGGAAAATGTGAGATGAATAAGGGTACGGTACATGTATTATTAATAATAAGAACTTCAATATATTATTTGTTTCCGATCTTCACTTGTATTATGTACGTAGTCCTACTTGAAATATTCTAATGCATTTGCTGTCTGTGAGGATGGAGGTGGTATGCACGTGTGTGTGGTTGTTTTAATTTATTCCGTAGCTGTTTTTTATTATACAAATTGAGAGGTTTTTTTTAATGTTTTTATGTGTGTACACATGACCTTTTAAGTATGAGTGTAGATGTGTGTGTACTGTATACGTAGACTTACATAATATATTCATGGTTTTTATATATTTTATATATGGGCGTAGGTGGATATATATTTGTTTATACGTTAGTATGTTTTTTTTTTCCTTTATCCATGGGACAGAATATGCACGTACGGTCAAACAGGCTCGTGCACAATGTAAATGAAAATGTATTTCCTTTTTCGAAAAAAGTCAGTAAATTCCATTACTACTCTTACTACTTTCACTGTGTAGAACAAAATGGCCCGGTTTCACTATCGATTGTTAAAAGTTAAACAAATTGTTCTATTGTTTTAGCACATAATTTAACAAAAATTCCGTTTTTCGACATGTGTTGCTTTTAACATTTGTGTTATATGCATGTTAAATTAACATTCTCTTTCCCTTGTGTTAAACGTTTAACACAATGTTATCAGCAGGAAAACGGTGCCATAAATCATGTATCCGAAGCACATTTGCTTCATTGGTATAATTTACATTTTTATTAAAAAAAGGTCGCTACTATTTGTGATATATCAAACCGGAGGAAAACAATTTAACTGCAGACGCCACATGAAATGTAATTGTTGAACATCGAATATCAGTACTGACTGTAATTACTGAACATCGAATATCAGTACTGACTGTAATTACTGAACATCGAATATCAGTACTGATTGTCATTTAAAATAGTATACACAATCCACTGCAAGAAGTGAGTTCAGATGGTAACGCGTCAGCCTAATGAATAACTGACTCCAGTTCAAGACCCAGTCGGATAGTTTTTTTATTATCTTAGGTTATCTAAGGTGACATCTACGGTTTATAATCACTAAATTAAATTTAGAACTGCACAACACAGACACACATATATTCAGATTCCTCCAATACACAATACATCGTAATTCGAATTGCATACATTAAAAACAGACTACAATAACGCCATCCATCTGCCATGTGCAGAACCTGAGTCAAAAACAAAACCGTACAATCAAAATTAAAATTAACTATAACTTGGAAAATAAATATGTTTTGCGAATTGATCACAATTTCGAAGAACATGAGAAAGAAATTGGTCTTGAATTACAATCACCCTCTCATTACTGTTATTTAATTTGCAAAATTCACGTTTAGAGTCCGCCGAAATCCATCTGAATTCATTACGTTTATGGTATTTGGTATATTTAGCAAAATGTTATGTAACATTTTAATTGGAAATAATTCGTGAAATTAAAATATTAAAACTTGTTAAAAATACAACAAACAATATGATAACAAATAATATGTTACTGTACTTTTAACATGTGGACCATTGAGTATGAAAAACAAGAAGATGAAACATGACAAAGATAGAATACGAAGATGAAATACAAGAAAACAAATAAAGGATAGAAGAAAGAATAAAGTAGCGAAGCCGAAGTTGGCAGTATGGCAGAGTAAATTTGTTTTTTAATTGAGTGAAATAATTCACGTTTTGTGCCAAATGTAATTGGGTTAGCAATGTTTTCTATAATAAGTAACAAAGGACGACACTATCCATTTAGTTGACATTCTGAACGCGCTTGGCAATGATCAACTTCATTATCTTCTCCCTAAAAAATGTTACTTCTTTAAATACCTATTAAAAACAAAAGAAACATGCTGTTGCCAACCTTACTGCGATTTTGTTTCCATGTTCTCGTAAGTATCCACACTTTATAGCGCAGCATAATTCACTGCAGACAGTTCTGCTGCAATTCTTTTGCTATTAAATTATGTCGAGTACTCGGTCAAGGTTACAAACTCGTGTCTCTAAGATTGTGCAGGTAATCTATGCCAGGTATAGGCCTGCGGATCGTACAACGGTCCACTAGTTACTAACTATGTCAGTAGTTTTGGAATACTTATCGGATAACATTCGTTATTGAGGCATGGATGCCAACATTTCCAAAATTGCATTTTTTCTTTCAATTTATGCAGACTGATACGTGACAAATAATCCTTCTTTGTGCTTTTTAAACATTATGATGTAAGAAGAAGGAGACAGGACTGGAATATTAATGTTTCTGTTTTAAGGAAATAGTTGCTGCGATTTGAAGTAAAAATATCATTACTATTGCAACAATAATAAAATACACTAAAAACTATTAGCCGTCAATGATATTGCAGTTATGCATATTAAGATTTTGTAAACGTGGAGTTTCATTCATATAATTCCTCAAATAAAATATTTCTTAACCATGAAATGGATAGTGAGTGCATCCTATAAGAAATTGGTTTAATTTATTGAATATTTTAAATTTAACAATAGGAAAACAATCGAGTAGAAATTACTCATATTAATGTCGACTTACAGAATTTACAATAATTAGACTACTAACAGTTATGCATGACTTTGTTTTCACTATAATTCGACATAGGCTATTTCATAAATGATACAACATTTTAAATTTCGCTAATTGAAGGATTAATCATTAGCCTTATTACTATTTTTCTACCTACAAATACTTTCGTTCGTTATCTGCAACGCTTAATGTGTGGCGTAATTAGAAGATTGCAGTATTTGTTTATTATTTACTTAGTGTGACTGTGTTAAGAACACGTGGGTTCCTCTTTCATTCAATTCAAAACTTTACTTTTTTATTCAGATTAGTCGGGCAGATTGCCCTGAGCATCGCGACCTGAGAGGTCTATTGCGCCATCCCACCATGCCATGGATATTATACAGTGTTACGTGAGTTGTAGGCCGTCTTCCGGGCACCAGGTTCTTCTCTGAAGACGCGCCATTTTTGGGCTTGAGTCCGTGCTCAGACTTGGTGGTGTTTACCCCGCAATCACGTAGTCTCAACAACTGTTGCTTGCAATAAAACTATTTTTCCTAACATGAGATGAGGTGAAGGGTGATAGGAAATGAATGAATGAGGCATGAAGATGATGTAAGGGAGAATGGAGAGTGTTGGTGAAATGAAATGGCATGAAGATGATGTAAGGGAGAATGGAGAGTGTTGGTGAAATGAAATGGCATGAAGATGATGTAAGGGAGAATGGAGAGTGTTGGTGAAATGAAATGGCATGAAGATGATGTAAGGGAGAATGGAGAGTGTTGGTGAAATGAAATGGCATGAAGATGATGTAAGGGAGAATGGAGAGTGTTGGTGAAATGAAATTCGGAAAATCTCGAGAAAAGTCCGAAAAATTCCGGTATGGCCTACCACAAATTATTCCTCTGGTACCGCCAGGATTCTAACCTGGCATCGAGTCGGAGTAGCCGCGTGCTAGCCATGCCTCAATTCGCAAATTGCATAGGCCTGTCTCTGTTGGGTATACATTGTAAGATAGGTATATTTGTTTCATAATTCTGGTTTATGTTAACAAGACCTTAAATCGATCTAGTAACAATCACTGTGTGACCAACCTCGTAGTATTTTGGTCAGTTTTTCCCGTGTTTGATTCCCGTTCAGACCACAGGTATTTCTGTTTAAAGCAAATTATTCCTCTAGTCGCAAATTACCTTTGGTTTAGGTTAAGGAGTCAGCTGGTTCTTCAGTACAATTTATCACCCATTATATGACCGGGGTAACGTAACTCCGCCTTCCAAGCGCGCCAACCTTCGAAGTGGTTACAATTCCGTCAATGCCAGAAGATAAAGCCAGAAATATCTTAAAGACAACTTGGTTGCATTGAACAAAAATTCAGGAATTGGGAGGAATCGAACTGCTACCACATCCAGCATATACCCGAGATCTTGTATCTTTAGATTACCATCTGTTTCGATCCATGACCCATTTCATTAATTTCTTGTGTGATATTACGACAACATTGAATCCGTAAAACTGGGTCTAAATGAATACTTCGCATAAAAAATCAGAGACTGAAACAGTCGTGGAATAATAAACCTCGGTGAAAGGCGACTCAAGACCATAGAATCTAACAATATATGCTTTGAAAGAATAGTCCATTTTTATCAGAAAACATTGCAAATAAAATTTTGTTAAAAAAATCTTAGAGACAGTATCTATATATCAAACGGTAATTCTTTCAGTTAGGTTATACTATACGGAAGCGAAACATGTTTTTTTTTATTTTAAAACATGAGAAACGATTACGAGTATATGAAAATAAAATACTCAGCAAATGTTTTAGATCAAAGAGAGATAAACAGACAGCGGAATGGAGAAAACTGATAAACTTCATGATATTTATGGGAAACCAGATGTAATAAGGACAGTTAAATCTCGTAGACTGTGATGGTTGGGGTATGTGGCTCAAACGAGGATTTATTTAATTTCACACTACATTATACTATCTTCAAGATGAGCACTGTTGTGCTTTCACAATCCTTGGACCACGTGGAAGCGTGCCAGCACGCATGCACCTTTACATTAGGTGCGGAGTTTTCTCTTGTTATGAATTAAAAGTATTGAGAGTGTGATTGGCAATAAATTATGCGACTGGTGATTTTATTTTGCCTCGATTTGTTGACACTTTCCTTACTGAAAACCCAGTACAACTCCAAGTGGAGAATTCAACGGATTGGTATTGAACCAAATGCGTATATCAAGATATGCAACGATGTTCACCTTATCCCACAGTGGTAATCCCTTTCTGTTTTGCTAAAAATATGAAAATTGTTAAAACTTAACAAAGGCTTTAAAAGCAAAGATTGAAAAAAAGTTTAGAAGGTTTTCTTCTTGGTCTTCTGATATAAATGTTTACTTAAGTATGACTGTTGTATCATAAAAATAGTTTACAACGGTGGTGTCGTTGCCTCAGACCTGAGTCCCGGTCAGGACACATTTCCTGGTTGAGGGTTTCTCACCTATAAAACATATATCGGGAAACGTTAAGGCTCAATAATCCCCCGAACAACAGTTTGTCATCATAATTATCGTGATTAGAGTAAATGGTGTGTCCTTCTTAAATAGTGATGTTGTCTGAGATATGGTCCCGGCATTGAGTTAAAAAAAATCCTCTCCTGACAGACCAGGGAGACGTGAGGTAGATAAATGTACTTTGAAAAGCAGAAGGTTTCAAAATTAGAAAAATATTGAAACAAAGAAAGTAATTACCATGCAAATAATGCCATTATAAATCATATATTGAAATCTATACTTTTTACAGGTTATTGCTAATCTAAGTGGTGAAGTTCTTCTTTATAGTGTTCTGCAGTACGAATTTTGTTGGGTGAGTGCCCTGTGTCTTGTTTCATGAGACATAAGAGGCCAGTTGTGGAGTTGATATCAAATCCAATCTACAACTGCTTTGTTCACCATTGTTTTTAATTAGTGAAGTTGTCATGACAACCAAATTATTTAATATTTATACATTTTTCTTTAGTTCGTTTATGCTTTAATGTTTTGTCATACGAATGTAGTTTTTTTTATAACAAGCTAAATAGGACACTGAGCAGAATATTTTGTCGCATAACAGATGGGAATGAAGAAACAATAAAAATAAGATAGCCTACAAGGAAATTTATGTTACGTTCTTAATACTTTGAGGGTTATTAAGGTCTTGTAACTCGAATGAGTTCTATCTAACAAGGTAACCGGCCCACTCTAATCTCTTGATGCACATCCTGGTTTAAAAAAAAGGGACATGTACTATAAAATAATCCATTTTCTTTGCTTAAGTAGTCTCCGTGGCATAGCTTGGAGTTTCGAGTCCTTTTGATGTTTTATGGTGTTAGATCGTCAACTATACGCCCAACACCCAAGATAGAAAGGGAAGGATTTCGGGTTAGAACGAATATAGTTAATTTACCTACAAAGTTTAAATTGGGAAACTCTTTGGTGAAAGAGCATTAGGAAAGATATTTAGAATTCAATCAAACAATCAGTGGCGCTTTGGTATGTTTTCGTATCGTAGCATCCCCAACTGCTTTCCTCCACTCTTCTCTGTTTCTTGCTGTTGTTTTCCAATTCCGGATGTGCAGTAGGCTGGCATCTTCTTTTCCAATCAAATCTTCCCAACGATTTGTAGGTCTTACAACCAATCGCTTTCCTCCAAGGTGTCCATCCGGTACTTCCTTTGGTATCTTTCCATTTCCCATTCTAACAAGGTAACCGGCCCACTCTAATCTCTTGATGCACATCCTGGTTTAAAAAAAAGGGGCATGTACTATAAAATAATCCATTTTCTTTGCTTAAGTAGTCTCCGTGGCATAGCTTGGAGTTTCGAGTCCTTTTGATGTTTTATGGTGTTAGATCGTCAACTATACGCCCAACACCCAATATAGAAAGGGAAGGATTTCGGGTTAGAACGAATATAGTTATGAATGAAAATCTGAATATGATTGCAGATACCAGGAGTGTAGTAATCATATGGGAGAATTACTTTAATCGGGTATTGAATGTACATACAGAACAGGATATTGAAGAGGATGATTAGGAACGAGCAAAATTATTAATCACAGAGCCAAGCGCAATAGAGATTGAAGAAACGATAGAAAAATCAAAGATGTTTAAAGCATCACATTCAGATGATAACACAGCAAAACTGATAAAACCAAGGGGACAAAAATTGATGAACAAGATACGTCGGATGCTTAGTATGATTTTGGGAAAAATAGGTTTTTCATATGAATGGAATGAATCGATTATCAAAAGAAAGGATATAAAACTAATGACAATAACTTCAGCAATGTATTATTTTCGACTCCAAACAACATTCTATCAAATAGTATCCACACTTACTTCCTATTTTGACAATGTAATAGGTGACCATTAATATGCATTTGGAAGAAACAGGCCTACAATAGACATTCACAATGAGTTAAAACAAGGAAATGCACTATCTCCTCTACTATTCAATATTTCGTACTAAAGCATGCTATCGAATCTTTATAGGATAAGGAAGGCGTTCAACGCAATGGTATTAATTAGCTGCTAATATATGCTGATGACGTAATAGTATTAGACGATAGCGAGGACCAGCACGCACTTTATAGTTTTACAAGTGTCTACAAATTGGCGATATTTCATTTTAAATCAAATGTATCAATTTGATATATAAATATAGAAATAATAGAATATAATATGTAAATATTTTATAATTAAAGTGAGAAACAAATTTAATAATATTTTGCAGAAGAATTATTTATGAATTTTATATAATTAAATATAAAATATTGATAACTTTATTGCTAATATATCATATTGATAGTCATCATATTTAATAATCAGTTCAAAGATAACAAGTTTTATCTTTAGTATCGAAACTTTTTTGTGCACAATGAAATAATTTAATAAAGGATAAATATATTTTATATAATAAAACAATAATACTCATCAATTGTGACAAGTATTAGCTTCCCTGAGAAGATAGTGAAATGTCGGTGAGAAGAGAGGAAATACGTTTACAACTGTTATTCTTACAATTATATTTCATAGATGCGAAACATGGTCTCTTTCTCTAAAGGAGGAGATGATATTACGCGTATTTTAGACTACATATATTAGGAAAATTGTTGGACGAAAGAGACGAACAAACAGATGAAGGGTAAAGAGTACATAGGCTACATGATTTTCATGGGAAGTTAAGTCTCGCATACTGCTGTAGGCAAGACTTGTGGCCCGAATGAGGTCATGGAAACTTTTTTAGGAAAACCAGAGGGATAGCGCCCAGTAGGTGACTACGAATGAGGTGTGAGAATAACAATAATTATGATTTGAGATAGGTAAATTATACAGAGGATGATTGGAAAATATTAGCTGTTGTCATAGATATGTGCAGAAATTACGCTCGCTCGGCCATGAAACTCCGAGTTTGATAATGCCAGTGAATTAGTTATAGTCGGTTTCAGATGTCTACGGAGCAGATGTAAACAGTGGTTGTAACGGCGAAAAAGCGCGCTTCACAAGCGGATAAACCTTACGAGTACAACGACAAGCAATTACGGTTTCATAACATATTTGTTTAACAACAATGAAATGCAATACTGACAATAATAATTAAATTAATAATGATGATAATAATAATAATAATAATGATAATAAGAATAATAATAGTAATACTACTAATAATAATAAATACAATAATACTAATATATTAATAAATAATAATAAATACCAATAATAATAATATAATACTAATAATATAATAATAATAATAATAAAGAATACTACTATTATTAATAAATACCAATAATAATAATCTCTAATCGCCGTGTGAGGCTTATCTTTCAATAACGTTTTATAAACGTTTATAATTGTCTGTATTTCTTCCGAACGAAATCCTTTCCTATGTTTAAGTTTCTTCACAGGAGATATTCCGGAAGGACCTGGCATAGAATTATCGGACATCTTTTGAGAAAGGGATACTGCACTTATTAAAACAAAAATTGCACATGCCTGCTAATTATATCATATTCACTACTGTAGGCTCAACACTTATTTAATTTTACTGAACATAACGCTTCTTCAATACTTGAGCACATAAGTGATACTGAAGGAAAAAAAACTTGTGTTGTAATAACTAATAACCAACTAACTAATTCTCTGGCACAATCGAAACCGTAGGTTCATGGCCGTGCGGATATAAGCTCTCAATATATCCCTATCCTGAGCTAATATTTTCCAATCATTCCCTGTATAATCTACTTCCCTTAAATCATAGTTAATGTTATTGTCCCACCTCATTATTGGTCTACCAACTGGGCGTTTTCCCTCTGGTTTTCCTATAAGAAGTTTCCATGCACCTCTTTCATTCCCGATTGGTGCCACATGTCCTGCTCATCGCAGTCTACGATACTTAACTTTTTCTAATTATATCTGGCTTCCTATAAAACCATGTAGTTCACTGTTATGTAGTATTCTCCATTCAACTGTCTGTTCATCTCTCTTTGGTCCAAAAATTGTCCTAAGAACTTTATTTTCAAATACTCGTAATCTCCTTTCTTCCCTTAAAGTAAGAGTCCATGTTTCGCATGCATATAATATAACTGGTAGAATAATAGTTTTATATATTTTCATTTTTATGTTTTTTGAAAGGAGTTGGGACGACAAGAGTCTCTGACATCTCGTATTGTAATATTGTGAATAATGCTGATGTGGGATTTCCCACGAGACACGTGCAACGCAACCAGTGACACGAAAGCATTTAAAATGAAAGGGAGGGCAGGCTTACTGCTTTGCTCCAAGGACATCTGGAATTTGGTATAGTGAGATAGTTACGGCATAGCGTGGTTGGTTAAGACAATACCTAGATGCCGGAAAGTCGAGGGTTCGCGTCTCAGTAGGATCAGCATTTTGAAACTGAGAAAAACATTCTGCCGGCATAACGGTCCGGGGTCAACTCAGCCTCTAATGTAAATGAGTACTAAAAGCTTGTTTGGGGGCAAAAGACGCCATTCACCCAGGGCTGATAATCCAGGTAATATGCCGATTTTATAAAAAAAAAGTGTAAGCTATGGCCTCCTACTTCTCCATGGGTTTCTTAAGGTCTGTAGTGGAACCTCTTTACCTTCACCTTTTTTTATGTTACCAATACGGCTCATCACATAACATAGTAGTCTGTAATTTTTAGAAATTTCCGTGTCCCCTACCTAAACAAGCGAGCCCTGATCTCTCTTTCAATCCTAGACTGTACATATGTGTTTATTTTCCTCAAACCTGTGTTAGGTATCTTTGTAAGCACAGCGAACGTTGTTCCGTACAATCTGCCAGAATATTTTGTTACTTTATATCCGAGCACCTCCAGATTTTTCTCAATGCATTTTTGCGATTTTACCTGCCCTTTTCCCGTACCCAACCCTCGCAATTTTTTGGAGTCCTCTCCTAACCTCGCCTATCCAAAATTTCGTATCTATATAAATGAAACGTTCCATAAATCCACTTATATGCTAGATAAGACAGACCTGTTCATTCAAGAATCAAGACAAAGAATGCAAGTTGATTGTCAACATAATCAGTGTATTTTCTTACATCAAGTTTCAATATATAGGATATTTTACTTCATTATAAGAATGTATAATGCAGTATTTTCTATTTCTTGTTGGCTTTGTTCAATAATTTCAACATTTTATGTTAAGGAAAGTTCCCAGTAATGGAATTGCTAGTAGCGATTTTAAATGAGCGATACCTCTTTGTAATGCATTACAGTGTAATGGAATTAATCATTTCCTCGCTGTGTTAGAATTCTAGACCCGTATTTTTTGTGTTTCTTCTTCTTCCTTTGATGTTTTTCCAGTCGGAAGAATTCTGTTACTTCAGTTATCAGAACAAACCCCACCAGAATGTCTCATGTTTCAACTAACTCTGCAAATGTTTTATTTGGGCCTCAAATTAATCTAAAACACAGTTTCAAGCCTATATAATACTTACATAGAATCCATATACACTTAAATATTTATATATTGTATTTATAAGATTAATTAGGAGGAGTTTTATTATTATCGAAAAACGCAGAACTGAAGAAACTCACCTGATTACATTAATTAAGTTTTCCGTTATATACATTATGCTTACCTTTAGAGTCTAGAATTAATTCAGGTTATATAATTGTGTTTGTAATTTATGATCAATTATATATTTTATCAATTGAGTTGGTGTTCACTTGATGAAAATCCATATTTATTAATTAAATAAAAATAAAACGTAGTTTTATTTGATTTTCATATTTATTATATAATTCAGTGACAGCTGTTTCGGTACACTGTACCTTCTTCAGACATGTTAACAAATTATGAATTGTGTTCCAACTGATCTAAGCAACAATACAACAATATTTATTTAATTTTTTTTTAATTTAACAAAGGGGATTCATTCAAATCAAGTTGAGAATTTAACAGTTATTTACTACTTTTAAATTTAATAATTTCTACAGCCTCCACTGGATTAATAAATTATTAATAATTAATAAAGTAATAAATTTAAAAGTAGTAAAAAACTGTTAAATTCTCAACTTGATTTGAATGAATCTCCTTTGTTAAATTAAAAAAATTAAATAAATATTGTTGTATTGTTGCTTAGATCAGTTGGAACACAATTCATAATTTGTTAACATGTCTGAAGAAGGTACAGTGTACCGAAACAGCTGTCACTGAATTATATAATAAATATGAAAATCAAATAAAACTACGTTTTATTTTTATTTAATTAATTCTATATTTTATGAATGTACGTTATGTTTTTTATATGTCTTGTTAATGTTAATCTTCAGTTATTATTTTAGCCAAGGACATTAAATATGTTTTCTTTTGCTATAATTTGGCACATGATAATTATTTGGTAAGGGAATTTTATTTGCTGAAAGTTAATATAACAACATAGTTTAATGAGTAGCGCGACGTTTTCAACAATTCATTGAAAATAACTTGATTACAGTTTTATAATACATTTTTTAAAAAGTTTCTCAACGCTTTTTGTTTGATTGATTTGTTTGATTTTCTAATGATGAATACCAGAAAGACATGGATGGTATTGACCAACGGTTCAGAGGTACCAATAAACGTCAATGGAAATCCGTCACGCGCACACACACACACACACACACACACACACACACACACATATATATATATATATATACAATATATCCACGTACAATGATATATTCTGACCAATATATATATATATATATATATATATATATATATATATATATTGGTCAGAATATATCATTGTACGTGGACACTGAGAAGTCAAAAGTAGAGTGGGACAAGCCTGAAAAATTCTGGAGTCTGAATCATATTCTCCCCAATGCATCTTAGAGCCTAAAAGTGTTCAAGAAATATTTGGTTCCAGTTATACTTTACAGCAACCAAATATGGGAAAACAAAATCATACAACACAAATCTTCAGAGAAAGTTATTCAAATTGACAATAAAGCGTAGGAGGACCTCAGACGGAAGACAGACATGAGAGACGCAGAACGACGCAAATGGAAGTGTGGTGGCCTTGACTAGGATGAATGAAAAGCAAATAGACCTACAGATTGACTATGTTGAACCCACAAAATCGGCAAGATACACGTGGACATGTGGGGAACACATTCGCACAACGGTTGGGGAGCTAGTAGACGAGGTGAGTTAGAAGTAAGGAAGTATAGATGAAACTGAGAAAGGAGCTTGAAACCTCCGGGAATCAATCACCAACACAAATGATCCTGAACAGTTATAGACAAACAATTACTATCTAGAATTAGCTCATGGCTGATTTGAGTCCCAAGCGGGGAATACATTTTCTCATGGAATTTTATCAATGTAGTGCCGGTATCCACACCGCATGGCGAAAATTTTGAATAACTACATTAAATGACGGCTGCAGATTGAGATAACCGGTTATAAAGACTGGAGAACCCGTTATGCTGACCACATGTCATCTTTTAATTGGCTGGATGATCGTCCACTTGTGTACGTTACACATGTGGATGTGAGGCCAGCAACCTGATTTTGGGCAAAGGGGATTTTAGTAAAAGCTGTATTAAAAACTGAGCTACCCTTTCAGCTCGCAGGCAGGTTTAGCCCTTACATCTTAAAGGATATATTTGACTAAATTATAATTATTTATAACCTGTTATGATGCAGAGAAGCTTAGAACATTCACAAGTAAATTTAGAAAGCTGTTCTAGGTCTGCGCTCCGCTGAACCAGGCTATACATGTGTTAAACATTCAAGTGATCATTTTATATACCAGGGCTGTTAATAGTGCTCATTAGGTGTGAAAAGGAGGTCCCCATTCTACCCGCATTAAGGTGCACTCCCAATGAAACAACACAACTGAGAAGTGAGTAACAGTGTCTTATCTTGTCAGTCTGCCGGACGTAGGGTTGAACAGGAGGGCGGGGCGTCTTTTCATACTTAATGAGCACATCCTAACGGGCCTGCTATATACATTTTATCCTACAAGCTTTATATATAGGGTTGTGTCAAATTGAATGAATATTTGAGAAGACTTTCTTCGATTTGTCTCTTCTCTGTAGTTCTAAGATACTAACGTGATGATATAAACGATAGCATGCAGTTTAAGGTCACAATTTGGAGCATCACCATTGGTGGCATCATGGATTCTTCCGTGCGATGTAAGACATAAAATGCGTAGGCAGGTACTGTGATGTAATTATTGCCATCTTATGTAAATGTTTGCCTCAATTTTTCAAACTCACGTTAAAAACTCTTGCTTATTTTCCTGGAGTTTTTATTATTCTTTTTCTTCTTAAATTCTCTTTTGTTGGCCTGGTTTCTGCCTTGTCAAGCCCAAGTGCGCTAACTTGTGAGAGGAGCGGAAATTTGGCCACATATTTCACTCAGTGCACAAAAGAGGGAGTCTGGGAAGCGCAGAATTGTAGCCCCCTCCCCTTCACGTTATGTGCAATAATTCCTGAGCCGTAGAAGCCCCACTCATTCTCTGGCACAGTCCACATAACACCAAACTTTCCGACTGCGATAACTAAAAAAGAGAGAGAGAAGAGAAGAGTCCTCTTTCGCTGGCCATAAAATGTATAAAAGAGCGGAATCAGATGCACGGGTGTGAACTGCTTTCTACATATTTACTGGCGGAGCGGGCGGACGTGAATATAAACCTGTGGTTAATAACACAAATATTTTTAATAATCACGTGTGAAGTATTAAAAATGAGACATGTTCTAATGCTGCAAATCCATTGTAATTTCCTTCATTTAATTTTCAATCGGTAAACTGTTAAGTTGTCACTTTATCGGAAATAGCAGCTAACGGATTGGATAATCACGATTATTGATTAAAAGCATTTTATTCCTGATTGCAGCCAGATTTAATGCCAAACTTACCAATTATATAATTGTAGGGTGATACATAAAAATATGAAATCCACTGAATTAATTAAAAATCCGTCATGAAGAATTACATAATCAAAGCTAATTCCTCATGAAATCGAATGTATTGTCCATTTGCTGGTTCACGGATTATAAATTCTTCTTCTTCTTCTTCTTCACTTCCTGGTTTAGGCAAGAGTTGCCTGTTCCGTCTTCACTAATAGATCTAAGACCATCTCTTCCGACATCTCTTCTTCCTCTTGGAAAATAATGGAAGATTTTATTTGGTAATCTACTTTCTGCCATTCTTTCTACATGTTCTTTCCACTGTATCTTGTTGTTAAATATATTTTCTTTTATGGAGTAGACCTAGATCTGCAGTTCTTCACGGATATCCTCGTTTGTTATCTGGTTTATAAATTATTTTATTAAATTGGAGAAACGCATTTCTGAAGAGAGCTTATTTAAAAATGCTGGTAAAGGTATATATAGTGATCCCACTGCAGGCCTCAGGAGGCTCTTCGGGTAGTAGGAGGTTAAGGTTCCCACTTTTTTTTAGAAAATCGGCACGAGATATCAGCCGGGTTGTCAATTCTGCGTGACGGCTGCCTTTCCTCCAGAACAAGCGTCTGGTATTAATTTCTGTTAGAGGCTGAGTTGACCCCAGGCTCATGGTGCGGTCAGAAGGTTTAGTGAAGTTTAAAAATCCTGACCCCATCGGGACTAGAACTCCTGACTTTCCGGCTTGTAGCGTATTGTCTTAACCAAGTACGCTAAGACGTGTCCCCTTAAAAGTGCCAGACTGCAGTGAAAATAATTATGCACAACGTAAATTATTACCTATTTATATGGTACACATTGCTACGAACTAAACATGACATTTGGAAAATATTTAATTTCGGTTTTCAAGTAAATCCTCACTTCTAATGGTCAGAGTTTGCTGATTTTTGTAGAACACCTTCCTCTATTTATTTTAATAGTATTTACTGAGTTTCGTTCTGAAACATCGGACATTCCACCGCTAGAGGAATTTTTTATTTTCGTTTACGGTGAACGCCTACATCTAATGGGCTGATTTTGCTGATTATCGAACTTGACCTAACTTTTTTTAATAAGTTACTATATATAGGTTACGTTCAGTATCGGTTAAACCTGTATAAAACCCAAGAAAACTTTCATATTCATATATATATAGGGCCTTTCCTTTTTTGTCATGGTCATTTTCGGTATCAACTAGATAGGATATCTGAAGATCTGTCAAAAATTAAAGATCGTATCTTTAGAACAGTCCCTATAGTTTCATTCCTTCGGATTTGGCTAAAAAAATATGAATAATTAAAAATAAATTTATATATATAATATCTACATTAGGGCTATATCAATAAATCGTAAAAAATGTTTAAACAGCTCTTCACGATTTGTGAAAAAATAATTTGTCATGAATTAATTCGACAAAAATATATCTAAAAAAATAAGACTAAATGTTAAATTTAGTAAAAGGGTAAGATCTAGGCCTAATTTTAGAATTGTCATTGGAGACGCCATAGAATCCAAGACCGATTTCAGGCAGCTTGAGGTCCAGCTAATTCCAGTCATTTTCTACTTCCAAGCTGACCCCACAGGGACAACATTTCATCAATGAAGAAGACAGTTGAAGCTCATTACGAACACATTCTTGCACAAGAAACTGACTTTCACGAATAGCGATTTTGAAACTTGTGAAACGGTGAGACAAATGCTTAACTTCCACGGGAGTTTGTAGAAAAATATAAATAATACCACTTCTGTCCACATCAGTTGCTATATTTTCAGTAAAATTTACTTTTTCTCAAAAGCAGATTGAAATATGTGCTAGCAATCATCACAATCATGATCATCTTTATCATCATCATCATCATCATCATCATATTTTTAGAAGAGATGTTAGGGTATGAATGAAACTGCTTGTATTCTTAAGCCATCTAGTCATGCAGTTGGTACCATGTTATGCCTCTAGCTATTCTGCTAAGATATTCCTACTAGTTTCTCGGTAATGATGAAAATAGTTATAAACGGTGTCATATTTGAATTATTCAATATGATCAGCCTCATGGTCTTGTGGTCAGAAGTTCTGACTACAGTTTAAAAAGTCCCGATTCGATTCCCGGTCAGATTATATGATTTTTTCCTTAAAGTGAATTATTCGTTTGGCCGCCCATGGATTGGAATTCAGGTTAAGATTTAAGTACCCTTCTGATGCTTCATTATCATTTATCACCCATCACATCGTTGTAACAACGTAACTCCGTCTTCCAGGCGTCCCATCCTCAGAAATTAGTTACAATTCCGCCAAATCCAGGATAGAAAGCCAAGAATGTCACAATGACACCTGGTGGTATTAAAAATAAACGATACTCCTATTGTGTTTGGTGAAACTTGCAGTTCGACGCATACACCTTATCTCACTAGCTGTTATTTATGTGGATACAATGAGAATATCATTTGGTCAGTAGAGCTCACTAGAGTCTCCAAGGGAAATGTAACATATAATAGAAGGGAGAAACTTAAAAATAAATCTAACTTACATAGATATTTTCCTCAAGAACAAATATCTTTAGCCATAGGCCTATTGGTCAACAGAGGATTTAAGCTGCATCTTAATTTGTTGTCGTAAAAATACGTTCATAAGTAATGTTCATGTGTAATATATTGACTTAGGCTTTCACGGCCGTAGTTACTATGATGATCTTGTGGAAGATTTCCGGGCTGTTGGTCATGGTCTTGAGGCTTATAGTACCCCGACGTTTCGCCTGAGACTGCGTCCGGCATCCTCAAGGGTTGTCTTCAGTCTCAAGACCACGGCCAACAGCCCGGAAATCTTCTACAAGATCATCATAATGTCACGAGTGATTTCCGAATTATCGATAAATTCATGAGTCACGAAGTGACGAGTGGATTTACCTACAGGATTTGGAAATCAGGAGTGGCATTTGTTTGGACTATTTAACGAATAAAATTAAGCTGTTTACTCAAAAACCATTTTTTAAATATAGTTACCGGTATTTTAAAATATTTATATATTTAATGTAAATGGCGATGTTTAAAAACAAATCAGAAATGTGAGGTTATGTTTATTCACTGTAACTTGATCATATTATTTATTACCAAATAGGATCACAATATTGTAAGAATGCACCCTAGTGAAGAAATAATAAAACACATCAAACTGTATATTATAATCAACATTATAGGTTATTCATTTATTTTTTAGTAAACAACTCATTAAAATCAAGTAATTTCTTCATAATTTGCTATATTCAATGTACTTTTTGGAGAAAAATAATGTTCAGAATATTAAAAAAAGGAGGAGCTTTCTTTATCACAAAAGTATGAGCTGATAAAGAGAAATCGATAAAGAACAAGGTGAAACACGACTGGCATACTGTAAAACAAAATTAATTTAAACGTGATTGTTCATCGACTCTCATTTGGGGCATGAGTTAAATAGTCTTTATAAGCCAACATATATATTCCAGAATAAATAGGTATGTGTTAACTACCTAACTGGTGTGGATTTTTCGAAGTTTTCCTTATTTACCAAGCCAAATATTGTGTTGAAATTTCATTACCATTTCATCATTAATTAATATCAATCATCCATCCATAGTAATTCTGCCCGAAGGCAGGTCCTTCACTGCAATCATAGCATTTTCATGCCATGCTTGCAGCTTTACTAGGGAATTGTAGGTGTGGTAGCTTCTCGTTGCTTTCCACAATATCAATCATTTACTTATTAAACATTAAT
This sequence comes from Diploptera punctata, assembly GCA_030220185.1. Lineage (NCBI taxonomy): Eukaryota > Metazoa > Arthropoda > Insecta > Blattodea > Blaberidae > Diploptera > Diploptera punctata. The sequence continues at coordinate 1,706,110 of JASPKZ010001618.1, read as the reverse complement.
TTAAGTTTCTTTTATAAAATTCAGTCTACAATAAACGTAAGCCTACACAGCCTATTGTTATGCATCTAAATATATTATAGGCCTATGCGATGTGAACAAAATATGTTCATGATATAATAAAACTTAATTGGAGTCTGAACGAATTAGCCTATAGCCAAAAAAGTTATCTATCTGATTATAATAAATGATTACATTATTAAGGTTTATTTTTTTTAAATTGTGTGTACTTATAGCTTCACACACACACACACACACTCATATATATATATATATATATATATATATAATGATACGAAAAAAATGAATGCTTGAGTCGGGATTTGAACCCGAGTCTCTAAACTATGTACGTTTAGCGCTCTAACTATGTGAGCCACTCAAGTATCCTAACACAAACATATACTATGAGCCACTCAAATATCCCAACACAGACATACATTTTTCTTATATATGTAGTATTCTCAATTCACACGAGAGGTAGCGGGAAGTCGTTCCAACTGCCATCTAGCGGCCACCATAACAGGTAAGCAATATATATTTTTATATATAAGCTAAGTGTATCAGAATTATATCAACAAATGTACAAATGTTTTAAAACGTTCAGGTAATTCCGAATGCCCATAACAATAGCTGAGGGAGAAATACATTTTATATATAGGATAATTATAATAATGTGTTAAAAAGCCATAATTTTTACAGTTATTATTGATTTTTCCTTATCGGGACTCACGGTGCTGTGTAATGTTAGTACACACCTTTGTAAAAAAAAACTCTCGCTTCCATATGCAAGTGAGGGCATCGGATTCTGCATGCCCGATATGACCATTCCGAACCATGTAGAAGGTATGGAAGAGGTTTTTTTTATAATGCGATTATTTTGATCGCTGTATGTTGAGCAGTTGAAGTGTTTTTTCTGTTGAATGGACGTTTAGCTTGAAGCGAGCTGGTAGAGCAAATTCCTGTTATACAGCTCTAAGCTTTCCATGGGATCAAAGTCAGGGCACTTTGAATCAACTCATTGTTGAACTATGGTAAAATTCCCACAAGAGATTATGTACGGTCAATGTGGAACTATTCATATACTTACATTAAGCAGGTTGGGTATAACCTATTGTGCATATATTGCCCAATATACACTATCCCTCACGATAAGATGAAATTGCCGTATTGTGAAATGAGTCCAAACCATCCACCCACTAACACTTATTAGAGTGAATCTTATATGTGTGCAGTCATACCGTCGGTATCGATCCTGGTAGACTAATAGTTGCCGTGCTTGCCTCTGTTTCAACCCTGCCGTTGTCGATGGATATTTCAGGCCGTAAAAATCCAGAGTATAAGTTTCTTCTGAAGGAAACCCGTGTCCCGTGTCGTAGATTTACGGGAGGTGAAAAGACGTCAAATATGAAAGAGGTATCTGACAAAAAAAGTTGTCGGCCCTTTCATGACCAGATTTGAATTGCGGAATTAATTATGTCAGTGGCTAAGAGCGCCGTTAAATAAAATAATAAGAATAACAGTTATACGTACTGAGCATCGAACAGTGAAAATATTTGCCTACAAAGTTCGGAATTGAATTGGCATAGTTCGCAACTTTGACATGTGACATAAAGTTTACCTGCCAAGTACTTCAGTTTCTTTCTACATTAGACCCAGTTCAGTCGTGTATGTGTGGTTTTCGTTCAACTAATATCCCGCGAGTGAAGAGGGAATGACTGTGTACTCAAGCTAGATAAATTATATACAATGGAAATGTAAAGTCAAAGTGTTAAATTCATTTTTCGTATAGTGCTCCACTTTTCATGTTTTGCTGACTGTACGCTCTAATCTGGCCTTATATTTTCCCACTCGCTATACCAGCTTCATACTTCTATCCTATTCGGTCTTTGTAGACTAATAGCTGCGTCCCATACATACAAATTGAGTTATTTACATGAATCGAGAGTTGTATATTAGGACTTACCTAGAGAACACCTGAACACAAATTAAGACTTAACTAGGCACAATATAACTGTACACTCGACTTACGTCACATGATAGGTGGCGGGAAATGCTATTATTCGCTGATCTTTTGGGACACAATCGAACACAATTTAATGTTATATCCTAATAAAACAATTATAACTTTCTGTTTAAATAATTAAAATATGTTCACAAAAATTCACTTTCTTATCGTTTATTTCACCACGAACAAAGCGAAAAATGACACAACTGATTATTTATAAATAAAACATTTTGCGCATGTGTACAATTGAGTACTGAGAAATAGCAACTTACGGCCCTCAATGTTAAGAACTAAGCGTGACGTCAATTGTTAGCGTTACTATTTTAGTCTACAAAAGCTGGAATAGGATAGAAGGGTGTCCTAGTAGGAGTGAGCGTGAAAACATAAGGCTTGACGTAGAGCATACCGTTTGCAAGACATACAAATTGGATAATGATATGCGAAATAAATTTAACACTTTTATTTAAAAAAAAGACTGAAAATTAGATATATTGTAGAAAGAAACTGAGGTATTATGACACATACACCTGATATATCAGGCCATACTTCCGAAACACGCAGATCCTATTCTGGTCTTTGTAGACTAATAATAATCATCCAGGCGATGTTATCAAATAGTATTAACTATTCATATTACACTCGTTTTTTCGATTTTAATGGATGCGGTTAGAACAGAACTTGGCATTCCGTTTACTTTTGTCTTGTAGCCGTCAACTGAATTCATATGTTCGAGCCAAAACAATAGCGGTTAATTTCATTGTTAACTTTATTTCACTACCTCCATCCCATCCACCCATAGTAATTCTGCCCGAAGGCAGGTCCTTCACTGCAACCATAGCATTTTTTCATAACCATAGCATTTTCATGCTATGCTTGCAGCTTTACTAGGGAATTGTAGGTGTGGTAGCTTCCCGTTGCTTTCCACACCGGTGAACGAAGATGATGATAATGATACGGATGATGATGATAACCACATGATTTCGGGGACCGTTTGGGCCTTAAAGTTTTCCTGACATTTGTCACCCAGAAAAACTGCCCCGACCGGGGATCGAACCCGGGCCCATTTCACTACCTGTATATTATAAACCTTAAAATCAATAAACAATTTAAATAAATTGAGAATGTGTTGTTGAAGTTAAAAATCAAATTATATAACCTGCATCCTAACTGAACTTCACAGAAATGCTAACCTTATTTTTTAAAAATGTTTTCAACGAACCCTGCTGGGTTGGGAATTCCGGTGTCCTTTATCTTTAAACATATATACAAGAGTCACACATTTACGTGAAACTCAGAACAATATTCCTAGTAAGGAATTGATTGCCTCTAAGATTGAATAGTATTCAAATTTTCATGAAGCCTGGATACAAATACAGTATATGGGGGAGAGGTTTATATTTAAGTTAGAGCATTATACATTTTTAAGAGAGTCCATTAACTTATTAGGAATAGTAAATATTTTACTATTTAGGGGTTAAATTTGGGTTGGAAATGTAATTTGTATTACTATGTATTGTGAGAGTAGCATGTAATGATGATGATGATGATGATGATTATAATAATAATAATAATACTAATAATAATAATAATAATAATAATAATAATGACAGTGTTTTTGTTTTATTTATTGTGACAGATTAAGGCCATATACATTACCTTCCTTTCAGGCAGCACAAATGTAGAAAATTTACATTTCCAAATTATATGTAGGGCTACAATAAACAAGTTGTATTACAAAAGCGCCCTGGAAGATGTCTTGACGGTCGGATGAAACAACTCACTATAAAGGTAACGCTGTATTGGGAAGCAAGCAGTTCATTGGCTAATCGTCACATGCTTGTTGCCGATGAAAAAAAAAAAGAAATATAGGCCTATATAAACATGAAAAATAAGATGATTAAAGATTTTTTTAAATATTATAATTATACATATATATATATATATATATATATATATATATATAAAACTTATATACATAGACAGTCCACCGTGGTCCCGAGGTAGCGTGCTGCCTTGTCACGCAGCGGGCCCGGGTTCGATTCCTGGTCGGGACAGGCTCCTGGCTGAGGTTTCTTCGGGGTTTTCCTCACCTGTAACACAAATGCCAGGAAGCTTAGGGCCCAACGGTCCGTGAAAATCATCCGGCCATTATTATCATCTTTATCCTTCACCGGTATGGAAAGCAACGGGAAGATACCACACCTATAATTCCCTAGCAAAGCATAACATGAAAATGCTATGATTGCAGTGACAGACCTGCCCTCAGGCAGAATTAATATGGATGGGTGGATAAATAATAAATATACACTACTCAAAAAAATTAGGGGAACACATGTTTAAACCAAAATACGAGAATGAATATTCAAACAATTTAATGTTTGATCTTTTGTAATGATAAATTGAAGATTTATGTAATATTAGAATAGACATTCAAACAATATTTTCTTGTACAGTATTAGCGATACGAACAAGTTATCATTTGTAACAGAAAACAAAGTGGAAATTTGAGATTTACAATTTTTGGAATCAATGTTTCCATGGTTATTTCAACACTCAGTACTTAGTGTGTCCTCTGTGAGCCTGAATAACCGCATTACACCTACGAGGCATGCTTCGCAGAAGCCTTCTTACAGAAACTTGTGAGATTCTCTCCCATTCCTCGGTGAGTGCATGTGAAAGTTCTTCAAGGTTCTGAGGTACAGCAGGACGCTTACGAACAAGTTTTTCCAACTTATCCCACATATGCTCGATCGGATTAAGGTCCGGACTGCATGCAGGCCAGTCCATCACCCGAATTTGGCATTCTTGCAAGGACATCTCTGGTAGCCTGTGCTGTATGACATCTAGCATTATCTTGCATTAGAAGAAAATTAGGGTCCATACCATAAGTAAAGGGTACAACATGTTGGAGGATAATGTCATTAATGTAAATATCAGCATTCATGCGCTGTGGGACAACGACAAGCTCTGTCCGAGACTCAGTAGTAATCCCAGCCCAAAGCATAACCGAACTACCTACAAATCTGTCACGTACAATAATTGTGGCTGGATCAAAACGTTCACCAGGACGTCTCCATACACGTGTACGATCATCAGAACCTGTTAGACGAAATCTTGATTCGTCCGTGAATAAAACACCTTTCCATTGGCGGAGCTGCCAGTTGACATGATTCTGAGCAAATCGCAGCCGGGCTTCTTTGTGCTGACGTGTTAAACGAGGGTCTTTAAAGGGGATTCTAGACCTGCACCTTACATTTCTCAGTCTATTTCTTACAGTCTGATCAGAAATTACCGTCCCAGTTGCTGTGCGTAAATTATTTTGTAGATCTCTGGCTGTAGATTTTCTTCTGCGCAAAGCTGATAAGACAAGAAATCTATCCTGTACGTCTGTAGTCTTCTTCTTACGACCTTGCCCGGGTCTCCTCTTGTATCCATGTGTCTCTCTATATCGCCTCCACAGCCTATGGATGACGGAAGGGCTGACATCAAGAATCCTAGAGACATGGCGAATGGAACGACCATCTTCAATCAATGCAACTGCTCGTGCAACTGATGTTTCATTCAGATGTCTCATTGCCCTGTATTAGCTTCAGAGAACACAAAAATAACAATTCCCTTCCACAGATTATTCTTCAAATCTGTATTTAAAAAAATATATATATCAATACGAACTCACTTTGGTTTCAGCAACTCTTGGGACTTCACTAACATATTCAGAGAAAAATTAATAAAACCCAGAAGATCTTAAATCTGATTTTAAACAATACTTGAACTCAAAACATCTGACTCTCAAAAATTAAATTGTTACAATATTTATTTTGTGGCTTTGGTTTAAACATGTGTTCCTCTAATTTTTTGAGTAGTGTATATATAGACATATATAAACACATAGCTTTCCTTTTTATGCACTAAACATAATAATAATAATAATAATAATAATAATAAAAATAATAATAATAGTATAATTAAACAAGAGGTGTGAAGGATCTTAAATACATTCACGAGCTGGCAGCCGTGTCATAATATCAAAATTTCATGCTTTCAAGTCTCGTATCTAGAGTGCGCGACTGTCCCTAATGGGAACCCAGGTTTGAATTCTGGTGATTCCGCAGGAGCATTGTTGGTGGACCATACTGAAATTTTTCGGGTTTTTCTCAGGGTTCGCCCGTTTCCCGAATTCCATCCCACCAAAACTCTCCATTTCTCATCTCTTTATCTAATGATGTCATTTCATCATCATTTATTCAATCATCCATTTCATCTCACCCTTTTCCTCATCTCATTAGGAAACTAGTCGGGCCTGTGTTTAAAGTATTGGTTGTGGTGATCAAACTGGGAGGAGGCATTCTTGTACTTCCTCAAGACACTGAGCCTATATAACAATTTTAATGGAAGAATAGGGTTAAACCGAGGGTTGTAGTCCCTCCTGGAAGCCCTGAACCCAGCCCAAAAAATGACGATACTGAAAATGACGTGTGTAAAACCTTGATGTGTCAAAACTATTGTTAAAAATATTGTTTTCTTCTGTGTGGTTGTTTATTATATTATTTAATCTCAGTCATATAGCCTATGCTACATTTATATTTTATTTATTTTTTTTAGAGTGTTAGCTAAGTTCGTTGTTTAATTACCTGTATATGTCAGTGCTATCGAATTATTTTTAAAGCCATATTCTATTTCGAGTGTTTTCTTTTCTTTTTTTTACGAGTATAACTATTTTTTATGAAATCATTTTTTGCAATGTTTTTAATATGTTTCAGTTCTTTGTTGAAATTGACTTTGTTTAGAGGCAGTGTTTTAATTTAATAATCTATTGAATGTGTTTTTTTTTGGTACGAATGTCTTGGGTTATTGTTGATAGAAAGTACATTGCTTATAGGGTTTCGGTAAATCCTTATTTCAAATTGTTTTTCTTGTTGCTGTTTGTATTATTGTTAGTATATGTAGTTTACTTTGTTATTGAGTTCTATTTCATCAATAAATTCTATTTTTCAATGCACATTATTTTATTCTTGCGACATGTTTTCTTATTTATTTTAATTTTCATAAATTATTATGACGTCATCGACATATCTTGTAATAATTTTCTTACTCTTCGGCTTTCCCCCACTTATAGGTTTGCCGTCTTCATTTTCCATTTATTTCTATCATTCTAATCTCCTTCTTCCAAATTCCTATCGTCCATTATAGTTCTGACATAAGTTTTCCATTTCTATCTTGGTCTGCCATGTTTGTTTCTTCCAGAGGGTGACCATTTTCTGGCCATATTTCGTCTTACGTTCTCTGTACATGGCCATACCATTTAAGAGTTTGATTTTCAATCCTCTTAACAACAGATGTGGTGATTCATTTCTCTCCAAAGGAATTAATTTCTTATTTTATCCTGTCTTGTTTTTTAAAGGCTTCTTCTAAGATAATCAAATTCAAGTGTTCTAATTTTATTCTTTTGTAATTCCGTCAAAGACCAAGTTTCACTTCCATATGACAAAATATTCTGTATTATTCTCTTACAAATTTTCATTTTAGTTTCCTTTGTAATAATTTTGTTCCAAATTATTCCATGTAATGTCTTAGTTGCATTTTTTTGCAATTAAAATGTTAGTCTGTACATCTCTCTCACATGTACCTACACATGTAATTTTTGACCCAAGATATTAAAAAAAATAACATTTTTATTGTCCCTGTTTCGAGTATGAGGTCATCCACATCCTTTCCCCAAACACATATATTCTGTTTTCTGTAAATTTATATTCAGTCGCCATTTTGTATATCCTTCCATTGGTTTATTTATCGTATATCTCAAATTATCTTCATCCCCTTCAAAAATTATTTGATCATCTGCAAACATTAATGAATGTAGTATTTTCCCTCCTATAGGAATACCATTTCAGAATATTTTTATATCATAAATTAAGAATCTGCTCTAGATAAGTGTTAAAAAGAATTGGCGATAAACTGCATCACTGCTTAAGGCCTTTATTCACTGTGAATTTCTCTGTTAATTTATTCTGTATTTTTACTTTACCTTTTGTATTACTATAGATCCTCCTAACAATATTAATCCATTTATCACGTATATTCATATTTCTCATTGCAGCCCATAACAATTATCGAGGTATATTATCAAATGCCACCTCTAAATCAATAAAGGTCATATGTAGGTCTTTATTTTTTGCTAGGATTTTCTCTTGTAATTGCTTAATACAGAAAATATTATCAATACATGATCTTCCACTCCGGAATCCACATTATAATAATTTTTGCAATAAAATTATTTGTTAATTTATCAATTGCTTATTCCACAGTTCTTGTAGAAATATTTCTACATCAGTTAGGAAAAACCAGGTAAGACTTCAAAGTAATTTTTTACAGGAGAGCATACATCAAGGAGTGCATACATCGATAATTCAATGCTTAATAACACCATCACTATTCGCTTGACGACTTACCCGTTTTTACCGAACGTGCATCGGACCAAAAGCGATCGGGAGATGTTAATAACTCATTTTCGACCAAAAGTTGACTTACGCGGTTTTCCTAACTGATGTAGATTTCTGCGAGAATTCGAAATGTTGGTGATTTCATAGAAATTTCATCTTCTTGTACAAATAGGTCATTGCTAAACTGGAAGTATTTTTGGTTAGCCAATCAGGTTGTAATCCTTGAAGGACTGTTACGGATCACAACATTTTTCTGCCCATGTCTACATTGGACGTCCAATTGCTTCCAGGTTGATAAGTGGGATTACACTAGGAATTATAGTTCTGGACAAGCTGATACTAGCTGTAGGCCTATGTCAATTATTAGATATATTAAATACATACATATGGAAATACTTAAATTTATTTTTTGCGCGATAGTTCGTTCTGTCGTACTTACAGCAATGGCGACCATAATTGAAAGTTCAACTTCCTACATTTCGGGGTTGCCAACCTAAATAACTATACTGTAATAAAATAACTATTCTGTAATATTGCATATTACAAACCACGTGTTGGAAGTAAAACCACTAACCTTTATGTATACTACGTACAATGTATATACAAAAAATATCCAAAAGGAAATGTTAATATACATTATACGAAATAAATCAGTGCATCTTAAATGAACTGAACTGTATTTGAAACAATATAAAACAATAAATACTTACGTGCCGCCATTTTATGACTAGATTGGTGTCACGGCCTCCTGTAATTTCAGCTAATAAACAATGCCTACACTGTTAACGTTAGTCAATTGTCTATAATGAACGCAAATATTTCCAACAAAGATGTTATTATTTTACTATTATGTATTATTTTGAAAACGCCATCGCGCAAATAATAATGTACAACGAAAAATTGCGAAGTGTTTTACAGAATCTAGGAAATTAAAAACCTCGCTATCGCTCGGTTTTTCAACATTTCCTCGATTCTGTAAAAACCACTTCCCAACCTCGCTTCGTAATATACTACAACACAACCCGTATTTTCAGTAAAGCTAAGTGCATTATGTAAATTTACAATCTTTTTAAATTGTCGTGTGTCTTTTTTTTCTTCGATGTTTTGCTTTTTCTCCTTTTTAGGGTTTACCAGTACCCCTCGCTGTGTAACTTACAGTCCCGCGCCGTAGCCGGAGCGGTTTAAGGTAAAACACCTTAATGCAGAGCTAAGGGACCTGCGCTGGTATCAGTCCCCATGAGGGAAGAATTTTTCTCATGGAATTTCAGTCAGTATGGGACAGGTGCCCACCCAGCATCGTGAGGAATTTGGTTAGTTACAGTAAGTAGCGACTCCACATTGAGAAAACAGCCATAACGGTTGAGGAACCCGACATCAAACCACATGTTATACTGGCTGATTAACACATGTGAGGCCAGGAGCCGGCTGGTAGACCAAGGGCATTTTATGCCTGTAGCGTCATAGAGTTTTTTTAAGCGAATGACGTTATTCAGGATGTTCTCAAGAAAATATATTTTTATTTTTTTTACAGATCTTCATCGATCTTATCTAGTAGACGCCGAAAATGGCCATTAGCAATATATTGGTGTCCACCGCTGTGGTCTCGAGGTAGCGTGCTGACTTGTCACGCAGCAGGCCCGGGTTCCATTCCCGTTCGGAACAGGCTCCTGGGTGAGTTTTTTCGGGGTTTTTCCTCACCTATAAGACAAATGTCAGGAAGCTTAGGACCCAACGGTCTCCGAAAATCATTCGCCATCATTATCATCATTATCCTTCACCGGTGTGGAAAGCAACGGGAAGCTAACACACCTACAATTCCCTAGTAAAGCTGCATAGCATAGCATGAATATATTATGATTGCAGTGAAAGACCTGCCCTCGGGCAGAATTACTTTGGATGGATATATATTTGTGTGTATGTGTGTGTGTCTGTCTGTGTCGGTTAACTCTCTAGCGACCGCATTTTTTGTTTCATCGAAACCAAACTTGGCACATAGGGATTAATTAAAAAAATAAGGTCCAGTTCGTTAGCTAGCAAAATCGGAACATTACTTCTAGGAGTTCACACGAAACGAGACATTAAGAAATGTTTATATTTCACAAGTAATTTGTATGTTTCATAATGAAATTCGGTATATGTGTTGACGCCTCAGGTTGGCTGCCTTGAGTGGTTGGCGGGAGTTGTCAATGTTGGCCAACCTGAGTCCTCTCGTGGTTTGAACCGCGTGGCGTACGCACTCTTCCTTGTGCTTGTGGAGCTCCTAGCGAGCGGTCGTGTGTGTGTGTGTCTCGCAGATGGCGACGTGTTTAGTGGTGCGCCTCTGCACATAGTGTTTAAGCCTCTGCCCGAGCACATAAATAACTGTGAGTGATAAATTAAGGCTGAAATCAATAGCCACACATTATAAGCATATTAAGTGAATTAGAAGAGTGACGCTCTGTGTAAGTACTTTGTGAGAGAACTGAAAGCGACGAGAGCACGTGGTAAACTTACTGTACAAGACGTGAGCACGTGTAAATTACTTGTTTAAATATAGTCTTATCTTCATATGTTTAATTATTTGTGTCACAGCATTTCCTAAAATACAGTCCACTTTCCAGAGAGAAGAACTTTATCGCTATTTACAGGTTAGAAATAAAGCTCAGTGAACAATTACCTGTATGTGTAGTAGGTATTTATTAGTATTCTGCTACATATTTTTGGTCCTCCGGGCCGGATATAACAGTCGCCTTGTGAAAAATCGTGATATTGTGACACAAAAAGTATTACTTACGTGAAGAACTATATTAAACAAAGAAACAGTGAAAGCGTTACCACGTGGTGTTTCGGTTATCAAACTAGTGGACCGCGACCCCCTCGCAGATCTTCGAGTGAGCTATCCTTTGATATCAACGGTGCTGTGACCTTCTAGCAGCGTGGTGTCCCATTCTAGAGTACCACAGATGTCTGGTCTATTGGAAATCCTAGTAGAGACCTAAAGATAAGTACTACTGCATGCTTGTATCTCCTATCTTAGAGTTGATATCCTACCTCATTCAGTATTGAGTCGAGCTGACATGATATTTCAAATTTCCATATTATTTGTGTGATTTATATATATATTTTAATTATTTTATAAAATATTTTGTGTTATAGTGTTCGGTAATTTGTTAGTTATCAAAATGTCATTTGAAAGTGAGGCAAAGGCTATCCAAAAGCGAGGCATTCTTAAAAGAAGCCTTACTAATTTGGAAAATTATATCAATAGTGAAACCATTTCCCTAAACACCCTAGTAGCTAGACAAAGTAAGCTAGGAGATATTTGGGAACAGTTTGAGGCAGTTAGGAATTTCTTAGAGCTTGAAGTAGATTCAAAGCCAGGTCAGGATCATGCAAGGGATCATGAGGATTTTGAAAATGAATATTATGAGTTGTGTGGCAAGGTGCAGGATTTAATAGAAAGTCTTCAAAAACCTACAGATAGTCATGGTTTTGATGAGTCACGTGCATCTAGTAGATCGAGTTGTAGTTTTAAGTTACCGGCTATTCAGATTCCCCATTTCCAAGGAGAATTGACTGAATACCTCTCATTTAAGAATACCTTTGAGTCCCTGGTGATTAACAATACCAACTTAGATAATGTTCAAAGGCTTCATTATTTATTATCGTCACTTGAAGGCGAACCTAGGCAATTACTCAGTAATTTAGCGATAACTGAAGGCAATTTTGGTACCGCCTGGAAGTTAATTCAGCAAAGGTACGACAACAGACGCATGATATTGTCTCAGCATGTTAAGTGCTTACTCAGCTTACCTTCTTGTAGTACAGGTACTGCTGCAGAGTATAGGAAAGTACTTAACCAAGTAAAAGGCAATATTAATGCCATAGAGAATCTTCGGAGTGATGTTCTGTTATCAGATCTAATGTTGCAGGAAATTATATCGAGTAAAATGAAAGGTATTCATAGGTCAGAGTGGGAAGCTAAACACGGTGCTACGGATATCCCTAGTTTAGTCGAGTTTATGGAATTTTTGGAGAGAAAGGCTCAAACTTTGGAGCTCAGTGAATGTAAAAACATTGTAGTGAATGAGAAACTAGATGTAAAGCCTAAAGTCAAATCTTTCCATATTGCTAATGACAGCAAATCGAGATATTGCCATAATTGCAAATCAAATAAACATAATTTAACAGATTGTGAGGAATTCAACCAATTAACTGTAGATGATAGAGTACATTTAGTTGGTCAGATTAGATTATGTTATAATTGCTTTTCAAAGGGGCATACAGCGAGATTTTGTAAAGAGAAACCTTGTTCCAAATGTCAACGCAAACACAATACTTTAATACATTTTGAAAGAAAGCCTAATGTTGAGCATCCAGCTATTGTGTCTCCCACTGCTATGAAGATAACCTCCGGGCTAGGCTCAAACATACTTCTTAGCACTGCCTGTGTTAATGTGAAAGATAAAGTAGGGCGGTTAGTTAAGGTTAGAGCGTTACTGGACTCTGCCAGCCAGTTATCTTTTATGACTACAAATCTGTTGAGCAAGTTAGGTCTTGCAACCCAATCGTGCAAACTTCCTATTGTGGGTATTGGAGACTCAGATGTCTCTCCAGTCAGTCTTACTTGTAAGGTGCAATTGTTGCCCAGAGTGTCTAACTATAGGTTGAACTTGAATTGTGCTGTCGTAGAGAATATCACCTCTCAATGTCCTGCCACCGAGATTGATCATTCAAACTGGAATATTCCGTCTAACATTGTGTTGAGTGATCCAAACTTTAATAACCTGCTACGATTGAACTTCTTCTCGCCGCAGACGTGTACCATGATATTGTTTGTTCTGAGACTTTGAGAAGGAAGGGATACCCCACGTTGATCAAAACAGAGTTTGGTTACATATTTTCAGGTGCCTTTCCTGAACTTTGTATTAAGAAAAGAGTAGATCATCGTTCGGTAAATTTTGTGAAACTTGATTCTCTGGATAAAAAACTGGAAAGGTTCTGGCAGCTAGACGAACTGCAAAACCCTGTTCTTAGTCCAGAAGAGAAAGCGTGTGAACAACATTTCGTTGAAAACATCCAAAGAGATGAATCTGGTCGTTTTATTGTGAAGTTACCTATACGTCTTGATGTTCCTTCGGTCGCTGAATCTAAGCACACTGCTATTAAGAGATTTAAGCACATTGAGAGTAAGCTTGATAAACATTATCAATTAAAGGAACACTATGTCGGATTTATGAGAGAATACAGCGATCTGGGACACATGGAGCTTGCACCTCCCGTAGAAGGAAACAAGAGTACGTTCTACTTACCGCATCATTGCGTAATTAAAGAGTCTAGTACAACGACCAACAGTGAATCGCCAACTAGAGTGGACTCAGAATTGAAGACACAAATTCGGGTACTGATGTCTAAGGTACAAGCTCCTGAATTTGAGAAGTACTCTTCATTTCTCAAACTGAAACGCGTATATGGATATGTGCTGAGATTCATCCATAATACTCGTAATAGAGACAAATTATATTCCGGTTCCTTGTCTTCAATCGAATTGAAACAAACTGAACTAATGGTGGTGAATCGCATTCAAGTCGTTGAATACAAAAGGGAAATCCACGATTTAACTTCCAAGAAACAAGTAGATTCTTCAAGTGACTTGAGATCACTTAACCCATTCCTGGATAAAAATGGACTTCTCAGAGTTGGTGGCCGTCTTGAGAATGCTCAGTTGACATTTGATGAGAAGCATCCAATCATATTACCAGCTAAAAATGTTGTGACTAAACTGTTTGTGAAGCATGAACATGAGATGTTGCTTCACTCCGGTGCTCAAGCAGTTCTGTGTTCACTGCGCACCCGTTATTGGATACCTCGTGGTAGAAATACTATTCGTGGGGTAATTAGGTCCTGCTACAAATGTTTCAGAGTTAAACCACCCCGAACTAGTCAGATTATGGGACAACTTCCTGAGTATAGAGTAGAGCAAAGTCTTCCCTTTGTTAAGGTAGGTTTGGACTACGGGGGTCCAATTGTAATAAAGGGAGACAACCCAAGATCTAAGGTGAAATTCAAGGCTTACATAGCACTTTTTGTATGTTTAGTAACTAAGGCTATCCATTTAGAAGTTGTCAGGAGCCTTACTACTAAGGACTTTATTGCTGCCCTCTATAGATTTGTTGCCCGCAGAGGACGCCCTTGTCTCATATTGAGTGATAATGGTTCAAATTTTGTGGGTGCCGACAACGAGTTATTGAATTTTGTCAAGAATCATGCGAATGCTATTACCGAGAACATAGCAAATATGAATATTGAATGGAGATTTATTCCTCCTTCTAGTCCCCATTTTGGTGGACTTTGGGAGGCAGGAATAAAATCGGTTAAATCCCTTATGAAAAGGACTATAGGCAAAACTATTCTTAGTTTTGAAGAATTGTGTACTTTGTTGTGTCAGATCGAGTCTGTACTAAATTCTAGACCTATCTGCACGCCCAGTGAATCCCATGAAGAAATGTACCTAACTCCCAGTCACTTCCTGGTCGGTAGACTATTAACTAGCACTATCCCTCCCGATATAGCCAACTGTCCCCTTTCCTACGATACAAGGTGGAAGGTAGTTCAGGCTCTCTACAGGTCTTTCTGGCAACAGTGGTCCAGACAATACCTGCAGTCGCTTCAGCAAAGGAGGAAATGGCTGTCTGCCGGAAGATGGTGCCCAGCTGTCGGTGATCTTGTGATCCTTCGGGACGACAACTTACCACCTCTGGTATGGAAGACTGGTGTGATCCAACAGCTTCACCCTGGGATCGATGGTGTGGTGCGAGTGGTCACCCATAAGACTAAAACTGGATTATTTCGACGAGCAATTGTGAAACTTGTTCCCTTACCCAGTTGTGTTGAGAGATTCACCGATGTGTTAAATCGTGAGATCTCTCAAAAGGGGGGAGCATGTTGACGCCTCAGGTTGGCTGCCTTGAGTGGTTGGCGGGAGTTGTCAATGTTGGCCAACCTGAGTCCTCTCGTGGTTTGAACCGCGTGGCGTACGCACTCTTCCTTGTGCTTGTGGAGCTCCTAGCGAGCGGTCGTGTGTGTGTGTGTCTCGCAGATGGCGACGTGTGAGAGAACTGAAAGCGACGAGAGCACGTGGTAAAACTTACTGTACAAGACGTGAGCACGTGTAAATTACTTGTTTAAATATAGTCTTATCTTCATATGTTTAATTATTTGTGTCACAGCATTTCCTAAAATACAGTCCACTTTCCAGAGAGAAGAACTTTATCGCTATTTACAGGTTAGAAATAAAGCTCAGTGAACAATTACCTGTATGTGTAGTAGGTATTTATTAGTATTCTGCTACAATATGTTATTGAAATAAACCGAAGAAGATATTTTCCAAAAAAGGCAAAATCCGATCATTAAAAGTGGTGGTTCACCTGAAATTAAAAATGTAGCCACTGCTATATAATTTGGCTCGTCGGAATGTATAACATACAATGCAAATGAACCCTTAAATTGGCAGTGTTTAATTACTTTAATAACTAAACTGACTAATTCACTGCAAATCTAAGTTCATGGCCGCGCAGACATAAGCTCTCCATTCATCCCTAGCCTGAGCCAATGTTTTCCAATCATTCCCAGTATAATCTACTTCCCTCAATTCATAGCTAATGTTATTCACCTACCTCATTCTTGGTCTACCAACTGGGCGTTTTCACTCTGGTTTTCCTACAAAAAGCTTCCATGCACGTCTTTCAATCCTCATTCGTGCCACATGTCCTGCCCATCGCAGTTTACGAGACCTAACTGTTCTCATATCTGGCTTTCACTGTTATATAGTCTTTTCCATTCGCCTGTCTGTTCATCTCTCTTTGGTCCAAAAAATTTCCAAAGAACTTTATTCTCAAATACTTGTAATCTTCTTTTCTCCCTTAAAGTAAGAGTCCATGTTTCGCAACCATATAATATAACTGGTAGAATAATAGTTTTATATATTTTCAGTTTAAAGTTTTTTGAAAGGAGTTGGGACGTCAAGAGTCTCTGTGATGCATAGTAGCACGCATTTCCAGAATTGAGCCTATGTTAAATTGCTTTTTGCATCTCATTCCTATATGAGATTATTGTTCCTAGTCATTTGAATTTTCTCAAAATTTCCTCATTTGTCATTAGCTGTCCATTTCCGTTGTATAATGAATCTATACGTGTGACCATATATTTAGTTTTATTGATATTTACTTCCAGTCCCAATTTCTTAGTGTTACTCAATAGTGTGTGCGTGTTGGTCTTTAGTATCTCTTCGCTATCGCCCAATAGTACATCATCAGCATAAACTAACAACTTATTAATACCATTGAGTTGTAGGCCTTCTTCATCCTCTAAAGATTTGTTGGCATGCTCCAGTACAAAATTGAATAGTAGAGGAGATAGTGCATCTCCTTGCTTCAACCGATTCTGGATTTCAAAAGTATCCGAAAACTGTTGCCTACACGCACCCTACTCTTTGTGTCATTTAGGCACATTCGTACAAGTCTAACAAACCTTTTTTGGAATTCCGACCTCTAGCAGGATACTATAGGCCTATAACTTACCCCCTCTTAATTGAATCGTATGCCTTTTTGAAGTCTACGTATAGTTGATGTACATTACCATTATATTCCCATTTCTTTTCTAAAATCTCTCTTATACTAAAAATCTGATCTATTGTAGATCTGTTTCTTCTAAATCCACATTGCCCATCTCCTAGAATGTCATCAATGTAAGGAGTAAGTGTGCTTACTAATATATTTGTTAGAATTTTGTACGAAGTTGAAAGTAATGAGATGCTCCTGTAGTTATTGCAATCAGTTTTATCTCCTTTCTTATAAATTGGTACGATAATCGATTCTTTACATTCACTTGGAAGATATTATTTTTCCCAAATCATACTACATGTCTTGTCCATCAATTTTTCTCCCCCTTATTTTTTAGTACTTCTGGGATATCATCTGAACCTTATGCTTTATACATCTTCAATTTTTCTATCGCCATTTCAACCTCTAATTCACTTGGTTCTGCGACTAGCACTTCTGCTCTCTGTAAATTATCCTCTTCAGTATCCCGTTTTGTTAATTATTTTAATAGTATTAATAAATTAACGGAAAATGAATTGGTAGATATTATTTAAATCAAAGTCAAATTATACAACAATAAGGAAATGGGTAATAACTTTTGGTTATGCATGATTTATATTACTATGTTCCAACACTTTTAAATAAGCTGGCTTCAGATATGGAGTTTCTCCAATTTAACAAAGTAAATATATAGGCCTACTCTGTAAACCAGCAAAATAGGACAATAAATTCGAATTGCTGTGGGATTCATTTAGTTTCACGCGTGACGGGACTTTTTAGTAATGTGACTTGCAACAAGTGCTCTGTATGATTCCATTGTAAGACCCATGGCTTTAGATCCCTTCCGAAAAAACCCATGCTCGAATTTTTCAACCTCATTATTTGCATAATTAATTTGCTAAATACAGAAAGTAGATTTATAAATAATGCTAAGTTTGATTGAAATTGGTGCAGGTGAAAGAATAGCAGTCTGTCGGATCGTAATAAACGCTTATTTACTTTTGTAAAACGTGACTGAAATAGTGAAAGAGATGGCGCCGACACTAAAAGGTTTTGAAAGGGTATGTGGCGTGAGGTGGCATTGTACCTCCCTGACCACTCACAACGTCACTTCGAATTCTCGTCCATTCCACCCCCCCTCTATCTCGTAGCCCGAGTTCATCAAATACATGCAAACGAAGCGAATTTTGCTCGTCATCCCTTGGATTAGATTCTAATGGATAGGGGTGGGGATGTTATAATGCATACAAAATGTACCGGATCCCTATAGTGTCTTTTAACAATGGAAATACCTTTCGTCTCTATTTTATTTACATTATTACTAATACCATTTGAACTCGGTGTATTTTGTGCGGTGAAATTTTACTAATACCAAGCTAGCGATTAATTCATTGAGCTAAGTTCAAAATTTGTTTTCCTTCTTTACCATCTCCTTGTACCCATTCGAGTGTCGCGGAAGTATTGAGCAACTCCCTCCATTTTTTTATCCACAGGCATGGCCTTCAACTCCCGCATTATATTTATTTGTGCTCGAACTATTCCTTCATCCCATGTACAATGAGGGATAACGTTAGTCGGGAAATATAAAGAAAGCAGAGGGTACTCTAAACACCCATAGGGGAACTAAGGATAGGGTGCACTCGCTGAATGAACTTAAAACTAATATACGAACTAAAATTCGTTGAATTGACGCTGAAGAATTCGCGATTCTTAGTACAAATTTCATAAGTTGATATGAAACATGTGTAGCTGCAAATGGAATGCATTATCAACATATTGTGTTATAAGCAAGACAAGGAAAAATAGTAAGAACGTGAATGATATAATTTTACATCACCGCAAATATGCGGGTCGCTTTGCCGGGAATTGAGGTATGAACGGAGCGGTAAAACTGTCGCCGTTTTCTGTTGCAAAGGAAAATAACATTCTTGTATTTATCAGTCGTTCTCTGCGCCTCTTTGCCTTCAGTTTTACTTCTAGGATTTTCCGTTTTCTCTCCTTATTAATCTCGGTTACATATCCAAACCATTCCAGTCGCTTTTGTCCAGTCTTAACAGGGCCTCTCCCAGTTAATGTGTTCTCTGAAACGCTTATTCCTAAACCAATATCTTCTAGAGTTCTAGCTATTCGTCTACTAGTGCTTTAATATGTATTGCTGTTATTTGCCGCCCTTTCTCTACAACAAACAGGCCAGCCAGCTCTCACCCTTCATACAACAAAATTGTTTCAAAGACCGATTCTTCCTTTTTTGTCTTGATCTCTACTTATTTATTCCCAAAGATTAACTTATCTGATGTTATACTGAGATAGCTCTACGTATTCTACCATGTATCTTCTGCTCAGTCTTTCCATTTTGGTAAACCATTGTGCCCAGACAGTTGTACTGCCGTGTCAAGTTACCGGAGTTGATATTTAGCTAGTCTAGTTCATGTTAAACTTTAAGTTCAAAATTTAGATAGATTTATTTCAGGTTTTTAAATATCGATGTTTTAGTTGTTATTTTATTAAATAATAAAATTTAGTTATATGTAAATATTGTTCAAGTATTATTCCTTGGTCTGCATTGTATTAACTTTTATAAAATTCATGATGTGTTCAGTTGAGGTACTATTCAAAATTAAAATATAAAATTATGGAATATTTACCTGAAAGGTCCGTCTCCTCAACTTAATTAGTTATTTAACTGTAGCGCTTTCGGGACTTGTCCCATCATCGGCAGGATTCAAGGCACAAAAGAGTTTGGCAGGCCAAGGATGACTTGGAGGACAGTTCAAATTGAGTTGGGTACAATGGGTAAAAGCTGGGAAACAACAATTACTTTGGCAAGAAGTAAAACCAATTGGAAGAGTTTAATAACTAATATATTTAACTTTTTTTCAAATAGCTTACTTTAATCATAAATAATAAGTAAAATGTTGAAATAATAAAATATATGCCTGAGTACTCAGTCGTTCACAACTAAGTCGCATTTCAGTAAAAATACTTTGTACGACTTCCGATAAACAAGTTCCTTCTTCAGCTGTTATAAAAGTAACAAGTATTATCATTAAATTCTATAGAGGGTTCAGGTCGTCGTGTATGTTCTCGTTTATTAATTAGTCATTCTTTGCTTCTTTTAGAATTTAAATTTCTTGAATTGTTATTTCTGTGGTTATTATTCTCTATGTGTAAAATCTTTAACATTATTGATTTTGTTGAATTGATTACCTCTTTCCACCAGATTTTTTCAACGCTTGATGTACCTTCATTACATTTTAAATCTTTAAAATATTGATTGAATTTAGTTTAAACTTGCATGTGATTGTAGCGATATAAAATTTATCAGCCTCATAAATAAAATAAATAACTATAGTACATAAAATATTTAGCATTGAATAATGGATTCAACTACGTAGTGATTAATAAATAAAGAAGCAAAAAAAAAGTAGAAAGAGCGATATAGCAAAATTATATCTAAAATAAACAACGAAATTGACGAAAATAAAATGTGTTTAACTTTAACATATACAGAAATTGAAACAATAAAACCAGAAAAAAACATTAAAACACGATGAAATATAAAGATCGTTTGCAAGATTGATAATTAATTAATCAATATAATTTCAAGTAAAATAGAAGTAAACCATATAGGCCTATATTAAAATAAATGTGCATATAAACTTTGACGTTTAGACAGAAGGATATACAGATACTTAAATCTGCTGAAATGAGATACCTTCGGAGGACTGCAGGATACACACTACTAGATCACAAAAAGAAATGAAGATATCTTAGAAGAATTACACTTGGAATCTTTAGAAACAAAATTTCTGGTTATAAGTCAAGATGGATGCGACATGTTCATCGAATGGAAGATCACAGGATACCCAAACAAATGTTAAGATATTAACCTGCAGGAATAAGACCAGGACGTCCACTCAAAATACTTTTGGATGGTGTTTCTCTTGAGGCCCAAACTGGTCAACAAATGGCCTAAATTCGTGAATGTACTATGATGATGATGATGTATTTAAACTTAAATTCAACAGTAGTGATAAATGTTATATCGGTAGAACCACAAGCAATTTTAACACAACAGTCTACGAATATTAAATATAATGTGAATAAATCAAGCTTTGCAAAACATATTATCAAAAAAGGTAATAAGTTAAGCAAAGTCAACATATATTTTACACATAGGGAATATTTACCACATAAGTAACATCCTTGAAAACATTTGAATATTAAAATAAATCAAGAGTGAAAACTTACTAATCTAGAACACATACAACGACCTGAATCCTCTACACAGAATTTTAACCGACAACACTTAATACCTTTAGAACAGGTGAAGATGGACTGTGTTTCCGAAAGTCCTACAAAGTGTTTTTACTGAAATTTCACTTTGAGAACGACAGAGATCTGAGGTATATATATCATTATTTTAACATATCACATCGTAATATCAATGATGGTTCATATTGTTTTTAAGTATTGAATACAGAGCAAATTAAAGTAAATAATTATGTATAATATACTGTTAAACTGGACATTTTAATATGCTTATTTGTAATGATTGATACCGGTATTAACGATTCTATAATGATTACTAAAATTATCGTTAAATTAGTGGCATTTCTGTTTGAATTATTGAACTGGCTCTATGACAATGTACGAGATAGACATTCGGAACGTTCAGAATTCAATTTTCGGACTAAATATCTCTCTGGAGTATATATATTTTTTTCATAAACTGAGGCCCGTGATTTGGGCATAAGAGTTCTCCTCTGGATAATGATCAACATGTTTATTGCTTCCTGCAGGTAGGACAAAAAATAATAGAAAATAAAAAAAGCTTATTTTATTTCGAGATAAAAAGTGATAGTTTAATTTCACACACAGGCTTAGTTGTTTCTCCTGTTAAAGTTTGACTCACATTCTAATATTGTTCATACATTATTTAAGACTCGTTTAAACTTAATGTAAGTTCAGAACTTAGGCATATACTTACATGCTTAATTTCTGTTGAAGCCATTTACTGGACAGTGATTACTCTAAGATCTTGTCAATGGACAGGAAAGTTGTGGGTTCTAACCCGGATCAAATAGGTGGATTTTAAGTTCACAATATCCACAGCGAACTAATAATGTTCAACTTTATATGAATGGGTGAAACCATAAAGACATAAGTTACATTTGGATAAATCAGAAAAGAATAATAAGTTTAAACATTTGCTGTAGGGGTGAAACCAATGAAAACAGTTGTATTCATCTGTCGCCAGCCAACAGAAGTTGAGTGTATACACTTGAATCTTTCTAACATTCAAAAGTAGGACCCAATAACATGTTATAACTAAACTTAACTCACTTTTCAC
Organism: Diploptera punctata; assembly: GCA_030220185.1. Lineage (NCBI taxonomy): Eukaryota > Metazoa > Arthropoda > Insecta > Blattodea > Blaberidae > Diploptera > Diploptera punctata. Next base: position 1,683,736 of record JASPKZ010001618.1, on the reverse strand, counting down.
AAAACGTCACTTATACCGTTATGGTCTTCACTCTTTGATCTTCTTCCTGTAATCTTATAAGCCCATGTTTTCCTTAACAGAGATTTGGCCCTCTCCCCCTACAGGGAAGAATTTGAACCATACTAAGTTAGTTATACTTGTTTTCGTATAGATGTATGAGGGAAAATTCGGTAAATTTTGATCAGAGGCCTTTTCATTCTGGCTTAAGGATCTTTTACGAGCCTGAAAATCTTCAGACTCGGGACCCGCGGCTTAAAGTCCCTCCCGGAGGACTTGCTCCCTGGATTTTTCAATCCTAAAAAATCCATCGACCCCGACCGGGTTTGAACCCGTGACCCTCGGGACCAGAGGCAAGGAGCATAACCACTAGTCCACCGCGGCCGATTCACCCTTTGATATGTTTCTTATTTCTTTCTTTTCCTCTCCCTATTTTAATATATCTCGCCTCCCGGTTCTTAAAGGGATTCATACAGACAAGAGAGGACTTTTAAACTCTGGGTCACATAAATACTTCTTTGATCACACAAGGACATGGAGGCTCTCCCTGGATGATTGACCAACTCATTGCCAGACAACATTGACACGTTATTCACGCTGATAAATTAATATTAAACAATGTGGATATGGTGGGGTGGTTATAACAGCTAAATTTTATTCCGGACTATTGAGCTTTAATTTTCCCGACACCTGTCTTACTGATGGGGGGAAGGACACCCTAGAACCTTGTCTACAATGGGGATCAAATCTGGAACCGCTGTATTCGAGGCAACAACTTTACTCCGAGACTACTGGATTGGATATATTTCATGTTACAAATTATTAAAATATGTCATTAAATAAAGTGAAAACTTAGATAATAACAAGAATTTGAACACAAATTCATTGCTGCCAGCTGTAGAAAATCACATATCTCTTTAATTTTCACTAGGACAGAAATGGCGTCAAAATTGTAGCTTAGAAAAATAGATTCATTGAGTATATCGAAACTTTTCAAGATAATTAGTTTAGTTTAAATCTGTTATTTTATTTACTTAATATTACATTAAGAGGCGCATCAGTATGATTGTTAATTAGTATATGCATATAATTTGGTAATTGCTATGTGATTGTTTTAGCTAGATAATTATACCGTACATTGACAAGTTGATTAAATTAAGCATCATAATAATATACAACAATAATATTCTAAATTAAATATAAATAAATAGTTCATACTTTATTTCAAAACTGTTAATTCCGCTTCAAGCACTTCTAATCCGCCATTTTCATAAATTTTCTTGGCACTTACAAGGGAACTGTCAACATGCCGAAACCTACCTTGACATTTTTCCCAGAGAAGCGTTTTGATGTACCAAGGCCGTGTCCAAAATAAATAAAAAAATATAAAGGCTGTTATATATATGCTGTTTCTAATTGTAAGACACATCGATGCCAGAATCCAACAATGTCATCCATTGAGAGAAGCAGATAGGTATCCCTGCTTGAATAGAGCAGAATGAAGTGAGAAGGGTCGCGACGAGACCGGCAGGTTGTGAGAGTTGTTCAAACCAAGTCAGGAGTTCTATTACTTATCTGTAGTTTAAATTAGAGATTTGGCGCTGAAGTTATAAGAAGGTAATGATTAGAACACAGCCTTGTTACATCAAAATGCTGGACATTTCAATCTAGGTTTTAAAAAGGTTTAGAAATATTTTGAATGGAAAATTAATAAGTTTAGGGTGAGTTTTTTTGTTACCCTTAAAGTTTAAGACCATTGTGGCTAATAAAACGTCAATCATACAGAAATTGCTAAATCTAAGAGAATTCCTCAGCAAGTAGAATGTATGGTTAAATGTTGCTGGTTTACGGGAAAAAAAAAATATATATATATCTTAATATATAAAAAATACGTGTCACGTTGTTTGTCCGCGATGGAATCCTAAACTACTGAACCGATTTTAATAAAATTTTGCACACTGTGTGCAGTTTGGTCCAACTTGAGACTTAGGGAAGTTTATAACTAAATTTATAGTCACATTATTTTTATTGCAAGTTATTTGTTTATTATTTAACAAAGAGGTATAATTGTCTGTGAGTTCCATACGATTCTAACAGATGGCCGTGTAAGGTAATTAGTTTATTATTTAACCAGGTGGCTGTGCTTTTTGTTGCAACCGCGAATTTCAATTGAATTACAAATATTGATTATTTCATAATTTAAGTGTGTTTGTGTTTATTTTATTTTAAAGATATTGATAATAATATTAATTTCGTGTGTAAGTGTTAGTTTTAAGTAATCTGGCTGAAAGACAGCAACTTAATTTAAATTTAACTGGGCCGAGAAGGGACATTGAACAATATGGCGAATCAGTTCTAGAGACCATGAATGATAAGATATCAAGTGAATTTCCGCAAATTGGTATAGACTTATGTGACATAAATCTTACATTTAAGAAGAATGTCAATTTAAAAAAAAAACATATGAAGGTCCTAAGGAACGGAATAACAGAATTGTAAGTAAGTCTGTTAGTTATAATAATATGCCTAATATTACAGAACAATCTCCATGCCTCAATTAAATGAAAAACAAGATGACTATAATATATCACAAGATGATATTACTATACAGAGGCTTCTTGATGATGATGAGAATCCAAACTGCCAGCAAGTTCGTGGAAAAAAAAACGAAAGTATAATGAAATCAGCAAACTTCCTCAAAATATTTCATCAATAAATGTATATGATCCATATGATACACTTATGGATGATACTGAGAATGCAGACAACATAAATTCATCTCAATCAACAAAACCACTTCCACATAAACCACCACCCATATTTATACCGGGTGTTGTTAAGTACCAGAACTAAAAAATTGTGTAAAACAAAAACTTTCTGATTTAGATTTCTCACTTAGTTTACTACAACATAATTTAACGTATATCTTAGCCACAGCAACGCGTGGCCGGGACTTATATATATATAAAACAAAGTCGGATTAGTTACACTATTCATAACTCAAGAACGGCTGGGCCGATTTTTATGATCTTTGATTTGTTGGATTTGTTTCCGCCCCGAATAGCAGATAAGTATTAAGACATCGGAAAAATTAACGTAAAAATATTTAAAGGCGATACGGCGTTCGCCGGGCCAGCTAGTATATATATATGTATATATATGTGTGTGTGTGTTTTTATAATAAATGTTTGACATTGAGCAATGCATGGTTATATATATATATATATATATATATATATATAGGCCAGGGTGTTAATGAATAACACCGACAAACTTTCAGGTATTGTAGAGGAGAGTTGGAACATGGGGTGTCTCAAACCAAATTTTGAAGTTATATGACTTTTTTAAACTGGACGTTCGTACTCATTAATCAACAATGAAGAAAACTGTGAATGTGGTTTGTCTTGAAAATACTTCAGTTCTGTTCCAATAGTAGGATAACCTTAGTTTTAATTACGAATGTTGCAGCATTTTCAACATTTTGAACCATGTTTTTATGGACATTTCGTCTTTCGGCAAGAGCCAGTGCGCCACTGACAGACTGTAATCTGTGCCCTGTGATGCAATCATACGAATTAGATGTCTGGTAGTTCAGATCTCGTTCGCAGTAATAGCTCAGTCGGTAGTATGCTTAATACTGAATGTTGTAATGCCGGGTTCGGATCTCTCTTCTTTGTTTTTCTATTTTTTATTTCCTTCTTTATTTTTATTCAGAGGGAGATATTGCTTATGTAGCTACATAATTGACATGCTGATATCATATTTAAGCATAGGTATTTATTTTGAATTAATCTAATTTCGTGATTTATTGAAATGAAATGTACAAGTAAAACTTATTTTTAAAATAATGTACATTTAGTCATACCAACTGCTCATGCGCATGCCCGTGATACCAGTCAGTTTCACCGTAGCTTTGAATCTTGTACGAACAACATTGTTTACAGTGACGTGAACGTTATGGCTAATGTTTATGCATTCAATGAATTAGCAGATATGCATTATATTATTGGTGAGGCAAGTGGTGCATGTAGCTGCACAAATGTACAGAAAAATATATCCTGGCAAACATCCTCATCATTCAACTTTCCAAACCATCCACGGGTGTCTACGGGAAAATTGGAACCCTGGTGGTGCATAAACCAGATTCCGGCGCAAGACGAACTCGTCGTATCCTGGATTCCGAAGAAGAGGTGCTCGACAGGATTCGAGAGAATCCTTCTAACAGTACACGAACAATTGCACGTGCCATGGGTGCAAACCACGTCATCGTGTGATAGGTCTTGCAGGAAGAAGGACCCACCCCTTCCACTTATTGAAGGTAAAGTGCTTGACTTCGAACCTCGCGTGCAGTTTTGTAACTGAGTCTCTGAGCGGCTGATTGAGCAACCTGATTTCTTTTCAAAAGAGCTTTTCACCGATGAGGTTTATTTTACAAGAGAAGGGGCTGTTCTAAACCAGAGGAATAGCCATATTTTGGGACATGAACATCCATTTCCAATTGTAGAGAGAGGCTATCAACCCAGGTTCGCCGTTAACATATGGGCGGGTATAATTTCCAATTACATAATTGGTCCCTTTCTTCTGCCCCCACGGTTAAATGGTCATGTGTACAAGCAGTTTTTGAAACACGTGCTTCCTGTATTCCTGGAAGAAGTCCATCTTGATATCCGACGTCAGATGTGGATCCAGCACGACAGTGCTCCTACTCACTTTGACAGGAATGTAAGTAACATCTGGATAATGTCTTCCTGGACGTTGGGTTGGTCAAGGCGGTCTTGTAGCGTGGCCTCCACGTTCACCTGATCTCACTCCTCCAGATTTCTTCCTATGGGGACACCTTAAGGGCCTCATGTATGAGACTCCAGTCGACTGAGAAGATGAGTTACTGGCGAGAAATTTGGCTGCCTGTGACGAAATGATAAATACTCCAGGAATCTTAGAAGGAGTGCGAGCATCATTTCTGTGCAAATGCAATTTGTGCGTATTGCATCAAGGGCAGCATTTTTAACAATACTATGATCAGTTTTTGAAGCCAACATGAATAAAGGGATTTTATTTTTCTGTATTTTTAAATCATGCCTCCTTTACTTAGTGTAGGCCTACTGTAATACAATAAATTAAGTCAGTTTTCTTTTATTATTAATGTCCCTGAATGTTAACATCTTTACTGTAAAATGAGCTATGAATAACGAATTTGGTGTCCTTTATTATTCTTCCACTGTCAAGTCAAATACTGATGGTTCTTAATTCAATTATTAATTTATTTTGTTATGCCTTTTCTTCATGTGTGTACTAAGTTTCACGTCATAAGACTTATAGTACATTTGTACAGTATTATTTTAACCTCAAGTAAGTTACGATAATGCATAAATATATCCTTGTTATTTCATCCGTCTAAACCATGTGATTTTCACTTACGAATACTTACTGTAGTTATCTAGTGTGCTGTACAGTATTCCGTCTTTTAGACTAGTACTAAATATTGTTGTTTATTACTTTCGTGCATCATACTAAAATAAATTCAACAGTATTTTGTACTAAATTTCCAAGCATCTTACACAAGAAAGAAAGAAACATAAAAAAATTAAAAATAGAAGATCAGAATGTCTGAGGTTTGAACCTTGAACCCCACTTTTCGAACTGACGATATTCCATATTCCATGTTAGCAGTGAGCTAAATAGTCGCAGGAAATCAACCCGCAAAAGAAGGCTGTATTTTATAACAGCTTATCAACGAAATTTTCGAAATATTATCAGTGTCGTATTGGCTCCTAACACATTTTATATGTTAACGTGTAAATTTGGACTTATAGACTACAAGTTGCATATTTCAAATGGTTTATCTAAGACACCTCTACAATACCTGAAAGTTTATCGGTGTTATTCATTAACACTCTGTATACGTAGAAAATATTTAAGAAGAATAAATGTTTGTAGTCGATTGCCTGGTAGCGTAAGTGGTAGTGCACAGGAATATCAATCCAGAGATCCGGGTTCAAATCCCGTCCAGACATTTATTTTTCTTATTATGTCATATATATATATATATATATATATATATATATATAGACCAAATAAAGATATTCCATAAACCAGCAAGATCGAACCATACATTTTGCTTATATAGTAGGCTCATCAACACACAGTTTACGATGCCTATTTGAGCGGGTCAACACTTTTCCAATATATGAGTCTGTGTCATTCGCATTTTAATTTCCACCTACACTGCTGTTAGAAAAAGAAAGAATGTAGATGTGAAGAGTTACAGTTACCTCAGAATCGGCACACTGGACGCGCATTGTTGCCGTCACAAAATAATTACTGTATATATTCCGTGAACAATCGAAATCGAACCGTAACTTCGATTACCTGAGGAATTCGGTAGTTCATGCAGTTCCTTCGTGACGGAGTTTTATTGAATTTAAACTGCGTATCCTTCCTTCATTTACATCCTATTGTTCTTCAACTAATAGTTTAACACACATATATTCAGTTATTTGCATTTCATTATTTTGGTCTTGTTGATTGTTTTAGCGGTATTTCGCAGCCTAAATATGCGAATTTTGGAATTTGTTCTATTTTTATGTCGTTTATTCCAAAATGTATTAAGATTATAGAGCTTTGCTGTTTTTTATAATAGATCATTATGATCATCATCATCATTTCATGGATTAAGCCTCATAGGACTTGTGCCGGTTTCACACTTTAACACTGTTTTTCACATCATGTCTTCGATGTACCAATATTTCTTCTGCCCTTTGAGTTGTAGTTCATAATCAGTTGTAATACTTTGGTTTTTGTAATTTTTTAAAATTTAAATTTATGACGTGATCATCTGCAAAATGGACTTTTTTATATACATATATTTCCATTTATTTCAAAATTCAGTTCTATTTTGTGTTTTAATTCACGAATCACCTGACCTATGTAAATATTGAATTACACTGGTAGGTGAGGACAACCTTGTTTGACACTTTTAATTATTTCTACCTGTCCTGATATATTAATTTTTTGTTAAAATATATTAGCTATATATGTGCTTACAAACTTTTATATGTTTCTGTCAACTGGAAAACGCTTTTTACCACTATGTTCTACAATTCATATCTTATTATGAAATAAAATTCTTTTTCATTATCTGTATAAAGATTTGTGTTTCTCGATTAAATTCTCGTTCACTTTTGAATTAGTTTTTAAATTGTGAATACCTTCTCTTTAGAAGACATTCCCTTTCTGTATAAATTTTGTACCGCCAATAATAATGTGTCAGCAAAATTACATTTATAGGTCTAGTGAAAATTCTTGTATGTATTTTATATGCTGAAAATACGTCGATAATTCTTGAAATCTGATTTGCTTTCTTAAAAATTGGTTTTACAATAACATAATTCGAGTATATTTTAGCATCCAACATTGATTAATAAATTTATATTTTTTATTTTCATTTTCATTATACCTATTTTAATATCTTGATATTCAGCTTGTCTGTTCCTCGCGTTTTATTGTTTTTACATTCTCTTATTGGCTAACAATATACTTATACGTACGGCTTACTGCCCGTGCGACCCATATTTATAAATAATATTGTAAATATCTTACTTTTTGTCTAATAAAGTCATACTACTACTACTACTACTACTACTACTATTTGCTTATTGTCAATATCATAAAATTCATTAGGTCTTTATGCAGTTTCATCCTTGCCTCTTCGTGGGATGGACGGTGTAACGAGCATGGGTCGAAAGTTGAAATTCCCACAACCTGGTTGATGTGTATATAAAAATAAATAATAGTTTTAAAAAACTAAAAGAACACGCTTTACTAGAAAACTAAAAAATTAAAAATATTTTTAATTTCCAATACGCTGGGGATAAAATTAAAGTGGTCAACAAAAAAATCATCTCCAACACATATAGAATAAAACTAGAGTTATCAACAAAAATAAAATAATTTTACCATCAAAAGCGTGGGGTGCTCTATATCAATTAATATATTTGATAATAAACAGATATTGGTAAAAGTAAAGTCTCTAAGAAGAAAATGTAAACATCATAAAAAGCAGCCCACGCTTTTGATGGTAAAATTATTTTCTTTTTGTTGATAACTCTAAGTTTTATTCTATATGTGTTGGAGATGATTTTTTTGTTGACCACTTTAATTTTATCCCAAGCGTATTGGAAATTAAAATTATTTTTCAATTTTTAGTTTCCTAATAAAGCGTGTTCTTTTAGTTTTTTAAAACTATTATTTATTTTTTATTTTTTAATTTTAATATTTTACAGAATAAGATAAAAATGTAAATATCTTTACTATTCGAGTACTATTGTAGTATGAGCTAAAAGTAATACTCTTCTATAAAAAAAAACCCTCCCAGCCGGATTTGAACCAGCGACGTATGGATTACTGAAATTATATACCACTAAGAGTTCACTGCTCTACCAACTGAGCTCTTACAACGATTGACTAAAAAGTCGACAAGTCCGCACGCAACCTATTATACCAGTTTTATTATTTTTTTGATTTTCGGATGATTCTGGCCAGGATTTTAGAAACAAAATATGAAATTATTGTATTGTCACGGGTCATCTACACGTATACAAAGTTTCAAGTCGATCCAATGTTTCTAAGTGGGTGAAAATCGCGTTGAAAGATTCCGTTACATTGATACAAAAACACTTTTTTTGATTTTCTGATGATTATGGCCAGGATTTTAGAAAATAAATATGAAATTATTGTATTGTCACGGGTCCTCTACAAGTATACAAAGTTTCAAGTCGATCCAATGATTTTAAGTGGGTGAAAATCGCGTTGAAAGATTCCGTTACATAGATAGATAGATAGATACAGGTCAAGCTAATATAAAGCGTGTAATAAAACGCAATAATGATTTGAGGCAAGTTAAACGTCTACGACTTTCAACACTTTCCTTCTCATAGTCCTCTTCTTCTTCTTCATAATTTGTAGGATTTTCATCCTGTTTATTTCCAAAATCACTCCTCGGAGGAAGACGTATTAGATGTGCATTCACTGTCTATCCATCTCTTGGCTGGTCTTCCTCTTGTTCTTCTCCCGTCCATTGGTCTATCTTCTTTGGCTCATTTTATTTCCGTCTTTGATCCGAGGCTTGATCCTTGGGACTGCGAGCAATGTATAAGATACACCTTAAAGTGAATTACTAGCCCGTTTTCATGGATTATTATTCGGGTTTGCTCCCTAGGCCCAGCTCCAGAGCTCAGTCTGCTTCGTTTTATTTCCCTCGTAGATGGGTTGTCTTGCTGGACTAACGACCCCATCCGCCCGTTTGTCAATCTACAAGGCAGTAGATATATATATAGTTGTCTCTTCCGCCAGGTACACCGTACCGAAGGACTCCTTCTCCGCTGTATCTGCCGTTGAGATACTGATACTTTATTTTAATTTATTTATTACTACATTTATTTATTATTGCATTTCAAATAATATCAATTTTAATTAATCGTCAAAAAATATAAGCAATAGATTTGTGTGAAACATCTTAACAGAATCTCGGTAATAGAAACAAACTCGACTTCGTCTCTTTTTTTTATAGATTCTCCTTGATACTGCTAAGACGCACTTCCCTTACCTATATCCCAATATACTATAAAATAACTTATCAACTTTTAATTATTTATATTACAAATGTGAAGAACGTTGTTTGTTTTCACTGCGGTCCAACACATTTAATTAAACGGCACGATAAATTAGTGTTTCGCCAATTTAAGGGTTAATAAAATAAATGTACATTTCGTAAACCAGCAAAATCGGACGATAAATTCGACTTAATGAGGAATTTGTTTTGTTTTCGCAGTTACTGCGTGACGGATTTTTAGTTAGAGCATCTTGGATATAACTACTATCCATTGTAGTTACAGGTTTGTGTGTAGATTGAGTTGTTGATGAAAAGTGCCGACCAATGTTGTAGGAAACGTAATTAGATAAATAATTGAGACATAATCGATATTTGACGTATGTCGTGTTGTGTTATTTCATTTATAAACTGTGTTCAATTAAATAACATAAGTATGTGCATAAGCATATCTGTATAAACGCTTCTTCCTCTCTTCTGTGTTTATAAGCGTATTGTGATGCCATATCAGGTAACTTTTAATGTTTCTGAGTTTACTTGGTAACCTGAAGCTGCCTCTAAAGGCCTGTATTGTTTTGCCGTTCAACCTCCAGTCTTATTTAACCATTAAAACATTACGATTTGTTTTGTTTGTATAGCAAACAGAACATGTATACAATCAACTTAAGAATCTTGTATCAGTTTACAAAGGCCGGAATAGAATCGCCGTTCTTCGGAACTGCGGCCTGTGACGCCAAGTCTACGTCACATGTAGGCTACTTCAGTTCTTTCTACAGTTGACCTAGTTCTGTCGTGTATGTGGAGGCGTTTGGTTCAATTATCATATGGCGAGTGAAAAAGGAAGTACGGTATAGTCAAGCTAGACAGATTATATGTAATGTGATTAAATTTTGTAAAGTAAAAGTGTTACATTAATTTCGCCTTTCCCGCTACACTTTTTATGTTTTGTGACTGTCTTATGTTTTCCTGATCGTTACACTAGCGACACCTTTCTATTACATTCCGGTGTTTGTAGATTAATAAATAACAATGGCACGTTACACTAGCGACACCTCTCTATTACATTCCGGTGTTTGTAGATTAATAAATAACAATGGCACGTTACACTAGCGACACCTCTCTATTACATTCCGGTGTTTGTAGATTAATAAATAACAATGGCACGTTACACTAGCGACACCTCTCTATTACATTCCGGTGTTTGTAGATTAATAAATAACAATGGCACGTTACACTAGCGACACCTCTCTATTACATTCCGGTGTATGTAGATTAATAAATAACAATGGCACGTTACACTAGCGACACCTCTCTATTACATTCCGGTGTTTGTAGATTAATAAATAACAATGGCACGTTACACTAGCGACACCTCTCTATTACATTCCGGTGTTTTGTAGATTAATAAATAACAATGGCACGTTACACTAGCGACACCTCTCTATTACATTCCGGTGTTTGTAGATTAATAAATAACAATGGCACGTTACACTAGCGACACCTCTCTATTACATTCCGGTGTTTGTAGATTAATAAATAACAATGGCACGTTACACTAGCGACACCTCTCTATTACATTCCGGTGTTTGTAGATTAATAAATAACAATGGCACGTTACACTAGCGACACCTCTCTATTACATTCCGGTGTTTGTAGATTAATAAATAACAATGGCACGTTACACTAGCGACACCTCTCTATTACATTCCGGTGTTTGTAGATTAATAAATAACAATGGCACGTTACACTAGCGACACCTCTCTATTACATTCCGGTGTTTGTAGATTAATAAATAACAATGGCACGTTACACTAGCGACACCTCTCTGTTACATTCCGGTGTATGTAGATTAATAAATAACAATGGCACTAATATTACACACTTGAAATTTGCTTGTTTAATTGTTTGTTACGCAATCACGCTTTAATGACTGAACTGATTTGGATGAAACTTCGTGGATATACAAATGCAATCTGTGCCTTGGATATGCACATTAGATCACTTTACACACGCCTATACAGGGGGTTTGAAAATAAAACAGAAAATACTTTTGTTAAATAAGTCCGCGATTTTGGCTCAGGTAGTAGCATATCTGCTTCCTGACTAGAGAGCCCTGGTTCAATACCCTTATGATTAAAAATCGTCTAATTCAGAATAAAAACAAATAGGTTGATATCAGTTGTATATTTTTAATTACTATTTTAACTTATTAAAATTAATTAGTTGTAAAATATTCAGTTTCGGGGCCAAGAGAAGTGATGTACAATGTTTAGTCCCTAAATTGTGCACGGGATTCCTGCATTAATTTGTAAATCACTCTGCAGTACATACGTTCGGAAGATGTGGTACTTTTGACAGCGATTCGTTCGCCGGATGGGGGACGGTAACCTGGCGGCCGCTTGGTGCTTTTCGACATGAAAATTCTACGTCCTGACACCAGGTTTCATCTTCTCCCTTCTCTTCATTATAATCCTACATACACCATATGAACACACTCATCCTCTCTGTACAACATACAAGATTGTATAATCTACGTAAAGTGGTCTGCCGAAGTGGTGCGTAAAATTGAAAATATACCACATTAACTCCATCTGTATGCCAAGTGTGGATCACAAAACATGAAAAGTATAGTGGGTGGCTTTAGAACACGCACACACACATATACACATACTTTTTGTTAAATGTTCAGACAGGTAAAATTTTATATTTGAAGAGAGATGATTTACATAAAATTAACAAAAATTTCACCCTTTATTCTATAGGTGTGACATAATCGACAAGACATTTAAATGGTAACTTTTTGTTTATCTTGTTTTTTCTGAAAGGAAGTTATATCCTTTGGCTGCCTGAAAAAAAAATCTGGGAAAGTGACTTTCCCATGATACCTAGGAAACGTACTTTAAATTACACAAAGTACCCACTTCTTTATCCAAACTTAGTAGAAGTTAAATAAACCCAATTTTCACTTCTAAAGGGCAGTCCTTTACATGTATATTTTAATGACATCTCAAACTCAATTTTGACAAATAAATAATTTAACTATGTCCTTCAGTGTCATCTGTTTCATTATTTAAGTAATAAATATGACGTATCTGAATATTAAAAAACTTGTTTTTATTACTATTATGCATACGCACACACATAAATATACTGTGTATATATATATATATATATATATTTTTTTTTTCTTATCATACCATATTAAGCTTGCATTGCTCAATGTTAAAGATTTAATTATAACATCGATAAAGCGTCACTGCTATAAAGTAAAATAAATATTCTCTTTAATTTGCTTACTTGATATAGTCAGCTACTAGATGGCAGTGAAGACAGTGTTCTCGCGACATCTAGTAATAATGGAGAGTATAATACATATATAAGAAAAATAAGTGTTTGAATTGGATTCGCCTGGTGGTGTAATGGATATCACGCTGAGGTACAGACTCAGAGATCCGGGTTCGAATCCCGTCCAGGCATTTATTTTTCTTATCATACCATATTAAGCTTGCATTGCTCAATGTTAAAGATTTAATTATAACATCGATAAAGCGTCACTGCTATAAAGTAAAATAATCTTCTCTTTAATTTGCTTACTTGATATAGTCAGCTACTAGATGGCAGTGAAGACAGTGTTCTCGCGACATCTAGTAATAATGGAGAGTATAATACATATATAAGAAAAATAAGTGTTTGAATTGGATTCGCCTGTGGTGGGTAATGGATATCACGCTGAGGTACAGACTCAGAGATCCGGGTTCGAATCCCGTCCAGGCATTTATTTTTCTTATCATACCATATTAAGCTTGCATTGCTCAATGTTAAAGATTTAATTATAACATCGATAAAGCGTCACTGCTATAAAGTAAAATAAATATTCTCTTTAATTTGCTTACTTGATATAGTCAGCTACTAGATGGCAGTGAAGACAGTGTTCTCGCGACATCTAGTAATAATGGAGAGTATAATACATATATAAGAAAAATAAGTGTTTGAATTGGATTCGCCTGGTGGTGTAATGGATATCACGCTGAGGTACAGACTCAGAGATCCGGGTTCGAATCCCGTCCAGGCATTTATTTTTCTTATCATACCATATTAAGCTTGCATTGCTCAATGTTAAAGATTTAATTATAACATCGATAAAGCGTCACTGCTATAAAGTAAAATAAATATTATCTTTAATTTGCTTACTTGATATAGTCAGCTACTAGATGGCAGTGAAGACAGTGTTCTCGCGACATCTAGTAATAATGGAGAGTATAATACATATATAAGAAAAATAAGTGTTTGAATTGGATTCGCCTGGTGGTGTAATGGATATCACGCTGAGGTACAGACTCAGAGATCCGGGTTCGAATCCCGTCCAGGCATTTATTTTTCTTATCATACCATATTAAGCTTGCATTGCTCATGTTAAAGATTTAATTATAACATCGATAAAGCGTCACTGCTATAAAGTAAAATAAATATTCTCTTTAATTTGCTTACTTGATATAGTCAGCTACTAGATGGCAGTGAAGACAGTGTTCTCGCGACATCTAGTAATAATGGAGAGTATAATACATATATAAGAAAAATAAGTGTTTGAATGGATTCGCCTGGTGGTGTAATGGATATCACGCTGAGGTACAGACTCAGAGATCCGGGTTCGAATCCCGTCCAGGCATTTATTTTTCTTATCATACCATATTAAGCTTGCATTGCTCAATGTTAAAGATTTAATTATAACATCGATAAAGCGTCACTGCTATAAAGTAAAATAAATATTCTCTTTAATTTGCTTACTTGATATAGTCAGCTACTAGATGGCAGTGAAGACAGTGTTCTCGCGACATCTAGTAATAATGGAGAGTATAATACATATATAAGAAAAATAAGTGTTTGAATTGGATTCGCCTGGTGGTGTAATGGATATCACGCTGAGGTACAGACTCAGAGATCCGGGTTCGAATCCCGTCCAGGCATTTATTTTTCTTATCATACCATATTAAGCTTGCATTGCTCAATGTTAATAAAGATTTAATTATAACATCGATAAAGCGTCACTGCTATAAAGTAAAATAAATATTCTCTTTAATTTGCTTACTTGATATAGTCAGCTACTAGATGGCAGTGAAGACAGTGTTCTCGCGACATCTAGTAATAATGGAGAGTATAATACATATATAAGAAAAATAAGTGTTTGAATTGGATTCGCCTGGTGGTGTAATGGATATCACGCTGAGGTACAGACTCAGAGATCCGGGTTCGAATTCCGTCCAGGCATTTATTTTTCTTATCATACCATATATATATATATATATATATATATATATATATATAATATGCTATGTAGGCCTAGTAGATAATTAGTTAAAAGTTGATTACAGTTTTGGACGTCTGAACTTCTGCGTATTTACTTACAATCTGGAGAAGGTACTGTGAGGGTAAGAAACCCCTAGCTCACATAGGGGCTGAGAGGGAAGTTCACATATAAAAATGTGTGAAAGCGGCCGATATTAAAGTCTAATACATAGTTTTTGGGGTCGTCAGGCTCATTGGTGACAATCCCGATGACATTTAAGCCCACGTTTGACTCCAAGAAATCCTAGGAGGTGAGAAGGAAATAAAAATAAACTGTCAAAAATCGTCGATTTTGGTCTATAGTTTTTGGGTTGCTAAGCTGATTAACGCCGAGAAGATTGGGATAAATAGAATATCTGGGTAATACCGAGAAAACTGCTAGTGTTGAATAATGGAAAAACGAACGATCGTCTAAAAAGAAAAAAAGCTAACGAAATTGTTTTGATACTTGGTATGACGCAATAATCTTCATTATTTGTTGACATCCAATTTCACATAACCCTTCTCATCAAGCAAACAAAACAATTGCACAAACATTCCAATCATTTCAGAAATCATGTTGATTTTTCTGAAAAAAAAGAGTTAAACTAATGTATGGCAATTAATGAGATGAATGATACAATACGTGGCATTGCTATATTTCTGAATTATTCTTGTTGTGTTGAATTCGTGCGGGGTCAGAAGCAATGCTTCAATATTTTATTGTGCTATAATGAACAGGACAGGGGGACAAAGAGAATCCCTAATTTAGAGCTCTACAATGCCAATTGATGAGTTTTCGCTGGGGAGTTAGAAAATGGGTATGTTTTTGTACCATCACACATGCTCTATACAGGCTATTCTGACGTGTAGTTCAGGACCTTGTTATTTTAAATGTTTATACATACCGAAGAGTGAATTGGAATACACAGCATAGGGATTTTAATGTCAAAATCCGTTCTATAAATATAGTTAGTTAACCAACTCACTTGGTTTAAGTCATTAGAAAATGTACGATCGACTTTATTAACATCGAGTGTAGAAAATAAGGTCAAACTTAAAATTAAAACATATTTGAAAGAAGTGGATGTAGATAAATTTATAAGATCATCAACGCTAAGCTGGTCAGGATATGTTAAATAATGAATGAAGAAACAAATCCCAGCGGAATAATAATAATTAGAATCACGAAGAGAGGACGATTAAGAAAAAAAAATGACTACTGGGTATTGAAGATGTCGAAGAAAATGTGAATTAAGAATTGAAAAGAGAATATAACCAACTAACTCTCAGGAAATATAAAAAACGGAGGTTCATTTCCGCGCGGACATAGGAATGTATATAGGCCCTAGGCCTACAGGATCAAACCAAACTCTACCGACTAACTTTCACAAGTTATTCAGGGAACCCGTGGTGTTATAACCGAGTAATTCGTTTTTATCTTGACTTCAATTATCTTTGCATCTGTTTACTCGGAATGTGATTATTTACAAATTACACTGTTTAAAGTAATTGTTCAAAATTTCCACCAACAAGATTAGGACAAACTTCATAACGGCGCGTCTTGGACTGTCGCACATGCTATAGCCATGACGCACATCATCAGCAGGTAATACAATCCTTGCAACCAGGTCCATACACGTTTCGACAGAAATAATTTAATCCAGGCTGTTCACGTGACCCTAGAAGAAAACGTTCATGGGTATCAGATGTGGTGACCGAGCTGGTAGTGGAACATGACCATGAACTGTTCATCAAGGTATTCGCTAAAATTCACAGCAAAATGTGCTGTCGGCTCATCATGTTAAAACCATATACGCCTGCTAATTATCAGCGGCGCATATTTGGAGTAAAAAAGATACAAAAGAGGTTGAGCCCAAAATGAAAACAATGAAATTACTCGGTAATGAGCAGCCACCGGAGACAAGGGGTACTTATATCAAAAACACTAAAACAATCCCTGAACAACTTGTGAAGGTTTGTCGGTAAAGTTTCGATTCACTCTATATAGGCTATATAAGTCCCTATTCTGAGTGAACATTTTCCATCATTCTCGTATAATTATCCTCCCTCAAAACATGATTAATGTTATTCTCCTACCCGAGTCTTGGCCTTTCTTCTAGCCGCTTTTCTTTTGATTTCCCTATAACAATTTTCCATGCCCCTCCTCCATTTCCTATTCGTGGTTAGATGCCCTTCCCGTCATACTCTACAAGACGTAATTGTTCTTATTAGATTAGGTTTCCCATAAAGATTATATAGCTGATTATATGAAGTTTTCTCCGTTCACCTGTACGTCTCAATTTTGCCCAAAAATTGTCTTAACCGCTTTATTATTCTGATATACTGGTAATATTTTCTCCTCTCTTGCCTTTTGCTTACTTTTGGTTTACTTATCTTGAGAGAAGTAGTATTTATAGCATACGATTCCGAAATCTTCTGCTCTTTATTCCTTTTTATATTACTGTTTTAGATATTTAAGTTTCGCCACTTTTCAATATTTCCCTAATGTTTTATTACGTTTATGTGTCCATTCTAATTTAATAATGCATGTTTATGTGTGCTCTTGTATTTAGTATTTCTGGTATTGAAATAGAGCGCCAGTTTCTTCGAGTTATTTGATATAATGTGTGTGTTGGTTTTCAGTAGTTCCTTGTTCTGCCTAATAGTACTTCATCATAGCAATATAATTACATACGTGCTACATATTCAATAGAATGGGAACTTGCATCTCATTGAGATAAGTAATCAGTGTGATGTACGGAAACGCTCACGCTACAAGCAGATGAAGCCTATCATTAGGGAACATTACAATTTTTACTATTTTCTCGTAGGTAGTAGTAGTAGTAGGACTTTATTAGACAAAAAGTAAGATATTTACAATATTATTTACAAATATGGGTCGCACGGGCAGTAAGCCGTACGTGCTGTTGACAGTCCGTTGCAATAAAGTAATAATTGGTACTAGTGTAAAGAAAAATAAACAAAATAACATTACAATTACATAAAGAAAACACAATAAAAATATTACAATTAAATAATAACACAATAGCATTATACACTAAAAACATTAACATTACAATTACAAAAAGAAAACACCTTAATATTACAATTAAGTAATAACACAATAGCAATAACATTACAATTACATAAAGAAAACACAATAATAATATTACAATTAAATAATAACACAATAGCATTATACAATAAAAACATTAACATTACAATTACATAAAGAGAACACAATAATATTACAATTAAGTAATAAAACAATAGCATTATACACTAAAAAAACATTAACATTACAATTTCATAAAGAAAACACATTAATATTACAATTAAATAATAACACAACAGCATTATACTCTAATTAATTTATATATAATTGTTAATAATTAATGGTATTGCATTTTGATAACATATATTTATTCATGAATGAGTGTTGTCCTTATTTTTTGCGATTTGTCCAGAAATTTACCGAGGTTTATCCAATTTTCTGGATTTACCAATAACTCGTAGCATGCCAATCTTTCCCGATTTGAATTTAGAAATCTTTCCGGTAATAACTGACGTCTCCAATATTCTAAATCATTACATTTTCCTAATATATGTATCTCATCTTCAAAGTTCCCGCACATTGGACATATTCGCATATCGTGATCGTCGCTAATTTTTAGAAATTTCCATGCCCCTAGCCTAAACCAAGCAAGCCCTGATCTCTCCTTAAATCCTAGGCTGAGTATATACGATTCTTTTCCCCAGACGTGTTTTAGGTCTCTTTGTAAACACAGTGAGCGTTTTCCTGTACATTCGGCGAAGGTATCTTGTTGGTTTACATCTAAGTACCTCCTCCTTATTTTTCTCCACACGTTCTTGCGATTTTCAGTCCCTTTTTCCCATATCCAGCCCATCCCAATCTTTTGGAGTTCTCTCCTAACCTCGTCTGCCCAAAATTTAACATCTATGTTTTTAATTTGGTTTTCTCGTAGGTATTTACTGCTGGCTTACTGTACATTAATGAAATTGAAGTTCAAGGTTTTGCGATATATATATATATATATATATATATAGTTTTTCGAAACATTATGTTGGATTTCATATAATATATTTATAGAAGTACATTCATAATGTCAGTTTGTCTTCTTGGCACATTATGTATATACAGGTATGTTCGGGTCCTTGTTAATATTTATATAATTTCTCACACCAATAATCGCCATTAGAGAATTTCCAAGAAAACTTGGTTAATCATACTTACATCCACGTAAATCTACAATACACACACACACACACACACACACACACATATATATATATATATATATATATATATATATATAATTAGTTTGTCCACCGCTGTGGTCTCGAGGTAGCGTGCTGCCTTGTCACGCAGCGGGCCCGGGTTCGATCCCCTGTCGGGGCAGTTTTTCTGGGTGAGGTTTTTATCGGGGTTTTTCCTCACCTGTAAGACAAATGTCAGGAAAACTTTAAGGCCCAAACGGTCCCCGAAATCATATGGCCATCATCCTTATCATTAGCATCCTTAGCATTATCATTATCATCATCATCCTTCACCGGTGTGGAAAGCAACGGGAAGCTACCACACCTACACAATTCCCTAGTAAAGCTGCAAGCATAGCATGAAAATGCTATGATTGCAGTGAAGGACCTGCCTTCGGGCAGAATTACTATGGATGAATGGATGGATGGATAATTAGTTTAAAGTCTTCATAGCGGTAACCTAAACGACCCTTAAGTGATTTCAGTGTTTGAAGTTGGTAACGTCAAGTGTATGTCAAATTGTAATTACATTCATTGGATGCTGTAGTATTATTTTATAAATGTTTTGAAATATGTAAATAAATTGCAGTGTTTTAATTATAAACAGAAAACAAAAATTAGACGCCTGAAAATGAAAGTGGGCGCATAAGTGGGATTGGATATTTGTAATAAGTTAAAGTGAGGTAAATGGTGTTTGATTTTGGAAGGAAATCTTCGGACATTTGGTAAAGATAGGTAATGCTATTTTTATGCAGGTTTTATGATTTTAAATATGTATTTTATGAATAACATATATATGTGACATTTTTATAGTTCCTAAGTTGGCGACATCGCAACATAAATACCGTTAGTTTATTATTGAAATCATTTTAAAATACATTTATCAATACTCTCATGAGTTTGTGTCAATGTCAGTTTTGGTTAGGGTATCGATACCACATTATATATATTATTTCTTCAACGTAGGCTACTTACGGTACGCTACGCCGGAGAGATGTTAGCCCTTCCACCAGGTTCTGAACGTTATAATCTTTACGCTTTTTCTCAGAACCTGTTCATAACCCAATACAGCGTTCGAGGCGCATTCTACATTCCATTCAGATGTGTATTCATATCCAGTCGCTAGTCCACCGCTGTGGTCTCGAGGTAGCGTACTGCTTTGTCACGCAGCGGACCCGGATTCGATTCCCGATCGGCACAGGCTTCTAGGCGAGGTCTTTTCGGGGTTTTCCTCACCTGTAAATCAAATGTCAGGAATCTTAGTGCCCAACAGTCTCCGAAAATCATCCGGCCATCATCATCATCCTTATCATCATCATCATCCTTCATCGGTGTGAAAAGCAACGGGAAGCTACCATACCGATAATTCCCTAGTAAAGCTGCAGTGAAAGACCTGCCCTCGGGCAGAATTACTATGGATGGATATAGTCGCTATTGGGTCGATATTATGACAGAAATATTTCCAATTACACAACATTGTTAGCACTAAGTAAATAAATATCCTCAACTCGTGCCCAACACAGGGTCGGGTCGAGGGATGAAATAAGATGAAGCCCCTATATTTATAGATGTCTGTGAACGACAAGGCTGCCGGCTGACGCACCGTCACAGAAGCAGATGAATGAAATGAAACGAAATAGGTGAGATGAGTATGGAGAAATGGTGGAATGAAATTTGTGAGACTCGATATCGGGACCCCAGCGGTGAGAGGCGAGCGTCTAACCCCTTGCGCCATGGAGCCGCCACTGTTAACATTACAATTTTTATTTATTAGTTTCACAATAATTATCTTTACACACATTATTTTCCGTAAGTCACTGTCTCACGGTGTCACTTAACTCTCTGTTGGCTCTTCAATGAAACATTCAACTCTCCACAATCAGAGGATTGTAACTTCCAAATTACAACTCACTTACTTAAACGCTCGCGGTCTGAGTCATCCTGACATAGATACGCGACACTTCGAAACATCTGGAACCGCATCGTGCGCACCACATTGCTTTCTCGTTCCTTCGAGAAAGTTCAAGACTTCGAGAAACGGAATTCAGGCTGCCCACGAATATTCAAGGAGGCGATGCTTCGAGGAACGGATCAACAGTGCGGAATATTTATCGAAACACTTCAAAGTAATTATGTAAATACCATATGCCTCAAATTCGAATTAATGTCATTTGAAGATGGTTCGGAGAATTGTTTATTTTAATAATGTTTACTTTCTGAAGAAGGTAACCTTGAGATGTTAATCAGATATTTGTTAATAATAATAATAATAATAACAATAATAATACTTTATTTATTCTGGCAGAGTTAAGGCCATAAGGCCCTCTCTTCCACTCAACCAGCACAAATACAAATAAATATTCGACAAATATAGATATACACTATACTAATTATAAACAGTTAAAGATACAATAAATGTAGCAATGTAAATGGCATGTACAAACAACATTTTATAGGGTAATAACAATAATGATACGATAATAATAATAATAATAATAATAATAATAATAATAAATATAAATATGATACATTATACGGGAAACACCAATTAATATATATATCTTACACTGGATAATAATGAAGTCGAGTTTAGAGCAAATATAAATTTAGATTTCTTTTAAAAGATACCAATGTCCGGCAGCCTCTTATTTCTTGTGGTAGGGAATTCCAGTTGCGAGAAGTGGAGATGGTATATGACATGGAGTGATGTGATGTCCTATGTTGCGGTATATTAAGTAAGAGACTATGTTGTGATCTTGTGTTTAAGTTATGGTTTGAGGATAGATACTGGAAACGGGATGATAAATAATTGGGAATCGAGGTATGTAGGATCTTAAATAGGAGAATTAGACAGTGCGATTTTCTTCTCTCTTTTAGATGTAGCCATGACAATTCGTGGAATAATGGAGAAATCTGATCGTATTTTCGAACATTAGATATGAATCTGATACATATATTATGGACACGCTGCAGTTTGTCCGACAATCCGTCACTTATGTCAGTTAGTAGAGCGTCACAGTAGTCAAAATGCGGCATCACTAAAGTTTGGATTAAAATTCTTTTAAGAGTTGTAGGAAGAAAATGTTTAAGTCGCGTTAGGGAACGCATTATGGAGAAGATCCTTTTAGATTAAATTTGAAGAGAAAAATTTTTCGCCTAGACCGGGACTCGAAAAATTTTTCTCTTCAAATTTAATTTATCTTTCATTGAGAAATGTTAAATTAATAATAAAAACATCCTTTTAGATGTTTGTTTTACTTGCACATGCCAATTTAAATTAGAATCTAAGTAAAATCCCAAGTTTTTAACGACGTCGTTATAAGGAATTTGTTACATTTTCATGTAAAATCAATTGGTCAGCAATAACAATGTTGTATTATGATTCATACAAAACCCAAGGTTTTAGATCTCGTCACGACTATTTTCTCATCAGAGGAATATTTTTGAAATCAGGTCTGCAGAATACTTCATTGGTTAATTTTGTGTAGGATCTTATTATATCATTTGCTTACTTTCCATATTTTAGACTTAAGATATCCATGCTTAACGGGCTAGAAGTTATCGTTGTAATCATTGTATCGTATATTACATTGAAATGTTTATACATGAACTTTCATAATAGTATTAATTTGTGTTATTCACATTATTCACATACAAAAGCCTATGCTTAGATTCTTCGTTATCTGTAAATATACTATATTAAACGTAACCCCTTAATATGGGAAAATGTCAAAATGTTTAAAATAATGCACTCTATATATCTACATAAAAATACATTTTTTATTTTTAAAGAATGTTGAAATTTTAAATTCAAGATTTGACAAGATTTTTGACAACATTTACGTTAAAGATGTATTACATCTGGAAATATACTCGTTAATGTAACTTCGGTCCTCCGCCGTAGTCCAGCTGCATAAGGCATCATGTCTTGGCTCAGAGTTACTGGACTTGTGCTAACAACGCGTAGAATTTCGGTCACAGAGGACCGGCGATCACCGAACATCACGAGGAATCTGAGTAGCTAAAATAGGTAGTGGCTGCAGGTTAAGAAACCCAAGCTTTAACGGCTGAATAGCTGACATGCTGACCACATGCCACCCCTTTACCGGCTA
Source organism: Diploptera punctata (assembly GCA_030220185.1). Taxonomy (NCBI): domain Eukaryota; kingdom Metazoa; phylum Arthropoda; class Insecta; order Blattodea; family Blaberidae; genus Diploptera; species Diploptera punctata. Next base: position 1,660,417 of record JASPKZ010001618.1, on the reverse strand, counting down.
TATGATTAGCCACCTCTGTAAATAGCACAAGTGAATGTGAGGCCAGCAGCCGACTGGTAGGCCAAGAGTATTCTACGGTAAATGCGTTGAGCCATGAAGTTCATATGATTTGAACTGTGTAATTTGCTGTCGCCTGATATCGATAAACAAGATTATATTAAGACATTTTATTATTTTATATCCTGAGGATTTACTTTGCATGAATGAGTTTTTTCATTCCGAATATTTAGTTTTTGCAAAAATCTGTGACTTGGAGCGAGATAATGGTAAGCACCAATATGATGTTTTTATTTTCAAATTAGTGACATTTCCGAAAAGTATATTCTTCCCTTTACATTAACCACGATTTGAGGGATGTATGGATGTATGGAGAGCTTGTGTCCGCACGGCCATGAACCTACTGGTTTGATAGTGTCTCCGAGTAAGTTAGTTATAATCTTCCCTTTACATTAAACTTTTTATGGTTATAAGTGCCATTTTAGAAATAAAAAAAGTAGATTACGCAGGAACTGCGAACCAATTGAATCCCTCAGCAAGTCTAATTTATGATTCGATTTTACTGTTATATGGAATGTATCTGTCTTTTGTTAATTAAATAGTATGTATCCAGTTACGTTGCGAGTAAATGGCCGCTAGAGCGATTTTTAAATTACGTTCGCCAGGTAAATCCACACACTTTAATGGTCGGATATAGCTTATTTTCGGAGAGTACATCCCTCATTTTATGTAAATGTCGTATACCGAGTTTCGTTGCGAAAACTACAAAATTGCGGCTGGAAATGCTATTTTTAAGCTTTCGCTTCATGTAAACCACCGCTCTTAATATTTCGATTTTCCTGGTTAATAAACACAACTATACTTTTCTTAATTAATTGCTATAAACTCAACTGGATTTAAAAAAGCATTTGAGTCCGCTAGAACACACACTCACGCAAACACACACATAAATAAATAAATAAATATATATATTAAAATATATATGTAGTCAATATGCCCATTTCACCAATTAATGTTTTAAAATGGTCAACAAGTTTCTACAGCCAAGCTGTCATTCTCAAGACCAGATATTGACAGTCAATATCTGGTCTTGAGAATGACAGCTTGGCTGTAGAAACTTGTTGACCATTTTAAAACATTAATTGGTGAAATGGGCATATTGACTACATATATATTTTAATATTATATCACCAAGAAGATCACTTGTGTATTAAATATATATATATATATATATATATATATATATATATGTGTGTGTGTGTGTGTGTGTGTGGTGTGTGTGTGTGTGTGTGTGTGTGTGTGTGTGTGTATGATTAACACATGTTGATGTGATGCCAGCAACCGGCCGGTAGGTTATGGACCTTTTTGGTCTTTCACGCCATAGAAAAAAACATGGATATATACATTTTTGTTATGGTTGTTTTTTGGTATCTACTAGTTAGGATCGAAAAGGTTTATGAAAAAGTTCAAAATATTATCATGGGAATAACCTTGATAGATAAATTCGTTCGGAATCGCTAATAAAGCAAAAATAAATATAACCCCCCACAAAATATTGTTAAATTGAAATTGTCAGTTTAACGTTCCAAGGCACAGAAATGTTCGTCCTCTGACGAGTATCACCTGTAGGGTCTAGAAAATAGAGACTGTTTACCAGAAATCTAATATTAAATGTTAAGATAAAGTAAAATACGGTCATTGCTTTTGAAAATATATTTGAAAATGCACTTTAGCAAAACTATGGTTGTATATAAAATGCACGTGTTGAAATGTGATAGGAGCGCTGTGTTTCTATAGTGAGTATGAATTGATTTGGCAGTGACACAAACTAGCAACATTACCAGCTGCTGTCGTAGATATTGCCACAGTCAGGTTGGCTTAGCTCCAGGCACAGGGCAAACAGTAATATTTATCCCTCTATATTACCACTTTCACATCCATACTTTTCATAATTAAAAGTAACGTCATTGCCATAATCAATATAACTATTTTAATGTTAAATCTAAGATAATCCTACACCAGGCCTTAGGAGCCTTTCAATTAGTAGGAAGTTAAGGTCCCATTTTTCTAGATATTCGGCACGAGATTGTCAGCCAAGTCGTCAGTCCTGCGTGACGTTACCTTTGCTCCTAGTAGATATGTCTGGTACCAATTTCCATTAGAGGCTGAGCCGAGACCAGGGCCATGGTTTAAGTCGGTTTGAAAATCTTGAAACCACCAGGTCTTGAACCCACAATCATACGGTTTGTAGCGTTTAGCCTTAACAATTACGTCATGGCTTTTCCTTATGTTATTTCGTTATATGCAATTTATAATAACAACAATAAGAGCTTCTACTCGAATCTCATATAACTATTAAAAATGACTGATTTACATCGTAAAAGACCTGAAAGCATAAAAAAGCCTCAAATATATTAAATATATTTACTCATTTAAATTTTAATAATTTCTAATCGAATATATTGATATAAAAATATTGCTTTTGTAATTTGTATAAACAAAATAATTGACTAAGTACTATACAATTAATTTATATTTTGCACAGACACACTCAAAACCATGTTGACATATTATGTTCTACACAGGATGAATTTGAATTACACCGACAAACTGCAGGGACTGATTCCTGACTGGAAATGGAGGAAAAAAATGTCTTATGAATAAGTGTCCATAAATGCATCGTTACCATGGTACATGAAACTGACGAATGGAATTATTCTCTCGCTCTGTTGCATGGCCTGCTAGATCACCGGACTTAAAACTTAAACTCCCTGGATTTTTATCTCTGGGAACATCTGAAATGCGTTGTGCATGCTGAACCAGTTCCTGCTGTGCATACCCTTCAACCGCGTGTCCACATCACCTGTGAGTCTATTCGGAGAGAGCTCAACATGCGAAAGAGTGAGGCAATCCATGATACGACGTGTGAATGCGTGCATTGCATTCCAAGGAGGCCACTTTGAACATCTGTTATGACGTGAATGCGATTATACTATGTATTGTGTGCCGGGACAATTTTTTGTCGTTGCACGCACATCGTTCATTATCGAACACATGTTTATAAGACCTTTTTTCCTTCATTTTCAGTCAGGAATCAGTCCCTGAAATTTGTCGGTGTAATTACTGTTCACTCTGTACAATTATGCCTTCCACCTGAAAGCAACCAACTCAGTGACAATACTTACTCCTTCCATACATTTCTAAAGAATTAAACTTTTTCAGGAATGCTCGTAAGGGTGCACATATATACTAGTTTGTATATTAACCTAATAACATTTCGGGTTCCAATGCTTATTTATAGTTCGGGTACATATAAAATGTGTCAACAAATTCAATGGAGAATAGTAATGAAAAGTAAGGCAAAAAATCATGAAAATGGCAATATAATGATGTTAAAATACACATAAGTTATCTCTTAATAAAACATAGCCTAAAATATATTATAATCGCTTACAGCATACAAAACAGTTGTGAACTGTTAATGTTTACTAGAAATATTCTCGAAGGAGTAGAGACTATACTTCTCGCTCCGAAACTACAAGTGCGAACGACGTCATTCAGTGGGCTCTGGCGAAGTTTCAGGTGGCCTAAGAGGCATTAAATCTTCTTGAGAATATAAATAGAGACCGATTATTTTTATGTCGGCAAACATTGCTGTTTACATTTTCTGGAAGATACGAACTTCTAGTCAGCAAAGGTTGGAATATGGGTCGTTGATATTGAGAAGTAACCCGGCTCTATATCCACGTATTCAATGTGATGCGCGCCATCCCTCTTTTCTACACCAAGCTTGATTCACTAATAACTACTCTCCGATCTAGTTGCTGGCTTTATATTTAGATTAACCTCTTGATGATAAACACTGAATAAGTACCGACCAAAGCTTACTACGCGTAAATGGATAAATACGTTGAAAATTCACTGTATGACAACGACATTCGTATTAGACGAGGAGCATATTAACTATCCAAACATGTCGTATAAGAGTTCGTTTCTTCGGATTAATCAATGTGGGTGCTACGCCACGTAACCAAGTCTGAGACTTTTTCGAAACATGCCAAAAATATGTTGTGAACTGTGTGCGCATTTCTAATACTTCGATATTCTCCACTTTTTCTTACTCTATGATCAACTTTATATTTTGTGCCTAATTTCCTTCCTATTTTTATATCCCTACCTTGTCTTATATTACGTGAGTGCGCGATCTCAGTTGCTCGATTGTTCATCCCCTCACTCGGAACATCACAGTCTTTAACAGTATTCCGGCCTATTGCTTTGAATATACACGGATTGGGAGACTGGCCGGCTCCCAAGGCCTGGTTATTATTTTATTTTTCTTCAACATTTCAGCTGTGCTAAATAATGGCATTTAATTATGCTGAGTGATGGCGGAAATATGACATAAATGTGGGATTTAATTTATTTACTGATTTCAGTTTATGTTAAAGGAGATTGTTCAAGAATTTAATTATTATTTATTGTTATCTTTATCGCTCTGCATTTTCCGAGTTCTCCCAATGCATTATCATAATTATTACGTGATACGTTATTATACAGTAGGTTAATAGTATAACAGTACATAAAAATGAATAATTAGATAAACAGAATAAATAATAGTATTTAAACAAGGTATATAGAAATTTTAGATCCTCGGTTGAAACACACATTCAATAGTTTGCAATTCGCAAACTGATGTTCCAGTTGTATGATATTCGAATTACTGATATAGCTTAACTTATTGTCCAAATCAATTATCTGTTTTACTACATACAACCGAATCCTGTCTTATTCGAGAGTCGGACAGACGTTGCTGCGGTAGTATGAAGCATGTAATGTTATATAGAGCAAACTTTCAGAATTATCAGAACATGCCATTCAATAAAATGTATTTTCAGTAAAATTATTTTTATTAAATACCCAAACCTTAGGGCAAATAGACCAATGCTTAGAACTCATAAATAACGTGTTTGAGAGTATATGTTCTTACCTAAAAGTTTGTCATTGAGGTCCTGCTACACGGTGTGTAAAGATATATTAAGTAATTTTTTTAGGGCATCTACGTACAAGGGTGGATCGGAAAGTAACACACAATAATTAAAAAAAAGTTTAATAGGTAAAAACACACACAAATGAACTCAGGTATTTTAGCTACTTTCTACGTAGTTGACAACTTTCTCAATACTGTGTAACGTATATATTTTATTTTTCCCATCGTAGTACCATTTTAAGAATACTCTCTTCATAGAACCGTTCGGTTGTAATATAGCCATCTGCGGACAGCTGATCTCACTTCTGCATCTGCCTCAAAACGATGTCCGGCGTGTATCGGTCGTGATAGTAAACCCACTACTCATCGCCAGTGATAATTGCTTTCAGCAAGTCAAGCTCTTCTGCAGCGTAACGCATTAAGTGGTTCACCTTATCATTCGCAGATCCTTGTTGTCGTCTGTTAGGTTCTTAGGCTCCCAGTGGGCACCAACTTCTCAAAATTTCAATGTGTTATGCACGATATCGTACTCAGCACCGCGTGAAATGTTCAACTTCTGAGATAAGGTTCATATTTGAATTCGCTGGTCGTTGAAAATTGCTGCCTCAATGGCTGTGACATTCCCCAGTAACCATCCGACCCGAACATTGCGAATGACAAAGATTTTCACGGTCATCCTTTTAGAATGCACACCGCCTGGAGGCGTTGCTACAGTCCATACAGTTTTCCGCATACACGTCACACAAATACCTGTGAATTTCACTGAGATTATGTCATTTACCCCAAAAAGATGCACCACATTTCTCTGGTCTTCATACGTCGGTATCACTAATACATATCTATGATGCATAGTTGACACTCTTCTCTCGCTAGAGCTGTACATAAAAAAAAAAAGGTTGTAGTGAAAACTTCTAACTATATGTTGGTAAAATTTTAACATGCTAGCCGCAATATCAGTGCAAAAAAATAAGTTATTTTTCGATCCACCCTCGATTATCAGGGATTTTAGAGCTACAGGTTTAAATACAGTCTTTGTTTGATGATATTCCTCAACTTCCTGTCCTGTAGGCTACATCTTCAATGCCAATCATCTTCTGATCGTTACTACCATTATTTCATTTCTACAAGATTCTATTTGTCTTCCTTTTCGTCCTCTTCCCCAAAGTTGCATTGGTGAATTAATTTAGGCCATTAGACCTTTTCTATTTTCATAATAAGATTTCCGAACCATTTCCATAATAAGATATGTAAATCTTAGAGGCTCTCACTCATTCACTCACTGGCACTATCGAACCCGTATGTTCATTAGAAGCTCTTGCTTTGAATATTGTTAGTATGATTCCTTCTGCATTCATTGTATTTTCAATTTATTTTTATATGTACCAAGATGCACATTACTAGATCACAAAAAAAATGAAGACATCTTAGAAGAATTACATATAGAACCTTTGGAGAACAAAATTTCTGATTGTAAGTCAAGATGGATGCTACATGTGCATCGAATGGAATATCACAGGATGCCCAAACAAATGTTAAGATATCGACCTGCAGGAAGAAGAAGAAGACCAGGACGGCCACTCAAAATACTTCTGGATGCTGTTTCTCTTGAGGCCGAAACAGGTCAACAAATGACCTAAATTTGTGAATGTACTATGATGATGTTGTACCAGATGGAAATTCTAGCACTTCAACTCGAAGAATCCATTTCAACTACTAATCTGTAATGCTAACTCATTCCCCACGTCCTCACCCATTCCTAAAAATTGATTACAATAACAATTTTCCCAATGTAAACTACTTTTTGTACGTTTCCAAATATTTTTATTTCACCATATTTAATAAAAAAAATATTACAATTATTTTCCTCAGTTTAATTGGATGTTTTTTTTTATTTTCCCGTTTCCAAAATTTTGGATATATAATGACCATTATCTACATGCAAAATAGATTGAGTTATTTTTTAAGTTTTAAATATTAAGTCAGTGTCAGAAACAAGCAAATCTTATAGTATATAATGTCACAAGGGAAAGTGGTTCATTTTGAATAACTAGTTTCACACACTGGATACAAAAGATATGTGGGGATGAGGATAGGGTAAGCAGATATGCTCACATTTGCATGACAACACGTGAACGGACATAATTCTCAGGTAAAGTTACTATAGTGGTCCCGCCATCACGTCGTTCCCCTGAAACCCCCGTAATTGCATTCTATGAGTGGGGTGTTACAGAGAAACGCTTTCAGCAGGGGATGCATAATGCCAACCCAAACCCCTGTGCTCAACCTGATTGGTAATACTGCACCACCAAGAAAGAGAGGGTGCTATAACATGACTTTCTCACACCCAGAAAATTTATTCCATGGGCATAATGTCTCTACTGGGTAAGTGGACACCTCACTAAGTTCAGAAATGCATCTAACCCTAAACCACTTGCCCATACCACGACTCAATCCTCTCGCTGAACGACAAACCTGCATGGGATCAATTTATAGGCACTTGTCACCTTTGATTCTTGTTGATTTTTTTATGGAATTTGTATTGAAATTGAATCCTCTTAGGTCAACTAACAACGTACGGTTTGCATTGTATACATTAATCAGATAATTAACGAATGGAATAGAAAAATTATGGGTTATTAATTTTTTTAATTTAAAATAATTCAACCATATTTTTATATTTCTGAATTACATGGTTGAATTTGACAATTCAGAAATGCGTTTAATCTCAGATCATTTCACTATTAAAATGCTTTACATGGACGAGATAAACTGTTAGAACAGTCCCTCCTAATTAGGAAAAGAGACAAAAATAACAAAACACTTTAAAGCCAATATCAGTCATCAATGACAAATTGTTATATTTGCTTTAAATTTTCCTTCGATATAATACAGAATACAGAATTTTTAAACTGACGTTTGTGGCCTATAAGTACTTTATTATTATAAATATGTAATAATAATAACTCTGTTTAGGATTTTTAGGTGCAATTTTCATCATGAAAAGGAAAGAGAAAGGCGCTAAAATGCGGCAAAAAAAAAGCAGACAGAAAGTGTTCTTTATTTATATTTCATAATTGTCATTTATTAAAATACTGAAAGTACTATAAAATTATATTCCATTCCATAGTAATTCTGCCCGAGGGCAGGTCTTTCACTGCAATCATAGAATTTGCATGCTATGCTTTGCAGCTTTACTAGGGAATTATACTTAGGTGTGGTAGCTTCCCGTTGCTTTCCACACCGGTGAAGAATGATGATGATGATAATAATGATGACGATGGCCGGATGATTTTCGGGGAGACATTTGTCTGACATTTGTCTTACAAGTGAAGAAAAACCCCGAAAAAGCCTCACCCAGGAGCCTGTCCCGAATCGAACCCGGGCCTGCTGCATGACAAGGCAGCACGCTACCTCGAGACCACAGCGGTGGACTAAAATAATAATAATAATAATAATAATAATAATAATAATAATAATAGCTTTATTTTACCTGGCAGAGTTAAGGCCTTAAGGCCTTGTCTACCACTCAACCAGGTTTAAAAAAAATACAAACAAAAAATAGTCTTAAATCTAAATTACAATATATATATAAACGATTACAAGTTATGAATACAATACAATTAATATTTATAATGTATTTTGATTTACTCTAAATTTAACGAATTAAATATATAATATGTACAATATATATAAAAAACAGATATAGCCTACTAATATTTGTAAATCGATGGAGTTTTTGTAGTCCACCTCTATGGATTTGGGTTAACTTCGTTGCCTCGTGTGTGTCGGTCGGATTTAGATCCCTGGTCGGAATAAATTTCCTGGATGAGACTTTTTGGTCAGGAAACTTTAAGGTTCTAATAATACCGAAAATATTTCGGCCCTCACAGTATCACAATCGCCTTGTTTAGTATGAAAGTATGAGTGAGTGGTGGATCTTGTCTTAAGTGTTGATGCTGTCTCGGAGGTGGCCTGGCAATGAACTGATCAGTCATACGGGGAGGCCCTACATGTGAAATAAGCACGTATAATCCTCTCACAACAGGTCGTTTCCCTGCACAGTGGCATGGGGAATATAAAATTAACTAAAGGAGATAATTGAAACTAAGGTAAAGACAGAATAATTCATTTTTATCACGTACAAATATTGATGCTTCCAAGTATAAACGTATTTTAGGATTCGCTTTCGCTTTATATCATCCAATTAGATTCCTGAATCATAAACAATACATCATACAACTGCTTCATCCTTTCGACGAAGGGACTTCAGAGACAGGGGTATCATCGGCATAGCGGCCACTAAACTTGTTACGCAGAAAGCAATTAAGGTTCACAAATTGAAGGTGAGCAAAAATTCAGTTAATTGATTTTACAGTATTTTTAAATTTAAATCTGATTAAAAACCTAGTGCTGTCATTGACAACAATTAAAATGTGTAAATTCACTGCTTCTGATTCTAGTTATTTTTTTACAGTTGGCACTATGTTGTCTTAATGCCATTTCTGCTATTTGCTTCTGACATTGGCGGAATTGAAAGCCACTTCTTAAGTTGGGGTGGTGAATGATAATGAAGACCTAAATGAATACCATGGAAGACCATAAGAATAATTTCCTTTAAGAAAAAAAAACCTATTGTCTGAGCGGAAATCAAACCCGTGATCCCATGAAGTGTAGTCAGAACGTCTTACCATTAGCTCATGAGTCTGATCTTCTAGTTAAATAAAAAAAAAACTCTATTGTTACACTGTGAAGTAAATTAAATGGCAAAATTCGCTCTATACTAATATTAAAAGAAACAAAAAACTTCAGAAAAGCGGAAAAAGGGAATTATGAACAGAATGGGACAAAAAGAAGGCAAAACACAAAAAAAAAGCTATAGAAAATTACCCCTATTTTCAATTTCAGGCAACATCTTCCCATTGATTTCTTTCAGAGAGCTCTAATTTGTCGTACAGGGAAGAAGTTCGCACTTAAAATGCTAAGCCTAATAATAATAATAAATGAACTTAGGCAGTGATGAAAGCAACAGTAAAGGGAAGGATAACAATGAAATCTAATAACTGGTTCTCCAGTTGGTGGTTCGTGCATCAAGGCAACTTGCTGTTTGTAACAAAAATACTAGCCGAATACCTGGCATTGCTCGGTTATTAATTCACCCGAAACTTCAAGGCACCAGTCAGCTTCGTGACCCCCGTAAACTATGGATTCGACACTATTCTCGGTCAATTTGGACAAATTTTTATGTTTCACCTCTTTTCATCCCCATATATAGATGGGGTCTGAACTCGGAGTTTAACGACATCTGGTGTGTTATTCTTGTTTTCACCATCCCACAAAACTATAGATTCGACTGTAATATTGGTCATTTATGACTATTTAAGAACCTCTGTCAGTTCCTTTCAGCCCGCTAACTATTATTATAAGGATCAAACTTGTGCTTAAATGTAATTCAGACTGCGACAAACGAACTTGGCGATTCTAAAAAAAATTGTCACCTTTTCTCACCCTCTCACTCCCCCTTAAGGACGCTAGAGGTCAAACTTGAAATTACATGACATCTGCACTGTCATCTATGAGCATAGCGACTCCCAAAACTTCGAATTCGACACTAATTTATTGTCTTTTATTTTTCTCCCATTCTCACCCCAATTAGGGGTGCTAGGGGTCAGACGTGGATTTATGTCACGGGACTGTGAATAATCAGCATAGCTACCCCGAAATCTATGGATTCGACTGTGAAATTGGCAACTTTTTCTGAAATGATTTTCACCACTCTCCACCCTTAGTGGTGCTAGGAATCAAACTTGAGCATACATGTCAAAGAGCCTCTCACAAAGCAGATAAGCGACTTCCGAAAACCATGATTTCAATATTTATCTCGATAACGTTTGTCAATCTTATTTTTAACCACTTCTCACCCCCTTTTTCGCCCCTTAGCGGTGATAGGTTGAAGCTTGGGCTTAAATACCATTTGAAATGTCACCAATAAATTTTTAGACCACGAAAATTATACATTGAGCACTAATCTTGATCTCTGTTGTAATTTTTTCACCCCATACCACTCTCAGGGGTGCTACAGATCAAATTTAGCTTTAATTGACACTGGGACTGCCACAATGGGATGAACGACGCCGAACACTAGGAATTCAACACAAATATTGCTCTTTTAAATTATTTTTACTTTTCGCACCATCTCACTCCCTTCATGGTGGTGCTAGGGGTTTCTAAATCCCACGAAACATTTTTAAGATTGGAATTTATATGCGTACCGAGTTTGGTTGAAATTACTCCAAGTGTTCTAGAATTATGCTGGAACATATATTGGTCGTTGTCGATCATTATTTCCACTTCATCCTAGGGGTGCTAGGGGTATTTTACATCTTACAGGCACATTACCAGATTGTAATTTATGTGTGTACCAAAATTGTTTGAAATTTCTCCAGGTGTTCAAGATGGCACGTACACATACATTCGTATATGACATAAAAAGAAAAAAATAACGCCTGAAGCAAGATTTAAATTCGAGACCTCTCTCTCTCTCTCTCTCTCTCTCTCTCTCTCTCTCTCTCTCTCTCTCTCTCCCTCTCTCTCTCTCTCTCTCTCTCTCTCTCTCTCTCTCTCTCTCTCTCTCTCTCTCTCTATACATTAGAACATCAGTGTTGTAAATCAGCTATCTAGTGGTGACCATTTTAACCTTGTAGTATGTTGTTGAGCAGTCTTTGTTGTGTAAATCTGCAATATTGAAAGCTTAAAATATTATGAATGCATTCACTGTTTCTTACATTAAGTACGTAATACCGCCCTAAAAAGATGTTCACGGAATTTGTTTAGAGGTTTGAATTTGGAAATACTCAATCATCCAACAAATTCACCAGACATGAGCCTTTGTGACTTAACTTATTCTCAAAGATCAAAGAATCTCTACGAGGCATTCGATTTTAATCAATAGTTGATATCCATAAAGCTCTAGATCTATGAGATGAGAGAGATATCCAGAAATATTGCTGCAGATGGAGTTCGCTAACTTATAGTTGACTTTACCAGAGACTATAAATTAAGTTCGTAATGTCAAAAGTAGCCTAAATAATTTTTTGTTATGCTATAGCAGTGTTGCCATTACTTATTGAATACCCTAGTATATATAAAATTAGTAATAACTAATAAGCGTAGAAGGCGCTTCCCATCATTTCAGTATTACCGTCATCGGGCTGAAATTAGCCATCACGAACACTCTACACTTGTTATGAAGTGAGTAGATTTTTTGCTACCGTCTGGATGCTGCACTCCATATATATATATATATATATATATATATATATATATATATATATAATCCTAAAAAACAAATATATTATTAATTGTGATTAATAAACGTCATTTTAAGCTATGAAAAATTATTTTTTATTGTAATATTAGAGATGTGAACAAACAGATCACCAGCCTGGTGGGGTAGAGATCAGAGATTCTGATTGCAGTTTATAGCGTACCGGGTTCGATTTCCGCTCAGGCCATAGAATGTTTTCTTAAAGGGAATTACTCTTGTGGTCTCCATTGTCTGGATTTAGGTTAAGTTTGTGTTTAAGGACTCTTATGGTGCTTAATAACCTATCATCTCATCAAAGTAACGTAACACGGCTTTCCAGAGGCCCAACTTAAGAAGTGGGTTACAATTCTGCCATCTCAGCAGAGGATACCGTAAAGACAACCTGGTGGCATTGGTAAAAATAAATATAGAAAAAGATCATAAATATTTCTAAATATTTTAACGGTACCAAATCAAGTTATTATAAACTATCAAAAACGAAGAAAAATTATGATAGCATAGAAATATAATTATTTACATTCTATTGCGGGGGGGGGGGAAGAGAAAAATTTGTTAAATGATGAAGAAAAAATTTAAGAATAATACTAATTAGAAATCTACTATAAAATTAAGACTGAGATTAACTCTTAAAATGACAAACATCTAATTCCTGGAGGCAGTTACATAATTGTAGCGGACCGCAGTGAAAACGAAATCATTCATAATTGTTATTATTAAATATATTGTGTAATTCTACGCACATCTAAGTGATTTCTCTTCGTCTGTTCCTTTAAGTTTTATTAAAAATATTAGATAAATTAAACCAAATGATGTATCCTATAGGATACATTGCCAATTTAAGGGTAAACAATTGTGGTGATGGGAGGACATATTGGCGAGATTGGAAAATGAAAGAGAACATGAACATTTATTGCAGAAAACCCAGGGGGAGAACGCCCAGTTGATTGACAAAGAATGACAGGAGAGAATAACATTAACTATGATGTGAGGGAATGAATGAGGGGATGAATGAAAAACATTAGCTCAGGATGGGGATGTATAGAGAGATTATATTCGCGCTGCCATTAACCTAGCGGTTACGATAGGGGCAGTGAATGAGTTTAGATAGATAAATGGAATTTATAGCCTTTTTTTTCAGAAGAAAGAAAATACATATGCATATACATTGCGCACGGGGCTGCTTGGCCGTACGTGCATTATTTTTCCATGAATAAAAAATAAAACTAATCATAATATAAACATATAGGCTACCTACAAATTCACCTGTATCAAAAAACAATGACAGACTACATATAAGTAAAATCTATTTCTACACTCTACATCACAATAATACATATCTACACTCATCCACGAAAAAACCATGTGTATTCCGTACATTAATATTAAAAAAAAAATGCTCGAAAACAAATTTTAAAAAAACATACACCCACGCACCCCCACACATATACACACCGCACGCTCATACCGTCCTCCCCCCCCCCCCCCCGTCACTGCAGACATCAAATACACTATCAGACTATTCAACTTATCAGACCTACTTATTATATAATATAATTAAAGATCGAAAACAAAGACCATATTGAGATTCTTCTTATTGATAATACATATATCCTTAATCTACAATTTTTTATATCTCAATTTCCTTACTGTACCCAACAATTTGCATGTTTTTGATTCACTCTCGATCCGTCCTAAAAGATCCCAACACGCCACTCTCCCTCAATCCGACCTGAGAAATCTCTCCGGCAGCATCTGTAATCTAAGTTGTTCTGTCTCTCTACAAAATGCTATAATATGCTGCCAGTTTTCATGGTCATCGCATAGTGGGCATAGTTTAATGCCTTCATCATTTGTTAAATTATGTGCCATCCATCCCCCCAAATGAAATCATGCAATAGCACTTCTATCATCCCCATCCCTTTGACTCTTTAGTCAATATATTTCTCCCTTCCACACGAAAGTTTCAGTTCCGTCTGCAGGGTGAGCGATATTTTCTGGCTACACTCGGCTTCTATATACTGCCTATCTATATCGATTAGTCTCTTCTTAACTCTCCTCCAAACATTTCTATTATTCCGCGTACTCCTCTCCCATACCCAACCCATCCCTATGCCCTTTAATCCCTTTCAACACCGATTACCCAATCTCCCGAAACACACTGCCTTTTCTGTTCATTGTAACACTTTGCTCTAAGCGAGTCCTGATTCCCGTTTATTATGTCCAACCAATACTTAATAGCCATAATTTTGCCCCTTATTGTGTCCGAAAATGTACCGAATTCTTTCAGTATGCCACAATTTGAAGTCCCCGTTGCTAATCTCATCGCTTTCTTAAGAAACATAGGTTGAATGTTATCTAGTGTCCTCGTTCATTCCCAACCTCTTAATTCTGAGCCATACAGCATGGTCGCTCTCACAGTCGAAGGATAAACCTGTTCTAGTGTACGCATCGGTATGTTTCGCAATTTTGACATATTAGTAAGCATTTCGCTTGTCCGGCTCCTAGCCCTCATTGTTGCATTCTCGATGTGTCTCGTCCATTTTCCATTCATTGTCAAAGTCATCCCCAAGTAGACAAAGTTTTTAACATTTTCTAAATTCTCACCACGGTATGTCCACCTTTCCCTCCCGCTGTATACCGACCTGTTTTTAAAAGTCATGGCTTTAGTTTTGTTAACGTTGACAGTAAGTCCCCAAGTCGTACAGTATGTCGATAGTAAATCTAAACTCTTCTGCATACCCTCTACTTTCGTGGAAACGAGGCATAAGTCGTCTGCATACATTAGAAAAGGAATACTTCGCCCACCCACTGTCGGAGCATCGATCCCCTCTACTTCCAGCATCAAAGCTACATCGTCTATAAATCCCTGTTTTACACCCTTAACTGCCTTTATATTTTCTGAAACTTGGTCCCTCCCATATTTAACACAGAACTCCACTTTATGAGTTAATAACAATATGGCGTTCCGAGTAACGAGAAAAATAAGTTGCTATTATACGACATATTTTATGAAGACATTAACATGAATCTTATATAATAATAATAATAATAATAATAATAATAATAATAATAATAATCTTCACTTCAAGGTTTAGGCGATTCGCCTGTT